>LUGG01000001.1:0-1213627 GCA_001683735.1 Grifola frondosa | reverse complement strand
TTTTCGGCGTGTTCGAGCAACTCGTGATACTCAAGATACGGCATTGTGTGCTTGCTCCCTGCTGTTAGGAAGCCCCAATTCGCCGATGACTGCCAAAGCACTGCTACTGAAGCACACTTTGGGAGAATTCTGGCGATGCTATAAATCCTGCCCGTCTTCATGCAGACGTGCGGATCATATCCTCCGCAACGTCTGCCCGTCAAGATGCCTTCCAGTTGTCTCTTCTACACGTTTTCTGTCTTCACGTTCTTCCTTAGCTTGCTCAAAGTTAATGCATTCGATATCAGTCGATACGACAATGTGAGTGCCATTGACTTCGAGTGATCCACATGGATCTGAATGATTTTGTTGCCACTAGCTTGTCACGCAAGTTCTTCTCACCGTGTATAGGGAGTCTTTCCTCATTGTTAATTAGATATTGGGGTCAAAATTCCTATGGCGCTATTTTCAAATCAGCGTCCGACGTCCCAAACTGGCAGAAAACTCTATCGTTTTACTGTCAGGTGAATACTCCAAATTATGGTGCTCTCTTAATACAACTAACCGATGACATGGGAAGGATGACACAGTTGATGTCTTTCCTATTGCATTCATCAACGAATTTTTTGGAACTGGTAATGAACCGGTGCTCAACCTTGCCAATGTAGGCAATATATCTCCTTCGTTTTGCGAGACAATCACTAATGTTCATGCCGTTTTACACTGGAAGGTATGCAACACCACGTCTGACTCAGTCTTTCCCGGTACCGCTCTTCTGGACTGCTCGTTCTTGGCTTCCGATATCCAGACTTGTCAGTCCAATGGCAAGATAGTCACTCTCAGCCTCGGAGGTGGCGGCGCCAGTGTCGGCTTCCAGTCTGACAGCCAAGCAGAAGCATTTGCAGACACCATTTGGAACCTTTTCTTGGGAGGCAACAGCTCTACACGTCCATTCGGAAGCGCTGTCCTTGACGGGTATGATCAATTATTCCTTGTTATCTCCGATTGTACCTAAATGTAATATGTAGGGTTGATTTGGACATCGAAGGAGGCGCAAATACCGGTTATGCCGCTTTCATAAACCAGCTTCGTTCCCATTTCAGTGGCGCTAGCAAGACGTTAGTGGATTTTTATTGACTACTTGTACTTACTCATGAGGAATGTTCTAGGTACTACGTGACTGGGGCACCACAATGCGTATACCCCGATGCATACCTTGGCTCAGCGTTAAACTCGGCCAGTTTCGACGCTGTTTATGTCCAATTTTGTTCGTGATCGCGACGTATTCAGAAGACTGGCCGCTAATCCTACCTGCAGACAACAACCCATGTGGTCTGCAAGTGTTCAACTCCTCTTCTGTATGTATTCTCTTACGTACTCTACATTGATGCTCATTTCACTGGCTATACATACAGGGTTTCAACTTTGGTATCTGGTTTGTCAATTTCTGTAAATCTCCTTAAATGCAATGGCTGGAGGGCCAACATCAAACAGGGATATTTGGGCACGCACCGTAAGCCCCAATCCGAATGTGAAGGTCTACCTCGGGGCACCAGCCTCGTCGACGGCAGCCGGCTCCGGGTACCAGGATATCTCAACAATGGCTACGATCATACAGGAAACGCGCAATAATTTCCCTTCGTTTGGGGGTGAGCGTCGCTATTTTCTGACAACCTAAGCAAGGAAAACTGAGAGACCGCGCGTGCCGTGGAGGTGTCATGATGTGGGATGAATCCCAGGCATACGGTTAGTGTGTTGCCTCCTACGCCGTATACCTCTACATGTGGATGGCATCAACTGACCCGATTGACTGTCAGAAAATGATCGATATGACCAGGGGGTCAAGAATGCGCTTGTTGCTGCCGGGGGCACTGGATTTACATTTCCCCCGTGCTCCGCGCAAGCTTACGTTGCTGGCAGCAACTACCCCGGAAGCTCTCAGGTGTCATTCAATGGGTAAGTCGAGACATTGTCTAAGTTAAGCGCATACCTCAACTGCTTATGCGCTCTCTAATTTGACATAGCTACATTTGGGAGGTACGTCGCCACATTCCTTCTGCACCAATTCGGGGATGAGGACTCACAGAATCATGTGTCAGGCCAAGTGGTATGCATCAACACAACCCAGCGGTGACCCCAACGGAGATTGGATGCCGAGTAAGTGGTATCAAGTCGGACATCGGTTCCGTCTTGTTCTAACAATGCATGTAGTCCGTGCCTGTGCCGGCGGCTCGCCCTCTTCCTCGTCAACTTTGGGCTCATCAACTTTGGGCTCATCAACTTCGAGCTCCTCCACAGCCACGCCGACTTCTGGCAGTTGTGGCAGTGTCCCGGCATGGAACAGTGGCGTTCCGTACACCGGCGGCCAACAAGTTGCATACAAGTGCGTCGTAGTCCCCGACGCGCCACCCTCGCGTGTTGATGCCGCACCGTGTGTTCCGCAGCGGCCACTTGTGGACAGCCCAGTGGTGGACAGAGGACGACACGCCCGGCGGTGAGATATTGTCGCATTTGTTTATATGCGTAGAGAGGGTTTGCTGACAGAAGGTATGCTATGCAGGCTCTGCCGGTGTCTGGACCGACGATGGGGCTGCAGCGCTAGCGCTGCCGATGTGGCGCAAGCCACTGGCACTCCGAGCATGAACTTGCGGTCCTTCCGCCGGCCGTGAGTGCTACGCAGCCGGCAGCCACATGTTCTTGGACCTCGTGTGCTGTCTACGGCTCTCCACCCTCGACATCACGGGGGGAGATACGATTTCTTTACGGTTCTCGATATATTGCTATGTTATGTGGCGGGCCCCGCTCGTCGGTCAGGTGGTCGGAACGAAATTGAATTATTGAATTTATAATGGATGCACATCGGGAAAACGGTGTTGGCGTTTTACGACATGACGGCTCTGCGAGGATCTTCGGAAACCCGGAGTACTTGGTCGAACTCCGTCGACTCGGGCGCGTGTCGCCATATATCGCGCACTCTGTTGACTGCGGGCTGGCGTCCGTACTGCAACGCGGTGTACGTACACATGTCATAATGAAGCGCACCCTGTTAGAATTCCGGACTTCGGATATGAGTCCAAAATTACCTGTTCAATCGGCTCGAAAAACTTTCGCTGACTAGAGAGCAACCTCTCTACCCGATGCGTGACATCCTGGGCACACCATCGATGTTGCGAAGTAAGAACGGGCTGTCGTCATGATGCATAGCGATTCACACCTGGTAGCGGAGGGAAATAACCCGTTTAATCATAACTTATTAGCAAAGTTCCGATACGTATGCAGACAACATGGGAGGGATCACGGACAAATAACACAACAAGGAAAAGAATCAGAGCAGACTAGGATAGAAAGCTGTAATGTAAGAGATACAATGCAAGATTACAGTCAACATCAGACAGTGTTACAACGACTGACTCAACGCTCTCGTGAGCTCGTCGTGGTCGTGCTCCTCTCCGAACTGATTTTCCTCTTTGGCACATCCTCATCCTTGCTACCCTGGGCGTGCGGATTGGATGACAGCAACGAGCCGATCATCATTGCTTCGCGCGAGCGTGGAGAACCACCGCTGCTCTGCGCGGAAGATGCAGACGAGTACGGAGAAGGCGGGAGGGGAAGGTCGTGTGCAGAAGCTGAAGGCGTGCCCTGCGAGGGCACAAGCGGAGCGCGCGTGCGATGATCGCGGGAGGGCGGCGAACGGGATGTTCTGCGGCGTTTGCGTGACAAGTGGGTAGACGACGTCGAGGTGAAATTTCGCTCTCTATTCTGGCTGGCTGCGGAGGCTGATGAATCAGTGCGGTGACGTAATTGGGAGGGCCTATCATCCTGCGACTGCATCTGTGCGTGAGGCGAATAGGAATACGAGGTCGGAGGGGATGGAAAATGGCGTGCGTGTGAGCACGTTGTATGATGTGAACGGTGCCCTTCCGAGACGTGTGACGGGAAAGTTGAAGGAGGCGGTAAGGGCGTTTGATACATATCAAGCATGGTGCGATGTAAAGATGCGATTGATGCGAGACGCTAGGAGTAGCGTCAATCAGTAGATGGTTGACGGATATACGTGTTGATATACCTGGTCCTCTGCGCTTTTGGCGTTAAGCATTGCCATGAGCATGTCACGGTCGCCATCTCCCTTGGACTTGTACGCGTCGAGAATTTCGCGCAAGCTGGGAGGCGGCTGCTGTACATCAGAGTTAGTTTGAATAGACGAATTCAGGGGGATTTCGAGGGCACCTGATCCAAGACATGCCAAGTGGAAGCGAGAATGGTCTTCATGGGTGTATCTGTGTGGCGAGTGGAGCGACAGTGGGTAAAATCTGAGGGGGGCTGAGAGAATTGAGGGGAGGAGAGGAAGGACGTTCATGAGATGGGGGAAGAGGACGAGGGGCTCGGATATGTGATGCATGTTGCGGAGAGAGTATTTGAGTGAAGCCAAGTGCAAAGACCTATCTTTGACTGTGCGGCTGGATACACCCAACGAATAAATATAGTTGTGCCAAGACCTGCTCGGAACCAACTCACCGCTTTCTTCCCCGCATCGCTCCCCTCCATCGCCCTCGCACACCCTCCACACGAGCCCTGCCCGCATCTCCTCCAGGTCGACGATGTGGCGATGCCAACGACGGGGGCGACGACGAGAAGGAGCACACAGGGTCGAGCACAGCAGCACGCGAAATGCACAGTCGCGTTTTGTCCAAAATAGGAACAAGCTCGACTAAGCTCGAGCTAAAATTACACGGCTTGGGCTTGGCACTCTCATTCTGGTGATCGTCCAATTAATATCAGCCAATAATATCGTTTATCACTAAATTCCAATCCTATTTTTGGATTTACTCCCGACTTGCACCTCGCGCTCAATACTCTTTTAATCCAATCCTCTTCTCCCAGTTATCCCGGAAATCCTCGTATTCCTCTCTTGCATTTGTATGGCCGGTATTTTGGAGGAGAAAAATCAGATGTACGCTGCCAGCAAACTTATCACCTACTCCTGAATTAGCCCTGTCACTGCCAAGCTCAAGCCAAGTGTCGACGAGCCCGCGACATCTTCCGCATTTCGCCGCTGGAAGGTGGCATGTTGAATTGCCTGGAAGCCCGACCGGGCTCACCGGCAGTTTCTGGCGATTGTCGCAAGTTCCCACATATTCACGCCCATATTTACGCAATGTCAGGTGCAAAGCACGAGCATCGAGAATATAGCGAGTTTTGTGCGTCCTCGCCTTGGCTGTAGACTATCGGTGCGTTGGAATGCTTCGGTCAATCTCCTTGAACTAGCATTTCATCTGCAGGCAGCAGAGTTTTTGAGTACTGTAACTCGATATCGATGATAACTCACATTCTTAGCACATTTATTTTTGGTATCGCTATTTGTTAACATATTGTCACGTGAGAGGCACATGATTCCGTCGCGACCGAATTGGCCTTGGCGTCTGACCGTCTGACTCGGTCTCTTATGGCGTCCACGTTATAAGGCCACCTCGACGCTCTCTTCGGTCTTGCAACGCTGGGACAATATGAAGTTCTCCGACCTCAGTGCTGATGTTATCGACGATTTACTCACCTTTATTCCTGATTTCTCAACGTTGTCCGCTGCACTGCTCACCTCAAAGCAACAAGTCTACACTGTCTTCCAAAGTCGCCCAAAGTCTATCGTTCGTGCGGTGGCAGCGAATGTTGCGGGTGGAGCACTTCCCTCAGCATTACAACTAGCTCGGTTTGTGTTGGATTCTAAACTTGCCGCCTTCGATGAGACCCATGTCTTGGCCACACCTATAACTCGCGACGAAGCTCGTGTGCTGGAGGAAAACTCACAAGCGGTTCGAACAATTGAGAACTTTTTTAGCTTTAGGTATGCAGCGCTATGCGTCAGAACAGCTCGCGACACTAATCTCAAGGCAGATATAAAGACCAGGCATCTCCGATAAGCAGGCTGGAACCGATCGAGTCCTCTCGATTCCGGAGAGCGTTGTATAGACTCTGGCTGTACATCATGCTGAAGGATGATCTCGAGGAAGATGATTTTATCGATCATGATGATGACGATGACCTCCTGACAATCAGCAGAGTGCAACATATTTAAACAGCTTTGCCACAGATGAGTTATTCGAAATGAGCAGTTTGGCCTCATTTTATGTCGAAGCAATCTCATGGATGGATCGTGCTTACTCCCCGCATCGTACCATCTTTCCACAATATATCCGATTATATGTCGGTTCAGCCGCAAACTAACACCTCCGTAGCGTCCTACGGGAGAATAGCGTCATTCCACCTATAAGCCTGGCAAATTCTCTGGAAATGGCCGGTTTGGACAGCGTACCTGCTATGTATACCGAGGACTTTTTCAAAGACGAATTTGAGAAGATCATCCGCGCCCGCAAAGTTGATGAGAAGACCTGGTCGGAGAGGCATGACAAAGCTATCTTGAACCGTGCGACCGAGCGACAAGATCAATGTGATTTCTTGTGGTGTCTGTCTATTGATTTCCACTTTACAAATAATTCTCTGTAGGCCACCGATGCCATGCCGTCTGCGGCGTCAACCTCTGGGGAGCATCAAGTATGTCGCCACTTCCACTCAATTCTTGTGTTATGCTCTTATATATTGCGATGTCAGATTGGTCGATCTTAAAGGGATATTTCAGCCGAGGCGAAATGGTCAACCTGTTCCCGGGGAACCTTACACGGAACGCTGTCGAGATGAATGCTTTCAATGTCTACTTTGAGCAAAATCCGCAAATCGATGACAGAATGCTCATCGAGCAGCTGATGGCGCTGGACGTGGATGAATCAGGCGTGTGGGCCAAGGACAAATGGTACTGCCTTGAATGCGTGAAGGAGCTGTTCAGGCTGCGTTACTGGAAGTGGTGGCTGGAGAAGAAGCGGCAAGGTGCGTTGTGTGTGAACTTGACCGATGTTGCCGACCGAAATTTTCAATAGACGGCGTGACCATCGAGGAAGACTGCTGGTGCGTGATTTTTCGTGTTGCGTCAAGCTCAGATCCGTCATACTGTATCGCAATAGGTACGGATACAACTGTCGGACGCAGCGACATGCGCAGCCCCATGCACAACGCCTGAACGTGAGTATAACGTGATAGATGTTCTTCCCTACGAATATTGAATGCCCACGCTACCGATTTTCAGCATCTGTGCATGCCTACTCGCGGTACAGGTCCAAATTAGGTTCTCCCAACTCACCTTCGGCAATTATACAGGTACGACCTTCAGTGAAGGGAGCTTTGGATTCTGCCTCGTTGGTGCTATAATCCTCGTTGGTACAATAATATCATAGTACAGCTTTGTCCCCTTTGTATTGTACATTAGTTGATTTGTCGTTATCATTACACGGACTTCCCAACTTGAAAAATCAAGCGCCGTTCAGCCACCGTCTGACTACGTATAGTACTTGCACTCAACTTCCATCGCGTCCGACGTGAATTGCACCTTTAGGTGTACATGGTTGTCTACATCACTGCCCACCGGTAGCTGCAGTCCAGCACCCACAACGAGATGATTCACGCGGTGCTCATCTGTCCGCAAGTCCTCATTTGCTCTCCGATCAAGCTGCTCATACTCCATCTGTCTAGTCAACACCTCTGGCGTACCACGCCTCACCAAGTTCTATTCGCCTTTACAGCAGTCTGCGCAGACGCTAATACAGAAGATATTCGCGCTCGTCTCCCCGCGGCCCGCTGGCTTGTGCAACTTTCTCGATGCTCCCGACCTCGAGGCGTTCCTCATGCCCAAGGATGGGGACGGCAAGAAGTTGCGGGTCGTATATCGGAGCTATGCGACGCTGTTCTTCGTGTTCGTTGTTGATACTGCCGAAAGCGAGTTGGGCATATTGGATTTGATCCAAGTGAGCGGTTTGGCTCTCAAATGACCTGCAGTAGATTGTGACGCCCCCGCAAGGTGTTCGTCGAGTCCTTGGACAGCGCGTTCGAGAACGTGTGTGAACTAGATCTGGTCTTCCACTTCGACGAAGTGAGTTTTGTCATCTATCTATGTATCGTAATCTCATCTTGAGCCTGGTTTGCCAGGCTCATCATATCCTAGCTGAAATTATACAAGGAGGACTAGTTTTGGAGACAAACGTGCAGGAAATAGACCGGGCAGGTTCGTATCATGTCTCCTCGATAGCGTTTTTAGAGCACGGTGCTGACTGAGAAGCTGCGTTACCATTTAGTACAAGAAGCTGCCAAGGCGCGAAAAGAATCGTTCGCGTCTGCGAACCCGCTCTCGCTGGGCGGAGGAGGCGCAGTGGGCTCACGCGGTGCCGGAATACAGACTCCCCTCGGATGGTTGACAGAGAAACTAACCGGGGTAGGAGCACGATAACATGTGGTCGGCGACGAAACCGTCTTATGCTTCCCAGGAGCATCGTCTTGGCGCTGTCGATGAAATTGGCGGTATGAGAGCGCGATTAGCAATAGGCTGGTCCCGACAGCATTGGCGTCGCAGGCTATT
Organism: Grifola frondosa; assembly: GCA_001683735.1. Taxonomy (NCBI): domain Eukaryota; kingdom Fungi; phylum Basidiomycota; class Agaricomycetes; order Polyporales; family Grifolaceae; genus Grifola; species Grifola frondosa. The sequence goes on along the minus strand of LUGG01000001.1, from coordinate 1,205,193 downwards.
TAGGTGGATTCACAGTCTCGCACAGACACGCTGTATTTCTCTCAGTTTCTATTGTATACAAAGATCACCTGCAGTATGGCAACTCTACCTCGTATAGCTATTGGGAACACATTGTGCGGTGCCACTGAACGTGAGTAGCTTCTTTGTTCCAGCGTTTCAGCACACTATCAATTGACTCCCTAAATTACCGAAAACCGGAGCAACGATCGTGGGCTACGAATAGCGATATTAAGAACCTGCAGCGGGCATAGTTGATGTTCCTGAGGGTATTTGTGCGCGATCAATAAATATGAATGAGAACGCGCACACATTACACTCACTTTTCCTTTTCTTCTTGCCTCCTCCAGGAGGGCCCTTGGAAGGAGGTATCTCTTGAGGCGTCGGGGCATTCGATGCTCCTCTCAAGCTAGGTGTCGTTGCTCCTGCAGGCATAGGCACCGGAGTGCCTGATGATCGAGCACACTGTCCCCGGCGTGTCGGCGGCAACACCCTCGGACGAGACAGAAGGAAGAGTGAATGAGGCACTCGCATGCACGGCTGTTGTGCGCATAGCATTGAAGAGCAACATGCTGTTTTGATGCTTTTTCGTGTCACTTGGTGAAGCCGGTAATTTGCGGGCACCAGACAGGTCTTCAACATCTTCCGCATCTCCGGCGTCCTCGTCTCGTCCACGCTTCTTCGAAGTTTCGGCAGGTTCTACAATCGGCCAAACGAATCCTGTGCGTGGGGTATATGCAGGTCTGTGCGAGCGCAAGATGTCCAATGATTTTTGCAAGGAGTGAAGTGTAGTGAGCTGATTCCCGGCTCAGGTTAGGACTGCTTCATCAAGAGCTACACTTACGAGTCTGTTTGAGATCAAGGTGTAGACATCTGGGGATTGATATATACGGTTATTCATGATGAAGTAGGCAGCAAGCGGCCGGACTATAGTCCGCGCTGTCTCAGAATAGTTGGGAGGCACGATCCGGCGGGAAACTGACCTTCTTCCGGTGACAGACGTTCTCGCTTGTGTATAATGAACAAGGAGGGTGGCTCGGCGTGTACAAGAGCAAATTCTATACCAGTAAATCGTCTGCGGATGGGATCGCAAAAGTCCAGGAGGCTGGTACATCAGACTCATTGAGAGGACTCACTTAAGTTCCTCGGCTTCATTGACCAATGGCACGCCTGTATGCATGGTCTGCATGCGTAATACCTGGTTGTTGCTTTGCTTATCATAGAACATTGAGGTGGCGAAGTAGTCGAATACATTCTCATTTGTGAGCGGACCATGAGCCTGGTACCGACAGCGGTTAGCTTAGTCTGGAGGGTTCGTTCGTGCGGAAAAAACGACCTGTATCCACTCATGCCATATGAAGAATCGGTGGCTATAGTCGTCTGGAGGATGGAGGTCGCTGATGTCTGCCATCGCGAGTCTGTCGCGTCGCGTCGTCGAGGTGGAAAGGCAAGGGAGGTACCGAGGTGGCGGTGGCGAGGTCACGGTCGACGCGTCTCTCACAACGCGTTCACAGGTTGTCCACTTTCTCATTCCGCTGCCGGTTCTACTAACGTCTTCCGAGGGTAGAGTGGGAATTATATTACGCCGCTACCGTTCTGCTGTTTCTATCCACTCTCCTGGTCCACACAAGTAGTCTCTTCAGCATGGCCCTCCCGACTCCTCCTTCTTCGCGCTGGTCCTCTTCCCATGTCTCTCCTGGACCATCCAGAGCGAGCTGCGCCCTACTCGCGAACTTCTGCACCTGATGCTGTAGGTTGGCAAGTTCGTCTGCTCGCTGGAGGGCGTACAGTTGGTCACCACCTCAAGAACCATGTCGGCGTAGGCATTGTTTGCTCTGTTGCGTATTTCGATCCGTAAGTAGATCAGTTGCATGATCCATTTTCAGAGGCACTTGACGTTTGAACAGAGGAAACTGGAGCGTCGACCTTCAAGCAGGCTCTACGTTCGGTTACAGGCCGATGCTTTTTGTGATTCTAATGGCAGGTCTCGGAGCCATAGTCTTATTAGATATCTACTACTCTACATCTCCGACCTAACTATGCTTACTTATCGAGGAGTAGTCTTTAGCCCATAAACTTGGATGTGTAACTGGCCTCGGTAATATGCTCGTTAGCGACCACCTACTTTTACTGAGTCCGTCTTGACAGACTTGGCCACTCATTGCCGATTACTCCTCCATGACCGTCCACGACATCGCCGCCTCATTCGATACGCGGTCCTGTATCCGCTATATGTTCTAACTTGCAATCATCAGCACAGATTTGGCCGAGCTATTGGGTTCAGCCATCGGTCTTTGTCTTATCTTTCCGTCCTTACCCTTTGGGCTGCAGTTCTACTGACGGCTACCTGTTCTGATCTTCCTGGTTCTTGGTGACCCATCTCGTGGACATGGCCGCCCTGTGAAATTATTCGAAATCTCTGTTATGGCCTTGGTAGGTTGGGCAATGCCAAGCTGTATATTATCCAGTTGACGAAGTCTACAGGTCGCCGCTGTTTTCGTTTCTTTTGTGGTGCTTCTGGTCAAGGTTGCGCCCCAATGGAACAAAGTCTTCCTTGGTTTCGTGCCGTCAGAGACTCTATTTCATACCGACCCTGATGCCCTTTATATTGGTGATTTGAATAATTTATATTCGTCATCATCGACACTCACGGGAAAACATAATGTCTGTAGCTGTAGGAATTCTGGGTGCTACTGTCATGCCTCATGCCCTGTTCTTAGGTTCCTACCTGGCGACACAAGACAGAGTCTCATCACCTGTGCAACCCCTTCCCCAACCCGCCGCCTCCTCTAACGGTGCCCACAGGATGGGCTTTAGAAACAAGCTTATAACATGGGCATCCTCTCTCTTCGCTGTTTCTCGCCCTGAGAGACGCGCGGCACCCAGAGCTCATGTGGATAAATACGGGAGAGAGAATAACGATCTCGGCTTCATTCGGGCGCATCTTTCTCATGGACTCGTGGATGTCATCGTTAGTTTGTTAGCGGTAGCTGTTCCAATCAATTCCGCGTGAGCAGTTTACGTCTGTCAAATCCTCTTCGATACAGTTACTTATCGTGGGGAATATAGGATACTTGTGATAGCGGCTGCTGTATTTTTCACGAGTGTGGCATCCCAATCAAATGCGCCTGCTGGGCTCTTCGATGCACATGACTTGATAAAAGAGCGCATCAGTAACGGTGCGCAATTGTCAGTCTTCTGATACAACCTGATTACTGATTGCTCTGGCATTGTAGGGGCCGCCTTCATTTTTGCTTTGGCGTTGCTATGTGCAGGCCAGACCGCTAGTATCACCGCCACGTTGGCGGGTCAAATTGTGTCCGAAGGCTTCATTGAATGGAGGGTATCGGTAAGCTGCCTGTGTTTTAGCGATCAACTTATGCACACACGAATTAATTACCGTTTAATTTTTCCGACAGCCATTCCTCCGGCGCATTATCACGCGTCTGATTGGTCTGGTACCCTCTATGGTCGTTGCTATCGCAGTGGGGCGAAACGGCATCAATACGCTGCTTGTGGCTTCCCAAGTCGCCCTAGCCATTGTCCTGCCGTTTGTTGCGTTTCCATTGATTTGGCTGACATCCTCCAAGTCTGTGATGTCAGTCCGGAAACCTGTAGCACCATCTGAGGAGATTATACAATCCGCTTCTACGATGCCGTCTACTTCAGCGGAGGAAAGAGCGGAAGCCATCACGGAGATCCCTGGCGATGAGTGCCAGCCCCCGAATTCTCAGCTGCCCGAGAAGTCCGTGATGGAAAAACGTGAGGACATATTCGAGATGCGGGTCAAGGTCGAGGAGGGCTACGTTTCCTTCGCGAGTAGTCGTTTGGTCACTTTGATAGCATCCTTGATCTTTCTCGTTATCGTGGCCGCTAACTTCTATGTTGTTGTCGTGTTGGCCATGGGTGGGACTGCTTGACTGCAACTGCTAGTCCCATGTCACTTATTTTTATGTTGTAAAAATATCAAATGTATATTATTTGTCCCGAGGTGCTTGCCACTTCAGATGCACTGCCGGCTAAAACAAAATTACTAGCCCACCGCGAGGGTCGAACTCGCAGCCTTCAGATCACCCGCACTCGTAAGAGTCTGACGCTCTATCCGATTGAGCTAGGCGGGCGTTGGCAAGAAGTTGATCGGTATATACTTCATGATAATGTCATAGGACTCAGAAAATGAGCACAGAGCTGAACGGAGTTGGCATGGCATTTGCGTCAATATTACAATTATTTTTGTTGCAGGCATATCTGGTTCGACACGCACGAGGGCTCAGCTTGAACGTTAGCCAGTTTCATGTTTTCGTGTAAGAGCTGCGCATATTTAATTGCTTCCTCAGGATGATACACAACTCAGAACTGCGATTTGTTGAAAGAGAAGAAGTCAATCTACCTGATAGAAATAAAGGCGTGAGGTCAATAAATAACAATCGTTGAAAGGAAAGCCTTCCCCGAACTGGAATCGATAGAAGCTTTGACGACGGGTGCCAGGTCCTGGAACACAATGGGTTAGCCGATGGAGCAAAGAGCGTGGATGAGCCGAGACTGCAAGCGTTATTTGCTAGATTAGATGGAACCAGCCGCTCAAATGTCAATGTGTTCATCAAACCTCTCCGGGGCAGTCCACAGGCCGGGGAGCCAGCGAGGAAGAGTATAGCCTCGGAACCAGCACTGCAGGGACCAGCACTGCAAGAACCTTAGCGCTCTTTCCAGCGGTTGAACTTGATGTAGTGCCGAAAATAAACGAGATTTCGAATATAAACTAAATAGTTACGCGGGCATTTGAAGTGGGAACTTGGTATTACAAGCAATGGAACGACAATATTGCATTTCGGATGTAGTGTGGCGCTGCAAGCTTAGAAACGGCTGTTGTCAGAATATCCAGCGACGGCGAAGATGACGTACATTTATTCCACTACGTTGACCTGAGAGCTATTATATCAAAGATTTTGCTACCCTATACCGGGATCATTGATTCAGACATGCTGGTGTGAATATTAAGCCGCTATGGCATGTGGATTGTTGCATTGAATATTAAGTCACTCACGTAGACCCATATGTGGCGCTTCAATTGGAATGCTGATCCGGCTGCTCAGTGTTATTAATCATATAGGATGTGACTTGCGACAGACGCGGCAAAATATACGACTCACAAGGTATTAGGCCTTAATTATTTTTGGTCAACGATGTGGCACATTTGCAGCACAACTTGCGCTGCGAGAAAATAAAGCGAGGAACGACGCGATGTTGAAGGCACTTCTATGCATACAACTGCAGAACATTTGCGTCTTGACACACTGATGTCGCAGATTAATAACCCGCTGGAGAAACTTAGGAACGGGCGCGACAAGGCAAGGCTCTGTGGAACTGAACGGTTCATAAATTCAACGACAAGTAATTGAGACAGAAGACTGAGTCACGTTGGGCGACTGACACACCTATCCTCCGGTCGGAATCATGATGTCCCATGTGTACGGCAGTGATGGGTTATCTTTCCAGTAATTTCAAAGCGGCTGAGTTTCCCGCGGGATGAACAACTTTCACGGTTTTATTGGCCAATTAAATGGGTATCTAAGCATCGACAATAAATTCGGCGTGATCGCCTATAATTTGCTGAGGACGTAGCACTTCGTTTGCTGCCGCAGTGGCTGCACTCTGTGCTCAGAGCCTTGGTTGATATCACAAAAAGAACATCGAACGATTATCCGTCTGTACAAATCAAATCAATGTTCCTCTTTACGATCCACTGCACTCGAACACACCGATATCATTTCTATGCCAACGCCGATAAAGTGTCTCGTGTCTAGTTATCAGACATAAAAGCCTTTGAACTCGAATGAGCGGTGACGATTGCAAGTGACTGTGACATCGCACCGGCGGACCGCTCGAAGCGCGATTTGGCCGCACGGTACCATCAAAGAAGCTGACCCGACAACAGATGCCAACAGCGCTTCACAAGGGTGATGCGACTACTTGACGTTGGCGGCGCAAATATAAACATGATTATCGACCTGAAAAGATTGACAGATAGCACCCGAACAGCGGTGTATCAGCGGCAACCTTCATAGGGGGGTCGCGGCCTTTCCTGTACAAAGATACGTTCCAAACCATTGTGGGCGATATCAATCGAGATGTCTTGGACAGATGTCATCGCTCAAAGAGCGTGTTGCTGATGCACTTGAGCGATGGACCCAGGTTACGCTGTTCTATGGTACGCCGCGCGTGCCCGGATTCACGGCAAGATACAAGACATACCACATGCACTCTATGGCCAACAGCGCTCGAACTGAGCCTTGAGAAAATAAGAGAAGGAAGTTGCCATAGAATGTGCCCCTTGATCCTTCCGATAGTTGTGCGGGAGTTGCACGGCCTAGACATGCAGGCGGCGGAAGATGTGGAGACAATGATGCCGATATACTCGGAGGTAAGTGGCAAAGGGTCCAATTGAGCGCGTGCATACTGATTCGACGGCTGAGCGCCATTACCGCGAGGCTCCAGGGTATACATACATGCGCGAAGCACATTGCATTGCTCCCCTGAAGCCTTGCGTCACGCGCGCACGAGAGGTTCGTTTGCCATGAGTCAGCATGGTGATGGCTCAAGGCCCTTGAGGTAGGCGAGAGAAATCCGAGGAATAAAAGCACGGGCACTGGAGTAATGCATTTGGTAGATGTCATGGCAACGAGAAGGCCTGCTCTTCTGGACAAAATCCACAAAATTGCCGTTGAAATCGGACAGGGTATGGCGATAAACACGAGAGACCTTGGGAACACCACGGCACACGAAGCATCCGTCGAGCGTTCCGAGATAGATATGTCTGGATCTCGAGTAATTAGCGAAAGATAGTTGTGAGAGGCCGTGTTTGAATCACGAAAAACACGGAGAACACAACAATACATCTCAAAATATCCATGAAGAAACCGACCTGACACGTATACACGCAAACGGGAAGCCTGCAGGTACCTTGAGGTTTTAGAAATGCCGGAGCCGTCAAGTCAGTTCAGGGGCGCTGGTTCCAACATGGTCTAACGTACTTCGAAATTGATGAACAAATGCAGACCAGTTGGTAAGCAGGGTTGTGCGTCCCACAGTGAAGGATTAAGTTCGCAATCTTTAGTCGCTGCCCCCGTCGTCACAGCTTAGAATCTCCTAGAACTGATGCAGTCATTGGTGGGAGAGAAATCGGCATGTCCGCTTACCACACCGGAGTTGTGATCCCTTCGCCCAGCATCAAAACGCTATATCCCATTGTGGGCATACCTGGACATGCTGCATCACGAGGGGAATATGCAGGAAGGACAAGAAGTTGCGCTGAAAGGCAATAATAAAAGTCCCTGGTTATCCGCCGTAGGCAACATTTTTATACTTGACAAGAAGACTGCGTGCTGCGCAAGCATAAACTACGCATCAGCTGCTTCGATGACCGCAGGTTGAGGGTTGAACATGCGCAGTCTAGCTCGACAACACCGGATCCGATAGTGAGTCACCGACTGGTCAGGGTCAAGGGGACAAAAGATCTCGAAAAATGAGATCAGCGACATTGTTTCTGGCGGATGCTTGATGCCGCCCCTACCGTTGCCGTCGCCCTCTTTGCATCTGCTGTGAAGAAGAATGCGAGCTTCACAAAAAGCGGATCCGCGCGCACCAACCTGGTCAAATCACGGTACGGCATCAACCTCAGATGCACACCAGAAGAGGACTCATGAGATGGTGAACCCCGGCGGAGCAAGAGTGGCGTGAGGTGCTTGTTTGATGGAAGCACATTCGTATACGGATGTCTTGACAGATGTGAGAGCGAGCACAGGACTGCTGGATAATTGGTCACAGACAATACCGAGACTTGGGCGGATCCGCGAGCCTTGAGGTCCCTCTAATGTTATAATGATCGAGGCGGTGCTGCGCAACACTTATACACAGCGTATGGTTAGCAAACTCGTCCGCATTCAGTAAGTTCGCCGTGGAAATGCCGGGGTAAGAGGGGATGGAGTGGGCGAGTCAGAAAGCCCTTACCAAATGGAAGAAGCCACATAGAACCACCGGATCTTCGAACTTCTCAGCGGGGAGGTGGGGAAATTTGGCCGTAACTCACGTTAGGAAAACTGTATGTTTCTGAAACATAGCCAGAGGTCGCCACTGGCCGGTTTGCACGTCGATTTCTTGCGAAGGTGCCAAGTTTCTCATTTCTGTGGACAATTAGGTTGGAGTGGCTAAAATGGATCCGATCAGTCACGGAATATTAGCTGTCAGCCTTCCGTAATTCTATCGAACACTAAATGCTTCAAGCCACACTGGAGAATCACGAGACTGTTCATGGTCGTACTCTGAATGAGCGCAATTTGACCGACATAGGAGAGTCGGTGTAAAGCTGTGCGAGAAGGATGTAATATCAGCCTCAGTGATGCCGGATGGTGATGGAGGATTCGCGGAAACAATGTGCACGCACATACGTGATGGATCAAATTGGAGCCTGGATATCTGACAATGGAGCCGGAGCTCGGCAATATTCCATTCACGGATATTAGGAAAAGGAACTGGAAGCAACAAACGTTTGCCTGCCGCCTCCACGTCAGGCGTCTAGACATGAGTCACTGCGAGACGGGACCGACGCAGATAGATGGGGGTTATGTGTGGTGCTCACATGAGCAAGAGGGCAGCAGTGCCGAGAACGACAGATTGTTGGAGAGGGTCACGACGAAAACTAAATGTAGGATGATAAAGCAGTGCGGAAGTCGTGAGAGGGAATGATTGGAAATCCAAAAAAGGCAAGCGTATTGGTTGAAGCGCTTCGCTGGGAGCACCGCCTCTGTGCTAGAGCCAAAGGGTGGGAAAGTCCAGAACCGCATACGTGTGTGCCCCCGTCCGCAGCACCCTCTTTCACTTCAAACCACGACTACTCCATCCCCTCAAAGCCACTCATCCCTTGCCCAAATCGCACTTTTACTATTCTTCATAACCACAATCCTCCGCAGTTAAAACCGCCCCTTCGTTTTCGCGATGTCGGATCCTACTTTCGCCCAGTTCTACCCCCAAGCTGCGGCGTTTGACTACAACGACGCAGCAGCATTCGCAGTCGATCCCATCGACTATCACAAGCAGAACTTCGACCTTTTCAACTTCGGTCAGGGCATTGTCTCCGACGTTCTCGCCCCTCACCCAGATCAGTTTGAGTCCGAGCTTGACTCCCTCGCCTTCGACCAAGAGCTGAACGTCATCCCCGTGGAGACTGGGGACTTCACCCTCTTCCGCTCGGACACGCCCACATTCGGCCCCTTCTCTAGCTTCACCGTCTCTTCTGAGTCGGTGTCTGGTTATGGTTCTACTTACGCCGACTCTATCTCAAGTCATTCAGAAAGCTTTTACAACTTCAACGGCCAGTCTCCCACGTCTAACTACGCAGCCAGCGCCTACTCCCTCACCCACGAACAACTCGATATGGACTTCCAGCGCCTCCGCATGCCCGCTGAGGACGACCCGAACTCCTTTGGCACTCTCCCCTCGTCCCCATCTATCCGCAGCTCACCGGGCAACGTGCCCAATATATCGCACTACTCGCCAGAGTACTCGTCACGCGGCTCTTTTTCAGACTACGAACCTGCGCAGCCGCAGCAAGTTCGCATTGGCAGCTCTGCTGCGTCAGACTACTATCCGCAGGTCCAAGTGCAGCTCAATAAATATTCCGCGGGTCCGGGTGTTGTTGGGCAAGCGACTGTCGCGCCTGACAACGTCTCTCCGCAGCTTCCCGCAGTTCCCCCAATGCCGTCCGTCAACTCGCAGAGGCCGGCAAAGATGGAGAGCATTCATGATGATCCCAAGCGGAAGTACCGCTGCCCCTCTTGCCCTCGAGGTAAGATCCTTTAATGGTTTTGTTGGTTGTTATTTGCTGATTTTTTTGTTCTCAGCATTCGCTCGTCAATACAATCTCAAGACACACATCCAGACGCACGATCCGAACCGCTCGAAGCCGTACGCTTGTCATCATAAGTCGTGTGGGCGGTCGTTCAGTCGTAAGCACGATCTGACCCGCCATCTCGTCTCGATCCATCGCGCCGAGTCGGTGGCCTCAATGGCGTCTGGGAGATCTATTGGTGTTGACAGCGGGAGTCGCAACTGGTGCGAGGATTGTGGGAAAGGCTGGGTTGGGAAGGGTAAGGAGAAGGGCTGCGACTGTGAGGACAACAAATAAACGTTGAGGTTCGAATATGTTGTTTCGCCTCCTATGGTTTGCGTACGTTCTATCCGTGGTCTTGCCGCTATCTATGGCTGAGCATACTATTACAGCATTGCGCAACACTCGCGTCCGTCGGAGTGGTCTCGAGAATGCTTTGTGGATCTAATGTTCGATCCGACCAATGTTCTCTTCACCACGAAGACGTCTATATTCGACATTCACGTATTCTATCGCTCGGATTATCGGCTCTATATATGCGCCCCGGCGATGAACGTGTTCTCGAACCCGTATCCACCTTCCCAATCGTCGATGAGCCTCGCCTTCTTGTTTGTTTCACGAACACATATGCTCTCTCGCTGAAGGTCTTTCCTTTTTCTGTTCTTTTTCATTATGTTACTTACTATGCCTACTCATTGCATCTACCTTTCCTCGTATCCATCCTTCGTTTTCCCTTGCATACCTGTCATATATATTGATTTCGTTGGTACCGTCGTCGGTCCTGCTCTATAGAGTGTACAGTGTCATAGTCCTGATAATTATTTATTTATTCTAAATAGCTGGTGATGTGGATAGCTGAGTGAGAGGAAGTCGAATCACGGTGGCCACAGTAGTATGTTGCGTCGATCATACACGGGGTTCCCGATTTGGAGCACCATGTTGCGCTTTTCAATTTTGATGCGTCAGAGTGACGTCGTCCGCACATCGTTACTCTCTCCAACGCTCTTATAATGAGCAGACCGTCTCCAACCATTCCACAATTTCTCTTTCTTTACCCCCACCAACGTTGGCCGCCTTAACATGTCTAGTGCAATCGGCACAGTGAAACAAACGTTTGCGTCCATGACCGGACACACCGCCAAGGTCGCAGACCTTCAGAACAACATTATTGACCCCGCTAAGAAGCCGACAAAGGGTCAGACTACCGACCATGGAGTTTTCATTTCAGACCCAGATAACTGGTAGGTTGACCATGTCGACTTTCTGGTACCGCAGTAAGTATGCTGACCATAAACCAGGCTGAAGGTTACGGACGGTACTCGCCCCGGTCCCTCTCTGCTCGAGGATCAGGTAGAGCTATCTCCTATTTTTTTTCGAAGGTCCCTATATGCACTGATTATATGAACGTTAGATCGGACGCGAGAAGATCATGCGCTTTGACCATGAACGCATCCCGGAGGCATGTCTAGCGTCTCAACTTAATTCTTAGCTGAATGTTATTTGCAGCGTGTCGTGCATGCTCGTGGGGCTGGCGCTCACGGATATTTCAAGGTGAAACATAATCCCGGGATGTCAGAACGGGATGCTCACATTCCCGCATGATGAAGGTCTACGACAATAGTGCATCCAAATACACTTATGCCCCTGTGCTGACCGATCCCTCGAGGATCACTCCTGTATTTACGCGCTTCAGCACGGTCCAGGGCTCTCGTGGCAGTGCGGTGCGTGGCGCCTGTGTATGTGGTTCTTCGCAGCACTGATCGTCTCCGGCATTTCAGGACACTGTTCGAGATGTTCGTGGCTTCGCCGTGAAATTCTACACTCAGGAGGGAAACTGGGATATAGTAGGAAATGACATCCCTGTCTTCTTCATCCAGGACGCTATCAAATTTCCTGACTTTGTCCACGCTGTTAAGCCGGAACCCCATAATGAAGTACCTCAGGGACAGAGCGCTCACAACAACTTCTGGGACTTCGTTGGTCTCCAGCCGGAGTGTTCGTTCATTTTCATGGCGTTTATTTTGAGTTCCATTGACAGGACTTGTACAGCTGCTCACATGATTATGTGGGTTATGTCTGACCGTGGCATTCCGCGCTCGTATCGAATGATGCAAGGGTTCGGTGTCAACACATGTGAGGTTGAGAAGTATGCAATTATCTCAGCTGACCTGAGCATTTTCTAGACACGCTTATGAATGCGAAGGGCGAACGCTTCTTTGTCAAGTTCCACTGGCTCCCAGAACTCGGTGTTCACAGCCTTATGTGGGATGAAGCGCTCAAGATATGTGGACAAGACCCTGGTTCGTGTCTGGGTTTTCTGGTTGGTTATTTCCGCCGCTGAATTATCTCTATCTATCAGACTTCCACCGCAAGGATTTGGAGGAGGCAATTATGAATGGTTCGCCGCCGAAATGGAAGTTTGCCATTCAGACGATTCCAGAGGCTAGTGAGGATGACTTCGACTTCGACATTCTGGATGCTACGAAAGTTTGGCCAGAGGAATTGGTCCCGCTGGAAGTCATCGGGAGATGGTTCTGAACAAGACCGTGGATGAATATTTCCCCGAGACAGAACAGGTTGCATTCTGCACATCGCATGTGGTGCCTGGCATCGGCTTCAGCGATGACCCTCTCCTGCAGGGGCGGAACTTCTCCTACTTCGACACTCAGATCTCGCGCCTGGGCGTGAATTGGCAGGAATTACCCATTAATCGTCCCTTATGTCCTGTTATGAACAACCAGCGCGATGGCCAAATGAGGCATAAGATCACGAAGGGTGAGATCAATTACTGGCCGAATCGCCAGCAGCTTCACGCTCCCGTTTCCGCAATCGACGGTGGCTACGCTGAGTGAGTGTTCTGTCCTCCGAGTATAGCCTCGGCTAAAGAATTTGCGCTCAGGTTCCCTCAAAAGGTACAAGGCATCAAACAACGACTCCGCAGCAAAAAATTCCTGGAGCATTTCAACCAAGCCCAGCTCTTCTACAACTCGCTCACCAAATATGAGAAGGCCCATCTCGTTTCCGCCATCTCTTTCGAGCTCAGTCACTGCGACGATCCGGTCGTTTACGAATCGTACACGAAGATTCTCAACAACATTGACCACAACCTCGCCAGGCAAGTCGCTATAAACGTTGGCGGTGTGGTACCCGAAAAGCCTGCTCGCGAGAACCACGGTTTCTCCAGTCCGACGTTATCTCAGCTATACTACAGCCCGGACGAGCCGACCATCGCATCTCGCCGGATCGCTATTCTGCTGGCTGATGGATTTAACCTTGCAGAGGTCGAGAGCATCCGCGCGGCGCTTAAAGCTGGAGGGGCGACAACGTGGATTATTGGGCCCCGTCGTGGACAAGTCTATCCTGCAGGGCAAGCTGTCGGAACAGGCAAGGGCCTCTGGGCCGATCACCACTATGAGGGCCAGAGGAGCACGTTGTTCGACGCATTCATCATCCCGAGCGGCGCGGAGCACGCTCAGAAGCTGGTGGAGAGTGGCCGCGTGATCCATTGGATGAGAGAAGCGTTCGGTCACTGCAAGGCGATCGGTGCTTTAGGCGAAGGTGCGATTTGGAACATTGGGGTTGTTGATTTTTGCTAATAGATGTGGATCTCAGGTGCTGTGTTCCTTCGCGAGGCGGTTGGGCTCCCAGGCGTGCAGTTCGCGACTAACCTCGGCAGCGATGCGGTGACATCCTCGTACGGCATTGTCACTGTGGGAAGGTATGACGCAGGGTCGACTGCGGCGGACACGCTCAAGATTGCCCAGGGTGAAAAAGGTTTTGTGTCTAACTTCGCATTCGAGGTTAGCAAGCACAGGTGCTATGAGCGTGAGCTGGATGGCTTGACGTCAAAGGTTGCGTTTTGAGATCAACAGCGGTCAAGTGAATTGTATGGATCAACTGTATTTTTACTCCCTGTATCAAGTAAATTAGTGCCACTGTCCATGTTGTCGAGCGCAAATGCCACCGCGTTAAATGTAAATAACAAAAAAGTCATCTAGCCCACCGCGAGGGTCGAACTCGCAGCCTTCAGATACCCGCTCGATCAGTGGTAAGAGTCTGACGCTCTATCCGATTGAGCTAGGCGGGCATGTCGGGCATCGCTTAAAGTAAACTATGGCCATACTGTCAAGAAATAACTGATTTACAAAGTATACAATAATACAACTACATCTACAGCAACTTGAACGAAAACAATACATAGTATATAGTGTTACACTCCGACCCTACAGGTTAAACGTTAGTCAGATAGTTGCGGACAGGGAACGAGGACTGACCGATGAACGATCTTTTTCTATTACACGTTAAGCATATCAATAATTAAGACGGTCAGCGATAAAAGAGAGCAAGTCTCACCTGTCCTGAAAACCTGATAATTTCCCTTTTCTCCAGAACGAACAGCGTGCGTTCGAGCGCGTGGCTCGAGTAGCCCTGCTGCGTGACGAATTCGCGGACGAGGCTCTGGTAGCTCGTGCTCCAGCCGATGGGAAGGCGGCGCCGAATCTCCTTCTCGATGCGCGACATCTCGCCATTGAGCTCCCCACGCGAGAGCCCGTCTGCGGAGCCCGCGGAGACGGCGTCCATCGTGGAGAACTTGAAGAGCCGGATCGCCTCGTCGACGTGGTGGTTCTGCACGACCGGCGAGAGCGTGAGCTTGGCGAGCGCCTCGGATATCCGAATGATGGCTTCGAGCTGACTATATGCGCGGAGTATCAGTGAGCTGTGGGGGCAGGGAGTAGAAATGTGATAGACGGACCGGATGGTAATGGGGATGGAGCTCCGCTCATCGTTATCCTGTTCTACCTGCTGCACCTGTTTCCGTAGTGATACGAAGTGGCTGCTCAGCATCTCTTGAGCATCGGCAGATAGCCGAGGTGCACATTTCCTAGCAAGGATCTCAGCACTCTCACTATGTTTTGCCAAAGGATACGGCGTACGCTTTGCAGTACGCGATATACCGCTTCATCATGTCGATATCGATCTCACCCACCGTCTCGCCGTTTTCGTCCGCGTTCTGGTTTGGCCGATTCATGTGGATGTTCATGACGTGCTTCGCAATCATCTGGAGAAAATGTCAAACAAAGTCCTACAGCCATCGCCATTATGAACGGAACAACTGACCCGATCCCGCTGCTCATTATGCTCGTCTTTCACGATAAAGATCATGTCGAACCGAGACAAGATCGTTGTTTGGAAGTCGATATTCTGCGGCGCGACCCATCAGCCACAGGTGCGCCTCACAGGACGGGGCAGCTCACCTCTCCCGGACTGCGCCCCTCATCATATCGGCCCCATACAGGGTTCGCGGCAGCAAGTACGCTTGTCCGCGAGTTCAGCACGGTGGTAATGCCGGCCTTCGCGATGGAGATCGTCTGCTGCTCCATTGCCTCGTGGATGGCGACACGGTCCTCGTCGCGCATCTTGTCAAATTCATCGATGCAGACGACGCCAGTGTCTGCGAGAACCATCGCGCCGCCCTCCAGGTAGAATTCGCGCTGTGACGCGTCTGTGTGAGTGGAAGTGAAAGACAAAGGGAAGAGGGAGAGGGAGACGTACGGAGACGGCGTCGCGCTGCACGGATGCTGTCAGACCTGCTGCGCTGGAGCCTTTGCCGGAGGTGTATACTGCAATTGGCGCGACCTGCAAGTCTTTCAGAAATGTATCCAATGGCAGAACAACATCTACGAACCTTCTCGACGAATTTCAGCAGCTGACTTTTTGCCGTACCGGGGTCACCGAGGAGCAAGACATTAATGTCGCCTCTCAGTCGCATTCCGTCTGGAAGAATCTTCTTGGACCCGCCAAACAAGAGGCACGTAATGGCCTTCTTGATATCTATGCGTCACATTCAGGACTAGATCCGGGATGAAGAGATATTGTAATGAACCTAGACTGCCGAAGATACTCGGCGCGACACTCTTAGCGAACCGCTCGTAGAATCCTTCGCTTCGCGCCATCTCTCCAAACTCCTCTTCTTCCTCTGGTGTAAATTGCAGACCGAAAGGATTTGAGCCACTTGAGCCGCCGGCAGATGGTGATGAAACTTCGAGATGGACAAGACGCAAATAAGGATCCCGTAGCGCGGCCGCACCTTTTGATTTCTACGCGCCCTGTTGTGAGATGATAATGAAAGGGACAGATAATATTATAGGGACTTACATTCTTGGCGGACTGGAAGGTGGAGTAGACACCAGTTGCGATGACCCGCGAGCCAGGGACCACTTGGCCCGTAAGATACCGATCCGCAGAGAGAAGCATATGTCTGGGCAGCTCTCCGACAGGCACCATGTCTGGAGCCTCTTGCAGCTTAAGTGTCTGGTGGTCGGAGAATGTCGATTTGGAGTGAATGATGAGGTATGGGTCGAGCGGGCAATCCTTCTTCTGGTTCTCAAGCTCTGGCGCGTCGCATGTCCGTGGTAGTCCCCTGTCAGAGCCGCCACCAAGCCCTCCCAGTCCGCTCGGTGGGTATACGATTTTGGTGGAACGACACGCGCGGCACTGGAGGTGCAACTTTGTGGCGCGGAGGAGAGAACGGAGGCGGAGATGACGATGCCGGGAATACGGACGAGCTTGTTCATAGTGTTTGCGGTGAGGTCGCGAAACTGCTGGAGGTTGAGGCCGGACCTGACGAGGACCTGAACGTTGGGTATGGATTCGGCGGCGGCTTCCGTGCTGCTTTCTGAGCCGCCGGCAAGGGGGAAGAGAATGGTGCGGGCTGCTTTTGTGGCCGCTGTCTCGAACTAGGGACGATATATATCCAGATGTAGGATAGATAAAGTCAGAAGAGACGCACCAGCGGAAGGGTCTCTCCTGGCTTGTCCTGAACGGCAGAGGCTAGTTCCTCGTTGTACAAGCCGACATGACGAAGATCGACTTCAAGTTGGTGGTGTTTCAGTAGGAGGTTCGCGCGAAGCTTATCTCTGTGGGCAGCGAGGGTTAATATGTCACACCAAGCACGACTATATACATTGAAGACGAACCTGTAGATGAATTCTCCTCCAACGCGGTATTGAAGCAGAAAGTCGAGGAAAAGTCTCTCGGTCTGTGAAGGCAATTCAGGCGCTGACGGTTGAGGAGCATCATGAACAGCGACAGAGTAAACTCGGTTAGCGTCGAAGCCAGACATGACGGATATCGCAAGTAGTAGATACAAGTTCGATGCTGAGCTCGAGCTCCAAGCTTAATGAGACGCGTCTGTAAGTTCAGGGCAAGCCGATTCGCGTTTTCGTGTTAGCGAATAAATATATGTATATGTATTATTAAATTGCGTAACCAGCGACTCCCGTTTAGCTCAGTTGGTAGAGCGCGTCACTAGTAATGACGAGGTCAGTCGTTCAAGTCGGCTAATGGGAATTCATATAATGGAGGATCATTTTGTTATTCTCGCCACTCCCTCTACAGTTAACAGCGTAATCCACGACTGTGGTACATTCTACTTTGAGTTTTACCGTCATGACCTCTATGGACACCGATGAGCTCCCTGTCGTGCTGCCTTCCACCACCACCTCAGGTCTTTCCCTGTCCCTGTGGGTATTCCAGGCTTCCTCTTTCCTGTGATCGCCTGCTCAGTTCGCCTACAGCCACCCCCTCCCGATCCTGAACATCTCAGAACACCTTACTCGCCTCAAACTCCAAACAAAGTCGAATTTGCCTTTTGGTCAGTGGAGATCAGGATCATCTGCTCAATTATAATGCTTATCCACGCACAGTACTTGGTGCACTGCTGGGAACTCAGAATGGGCGCGAGGTTGAAATCGTAAACACCTTTGAGCTTGCTGTCGAGAACGATGGCCTGACAGTTGATCAAGGCTTCCTGACCACGCGAAAAGAGCAATGTTCGTCGTTTCACTTGCCTCCATCGCACCTCTGTACCATTGACAAACTGTATCAGACAAACAGGTCTTCCCATCGCTCGAGTTCATCGGGTGGTACACTGTAGCAACAAAGCCAACTGCGCGCCATATCGCCCTCCATGAACAGGTATGTGTCGTGTCCCTCCAAAGTTCATTTGTTCTGAACCTCGTGTGCCACAAGTTCACGGTTTACAGCTCGACGCCACTCCTGCTGCTCCTTCAACCCTCTACCGTCTTCGCTACTTCCTCTGATGTGAACGCGCAATCGCTGCCGCTCAAGGCATACGAGCCAACCATAGAGATCCGAGACAGAAAATCTCGATCGGTGTTCATAGAAGCTCCCTTTAACGTTGAGACAGGAGAAGCAGAGCGTATCGCTGTTGATTGGACAGCAAAGGGTGGAGAAGGAGGAGCAAGCTGTTCGTCTATTGGCTGTTTTCGACGCGTCGTCGCTGATCTATACATGCAGTGGAGTCTCACCTGCAGTCGCAGCGTGCGGCGGTGAAGATGCTCCATGATCGTATCATGCTCCTTGTGAAATATGTTGCAGATGTTATTGCAGGTGAGTGCAAAAAGCCGTCGTGCAGGACTCCTCGTTTCAATGTTGTGCAGGACAAAACAACGAAAGATCATGCGACGCTTCGAGCGCTATCGGCTTTGATCGCCTCTCTTCCAGCAAGCGAGAACAAGGGCTTCCGGGAAGAGTTCGAAACTGTACGGCCTCACCATGCTCTCGCATACTCGTTGCCATAGCTTAACACTCAATTCCATAGGAATATGAGGATGTCCAACTAACGGCATTCCTCGCAACGCTGACCAAATCTGCCAATATCCTGAACGACGTACGTCTGCTCACCTCTGCGCTCTACTTCTTTTGCTGATTTTATGGTCGGAATCGGCATTTGATACGGACATCAGCTTGTGGATAAGCACATCGTGCTGACAGCTACTCGGGAAGATCGCAGCATACCGGGTGGTCCCCGAGCTGGGAGACGAGGCATGATGGGCATGGGCATGGGAAGATCAACAGACTGGGACCGCCATCATTGAGTTCGCCCGCTCGTACGCATCGACCTGTCGACCTGCCGTGTTCTCTCGCTCGTTTGTTATATCTGCATTGTACTCTGTCATAGTACTCTCTGTCATACTCTTTATTCTCTAGCAATTGTACTGGCTGCGCAAGTCTGAACAATGAATTAAGAATGGAATTTGGCATGTACAGATTCACGTGCGCAAAGCTTCGATCGCGTCAGGCGCGTCGCGACAGCAGACGATCACTCGATCCAGGCTCCCCGTATCCGATTGCTTCCCACCTCCACCTTTATTTACTCACACCCTCTAGCGACAACACTTAAGATCCTCTGTACTTATCACTTTGCGTGCAGTTAGTCATGGCGAACGTTGAGGTGCTCACACTCTCGTCCCTCCTCGGGCTTGTGAATATTAAGAGCCTGTACCTCCTTGGGTATGCATGGTTGTTCGGGATGAGTGAGTACTGTTATTCGTGTTCATGTCAGAGTACGAGGCTGAACAACTAATCTTAACAGCTCTATGGGTCACCTTTATTGGAGGTGAGTTTATCTTGTACTTGCCATCCTCACCGCTCATCATTCCAACAGGGGTCATTGCCTTCAGGGCGCTGCGTACGTGTTCCTCACAGGTGAAGCGCCGAATAATGTCGTGACTTCTCTTGAACAGCGAGACAGCAATTTGGAACACTGCAGCATCGCACATTCCCGATCTACTTTATCATCAGCATAGGGATCTCCTCAGGCCTGCTCACTCTCTGGACGTACAGTCACCCCGCCGTGCTCGCATACAAGTGGAACCCCCTCGTCGCCGACGTTGCTCAGGCATATGCGCTCGCTACCGTGGTTCTATCCCAGGTGACGAACCATGTAGTTATTGGGCCGCTCACGAGCAAGTGCGCAGCCGTCGCATGTCTTTCTTGTGCTATGGTTGATGTCAATTTCAGGACAATGTTCCAGCGTCACAAGCTTGAGAAAGAAGAGGGTAAGGCCTACAATGAGGCAGGGGTCAGTGGTTTCCTATTTCCTGTTCTGAAGAGCACCCAGCTAATGTTCTGCAGGTCTCGGACAAGATGAAGGCATTGAACAGCCGCTTCAGTCAGTTGCATGGGATCAGCTCCCTGGCGAATCTATCCGCGTTCATTGCATTATTGTTTCATGGACTGTGGATTGGCAACGCTGGTACTGGGATAGACAACCTCAACTTGAAATTCTGATGATAATATCTAATGACCATCATGTATCTCCTTACTTCCTATGCGATTCATCTCACTGCTCCACAACAATGCTAACAGTTTGATACAACTGTCCAGTCCTGAGATGATCGACAAGAAGCAGATATAGAACTAAGTACTACGACAATGATACATTTTAGTACAGGGTCACGCTCCCACAGCCTCCATGGTTGGCAAAAAGCCCTCCTTCAAACTTCGTTCTAGTCTACGGATCTCCTCCACTGACGTCGCACGCGCGATAGCCTCTCTGACCTTGTCTGCCTCTTCCTTTGACATGAGTCTTCCTGCCTTGCCGGGCGCCACTACTGGCCGTGGCTCGTCGGTCGTGACAGGCGGTTTTGACGAATGTATAGAGACCGTCGTAGACAGTGTGGTCGCGAGTTTTGTTGGGAGGTTGTCAGCAGTAAGGAACAGTGTCTTTGCAGATTGGCGCTCCTGCACATCCATAGAGACAACGATGGAGGACGGGGCCATAAGTGGCGGGAATGGTACAGCGCAGCGTGAGGGCGCACCTTGTCACGAATTCTCTGAAAATCCAAAACTCTCAGCCCTGGTATCCGCCAGGCAAGCCACTCGCGATACCATTTCTTTTCCTGCACGGGGTTTCCCAGTAGGGACAGATACTTGAGACTCCTCACGTCCTTGAGCGGCTCTAGGTCGCCAAGCTCGGCGATGTTGTTGTTCGTGAGGACAAGCGTGGTCAGGTTGGGCATGGAGAGGTGCAGGGAGGGCGAGATGGAGGCTATTCGGTTGTTCGCGAGAAGGAGCGTGCGGAGGCGGCGGAGCAGGGGGATGTTTCCGAGCACGACGATGGAGTTATCTGTGAAATCTATACAATCATGCTGGTCCTGCGCGGCAAGCACATGTTAGTTCGAAGATCAGACTTTGAAGTGGTGTGCATACCTTGGTGATACCGAGATTTTCGATGGCAGGGATGGTGTAGCCTGTGAGCCGTTCTGTAAGCGTATTGAGAGTGATTGGGGGGATACGCACCTCGTAGGTCGAGTTGGCGTTCCTTTGCAGGATTGAGGGTGGAAGGAACGGACTGAATGAGCTCTGGCGTGAGCTTCATGGCGGTACAGAGAGGGTCGTTGGACTTGCAAGCAGCGTGCCTGAGCCTCGCGTCAATTGACGCGAAATCGTGACGCGCCTTTCCCTGCTCTCCTCCAGTCCCGCAACCGCAGCCTCACCTCTGCTCTCCTCTCAACCATCATGAAGACCCTGCATCAGCGACTGAGTCTGTGAGGTTGGCGTGCTTAACTGCCGGGCTTGCGCTAATGATCTCTGCAGGTACATAGACGGCAAGGAGTCCTACACGTTCATTCCTGCAGAACCCGTCGGGGCGCGGTCCCTAACAATATACCGCAACTCTGGAGACGTTGTCCTCAATGGTAAGTCCATCATTCCGCATAGTATATTGACGCTGACGTCTGCTACCTAGCACCGAACACGCCCATCCCAGTTACGGCCGAACGCTCTGGCAAGACAATATACGGCATATTCGGAATGATATCTCTGGCTATGTGTCAGTATATATCCTTTCGGGCGATCTCTAGGTGTCTGAATACCTTCCCTGCGCAGCTGAATATATCATTGTTGTGACCGGCCGTGAGCTCCGAGGCCACCTCATGAGGCAGAATATATATCGTGCTACGGAGTACGACATCCTGCCGCTGAATCCCGACATCTCCGTGCAGACCCCTCCCAATACGGTCGAAGCACATCTCCTGGCTCTAGTTCGGTCTCATCTGCTTGGGGGGCAGTTCTTCTTCAGTTATACATGGGACGTGACGCGGAGGTTGCAAGCGCAGTGGGTAACGCTGCAGGAAGACGGCGATAAGGCGCTTTGGGAATCTGTGAGTATGTAGAGTCTTGTATAATGTGCATAGGTGACGTTGCTTCCAGGCAGACGATCGATTCTTTTGGAACAAGTGAGCACCTGCGAAGGCTGAGCTGCGATACATGCTGACTAGCGCAATGTAGATTCTTGCACTCGAGATTCATAGACCTCACGTACGGGAATCCGGACCAAAATGTACGACCCTTTTGTTGTGTTCTGTCCGCAGTATAGTCTCTGACGTCCATGCCAATGAAGCTTAGCTCATACATTCTTCCCATAATGTACGGGTGTATGTACACTTTCCTGATCATATTCCCTTTCTGTCGACTCACGTTCCTGGGTCTTAGCGTTTGACATCCGTCCTGAACGTCTTAATGGGCAGGACCTACAAATCTGCCTCATCAGCCGACGGTCCCGCTACAGAGCGGGCACTCGCTATTTCCGGCGTGGCATCGACGACGAAGGGCATGTCGCTAATTTCAATGAAACAGAGCAGATTCTCCTGGTGGGCGGGGACGATTCTGGTGTTCAGCTGAGCTTCGTCCAAATTAGAGGCAGCGTTCCGCTATTTTGGGCCGAGGTCAATACATTGCGATACAAGCCGGACATGCAGATCATGGACCTGCAGCATGCAGTACGGCCTTGTCATTCATATTTGTTCGTCCTGACTGATGGGAGGAATCGAAAGGTCGAAGTCACTCGTCAACATCTTCTCCACAACAACAAACTTTACGGCGAACAGAGTTTAGTAAATTTAGTTAACCATAAAGGACACGAGAAGCCGGTGAAGGAGGCCTTCGAGCGCTATATAACCGAGGTATTTTTGTCTCTCAAGGCTGTCCTGCCGCTTGCCTCATCTTTCTTCCAGGCGAATGTGCCGAAGGTCAAGTATGAATACTTCGACTTCCACACCGAATGCAAGCATATGCGGTGGGACCGTATCAGCGTGCTCATCTCGAAGCTCGAAGATGACTTGATCAGACAAGGGTGGGTCTCCGTTCATCTGGTAGCATCGCAACGTGTCTAAGTGGTGCCGGCAGGTACTTCCATGTTGATTCCACGAAGATGGAACCAGTGAAGTTGCAGACAGGCATTGTCCGCACGAACTGCATGGACAATCTTGACCGCACCAACGTGGCGCAAGCCGCGTTCGCGAAGTGGACGCTTAATCGCCAACTGAGAGCGCTAGGTATCCTCCAAGAGGGTGATTCCATAGACAATCATGAAGAGGTCATAGGAGACTTCCGAGAAAGTATGGTATCCTTCGGCCGGCATCTGCATGCTTGTTTGCTAAACATTTCATCAATATAGTGTGGGCCGATCATGCGAACGCGATTTCAATAGCATACAGTGGCACTGGAGCGCTCAAAACCGACTTCACTCGGACAGGAAAGCGAACGCGTATGGGTTTGCTGCAAGATGGCTGCAACTCCGTCGTGCGCTACCTGAAGAATAATTTCTTCGACGGGGCGCGACAGGTTCGTGTATCACGCATGCGATGACATTCAGCATCACTCATGCAGCACAGGATGCCTTTGACTTGATGACTGGAGCGTGGGTTCCCAGGCGAGGATGGATGCCATTGTCCCTTGTAGCAGATCGGAGGCCTCTGGTCATACGCGCAGTAAGCCAGCTCTTCTCCCCAGACTAGTCGTTTCTGAACTGTTATAGGTCCCATACGTGCTGTCCTTCTCACTCTTTATGATCTGTGCGGGGCTCACGCTCCCGCGTACCTCCGGTGAGTTTCCGTCTCCCGACCTTTGTCCGCCATCTGCTGACTCCGCGACCCAGACTACTCGCTGTTCTACTACTTCCTGTTCTGGTTCACTCTGCTGGCGCTGTCTCTTCTTTTCATCTTCCTGCACGGCGTAGAATATGTCAATTGGCCGCGATTGCGTCCGCTAACGGAGATCATCTACTACGAAGGCCCAGGATACCGGTCGGGGCATAGGGGCAAGGGCCTCGGCATTCCCGCGCTGAACGTTGCGGAGCTCAAGGTGCAAGCGGGCGCGAAAGCCAAGCAGTTTTCTGAGAGTCATAGACCTGGCAAGAGCAAATTGGAGGAGATTGAGATGGGCACGAAAGAGAGGGTAGATTAATGCTTTCGGTGTGCGGGCTTGATGGGAGAGCCTGATTTGATATCGTTTATCCCACCTGGGCCTTTTATGGGTTTATACTGTTCATACGATAATACATATATGTTTCCAACTATCCTCTGAAACTTAGACGTCCAACGTCCAACATTCATGATTCAACCCCTAATCACACTCGCGACGCGAGACGCGCGATGCACGTGCACGAGCGCTATCGCTAAAGCGGAGTCTGATTTGTAGCGTGCCAACTCCGCCACAAGGTCCCTGTCAACTTTCAACTTCGGGAGTTGCCCACAGCCAGCTAGTCTAATTTTCCTCTTCCTTGTTGTTACCATACGATGACTGGAAAAGGTGTAAAACGTGCATCCCCTGGCACCGATGTTGAGAAGAATCCCCTTGGGGACGTCGAGATCCTCGACGAGGAAGCCCAGAAACTGCAGGGCCTCCAAAAGGACCTCGCGCGCGTTGATCTCGTGCTCGGTACGCCCCGAGCATATTCCCGAGCATGAAAAGCAGCCGTACTGACGTACTGTGATCCGTAGAGCGCCATGCGCAACAGAAGCTGTTGCCGGTGTACGAAAAACGGCGCAATATCTTGAAGGCCATCTCCAAGTTCTGGCCGGTCGCTCTCATGAACCATTCGATGTTTGCGCTCCACGCCCAGCACAACTCAGACCAGGTCGCGCTGAGCTACTTGGAGGACTTGTGGCTGACGCGAGACCCCGTCGAGTCGAGATGTTTCACCCTGGAGTTCGTGAGTACCAAATTTATGATAGGGTCAAGAGAGAGGGAATTGACATGCCGCGTCTAGCACTTCAAAGAGAACCCGTACTTTTCGAACACCGTGCTGAAAAAGGAGTACAAATACGTGCCGCCGCCCGCCGCATCAGAAGACAAGGCCGATCAAGACGGTACACGGAGTCGATGCTTGATTTCTCATGGGAGCGGGACGTGGAGCCTCAGGTGAGAGAATCGGTAAAGCAAGCGAAATTATTCATTGATCATATGCTTTTAGTCCATGAAAATTGACTGGAAAGACGATTCCAAAAAACTCACCAAGCTGCACCCTTACGTGAAGGACGAGGACGAGCAAGATCTCCCTTCTGAAGGCGGGAGCTTCTTCAATTTCTTCGAGGTCGCTGAAGATGCGTACGATGTGAGTGTCATTTTGGGAGATTTTTGGGCGTCTGATAACCATTCGTGTCGCAGCTTGGCGTGCTGATTGCCAATGAGATCTTCCCGGATGCCATCGACTTCTTCCTCGGCAAAGCAGGCGGGGACGACATTGACTCGGATGAGGATGAGGACAGCGAGGACGACGAAAACGAGGATGAGATTGACCTGGAGAAGCCTCGCCCGAAGAAGCAGAAAAAGGCGTGAAACCCTGAAATAAGTTGGGTGTCGGGCTCCTAAGGCGTGTTATTAGGGCTCCATAGGTCGTCATTGCGGATGGTTGTTTTTTATGCCCCCATATTCTCCACACGGCGTTGGAAGTGCGTGGCCGTTTGCGGTTGTAGAGCGCGTTGGCGAGAGCACTCTGTTGGCAGGCTGCAACTCGGATTGCTAAATATAGTAGAGTGTGGATTGGATGCTATTTCTGACAGACGGAGGTGTTCTTCACCGGCACCGAACGGCACGACCTGAAGCGAACTCTATGAAGCGTGCCGACGCCGGCAGCTGGTTGTTTTCTCCTGTTTGGCTTCTGAAGGCGAATGATCTCCGAGAAATGGTTTGTTCTCGCCTGGCTTTCTTTCGAACCATCTTCTTCTCCTACGGTCCATTTATAACGCCCCTCGTCTCGAGACACCGACCTCCTCGACGGCGTTCATAGTGTACCGCTACACCTCAATCTTTCGGTCTTTACGTCCAACGTCCTCCCATGAAACTCGCCATTATCTCTGCCATAGCCATTCCGGCTCTTGTCTCTGCACACGGTGTCCACCACCATGCTGCACGTCAAGCATCTTCTGCCACAACCTCCTCTGGCGCATCCGCCGCATCTACCTCGTCAGGTACCTCCACTGTCGCTACTACCACTGCTGCCTCGGCTACCACCGCTGCCTCGGGCACCACAACGACTCCTGCTTCTAGTACGAGCGCTAGCACGAGCATCACGCTCACCTTCACCTTGGCATCCGAGAACCCCACCGCGATTCCCCTCTCTGATATCGTCTCCGGTGCTTCGTCCCAGCCTACCATTCCGATTTCTACCACTTGGGCTGCAGGCTCTCAGCCAACGTTCCTGACAAATGCGCCTCCATTGCCCAACGGTATGTTTTTTCAATCAAGATTTTAACGTTTGATCAGCGCTGATTTTTTGTGTCATGCTAGCCGCGAGCCTTCTCCCCGCGAACTATCCGACGCTTGACAAGACGCCGCCGACAGATTCTCCTCAAGTTCAGGCGTGGATCCAAGAGGTGGCAAACTCGGGCGTAACTATCCCTAACATCACGGCCACTGTTGCGGGTGGTTGCCCGGCGAACCCGGCTGCTGTTGCAGACACTAGTCGCTGCTGGTGACCTGCGGCGGTTGCTCGCGTGCTGAGGATGTTACCACTTGTCCTGACAAGTTGACTTGGGGTCTCACCTATGACGACGGTCCGGCCTTTTATACCCCAACTTGTTGCAGTATCTCGATCAGGTCAACCTCAAGACTACCTTCTTCGTCGTCGGCTCTCGCGCCATCTCGTATCCTGCATTGCTGCAGGATGAGTACATGGCCCAGCACCAGATCGCCGTTCATACCTGGAGTCACCCTGAGATGACTACCCTTACTACCGACCAACTCATTGCCGAGTTGGGATGGTCCAGAAAAATCATCAAAGATGTGACTGGTGTTACGCCGAAGTACTGGAGGCCCCCCTATGGCGATGTTGATGATCGTGTTCGAGCTGTCGCGGCTGCTCTCGGTCTTCAAAACTGTGATCTGGACTCGTATCAGTGCGACAGCTACTTTTGACACGGGAGGTTAGTCCGCATCTTGACATCATCAAGTCATGCAACTGACCTTGGACTATAGACTTCAATATTGCTGGTGGTCTTACTACTGCCCCCCAGGTGTTGAACAACTGGAGAACATCATCGGCAACGCCACCACCATTGACACTGGTTTCATTGTCCTGGAACACGATCTTTTCCAACAGACCGTCGACTTGGCGACCGGGTACATTCTCCCAGACGCTCTTGCTCACCAGCCTCAGTTCAATATCAAACCCGTTATTGAGTGCCTCAACCTACCGCTTTCTGATGCCTATGTTGAGACCAATGACAATGCGACCAATCCGCCGCTTCTTGGTGCGTCATCAGCGTTCAACCCAAGGACTTCGTCATATGGCACTGACTCCACTTCCGTTCATTTGACCGCAGGTTCTAACGCCACAGCATCTGGGTCTGCTGGCTCCGCGCAGGGAACCGGTAGCAGCGCTGCTGGTAACTCCAAGAGCGGCGCTGTTGGAATCATGGTTCCGAACTTCATTACCGCTGCTGTGGCTTTGTTCGCCACGATCAGCGCATTCCTGCTCTAACGTGCTGGTACTGCTGGACTATCAGCATACACGCCTCATTGGACTTGTAAGCCTGTAGGGCATCCAGTACAGTATTAGCACGCGCCCGCCGCAATTCATGCCACTTGGTTTCGGACTGTTATACCGCAAGTTGTTGTTTCTAATTCCTCATCCTTCTTGATATACTAGTCATTATTTTCCGAATGTATACACAACATCACTCGTCTTGGCTCATCGGTATGCATTGACGACTGGTCGTGATGTTTCGCGTTCTGAGAACGCGTGATAGCTCAGAATCACACAGCTTTACGGGTTTGGAATACTACGAACCGTATCAATGTCGATTGGATGACTTTTTTGTTAGCTCAACGTTTTGCAAAGGGGCTGCCATTTGACCGGCATTTATGCCACAATTCTATGTAAATCGGTATCGGTAACATATGACATACACTTGGTATACAGGGGATAAAAGTATGTCGACATGTCGACATTGCTAGCCTGCGCATACCGGAGCACGCGAAGAAATTATGCGGGCGGGACGCGCTGTCCCTTAGGCGGTACAGGAGGAGTGGGAGCCGATGAGCCATCTGATACAGCCCAATGGACATGATTATCGAAATCCTCCGACGCCGGATACCACCCCGCCGCAAAACGCTTCATCCAAGTCCAGAAGCGGGGCTCGGGATCCATGCGCATGCATATGTACTCGAACCACGGGGATATACCCCGAGCATTCCCAGTCAATCATCCAAAGCTTCCGTCGTCCCCTAGTATGAGGTTGCGCATCTGGATGTCCCCGTGAACAAGCACTAGAGGCTCTGATTCGTCAAAGGGCTGGCAGTGATAGCCGTATTGCATGACTGCTTGGGATGCCCGGAGTCTGCCGTTCATCCAGTCTGCTAATTCGGCCTGTGTGGCGAACGGGCCCACAAAGTTATCCCCAGTAACTGGATTGTAGCATTTCTCTGGTTGAGACGGGTCGTCCGCTATGGGCCCGGGATTTGCCGCGCAATCTGCTCGGTGCAAATCCTGCGAAGCTGGAGCATATATCCTCGGAGCGTCCACGCAATCCAAATTTTACGCCACAAAGAGAGCTCATTCCAGCATTCATCGAGCGGCCGACCTGGGATGTACTGCATTGCGAGGTATGACATCCACCAGCCTTTCATGTCTCGTCCGAAGAAGCGGTATACCTTTGGAACGGGTATGGTAGAGTGGAACCGCACAAGATCCATGGTGCGCACTTCCCAGGCGGGGATATGTCCGAATTTGACCAGTACAGATGGAGTTATGAGTGCGAATGGAGGCACTTTAGCGAATCCAAACCCAATCCAATTCGGAATATTAAGTCGTGGCGAACTCTCATACAGAGCTACTATTTCATGGTCTGATAACATGGCAATTTCAGCGAGAGTCATGTCCAAGGTCTGGTAAATCCAGAATCGATGAGCGATGACTCCCAGTATAACAAGTCAAAGAGCTGACATTTGATTCAATAATGGACGATGCGGTGAGTGCACCGGACAGTATGCGAAGCTTGTCAAGAAGTTTTACCCCGAATGCGAACAGGGCTACCGTTGCCATTGTGAAAGCTGTGGTCGAAACAAAACTTCGATGTTCAATTAGACGCTTGACGCGCCCAAGAACAGCACTTGCTATTTTCGGCAATGTGATCACAACTGTCACAAGCCGCGGCGCTTCACATATTCTGGGCGTGTTTCGGACGGTGGCGTCCATTCGTCTGCGAATTCCAATTCAAACCTTACAATATATGGCTGACCCTCTCAAAGGACCTGAAGTGATACCCCAAATACAGTCAAACGATATGTCGCTGTTCCGACAGACTTTATCATCCTCGAAGCATATAATCGCCATTACTGGGGCCGGCTTGTCTGCTGCCTCTGGTTCGTAGTAATTTACTTTCATGAAAGGTACTGCGTCCACCTTTGACTTTCTGTTGTCTACATCTGCAGGAATTCCGACGTTTAGAGGTGCCGGTGGCATGTGGCGCAAGTATGATGCTCTTATGTTAGCAACGATGGCCGCGTTTCGTGATAGTCCCTCTCGTGTATGGCAATTCTATCATTATCGACGCGAGATGTGCGTTCTTATGTCGCTACATCTCTTAAGCTACTCTAATTTGCGCTCTTTTTAAAGGGCACTGAAGGCGCAGCCGAATGATGCTCATATGACACTTGCCAGATTCTCGATTCCTCATCTGAGAGATAAGGTCGCTCCGGGGTCCACGTTCACTCTTATCACGCAGAATGTGGATGGTCTGAGTACGAAGGCGTTTGAGCTCATCTCCAGCACACAAGAAATGGCATCTGCGGAGGAACCACATTCAACGATCCTGGAAATGCATGGCAGGATCTTTGACGTCGTATGCACTGGTTACAACTGCCGCTACCGGGAGGAGAACCGTGATTCTCCCATCTGTCCTGCTCTACAAGGTACAGAGGCTCTTGTGGAGGCAGGCGCAATGGAACCCGACATCCCGCTCTCTGATCTGCCCCGCTGCCGGAAGTGCGGGGAACTGGCACGTCCGGGAGTTGTGTGGTTTGGGGAAGTACCTCACCACATGGACGAAATCTTCAGATTAGTCGATGAAGCCGACCTGTGCCTTGTGGTAGGCACTTCGTCTACTGTGAGCATACGCGCGCCGTACAGATGATTATCCGCCACTAAAACTCGTGTCCATTCTAGGTCCACCCCGCGGCAACGCTGGCAAGCAAGGTCAAGGAACACGGGGGCAAAGTCGCCGTGTTCAATGTGGACCGTAGTAAGCGTGATGAAGTTGCAGATTTTCTTTTCTTGGGTCCGTGCGAGAAGACCTTGCCAGAGGCGATAGGGATGTAATATTGCGGTGCGGCCACACGCCAGCGACGCGCCTGCATGACGATATGTGGTTCGTTGGTCGCCGCTTGTGAAAAATTTACAGTTTCACTCCCAATTTTCGCTTGTATATATGTTCGGATTTATGAGCGGGTATTTTCAAGTGTCGTTAATATACGCCACTGTAGTTCGCATGTTTACGAGAGGGGGGGTGCCGCTAGAGTCACCACCTCCGCACACGCATCAGAAACATAGAAACATTATCATGACCAGGGAATAGAACGTATACACATGCAGGATATATCACAGGACAGTCTGTCGCAGAGCCGATGGTCCCATACGAGCGGTACGCATGACTATCAGGAAACAGTTACTACTTGTTTGGCTAGGGTATGAAATAGTCCGTAGGGCGTTCTCATAGATCTGATTCCACACGCTCTCGCGATCACGACAGTGTCAACACACCGCCCAAGACGCTGAAGATGCACGCGACGCCAAGCCCCACCAAGCCTGCGGGTTGCCCAGCAGCCCGACAGCGCCGTTCTTGTTATTGCTGGACCCAGACGATCCAGCGCTGGACGTTCCTGTTGATGAGCCGCCTGGGGTGACAGTGGGGGCACTGGGGGTAACGTCGCAGAAGGGTTCGCCAGACACGACGTGACAGCAGCGGTCGCGCCGGACGAGGGCGCCCCGCTGTTGACCGTCGCATTACCGCTGAAGTCGCACGACGTCGCCAGGCGGCCCGTAGCTTCGTAATACTCGCTCATCACGAACGAGAGCTTCACCTCTGCAATATCGGGAGGTCAGCACTGAATAGAAGGCAAGAACAAGAAACCGAGATGCGCACCAGGGTCGCAGAACGCAACGCTGCCGTACGTTCCGGTGGTCCCGTTGGCGGAGATGGCGGCGCAGGAGCCACCGGTGCCGCCAAGCAAAGAGCACGCGGTGTCGAGGAGCGTGCCGACGATACCACTGGTGTTCGTGGTCTTGGGCGTGAACTGGCAGCTCAGCTCGCTCTCTAGGCAGCTACATGCCGCATCGTTGGGCGTTGGGGGAAGCGTCGAGGACGCGAGGAATGTCGAGTTCTCCTGGGGGCACGCCGAGAACGTATTCGGACCTGCGCTGCTCAGGGTAGGGCTGTTCGGCGGCGAGACCTCGCTGTACTGCGTCTTGAGACGGCTGAAGTCGTCGCCCGTCGTCACCGTGGATCCGTCAGAGGAAATGTTGACAATGCCGAACTGGCCCTGGCTACTGGTCGCAGGGAAATAGCTGAAGGCGAGGCCACCCGACCAGATGTCGGTCATGGGGCTGCTGAACAGCGCCTGGACCTCGGTCCAGAGGCGTGGGGGGAGGTAATGCAACCGAACTCGCTGAAGTACGCCGCAACGTTGTAGCCTGCGAAGTCACCGTTCTTGGTGGCATAGACGCTTGCGGTGGCATTCCCGCACCACTCGCTGGGAAAAGAATGTGGGTAAGCACGAGAATAGAACAATGCGCAGTCAACGTACTAGTTATTGAGGCCGAAGAGGTCAATGGAGGTATCTCCGGAATTGGAGCCCGAGGGATCACAGTCGAGGTAATTGGCGAGAGGGTCCACCCAGGTGGAGTCTCCATCAATGGCAGCATAGCCAACAAGTGCAGACGATGAAATGGATTTGCTAGTGCCGAGACGGCGTCAGCGCGTGCCAAGAAACGTAATTAATCATGAGCCATACAGGTATGATTTGACGTCGCGAGCGGCAGCCTTGATGAAGGCTGCAGCGCCAGTGCCAGTGGGGTCGATGACAACCTCGTTACCTACATTGTACGCCAAAACATTGTCGTACTTGCTGAAGACGTTGATCGTATTGAGGTAAAGGTCCAAGAGATTGGTCGTCCAAGCCGGGGAAGCACGGTCGATCGACCCATTCACGGGGAGTGCAAGGTCAATACTGCGAAAATCGCAGTTTTGTTAGAATTATGTGGAACACATTACGGAGACATTTTCGCACATGGTATAGATGCCCGCATTGCTGAAGGTGCTCATGCAGGCATCGTGGTTAAGCGAAGAATTCACACTGTAGACACGGATGGCGTTGACACCGAGCTGCTGGAGGAAAGGGAGATCGCGCGAACACGCTGCTCCGTCAATGAGGGGGTCGGTGAAATTTGAGGGCTCCAAGAATGGATTGTTTGGGTCCGTGGAGATGGCGCCTGAAACCGCTCGTTATAAGGTGGCATACGAGACGAATGACCAGCACACCTTGTTCTTGGTATGCAATACCCTTGATGAAGAACCTGTTTCCATCAGCAGTGTAGAGGTACCTGCCCGTTCTTGTAACATTCTGGATGGCATGGACACCACTTGCGAAGGCGGCGACGCCAGCAATCACGGTCGCTAACCGCGGAAGGTTGTACATTCCTCTTGATAGGTTTGGGAGGGTAGAGTGGTGGACACGAGGAGGGAAGACAAGAAATTAAAGGAAGGAGGGGGACGTAGGAAAGTTCTGGGCGAGGAGGGTTACACAACAGCCGCAGACCGTGGGTGAATCCTGTCTGGTCCTCACGCGGGCCAAACTCTCCGGCACGGGGCAAACTCTCCGGCATTGTTTGACGTATCTAATGGGTACATATTTTACTGAAGCATTAAAGAGATGATGCCCGCCTAGCTCAATCGGATAGAGCGTCAGACTCTTACTAGCGGGTGATCTGAAGGCTGCGAGTTCGACCCTCGCGGTGGGCTAGTTGTTTTGGTTTGCATGCTCAAGTTCGTTCGAGAATTATGGATGCCCACACACGTCTTTTATACGCCGGAACATGTTCTATTTGTGTAAACACGTACTGCGGGAGAAGTGTGAATGTCGTATGTAATTGTCCGTTTTTCTTCGCGAGCAGCATTCGGCGAACCAGGTAGACCTCCAGGGCCTCAGCAAGGACGAACTGTTTTGGACGACCAGCATCACTACAAAAGCTCATCCGCGATATGTGCAACAACTAAGGGCACAAATGAATAAGTACGCAAAGCATTTAGAAGTGGAAACCAGCATACCTGATCATGTATGGCAAGATAGATACGATTAAACATGCGAAAGCAGCCCATAGCAAAAATAGGGCATTGCCGGTGGTGACAATTATTCCCAGAGGCGCTGGCGACGTGGAAGGACCGACAATAAAATCGTTGATAGACTCCGTCTTTTTAATGATGACGGTCCAGATTGTCGCCCCAATCAGTAGCGTCAAGCTACCGATGACTGCGAAAGCTGTTGATAGAAGGAATAGAAATGTATGTTTCAGGAGGCCCCTGGATAACGAAATGAGATATAACCGCAGTGCAGCACGCCATGTAAGAGAAACCAACGTGAATAAAGTCAACGCCGCACACACAGTGCCAATGAGGATGAGGTAATATGCCCCGTTGGTAAACTCGCCGAGGTAAGGCGAGTCAATGATGGTGACATTAGTGACGAGCGCGGTCGTAAGGCTTGAATAATTCGTGAGCATGTCAGCCGTGATGACGGTGAATGGCTCGAATCTGTTGGCAGTCGAGTGATTCGAACATATGCCCCCAGAAGTATTGACGAAGGCACAATGGGAGTACAGGCCAAATTTGTATATTTGCCGAAGACCAAGATGTTCTTCAAGCGGCGCAGAAGCATTACTGGTATAAAGTCCTGCGACGGGATCACCGATGGCGGCGGAGAGGCCATTTCTAGCGAAGAGCACTGAGGCAACACTAGGATGCTCCAATAAACAGTACACCTACCCGTAAGAAAGACATGTTAACCTCGAACCTGTTCAATGTACGTCAAAGCCGGTTCTTCTGTTCTAATATGGATGACCGCGAATCACCATAGATATGCCTCGAGGACCGTCGAGGTGTTGATTTGTCCAACCTACCACAACACACGTAAGCGATAGAGATTATAGTAATCACTTCACATGAGTTGTACACTGACATGCATGAATATTAGCAGCAATAATGCCACAAGTCTACATATTTGTCAGTTCCGTAACATCTAAAATGAACACAGATGGTAATCATGATACTGACGAAAGGACGGAGGCAGAACCAACACATAGCTCTCCACGCATGGTATCACAAACAGAGGGGTAGGGTATGTGTGAAGGGGATAGAAGCAGCCGCCAGCTAGAGAGCCTGCACCTTGCGGTCAGCGCAACCTCGAGGCTGCAGGACGGCGGACGCGACGCGCTGGAAAGGCGCGCACCGATCACCTGATTTCGATCACACGCGATGGTATTCCCACGCGCAAGCGTCTGATTTCCCAAAGTGTGCTCGTCGCGTCCCTCGTTCTCGCGAACGTAAACGTCAACATGCTCGCCTGAAGCTTCGCACCTTACTCTTTCTTTACTTGCGACCTTCACAGTACTATGGCTGAAGGCTCAGCGCAACCCCCCTCCTTGACCGACCATGACAATCCCCCAAATACCGCCGTCTCTGACACCGAGAAGCTAGGCTTCTCCATTTCTGACTCTAGAAGCGGACTTGTGAAGCGTGCTATGGAAAGGGTAGACATTCTCAGCAGAAGCAAATCCGTCGGCAGCAAGTCCTTGTCTCAGAGTCAACCCGCCCTGCCTCTTCAGGGTCACAGACGTCTGTTCAGTCTGAGCAATCGAGGAAAGGGAAAGACAGGCAGATCGTCGAAGGTACGCAAACCTTGTCTGATGTATTTAAAGACTAAGACATCACGACAATGGAATTAAATTCAGGGGAACTAGCATCGACATCATGCTCTCAGACGTTGACCTCCAGGAGCGGTACGGTCATATTTCGCCTCCTCTATCCCCTCGGAAGCAGAGACATGCAGCTACAAAACCGACGACGATTCGCCATTTATCACCCCTCGCTCTCCCTCACTAGGACCCAGCCGACCTGAGGTCAAGACCTTCCGCGGCTATGGATCGGTACGCGTCTCTGCCGGATGATCGACGTACGACGCGTTTCACTGATTGTCATGCTCTCTCCACTAGATGCACACAGGAACGCAGACGCTGATTCAGGCGCTGCAGGCTGTTCCATGGGCTGAGGACCAAGATAACGATGATGACATTATGAACCATGACGTGACTCCTGTCGAGGCCGAGAGCGACGAAGATGACAAACTTGGTGTGTGAGACCCCATATATAATCTATATAGTATGTGTATTTACGTGTTTCATACAGTAAACCGCCTCACGTCCTCGATTCATGCAATTACCGACCTTTGGCGCGTTTCAGGCGCGGCGACTTTCCAACACCTTACCGTCGTGCTAAGAGTCCCAACTTGCCCAGCTTGTCTGACAATGAGGAGAGTCCTCGAGCTGACGAGAACATTGATGTCCGACGAAGATATGGAAGACGACTTTGAACCTGAACCAATGGCGCCCGGGCAGATTGCCGGCTCCAGTCATAGTGGACGTATGTCGCCAGAACCTATTCCAGACCTTGATGATTCCGTTCCAGACATAGACTCTCGGAGAAGGTCGGCCAATCGCTCAGGAAGCATGGCGACTGTAAAGCAACAGCGGCGAGCCCAACTAGCGGATAAACTCAGAGAGGTGTTCGAGTTGGACGGCATCAAACGAAGTCATCGCAGGTGAACAACACACTTACTCATATTATGTACATACGCTAATCTGAGTAATAAACCTGAAGAGATGCCGTGTTGGCTTCTGAGATCTGTTTGTGAGTATACTCGAACTTGAATTCTGACATACCTGATGGAATGTTGGCGTAGTGCTGCAAGGATATATGTACTTGACTGATTCCTACATCTGCTTCTTCGCCCATCTGCCGTCCAGAGAGGTACTGAAGTCATACATAAATTAAAGACACTATAGAGGCTAACATGTAAGTAAACAGGACCAGGTGCTGAAATCAGGAACAATGGCCAAGAAAGCGCAACGTACGAAACGCTGGATCCGACATTGTTTATTCTCAAGAACGATGTCCTATCGTGGTACCAGTCATCTTCGGTACGCGGATTCCCATGTTACTTTACTGGGGAGGATATTTGAACTTACTCGTGTTCCAAAGGATCCATATTTCCCTCACGGAGTGGTCGACTTGCGCTATGTGATTACGTGCGAGCCGATTCTACAAGAGATATCCGTCTGCGGACGAATCAGAAGACGATTAGGTTGTCAGCCGACTCTGTTCCCAGCCGCGACGAGTGGTGAAGGCGATCCGGAAAGTCATGCTCAAGACGCAGAATATGGGCGACAGTATAAAGGTGACGTTTCCGAGACGATCTTCGGTGACAAGTGTATTCATTATGGTGGTGACATCAGATTCGCATTCCGTATTCGGCGGTGATGGATGTCGAGAAGTCATCTGCGATGGATTTCAGCGAGACGATCGAGGTGAAGGTCAGGGACAGGAGCAGTGACCTCTCGCTCGATTCCTATTTCTTCGCGTACTTCCACGATCTGGCTGCAGCCCTTGAGCAGATCCGGGAGGCCGTTCGCACGTACCGAAGCACCCCAGCCACATCAAAGACAGTGCCGATGGTGGACACGACCATATCGCGCCCGCCCGCCTCCATAATCCGTCCAGCAGACCGTGCACAGAGTGCGCCCGTCCAAGAGCAGACACCGAAATCGCCCTCTGGATTCAGGCTGACGTCTCTGTTACGGCCGTTGCAGGAGAACCTCGGCCGCCCTGTGAGCGCGCCAAGCCAGATGGATGGCGGCAACGAGGACTTCACTCATATCCTGAAACGCGGTGGATCCTCCTTCATCCCTGTAACGGCATCGCCGAAAGTGGGCACGTCACCAGAGGGAGAAGTTTCAAGTCAGCCCGAATCGTTGGAGTCGTCGTCAAGCCTCACACCGACCATGACTGCGACAGCTCATACGTATCCCCCGTCACGCTCGCGATCGCGCTCGCCGTCGTCGGACCTCCGCACTGTGACGAGGGATAGCGCCACGGGCTCATGGAGTGTCGGCGTCCCGTCGTGGCTTCGCGCTCCATCACGAACGTTGTTCGGTAGCAGCGTGCCGTCGGGTGTAAGGCCCGTGTTGGAGCATGCCGCAACTATGCCTGCATCCGCGAGCGTGCCGGCTGTCTCAGAGGTGCTCTCATCGAACGTGGTGGCTGGATCCGGGAGTCACAGCGGGAGCGGGGGCTCTAATGATTTCGGATTCTTCAGCATTTTGGAAGCTCCG
The DNA here is from genome assembly GCA_001683735.1 of Grifola frondosa. NCBI lineage: Eukaryota > Fungi > Basidiomycota > Agaricomycetes > Polyporales > Grifolaceae > Grifola > Grifola frondosa. Next base: position 1,167,787 of record LUGG01000001.1, on the reverse strand, counting down.
GAGACCATGGTCGATGCTGACACATCAGAGAAGTTTCGCGCGTCGTTCGCTTTCGATGATAAGGAGACGCTGCTCGGAAGTAAGTGATTGGTACATATTTTCATCGAGTGGGGAAATTCACGACGCAACCACAGTCTTTCCGGGATATATATTCCGGTTGTTGCCTGTATATGGACGTCTATATGTCTCCAATAACTACTTCTGCTTTAGGTCGAGCGGGCCCTTGGGTTCGAGGACAAGGGTCAGCATTTTCCCCTTGTACATAGGTTCATGACTGTTATCTAACACACTTCGATGGTCGAACAGATGATCTTGCCTCTCCGAGATATCTTATCGACCGAGAAGTCCAAGTCCTTCCGTTTCAGTCACGTGGGCCTGGTTGTCATTGTCCGAGGTCATGAGGAACTGTTCTTCGAGTTTTCCGACGAAGAACGTCGCAGTGGTTTCGTGAGCCTCCTACAGCGTCAGATGGACGACGTGCGTCGACGGACAGGATCCTGCGACGCGCAAAGCTCAACGAACGGCCGACATGATTCCCTTATACTAGAAGAGTTCGGGCCTCAGACGCCGCTCAGCTTGAGCGGGGACTTGAGAGGAGATGCGGACATGGCGGACTCTTTACCCGCCGTGATGTTCACGTCGAAGTCATCAACCTTCCTGACGTTCAAGCCCGAGAAGTCATTGCATTTCACGTTCTTGACTATTGGATCAAGAGGAGATGTCCAACCTTATATCGCGCTGGCTAAGGGATTGCTGGCAGACGGTCATCGAGTCCGCATTGCTACCCACGGCGAATTTAAAGAGTGGATAGAAGCTGTGTGTATATGCCAATTTTGCGTGTCGCGCGTGCGATCATTGATGTCTTTGTCTCGCATAGCATGGAATAGAGTTCGGATATGTAGGTGGCGACCCGGCGGAACTGATGCGAATCTGTGTTGAGAATGGAACTTTCACGGTGTCCTTCCTGAAAGAGGGCATGCAGAAGGTCAGTTGTCAACTCTATCGCTCTGCGATGTGGCTCAATGCCATGTAGTTCCGCGGCTGGCTGGACGATCTCCTTAAGACCTCCTGGGAAGCCTGTCAAGACACAGATGTCCTAGTTGAGAGCCCTAGTGCCATGAGTGGTTTCCATATTGCGGAGGCACTCAAGATACCCTATTTCAGAGCATTCACCATGACTTGGTCTCGCACTAGGTTGGCTTAATTAATATTTCGGCAGGAGCCAAATCGCTGATGATGATAATTAGAGCCTACCCGCATGCATTTGCCGTGCCAGAACATAAGGTGTGTTTTACTATCGTTAAGATGTCGCATTCATGTCAATTTTGACCTCGACAGATGGGGGGCAATTACAATTATATGGTATACTAGTCGCATCGCACCTGATCATTGCTGACGGATTTGCGTCCCTGTTTGGATCAATTTTAGTCATATGTCCTCTTCGACCAGGTGTTCTGGCGAGCAATCTCTGGCCAAATCAACCGATGGCGAAGGAACACCCTCGGTCTTCAGGGAACTAGTCTTGACAAGATGGAGCCTCACAAGATACCCTTCCTATATAATTTTAGTCCAATTGTGGTGCCTGCCCCGTTGGATTGGCCTGAATGGATCAGAGTGACCGGTGAGATCTATATGCAATAGTCTTTGCTTGGAAGATACTCATAGGTGTACAGGTTACTGGTTTCTCGATGACGCTAATGTCGGTTCTACGAAGTGGGCACCACCACAGGACTTGCTGAACTTCATCGAATCTGCACACAAGGCGAAGAAGAAGATAGTCTACATCGGCTTCGGCAGCATCGTCGTACCTGATCCGAAGGCTATGACACGCTGTGTTATTGATGCTATTGTTCAGAGTGGGGTGTATGCAATTATGTCCAAAGGATGGTCAGACCGGCTGGTGAAAAATGCCCAGTCTGTTTCCGAACCAGAGGAACCCTTGCCGAAACAGATTTACCCTATCTCGTCTATTCCACATGATTGGTTGTTCAAACGGATTGACGCTGCTTGTCATCATGGTGGTGCCGGAAGCACTGGTGCTAGTCTCCGAGGTATGTGATTGCTTAGGCTTTGCGTGGATTCTGATATTGAGGTCTTGTCAGCTGGCATACCGACGGTCATTAAACCATTTTTCGGGATCAGTTCTTCTGGGGTGATCGAGTGGAAGCACTAGGGGTTGGCACCTCCGTTCGCAAGTTGACGGTCGACCACCTTTCGCATGCACTAGTCACCGCGACAACTGATCAGAAACAAATTGACCGCGCAAGAGCTGTTGGAGAGGAAATCCGTGCCGTGCGTCAATTTATAGGCAATCTTCTCAAACCTATCTAACGAAATTATAGGAGAACGGCGTCGCGACGGCAATTGAAGCCATCTACCGAGACTTGGAATATGCCCGGTCGCTGATCAAGGGTCTTGGCTCCGACCATGGATCCGACCACTTCGATGCTGAACATGCTACTATCCGCGACTTTTCTGTTACTCCTGAACGTCCCAGTCCCACTGGCTCGAGTCCAGGGCCAGCTAGCGACTGGAGTGTCATATCTGATCAGGAGGAAGCTCACATCTGACCGCAACAACATCCCCACTCATAGATGACGTCATTTATGGCACGTTAATGTCTGCTGCTTTCCTTCCATGTAACATACAATCCCACTACTTGTATTCGCTATTGGATAGCGACTCCGTGTGCTATGCTAGATACGCCATTCCCGCCGTTATAATTATAGTGTAAAGCAATGTCATGCTGCTATCGCTTCCTCCTTGTAATGCTCGTCAAACACCCGCTTGCTAAACTGCCCGAAGGTCTCCGACGCAGAGATCTGCTGGTGGGTATTGGGCTGCATGAATAGCGCGAACGTCTCCCTCGATACCTTCTCAGCACCTTGTCCGGCGCCCACACGCACGCAATGCGGAGTTGCGCGGAGCGTGCCTGCAGTGGCGAGTTCGAGAGCTTCGCCAGTTTGGAAGGCCAGACAGTCGGCAGGGATGGAAACTTTCGTCAGGGCACCGCCTCGCGTGCGAATGTATAAGCCAGAGGAAGGGGACGGAGATTGAACGATGGCGGGCTCTCCGTCGGGTCGCTGGCGCAGGAACATAGCCTTGCCAAAATGTCATCAGTGCTTTTCGAAGGTGTTAATATTTGTCTTATCCTCACGGAACATAGACCAGTCAGCAGAGAGTGGTCGAGATGAAAGCCACACCAGCTGTCCACTGGTTCGTCCTCTGCTGCGACGGGGTTCTCGGTGGAGGCCGGGAAGTAATGCAACAGACGGGCTTTGACCGTTTGCGACGAACCGATAAGGTCAGCCAAGGAAAGTGATGAATCCGTTAAATATTGGGAGGCTGAGAGGCATATCAAGCTCAAAACGTTTGATAAGGGGGAATCAAAAAAAAAACGTTAACGCACCGAATGGTTGACATGCAACTGCCAATTGGCTCCCCACCCGAAACACAAATCTGCGACTCGGATTTAAAGACTGATTCACGAACAGCCGGTTAGTCAACAACATACCTTCCTAGATCCTTGAAAGCCTTCTCGAAGTCGCGTATACCTTTGATGTCTTTGCTGGGCCCTGTCAGATTACGGACCGACTTAAGCTATGGGTTCCGATCACACATTTGAAGCGCAAACACTGACAGATATTATTACCGTAATACTCGGGGTAAGTCTTTCGCTCTTCCTCCGATACGACGGGAGAATCCAGGACAGGGTTGGCGTAATAGGATCCTTTCAAAGTATCTGCATGCACGATTAACGCATAATATTTAGTCATGGAGACTGCATAACATTACCAGGCTTTCCATTCATTATTTCCTGGCAAGGTATTATCAGCGATCACGAATATCGATGGTATTGGTTACACTGACCTTGCCATGGGACCACCCGAAGCTACGTTCTGATTAAAGCGGAGGTCATCAAATTCGTAATTCGTGTAGACGAACCTATATCTGCTCGTGGGATCCGCATAGCGCTCTCTGACGACTGGGTCGAGATACGCAAACCGATAAGCCAACTTCAGAAGCTTCTCCCTTTCTGAAGCATAAGTAGGAGGCAGATCGCGAATGAGTATAATTCCCAAACAATCGGGATGCGATCCAAATGCCTTCTCTGAATGGTGGAAATATCAGCTTCAGTCTCTGTTTAACACTAGAAAGCCAGACAGGTTACTTTACCAATGGAGGACGTGAGCGAATCCGCAGAAGAGAACAAAGTTGTGTAGGAGATTGAAACCACCCCCTCCGGCGTCAAGTCTATAGCAGAACGGGCCAGGGTAGCCATAGTGCGTCGCGTCGCGCACCTCACGATGGGTATCATCAAGGAGACTCACAACACAAGGTCACGACGCGGATTTGATTTAAGTTATAAGCGATCGTCAACTGGTGATCGTGATAGTCCAGGCGATCGGTCAACCCTCGTACGTAATCATATGTTCAGTAAAAAACGCGGGCCCTGTAGATGGCCTTGGGATTGTCATGCTGCACTCATCTCAGTGCACAGGAGTTTCCAGCAATCATCTGGTGTCGCGCAAAGTTGTCTCTCATTTGGTGTTTACTTTCATTAGTATGACGTGCAACGCAGGAACCATCCCGCATTACCCGCCGTTGGAGACCAATGCCAGCATGAAGAGTATTCTGGATACTCACTGGGGCCGCAATAGAAACCAATACATGGTGCGTGTTTGTTGCAATGGCTGGCTTCTCAATCTGAGTCGAATTTCAAAAGGACCAGAGCGAGCACCCATCATCTTTAGTGATCCATGCGGTGTAGACAGGCATCGGGACTTTGCCAATGAAACAACATGGGCCATATTTGTCTGTTCGAGGCATATGACATCTTGCACATCTAAGGTGGCCCATTTCGACACCGTTATTCCGCTTGGTGGCATTTAATCCCAATACAAAAGCTCTGTGCTTGCCCGATGGTCTTCAACATCCCTCACCCCCGAGCGTTGAGTCCTTGTTGCACTTGTTTATAACTCGCCGACTTCCAATGTGCGCGTCATCTATTACTACCTCGTTTCGCTTGATCTTCTCCTCCAGCTGAGCACTGCTATGCCGGTTAGTGCATAACGTCCCAAACAATTGTGTGCTTCTGAAATCACCGTAGACGGCCAATTATGCGGAGGCTCGCGATGTTGAGGATTATTGCCCAGGCGCCGGCTGTGCTAGTTGGTAGAGGAACTTATACACAACCGTAGGCGCGTGACTGGCAGCTATTCTGATCTTATGCAATTTGCACTAACTGTATTATGTATATTAGGTTGCTCAACACGGCTTGCCGAGGTTTGAGAATCACTCTCTGTGCCTATAAGTCCTTTTTCTAATATATTCGATGATTATCTGCAGTAGGCTCAATGTCGTGACACGAATCTAACGCCTCAGAGGTTCCGACTACGATGTTTCAACCCATTTCCTGTAACGCCTACCTCTTCGAAGAAACATTACATGTTACACGCTACGCATTGCGCAATTGTGCCATCACACCTTGATACCACCTCGACCTCTCAGGGCTCTAGCAGAGACAACCGATCATCCGTCGAATGGCTGATTATTGGGAGTTCAAGATGACTTGAGATTGCCTTTCAAATAAACAGACATGAGTTTGCAGTCACACAGAAAGTTGGTTCGTCTCCTATTGTTTTCTCCGGTGCATCAAAACATGCTTTCGGTATTGTAGTTGACTTTGAACAGACCTCGCTTTTCTCAAACATCTTCTACCGATTACATATTCCACGACGGTCACCTGCCGATGCCTCACGCCGAATGCTTTGTTGTGCCTGGTCGAGACGCTTCAAGGTGTCACTGAAGCACCAGTTGGAAGCTACACCAAACGATTTAGGTGAGAGCATTACTTGTATATGTTTCACGCCCGGGCCTGTTGGCCGGGCTTCCATGGCATCTTGATGTACTCTCCATCGCTGTTTGCGACATCGTCGCTCATATATCGGACGTTCGAAGGGTGCTTTGAAGCGCGCTCTGCCTAGGTCTATATGCTGAACGCCTAGTGCGAGCGGTGCGCATCCAGTGGCGTCGGACTTCCATGAACTCAATTCTATCATCAGTCATACTAGTTTGAGTTTGTCCAGCATAAAACGAATCCCTCCCAAATTCGAGCTGGCTACGCGTCTCTGATATGCTCACAGCATTGAACTCTGGCGATATCTCCCACGTGCGGGTCACAAGTTCTCGATACACGCTCGTATTCGCTTTACTTCGGGAGTCTTGCAGGCTTCATGGAAGCAAGAATTATTCTCTGTGCGTAATGGTCTCGTATGTGATATCTCCTTGACTTTTAAAGCCCCATCATACGACGTGATGGGAACGAATAGAAGCGGTGAGGTGGATGCCCGTGATCATTCGCACTGGCGCATGTGTCTTGGATGGATATTCCTTTTTCCATTCAAGCCACACCGACGTCGATGGCCGTCACCAAGTGGCTCTCGTCTGACAGCCTGCACTCTGAGATGCCAAATGCTGAGGGTCTTGTGGTGACTGTGAAGACAAAAATGCTGGGTCGTTCGACAAATGTGCCTATAAACGGCGTGCTCAATAGCAACGCATACAGGATGTAACATTCATAGATGACAGCTCCATGAAGCGATCGATTGAGCTGGCGACTCTAGCAAGTCCGGCAGCGCCGCTCAAACGTATAAATACTCCTCGTTTAATGAATAACGAGCAGCATCGCTCCTGATATCATTCACAAAGTGCGGCTATTTTATCACTCTTAGGCTGGCTCAGCTCATGCATTTTCCGTATAGGCACGAGCTACATTATCATGGTCGTCTACGCATTCGTCGAGACTTTCTACGATGACCTCCCCTTGCCCGCGGGCTGGGTAGGAAACGCGTACACTCCCTTGAACAAAGATCCCAACCACGCACAACTCAACTCTTGGGCGAAGGGCGCCATTGCATGGTCTCAGACGAATCTGAAGGCAGCCTTGACTGCCGCCGGGCGCACCTATGTCCACAGCAAGTGGCGCACGGGCAATCCCCGGAAGTACAACTCATTCGACCAGATTCCGAGAGGCACGCCCCAGTACAAGCCTACCGCTCTGGCGTTCTCCGAGATCAATGCTGAAGTGGGTGAGGATGAGGTGGTCGAAGCTGTGGAGGTCGAGGAGGCCTGAGTTCCATGTATGCAGATGTTGTATGAGTGAACGGGATAGTGAAGTTGGCGAATTTGTACAAGTTGTTTTTGGGAGAAATGCGCGCAGGTGTAGCTGAACCAAGTTGGATGTTCAGCCACAGGCATCGCCGCGATCGGTGTGATCGGTGTCCGCACTACGCGCTATGGGCGCGCGCTAGTACGCGTCTATCACATGCCAACTCGACATTTAAGAGCTGTTCATTCCCCTCGACATCGACAAGGCGGTCGTCCTCTCTGTTCCGATGGCCTTGCACTCGTCTCTTAAACCCAGCAAGGAACACCTCGCCCGGCTCGCATCCATCTACTCATCCCACCGTCCTCTCATTCAGCGTGGTCTCACCATCGGTTTCGCCGTCTATGTCCTCTCTACCACATACCGGGGTTTGTCTGCACGACCAGTCTCTTCCAGAGAGAAGGGCAAGCGAAAGCCCAAGACTGTGGGCGGAGAACCAGAGAGTCAAAAGTCACCACGAGTAGCTGTGGGTTGCACTCGTTAATCATTGTCATCCCGTTGGTTCACGCGATCTGTACATGCAGGTAGATGCGCTATTTTATCAGCGTCTCTCTACCATCTTGCGCATTGTGATTCCGAGCATACGTTCGAAGGAAGCGCTGTTACTCTGCATGCACTCGAGTCTCCTCATCTTCCGAACCGTGATCTCCCTCTATGTCGCGGCTCTGGACGGCAAGTGAGTCCGTCGCAGTATTCATTGCCTCAAATGCCCTCACACTTTACCTCTGCCAGGATCGTGGCGTCCCTAGTGCGTGCACAGCCTCTTCTCTTCCTCTTGAACATCCTTCGCTGGCTACTAGTTGCAATTCCCGCAACATGGACCAACAGCTGGCTGAGCTACGTGCAGAACAAGCTCGCGCTTGCGTATCGTACGCGCCTAACAGAAGAGGTCATGAAGCGATATCTCGGTGATAGTATAGACGAACAAGATCTGAAAGTTTCTATAAATTGGGTGAGCATATCTGTAAACACTCTGCACGTGGTCTGACTCCAGGCACAGCCAATCTTGATGACCGAATAAAGAACCTGACCAGTTAGTCTATGTCTGATTCTGCCGCGGGAGCACTCAGAATATGACATCACGCAGGATGATTACCCATGATATACAACGTTTCTCGACACATCTTGCTGAATTTATGCTAACCTCGCCAAGCCGACGCTAGACGTCATTTTATACAATTACCAACTCTCACAAAACGTTGGTGCGGAGGGTCTGGTGCTCTTGACAGTGCTCGTGCAGGCCTCCGCATCGTTGCGTGCGTCAGGTCATTTACTCCTAGCCTCTCATAGTCTAACATCTCATCTTCAGTGCGGGCTCTCACCCCACCATTCGGGGTGTATGCTGCCTTTCTGCACAGCTCTCCGGGAACCTGCGGCATACCCACTCGCGGCTCGCAGAGTTCGCAGAGGAGATCGCATTCTTTGGAGGTGAGGAGACGGAGAAGATGCTCGTCGAGCGCGAGTATGCCGGGCTCGTGAAACACGAGAATTTGGTCTTGACAAGACGATGGTGGCATGGGTGCGTCGAAGAAGGTATCGTGAAGTGGCTGTGGGCAGTTTCGGCGTAAGTGGTTCCGCGAATTTCTTTTCTTTCAATCGGATAACCTAAATAAAATTTCAGCTGTGCATATGCGCGATCCCAATATTTTTCAAGCTACCTGGCGTGCATAGTCTTGACCTCGGTGGGCGAACAGAAGGTATGTACTCTGTCTGTGACATGCATGTTCTGAGTGCTGATAACAACTTATCAGGGTTCGTGACGAATCGACGTCTCTTGCTGTCTGCTTCGGGTAATTTGACGATGTTCAAGGTGTGATTATTCTGATGATGTGGTTATTCCCTCAGATGCGTTTGGGCGGGTCATGTATTCATACAAGGACTTGTCGGAACTGGCAGGATACACTGCACGGGTATCCATGCTACTCGAAACGATGACGGACGTACGCAAAGGCAAGTTCGAGAAGGCGCTGGTGAGCAGCGCGAACTTGGAGGAGAATGCCAAAAGTATGCCCACCAGTCGTATCAAGTATATTTCTGAACATAGGTCATATTTTTTTCTTAGTTCTGAAAGGGCGTGGCGTTGTGATCGAGTCGGAAGAGATTCATTTCGAGAATGTTCCGATTGTAACGCCGAACGGTGACATCCTCCTTCGTAGCCTGAGCTTTTATGTCAAACCGGGGGTAGGCATCCTGTCCTGTTTTTGTATCTTACAACTGCTAATCGTTGCCACAGCAACATCTACTCATCGTGGGACCAAATGGTCAGCATTTTGCTCTCGGATTGGGATAACTATAGTCTTCATATTCTTCTACAGGCTGTGGAAAATCATCACTATTCCGTATTCTTGGCGGTCTTTGGCCAATTTACGGTAAGTTTCAGGTGTGGTCCTACGATGCGTACGACTAAAGGCAGATACATCTACAGGCGGTGTGGTCCGCAAGCCCCAGCGTCCCAGTTTATCCTCATCCCCCAACGTCCGTACCTCTCCCTTGGTACGCTCCGCGACCAAATCATCTACCCCCACGGCCTGGAAGATATGGAAGCGAGTGCGTGTCCGTGCCCTTATTATCTGATGGAATGTGTCATATTGAACGGGGCGGCAGGGGGCGTGACGGACGACGACCTGCTTGCAGTGCTGTCCGTCGTGCAGATGGACAACATCGTCGAGCGCGAGGGCGGCTGGGACGCTGCGCGCGAGTGGCGTGAGGCGCTCAGCGGCGGGACCAGCAGAAGATCGCGTGGGCGCGGCTGTTCTACCACAAGCCCAAGGCAGGCTGACTTCTTGTGCACTGTATGATCGGACTCTGATATTCGTGGTATGTGCAGTATGCTGTGCTTGACGAGGCGACGTCCTTGGTTCCCCCGGATTGGAAGGCATGATGATGGAGCACGCTACGCAGCTCGGAATCACCCTTCTTACCGTCTCGCACCGTCCGTCGCTGTGGAAGTACCACTCGATGATCCGCAGTATGATGGCCAGGGCGGATACGTGTTGTGCGTGTATTTCTTCCCACACTCGGAATTGATGAAACATCCTGAGTTTGCTACGTTGGCTAGCACGAAGCTCGACGCGGAGAAGCGGCTGGCGCTGCAACAGGAGAAGGAGGCGTGGAGGTGAAACTGCTCGATGTGTAGTTCCTTCGCTTCTGTGTGTCATTAGTACGTTGTATGCTGATTGCGGTTGTCCATAGACCGAAGATGAAGGCGCGCCTCACGGAGTTGCAGGAGCTTGCTGACGAGCGAGGGCGGTGACCCTGATGTGGAGATATCCTTAAGATTTGTGTTTCCTTGATATATTTGTATATTACAGGGACGATGCCCTAATGTTTGTAATTTTATATCGGGGTTTGTGGCAACTCGCGCAGCGGGCAGGACGTCTTCCGCGAAGAAAGCAGAATTTGCTCACAATCAGAGTCACAATCAGAGTCACTGGAGGGGACAGCGACAGGTGAGGAAGAATAAACTTTGTTCGCAGTAATTTGTGGTCTGCACGTGAAATTCGCCTGCACATGGAAAAAGTGAGGTATCCTAGATGGTCGCGACTATTCGCTGTCGTAACGAACTCTGAATGCGACCATAGTCCGACCACGAATCAAGACAACGCACGCCACGAACCCCAAGAGATGGAATGCCGCCAATGCCCAGGTCCAGAGTAATGTATATCCATCGGAGGTCGACAGCTTTTTCAGAGCGCAAAAGGGATAAACACGCAGGCGTATACTGTGAAGCGGGGTGCGATACAAATTCTTTCACGCGAAGTTTGCGGAGCAGTCGGCACATCAACGACGGGAATGACATGACATGGTACAAGTGTGCCACTGCACCAATACGAACATTCTTCTGGAATTTATCGGTGCGCACGTCTGAGATGTACAACATGTGAGAGATCAGATACTAAGGACCGCCACCCAACGCTCGAATGAGGCATTCCGTACGGACGCCACAGCTGCTGCAGCTGGGCCTGGCTTAGCTTTCCGATGGATTCCCCAGAGCAGCCAACTCCTTCACTTCCGCGGCGGGTCCCGCCCTACGTTCTTGAGTACGGTGAAGGAAAATCTTGAGAGTCGTTATACCCTGGTGGGCGGCGCAATAATCGTAGGATGCTTTGTGGAACACGGAATTGTGAAACGCGATGCCCCCGACGCGGTCCATGAGGTTGTTGCAGAAAAAGCTTAGTATTATCGAGTATATTGCATCCGCGTCCTCAACCGCATTAACTTTGATATACGCACTAAAATTGTCAGAGAGTGCCTTGCCAATCCACTCTCTCCGCGTGATCTCACTAAGAGGCTCCTGTTGGCATCGATGAATCCACGATATAGAGGGGTCAAGAATCGAGCAACTCACTACAGGTTTACAATTTGTGGTAAGAGCGAGGACAGGGTAAGAGATTGTGTGGTAGAAAAGGTCACAGTAGATCCAGTAGTGGGTTAACATGCGAAGGAGCTGGAAGTTGGGGTAATGCGGAGAACAGTCCGAGGACAATGCCGTGCGCAGGATGTTAGCGACAGGCGTGAGCACAGTCTTCAGCATGCGCGCGAGAAAGCTCAGATCAGCGAGTGTCAGGGGTGACACTTCGAGCGCCAGATCGAGGAGGGCAGTCAAGCCAGTGGAGGAGATAGCTGTGAAGAGTGCGTCGCGCGTCTCTGGAGACTGTATAGACCAGTCTGCAAGAGCGCGGGCCTTGACGGCGATGAGCAGGTTTGGATCGGGGTGAATGTCGGATACGAGGCGACGGAGGGTGGAGGCGGGGGGTTGGAGGCGGACTCGTAGAGCGTTCGCGAGGTGAGGATGAGGGCGTGCAGATCGTCGAGGGATGCGACATGGTCAGGAAGGAGAGACAGGATATCGAAGGGTAGGTCAATGAGCAACATCTTTGCCAGCGAGCAACGTTGCCAGTGCTGAGTACTGAGCGCTGTGAGCATAGCAGCAACTCGAGAGTCGGCCGCTGAGACATGACATCACTTTTGCCGTATATGGCAAGCTTGGCGTGCCGCTCTCGCGAGTCTACCGCGCAATTTGTCCAACCTCCACCAGCGGATTGCCGATAATCCCAGCGTGGAGTTTTCATGTTTATCAGAGAACTGAACGGCCCAATCCACCAGTCCCATAGACATCATAGTGCAGCGATGAAGCGTTGATCCTCGCATGAGCTCGCAGAACAGTGAGTTGCACCTAGGGTCTATATCAGTTACATATAGCCTCCCAGAAACCCGGAGTACACTGAGTTGGTGACGTAGGCGATGATAGTACGAACGTCGACCTCGGAGCTAAGTTGATACGCATGCCACAGAAGCCGTGCACGCCTCGGCACAAGCCATGCAGCACACGTATGCGACCATCATACGAATAGGTGATTATAGGATATGGTGCCATACGAATTACGCCATACGCTGCCGAGTCCGACATAGCAATACGAGGGATCCTTGAGGAGTCGGACCGAAAACGACGAAGCAGGCCGCGCCGCTGAATGTCCGACAATAGGGTGTTACAGCGAGGATCGTCGGACATAGATCGTCGTATGGATATCGTTTGAATGTGTCGCGCAACTTGCGCGCCGGTTCTGCGTCCGTTGTGCACGGCGGTGAGAGAACTGGAGAAACTGGAGAAGTCGGGTCGCCGAACGGAGCGGACACTAGAAAATCTGGGGAATTACCAAAAGAGGCAAAACGCGGGCCGGGGTTGATCGACTCGGGAAATCGGAAGACCCCGGAATCTTACGGAATGACCAATTTTTATCACGCGCTAACCTGATTGGCTCAAGCTGCTAAGTGGGACCCACCGCCACCCACTCTCACCGGTTTCGTTGTCGTGTGCGACCTCCATCTCTCTTTCCCCCCTCTTATCGTCGCTTCCCCCCGACCTATCTTACAAGCCGTTCCGCCTAGTTTTAGTCTCCCTCTCGTCGTAGACTTCACTACAACTATAAAATGCACTATTTCTCTAGCTGTTTACTATGAGTGAGTAGAAACGCGTCCCACCGGCGCACGACCTGTACTCATCACGCATTTCTACAGCCATCCGTGGTCGCACGTCGTGATTGGGATGTGGCACAAGTATCCCAACCCACATTGCACCCATGTTGTCACCGTCGATGTCCTCGACCGTACTGTCGATGCCCAGACCGGAGTCATCCGTACGGAGCGGGTACTGGGATGCAAACAGAAGGCGCCAGCGTGGATTGTCAAGGTCAGTTTTCGTCGTATATCCACTCGCCTTCTCTATCTCATGACTGGCGTCTCGCCCCTTAGTTGTTCGGCGGATCAGAAGATGCGTTTGTACGGGAGATCTCCTTCGTCGATCCCGCTACGCAGACCGCCACCATCACCTCTGTCAACCTCTCTCTATCGCAATTCGCGACCTGCTACGAGAGCATCCGTTACTCTCCAGCGGCAGACGGGCGTACCACCTTCGTTCAGACTGCCGAGATCCAGGCGCGAATGGCGGTATGGCGGAGCGTTGCGGACAGGCTAGAGCACTGGCTCGTACAGCGGTTTGAGCAGAATGCGCAGCTGGGGAAGATGGGCTTCACGGATGTCCTACGGAGCATGTGGGAGACGAAGGAGCAGCAGCCGGTGCCTGCATGACCAATTGAGCAGGCTCTTTTCTTATTCGTTTTGTCCTGGGCGGGTCCTCCCGTTGTTGACTTTAGATGGGTCCGAGGATGTTTATAATAGAACTAAAAAGCGTCGCACTCGACGTTCCATGACTTACGATACACTCATTGTACTATCCCCGCATACCATTATGTTTCATCCCTCCTCAGCATGTAAACTCATAGGAGTCTATATGATGTGTTATATTTTGGTGTTTTATTTATTGTGTGCAACTTCCAACGTTGACGTTGAAGGTCATTTAGGAGGCGGGTCGCAAGACATCTCTCGAGTCTCGAGACGTATTTCGAGTGCTGCGGGAGCAGGTACGGTTGGTCCGGCAAGTCCGACCGTCTCCGGCCGTTCGCCGATCACCGATTAGGATAGTGCGCGCTCACGAATCACATCCTTCGAGTCCCGCTGAACGACATCCAAGTGCTTTTTTCTCGACAAGCATATCACTTTTCTCTCTACGCCATTGCCCAGTGTTGCAACGTTCTAGAGGATCAACAGGTGGTAAGATCTCTGGCCACTGGCCGCAAAATCTTTGGACCGGCACCTTTTTGTGCTAAGCAGTAGGCGAAATCTGCCATGGACGAGCTCATCCGCCACTGTCTGCGAGAGCTCTCTTTCGACGGAGATCTCGGTGAGTCCTGCGCTCATGTGACGAACGCGTCGCGATGGCCTCGATACACGCGACGCGATGCGCCGGCTGCACATTCAGGGGTTCGAACCCGGCTTGTGTCGCCCTCACTCTCGATTTCCGGTCTGACATGTATCGCCCCCACAGGTTGCGACGTCTCGCGCCTGCGCGACTTCATCGCGGGATTCTACGAGCGCAGCCCGTGCGCGCCCTCGCAGAATGTCGACGCCGCGTTCTGTGCGTTCGTGTGGGCGGTCGTCGTGCAGCAGCCCGGCGTGCGCGTCGGAACTGTGCCCCCCGGGGTTCCACCGAGGTGTACATCGCCCCGCAGGTGAGCGCCGCGCGCAAGGCGCGGGCGAAGGGCGAAGAGCCCGCTGAAGGCCCAGCGCCCGCGACGACGCTCGACGTCGTCCAGGATGCGACCATCCGGCCGCTGGAAGAGCTCAAGGCGCAGTATGGCGAGGGCCTCAGGATCGCGGTCGACCCAGAGACGACGTTTGCCGCTATTACGGGTCGCATTTTCGGGTGCGTCGGTGCATTCGCGCTGTGTCTCGTTCAATCGCTTATTTTCGTATGCAGCCGTCGAAGTTGACCCCGATGATATATACTGCATTGCAACTCATTACGCGCGGGCGAGAGAAGGGGATCAGCGTGGTTGACCTCGGCAAGAAGTCAGGATACGACCAGAAGACATGTTTCTACGTCATCAAGCAGCTCGTCGAGCTCGACCTAGTGTAAGCTCTATACCTGCTCCGCGCCGCGTCGCGCTGACCAACCGACTCTTGCGCAGGGTGAAGCGCAGGCGCCCCGGTATCAGCACGAACCTGTGCGTGCACAAGTACTTCTTCGAGCATAGCCCGGTGTGGCGGCAGGTCGTCGAGGAGGAAGCGCGCGCGCAGGCTGAGGATGCGGGGGGCGCGGACGAGGACGAGCAGGGCGAGGCGAAGGCGCTCCCGCACGTCGGCTTCGACCCTATTGACGCGCGACACCTCTCGAGCATGCCGCTCCTGCGCGCGCGCGTCGTGAAGCTGCTCCGGAACTCGCCGCACCACATGCACACCTCGCAGAACCTGCTCATCAAAATCGTGCGTGCCGTGGCCGATGTCTCTGTGTCGTCAATTCGAGTGCTGACGCTGGTCGTAGGGCTTCGCGAATCCGACGAGGACCGACCGCCGGTTCTTCCGCACGCGCCTGCGCGAGCTCATGGAGCAGGGCGTGATCGAGAAGGTGCAGGTGCCTCATGCGGATAGGAAGCGGTTCCCGGAGAGGAAGGTGCCCTGCATTCGCCTGCTCACCGAGGACGCGACGCCCAGCCCCTCGACGAAGCAGAGCCCATGGAGGATGCCGACGCCGACGCTGATGCCGAAGGTAACTTGCATTCTTCCACCCTCGTTCTATCGCTAATTTCCAGCGGGAGCAGCAGAGCCGGATATTGCGGAAGACGACAACCGGCTGAAGATGAACATCACGATCCATAAGCAGATTGTCGACCTGCTGGACGAGTCGGGGACCAGGGGATGACCTTGAATGTATGTCGATCACACTAATTTCACTAATGTGTGCATTTATATTTCTCTTTGACATTGACCCGCCGTCGTAGGAGCTATCTAGCGCGTTGTGCGACTTCGACCGGCGCACGGTAGAACTGCTCCTGGCCCGCCTAGAGAAGGACCCGCCCCGCCGCACCTGAGCGACCTCGGCATCGCGCAGCTCGGCGAGACGCACGGCCGCGAACGCCGCTACAAATACTACACCGTTGCACACTTCCTCGCGTCGCGGCGAAGGAGGGCCTCGAGGACGTCCGCTACGGCGTCGACCTCTCGAACGCCGGTGGGTTCTTGCCCGTGGACGCGAGCGCGTTCTATGAGGACGAAGAGCAGCTGATCAGGTATGTGGACGGGCTGAAGGGGTCGAAGGAACAGGAGACGGCGGGGGGAAAGCGAAAAAACGCGCGGGGAAGAAACCGATTCTCCCAGGTGGCACTATCAAAAAGGGCAGATCACGCAAGTCCGTTCAAGAATCTGAAGGAGAAGCTGAAGAAGCTGGTGAGGCCAGGGCAAGAGAGGGAAGAAGCGGAAACGGGCAGACGAGGAAGCTGCTCATGAGGCCGCAGAAGAAGCTGAGGAGCCTCCTCCGAAACGGAAACGAGGTCGACCCCCGAAACAACGCGACGGAGAGCCACTTGGCGAAGATGCAGCGAAGGAGGCTGAAACGCCTCCGGTCCGCAAACGGGTCGCCCTCTTAAGAAAGCTCCTGTGGAGGGACAGGTTCCCGCTAGTGATCAGGCAGACGCGGGAGCCGGCAGTGGTTTAACGTAGTCGGGGAGGGTTCTGTGGCAGAGTCGATTCCGGCGGAACGAGGGCGTCCTCCAAAGCGAAAGGCATCGCGGACGACGATGGACGCTGAGGACGGACATGAACGAGTTTCCCCTGGTGCTGAACAAGCCACGCCACGGAAACGCGGCCGTCCGCCAAAGAAAAGGGCAAGTCAACTGAGCACCAGTGCTATTATCCTCGGTAGCACTGCTGTTCAAGGTGAAGAACGACCCTCCGCGCTGCAACTCTCTGCACAGGAGAATATCGATGAGGACCGGCGCCCTGTCAGTCCTGCGGTGGGAGCCGATGTCAGTATGCAGGGGCCTGAAGACGTGCCACCATTGACCGGTGCCGAATCAATATCGCAGTCCAACCCTTCTGAACGCCCCGAGCTTCCAGCTTCCGCTTCTGCGGGTACTGCTGCTGAAAGCCTACTCCGACGCTCTTCCAGAAAAAAGGTGTTGCGGCATCGTGGTGATTCCCTCTCTCCGCCGAGACGGACTAGGAGTTCTAGGACTATCACGGTACCCACAGTCCCGTCGCAGCTTGATGAACCATCGGCTTCCAATCTGGAGCTGCCTCCACCGGTCACCCAAAATGTCTCCAGCGGAGAGCCAGAGCCATCCGCAAGTAACGGAAACATGCAAGTTGCTCAGACGGGCGAGCATGTCACTGCACAGAATCAGTTGCCTGAAAATGATTATATCCCCAGAGATTCCAATCGACCCTGTACTTCAAGCAGAGAGCATACGGCAAATCTCTGAATCTCGACAGGATCAGCAGGTTGTGAGTACAAGACTTTCGTCACTAGATTACATCCACCCATTCGTTCATTCAGATGTCCATTTCTGGTGCTGGACCGAGCACGTCGGCTTTGGTGCAGCAAGACCAGGATGTGCCTGCGAAGCGAAATAAAACCGGATTACAAGTATCGCTGAAGTTCCAGCCAAGCGAGCCAAGTCGAGCGGCCCCTCAACGGAGTTGACCCGATATCGTTCGAAGGCTAATATCTCCCAATCCCGTCGCGAGAAGGAGGTGCTTCGAGTCATCACAGAGGCTGGGGGCATCATGAACACGACCGCAAAGGAGTTTTATGAAGCGCATGCTGCTGTTGTGGAGGCCATCACCAAGGCTGGAGAGACCGCGAGCACACGCCCTGGAACGCGGATCGACAAACGCACTCTTGAAGCGACATTGGCTGACTTGGAGTCTCGCCAGAAGATTAAACTCCTGAGCACATTTATCACATCCCTCACCGGTGGAAGTCGTCACGCCCGCATTGCATATCTCGTCGACACCTCCCTAGATGACTTGAACACTTTCCTTGCGAATCTAAGTCGCAATTTCCAGTACTTCTTACCTTCCGTAGTCAAGACCTTGGACGAACCAATAGCTTATGGTGGCGCAAATCAAGCCCAGCTTCCTGCTCCGCCTTCATCCGCTATCACCCTAGATCGCGACAAGGATAAGGATCGCGCAGCTGTGTCTGAACTTCTCCGCAGTAGCGATACCGTGATTCGGGAGTCCCTGTTGACTGAGAAGAACACTGTGGCGCAGCTATACGGTTTCATTATTGGCAAGGCGGCCAGGGCTCGTGCGCTGCACACCACGACTATGCAACTTTTCGAAGACGGCCGCATCTCCCCGCGTATCGTATCGAGTCAGCATCGCATAATTCAATTATCTTACTACTACCACGAAATCCCGATCTCGACATACTGCTCTTTGGTCTCTTGTACCACCCAAATGGACGAGCTGGGTCGTTTACTTGCGTCAGCAGACGGACGACAAACTCCTGTACAAGACATTCCGGCCGACATCTATGAGGTCTTGCAGCCTCTAAGGTCGAAGCCTCGTGCCCGATTGTTTACCATTATCGAGCTGCTCCTTGCTCTGAATCTTGTGGTACCCTTGCAGCCGTCTAATTCTGCAAATCCCGCATTCCGATGTCCTGCAATTGGAAGTCACCCTACTGCATTCGATGTTGCCCCTACAGACGTCTGGACATCATTTACGGCTCCGGAATACTGGCGCTTCAATGAAATCGCTCCGATCCGCCTCTGGGCCCTACAGCAGGATTCCCCACCTCTCTGGAAGTCTGTTTCACTTTCCTCTGCTGCCCAACGTGCCGCATTCTGGGAGGAGCTGGAGAAAGTTAGCGTCGACAGCGACTATGCGAAACAGATAATCTGCCCCGACGTTGAGATGGAATCTTCCGAGAGAGTCGTTGCCGCGGCGAAGTGTTTACGTCGCCAGAGCTCCTGGAAAACCTCATATTGTCTTTCTTGGTATCAGATGGAATTTCTTAGGCAATATGTCGACACTTCCACTGGGAACACACCATTGCAAGATGAAGACGGGGGTGATGCGCGCTTGGACCATCTTTGCTGGGTTTCCAGCGCACCTCGGGACGTCTTGACTCACTACTTCCAGAAGGCTCACAAGAGACACGTTCGCAGTGTTCAAAAGCTGACACAAAAGACCAAACGTGCAGCCGTGAAAGCCGAAGTCCAGGAAGAACGTGATACGAAAGCTCTCTTGGCGCGTCGAGCTGCGGAGTCCAAACGTCAACGAGAGGAAATCTGGGATGATATGGTGGCTCGCGTGCATTCTGAACCGTTGAGAGGGTCGGCTGCTGTCCGCGTTCAACGACTCCGTTCCAAGTTCCTCCAGGGCTCTGGAAAGGATCATCAACTTTGGGAGACTCGCATTGTGGATGCCATTCGCGAAGCCGAGCTGGCAGCGAAACAGATTTTGACGACAGGTCAGGGATCATCGATCACCCAATACCCCGAAGCACATTACCGCCGCCGGTGGCAACTAATGTTCCGGAGAAAGCTATCGAAGATCTCATCGCACAACAGGGACCGCCATTGCCTCCCAAACAACGTACTCATAAATCGAAGAAGGCAGCAGGCTCCGTTAAGGGTAAGGGCATATATTATGTAAGGAGACTCGAATACTGACATTTTACGACGCCTTAGATGAAGCTGCTGTCCAAAGGAGACATCGGTTCCAGTGGAATCGAGATTATGATGAACTGGTGCGAGATGCATCCATCGTGATCAAGGCCCGCTGTCGCGGCACCGTCAGGTTAGACTGGGGAGCACTGGAGCAAGTCTTCCCCGCAGTGCCGAGAAATTCTGTGCGGCAACGTTTCGCGCATCTACGAGAGCTTACTGGGGCAGATGCTTACCTTAAGCGTCTGGAAGAGAAGTGGCATGATCTCTGGTTGGAACATAGAGGGACAGACATCCTCCCAGATGATGATCCCGCGAGTGCGACGAATTTTGACATTGTGGCACATATCAAGTTCCTGCGCAAACATATCGACAAGAATGCACTGTAAGTCCTACTCCAATATGCCAGTGTCTTGAGCTGAGCTACTCCCAGTCGCGTCGGCTTCCTGGAGTTGAGTAACACCAAGTCTAAAGCAATTTTGCCAACGTCTGTGGACCAGATCGATCAGGTCTGGGACATGGTAGAAAATTCAATGATCGCTCCTGCTTGGGACTTCATGTGGAGCGTAGTGTCAGAGGAAGGTCGAGAGAAGCAGTTCGCTCAGCATTCGTTCATTGCCGAACTGAATGAGATGCCCGCCGTCGGTGCGTACGCATCGGAGTCCATATATATAGGCGATTCTGCTTTGAAGGTAATGCGCATCATTCTTATTTGCGCCGCGAACTAACTATATTATCGTCCATTGATTCCAGATGACCCTTGGCACACCTCATGAAAACTACGACCCTGATAGCGCTTCCCAATTACTCAAAAGTGTCGGCGAACGAGCGGTGCAAACGGCTACCAAAACTCTCCTTGCTCGTGGCGCCGTCTCGAAAACCGTACGGGATCCACAGAAATCGAAACCAGGCAGGACGTTCAAAATCTCCGACAGGTATGCATGCCTGATACTCGAGTTGCCCGAGATAATTTGACGTTTGATATTAGCAATCTCAACGCGATTGGAGGGTCACTGTCTCGCGACTTGTACCAAGATGCGTGTGCCTTTGAGGAAGTCCTCGGCCAAGAAGAGGATGCTGAGCGATGGCGGGAATGGCCTCTGCTGGCGAGTGATGGTGATACCGCACTGCTTATTGAGCTTGTCTCTGAGAATAGGGTAACTGCATTTTTCTCTCTTGGAATGTTACCTCGTCACTGATCTCGGCACTGCCAGGTTAATTTCGGGATTGATACATCTAATCCCCGCGCTGCGCGACCGAAGATTGATTGGAACAGTAAAAAAACTGGTAACTACATCACACCTGTGATTTCCGTGCACCAGAATACTCACGAAATGTGATAGATGATGACGATATCGAGACAACCATTCAAGTGAGGTTCCTTGACGTTGCGAGCGGCACACGGCAGCCGTCAGTGGCCGATTTCTCAGTCGAGCCTCCGGTGGGAATTCTTGATCTCCAAGCCCCAGCCTCAGGTTTCGAGCATGGCAAAGCTGGCGACGGAGGTTCGGCGTGTTGCCGACGCGACTCAGCTGGACTTACAGATTGCGTGGCGTGTCTCGAAGAGGTGGTCCCCGTCCTTCTTCTGGAGCTGCCGACAGAAGAAGCAGATGTCGTTCAACAGACCCTGGTTTTGCTGCGAGATGCTGCCTCCGATGGTTTGACGAAAGCGCAGCTCCTGGTAAGCGAGCGGTGACAGATTGCCTAGAATGCTGTACCCAACTGATATACCCTCATTTTCAAGGCACATCTCCATCCATTGCCGGAGGCCTTGATATTCTCAGCTATCGGCCGCATGGTCGATGCGCCCATACCTCTCGCCCACTGGACAGGCTACACATCAATAGTTCTGGTATCTGCCGCCCATATCAGGCCATGGACAGTTATGGTTTCGGAACCGGAGGGGGCGAAGAATATGATCTTTCCGCGACGATGGTTGGACATCACTGGCCGGAAGATGGGCGACGTGTGGGACGCGGCACTGCGAGCTGTGATTGGGGTTATTCTGTTGAGACCAGGTGTCTCCCAGGTCGGTCACCTCTCCGTAGTTGATGACGGCTGGTGTTAACCTAAATTCGCATCTACAGTCGGAGATCAGGTGGCGGCTAAGATCAGTATATGATAGGCAGGAGGTCAATGACCTATTGCAGTATCTGCACGCGGAGGGATTCATCAAGACACGAGTTGATGTAGGTGCACGTCTTGACACTGTCCCGCCTGACGACAGGGAAGAGAAGGTTATCTTCTGGTTCTTGGGCGACATTAAGCACTGGTATCAGGTGTAAAGATGGTTGTATTGTATGTTCTAAGTCTCCCTTATTTCTTGCTCAAAATGATCTGTATGAATCTGTATACCGTAGGATTTGTCACCCTATATAGCGCTCCGCATCACTGTATCAATGCGCTTGTTTGGTTAAGGGTATCTGTTAAACAACACAACCGAGATGCTATTAATCAGTCGCTTGCGTCTGTTGAGATCGGATGGGAGAACATACGAGGCTCCGGACGTTGGACCTAGAAATTCAAAGCCATGGGCAGAACCTGCAGGGATCTGCCAACTTGATGTCCCAACTGTCAATACGGTCACGGTTGTGAAGCGCAACGACGAGTGATGAGTCGGCTCGTCAATGACACAAAGCGGATCCATAACATGGTCTTCACTGTCGTTACTTGTCCGCATACTTAGCGTATGGAAGGACGTGCTCGCGGCGATTTCGGGGAGACAATCATTCGGGCGTTCACGAACCCGGGAGTCGTGTCAATTTGTACAGATCCACACGGTGCACGAGCACTGAACAGCGCGCCGCAGCACCGTGGGTCGATGACTACGGCAATAATTATCCTGGCGCACTGCGCAGAGAGGCCTAGCAGAAAGTATACAGGACTCGCATATTTCACTCACAGAATAAAGCTGTGAAGACGGTATGAAAGGAAGGTGGTTACGGGAGGGCTGGTGACTTGGCAACTTGATGGATGGAAGCGGGCGAGGCTTTACATCCGCGTATGTAAGTTGGCACTCCACTTTCGCGAGTTGGCAGGAGCGACCGCCGTGGTCTTCTCCGTTGCTCTCTCCTCCTCCTCCTGTTATCTCTTTTTCACTCATTGCGCCTTTTCAGTTCGGCTGGACCGTCGTTGCAACCGTACAACGTTCTGGTATTCTTGAAGTTGCACTGGCTGCGTCCATCGTACCTTCGCTGCCCTAGTGGCAATTCTGTATCTTTATCGTTTTCCATAGCTTGGTGAATGACTCCGTACTCATTGCAATCTCACATGGTGCTAAACAGCTACGAACCACAGAATCTGTTACGATGCGTGTCGCACATGTTCCTCTGCTCTCCGGACTGAAGCTGTTTGTGAGTGTCACGTTTTGACGGCAGGCCGTCCCTTCCCACTTGCTTTCACGACGCGCACCGCGCAGGCGCATTAGTGTGGGTTGGTTTGAGACCGCGAGACGCGTTATTTTTTCCTTTTAACGTCCCCGGTTCACGCTGGATGGCCAGCAATGCTGAAGGACATTCTTTCTAGTGGGACCGTGTTACTTTCTCGCGGATCACTACTATCTACTTCATCTTCTCGGTCCTCCATTGCATCGTCCAGGTTGTCTTCCAGATTCAGGCCTTCATGGTCAATGCCCAAGCAGCAACCTTCTTGAGCGGGCTCATTCGACAAGGAAACGCCACTAGTCCAGGGTTCGCGGTTCTGGGCAAAGATCTCAGAATGTGCGAGACGGTACCATCCACACTGGACGCGAGTTCCTGTCCAGTTGTTTGGGACGGGAGTGAGACGATGAGTGACGCCATGTCGGATTTTCCCGGACAGAATGATGCAGCAAGTCTCTCGAGTGTCGCGTACAGCTCTAGTTCGTCTGCTCAGACCATATCCGCCATTGCTTCCGTGAGTCTCTCAGACACTGCTACCTCTTCCAGTACAAGTACTGTCATTTCGTCGTCGTCCATTCCTTTGTCGTCCGCCTCTCTTTCTTCAACCTCAAAATCTGCATCAACCGAGACAGTGTTCACGACCACCACGGTCCAACAACACTCCGCTTTAACCACCATCAGCCCGACGGGCAGCCTGTCCGCTACACGGACGGTCACCATAACACTCTCACTGTCCCCAACTCAAAGTGCGACCTCCGATTCTGACTCTGATAGTAACAAACACAAGGTGCGCTACAGTCCTTCCGGCTTAAAATTACATAAAGCTAATATAGGCCTGCTAGCGTCACTTCCCGAGAAATCTGAGTCCCCAACTAGACATAGATGTTTCTGGGAATGCTACAGTCAATGTCAATGGCCTATACGGCCAAAACAATATCATCTTATCGAAGAGTTGTTTGTACGCTCTGAACTGGCCAGTTGACGTGTAAGCTGCATAACTTTACTGCGCAGTGAGTGTCTGACAAACAGGATCTCTAGCGTCAAGAATACAAAACGCGAAGATATTGCTTTCATTGCGTTCCAATTTTGGGTTCTTGGAATGTCGCTCGTTGCTCTGCTAAATGAATCCATTCCGCACATGTATGTGGGCGTTCTCCGAGCTCCTCCGCATCATTTTGATTGTCGCATAAAACAGCGTCGCATCTCTGCTTACCCATATATTGGCCACGGCTTGGGGTGGCTTCGAAATCGTACGTGCAATCTCACTATCCTGCTCGTCTTCTCCTGACTTAGATCGTGGCAGTATAACACTGCTTCATTCCACCACAATTTCAGCCGCCTCACTACTGAGGGAGCCTGCGGCATCAATCTTCTCCCTACATATTGGAAAGACCGCGGAGATGCGGAAATACCCAGCGTGGCCCTCAACGCCGTCGCTTTACTAGTCTCGTCTTTCCTCTCTTGGAGACTCCTGAAGGTTTGCATGATCTCTACGTCTGGCACAGAAGGCTCACATCATGGTCCCTAGTCTTTCGGATGGCAGACATTCAAGCGCGTCGGCGCATCGCGCACCATCAACCGCGTGTACAACGAGGTCCTGATGCTTTCTATCGCCATCCAACTCGCGCTGTACTTCATCGCCGTCGCGGCTGGAGTCTGGCTTGACCAGATCTACAACGGCAGCATTGGACACTTGACAACAGAGCCGACGCTGTTTAAGGCACTGATGATAACGGTGCTAGTGGTAAGTTCCCGGTTTGTGTGCAGATCGTCTGGTGCTGAAGCAGCCTTTCCCGTAGTTGTTGGTCCCATGGCTGACCACGGTACGTCTTGTTACGCCTCCGCTGTTTTGTCGATTTCTCATGGTTGCCCCAGGGGTGGATTGCCGTGCGCAAGGAGCGCAGGATCCCGATGATGGTGTTCCTAACAGCGGCGTTACTCGTTCTCGTAGGGTGGGCGACCATGTTCGACCGCCACATTCCGCTGGACGTTTGTAACATGGCGGTTCTTCAGCCTGCTGGCGTCCGCTGCCGTCTCCTCACCCTGATCACGCTCGTCCTTGGTATCATCTGCCGCATCAACTTCGGCAAAGGTCTCTCGCGCTACTGTAAGAGTATTCCCCTTGCTGCTTCCTCATAGGTTCTAATGAATATCACCTGGACAGTGAATGCAGAGGAGCCGCTCCCGGGCGATGATTTCATACCTGTCGTTCCCGGCGAGAAGGCAGACTTCGAGAAGGCAGAGTTCCCCTCCACGGAGATGCCGTTGCCGACATACTCCATCGCCTTCGGCTCAGGACCCGATGTTCCCTCACCTGCGCACATGCGCTTCGCCCCGCGACAGCTGGGTCCCCGGTTCTACGCCTCGCAAGAGCCGTTTGACGCACAACTTGAATCACCGTCAACGCTCACGAGGCAGG
This sequence comes from Grifola frondosa, assembly GCA_001683735.1. Taxonomy (NCBI): domain Eukaryota; kingdom Fungi; phylum Basidiomycota; class Agaricomycetes; order Polyporales; family Grifolaceae; genus Grifola; species Grifola frondosa. Next base: position 1,142,308 of record LUGG01000001.1, on the reverse strand, counting down.
ACAGCCGGAGCAGCCAACAGAGTGGGTCGACGGCACTCGGGAGCGACTACGGTATCAATTCGCAGAGCAAGCGCTGGATCATTGAATAGTAATTATACGCATCGAACTTGGATTCGACTCTTATTTCTGAATTGTTCCACAGATCACAGGGTGGTCTGTCATGCTATGCTGTGTATTACTGTAGTGACAATATACTTCGTGTTTTGATGTTCTACAAAATGGTGACTCGTGACGGCAAGCGATTACAACCTGAGATACCTGACCACCGGCGGAGAGAAATAGTACACGAAAGAGACTAGGCTACAAGATTATGATGGTACGAGCGTCCGATCCTTATCATGGAGTCATTATGTTGTTGAAGACGATGCCGGGTCTGGAGGGGAGTTAAGAAGCCCTGGTGAAGACTCCGCGGATTCGCAGGAGCCCTCCGGCGTCTCCAGCGGAGACAGACTGGGGGAAGCGGATTTAATGTATTCTACCTCCTTCTCTTGCATGATGGCGGCCTGGCGGGCGACGGAAGCTGAGCCGTAGTCTTCTTCTGGGGGCATCTCGATGGGCGGGCTGGTCGCAAGTTCGGCCTCCTCGTAGCTGCGGAGCACCTCACGGAAATCGAGCATCCACGGATGGTTCATAAGCTCCGTCGCTGTGGGCCGTTGCATAGGGTCAATAGTTAAGCACTGCCGGATAAAGTCAATGCCCATTTCGCTGAGCTGTCCGGGTTCGGGTAGAGGAGGATGCTGAGTGGCAACTCCGATGTGGAACATGATCGCCCTTAACGGAGGTCAATATCGTCACGAGGGCACTGCTAGTCCGCTCACCATTCATTATCGAGATTGCTCCACGGCTTCTTTCCGGTAGCACACTCAAGCACCACACATCCTAATGACCAAATATCCATGGCACCATGTCGCCCGCGCTTGCTGTTCCTGATAACCTCGGGAGACATATACATCGGTGTTCCCGTTAGACTGTTGTTCATACCGAATTGGCCGCTGGCAGCTCCAATATTTGGCGGTAGTGCATCCGAGGCCCGGCGCGAACGCTGGATTGAACGCTGATTCTTGGCGAGAATTTTGGCGGCTCCGAAGTCCACATACTTGATGACGCCCAAATGATCGAGGAGAATATCTGTAACAAGTAAATAATCGGTACAATCCGATACAATATGTCACTTACTGTCAGGTTTGATATCGCGGTGAATAACATTCTGTGAGTGCAGATAGGCAAGGCCTTCGAGCATCTGCAGTGTATATACTTGCAGGATACCTTCATCTTCGATCCGCCCATGCTCAAGGAGGGCAGACAAACTCCCTCCCTGGCAAAACTCTTCAAAGATATACACCTTGTCACGATGCACCTCAATGCCATAGTACTCCACGACGTTGGGATGGTGCAACATTTCCATGACGCTGAGCTCATCCTTGATATGAGAATACAAGCTAGAAAGCCCAGCAACTTCCTGAAATTTGATCTCCTTTACAGCCATGAGATAGCCGGAATCCAGGTTCACCGCAAGGTAAACGGACCCGAAAGACCCTGCGCCAATGAAACGTCCCTGCTGCCAACGGATGGAAACGTTGGAGCTCGAGCCCGCGAGGAATACCACTGAACGGTCAACGAGGATCTTCTCGTCCAGTACGCGGCCGATCGTGTGCTGCTCGATACCCACACGAGCCCGGGCCTCTTCCAACTTCTGCACGGCAGATGCAGCCTTCTTCCATAATGCACGGACGGTCGGGTCTGTGTATGCGTAACAGTCATCGTATTCTGCAGGGATTTTGTAGAGCGCATCTTCGTCCACGTCTTTCTCCCCACGTGAGGACTCTTGCCGGACTCTCGCTTCTTGCTGTTCCTTCTCCTTTTTAGCTTCGAGAGTGGACCGTGCACCCAGGATATCAAAATGGCTCATCAACAACGTCATGCAAGTGGCCACCTTCAGTCGCAACATCTGGAATTGATCGTCTGGTAAGTGGAGAATATTGTTCCGCCGTGTACGCTGGAAGGTGAACTCCAGCGCAGTGACGGCCCATCTGAATGTCTTCCGGTCGTTCGGATCGCAGTCGTCGCAGATGAAAGATACCCACGAGATCGCCAACTTGATGAGCAACTGGTTGAACTTGAGCAGCGTGCTACGGTCCATATACTTCTGTACGTGCGCCCCGTGCTCGGACGCGAACGCGTACCAATTTTCCAGCAATTCCTGGTAGCCAGTGGCCTCGTGCAGCCCCTGGCGCACGTAGTGCACTGAGTCCACGATCGATTCTGCCAGACGGTTGGTAGCCCGAGTGATTTTGCGTAGCTCCCGGTTAACCATGGGAGGTGCGCCTGCTGTTCGACGAGGCAGGTCAGGGGGGCCATCGCAGCCTCGACGGGCTCTCCTTCCTCATCCACTGGCATGAAAAGCTCGGTAAACTGACGCTTTGCCTGTTCCAGTCTATGTTGGGAGCCCTCCGCAACGAGACGCACGCGATTGTCCTCCAGGTGCATATCAAACCGCGGTATTTCGAGCATCAGAACCAGGCCGTTCCACAGAAAACGCGTGCGGGGAGATAATACCAAGAGATAATTCGTGCTTTGTTCTTCATCCGGGTCGGCATCGCCGCCATCCATCAGCCAAGTGCCCTCATCGATTTCGCTAACATGGAAGGCCTCCATGAGGAGCCGGCGAATAGTCTCGGGCTGCTCTCGTAGTCCTGCTGGTGCAATAATGTACGTGCCATCTTCCTCGAATGTATGTGTATAAACGAGGAAATGGTCTGTATCCACGAGGGTCGCGATGAATACATCGATCGAAACATCTTCAAGGTCGTACTCGGCAGAATTGCTGAAGCGCTGGGTGAGGACACTTTCATCGGAATCAGCTTAATTCTTAGGGATTCATGCACGAATGCGCTAACCGTGCGAGCCGCTGCAGCTTGCGGTATCGCTGCTTCACGCCTTCAAGAATTCTCGCATACCAGCCGATGAGTTGCTCGCCTGTCATGCTCTTGCTGGTCGCGGCAGCAGCCTTCATGTGCGACTGGAAGGCAGAAGTGCTACTGAGCCCGTTTGTGCGAAGAGCCTTGCGATCGTGATCGGACAATGACGACGGCAACGGGACGTCGACCATGCCTGGGATGCGAATTGACGTATCGAAGTAGTTCGTGACGCGGACCATAAGCTTGTTCGTAAGCGCACTGCGGCGTCACGGGTCAACATCGCCTTTACATACAGAGAGATTCCATACCATAACTGTTCAGCAACAAGAGATGCACCGCCAGGTATAGTCAGGCTGACATCGCTGAAGGTCGCCCATTGTGCTTCAATGACATCTGTCTCCTTGAAGTAAGTCCCCTTCGCGCCGCTCTTCAGTTTCCAGTGTATGAGCTTGAAGAAGAATGTCAAGGCCTCCAAGATGACAGCATCATAATCCTCGCTAATGCAGGGAGGTAACTTCCAGTTGCCACCAGGGTCAGGTATCAAAAATGCCTCGTATTGCCTCTTAAGCGTGCACGCAAAACCTATCTTCACCTTCAAGTCATCTGTCATCTGGTCAATGATCAGGACATCTGGGTTTTTCAGTTTCTGTGCATACGCGAGGCGCACGCGTAACACCGCTTGGGCAAGATTAGTCAGGAAAGAAACTAGAGGAACGAGCTCCTGTTCAAATGAGGGCAAATTCATCTTTTTGAACATCGGAGCTAGGTTGACATGGGCGTCGCGAGTAGTGCCGACGAGAGCGTGAATGGTTGTCATAGATCCCTTTTCAAATTGCCTTTGAATTGACTCCTCCTTCAGCAAACGCTCGACGAATGTGGTGCCACTTGCATTCTCGGGCGCCCCATTGCCAGCAAGCGGTGTAGAAGGATTCGAGGTGGGCTGTGTCACGTCCATCGTTTCGCTTCCCGTCCATCTGCGCAGCAAGCCAAGAAGTTGGCGCAACGATGTGATGAGAGTGGACCAGGTATTCAGCGTATCACATCGTGATTGAAATTCTACATCCGTGGCAGCAGGGTAGTCCATATGCAAAGCGCGCATGCTTGGGTATAATGAGTGAGCAATGTCGAGCCGACGTAGAAGCGCATGGACCTGCTGCAGGGCATGCGTAGCAAGAGATTCATCAGAATCGGAAGGAGGGTTCTTCACTCGAAAGGCCATCACTTCCTTAATGACAGCGTCAACAGTCCGTAGTCTCCGCTCCTCCACCCTACAGCGCTCGTCGTCCACAGAACGGCCATGCAGCTTAGCCCGTATTGCTAACCATATACCAGCGCGGGGATTGTTCTCTTCCTCTGTTGAGGAGTTCAGCGCCGAGGCAATACGTGAGTTCTCCTGGTTGAGAACCTCTCCAGAAAGCACAGAAGCAAGCATGGTCTGCCATCCTAAACGTTCCTGATCCTGCAAGGTTTCTGGCTCGATGGATTCGGCATCAAGCATAATGGAAGAGATGGAAGAGAGTCGATCAGCTTCATCGCTGGCATTGAGAGGGAGGCCTCTGGTGTCTTCATCGTCACTATCCACCGTTTCAATGAGCTGTCCTAGCCCGCGCTGATAATAGTGATTGTCGGGGTCATTGCGAGGGTCATCGTCCACGCCAGAGGCACCAGAGCGGTAGCGTCGCACGAACTGGTTGTAGATATTTGTATAATCCGTCCGTGGTGGCGCAGGATATGATGAAGAAGTCAATGCGGAAGGAACATTAGAAGTGTTGGCAATGGGAGGGAAAGCATTTCGCTGCCTGGCTTTGGCTCGCGCCTTCGAGCCACTAGGGGAGGGAGAGTACTGGTGTGCCCTAGACTGCCAAGTGCCATCGTCTTCGTCGTCTGCATCGTTTTCTTGGTGTGTATAGAGTGTCGGGGTATGTCGCTTCATGTACGGAGAGTAGGAGGAGGAATGGACTGAAAACTGCGGGATGAAGAAGTTTGGGTGAGGGAAGGTGGTGGACTGACATGACCAACAGCGGCAACCAGCATTGGCCGTTTGCCTTTTTCGTCACATTCCTACTTTCTTTCAGCCACCGTGGTCGAAGACCTTCGAAGACCAAATCTACAATCCTTGCCATATATCTCAGCAAACGCGACTAAAATGGGTATCGTAGAAAAGGTAGAAGTATGTTTAATAGCCTGCGAATGTGCCTGCTGAATTTTGTTCGTGAAGATCAAGGAGATTGAAGGTGAGTTTTCCAAAATATCATATCCCCACATCACTAAACATAATGTATTCTAGATGAGATGGCGAGGAGTTAGTCTTGCATATTTCTTGCATGCATTGAATGCTTATATGGCTCTCGGTCGTGCATATAGCGCAGAAGAACAAGGTGAGCTGTGAACGCGTTCATCGCTAGTCACCGAGACGCTAATCAGGCACAAAGTAGGCTACGGAATACCACCTTGGATTGTTGAAAGCAAAGCTTGCTCGGTACCGAGCACAGCTTCTCGAACCCGCAACAAAATCTGGTGGTGCTGGTACTGGCTTCGATGTACAGAAATCGGGCGACGCTCGAGTCGCCCTGATTGGCTTTCCATCTGTAGGAAAGGTGAGCAATCTAATATTCTGGAGATGAGATTGTAACGATGCCGCCCCAGTCCACTCTGCTGAGCAAATGCACACATACCGTCTCAGAAACTGCAGCGTACGAATTCACAACGCTTACGGTATGAGACAGATGCAGTATCATTGCATATCTAGTATTCACTGTCACACGATATAGGCGATTCCTGGTGTAATCGAATACCAAGGAGCACGCATTCAACTTCTGGATTTGCCCGGTATCGTTGAGGGTGCTAGCCAAGGTCGCGGTCGCGGTCGACAGGTAGTGGCGACAGCCAAGACTGCGGATGTCATCTTGATCATGCTGGATGCGACAAAGTCGGAAGAACAACGCAGACTGTTAGAAATTGAGTTGGACGCAGTTGGAATTCGTCTGAATAAGAAGAAGCCAGACGTTGTCTTCAAACGGAAAACTACAGGAGGAGTAAGTTCGTAGCTTTACGCAGTCTGCTGACGAACATTGAACAAATAATTTTGCCCGTTCTCTGTGTCGTCTTCCTCAGATCACAGTGAGACAATTTTACTCCAGGACCGCGCCAGTCAGCTCATACGCAGACAGCTCAACACAACAGTCAAATTGACAAAAACCGATGAGAAAACAATTCGTACTATCTTGGCTAGCTGTGAGTCCTGTCATGTCAAGTGTTGCTGGTTGCTCTGACCGGAACATAGACAAGCTCCACAACTGCGACGTAATGATCCGGGAAGACGTAGGTTCAATCGTTGAGTTCAAGGGGTCTCATGGGCTAACTCTCGGATAAGATCACCACCGACGAATTCATAGATGTTCTTATCGGTATGGGCTATGCTTGGTGTGCTTCCTTTCCGCTACTTATGTACCCCTGATACAGGGACGCGCAAATATATACCTTGTCTCTGTAAGCGGCATGCATCGTGTTCCTCCATTCATGACTAATTCGGCTTGAGGAGATGTCTACAACAAGATTGACGCTATCAGCCTAGAGCAGATGGACAAGCTCGCAAGGGAAGACCACACTGTTGTCATAAGCTGTGAACTCGGCTTGAAGTATGTATTGAACGTCCTTTCGCAAGCATCTCATCGGTTGCTCAAAACCATTCAGCCTAGACTATCTCATTGAAAGAATCTGGGAAGAACTTGACCTCGTGAAGGTGTACACGAAAAAACGAGGCGCTCATCCTGATCTGGCAGATCCCATCTGCTTGCGAAGAGGCGCAACTATCGAGGTGGGCAAAAGAAGCTGTCATCGGTCCTGAGGCTGTGTATTCTGCCCATGGCTAATGCTGCGGATGTGTTAGGGCGTATGCAACGGTATCCATCGGTCGTTGGTGGCCAACTTCCGTTATGGTCTCGTTTGGTAAGTGGCGAGATGTTGGCGCTGGGTTGATGCTTTGCTGACGATATAGAACAGGGTAAATAGATATTAGACCGCTCGTGAGATTATCGTTTGACCCAAACTATTCTAGGGGAAGTCATCAAAGTTTTCGCCACACGCTCAGAAGGTCGGACTAAACCATCTAGTGCAAGACGAAGATGTGGTGTCAAGTGCGTGTCATCGGACATATTCATGAATGATATCTGACTGGAGCCGCGCGCAGTTTTCACGAAGTGATTTTAGATCGATGAGCTAGGGCTGTGTATGCTGAATATTGTAAAACTGTATATCTATCTCCGAAAGATTGTATCAGACGCCGTGGACGGACATCGTCCCCGTCTGTCCCCGTATGCTCTATGCGGTAAATGGATAAGACGGCGACGTGCATTGCACTTGTTGAAAGACGCTAAGGGGGTAGCGTCGTGAGAGATGTCGTGAGTGATGTGGGTGGAACTTGGCAGGGATCGAACAAGACGGGCGTCGTCCGCCACGTGAAGAGAGGAGGCCCAGGGGCACGCTGTCGCATGCGCCTGCCGTAACTTTGCTCATGCAGCTTTCATCCAGTATCTCCGGAATGAGATGGACTGCTCGTGTCCATTCATTTCGGACTGTCATCCACATCGCAGCATGGACAAGTCCTCAGTTCTAATAACCCCCGCGGCTTGTTTTCTTTCCACGTGCTGCCGGTCCACCACTGTGATTTATCATTTGCACCACCGCTCAACCTGGCAGCTCTCACCTTAAAAGCTCACCTCTCCTAGAGTACTTAGCGCTATACCCCATAATCTACCTGTAGTCTATCATGGGCTCTCTGGACTTCAGCTCTCCCTCTTTACAGGATCCTCTGGAGCTCCATTTTCCTTGGAACCGGCACCTCTTCTAGCCTCCCGCACGTTGACTGTCTCACCGCCCCTGCCGACGAGAAGCAGTGTCGCACATGTCTCTCCACGTTAACACCAGAGGGCAAGAAGAACATACGGGTTAGTCGTCCTCAGTCTCCCGCAAATAAATTTTTGACCCCGAACCTCATCATGATAGCGCAATACTTCCGCTGCCCTCAGAATCCGAGCGCGGAATGGCGAGCTTGCGTGAGTGGCCGACGTTATCGTATACGCCACCGTGGCGCTCCCTGACAGCGCCGCATTCTAGGACTGTCGTGATTGACGTCGGCAAGAGTTTTCAGGCCTCTGCCGTGGAATGGTTCCCGAAGTACGGCCTGCGCCGCATCGATGCTGTCCTGATCACTCACGCTCATGCTGATGGTATGCCTCGTATCTCACGCTTATGCATTGCAGCCACTGATGTCTCCCTTTCAGCGATGAATGGTTTGGATGACTTGCGAGGTGAAAGAAGAGCGATCTTGATGTAAATTTGTCCAGCGCTGACTGGTGTCATAGGTTGGACGCTGAATAGCTCCATCCAACCTCACGTCGATTTATACGTATCGCTTGCCACTTTCAAGGAGGTTCAACGTGCTTTTCCTTACCTCGTTTCGAAGGAATTTGCCTCCGGCGGTGGCGATGTGAATGAATTTGTCCTTCTTCCCATGCTTCGCTAAAGCTCCGTCGTAGGTTCCAGAGTTTAAATGGCATATCATAGAGGACCGTGTTCCCTTTGAGATAGGCGACACCGGCATACAGATCCTTCCATTCGCAGGTCAGTGTTGGATAGCCGAATAGTGTGGTGGCTAAACTAATCCGGATTTATTCGTAGTACATCACGGTCGCATCTTCTCAGTTGCGCCTCCGATCGAATTTGTACCAAGTCCCAACTCTGTTTCCCCCGCCTCTACGAACCCCTCGACGCCTGACGTGCCGGGAACGCCAGTGCGTACCGGATCGGGAGGCCTCCCGACCGAACCTCTCAAAGAAGTCTACCCATACCTATGCTTCGGCTTCGTAATCCAGAATACCATCACCTATCTCTCGGACGTCTCGCACATCCCCGAGGATGTGTGGGCCCTTCTGCAACCCACCCCGGCCGGGAACAATGCAGAGCCGGTCGTGCCGCCAGTACTCGTGCTCGACTGTCTTCGCCTGCACCGGCACACGTCGCATCTTAGCTTTGAGGAGTCTGTTGCGGTAGCGCGGCAGATGGGTGCGCAGAGGACGTACATGATAGGGTTCAGTCATGAGGTATCGCACGAGGAATATGTTACCCTCACAAAAGCTGTTGGTGGCAAGGTTCCTCATCTAGAGAAAATTACCGAGGTTGAGCGGCGAGGGTTAGACTCCATTGGAGAGGGAGCGCCAATCTGGGTCAGACCTTCGTTCGATGGACTCAGAGTATTTGTGTCGGAGGATGGATCAGTTAGAGACGAGGAGTATGATCATTGAATACCTCATAGCATACCGCTGTATTTCTCCTTTGTATTTCTTGCTTCGTCGTATTCCTAATTGTACACGTCTTGTGTAATTTTTGGTTGGCTATGTCTACATACACACTACTACTACACTATATCCATTTTGTTCGAATTCTGACCATCGAGCCTTCTAATATTGGGCGAGCGCCTTCGGAAGTGAGAGTCACGAGACATGACATCTTCGAAGTCGGCGAGGGGCTCGTTCAGTGGCCGCGGTCAAGCTTAAGCTTCTCGTCCTTGATATCACCCTTTTCCACTCCCCACCACGCCCTAACTACCGCACCCTCTCATACCATCGTTAGCAGACTGCATTGCCAACACTGAACCGTCAAACCGGGATCGTTTACAATGAGGTTCTACTCTCAGTCCTTCTTGTATGAGTGAGTAAACAGACTTTCACACACACATGTGCTAATCGCTTATTTCGCAGCGATCCCTGGTCGATTGTATCACTTGCGTATCTCTTACGATACCCCAATCCATTCTCATCGCATATCCTGTCTTGCGATGTCATTTCTCGCGAAGTTACTTCGTCCGGATCTCTCTTGACCACCCGCCTCATTCTAAAGACCGGTTCTTTGCCAAGATGGGCGCCGAAGGGGATCATCTCCAGAGCTGAGAGCTGGGTCATTGAAGAGAGTGAAGTTGACCCGTATGGAAAAGTGATGAGATGCACAACGAAAAATCTCGAACATGTCAGGGTCATGCGAGTCGAGGAGCGTATCCACATTGAGCAAATGGCAGACGGGTGAGTAATATGGTGTTGTCTTCTTCCATACATCCGCGGTACTTACTGTGTGAATTAGAAAAACGATGCAGACGACCGAAGCCATGTTTGTGTCTGGCTTTGGCTGGGGTTTGACTAAAAGAATCGAGAATCATGGACTCGCACGGTTCAAGGCGAATCTGCAGAGGGTGCGTTCCCTCTGCACGCACCTTCCAACAATGCTGACGTGTGCACAGTCTCGCGAAGGGTTCTCTGTGATTCTGAATCTCATACGCCAGTCTCGAATGCGACATATGACCATGGGTGCTCCCAGCTCGTTCCTCACCTCACACACTTTCACCGGCTCGGAGGCAAAAACATCCGCTCACCACGAAATACACACAAGCGGCGACGAAGAGAAAATGCAGGGCACCGTGGATGAGGCCGCGGGGGGCTCATGGACTAAATTGAGGACTTGGCTGCGGTCTGGATGAAGGTGATATTTATTGCTTTAGCGAAGACGTTCCGTATATTTTCCCTACTCAGTCGTGTTTTCTGCTGGTTTTCCACTGTAATCTCTGTATTTCTAGTTCGTCGTCACTGGCTACCACCGTTCACAGCTCACATTTGATACCGGACCCCTGCGTGAGAGTGAGCTTTCTCAGCCGTCGATTAACCGCATTGCGGTAGTTGGGATTCAGATGTGGCGAGTTGCACACATCATTCACTCCATGCAACGAACACGTCAACGCGAAATTCCACTTGTCCGGAGGTTCCTCCGAATTAACTCTCCTCGTAACGACCGTTGAAGTGATTGCTGATTTTGTACGTCGACGTGGAGCATGTACTTCCCAACCTCCGCTGCGAGGCAGCTCTCCACCGCACCTGCCCTTCCTCTCCCCAGTGAGCTCGTCTTATGTCTAGTTCCCAGCCCGCGCAAGACCCTCTTCTGCACGCTGACGAAGAGTGGGCTCTCCCTGTGGCGCGTACGGGTATGTACTCTGTACTCCTTTCAATGCTGGAGTTGAGATTTACATGCTACCCCTGTTTCTCTGCAACTGAACACAGCCGTCTGCCGTCTTGGCCTACCTGTCTCGGGCACCCTCCTCTCTTCTCGAACACGGTGAAAACGCGTCCCTACATTGGTCCCCGGACGGGAAGCGGATTGTCATACAGGTCCGTCTTGGATGTGTCGGATGTCGACGCACGACTCCGCCGCTCACTGTACTCCTTATTCTTGTGTAGACTGCCCAATCATATATCGTTCTTATTTCCGTGGAATTCAATCCGGACGAGGTACCTTACCAGTCGCCGCCCCTTGCTCCTAGTGCACAGCGACATTTTCTGCCAGGTGCGGGGGAGGCGTTACCTTTCCAGTCGCTGAGTTTGCACCTGGAGGGCGTCATACGAATAGAAGGGACACTATTGAGGTGAGTCCCTCAGAACTTATCGTTCTGATGGTGGAAGGTTGACGGTGGATGTTGTGTAGCGTCTCGCCGCGCAAAGATTACATCCTATTTTCCACCAGGAGCCCTCCGGCGGTGCAGCGCATACCTTGGCCTGATGTACATCTGCACGATGATGCGAACGAGGACGGGGGCCACAAGAAATCTTGGGGCGGGTACGATACCTGGGTCTTGAATGACCGTGAGCTACCGTGGCTGGTCGATGCTGATGGCATGTCCCCTCCGCTTTCATTCAATATTGCAGCAGTTTCTGAAGGTATCTACAGTGACTATTACGCAGATGTCGCATGCCAGAGCTACGGGCGTCGAGACGTGGATTACGTCGGATGGTCGGCATACCTGGTACAGCTCTACGAAGACCAGGATCTGCCGCCCAGCGAATCAGACGTTAGCGCAACAGGCGAGGAACACATACAGGTGCCTCAGTTGCCCGCGGGTGGCAGTCCGCGGGGCTCGTCGGACAGCTCGAGTTCACAGCCCCAGCTTCAGTGGCAGGGGACATGTATACATAACGTTGATCCTCCTCGTTGGGTACAGAAACGACGGCAAATTGAGCCGGATGAGGAAGGGGACTCGTTTACTTACGCAGAACCGCGCCGTGCAATGGTTGTTGCAATCAATGCCAAGTTTTCTATTATTGCGATCGGCACATACAGGTCGGTGCAATCCCTGCTTGCCGTATAGTATTTGATTGGACCCACTATTTTGGTTTTAGCGGCACGGTAGAGTACGCGAATTTGCCCTCCCAAGAAGGTCTTCCTCCGAAACCTCAGGTTCTGCAAATACCTAGCATGTATGCACGAGATGGCACTGGCCCTGTATGTACAATGGAATGGAGCTCAGATGGGTATGTTTTGGCCGTTGGGTGGCAGAAGGGCTGGGCCATATGGAGTGTAGGTGGTCGTTGTCTCGCTTGGGGTTTCGGCGTCGAATACGAGGTGGACGAGGAGAAGTAAGTAATCATTTGGAAAGTCGTGTTTTCGTAACTGACATGGCGAGTTTTACAGATTCCAGGATGCATTTATGTATGGGGTGCTTGATTTGGTGATTATCTATTTTCCATGAGGCATGATGTTTGTCTCATCAAGTTAACAGTTCTGGGCTCCGGGAAACTTCGAGTTGGTCATGCTAGCGCAATCTTCGCCCAATAGTAAGTTGATGATAGCATTACAAGAAAGAAGTTACTGAGTCCGCGAAGAGGTTGATGGACAGCTGTTTGTGATCCCTTTTTCTAAGAGCGCCACCACGGGACAACATTCGCCAGTGGGTGCTCATATCATTCACCAGAACATTGCGGCTAATCATGCATTAGGACAATACGCAATATGCGTTCCTACAGATGGACGATCGTGTCCTCGTTTATCGAGGTGCAGATCAGCCGGACATGAGCGTCATCAATCCCGAGTCTGATGTATGGCAACATATCAAGATACCCCAGAGTTACTTGTCTACCAATTGGCCTATTCGATATTCCTGTCTCAGTGCAGACGGGAGATTGATTGCTATCGCTGGTCGCCGGGGTCTTGTCCACTACAGCTCGACTTCAGGGCGCTGGAAGCTTTTTGCGGATGAATTACAGGAGCAGGCGTTTACTGTGAAAGGTGGTCTCCTGTGGTTCCACCACGTACTCATCGCGGCGGTTGAGGTATCAAATGCATACCAGGTTGGTCTTCAACAAGTTACTTTCCCTCTTCCCAACTAACCCAATTGCATTCATAGATTCGACTGTACTCACGGGATCTCGAGTTGAGTAACCAGAACGTGTTACATCGCGAAGTTATCTCTTCTCCCGTGGTAATCCTGTCGCTGGTCGACAATTCTCTCCTCGTGTACACGGCAGATAATACTTTGTATCATTATCTGATTATCCCTACTGCGGAGACGATCAAGCTTCACCTATGCGGCAGTATCACTTTCAATGGCATCATCGCAGCTCCGGGTGCTGTGAGGGTTTTGAGTTGGATGATTCCCAGTGCTCAAAAAGGTGCGTATCCACACTATTGTGTTGTAAGCTATCGCTGATATTGGGATTGATCTCTGCAGAGCTTGGGGATCCTGTAGATGACCTCGCTGTTGCTACCGTGCTCATGATCGTTGGTGGTAAACTTGTCCTCCTGAGACCAAGAAAAGTGAGATTTTCGATGGCTGAAATAAATTGAGACTAACTCATGGTCTAGTCCGGAGATGAGGAGGTTAAATATGATATGCAAATCCTTGCTGATCGTATCGAATTCTGCTGGATTCATCTCCGCGGCATTGGTACATTGGAGAATTCGCTTTGGGGATACGATGGTCAAGGCATCCGATTGTGGCTGAACGCATTGGCGATCGAGTCGTCACCCCCTCCAGATGATGCCGTGGACGTGCCAGGAAATGTTAAGGAGAGTGTGAATATACCACTCGATTTCTATCCATTGTGTGAGTTTGTGTGGCGATGGACTGTCTAACACGATACTCATTGTTCCATTATAGCGGTGCTCATGGACAAAGGTATCATCATTGGGGTTGAAAATGAAACCGGGACGAGATTTAGCTTACCCTTCGCGATGTTCCGGCACGTCACCAGCGTAAGTACTGTTTGAAAGAACGATTTTCAACAACGTTTATCTTACATTGACTTGCAGTCGCATCTGTTCCTCCACCATGTTCTCCTTTTCCATCTCGAGAACGCTCAAATCAAAGAGGCGGTCCTCTTCGCATCTCATTATCAGCACCTTGTTTTCTTTGCGCACGCTTTGGAGATTTTACTTCATAGTGTCGTTGAAGATGATGCGAGTCTCTTCAATAATGAGAGAGATGACGCCGACGATTCGGCAGGCAACACCGTCTTATCAGCCACGATTGGCTTCCTAGATCACTTCGATGATGCCATGGACGTGGTCGTTGGGTGTGCTAGGAAAATTGAAATGACACGTTGGCCGCGCTTATTTGCGTCGTCGGGAACCCTAAGACATTATTTGAGGTAAGCTTGCCCACCTTCAATCCTACGGGATGAGTTGATTGACATATTTTAGACGTGCCTTGTCTCTGGTCGCTTGAAGACGGCAGGATCATATCTCCTCGTGCTGCACGGGCTGGAGCAGTTGGACGGTATGAATGGCGACGCGATCCGACTACTGAAGAGTGCGGTCGCCGCAAAAGACTGGCATCTCTGTCGGGAAATATTACGTTTCCTGCACTCCATCGACGATTCGGGCGCGGCCTTGCGTAGTGCTCTCGCTGAAACTAATGTCCTACAGGCATCCAACGGAGGGGTCTCGATGAACGGCGATTTGCATTGATTTCTGGATATTGGGATATGTTCGACTATAGATATGAGGTGTAAATTATTGTATACTCATTCGTGTATCTTCTAAACGGCGGAGCGAAACGTAACTACCAACCGTGGCTGAGCCACAAATATTGCTATCACAGGAGACCATGGGCTCTTTGACTTTAACATAAATTTCTTCAATATAGATCGTTGCAAAAAATGGGCACCATGTATTGCAGCTCTTTGCCAAATTATATTCTATGAAATCAAAGAGCGTAAGCTTTTCAATATTGCAAGGCTGATAAGCACTGGCGTACTTCATGACTCGATCAAGTACACATCGTGAACGTCAACGTGGGCTTCCTCGGCGGGTCTCAAGTATTGGAAACTGCGCTCTCGTCTTCGTGTTATCAAAGATGATGGTTTGATGAATTTCGTGAAGAACGTAGCGCATTTCTTTTGGACCACTGGCTATATCATTAGAACGCTTCCTCCTGTTCCTACTCTACAATGATTCTTCGTTGAATCACGGAATTCGTTTGGATACCCGTCTCCGCTGTTACCGCTGTATGCCGACGTACATTACTTAAACTCCTGCCGATGTCATTTAAGGAGTTTGTCGTAGCTATCGATATCTGTCTATATCCTCAAGTCCGAAATTAGTTTTGACTCTGGCTTATTGTGATGATGCATTGTTTGTTAGAATCTAGTCATAGCAACACACACCGTGACTGAAGCTGTGTTTCGTTTACGTATGACGCCCTGTGAGATTCTGAGCTTCTTCTCTTTATTCAATTAGTATTGAATTATTCACACCTCAATCCCCGATTAAGTAGAGCCGCCTTGGATACTACGAGTACAAAGGGACAAAACAGAAGCACGAGACTCTCGCTAAAGGAAGCAAAGTACGGTGCACGAGCTGTGTCAGGACCGATTTTGGATTGAGAATTTAAAATCCCCATCAACTCTTAATTTCCTACCGGCGTCTATCAAATTAACCTCCTGAAACTTCCTTACGTAATCCCCCGGTGACATCCCGCAACCTTTTCTTCATCGTTTCTGACAGTGAGCTCAGACTTGGATATTCTGAAATCCCAATGTCCGTAGTTTATTTAGCTTGCAAAAATTCTATTTTGATGCATGATAGGACTCAAACAATTTATAGTACCTTGCATAACAAAAAATGACATTACCATAACATAAGGTTCTTGTTACTTAACGTTGAAAGGGCGCTTAAGAGACGGAAACTAAGTTCTCACGCTCAACCGCACATCACAGAAATAATCTTATCTCCGTCGGCTCCGGACGGCATCGGACGGAGCCATATCCCTAAATTGCAGAGATACCGGTCGGTATCTGGCCGGCGCCGAATGCAGAGAGGAGCCATGGAGCCATACCCAGTAATGTAAATCAAGAAAATAGAATCTTCGCGGAAGATATTTTCTCTTTGACACTGAAGGGTGTAAATAGGTACAAAATGGTGAATAAACAGTGCGGGGTCGTCGTCGACACCATGGTTTCGGCATGTAATTTCAGTTATGGTATCAGAATTTGATAGACGCCGGTGGGAAATTAAGAGTTGATGGGGATTTTAAATTCTCAATCCAAAATCGGTCCTGACACAGCTCGTGCACCGTACAAAGGCAACCCAAAAATACAGCGAAGAAGAGATCACAATATAGCTTAAGCCCTCGGAATGGCGGGGTGCCGGTAGCCATGTAACCAACAGTTCGGTAAATATGTCTGAAGAATCTAAAGAATCCTGCTATGTTCGAGTCCTTGTAATGCACAACGCGTGAACGAAGCTTCAGGTGACTCAACGAGGAACATATCCTATCAAACCGAGTAACCACTTCGTCAATCGTCGGTCGCTTCGCTGGGTCCTTTTGCACCATGTCATCCACGAAAGATTGAAGAAATTTGAAACATGGACCTTTCTGTAGAAAAATTAGACTATAAATATCAGAGTTGAACAGCAGTTGTAAAGTACCTGTACGAAGGTCTCTCGGATAAAAAATCCCAGGTAATATATATCAGTAGGGAACGGATTGCATGGATTGACCGAGTCTTGGAACTCGGGTACCGTCTTGACTCCTCCCCGAATAGGTTCTTCAAGTGGAGGCATCTCGTCTTCCGAATACTTGCGAGAGAGGCCAAAATCCACGAGATAGTACCTGACCGGGTGCTTCGTTCGTGTGTATATCTTCACAGACCGACGGAGGTCATAGCTTCTCTCCTCGATAACAGGATTACTCATCTCGGAGAGTATCGGCTTCGGGTCCATCATGATGTTCAGATTCATGATATCGCTATACAGTATGGTTAGCAACAGAAGAAGCTATGGCCGTTTCTCGTACCGATGAGCGACGCGATGCCGATGCATAAATTGGACACCCTGCGTCAAGTGTAAGGCCTTGGAATCCGTGAGCAACGATGCATACGTACCTCACAAATTTGTCGAACACATTCAACTCCTTCACCAACAGTATAAAATCGAGGATCGTCGACGGCCCTGAGCCACGGCATAACGATAATTATGTGATCGTCGTCAATGGTGGACTGAAGGATCTCATATGTGGGTACGCAGTGATTCTGTGGATCAGATGCGAGAGGCTCGGTAGAAAAGAACTGGATAATCTCGGCTTCATATGGATGGTAAGACTTCCTCACTCGCTTCAGTGAAACATAAGTTCCATCACTGACTCGAATAGCATCGACGATTGGCATCGTCTTCGTAGCACCATTCAGTTCTCCTAATAACCTGCCGTGAAGTGTATTTCAAAACATACCGTAAGTGATAGTGCATCCGGACAGTTCTTGTCAGTTCCATGCCGAGACGATATCCACTCCTCGTGATAGCGAGGACGAAGCTTATATCCGCGCTGCTCGAGCCACCGTTGATGCTTTTTCCAGAAAACCTCGGTGTCAAGGAGTTCTCCAGATTTATCTTTCTCAGCGAGTCCATCTTTAGGAGCAGCAGGATTTAGGGCCATTAATATCGACAGGGAAGACGAACAAGCGCCTGTGCCGGCGATAACCGAAGTGCGTCCATGTACTTTCCGTTTTCGGTCTTGTTATTATCCTCATCGTTGTTATCCTCATCCATTGATTCTTCACATGCGGCTTCAAACCATCACACACGTACCTACGTTCTGCTTTCGATGCGCGTCCTCTCGCGCAGGCTATTCAATGGCGGATTCAATCGCCTCAAAAGCACCAGCTCCCTGCCTTACAAAGCACCAAGAGTCGTCGGAGAACTTCCGTGCATGCGCAAACACCACTCTGACCGCGCCGCGGTATGTGATGAGGCGTCTTCCAATTTCAACGTTCGTCTATTTTTCGAATCCTCGTTCCTTCGTGCTCTGAGTCGTCAGGTGCTCGCTTCTATTTCGATTGGCCCATGCGGTTGGTGCTCACCTATTAACTTTCATAATCTGTGTGGATTCTGGCGGGGAAGGTGTCTTCGCATCCATACAGGGGCCGCGTCCTTTCGGATTTTGCCATGTGCAGACTTCGCGGTTCGCTCGCATTGGTGTTGAGCTGCCCAGATAGTCCTCTTCTGCGCAGCGTGTACGATAATCGATGCATGGTAGTACCGTCATGGAAATCTGGAAAATGCGTCTTCGGTTTGAAACTCTGCAGTGCACGTCCCTGAATTCAGAGTACTGCAGTCAGCTTGAACTCGCCGTGCTTTTTGTGTCGCAATGTTGTCGCAACAATTGTCAAACAAACCACGTGAATTTCCTAAAGCAGAAGTGCACCCGATCGTGTTAAAATCATCGTGACCGACGCGACTGCCTCCAACCTCCACGTACATACGTTCTGCTTTCGATGCCGTCCTCTCGCGCAGGCTGTTCAATGGCGGATTCAATCACCTCAAGAGCACCAGTTCCCTGCTTTACAGAACCCGCGAGTCGTCGGAGAACTTCCGTGCACGCGCAAGCACCACTCAGACCCCGCCGCGGTATATGGCGAGGTGTCTTCCGATTCCAACGTTCGTCTATTTTTCGGATCCCCGTTCCTTCGTATTCTGGGGCATCAGGTGCTCCCTTCTATTTCGATTGGCCCGCCGGTTGTGATGCTCACCTGCTGACTTCCATAATCCGTGCGGACTGTGGCAGGAAAGGCGTCTTCGCATCCGTACAGGGAGCCGCGTCCGTTCGGACTCTGTGTGCAGACTTGGCGGTTCGCTCCCATTGGTGCTGAGCTGCCCAACTAGTCCTCTTATGCGCGGCGTGTACTGTAATCGATGCCTGGTAGCACAGTCATGCCATAACGCCATCTCAACGCCATCTTATCCCATCCCGTATTATGACCTCAGCACGAGCAGTTTCTCATATTTCTGCCTATAGAAAGACTCCGAGCTAGAGGCAGGTAGCGTATCTCGCCCAGCTTCGTGCACGCACCACGACCACCACTACCACCAACACTCCGCAACGGCAAACATGTTGATGAACTGGACTTTGTGCCGGCAAATGAGGAGTACATCCGGTCATTCGGCAGCAAGGGCGACCTTCGCGTCAACCCGACCAAGAAGCTGATCGTCGGTGAGTCTGCGGAGAGCGCTGAGCGCGATCTTGCTTGCTGATCACGCTAGGACAGTCACTTGCATGGATGCGCGTCTGAATAAGTCCGGCGTGGACGCCCAATCGATGTACTCATGAGCGGACGTCTCCAGTCCATTCTCGCAACTCGGCATCACGGAAGGCCAGGCTCACATCATCCGCAACGCAGGTGGTTTAGCGTGCGTCTCTCTGCAATGTATATTTGCGGGTCGCGTTGACAATTAGATGTCGTCTGCAGCAAAGACTCCCTGCGCAGCATCATCATCTCGCAGCGCCTGCTTGGCACGCGCAAGATCGCTGTGTTCCGCCACACCGACTGCGGGATGACGACGTTCACCACACCCGAGCTCCGGCAGAGGATCAGGGACTCCGACCCGGGGAACGACCTGCTCAACGAGGTTGACAAGATCGACTTTCTCGAGTTCAAGAACTTGGAGAAGAGTCTGCGCGACGACGTGCGGTTCTTGCGGAGAACCCGCTCGTGCTCCCGGAGACCACCATCTCGGGGTGGATATATCATGTCGAGACGGGCAAGGTGAGTTACAATTGCCGTGTATGGCGTGCGTTCCTTGGAACGTTGCTCATTCTTCCTATAGATAACAGAGGTTATCTGATTCAATGCTCGTCCCGAAACGCGAAGGAAATATATCTTTGCCGTTGGAAAACTCATTCTGTATGAAATGCGATCGCACGCACATAAATGGCTATCTACTGTATACGTAGTTAGGATCCCGCTCTAGTTTTCTTACACAGTTAACTACGAATAGGAATACACGAATGTTTTTGCTCTAACGCAGTGCAGAGGAACCGCGGCACCGTGTGGCGACGCACGTGATACGCAGATGATCGATTGCAAAATTGTCGGGCTCTGCGGCGAGCAGTCATTGCATACCTTCTCTGGTTCGGCATCTGGGCCGTTTGACGACGAGCTCTTTACTTCATTCATTGGCAGGTCCGATTCACGATCACCAGTCACTACACATATAGCTCTACCACCATGTCCGAAGCAACTAAAGCTGCTCCCGCTCACCACGCGAAGAAACATGCTCATTCAATGTCTGCGAATCACTCTCAGCTAACGGAGCTGGCTGCGGCTTCCCATCTGCCTATCGTTGCGGTAGACATGGACGATGTACTCAGTCAGACGAACCGTGTAGTCGCCGAATGTGAGTGCATACACATGCGAGACGGCTTCGTTTTAAGGTGTATTGATCTCTGTGCAGGGCACAACGATACCTATGGGTCGGAGATGACATTAGCACATTTCTATTGTGAGTCATCGGTCAATTACTTGTTGGTCTCTGACGTGAACCGCAAGCCGTCTAGATTATTACTATTGGAAGGTGAGACAAATCCAGAATGGCAGCTGAACATCTTTTCTCAGACCCTTCTTGACGTAGAATCCATATTGGGGAGGCCCGGAAGAGACAATCAAGAAGGTAGAGGAATTCTATGCGACTCTGCGGCTCGATAACGCGCCGCCAATTGAGGGCGCTCTGGAAAGCCTGGAGGCTTTGAAGGAGATGGGTTTCCGCTTAATCGTGGTCACTGCTAGACAGCGGCGGGAGATGGAACGGAGCATGCGGTGGCTGGAGAAGCATTACCCTGGACTGTTCGACAGCATGGTCTGCACCGGACAGTCGCAGGAAACTCTCGCAGATGAGCACGAGGTGTTGACGAGGCTGAACAAGGCACAGGTATGCGTGCTCTTCAGGGTTCTGTACTGAATTTACTGAGCATCGACGTGAATCTTGTCAGGTATGCCATACGCTTGGTGCGAAGTTCATCGTGGACGATTCGCTCGAGAACGCGCTGAAGTGCGCGACGTCGGACCCTCCCATTCCCGTTCTGCTGTTTGGCGACAACGAGTGGAACCAGAGAGTGGCGAAGTACGATGATATTAAGAAAGAGGTCAGCTTCGCGGTGAGGCTGGAGAGGGAGGGAGGCAGGGAGTTTTGGAAGGACGAGAATGTGACTATTCCTGAGGGAGTGCCGGTGACGAGGGTAAAAGATTGGGGTGAGGTCGTAGAATGGGTGGTGAAAGCCAGACGGGAGGGCAGAATTAATTGACCTACTTGAGGGCAGCTGATATAGAGTACTTCCATCTACATGTTTTAAATTTCGCAACATATAGCATTGCATGCCTTGGCAGCCCAAAACGGATTGGGATACCCCTTCGGCGCTTCGGCATGCCCTTGAGTGTTCCTCCAAGCACTTGGTTCTC
Organism: Grifola frondosa; assembly: GCA_001683735.1. Lineage (NCBI taxonomy): Eukaryota > Fungi > Basidiomycota > Agaricomycetes > Polyporales > Grifolaceae > Grifola > Grifola frondosa. Next base: position 1,120,848 of record LUGG01000001.1, on the reverse strand, counting down.
AACACGCTCCCTTTTACAAGTACTTAACGTCTCTGGTTCATCTGGTATGGCTTCCGCTCAGATTCGTCTCTTGCTGCAACATACTACCCCTGAAGACTCAGAGCAACGGGTCCTTGGTTATCTGAACTCGACGTTTAAATCACTGCAGGACCTCGAAGATTACCCCGACTTGGAGAATACTGTACAACAAGCTCGACAGCAAAAGGATGATCTGCACGCGAAATGCGTCTACACAGCTCCTTATGAGCCTCCAAATCTTACTGGGATGTCTTAGCTCAGCTCGCCCAATCCCAAACAGAAGTAGATACGCTCATCGCAAGCTCACGATCGTCTGCTGAGGCGCAGCTACATACTGCTCAAGAGCTATCGCTTCTGCGCCATTCACTGGCAGATGAATTGTCGTATCTATCTCAGGAACTGGTTTCCTCTTTATCTGGGACCGATGGGAAGCCGACACTCCTTGAGGACCTTGAAACCCTGCATCGCAACTTGAAGGAACTCGAGAGCGTGAAAGGATACGTACAAGTGATTGAGCATGCGTTGAAGCTGAGGTCATTATTCTTTGTTGATATGAAAGCGCCTCAAATACTCAAATGTCTTCCAGCGAAGCGGCCGTCGAGCAAATACAAAGTTCCTCTGCCGTCACTGTCACTGAATATGAGGCGCTGCAGCGATTCGTCATTTCAGCACGGACTGCATGTGCAGAGGTGCAGGATGTCGTCGGTCAACAGAAGTTACATATCCTCGACTTTCTGGAAGAGATCAGAGCACGGACTTGGCGGAATATGAAAGGCGTTCTGTCGACGTAAGGAAGAGTATATGCCTATTCTTCTCATGCTGAATATATGCTTATCAGATCGCTGCTTTCTGCCGCTGAAAAGCTTCATTGGCCAATACCCGTGGATTATGTCTCTGCTGCAGTAGAGGATAGAAGGGCATTTGAGAGCGCATTCTCCAACCTGCTCAAGTTGCAGACTATGTTCGCATTTCCCCCCTACTTGCTCTCTGCAATTAAACCAGAACTATTCTCACAGCGGCGCAAAGCTTCATGCCTCCGAAGGCCATGACGTTGAAAAAGAGGGTCTTTATCCTATACAAGCACTGGTCCAGCCTATTTCACTGAGATTCAAATACCACTTCGAGGGAACCAGACAGACCAACCGGCTCGATAAGGTCAGCGTAGTTCTCAGCAATGATAGCTGTTCTCTCAAAAGTCGTCCGTGTTGCAGCCGGAATGGTATTTCACGCATATAGTCAACGAGGCGCATCAACATCGTGCGTTTATGGAAGCCGTCATACAGCCGATGCTAGCATCTACCGAATATCGAGAAGTCATAGCATGGGTAGGCAGCCGCTGCTGTAATTCTTTTTGAGTTACCTCTCACCCGGGTCTTGCAGCATGAATTCACTTTTCTCCTTCTCCCCCTCTTGTCTCGCAAACTTAGACGCACGATTCCTTCTCTTCTCTCACACCCACCGATACTCGCGCACACCATCTACCAAGCGCTCGCGTTCGACAGCACGCTCAGAGACGAAGGTTTTGACATGAGCGGAATATATGCTAGCAAGATGACCAGTGCGGGCGAAGATGACAAGTGGGAAGGCATCAGTGAGGTAATTCTAGGAAGAAAGAGTGGTTTGAGGCATGGGTAGAAGGAGAGAGAAAATGTGGGTGCAGCTTTCGAGTCCAAGCTCAGTTCGACTGGCTGACATATCCGTATCCGCCAGTTGCGATGGACCAGTACATGGATGTTATCAGTGCTCCTGACGCCTGGCACATTGCAAATGACGGTGAAGACGACGATGCAACCGTCATCGACCGCGACCTAAGGCCGACCAACTCAGCACGGAGGGTCAAGGCATTGGTCGAGCAAGTTACAGGTAAGCTTCTCACATTTATCTCACGCTTACACAGACACAATATTTTTTCCGCATCTCAGATCGCTACTCACCTCTCCCGAAGTTTATACACCGCACGCGGTTTCTCATCGCTGTGCAACTACCCCTCCTCGAGTCGTATCACTCGCGTATATCGTCGTCACTGGATGCCTTCGAGACTCTCTCGTCCACTTTTATGCGGGCTGTTCCCGGGGCACTGGGTGCGGGCGACGGCTCGGGGCGCGCAGGAGATAGCAGGAGGCTCACCAGCGGTGTCGAGGGCGTGCAGCGGCTGTGCAAGGCATTGGTCAGCGCGAAGTATCTTGCGGCGACTATGGAGGCCGGGGCGAGGATCTGGTGTGTGCTATTCAGTTTTGATATTGTTTGCCGGTAATTAATCGTGTTCGTGTAGTTCTTCTTGGAGCTGTGGGCCGAGATCAACCACAAGGCATCGTTGCGCTCCAGAGCGGAGTCCGTCGCATCCCTACCGCGCCCGAAAGACCAAGAGCACGAAGACGAGCCTTTGGAGGGCACGATCTTTGAGGAGCTTGTAACGCAGTACGCGGCGCTGGCCGCGCGTGCAGAGGACATGATCGTCCAATGTGTCTGCGGAGAAGTCGAGGTTGGGCTGAAGGCACACCTCTCCGGCGGGTCAACGTTCGTGTTCTCCTGCTACCACGTTCCATTTGTGTTTCCTGATTTTCGCTATTTACAGTCAAGTCACACCAACGTGGCTACAGCCGCCGCAGATGACATCGCGCTCTCGCCTGCCCTCCTCGGGCCCATCGCGCTGCTCTCCTCGCACCTGTCCTTCCTGTGGGCGACTCTCCCCCGCGCCACAGCGACAGCTCTCTACCGCCGCATCGCGTCCGCCATCGCACTGCACATCCTCCAGCGCCAGATCATGTACAGCGGCCAGGGCCGCATCAACCTGCAGGAGGGCAGGGGCATCCTGGCGGAGTGCGAGCTGTGGCTGGAGACGTGCCGCATCGCGCTGGGGCATGGGGAGCGAGCGCGGGCGGAGGGCCCGTGGCGGCAGCTGCTTGAGGCTGGGCGGCTGGTTGGTGCCGAGGGGGCGGCGTGGCAGCGCTTACTGAGCGAGACCTTCGGGTTGAAGGGGACAAGGAGTGGGAGGAGACAATGGCAGAGGTTGTGGGATTCTCGGAGTTGAAGAGAGATGAGGTCCAGCAAATCTTGAGGGCAAGGGAGGATTGCGACCGGTAAACGAAGTCTTGCCGCCATGTGTCTTCCGATCTCACCTGCCTCGCTTCTTATCATGATCCTTTCACAGTGGAATCCAGTACATTTGCGGGGAAATACAACAATGCTATGTATGACAAGACAGCAACAACAATCACAACGCAACCAGCATGAACTGAACTCAAATTTTGTACACGATTCCATCGCTGAGCATGAGCTCGTTCGCATCCGTCATGATCTGACAAACGGCTGTGGCCTCAGCAGTGCCGAAGAGGATGTCAGTGGATAAGCCCTCGTTGATCATCTCCAACAGTGCGGTGAGATATATCTCGTCCTCATCTTGTAGCCTTGTCGCGAAGAGGTTCGCAAGGCGTGTCCGGAACAGCCGCAGTCTGTTGACATTGAATGATTGAGCGATCATCACTGGGAAGATAAGAAACGGGACAAACTGACCGTTCAGGTTGCACACCGCCATTGTCTGCAGGGCCTGCCGGAGCGGGAGCAGGGGCGTCACCCATCTGAACGTCGTCTCCCCACTCTGGTTGTTCCTTAGCGACGGCCTCGCCCTTCACGTCCTTGGACATCTCCATTCTTTGGGGCTGCTCCTCCTCAACCTCTTCGTCGTCGCTCTCGCCGCTGCTTCTTTCTTCGTCGCCCTCGTGACCGCCGGCGGTCTCTCCAGCGTGTGTTTTACGCTTCTTCCTGCGTTGTCGCTTCAAGACTTCCTTGAACAGTGCGAAACGCAGAATCTCTTCTGCTGCCATCGCATCCTGTTGCTGCACCTTCGTGGACAGCCGTGCTTTCGCATGTGCAGTGGCAAGACGGATCAGCGTTTCAAGCGTACGTGCTGTCAGTGGCGACGTCTAGCAACCAAACCAAGGAGTCAGTCAATGGATGAAGCTGCGATGGCTTCCGCTTACCCGCTTCTTGTTGCCCTCGATGTCTTCGTTTCGAAGCGTCGCGTAGACGCTCACAATCCAGTCCGCCGCGCCCTTCGTGAGCACCGGCGGGGTCTTGCTCTTTGCGTATTGTATGTACTTCTTGACGAAGGCGATACTCAGCACCTCCACTTTCTTCGGCTTCCCTCTCCTGGTAGTCGACTGCGCCTTGCCTATCCCAATGTGGAGGAGGGGGTCGTACTTCTCGAATGGGCTCGGCTCTCCCTCGTCTGCATCTTCGGCGGCGACGCCGGGCCCGTCAATGGAAAGTTGTTGTGTGAGATTGTCTGCTACGGGTGTTCCCTCTTCGACACCCGGCGGGAGATATCGATGCATGCGTAGGACATGGTCAGCGATTTCGCGATCTCGTGTTTCATCGACATCATCTGTTACGACGAATAGCAGATCGAAACGGGAGAGGAGGGAGTCGGGGAGCGCAATATTCTTGTGAGGATCCTTGTGAATGTCATACTAGAGGGTGTACCCCAATTTAAGATATACAATTCTCGAATGCAAAGAACAACTACTCACTTGTCCGTAGATGGGGTTTGCGGCAGCCACGACGCTGCAGCGCGCATTGAGCGTGGTGTGGATACCCGCCTTCGCAATAGTGACCGTCTGCTGTTCCATGACTTCGTGAATTGCCACTCTGTCGATGTCGGACATCTTGTCGAACTCGTCAATGCACACAACGCCGCGATCTGCCAGAACCATCGCGCCGGCCTCCAGCCTGCGCTCGCCTGTCTCCCTATCTGTTGTGACAGCGGCAGTCAAACCTACACCTGAACTGCCTCGTCCGGTGGTGGCGATGGCGAGAGGTGCAGTGCCTAGAACAAAGCGTAGCATCTGTGACTTCGCAGTAGAGGGGTCGCCGACCATCAGAATGTTGATATCACCCCTTATATGCGTGCCATTTGGTAAATTCTTCTCCGCACCGCCGAGAAGGAGCAGAAGAATTGCAGATTTGATTTTGTCATGTCCGAATATAGATGGCGCTAAGGATTGTGAGAGGAGGTTGACGATGTTGGATCGTTTGGAGAGCTGGTTGATCATACGGATATCAAAATCTGTCAATGGCGTTTGAGCAATGCCTCCACCAATCTTGGAGGTAAGCAGATTGATGTTGTTCGCCAGGATCAACGACCTTAGGGACGATAAAGTCAGAATCACTCGAACGGATATTCGAGTACTCACTTGAACGCGCCATTAGCACCCCCACCAACGCTGCGGTAGACCCCTACAAGCTGAATGCGATCTCCCGGTTTGCATTTATCTACCAAGTCATCATCCAGAATGACATCAGTGCTTCGAGGAAGTTGTCCTGCAGGAGCGCGTTCCGGCATCTCTTGAATGCTGATACGTTGATGATCCCTGAAGACACAGTGACCGAACTCTGTCTCTAGAGCATGACCTTCATCATCTGTTTGCGGTGTGATAGACGAAGTAGGGGGAGGTTGGATGTGGAGGTAGTGGCATCGCGGTATTCGCGTGCGTGAAAGAGGCGAGTATCTGGGCAGTAGTGGACCGACTTCAGCATCTTCGGTCGAACGAGAGAGCAGCGCGTAACGATGCCCTCCAGCGATATCATCTTTCCGAGTTGCGCTGCGCGAAGAGTTCGCGGGCTGACATGATGGTCGCCAAAAGATCCGCTGAACCCAACACGGTAGCCCTTCCCGTCAATTTCGTGTTTTTGTCGGTCGTGCACGCGCTGAACAATGTTCCATAGCGCGTCGTCAAAGGCCGGAAGGAAGTCAACGGGTTGCTTGAGTAGACCGTCAGCAAATTCTCGTTTGTAATCGCGTAAGTCGTCGATGTTAACGACGAGTCGCCTCTCGTCGCGACGAAGCATGCGCGCAATGTCATCCCTGTAGTTGTACAGCTCGGTTTCCGAGTCGAGGAACTCCTCAAATGCGCGAGTTCTGTCGCGCATCTGGTCATCCTGGGGAACAGGCTCGTCGAGCAATGACATGGTGACCGGAATGGGTGGAGGAGTGGTAGTGGACGGTGCGGGTGGATGGATCCTAATTACGACGCGTCCTCCCTTTCGCGAAAAGACCTGCCCTAAGTACAATCACGATCACGTGACTCATTTCAGTAGTCATACTTATTACTCAAGTTTTTGGACATCCGCAACGCAAAGTAACATATTCGTCAGGTTTCAAAGGGACCGGTTCTTCGAGCCATGGGACTCTGTGCATGCTTATCTGATTGCATGCTTTGTCCGGGATGCTTTCCAAGACAATTGAATTGCGCGTAAAGTATGCTTCTGCGTCAGGATCGGATAATACTTCTCTTCCAAGAATTGTCGAGGCTCTGAGTCCCGACCCAATTGACATGTGAATGAAACGGCGGCGATTTGAGTCAGAGTACCGACCGGGCCTGGACATGCCGAACGAAAATGCAAGAAGTCTCGACGAAGCTCGGAGACACATTAATTACTTCACCGACATTATCACGATCGATAAGGAAAATAACAACTCACACTTCGTCCAGCACCTGCTGAACCGTCACCTAAAGTCTGCATTGCCATGATTTAATGTCACCAATGTCGGGTTCGTTCCATCGCCCCGCTCACTTACTCGCATTTGAATATAGAATATCAGAGTTGCCGCGCAGGTTGCGCCTGCTCTCAATATTTCGTGCTGCTAATCGGGTGTCCATAAAGACATATATCGCACACGTCTAATCTTATGTGACGATGTCATGAGCAAGCCTCGATCAGACACGCATGATCTCTTACATTTCTAAGATGTGCTAGAATGGACATAATAACACCCCGCACCCTAACGGAACGACCTCCTGGTAGCAGCTGTCAATGGATGGATCGGACGGCGTGCATGACATCTATGATTCAACACAATATCTTCTGTGACATCGCCACCATCGTCAAGTCGCCAAGAGATTGTTGAGCACTGGATAGCCTGCGGTTATATCCATCATCTATCCAAGATGGTGGCAATTTAGACGGTCGCTGCGCAGCACGTCGAAGAGCCTATTATGACCGGTAGTTCCAGCTTAATCAAACTCGAGTTACAGGAAAAATCCAGCCTGTGGAACCATCGGTCGAACGTCCTGTTGGGTCGAATGGGAATATCTGCGAAGATGCGAACCATCGACAGGGTAGTGTGAGAGCAGTGTATTTTAACAGTGAGAGTATCTCACTTGATCCGAACTCGAAAACCAGATCAGCGGGAGCAACTCTTGCTTACTCTTGCTCAACTACCGCGTGTGCGGGTAGCCGGGAAAGGTTGTTGTGAAACACATTGACCGTCGTGGTGATTTAGTGCGTAAGCAAAAGTGTTGATTGTATAGGCGCATCATGGCCAGCGCATCTGATAGCTCTTGACATGAAGCTTGTGAGAAATTGCATCAAGTCCGAGGACGCTGCAGGTCGCGTGTGTAGGAGGCCTTGCAGCAGCTTACAACGTGTGTCGGACTCCCACTGTGGGTTCAGGCTGTGAAACGGAAATAAAAATCACGTGCCTCGGACTCCTGAGTCTGATCACCACGATCACCGATCTGCGACCTGTTCAAAGTCGATCATTACATTGGTATAACGTTCGTCTCATCGAGTAGCTTTACAGCAAAAAGACAGCTAAACTAGTAGGACAAAAATAATACACAACTACGGGAGGAGGAACCAAATGACCAAGGAAGGGATGCGACATCGAACCAGTGATTAGAAGAGTCCGTGCGCAGATTAAGCACCACATGGAACGGAACGAGTGTTTGGTAGGGAGATGCAAGGAAACTCAAATGAGTATCAGCCCAGAAGATGAGTTCAAGCACAAGATTTGACACTTTTACACGCCTGTGCCGCCTTTTTGAGGTGGGTGCTGCAGATGTGGAGATAGAAGACGGCTTGTGTATGTCAATCCACCTCCAGACCTTGGTCCCCATGCAAAGGTTTATCGGCTACAAGATTTCAGGCCTGCCAATCAATTTGTCAGTAAACAATAAAAACATCAAAGTGGCAACTAGACGGGGTAGCAGCCAACAACTTCTCGCGTCCGTTAAACACTTGGATCCATAGGCTTGCACTCGTTTGTGCGACACCCCGGAAACGAGACATGGACGCATACGTATATATAAACGTCAACGGAAACTCACAAGTTCTGATTCCGGCTCCCTTCTCCATTCGGTGCTTTGATCACCACCAGGTGTCCCACGGGCATCCTAGAGCACAGGTCAACTACGAATCGTCCCCGAAATAGGTGTTGTCACTTACAAGATCTGCCTCACGCTTCCACTCAGACACTTGGCCACCGCCAGGGCCCTTGAAGTTGAATGAAATCGATGTTTATAGTATGTAAAAAATATCACCACTTACAAGCTCTGGCTCTCGTTTCCACTCAGATACTTGGCCGCCGCCAGGGCCCTTGAAGCTTAATGAATTCGATATTTATGCTGTGTAAAAAGTATCACCACTTACAATCTCTGGTTCCCGCTTCCACTCGGAAACTTGACCGCCGCCAGGACCCTGGGAGGCGATTTAATCCGGTAGCACGGTATTAAATAAAAATAAAGTATTTACGAGCTCAGGCTCCCGCTTCCATTGAGAAGCATGGCCGCCACCAGGACCCTACAAGATAAATCAGTACCGTTGGAATTCAACGAGAATGAACTACTCACAATTTCAGGCTCTCGCTTCCACTGAGAAACATGACCGCCTCCAGGACCCTGAAAGACGGTTTAATCAATGTTCGAGGAATTAAACATATGTAATTGTTACTTACGATCTCCCGCTTGCGCCCAGACACTATTACTCCTATACGATTGGTCTAAAGAATCGATGAATTTCGCACTCGACCTGCGATATATAATGGATACTGACCAGCTCCGAGATCTGCGACGTATCAAATCGGTCATGAGCACGGAGAACATAACGATAAGCAATCAGATGCTTACGGGAGCTGCAGAGACCATGCAAAAGAGCAGGGCAAGGGAAAATATTGAGCACCAGACTGCACGCATGATGAATAGGTGAGAGTGGAGGGGACGAAGTTACGAAGATAGTGCGGCCGCATAAGGGCGAAGACTTTAATAGCTATGGCTTGGACTGCACGTGCGAAAGCGATCAGAATCGGGTCATCGAGATTGCTACCGCATGCCAGGCACCGCGCGGTCCGGCCACAATCGGCACGGAAATCTCAGCCCAATCGCAAAATGCTTTGCTTTGCTTTGCGTGACCCGCTGATATCCTCCCGGTGAGAACAAAATCCGAAAAATAGACCCCTTTGCTATTGCTTTACCACGAAATTCAAAGAACACACCAGCTGACTGTTTTGGCTATAGTTCCAACGGGATCGTGGCCAAGGCGTATTTGTGGCCCAGGAATTGCGTCCCGAGCCCAGATGCATTCTCCTGGATACCCCGTACCTGTGCAACCACGCTTGTGCCTCTCCATCCGCTCCGCCGGATCCACCCCCTATGCGAGCCTATGCGAGCCTACGCGATCCTGCAAATGCACTCAATGCTTGATTGGACATGCCCGACAGCGGACGCTTATGGCGCCAACGAAGATGCAGATGGTCGCGACACGTTGGCAGTCGATGACAACGACATCGAACAAACCGCGATGGCGTCTTGCCTGGCAACTCAACGCATGCAAAATCTTCGCCATGCGTGACAAATTGAAAGCTACTTATCTCGGTGATGTGAGTGTTGTTCCGACTCCGCTTTTTCATAGGCGCTCCGGGAACTGTCAACCGCTGCTACAGCGACTGCGCAATGCAAATATCGTCCTAGAGCCGTCGTCCTGTTCGACGCAAGCATTGGCAGGTGCAAATCATGGTGCAGATCAAGAACAGAAGCAATAAGAACCACTAGGAGCAGACGATTTGCACTATGATTGACATCACACGCCTTTAGTGCTTCAGCGGTAACGACGCCACTGAATTAAAATCTGCGGTGGGTGGTTCGAGGAAGCTGCATCTAAGCAATACCAACTAAGCATTACACAGAGGACTCACCAGTGGCAACAACGATCAGCGTCCTGATCGAAGGTGAGCAAGTGAGACCTGACCTTGGACGTCACATTATGTGACACTAGGAAGAACTCCGCGTCGAGAACTCAAAAGTTCGTAGTCATCACATGTGTGCTTGCGACGATCCTTGGGGCTAAAGCATCCAAAAGCCGAGGTTATGTCCGCCGGTCAAAATATGATACACATACGTAGGAAAATATCCAAAGTATCCGAGGAGGTCACCGAGTGACTGTGACTTCTGTCGAAGAGACGCCACAGTATCACCCTCGGGCCACTTATCGCCTCCTGGCAATATTAGCCGAATGGCCAACAAAATCCCGAACGGATCGGTCCATTCTGCACGCATCACCTCGGGTTTCAAATTTCAAAGCCTGACTTCACCGCAAGCACTATGATCATCTAGGGCCTGGCACAGTGCAGATGTAGAGCCACCAGATGAGTCCAAGAATAGCAACATGTCTAACATAATCTGTTTAGCATATTCTTAGCTGCACATGTGTTCATGATAATTAAGATGGAGGCTCAGCAATTCGGTGCGCTCCAGCTTTGAATGGGCCTGCCAGGCAAAGTTCGGATCTCACAGACATTGCCCGAGCTTCAAGCCGTCATCTGCTTCATTGCAATCTTATGACAAATGCATACTAATCTATACTTAGTGCCTCCTCCGGCCCACGTTCGGACTGAAAAATGCACGGTACTCACCTGGCGTTTAGGTTCTTCACTCTTTCTATCAACGCGGATCAACGGATTCACAGCGCTTTATCGCCAGGGTTAATTGGGCAGCCATAACAACAGAATCGTCCACTTCTCCTCGGAACGTAGGCACAGAAGGAGAGCTCCCTCCACGGCCTTTTCCCGTTTCAACGTAGGCTAAGTTTAGTGCTGACCGTGGATACAAGGCACCCAGGTCAGCCGGGGCAACGCCGCCAGTGCTCTGCTACGGATCTCGCCTTCCCCTATCTATACACGACATCAGCAAACAGGTTGACTGCCACCAGACGCGTTCTCGAGAGAATGCACTGATATTCTCAACCTGCATGCTGATGCGACGCGGACGATTTGGACATGTCCGCGATCTCCAACGTGCGTGCTTTGGAAGAAATCGCGGGTTAATATTCCCTTGATGGATGTGCGTATGACTTGTACAGAAGCACCTGTGCGCTCATATCCGGACAGCTTGACATCGATGCGGAGTGGCAGCGGGGATACTTGTCAGTTTGCTGGTGAAGATCGCGCAAACGCAGGTGTAATGTCCGCAGCTCCGGCAGTAGCGGATGAGAACTGTGTGCGTAGGTTAGGATGCCCTACGGCCGAAATCCGTCTGAGTTGCCCATCAGGCCTTAGGACACAATGCTGATGCGAAATGATACGCTCTGATGTCAACATCCCGCCCTAACAGCTGGGAACCATGCGCGCTGAAAGGAATCCGGGCGGTTCTGATCATTGACGTGGCAGGCGCATTGAAATGCTGATTTCCTGAAACGCCAAGGCACGAAACTGCAGATGCGGCCGAACTCTCCGCGCCCAGCGGTCTGCGGCTGCGTATGGAACATCGCGTACTGCAATCCCGCGGCCAGCTATGGATTTGAAGTACGGGAACATACCCGAACTGAACGTTGAATGTATATCGATAATCACTTGTGGAAGTGTCGGGGCGGACGACTCGGGTTGTGACAGGTTTCCCCGGTGGCTGCTCTCAAGGATCAATCAAGATTGACTTTGCTTCCAGCGTGAAACTTGGAAAACGCCAACCTGCATTCAATCCAGGTGAGATGTCGTGTCATGCGAGCATGCGGATTCACATGGATGCATCCTAAATGCCACGAAGGAGAACTGTCGGAAAAAAGCTGATAAGGCAGAAGTGGCGGTCTTCTTATAGTACAGAAAGATTAATACAATTACGCCGTCATCAGTCCTGTGCGAAGTGACAAGTGAGCTATTATCAGAGAAGGCGAGAGGGCGTTATGACGTACCCATAGCTTTATCAGTCCGTCCCAGGATGCCGTGAACCTTTGACTAGGGAACATCGCGTCAGTACAAGATAAAAACGATGCATGGGTATACGCACTGTCTCGTGGGGCAACCATTCGTGGGCGATGACGACTTTTGAATGGGCCTTGAGGCGAGACTTTATCCGGCCAGTCTTCCACTCCCAGAAAACGACGTTGCCCTCGCCATCTCCGCTGCTTATCCACTTGCCATCGGGGGAAAAGCCCACCTGGCAAGCGTAACCGGCGACCGAATGCCCAGCAAAGCGCTTGTTGCGAGCCTGTCGGAAATTATCCGTACTATACACCAGGATCTGATTGTCGAGCGACTGCGCAGCAAAATATTTCTCTAAAAATATCACATAATTATATCAGAGGCTGTGCAATATCATCAGGTATCTGGTGGACATAACTCACTGTTTGGATGAACAGTGACTGCAGGCATGGAGTGCATGTGTGGCTCAGCGATATATTTGATGACCACCGGGATATCGAAATCCCACGCCCGGATGGTCTTGTCGTCGGATGTGGTCACGAATCGTCTGTTATCATCGACGAAGGTGATGGTATTGACAGGTCCCAGATGTTGGTCGTATTCTTGGGTAATTTCCCCGGAGTTCATATCATACTGCCATGAGGTTAACGTTGTTCCGCATGGACATGGTGTAAAGAACTCACCTGGATGATCTTTTTGTCCGACATACCCGCGAGGAAAATATGCTGTTTGTCCTCATCTGGATGAAACCGAATAACGTAGGGGATTTTACCATTACTGAACCGCTTTATGCACTGCCCAGTCTCCGTATCCCACAACTTCATCTGACGATCATAACCACAGGAAAGGAACTTGCGGCCGTCATTTGAAAATGTTACGTCTTTCACCGCCTTCATGTGGCCGTGGAATGTCCGCAAACAGTTGCCATGAGTATACACGTCCCATAACTAGAGAACTTATAAATCCGAAGGAAGCATAGAGCGATGACTTCGAAGCGCACCTTGATTTTGGTATCCATAGATCCACTCAGAAGAAGATGGCCAGTATTTGGGAATAGACGAATGACAGAGACACCTTGTGTATGACCAGTCCATGTATGAATGCAGACCTTTGGGATGAAAGTCTCTTGTGATCCAGCTTCCGACTGTAACTGGGGCGCCTCTGATATGGGCGGCGACATATACGTTCGTCCCTGATAATCCGTCATGGACTTGCCGTGGAACACAGACGACTCCAAGCCAGGGGCGCCACGTTTTGGCTTCGCCTTCTTCGTTTGTACTTCCTCCTCTGGTTCCTCCTCCGATTCCTCACCAACGTTCGCGCCTTCGGGAAACTCAACTGTAGGGTTATCCCTTCCCAGGCGGCCCATGGCCCTTCGTACGCGCCTTCACCATCCACAATATCAAGGTCGCCCTTTGTTTTCCGCTTTCGCTTCAACTCCTTCTTCTCCTTCTTCGGAGCCTTCAAGGTGTCAATTGTAGCGAAGCCGTTTGCCTGCGCCTTTTCGACAGAACCAATAACTGTCGGGGCGTTTGGGTCGACAGAAGGATTAGCGGAGTAGCCAAGAATGAAGTGAGTAAGATGTTGTTGGCGGAAAGCATGTTCTGTCATAGATTGTTCCTCTACGTGTCCTGCGAGGGCATTCTGGTTGAAAACCGGTTGCGGTCGCCGAAAGGGTTCTCTGGCCCTTGCAAAGGCAGCCCATATCTGCATAGGGAATGTTCACATTCATCCTAGTATCTGTTGGTCGCGTAACCAACGATGTCTGCTTGAGAGGGTCCTGCAACAGAAATTCAAAATCTAGACAAGAAGAGCGAACACCACCACTTACTTCGGAAGAACATCGGGTGCTGCCTGCGGGACAAGGGAAGAAGTAGGTTCATCTACGCGTATTTTCTTTGCTGCAGGAAAAGAGCTGAGACCGAAAGTATCGGTTATTGGGGAATGAGGCCCATTATCCTCGTCAGACGAGTACCCTTGAATCAGAGACATGATAGTAGCAGCAAGAGCGTATGACGTTACGTAAGCGAAGTCCTTCACAAGAGAGGACCACAGCCACCTCTACACGACAACCACTGGTCTCTCTTCTGTAACATATGCCTGAGTCTCTGATAGGTTTGACATCGAGCAGATCATCTGTTTGTGACTGATAAACCAGTGTTTGGAACGGATAGTCCATGAGCGAAAGCCGGGTCGGGAAACCATGGACACCATACGAAGATAACTTGCTCACTCAGGCGGTGGCCATTTATGGAGAAAACGAGAGCTGGAAGTCTGTAGCGCTTTCCGTGCCCGGTAGAACGAACAAGGCTTGTCGAAAGGTAGATTTTCCTCTCGCTCTGTCATTTGTTGACCATATCACGAAGACGTATTCGCAGCGGTGGCTTCACTCCCTATCTCCGTCGGTCAAGAAGTCCGCATGGACTACTGAGGAAGATCAGCTGCTCTTGTCCCTTTACGCGATACATTCCACAAGATGGTCTGTCATTGCGCGACATATTTCCGGCAGGACCGATGACGCTTGCTCGAAGCGATATCGAGAAGCGTTGGATCCCTCTCTGAAGAGGGACGATTGGACTGCCGACGAAGATGCGAGACTTTTGGACGTATATGCGAGGATTGGAGGAAAGTGGGGACAGGTCGGGCAAGAACTCAATAGAAGTGGTTTAGGTTGTCGAAACAGGTATCGTTTTTCACTAGAACATATCGGCATGTCGTGTTTGCTGATCCTTCACGGCCAGGTGGAGAATGTTAGAGCGTAAGAAAGCCGCTCTAGTTCGTGAGGGTGCGTCAAGGGATGAAACCCCGTGCATACCTTCCGTGCAACGACTTCCGGAGTCAGGGATCCAGTGGACATCGCTTTCTGTCGACTCGACGCAATTCTGGAATGAGCGTGGTCTACAGTACATCTCCCCTGACGCGCATCTACCTACTGGCATATCTGCTGGTGACGTTCATAGCCCTCAGTTCTTTCCCGCCGAGTTTCTATCATCCGATGCTCCTCAAAGTGCCCAACCTAATGCACCTGACCAGCCGCTTTTTCAATACACGTCGTCCTCGCTGAGTGCCGCCCTCTCAAATCATGCCCTCTCACAGTCGCCTCATACGCATGGCTATTGCACGCCTACATACTCCGCCGATCAGGACATGGATGTCCATTCCTTGTTGTCGCTATCTGAAAGCCGTCGCAGTCCATATAATAACGATGAGCATGAATTCATGACAATGCATGGTCCCAATCATGCAGGCTTTGAACAGGAGTACAATTCCACAACGTTCAGTCCTCATAGCTCGGGTGCGGTCCTCAGTGCTACACTCGATAGTCAGTCTGGCGACATGGAGCTTCAAGTCAATATCGCATGCACTCACTCTCCTTCTGATGCGCCATCTTCTGCGACCGTCGACACTCAACCTCTGCCATGCTCACCGAGACCTTCGGACCAGACGGAGAGAGTACCACAATTGTTGAGTGTTGAAGTGCCCACGGCACCCGCAAATCCTTCAAGACATTATCGCACTGCTGCACAGAAACCGCCAGGACCTACAGCTGTGCATAAGCCTATAGATCCTCAAAATACCTCCAAGGCTCTCTTCGAACCTGCCAGCTACTTCAGAGTGAGTATTTTGCTTTATTTGTCAGTGATGGCTTAAGAAAATTCGCTCTGCAAGTTCTTCCATATTGGGGTATGCGTGTGGACATCAGGAATGCGGCCAGATGATGCTCCGGAGAGCAAGAGTTGTTTCGTAACTTCGAAGGAGTTGTCGACTCATAGCAAGGTAGACCACTCGGGTGATCTTGGTGGTAGCAGACCTTTTCGCTGCGGACTTCCTGGCTGTGACAAGAGCTGGAAGGTCGGTCGCAATTCGATCATTTGGGTTGAAAAGCTAAGAGTCATTGTGATAGAGCATTAATGGTCTTCAGTATCATTTGCAATTGTCAGTGTCGGGTCATTCTTTCGTCGAAGTCTATTAATATCGCCCCAGGTCGAAGTTTCACTTTCAACAAGCACTGCTGACGAAACAGACCTCTGTCGAAGAACCACACAAGCTGCAGAAGAGCAAGGAAGGCCGGACTCCACCGCTGATAAGCCGAAGAAGTTGCATCCTTGTCCGCATCCTGATTGTCGCAAAGAATACAAGCAACTCAGTGGGCTCCGATATCATATGTCCCATGTGGGTTGCGCCAAGTATCGAGTCCTGATTATGGTTTCTAACTGCGAAGTTCGGAACGTTAGGGTCATCCAAGTGATTTACCTGTTCAACTTGACGTGGTGCCTCCTGCATTAGCCCGCAAAGTAGCCGAGAAACGCAGGGCGAGATGATTGTTGCGGCACTCCCGCTTACATTCCTGATCACGTATGTGTGATGAGGATCGGTAGTCAAGAGTATCTGATGAATTGGTGAAACATAACTGTCTCCGCGATTTCTGGGTTTATTAATTCTTAGTGTCTAAACGTCGATAGTAGCCATGCAATAATAAGTACATCAGACATCGTTCTGAAGCAACCTGAAATTTGAACGTCAGCGTGTCAAGGCGCCGCTTCCACAGGGTCGTTCCCCGTCGTGCATCATTCTGGTACTTCGGCTCTTCGGGTATCTTTTGTCGTTTATCGTTACCCACGTCGAATTTGCCACAGATTCTGAAATGTATGGGGTTAGAATTTGCTGGTCAGATTCGGTTTGTCTTCTGATACAGTCCCAGGTCCTGAGGTGTTTGGCCTCTTCCCGTCCTATCGGTGGTGAGTAGAAGTCAATGTTAACAAATGGAGCGAACGCACTTATTTGCGCGACGACCTGCAGTGGTCTGAATCAGGTTCTCCTTGTCTTCTCTGCAAGCAAACCGCGGGCCGTCATGAGTAACATTCATGAATGCCGGTATTTTGTCACATACGAAGAAGGTCTTAGGGCTCTTTGTCGCTTGCTAACGGGAGGTCTCATTGTCGGTCTGTGTTGCTTTGATCGAAGTCTGCATATCCCAAGAAAGGAACATATTTCAGATGGAAAGTAATTTCGTGAGGCCTCCGGACTAACGCTTCTCTACATTGTGATGCAGTAAATGATTCGCTGTCATCAAGTTCTTGCTCCTCGGCGTTCGAGCTATCAGGATTTGAATATACGTTAATCGGTGGATTGATTGAAGGACGAAATCGCACCTTGTCGCCCGGCTTCTCTTGGCACTCGGTGGACTCGAATGCATTATTTCGTCGGTTTCGAAGTCCGGAGTATTCTCTTTTTCCGCCGTCAATCCAATCATTACCTTCAACTCGCGCAGTCGGACTTCTTGTGCATATCGCTGCTCATCTATGATGCTGATTTGCTTGTGGAACTTCTTTTGTAAATGCAATGCTGAAGCGACTAAGTATGGTTTCCAATGCGGGATCTTCGAGCGTGTTTCGCTATAGGTTCCAAAAATTAATAACTAACACGTCATCTGTCCCATTCACGCACGTTTTCTAGACTCCAAAGCAGCTTGCTCAACATTAGAAGAGGCAAGGGATCCGGATGTTCTGGCAAGTATAGTTTTCCGAGTAACTGGCACAACTCTTTGGTGTCATCCACTTTGCCATTATTATCAGATATTTTGGATTGGACATCAGAACGTCATCAGGTGATATGCTTACTGGGCCTGTCGTGACAATGCAGCGCTTTTAGAATGTCGACACCGAGATTGATATGTATACTTTCGGCAGCCGCACTTGCGCGGTCCCTGTGTTCAGATATCAGGAATTGGGCGAAACACATAATACACACAATAAGACTCACTTGGCAATTACCTTCCGAGGATCTGTCCAGTCAACAAACAAGAGACTGAGCTGATTGGGCGTGATGGTTTCTTGACCATCCTCTACGTCTTGATACATGCTAGCGACCAGGTCATAGACCGAAATGAAAATCTAGTAGAAAGACTGAGAAGTGAGATTGATGGGATTCTATCGGCACTCACAGACTGCATCAGACTCTGATTGACGGGGGACGAATAGCAATAAACAGGTAGGAAGTAAGCTAAACATTGCCGGATCTCTTGGCTGGCTGCGGTAACTGGCGAAACATAGGCCAACACTAGACTTGTCAGCACCTGATGAGAGTATTTCAGCTACGACTGTGCATAATATGGAAGAAAATAGACTAACTCGTCTGTCAGTCAGTAAACCAGACAACATCAACTTGCAGATGCCAATGCACAATATAGCTTGGACAGCTTGTGAATCTTCAACTTCAAGGGTTTGCAGGAGAAAAGTCGCAATGCGCTCAGTCTGCCGGGGTACATTATAAATTGGCTATATATGATCTCAAGGTTGCGGACTCACATTTTTCCGAGGCGACGTAGGACTCCACATCATAAACCAGCAGTACGTCGAAAATCACTTGCAGAACCTTGATTTTGAGTTTTTCTGGAGCGCCGTGCACTTCGTCGAGGAAGAGTTGAAGGGAACTCATCGCCATGTTCTGGGCAGTGTATATTGGTCATTGAAATAAATAATGAAGACTATAGGACTGACCTTCGCGATGAGGCAGCACAGTCCCAGGGTGATAAGTCCTCTTTCCCTTATTTCGAGCTCTTTCCTTTTGACAGCAGGAATTATGAGATCCGTGAGGATGCCTTTCAGTGTCGAATTGTCATCAAATGTCTGCCACATAAATGGTACATGTCAGTAACCTGTGCCGCATCCCTGAAGCAAGAAAGAATATACTCCGTTGACGCGACTTAGCATGGCGATGCATATAGCAAGACATTTGCGGTCAATCATGTCAGCATTGGCACGTTCCTCAGGGAGCATCTCCACATGCTTCGTTGAATGATTCCTGCTTGTGCTTTGCGTAGCGTCGAATAATCCACTCTTCAATTCCTATGGTTTCTATTCGTCAGCGAGTGAGATTGGGCCGAGATGCCAAGTTTTGTCACCGTTTGATTTAGACAGTCATTCTCCATACCCTCTCGAAGGTCATTATGATATCCACGGTTATCCTGATCATCTCTCGTTCATCTGGCATGGTCTGTACCAGTACGTCGAAGCATGGTTCCAACAGGTGTTCCGGAAACAGCTCGTGCGCAAGCATTTCACCTATAGAATGTTAGATACCACGACCGGATATGTGATACGAACGTCTGACACTCACGAGTAACCATAAAAACCTTCCGTCTCCCCATCTCGTCGGAGAAATCGCACCGTACGGCTATCTTCAGCAACTCGCCTAGAATGAAACCACGGACTAAAATAGTATCCTCTTCATTGTTCACATCATTTTTTTCATCCTCATGATATTTGGCGGTTCCCTGATGACTTTGCGAAAGTTGCACCTCTTCAAGCTCCTCTATTGTATCAAACAGCGTGTTGCAGGCTTCTTGGATACTGTATGCCAGCTTAGTGATACTCTGTAATCCGGATCGTTCGACGAGCGCTTCTGCATCGTTATCAAGGCAGTAGTTGAGAAAGATTCGTGAAAGAAGTACTGATTCAGGCGTAAGTGTATTCCAAAATGTATCTTAGTAAGAGCGATTCAGTCCAGCGGAATACAGCGTAACATTCAACGAATACTGACCGTCGAACGTAACTCCCGCCAGAATATCGGCCCGCTTGAATAGAGAATTGACCGCACCTACTGCAATGTCGGTGCTCTTTGGATTGGCGACATTGTACAGCTTGAGAAATGCGATCAACCCTGCCATGACCGCACTCTTAGCCTTCATATCTGTTGTGTCTGGGTTGATAGTTTCTCGCAACACATTGAACCATCCGCTTATCATCCAAACGGCGGCAGCATGCACAGATTTTTCTCTATCACCCAAGCCGTGGCGAAGCACCTTCTCGCGTTGTGCGAGGGTCAGCTGTCGGGGATGTGTCAGCCTCGTGGAAGTGTTTAAAGGCGCATTGGTGTCGGCGTTTCTTTGACCTTGGGCAGCCACAGGCGATGGGAGGAGAATCGTGGAATATATGAGTTTACGGACGGCCGGATCTGTATCGCGAGTACGTGTGAGGATGCTGGGCAATGTCTGTGCTGATAGCGGAATGTTCAAAATTGCAAACGACGCACTTCCCTAAGAAGAGAAACGATGATTTACATATTTGCGTGCCAGAAGCAAATTTGGTAGATCATCTGAAGTGAGTGATGAGAAGCGGATGGTGAGAAAGGATTACTAACGAAGAAGGGTCATGACACAAGATATCAATAAGTACATCTGAAATGCTTTCTTCCCCCTCGGGGAGTTGACCGACGTCTTCACCACCCGAGAGTTTTGATAGCGCAACAATGGCAGGCCCTCGAATGGCGGGCTCCTTATCATGAGCTCGTTCTATGAGACTGGTACGAAGTATCGCAAATACATCTTCACTGTGAAATTTGAAATATATCACGCATATAGTGAGCTTAATGCGAAGGACCAGAACGTACTCGAGTTCACTCATATGTGCGATCATCTCGGTAGCGAGCCCAATGCATCGGAACCGAACGATCTTCTCCTTTGCGACAAAGCCTTGAACTAGCCAAGTAAGGAGGCGAAACGAAAATCGGGTTGAAAGTGTATCATCGTCATCATCCGAGTCTGAAGAGCATTTGAACAACAGTGCCAAAACGTACAAATGCTGCTCACCTTTCTCTGCCAGAAATTTCGCATATGCTCCAATGAATTTTATCACTCGTTCCACAGTTGGCGGGCCTTTCTTCACGGCAAGGATGCGAGCGACCATGTCAATAAAGACATCTCCGAATAAGTCCTCGCCAGTGAGCTCCATTGAAGTACCATTCTTGGCCGTTTTCGTCACCTCAGCTGCCTGCACGTGTAGTCTGTGCAGTGCGATACAATTCTTACGATGATTTGCTGCCGAGAGCTGCACTTGGTTGAAGATGCGCGGAATAGAGTCGGGCAGAGCCTCGAGGATGGCATAGGGATTGCGCTTCGGCATTCCAATGTCGCGATGAAGAATCTTCGTTATAAACGTAGACCATGAGGTTGCGACCTCAAAGGGCTAATTCTTGAAGTGAACGCCGTCACTACCAGGTCCCGACAAGATAGACAACTTCTACGTGGTGTGATGGCAGGTTCTATAGTTTGTAGAACTGTTCTACGTCAAATTGATCTTTAGGTTACTATCTTGCTCACCGTGATACGTTGATCGAATTGTTTCCGCGGGTGGTCACAGGCAGTTGTGGGTCCAAGTTTACGGCTGTTTGCGGATGCCCCGACGCGTCGCGCGCAGTCCACGTGATCGACGCGTTTGCCTAAAATTCTGCGCAGCCGTTGCGGTACTTGAATTCAAATCCGCACTGACACAGCGAGCGACTTGAACCAACATAAAGGACGTTGGATGAATGGTGATGAGATTGAACGTAAATAGAGTGTTATTCTCCACTGCCACAAATAACAAAACCCAATGTCACAACTCGGCCCAACCTGCATCGGGTTCATCACCACCACTAAACAGCGAGAGAACGAACACAAATACACTCGCCCCAACCCTGATGCCCAAGCCGCGGTATAGCTGGCCAATACCGGTGTTCCTCAGCCAACTTTCACCTTCTGCCCGGACCTCTTCCTCCGCCTCCGCCTCCCTTGCCTTGCCCTTGCCCTTGCTTTTCCCACTGATACTCTTTCGTCGTCTCCGCCTCGTCTTCAACGGCATATCTGACCGCTCTTCTGTGAGAATATGCCAAAACGTGTCCACAACGCCGTTGTACGGTGAAGGTCGTAGTTCCACACAGGCCTTGATTGGCTTCGCGGAACCCCGGACCTGTGCTTGCAATCGCCGCCTCACCGTCTCAAACGGAACAGTGATAATGAACCCTGCACAAGTTCCCAGCAGCTCCGCAACAGTCCATATGAATGGCGATGTCTCAGGAGTGATCTGCGCGCCGAAACCGAGATAAGACGCTACCAATCCAGGCAGTGTGAGTGGGACGAGCGAACGAAGGGTGCAGTCAAGAAGCGTGGGAATGAGCAGATGGGGATGGAGGTACATGCCCTTCCATCCACCTTCGTGCTCAATTATCTGGAAAAGCGCGTCAATCGGTCCAGAATACGTGCGGTAGCGCGGGATTGAAGATTGGACGATGAGGCGTGTGCGGATGAGATCAAGGGGCGAGAGTAGGAAGCCGGTGACAACGTGCGACGCGACTGGAAGGACGATGGGCACCATAGATGACGACAAAGGCGAAGAGAGGGAGGGGAACATTGGGGTTAGTATGGTTTGCAGCA
The DNA here is from genome assembly GCA_001683735.1 of Grifola frondosa. Classification (NCBI taxonomy): domain Eukaryota; kingdom Fungi; phylum Basidiomycota; class Agaricomycetes; order Polyporales; family Grifolaceae; genus Grifola; species Grifola frondosa. The sequence continues at coordinate 1,098,670 of LUGG01000001.1, read as the reverse complement.
TGGAATGTATGACGGGTTGAAGACTGGCTGTAAGTGCATTTGTTACGGTTGACGTGAGCAGACCTGTTTGTGAGACATCAGAAGGTGATACTGTAGAAGTAATACTGTCACTAACCCTTCCAGAGCGCAAGCCATCCTTCCCCTCTGAAACGTCCTAACCGTTTCATCATTCCCCATGTACCATCCGCATTACCCACAGGAATAGTATATTCAGGTATTGTACCCTCTTCCAAAACTGACTGCCTCACGACATAACCACGCTCGTCGGCCAGGCGGGGCGGCAGTGAAGCAGATTCAGGATTGGTTGGGTCAGCAAAATACGAGTCGTTCTCGTTAGATGAGTCACTGAGCTAGAAAGACACAGGGTGTCTCCGCATCAATGAAAACAAGTCAAAGATGACTTTACTTCAGATTCACATACATCTCCATCCTCGTCTACAACATCTGTGGTTAGCACTGCACTCGGCGGAACTTCCCCCGCATCCCGCGGAACCCACTGCACCTGCAGCAGCGTTTTTCCGACGTCCCAAGGCATTGCAATAGCAGTTGTCGAATACTGCTGCATCGCCGAAGCGATGATGCCTTTCAGAAGGAGCGTTATATCGATGCCAGAGTCTTCATCGGCAATAAAAGTGGATAAATCGAAGAAAGGACTTGAACTAGTCCGTGTAGACCATTGATATGATGAGGAGGGAGAAGATGCGTACGAGGAGGACGTCAAGTTGTCGGCCGGGACAGGAGGTACAAAAGACCAGGTATTAGCGGGTGTCGTATACATATCGCGAAGAGATGTCGGTGAGGTGGACATTATGACAACATTCGCCGTCAGCTCGGACGGGTCAGTTATAGAGTATAGACGGGGTGAATGGGATGCAACGACCTCAGGTGCGTTCGGCCTCCGGATGAGGCTTTCGACGACGAAGAGCAACGCGCGTGCAGCGAGCGGGATATTTGCACATGTTTGCACGATGACGACCGATCGGCCGTCGACATCATACAGGATGCTCAGGCTCTCACTGGGTGGGAAGTGATGTATGTATGTTTATACGCTGCAGTTCTTGGTCCCAGAACAGTATTACTTATTAGAACGTTGCGGAGGTCAGTGTTCATCCTGTCCTGCTCATCGTAATACTAAGAGCAGCTCTCAGCCCTCAGTGATATGAAGAACATTATGATTGGCCGCGGCATATCTTTGTCCACAAAACATTGAGTGAAATCGAAAAGCTGATATCGCCCTGGTCCGTATTAATAGAGCGATACACTACCAGTCATGGTAGATTGCTGGCAGATGATCTTACACCACCGAGTGTGGTCGACACCTCTCCGAAGCCGGATGACCATGAGAATATCGCCTTTGGGCTGGTGTTGAATCTCCGCCATAACAGGTGAAGGTTTTATCCCTTCTCAGCCAATAACCAATCAACACCATTTGATAAGTATAAATTAGGTAACGCAAATGGTGACTATCAAGCACCGAATTGGTGTCTTTTTGGCAGACTCTCAAACTCGTCATATCTATAATCGGCCTCGGCCTCTTCCATTTTAGGTTTCTCATTTATATACACGATTCCCCATTGCCCCGCAGACAACGCAAATATTAAATTGCTCTCATGAATATACAAATGGCAACTACACCCTTATTAGTACTCGATTCTCTGCTCATCTGAGTCTGACGCGGCATCCTGCACATTCGGTGTAATCGTGTCATCCACTGTGAATGTTCCTACCGCACGCTCCACGTTTCGCTGAAGGTCGGAGATCGATTCGTTGGTGTACACGGTGCGCGAAAACTCGCCGGAGGTGGCAGTATATGTACTTAGGTCCTTGGCGAGGAGTGAAGCAAAGAAACTGTCGGTGATCATTACTCACCAAGCCACTGAAGTCACTGAGATGCTCACTTGGTTTCCTCCAGTCTACGATTTGTAGTAGGCACTTGTTTAAAGTATTGGCGCAGGCTTTGCAGCTCGACATCGACATAATCCCAAAATGGTAGCTTTTTCTTGTCAGTGAGGGGTTTGCTGTTCCAGGTCTTCACACACTCTCGCTAAAAATTCTATGAGTAGGTCGTCTATTGCACACTTGTACATGATCAAGTGCGCACCAAGAACGCAATCCTTCCCCAATGCTCGCGTTTCGGTTTCATGTCGTACATCATGAGACCAACGGTGAGCGCATAAATATCTTCTTTCTTCTTCACTGATAGATCGAGCTGCTGTGCCATTCAGCATCTGACGCTACAATTGATGAGGTGTGTATCATTCAAACACACCTTTGATTTCATCGCCGCTCTCAACTGCGAGAGCTCGTGATGGACCGCGGACTTGATATTAGCCCAATCGGCGGGGTCCTTTTTGCAAGAGGCAGGGAGGCCGAGGGCATCCAAGTTCTTTTCGATGTGAGCCTTTTCATCTCTCTAAATGATTGGGTGCTCTCATCGACATACTGGTTGACTACTCACCAACAGCTGTACAGATACTCCCGCATGATAGGCAGGGACATTCGGCGCAAGAAGAACCCCGCAACGTGGTGCCGCAGGCGCAGCTGAACGTAAGTGGCATCTCGGCAACTATTTACAGCCATAAGCATGGTCTACTTACGCCGAAGTCCGGATGACGCAAAAAGATCTTGAAGTATCGCTTGAGTATGTCGTTTTCGTTCTTGAACAGATGAATCTTCAAATTTACAAGCATTTCAGTCATGCTAAGCTACCGGCATATTTTCAGTAGTGATTAGGCAAGATGTGAGCATACGAACATTGCAGAAATCCTCCACAAGCTGAGTCTGTTCAATATTCAAACCGTTTTCTTGAGATCTTTGCCGCGCAGACGCACGAAGCTGTTGTCCAGGAATGCGCGAGCGTGGGCGGTTCATAACATTGTCATCATCTTCTTCGCGATCTCGACGAGACAATAGCTCTGGCCCAGTCGAGTGATTCGCCCGTAATGTAAGCATTCCATCAGGTCGAGTTTGATTGTTGATAGCATCCGCCAGTTCGGAAACATCACCAGAGTGACCAAATGAGGGAGAGCTGCACGAAGATGAGGTCTCTGATGGCAGACCTCCATTCTCAGTGGGCGGAAACAAATACTGTGAGGTACGATGACCGTGTTGACTCGAATTTGACGTCGCTGACCATCCGCCCAAGGTTGGCGACCCTGGGCCTGAAGCTGCTGTTCCAGTGGGGAATGGTGCATTTGCGCCTGGTGTTTGCACACCGAACCGTGCATATATGTCGATGCCGAGTGGGGTTGGGGTCGTCATCAGCCAGATTGCCCAGGGAAGTTGTCGTGCAGCAATGATTCAGGACGACTGCAGCAAAATTTGGCCTGCTCACGTGTATGCCCGATTGTAACTGCAAGTGGCATGATCGAATATCGGCACACACAGATTTATTGGTGAGTATGATTTCCTGCACTTGTTCACACTTGGATAATATCTTTATTTATTCGAAAATAGCTCGCAAATCAGCCTCACGAATAGCAGAAGCCGCAGGATCTGCGGTGAGTCGCTGGCGTTTTCTGCGAGGTGCAATGGTCACTGATTGGGCCGGTGTGTCGAGATGGTCCTCAGACGGTGCCGCGGGTGCACTCGGTTCACCTACTGTGGGATTTGCTTCTCCGTGTCCTCTTGCATGTCCTTGTCTGCGCCCATGCCCACGTCCATGCCCATGCCCCGTCCTCCGTGTCTGCCTCTGTGTCCATCTGCATGTCCATCTCCACACCCTTCTGCATGTTCATCTATGTCCCCGTCTGCGTGTTCATCTGCATGCGTATCTGCGTCTCTGTCTGCACGTCCATCTGCACGTCCGCCTCCCTGTCCATCTCTGCCTCTCCCACTGCTATCTGGCATGCTCGCTAATGTTGCATGGGTATTGACGCGACGCTGTCTTGGACCTTTGGGCACGATATTTGCAAGATGCTCACCATTCTCCAGTGGTACTTGACCTTCGCCAGTTACCACACCATCAACTTTATCATTCTCGTCGTTCTCATCGTCGTCGGGAAGGAGTAGGACACCGCAGGACCCTTGCTTGTTAGCGACACGCAGAGCATCCTCGGCATGTTGACGAATCTTCGCTTCCTTGGCAAGCTTTTTTTGTAGGTTTTGGTCTCGCAAGGATGTTGCAGCTTGAAGATGAAGAGCTGGTGGGTCGGAGAAGAAGACAGGCCATATCCGGAGACTAGGTGGGAGCGCTTGCGCAAGAAAGGCATGGTTGTGAAGGGAATGCATGTTGACCACATATGTTGTTGATTCGCTATGCTTCATGACAGTCCGAATTTGTGATGACTTTTCCCGTTCCTGCTGTAATTGTTCATGCCCGGTCGCAGTGCAACCTGCAGTCACACAGTCGTGCTGGACATTTACAACACATACAACATTCTCGCAGTGGATGTCAGCTTTGATTTTTAGTTGGTCGAATATAGTATTCACCTGAAGCTGTAATACTCTAAGTACACCTGTGCGTTCTATCACGGGTAGTCGCAGTTTCGGATGTAACATCGCTTGAACGGTGGACATGCGGACCATAACAAGACCGTGTGAGTGATTTGATTCAGTTGCAAGTAGAGCTACAACTGATGCGAACTCGAGCGGAGCATCCCCTCTGCCAAATACATCATGTTCACCGATGTTCAAGTTATATCAATGAATGTGTGACGTACCTCATGACCATCAGAACTAATGAGAATTTCATCGCCTACTTGTGCAACATCTCCCGCAGGTGTTCTAAGAGACTTGGCTTCGTTCCAGTGTCCTACTCTTGCGGGAAGCTCAGGCATTAACTTCGCCATGGTTGTGTTGGGCCACAGAATGCTTGGAGGCCTTTCGCGCTTGGATGAAGCGGGTGACACCAGAGTAAACTCCCCTCCTAGACCAGATTGAGGAAGGGAGATGCCTAATAAATGGGCATCTATTCGATGCTCCCGCACATGATTCAGCACGCTGCGCCCCGCACATACCCAGCGCTGTGAGCGTCGGTCGAGCCAGTATCCTCCCGTGATCATATGGCGACAACGATCTTGATTTGCAAACGCCGTGGCGATGTCCCGACTTGGTGCTTGGCGATTACTGTGAATGGAGCAAAGACGAAAAATGTGATTGAATGATTCGTAGCGCTCTGTCGAAAAAAGCAACGCAGGCCCAAATCGGATGATGTGATCGGGTAGATGACTGAGTATGTGGAATTTGCTCTTAAGGGTGAGCAATCCTGGACTGAGAGCGGCCGCATGATTGAAGACATCCTGAATAACACTACGAAGTTCATCCTACCAAAAACATTAGAAATCACATTGTAATTCATTTCCGAGCCTCGGACATGCACGCACCGTATAAAGACGCATGTCTTTGATTTCCGTGGCCCATATCAGCACAGTCAGCCGCCCAATTGCTAACCATGCATCCTGTAGAGTGTTGTCCACCAAGCCACAGATTGCAAATGGCATAATCTGGCTAATTGTCTTGAAATGCTTCCCTATCAGTCCACCACGATATCGACACATGTAATCCCCATGATATTGGGGATATTGAGCCCTGAATTCGTCAAGGAATTAAGTCGTGCCTGAAATTGAGCCAATTGGTTGTGCTTCTCAATAACCCAGACTGTTTGCGCCCAGAAGTACTTAACAACACCCAAAAGGTGAGTATGTAACGGCTCAACGGGAGTGTCCTTGTGAACGTCAAAACCTGTTGAACGAATAATTAGAAGATGTCAAGTGCATGTAGTATGACAACTTACCTGTTAGGGTTAACAGCGGGTTCATGATCGGGATGTCCTTGCGCTTGACGAGCTCTTCGTAAAGGTGTTTATTGACCTCTTCAGGTGATAGTGCCTTCCGTTGTGGAGTGGATCGACGAAAGTTTTTCCGATGGTGATGAGACGATTCAAAATGGGTAACGCAAACGAATCCTTGACGCCGCTTGAAGAAATTGCATCTTTGAGCGGTTTGTCGGCGGCAGCATGTGTGGCCATGATAAGATGATTCATAACTGCATTGCGAGTTTCCTCAACTGTACGCAGTCTTCCGGGCTAATGATTATTATATGTATCTATCAGATATTGGTCACTCCAGCATAGTCCAAATATCGCACCTTCATTCATTAGAGTCGGATACCCATCATTGGATTGTTTATAGACCTTGTCTCCGCCTACATGACAGCAGCGACAAAAGAAGTTTGCTTGCAGACCAATATGACTACACAACTCTGCCTGCATTGGATTGTCTCCGGGCATGAAAAGAATCCAAGGACGAATCAAGATGTATTGTTGGCGTTGAATGTCCCAAGCCTTGAAAGGGGCGACTGTACCAGTGCGTCTGTTCATTTTTATGATAAGCTCAAGATCTCAAACGGAAGGAATGCGTACTTCAACTCGTCGCAGACTGCTTGAATAATTTCCATGGGAGACGCATGAGGAGATGTGGCAACAAACCGGATATTTGCCTCCTTCTCGACCGCGGCCCTCGGAAGCCCTCCGTTCGACATATAGCACGAGTAGTGCACATTCCACTGTTTCGTACTATTGCCGGAAACATCATCGATGAATACAACGACAGGCGGGCATTCCCACTCCAATCCATCCGCTGTGGCACGATCTGGATTGGGCATTTGCTTGGCAAATTTCGCCGACTGCTCTGCACGTCAAATTGTTCCGATAAGCGCTGCTATACGAAGACCTCACTATGATAAATCACGCACCTGAAAACAAAGACACCCCTGAATTCCAGGAATCAATTTCCGGCCAATTATTTTGAAAGTCTGAACATCGAACAATGTCGCGCTCTTGTGACACGACGAGGCCAGTCTAGTAAACTTTATGATTAGAAGGTATCTTACATACTGCATGGAAACATACTCACCTGCGAGTGATGAACTTGTTGCCCCAAAGCCCACCTCTCACCTCGCATATCAAAGAACCGGCAAGGTATGAACCACCTGTCGCCACGGCATAGGGTCAACTCGTTGATATAATAGTCCTTTCCATTCAAGCGGACCATCGGTGTGAGAACCTCATCCGGAGCATCAACCAACCACTTCGCTGCCTGCCAGACTTCGCTTATTCCATCATCGGTGAACTCTGGAAAGGCGTGAAGAAGCGGTCTTGTGGCCGGGTGAGCATAGTCCTGACATAGATGTGAGCCAAATTAACTATGCTAGGTATGAACGACTCACCTTTGCGATGGCACGACACACTGAGTTCATGTAAAACACATTTCCGGAGACGGCGCGGACCTTGACAGTTGGATCGCCAACGGCATCGAGAGCATTCTGCTGAAATTTATTTAATGCATATAAAGATGGGACCTCTTTTGCACCCAAGTCCTTCCCCCATGCAAGAACAGCCTCCTGCTGGGCTCGCGAAAATCGTAGCCGCGAGGAGCTAAATAAAATATCAGTCTTCATCATCTTGGCATGGTCATCAGTATTATAATTATGACGTTTCAAGGCAGCTCACCCCTTTATTAGGATAGGGGAAATGATCATCGGTGTCATTGCCATTACCAAAGAAGGTATCCGACACCTCTTGGGCAGTGGGAGCTGGCGCTGTATGACATGTCAGCCTTTCGATGAACAAGCGGACGCGGACAACCACATACTGGCTACTCCTTCTGTCGGGTCATCATCAGCTTCTTGCATGAATTCTGGAGTTTCTTCGTCCAGGTCTGGGGGACCAGCAGCTGCATCAAACAGACCGACACCGCTCAAAACCTCCTCGAGTGAAGGCAGGAAGTGATCATTGAAGTCTTCGCCAGCTGTGAAGGGCACTTCACCAGTCAATGCACGTCTCATGTCATCATCGGCATGTGAGAGGGGGCAGGAAGGAAGATATGGTCGGGTCTCCGAGTGAATGTGCTGCCAGTCATCATCTTCATCCCAGTCTTCTACTGTTACATGGTGAGTGTTTGCGGATTCCGATTCATCCGTAGCGTGAGCGACATGGTCTCGTTGGGCCCATTGGACAACTTGACCGCATCGACGTGGCATTTAAGCTTCTCGTGCGCACGCAGATTGCTCATCTTCGACCACTTGCCAGAGCTCGAAGTTTGACAGATCGTGCACCGCCCAAGCTGGCCGTCAAGCTCAAAATCTAAGATCATAGAACAGTCAGCAATGAAACTGTCCATATTAAAAGCAACTCACCTTGTGGTCTCAGCAACCCCGACATATCTATGGCGGTTGGGGGAGTCAGTGTACAAGTTTGGTACAAGTGGCAGGAGATGAGAAGTTCTCGATCACCATTGCATGTACCGCTGCGACAATGTATTCCCTCTGTATTCAAAGTTGGCATATCCAGATTGTGGAATCATTCAATATAATACTATTCCACGAGGCAAGATGTGCTGAACGACTATTTAGTAGTGTCTACTGGAGCACCGGAGAACTCAGTCTTCGTTTCTTCACTCGACATGATTCCCCGTGGTGAAATACATCTTGACCGCAAGCGTCTACAACTTCAGTGGGCACGGAATGAAATCTAGAATAGAATTGGAAGTTAGTTACACTCCGAGTGAGAGACAAAAGTGCATACAACGGGTGCAAGGGCATCGCCGCATGCTTGACTGGCTTCGGAGCTTCCATGAGAACTTGAGACTGCTCATCGGGGTCGAGGTGCATCGCCGGGTCATAGGCTACCATATCATGAGGGTTCTTGACCTGCTCGCCATATGCTGGTATGTCTTGGAGATCTTCTACCCACTGTGCCTGCTCACGGCACAGCAGCTCACAGTGTCGGAGAGCATTGCGGAGTTGCTGTAGTGTAGCCGAGCATTGACTACATTGTCCCATGTGTGTGCAAATAAGAGGTGATGCGGTGTCGAGCTTGATATCAACTTCATGCATCAACTGCATTGAATGTCGCAAACCTACCGGGGCAGCCGTTAATAAGCCGTGTGCCATCATAGTATGTGAGAATGATACATACCTTCGTTGTCGCTGTGAATCAAATCCGTTTGAGTGGCAACCGAGTGGTAGCTGATTTCACCTAATGAAGATCTCAGTAACCCATGAAACCTCGACAAAGCAAGACTGAATAACTCACCGAGAGGCACCGTATGTGTTCCAAGAAGGGCAGTGACAAACTGCGAGTCAGTGGTCTGGGAATCCAGAGCACCACCTGGGGCAAATTGTCTGCATGTGAAGTACTATTAAGATTAATTATGGCATCAAGTAGAGACGGAAACTCACCGTGCAATGCGCTTCTCAGATCGGGCAATGCGAGCAGCCTCACGGATGGGCCAAGTATGGTTGAGCCCAATTTTCTCAGAGTCGTTGTCAATCTGCGAGGGCTCATAATCTTCATCGTCGTCGGACCACGCCATAGGGTAATACAGATGTGTCGAAGACGTGAAACCTTCCGTGAAGTGGGACTTCTTGGCCGATACACAAAGGGAAGCGCAGCCGCAAAGCCAGAAGGAATCTGAGATGGCCAGGTGTAAGATGCACACAAGAAACGGTAAAGATTCAGTGATGAGAACAGGCATATTCGACGCCTGCGTTGAAGGTGTTGTATCAACGCCAGAATGGTGCTTACTTGGGAAGATTTCTCACGTAGATTTCAGGATTTGTTAAGTGTCATATTTTTACTTAATTTCAGCTGGAATTACATTATTTTGGACGCCTATGTACGCCCGCTAGACACGGCGTTTCTGGGACACCGAGACTCATCCGGTGGTGTAGTCTTGTGCAGGAAAAGGATCCCTGATCAATCAACTCATTCGCCTCTAGAATAGCTATGTCTTACCGCAATTCTCGATACTCACGGAGGCACATCGTATGATTTCTGACCCCGAACTTCCCCTTCCCATGCTGTCATGCGGCGTCAGCTCATTGACGACGGTTTTCCACGGGATCCATAATCCTAGGGTGTCTATCCCCATTACGAGCCGGAATCGACCACCATGCTTCTGTCTTCTGCCCTCGGAAACCTGTGCATCGTTTCCCTCTTATTCTCCACTTGCGCTGCATCGCCAGCATGCGATGCGAATGACCCGACGTTTCCCTACCCTCCGCCAATCGTCGCGTCCGGATGGCACTTCCAGCATCTGACATCTTCCCTTGTACACCCCCGGATGATCGAATTCGATTCGAAAGGGACGTTACTCGTCCTTGATGTCGGAGTCGGGATAGTGGGTCTGCGCGCGAGGCAGGACCCCTCCACCCGCTGCTGGGAAGCGTCGGAGAAAGTGAGCGTAGTGAATGATACCACCCTGACGCACGGGCTTGCACTTGGGAAGGACGGGCACAGCATCTATGCTAGTTCGGACACGAGCGTGTTTCGGTGGACGTATGATGCTGTTGCAAGTCTTGCGTTCGACATGCAAACAATTGTGTGCGTAGTGTTCAATTACTACTTTGAAAGTATATGCTGATTAAAATCTCTGTAGGACGGGCATGTCGCATGACAATGGCACTCGTACACTCCTGATTCCTTCGCACAACCCGCACCTCCTTCTCGTTCAAACCGGCACACGGATAGGTGCAGACGGGACACTGCCAGTTGTCTCTACTGGGCAAAATCAAATCAAGGCGTTTGACCTGACTACGGTAAAGGCAGGCGAGCCATTTGACTTCCTCAAAGATGGCGCAGTATTGGCATATGGTTTGCGAAACGGTAAGCACAACGATGTGCTGCATACATGCATACATTGTCGATAGTAGATTTGATGATATCAATTATCGCAGCTGTAGCAGTGGGGGAAGATTCCCTAGGCGCTATATGGAGTCTTGAAAATGGTGCAAATCCTGTACGTCAAGTTATGGATACTGTTGAGTGATACTCATAAGCCTCTCAGCTCTTTCGTGCGGGTGTGGATATCACTGCCGGTAAGTGCAACGCATGTATGTTCTAAATAACGTTGAATGGACACTTCGCAGATGAGCCTGCCGAAGAAATGAACTATCATGGCACTCTTGCGGGCCTCGATATCATAAGTCCACGCCCGGCGAGTGATTTTGGCTTCCCAGCATGTTCGACAGCCTGGAACGTCTCGGACATACCTCTGAATACTGGCCTACGCGTGGATGATCAGTTCTTCGCTACCAGCACCAATATCACTGCTATCCCAATCCTTTTGGAATCTCCTGTCGGTGCACCTGAAGGGACCGTGATCAAGGCGAACGACGCATTTTGTCTGCACAACACGACGCGTCCCATCTTGCCTCTTCAGCCGCATCTCGCACCACTGGATATTAAGTTCTTGCCTGACGGAAATGCGCTTTTCACTAGTCATGGAAGCACCGAGGCAGGCCCTGGAGTGCCACTTAATGGCTATAAAGTAGCATTGATTTTTGGAAGTTCAGGATTTCCTATCATAGGTGACGGGAGGGGGAAGATCGAGGATGTGCTGATCAACCAACACGACAATCAGGGATGTCCGGACGCTTGTTTTAGGTGCGTAACTCATGTCCACTGCAATTTGAGCTGCATGGAGCCGTTTCATTGACAATATGGATAGGCCGGCGGGTATCGCGCTGCATCCCACTCAGAGCAATGCCGTATTCGTGTCTGCTGATTCTACGGGTGACATTTTTGTACTCTCGAGATACTGATTTCGCTTGTTCCGGCCCGGTGCTTTCGTCCTAAACCTGACGCTTAGGAACTGTACGTTTTGTCACCCAGCCGTAAGCATAACCTGAGAGATAACATGGTTCGGCCGCGCCAGGTAGGCCCCTCTGAATGTACCCAGAGACGTTAATGGAACGATGATATTACCGTTACACATGCGTCATTAGTGGGAGAAAGTGGTGTCGGTGGGAATTGACTCCGGCTAGAAGCCCCTGAGGTACCGGGACGGTGCAAGCACCCAATGCTGTGCCAACGACGTAGAATGCATGGAGGCGAATAGTGCACAATCGGCGAGTCGAAATCGTCCGATGATAAGACATGCATTCCACCTCGTGTTGATGTTGTGCGAGAAGTGAAGCAAGTAAGTATTGGGAGTCCTAGCTGAGGCAGTTTACTGTTGGAGCTTTCAAGACATCGCGCCGCAGTCAAATTCGAATGCCTAAAGCAGACGGACGCCTATACTGCCGCGATCACGTGGAACCGCGTCCGTGAGGACCCCGGATGTGCATGATTCGCGGCATGGGGATTGAACCTCGATTTACTGTTCAAGGCGGAGTGTCAATATTATCAATACAGTAGCATGGAATAGCATAGCCAGACATAGCCTTGAAAGTTTCCTTGATGTGACGGATGCTATAGGATACGCTCGGAATATTGGATACAAGAATGAATGATAATTATAGCAGGGCGGTGACCGGGGAGAGAGGAGTGGCGGGACGTCATCGAGGGACAGGTCAGTGCTAGTCGTGCTTCATTTTCCACCATTTATACACCACGCCGCTTCCTCATTCCGACCATTTCATTCAGGCGAGCTCCTTCCTTCTCCGTCATTCATGGCGACCACAAACGGCACGGCGACAAATCCGCAATCACAAGCACAGGTCAATGGCATCGTTGAGCAAGACGTTGCCAAGAATCGTGTACCGGTCCATACCTTCGACCCGGATGCAAGCCCCCAGGAAAAGGGTGCAGCTGCCGGGAAGGATAAGGAAAAGCTCAAGTTAAATAATGCAAATGGCGATGCAAGAGGTAAAGGTATGTATCATTCCTTGACATGCGCAGCGGCTGCACAGCGCCTTACCGTCTCCCAGAGCTATCTTTGGACACTGGGAAAGCCAACATCGTCCCTACAATCACCGTTGAAGACGTCGACAAGAATCGCGTCAAGGCACAGCAGATTCCTGACCAGAAGACACCACCGTCACCCACGTTACTGACCTCTCCCCCCTCGCCGAAGTCACCAAACGGCCCCACGTCCCCCACGTCATCAACGTCGGCCATTTCTCCGGTCTCTCCAGGATCCCCACATCACCTGTATCGCCAACACCCCCATCAGACCTGGAAATGCCTGGCGCGATGCCTAGTGGGCCAGCTCCTACCATCCCAGACTGGTACAAAGTTGGCTGGCGCTCAGTCAGTGGCATCGACACGCCGATTCTCTCCGAAGGAGAAGAGAGAGATAAGCTGGTCCTGTCGATGTTCCTGAAAGAGCAGTACTATGGCGAATGGTATCACAATGCCGCTATCATATTTGTGGTGAGTGTTCCAATCGCTGCGACTGAAACAATAATACCCACATATAATAGACCGTCATTGCAACACATTTCCTCACCCGCTTCCATCTCGGCTGGGGATGGCTCTTTGTCCTGCTCGCTTTCTGCAGCACTTACTATACCACCTCCATGACACGTACCCGACGACGCGCAAGAGATGACATCCAACGAGAACTTGTCAAGACGCGTCTCGACTCGGACGACGAGTCGGCAGACTGGATCAACAATTTCCTTGATCGTTTCTGGCTTATCTATGAACCGGTGCTTGCACAAACGATCATTGCTTCGGTAGACCAGGTCCTGAGTACGAACTGTCCATCTTTCCTGGACTCGCTTCGCATGAGCACCTTTACGCTTGGGACGAAGGCGCCGAGGATTGAGCGGGTGAAAACATCCCCAAGGACCGACGACGACGTTGTGCTCATGGAGTGGCAAATCTCGTTTACCCCCAACGACACGTCAGAAATGACCGAGAAGCAGAAGCTAGACAAAGTCAATCCGAAGATTGTGTTGTCGGTGAGGGTAGGCAAGGGCGTGGCGAGTGCGGTTATACCGATCCTCGTCGAGGACCTCTCTTTCTCTGGTCACCTGAAGATCCGCCTGAAGTTGATGACGACGTTCCCGCATGGTTCAATTGGTTGATTTGTCGTTCATGGAGAAGCCCGTTTTTGACTACGTGCTCAAGCCCATTGGTGTGAAACCTTCGGGTTCGATATTGGTTTCGTACGTCGCCTACTCTTCCATAAGCATCTCTTGGATGCTGATGTTGTCCAAGGTCCCCGGTTTGTCTGCATTTATCCGCGACATGATCCATGCAACACTGCAGCCGATGATGTACGACCCGAACGTCTTCACGCTTAATCTCGAGCAGCTTCTCTCCGGCGAGCCCCTTGATACTGCTGTCGGAGTTTTGCAAGTTACAATCCATTCTGCGCGAGGGCTCAAGGGCGTTAAACTCGGTGGCGGGACACCAGATCCGTTTGTCAGCCTTAGCATCAACCAACGAGCAGAGCTTGCTAGGACGAAGTACAAGCATAACACGTACGTTTCTGCATGAGTGATTCCATGGACGAGTAAATGCTTAGTATCTGCTGCAGGCCGAATCCTACGTGGATGGAGACTAAGTTCCTGGTTGTCAACTCCCTCACGGAATCGCTTATCTTCTCTGTCCTGGACTACAACGAACACCGCAAGCATACCGAGCTCGGCCAAGCTATATTCGATATGTCCGTGCTCCAGGAAGACGCGACTCAGGAATCACTGGAGGCACGGATTCTCAAGGACGGCAAAGAACGTGGAATTATGAGGTTTGATGTCAATTTCTTCCCTGTGCTCAAGCCTGAGCTGGACCAGGGCGGCAAGGAACGGTTGCCTGATGGAAGTAAGCCACCACTTCGTCGAATTGAAATCACTCATCTTTGACATGGTTGCATTCAGAGGTTGGCATCGTACGTCTGACGATTCACCAAGCCAAAGACCTGGACCACACCAAGTCCCTGACGGGCGACCTGAGCCCATTCGTGAAAGTGTTTCTGGGAGCGGCGACGCATGCCACGCACGTCACGCGCAAGGTGAAGCACACACAAACCCGGTGTGGGAGTCGAGCACCGAATTCCTCTGCACGGACAAGGCGTCCTCGGTCATCATCGCTAAGGTGATTGACGACCGCGACTTCGTCAAGGACCCCATCCTTGGGTACATGAGCATCCGCCTGCAGGACTTGCTCAAGGCGAGAGAGTCGGGCAAGGATTGGTGGCCGCTAAGTAGTTGCAAGAGTGGGAAGATCAGGGTGACCGCGGAGTGGAAGCCGCTCAACATGGCGGGCAGTCTGCACGGCGTGGATCAATACGTGCCACCGATCGGTGTCGTGCGGCTGTGGCTACAGAAGGCTACGGATGTCAAGTGCGTCGCAGGTCGTTTGCGGCTTACCAATTGCTAATGCGCTTGTATACAGGAATGTTGAGGCTACTTTGGGTGGTAAGGTAAGCAACATGCAGCGGTTACAGAACCGGGGGGTGGATGTTTATGTGGTCTCCCTTTTCTAGAGTGATCCATATGTCAGAGCGCAGATCAACAACATTACGCAAGGCCGCACGGAAGTTGTTAATAATAGTAAGTTCTGTCCTCTAAGACATCTTCTGTTCATCATTGGAGTCGTGGCGTAGACTTGAATCCGCAGTGGGACCAAATCATTTATATACCTGGTACGTCTTCTGAGCGCTCTGAAGTCTAGACTAGGCGCTGATACAATAACATGCCCGCTACACACAGTCCACTCGCTGAAAGAGGTAGGTCTGCGTTTACATGGAAGCCAGTCTGGTCTGACGTGATTGGTAGACGATGATGCTGGAGTGCATGGATTATCAGCATCTGACCAAGGTAATGTGGCCAGATATAGAAACTTCCATTCATTGCTCATCCTGTGGGCACAGGACCGTTCTCTCGGGTACGTCGAGCTGAAGGTGTCGGACCTCGCACAGCCTTCCGATGGTGAATTTCTATATGCATCCACTGGGAAGAAGGAGGCTGCCGAGCCGCTCCGGCTCGACAAAGGCACCTTCAAAGGACAGCTGCATTATGTGGCCGAGTTTATACCGGCATATACGCTCAAGGGCATCACCTTCAACACAGGTCCGAACGAGCTACAACGTGCAGTTGTGCCACGTTCAGAGAGCGACGATGGCGAGACCGTCGTTGACATGGAAGAGGAGACGAATATGGGTGTACCTGAGGGTATCACTGTTGCGAAGCCTGTAGATGCGGAGGGTAAGGCCGAAGAGCAAAGTAATGGCGAGAATGGCCATAAGAAGACGAACTCCAGTGCTACCTCTCTCAGCGGCGTTACAGCTAAGACCTCAAATGGAGAGACTAGCAGTGTAAACGAGAAACATGCGGAAGATCGAGCAGTGGAAATGTCAAAGGACGAGCTTCTCACACACCGTACGTTCACCCTTCCGGACGATTCTTCCGAGAACTACCTGCTGAACTCTAATGCTGGTGTTTCGCAGAGTCCGGTGTACTTATTTTCAACGTGATTTCTGGGCAACTTCACAAGAAGGCGCGGCTGGAGGTATTGCTCGACGATGGTTACTGGCCTGCATTCAATACTCCGCGAGCGCGCAGTACCAATGCTGTTTGGGAATACATTGGCGAGGGCTTCATGAAGGAGCTTGACTTCGGTCGTGTCTGGCTGCGACTCAACGAGGCAGACGAAGGTGACAAGGACGACATCATTGCCGAATGGAAGGGTGACGCGAAACCATTCTTGGAGAAAGCTCTCGTAAGTTCTTTGGAATGCATTGGCATTTGACATGGTCACCTATTTCTGATTGTTTAGGACGGTCCCATCGACATCACCCTTGTGGACCAGGATGATGAAGATAAGAAGTCTGTTGTCCAGATCGAGGCCCGCTACATTCCTGTTCCCATTAAGCTTGAGCCGAGGGAGAGCGTCAATAGTAAGTGGTTAGTTGTGTGCAAAGCTCGTGCCGACTGACATGTGCAATAGATCAAGGAATGCTTCGCGTGGATTTGTTGGACGGCAATGGCATTCATGCCGTCGACAGAGGAGGTAAGACAATGCCTACCGCTTCGAAGGAATAGAAGCTGACTTTAGTGTATAGGCAAATCTGATCCCTTCGTTGTGTTTACCCTTAATGGCCAAAAGGTGTACAAGTCGCAAACTAAGAAGAAGACACTCAGTCCCGAGTGGAACGAGGACTTCATCGTCCAAGTGGTAGGTATTCTTGGATGATTACAGTCATATACCACTGACATCCGTCATTAGCCTTCCCGAGTTGGGGCGGATTTCGCTCTAGAGGTATTCGACTGGAACCAGATCGAACAGGCCAAGAGCCTGGGGGCAGGTCAAATAGAAGTCTCGGATTTGGAGCCTTTCAGCGCTACTGAGCGTACGATTTCGCTATCCTCGGCCAAACATGGAGACAAGGGTGCGATCAGGCTTCGATTACTCTTCACTCCCGAGATCATTGTTAGGTCGCGGAAGAACACTTCGACGTTCACCTCCGCCGGACGCGCGATGACACAAATTGGTCATCTACCCGTTGGCGCTGGAAAGGGCGTGCTCTCAGGTGTGACTGGTGTGTTCAAGAAGGACTACGCAAAGCACAATGGGTCTGTAGATTCTCAGGTCGATGCGCCATCGACTATAGAGCCCCCGGCTGGCCAAGTATCCCATCCTATTTTCACTACCACGCCCGAGGGTGCATCTGCGGTGCCCTCAGTGCCCTCAGTGCCTCACGATATGGCATCGCAGGGTCAGAGTCAGGACCTTGGCACTTTGCGTGTTGGTGTCCTAGATGCCAAAGACCTGAGCATAAACGACTCCAAGCCCTACGTGGTCCTTCGTGTGGGAGATAAGGAGCAGAAAACAAAGCATGTCTCCTCCAAGGCATCGACTCCTGAGTGGTAAGTTCTCATATCACAGTTCGAAGGCAGTCATGTGCTGAAGGCGACCTACCCAGGAATGAGACCTTTGCCTTCTCGGCCGCACCTGCCACCCAACCGAAAATGTTCGTTTGGGTTTTCGACCACAAAACATTGGGTAAAGACAAGGTGCTTGGTTCGGCTGAGATTGATGTGAGTCGACCGTCCTTCCGTCTATCTCACTGGTGCTAACACTATCGGCTTCGTCTAGATCTGGCGCCATGTGCAAGCTGGCCATGGTGTCTCTGCGAGTGATGTGGCAATCGAGTTGCGCGAGGGTCAAGGTCTCCTGCACCTGCGTTTGGAGTTCGATCCTGACACACCTCTCACGAGGAGCCGTTCACGCTCTTCCTTCCACTCCGGAGAGCGGACTGCTCCCACATCGCCCTCAAGATTCAGTCTGAGCCTTCGACGAGATCGCACTGACTGAGGGTGCTTATCTCCCGAAGTCCATTGGGTCTATGCGCGCGTGTTTACTACATCTATCTTCGTGATGCCACACTTATATCTTGCGAAGTACGTTACTTATGAACCCCAGAAAGGACGGTTATAATGATCTCCCAATTGCTCCCATCTATCTTGTCATGTACTACTTGGACGCTTGCTTTGCAATCTACTTTTTCCCTGTTTTGGAGTATCAGCTATAACAGCAATGAACAAACCAGTGCGCTGTATCCCAGCGCGTCTGAAGGGATACTGAAATTTCGGGTGCAACGGCGATGTATTCGGTATAATGATTCGAGAGCTGTTCAGTTCTGCATGGCACTGAGAAACTGTACTCTGACTGTGCCCGACGACATCCTGGCCTCTCTCCCTGAGTATCTCGACTCCCTTGACGATCTCTATTCTCTCATTATCACTTCGCGATGTCTCCACACGTGAACATCCAATCCAACTCCTCCTATCGTTCGTTCTCATGCCACGAGTCCCACCATTCAATAATATGTTTCAAGCGCAGAAAAGACGTCGATATCATTCACATGCTCTATCTAGTTAGCAATTCCCAATATAATGAGCAATGTCCAATATATACTGCAGACGACCCATCATATCACGAACCAGATGCTCCTGCAGCCATTGCGTACAATGCCTCCTTATCTCCACTCTCGTCGACCAACGTACGAAACATGCCCTTCTCATTTTTGAGCAGCTCCCTCGGCGTATCGAACTCAACCTAACGCGACAAGACAATCAGCCGTACATTATACTAAGGACAGCATGGGTGACCTACAATTCGACCTGCGTCCAGGACCATCTGCGTGGAGCAACACTATGAGCAACTGAACCACCCGCATCTAAGCCAAAACTTACAATTTTGTCTGCATCCATGATAGTTTGCAGACGATGTGCGATAGTCAGCAACGTCACGTCTTTGCCTAGTTCTCTTCTCAGCGAAGTTTGGATCACTGTGTCGGTCTCATAGTCTGCCGACACCACGTCAGTTGTTCGTCATTGAAAGGTCCTTCCAAAAAGCTCACCGATAGCAGAAGTCGCTAACCGGATCAACATATCAGTAACAGGAACATTCTGAAAGGCAGAGAACGTACCTTCATCTAAAATAAGAAGCTTGCTCTGACGCACAATGGCCCTTGCCAGTGCGAGAACCTGCCGCTGGCCGACTGACAAATTACCACCCCACTCGAAATCTGACTATCCAGCGTGATTCGCCCCTCGTCAGCCTCGCTTTGCAGGGAGAACAATCCGGCTGCACGTAAAGCATCGTTTAGCACGGCATCATCATGCTGAGAGAATGGGTCCAGATTTTGTCGCAAGCTGCCACTGAGCAGTTCGGGCTAAAGCGACCGTCAGATACAGGGTTTTGAGAGAATTAGCGAAGATGCGTACAACTTGCGGTATGATGGTTATGTTTGACCGCAGAGCGTCCAAATTAATGGTGTCCGTAGCTAAACCATCATAATATACCTTGCCCTCGGTGAAGATACATCGCAAAAGCGAAAGAGTCAATGAGCTCTGCAATATGATAAGTAAGGTCAACAACTTATTACATACTATAGAGAACTCACCTTTCCGCTGCCGGTGCGACCAACTGACACACACATAAAGTTCAGGATGTCGAATTATTAGATAGTAATTTCCTAGGTTCGCTTACCGATGCCAACGCGTTCTCCTGACTTGACTTCAAAGGAAATGTCATGAAGCACTTTAGGGCCATCCTGCAAAGCATGTTGTCAGCAGTCGTGGTTTCTAACGCTGAGACGACATACCTGAGAATAGCGAGCAGCCAGTTTTTCCACTCTCAAACTACCGCTGGCTGGCCAGTATGCTGGTGGAATACCATCACGCGTAGGTTTCTCTTCCTGCTCTATCTCCAAATACTGCTGGATGCGTTCCAAACTTTATTACCGGTGAGTATGCTATACAGACTCGTGGTGAGAAAGATGTCTACATGCCTGTTGGCTTTGATATGTCTCCTAAATTAGAATGGATGGTATATTAATTAAAATACATCACGTACCGCTGACTTCGAACTCGTTCAATATCCTGATCCACCACAAGATCATACCGCTGAAGCCGACTAGTTGCATACATCAGCTCAATAAATTTATGTGGAAGCGCCACACGCACCAGCCATGTTCAAGGAAAGAAACCGGTGTCGGATGCTCTCGCTCCACCTCCATACACAAGATATGAAGCAAGGCCCGCAACAAGAGAGCCCCAAGGGCTTCGATGCGGATTGATACCCATCTACTCTTGTCAGCCACGTGAAATTAAGTGCAGATTCTACTCACCGGTTCAGATTGTACGATGTCCGAGCAGTCCTAGTATACCGGTCGACGCGATGATATGATTCTTTCCTGAATGCATCTTGGGCGCCATATGCCGAATAGATGCTAAGTGGTCTGATGAGAAATGTAATATATTATCCGTGTAACACTTACTAAGCCCAGTAATCGCTGCGCCAAAGTGTCCCAAGACCGGCGCACGGGCGTTGCTCATCTCCCGCTTTACGGACAACTGGGCTTTAATGTATACCTGACCACACCACCCTCCGACAGCTGCGACAACAACGCCCGGAAAAGCGAAGAAGGGTGCCATATACACAACCGCAAAGAACTTGAGAAGCATGGCCCGTCGATAAGTCAGCAATCCATGAGAGGTAATTCGATAGCGGCCCGTCGACTACAATGAAATTATCAACAGCGCATCGTAATGACGATGGAAGATCTTACTAGCTTGAATATCCTGAGTACACCGAGCGATTATCCTTGACGTGGGCGTCACGTCGAGCCATCTATGAACATAAGTAAGCTTGTGTTCTTCGCCAACTACACCACGTCATACCTGAGGGTAGTACTTAACACGGACGTAACCAAGTGCTTGTGAATAGACCGCGATGCCCTCAATGAGCCGTATACGTATAGAAGGCTCCCGATACAGTAGAGAGTAACACTCGATAACATGAGTAAGACGTATACCGTCAAGTAGCTTCACCATCGTAACGTGAGTAAAACAAGAGGGCTGGCGACAGAAAATCACTCACTATGGCACCTTCACCTCAGCTGGGTTGTGATCCTCATACTGCTCCGCCCAATAGCCGAGCCAGAATGTCTCAATCGTGACGATGAACGAACAGAGGAAGAGGCTGCCAACAAAACAGAACCAGAAAAGGAATGACTTGCTACCGCCGAGGCTGGCAAATAATAGTTTCACTGCAACTCTTGTCAGTAACGTAGCAAATCAAGTGTCCTTAGCTCCCTTACTGGCTGGCCAACCGACGTGGCCTTCCGAGATTTCTTCTGCCACGACCAACTTGCCATCAGCTTTCTTCTCTGAGACTTCTATCTCAGGTTGGTCCACTACGTGTTCGGCCTTTCTGATCTCTTCGCTTTCTTGTACGAGTTCTGCAGATAGTTTTTCGTCCTTCTCGAGCACCTTCGACAGAGAGCCCTGACTCAAAATCCGTCCATCTGTTCCCAGTGCGACTACGAAATCCGCGATCGGGCTCGCCATAGCAACATTGTGAGTCTAATGCGTACCCGTTAGACTTTGGTCGATCCAAAGCCTTGGTGTCACTCACAACCAACAACATTGTTCGTCCTTGAATGAGATCACCTTTGAAACATTTATCAACTATCCAGCGTGCGGTGTGTACATCGAGAGCTGCCAAGACCTGATCCAAGTTAGAACGGCGGCAGATTGATCAAGATCAAGATCAATAACTTACATCGTCTAGAAGAAGGATCTCCGCCGAAGAATACACCGCACGAGCAAGCGTAATACGCGCCTGCATAAAAATAAGCATGAATGAAAATTTGGGCAGTTGACGGGATGTCACTTTTTGTCCTCCACTATATTGATTATTAGCTTAAGGAACATTAATCTTTACAAATTTTCACATACCTCAGAGTCAGTCCTTTTTCACCAACCTCAGTCTTGTCTCCAGCATCAAACAAGCTGAGATCACGCTCGAGAGCGCATTGCTCGATGACTGTTCCTAACGATCAGTAGGGGTCTAATGCAATGGTCCTGAGCGTGCTTACCTTTGTTATATCGCTCTTCATCAAAAGGTGCTCCAAAGATAATATTATCCTAAATATACATTAAATGACACAAAACTCAACTGTATCTGAGTAGGAAGTCTTACCCGAATGGTTTCATTCTGGACCCATGACTCCTGTGCCGCATATGCAATTCCGCTAGAACGAGGGAGGCTAACGAAAGACTCGGGGCCAGAAGGGATGTAGTGCATCTCGCCTCAAACAATTATTCAGCGACTGCAGGCTGATAAGACGTCAGTGCTCACCTAGCAGAGCCATCAACAGGGACGTTTTGCCAGAACCCGTGGGGCCCACAATAAGGTTAATATGGCCACGCTTGAAAAGCAGCTCGTCCTCGATGCGCAGCGTAAAATTTCGCCGTTGAGGACCCGGGGTGAGAGTCCCATCGTTCTCGTTCGACCACGTAAACGATGCTTCGCGGACGCCAATAATCTCATTACTGACTTCGACTTGGGGAAGCACGAGCCCGGAAGAACGTGTATTTTTTTCAACAGCATATACGTCAAGAAGCTCGGTCTGAAGAAGAGATAGGACGCGTCATGAAAGGTCATGACCGTTAACAAATTTGCCCTCACCTTGCGCAAGAATTCCGAGACGCGATCGAGAGATACCTTGGCTGCGAAAAGGGTATGTTACACATCAGGGTATGTGGAAAAGACAGTGATGGTCTACCTTGGATTATGGCAGGGAACATTCCGAACATGAAGTGTAATTGGTCCCGAAGCATATCAAATACTGCCCTACTGCATAAATGGCATGACCTTCAATCAAGAGATCGTACATACCTGCCATGGAAGAGAAGACACGGGAAGCTGTTAATTCCTGCTTCATGATTACAGTCTACGGGAAAACATTAAAAAAATCACAGTTTTCTGCTTGAGAGCAACTTACGTAGGTTACGAAAGTGACGATCATGGTTATGATCGGAATCACATAACTGTAAACACGATGAAGGACCACATAAAGCGCATACTTATGAAATTCACTTACTTGATGTTGCCATTAAGGAGTTCGAGCATCTTGTATTTCCACAGGAAGAGCAGCTCGTCCTCTCGCTTTTCTACCAGTTGGTCGGCAACTCGGGGCTCCCAGCCGAATAGCTTCACCATGCGTATGACGCTCATTGCTACATGACATATAAAATGCGAACGGCTAAATTATGTGAGATGTACGCACTTTCTGTCACGGTTTCCACGCGCGCATCGGTCTATATGCACATAGTGAATCGCCTATACTGTGTGGATGACGTTCGTTATACCTTCTTCATTTTCTCCACTTGGACGTTTTGTATCAGGCTAGCAATATATCCTGGGAGAGGGAAAAGCAGCACCATAGTCCCCATGCCGGTGAAAGCGCTAAACCGACGATACGTCAGCAAGCGAGGGAGATTTGCAGCGAGCACATACCTCCAGCCAAGAATTGCATACAGGAACCACACGCAGAGCGCAACCTGCACAGGCACATACAGCACTTACCGAGCCCACACCAATCAGCCTAGCCACCTTCAGCATGCCGCCTCCGGACGCACCTATGAACAAGAAGTCGCGCCCATCTGTGATGTTGTTTAAATCAGTCGTAACCAAGTTATTGATCTTGCCGACCAAATTCGCGGATTTCGTTGCGTCTTCTGCAGTAGCTTTTTCCTGCTTGCTGCTTTGTTTGCCCTTGGCCAGATTAGACTCACTCGCTGTGCTCGCGCGCAACGTCCCCTCCTCACTGCCATTCGAGTCGTCTTGCGACCCATGTGATCGATTGCCTTCGCGCTCTGGCTCTGTGGTGGAAGCATTATCGGGGGATGGTACCGCAGTAGTTAATCGGCTACTCGCGGAAGCGTCAGATGTCTCCGCTTTTACACGGATGCGCAGTGCATGGTCGAATATGAGTTCGGTGATGATACCCTGCATCTGCACCATCATCCTCGTCTACGAGTAATATAATGAGCGGATAGTGGAAGTTGACTGTGCGAGACTCCACATACGGCGATGAAAATGTACCACTGAAAAGCGACAGCGGATAGCACTGGTCCAAGCAATAACCAGGATATCCAGACCCATGGACGTACAATGGCATTTTCCCCATCGGTCTCGAGATATCTGAAGGATTCTAATTAAAATTATTGTAGTGACCAAAGAAAACCAACGCACGCAAGCAGCCGATTGATTCCTAGGGGACTTGCAAACAAAGCAGCAATCTATTTCGCTCGGTCACCACCAACACGCCTAAACAGACAAATAATGTACGTACCCGAATAACCAGCAAGATAGCGAGTCCGATATAATCCTTACCTATTGGTAGAGATTTTAGAGAGACGAATTACAACAAAAAGAACAAGATCTCTTACGAAAAACCCTCATTATTCCGAAGAAGATATGTCTATCGCTCTTCGCCTGAAAAGGGTCAAGGTGCTGGGATATTGTGAGATTAGAGAATACCGCGAAGAATTATATTAGCATACCGGAAAACTTCGCTTGACCAGGTTTTTGGCGTAGTCATAATCTGCAAGGGGCGGAAGTTGCTCGAACGCCAGATGAGGCACCCTATACGCGAAGAAAATAATAGGATCAAGCCAAGTGTAGGTAGCCATGGCCAATATGGAAGCCGTCTGTTCCGGATTGGGCTCAGGCATTGGGTCCTGTCATTATCATGTATTTATGAAATCGCAAAGACGAAATAACACCAAATCTGACCTTTGGGTCTACCGGAGAGTATTGCGCAGGAATCACAAGCGGAATACATGCGGCAGCGAAGGTGAGAACTGACACTTTAGCCCAGAGGATGGCGCCCTCTGCTTCATCTAAAGGAGTAAGCGTGAATGTTGCCAGAGGCCAGACGTCGCGATACAAATAAACGCCCCATGCAACAAGCAACACGAATATGAGGTGATGCGTAACAAGTTTGCTCAATCCGGCCTTGGATGCCACCGATATCAATGCCAGGAAAGACGCGTAAGCCTGAGGGACCGGCAAATTAGCTCATGCGTACTATACTCAAGCGTTACTTGTGAACTTACGTATGTTCCACACATTCCAACTGTTATCCATTTTGGATTGATCTCGAACTCCGTATCGTCCTCCCTCTCGTCGGAAACCAGTGTGAAAATAGATAACGCGAGCAACACCAGGCAAGACGCAAGCCGGAGTAGCTTGAGAGAAAAACTGACGGGGCCTCCCAATTGGGTGACGTGGTGTTTGAACGAAGGCTCGTGAGGCTCGTTGAGACTGGCATCTGAACTCTCGGCGCCAGCCTCCGAGGTAGAGAACCTCGCATACAGCCGCCTCGCAGGTGTTGACCGGAAGATAAGTTGCAAAAACAGCACTATAATCGAGGTACCAGCAGAAAAAGCGGGATATAAGAGAGTACACATCCACCAACTTTCACATCCATTACTTTATATTCTATGGCTGCAAAAAAAGCGTACGTACTCCATGTCGCCGTCGAGCACATCCGCGAAAGAGAGAAACATCTCCAGGTTCAGGACGGCTTGGCTTGACTCCAGCAGCGAAGGCACTGAGCTTCCAAACTCCCTTAGAGACCCCATAATGGGATGCGTGAGTCAAGGAGAATGAGAGTTGGAAACCAAGGCGAAGATATGAACTGTAAGCCAGTCACATCGGGTCCGCGAACAGGGTGCTTAAGCGCCCATTATACTGCCCGATTAGGATGATCCCATGTGGTTCGTGTCGATCGAGATCTCTTCTCGCTCTGATGCTCTCAATTCTTCCCGCTCGTTGGCCTCGATAGTACAACAGCCGACATCCGTAGTATAATGCCAATGCAATATCCACTGGCATCCACCAAGTATTCCCCATCCCACGTCACATGTGAGAATTTCTTGACATCCGACACTAGTCTCGCAATTTATCGCGCCGGGGATGTCATCGAATCTATTCGGAGGACTCCCAGGAGGGCATTGATAGGCCTTACAGGTCCGCGATAAGCGCGATTCGAGTCATATCGCAGCTCCAACGCCTGAGAACAGTACGGAACTTGAAGCTTGAAGCTTAACCTTGAAAGTCGCGCCTTGTTGTTCCTAACGAAACCTCTTTTGCAATACCCGCACGTACATTTTATTGCATTCTACAATACAGCAGCCGAAATGTACGAAACACGCACGAGCGATTAGCTTGAAATGGGTAGTAAGTTACCCTGGAACAGATCATCCGTCCGGCGATACATGGATAAAGAAGCGAAAATGAGTGTCATATCCCGTGCAGGATATGAATAAGGATGATCATGAAAAGGTTCGTATCCGGGTCCCCGAAGATCCGCTGCCTCATCCTCAACTTGCACCTCTCCGTGTAGCTTTTGGAGGGACTGCTCTTGGTTGTCGTCTCTGCTGTAGTGGAGATGAAGGGCCTCGAGAACGCCCGGGTGTGTCCGAGTACTGGGGCGGCAGCTCGACCACCTCAGTACCGTCTGAAGTATACACTGTAACGGGAGCCCTACCCCCGTCATGGTGCACTACATACACTTGTGACCCAGGGTGCCGCGATTCTGGTGGAGATGAAGGAACTGGGATCGCATTCGTTCGAGAACCACCGGCGCCACTAGGGGATAGCTGGAAATCGGAGACGGTGGCAGGGGACAGTTGTACAGTAGCGTCGCCTGTTCCGACAGACAACGACTGAGAGGGTGTGCGAGACCATGCATCTGAAACGGAAGATGAAGCGTTGGTGATCGGACTAAGAGCGGTCTCGCTGAGATCGCGTTCCTGTTCGCGTTCAGAAGGGAGGACGAAGGGTTCGATATGCATTGCGGGGTCTCTTGATGGCCTGCGTACATCCAATGAGCTGTTCGGTGAGACAAGAGGAGAAACTAAATGAAAATATTTACATACCGTTGGACACCTGGGGGAAATTCCGCTGCGGAACTAGATGGTAGATCGTGGAACTGACCACTGAGCATTGGTGACGCTGAAAACTTGCGTTCATGCACCATATTTCGCGATCGCCTCCCACTTCTTCTCCGCAGACGCTGGAAGAGAAGTGTTCCCAGAAGCCCCAGAATCAGGCCAAGGACCAGACCACCGATGCCAGAGCCGATAGCAGTACCAGGGGATATCTGCTTCTTAGATCTACAAAGTACCGCGACATGAAAACCAGTCGAAATCAGGCTCCGAGACGGAAGAAAGCTTACGGGGAAGCGTCAAGTGCAAGACAATCCGTTGACCCTCCAGCACCACTGTGCAGTGGACCGTTCGCCCATCCGAGTCCTGTAGAGTCGACTAAAGAGACATAGAATGGCATGCCATAGGACTAGGTACAATCCATCATTTTCTAGTTGTGTTAATAAGAAAATAACTCACCAAAGACACAGTCCAGTTGATCGCGTCCATTGTATCAGAAGAAATATTGTAGGGAGGGTGAAGGGAGGGCGCCACCTATCTCAGGGTAAGCTAGTTCCCGACTTCAACATAGCAACCCGAATCATCTTACAGTGAGGACGTAAGGAGGCGTGCCATTGTGTTGGTGCAACAGAAATATCAGTACACTACATTTCAAGATCCATTCAAAAGGTGTCAGTATAGCATTTGTGGAACTCGACATTGCTCATAATGATCTGTACCTGGTCAACCCAACCATATTCAGATAGCGCTCCGTTTGATACTTGTGCATTAACACCTAGGGTGCTCTGTGGGTATGTCAGGTTGAAACATACTGGGGGGTCAACTAGTGTGTGATTGGGCGCCTGGTAGACTGTGTAGGTAGCTTGGCATCCGCCGCTGACGCCATTGCTAGAGAACTAACGGGCGCATCTGCACTAAGGATTAGGCCAGAATGATTGCAATGAGACGAACCATGCATATTTGGTACTGTTAAATGTCAGCTTCAAGGTCGATAGAACGTACGGCTAGGCAAACTTACTTGAGTTCCCGGAATGAATGGAACGACCCAATCCTGGTGTCGCATCACTCTGAGAACTATATCGGGCAAAGGACGCGACAGACGTACAAATGTCAATCCGTTGCCAGCTGGGATAACGAATGGCACAATAAATGTGCTTCGCTCAACTGTTGCATAAGCCCAGGGGATCATGAAGAGATCGAGGTACTCACGATGTATATACTTGAAGATAATACGGCGCCACAGGATTCGGGCTGCATTCGCACGGAATCCACAATGGATCAGAGAGCACTCCCGTGCACATACTAGAGGGCATACCCTTGCGCGGTACCACGTTCCCATGTAATGTGGATGGTGTCACATTGGGCTACATCGCAAGCATCGCAAGTGAGAAGACTTGAGAAGATCTCCGGAGCTTCATCACCTCCGAATACTCACCTGTTGTCGGTATCGGCACAGTCTCGCCCTGGTTCCAATCGAAGAAAATCCCTACGGAGCCATGAGATCCGATATGCAGGAATAAGTGATACAATCACTCCAAGCTCCACGTACTTGCTCCAGAAAATCGACCACCTTCCCTGCGGCCTTCGATAAGAAGATATTTGCCCAAAGAAACCATGCCGCGAAAGTGTACGCGCGGAATAGCAGCTGTCAGATCGCAAGTACCTCGGGGATGACGCCATCTACCGGGTGGTATATATCGCTGCGTGTAAGCCGAGCAGGAAGCGAGTTAACAGCAGAACCACGGAAATGAGTGTGGCGGCCGATACAGGCTCAGCAGAGCGTCGTCGTAGAGTAAACGCAATGATATGTGAGACTATGCATCAGGTGTTACTACGCGCCGGATTAAGTTGGCTCGAGGCTCTGCTGTGCAAATGTCAACTTCCGAGTTCACGGACCGCACGATTACGCAGAACCGCCGATAGACCAACAAGACCGGCTGTATCAAGCGCGCTCCCATTCACATTGAACTGCAAGCCAAAAATTGACAGCTGTGCCGAAGGTACCTCGAAGGTCCGCACACCTTAGTGGTCAAGAAACCCGATTCCACGTCAGAGAAAGAGGAGAGGAGCTCGAGAGTACTATACATAGGTAACGGGGATACAAACGTACAGGATAGAAGGGTGTCGGCGGCCAAAAGAAGAACAGACACTGGGTATCAGCGCTCAGCAACCAAAGACCAACTACATCTAACGTGCATGAACCAGTCTTCTAATGTCGCTCTAATATCGAGGCCTCGCCGGCTTCTCTCGTCTGGATTGCGGTTTCTTGACGGAGGGAAGTCCTTCGCTGTCAATATACAGTGACTGTAGAAACGGTCTGTGACCCATGGCGCCAAACCCGGCATTGTGATTCGAGCTGGTGCCAGCATGTGTGTGTATGCCAGGAACGAACGGCGGCGCGTTCACCGAGACGTGCGATGGACGCGCTGCGTTCTGACGCGAATCACGGTATCTGTTTCCCTTTCCTTTCCTACGAGCGTTTGTTTCCCCCTCTGCGCCATCTTGAACTTTGGGCGGCCGAGGGGGCGGTGGCGGACCAGGATCGTAATACGGGTTGTGTGGATGCCACTCGACCATCGCAGAGGATGGGCGATAAAGGTAGCCTCTGATAGCATCGAAGGTATAATATACGGAAAGGGGCTTGGGAGTTATGTTTGAGACCATAGCAGAAAAGCGTGCAGTAGAGAATGAAGCCCGCGTGACCGTCGTTGGCGGCATCTGCTGGAAATATAAATAAAGGAAACCTCCATGTGAAGAGGAAGGAACGTACAGTGCTGTTGTCGTGCATCAAGAACGGCTTCCCAATTACTTATTTGTGTTCTGCCCTTCTGCAAAGTTAGCTCTTCGTATGTCTCGCAGAGACGAGCGAGGCCAATCGGGCTAGAATATTTCCCCTTCCAACGGGGATTGTCCACGCAACGAGCGAGGAGAGAAAGATCAACACAATTGCGGGTATCCACAGCATGGTCCATGTAGAGCTTCTTACAATCATCTGAAAGGCAATCATATCAGAATATGTTTTACCAAGCATCGAGTGTACGGACGCTGTATCCCAACGCCAGCTTTCACTATTTGATCGTTCTGCAAGAGCTCACGCAGCTTAGCCGGAAATCCTGGCAATAGACATCGATCAGCCATTGTAAAATATGGTCAAAGAAACGAGCGTATACTTGGCATAGAACTGACTTGTATCAGCAAGATCTTGTCTTTGCACGCCAACTGAACGAGAGCCACAGGATTCTCCCTCCCCCCCTTAACATAGTTGGGCTTCCATTCCAGATCAAAACCAACATGTTCTGCACGCAGCTCAGATATTTCGCGGTCGGCGGTCTCTATGTCTCGGATATATACGAGCCGCGTGTTCGGCGACTTGGTCGACCACGAATAGTGCTCATACACGCGAGGCGGAACCGGTGGGACAGCAGGCTCTTGGCTTACGGTCGGCGACGTAGCCTCAGATACCGGTGGAGAAGAATGGGTATCGGTCATTAGAGCAAGTGGTATCACGCAGAAATCCGACTGCGGCAAGAACATTTGGTACCAGGTACAAGGGGGAACCCTTTATCACGTGATACAAACGCGAAAGTCGCGGTGGGCGCGTGTGGCTGACGCGGTCGTTTTTGAGTGCGATCCTTCATAGATCTATGAGCGAGCTTCCTCCTACTGTATCATCCCCTGTAGAAATGCCAAAAGCGAAGAAGGTAAAATATTATGCAGTCAGGAGGGGCAGGGAAGGTGTGAAAATCTATACGACTTGGGACGAGGTAACGGCTCCCTCGCTGTATCACTTGAATTCGCGTAGTTAACTCGCGGTCTTCCTTCGGATACAGGCCAAGGCCAATGTAAGTCTTACGGGATACGAATGGCATCGGAACATCTGATACACGGATATGACCGCCAGACAAGCCGTTGCGGCGGTGCTGTATTTAAGAGTTTTAACACCCTGGCCGAGGCTCAACAATGGTTGGATATGGCTCCGGATCCAATGAGTAGTCGTGAGTTCTGTTGTATTTTTGAGAGTGTTGGTTTGTAAAATTCATGCTTCCTGACATTGACCAGCCCCGTCAGGAAACTGGACTCCCGCATTACTTTCGCCAGGTGCATCAATTGTACCTCAACATCACAGTGACCCTGCAACGCCGTCCCTTGCCTCTATCCCTACCTCGACTCCAGAAATCACAGTCCCTTCTCCACCACCTGTCACATTATCTCCAGAACAACAAGCGGTTCTCGACAAAGTCAAGCGAAGAGAAAGTGTTTTCTTCACAGGCTCTGCTGGTGAGTAATCTTATCGTCATTGTGAGACCATGAAACGGATTTTGAGGCGGATATAATAGGCACAGGCAAATCGGTTTTGCTACGGGAGATTATCAAGGCGTGTGGCGGGCGAGCTAGTCGCACACTAGGCGTGACCGCTTCCACTGGAATTGCATCGGTGAACATAAATGGAACCACATTACACTCTTGGGCGGGCATTGGCCTGGGCCAGGAGGATCAAGTGCGTCTTGTCGGCAAGATTTTAGGCATCACCAAGGCCGAAAGGAAGAGAGAGAAGGAGAAAGAAAAGGAGGCCAGACAGAATGGAACGAGAAACGATTTCTCCTCTGCCATGAAAGCAGCAGAGAATGAGAAATCTCACCTCGTAGATAGATGGCAACAGGTGCGGACACTCATCATTGACGAAAGTGAGGCATTGGATTTCTTTTCTAGGAATATGGATACTGATAACAAACAGTATCAATGATCGATGGCAAACTTTTCGACAAATTGGTGAGTCGAGACTTGTGATGAAGACTTCGAATTGACGGTCAAGATGTATGTAGGAATATATCGCTCGCGTCCTGAGAAAGTCAGATGCCCCGTTCGGAGGAATACAGGTTCGAAACCCATTGAAACTCTCAGTGTGCGTACCACTGAGATCTTTGAATGCATTCTCTGTTATATATTAGCTTGTCCTCTCCGGAGATTTTTGCCAACTCCCTCCAGTTCCGGACCAAGTCAAGGACGCGCAAATCCCTGCCACGTTTGCCTTCGACTCTAAATCATGGTCTCGGTGCGTCGGCAAGCCTGTTATACTAACAAAAGTATTCAGGCAGAAAGATCAACGTACGCTGTCTAACGCATCCACCTTGTACGAATTGACGGCCTTGATGTTCACGAAGGCTTTGTCGACATGCTCAATTCCATGCGACTCGGCGTACTGGAGCCTGAGACCATCACGGCTTTCAGGCAGCTTTCCCGACAGGTCGTGTACAATGACGACATCGAGCCCACAGAACTGTGCGTTCATCACTTGCCACCTGTTAATTTTGTTCCTTAATTGGTATTCTCCGTCTCCAGCTTTGCTACGCGAAGGGAGGTGGATAATGCTAACGCAGCTCGTCTACAGAAGCTCAGCGATCCCACGCATATTTTACGAGGCCACAGATATACCCGGCTTTGACGAACAAGGCAAGCCGGTGCCTATCGCTCGCATGGAGAGGTTATTAGAGCGGCTCGTTGCGCAAAAGAGGGTTATACTGAAGGTTTGTTTATCATGTCTACATTGCCAATCTCAGCTCCTCACTCGCGGCACTGCGATCAGCTAGGTTCACAAGTAATGCTCATCAAGGTAAAAATTCCGTCGTGATTCCTGGCGGCGTATTCTAAACGTTCTTCACTACAGAATCTTGTCCAGGGACAGCTAGTGAACGGGTCTGTCGGACGTATTGTCGGCTTTTCCACGACGAGGGAGGCTGTCAATCACGGTACCCAGATAGGGGTGCCCGAAAGCAACGTGAAAGATGCCGGACCTGACGGGAAGGCTAAGGTCAACAAAATGCTCGAATCAATGTTACACAGCAACAGCGTCTGGCCAGTCGTTCAATTCCAGAATGACATCACAATGCTATGTGTTCCAGCAACCTTCACGGTAAACAATGCTGAAGGTGATACGGAGGCAAGTAGAGAACAGGCGAGTAGATTGTATTTGCCGTCATTTGCGATGTTGACCCAATTGTATATATTCTAGGTTCCTCTAATCCTTGCTTGGGCAATGAGCATACATAAGTCGCAAGGCCAGACTTTGGAGAGGGTCAAGGTGAATCTTAGTCGTATTTTCGAGAAGGGACAGGGTTAGTGTCTTGGTTTTAAGAGCACAGAGTTTGGAGACTTCATCGTGTTTCACCACCAGCCTATGTCGCGCTCTCTAGAGCTACATGTATGGAGGGTCTGCAAGTTCTCCATTTCGATCCGGGAAGGTGCGTACATCTCTTCGTGAATGTCACTGCCTGCATCATAATTAATTTTTTTGCAGAGTGGTGGCGCATCCACGAGTAATCGCGTGGATGAAGGAGCAAACTGGTCAGGATTCTGCGGTTCGTCATGAGGTTGACGGGATCGACGCTGACCTTGATTACTGGAGTGAACTATTGTAGTTCGGGTCCTCGAGCAGTCCCATTCGCTTAAATTATTCAGTACAACAATGTCCATACAGAATTGTATATACGTTGGTGGTATCTACATACATTATAATGGAACCCATTTCTCATCGTCGCAAACAAAGGAAAAAGTCAGTGCTACAGTCTATGCCTGGGGCTACACGAAGCACATTATTCCGACGACCGTCGACGGTCTCGGCTACCCGGTATCTCGAATGTTGCATGATCTGCAGAGTGTGGAGGTGATAGTTGAGGAAGAGAGGAAGCAGGCATTCTCGGCGAGGGTTGGGAAGCAAACGCAGCGGCAGAGGCGGATGATGAGAGCGCGCTCTCGAAATTTGTTGCAGAAGATTGTAGGGACGTCGGATTGTTAAATTCATCTCTCACTTTATCAGAGCCAAGCGGCATGCGTGAGGATGTCCTTGAGGATGCGCGCGACTGCGCAGCGCTAGATGTGCCTGTCGATAGTGATGGATCTTCTTCAGGCCAAGGCGATCGTAACGGCAGCGGGGTCGAAGGGCCGGACTCCGGGTTTCTTGTGTTCGGAGGGACGGTTGGAACAGAAATTTGGTCGTCGAACCACGGGCCGTCCTTGATGGAGGGAGTTGGCGAGCGGGAGGTAAGGGACCCGAGCGAAGGGATGGGTGGATGCTTTTTGTGGGACGAGGGGGTAATTTCGGTGTGAAGTCTTGCGAAACAATAGAATGCGAGCTATCATCATTGCCCTTGGTACGAGACAGAGAGGGCAAAAGACTGTCGGACGGTTCGGGACTACGTTGCGGCGAGGGCGGAGGCATGTTTGACACAGACGTATGTGATGAGCCATAAGTAACTGCAGCAGCAACGTCTCCCAACGGTGTACCGGGAAGAGGGGGAGAACCCATCCCTGCAAAGAGAGCGCTAGCATGTGTAATTAGATCTTCCATGAGGGTGTCCTATCGTATGGTGTCTATTTGATCAATCTTCATCACAGGCAGGAAACTGCTCACCTTCCACGACTGAACACTAAGCAAGTCTCCGGTCCTCGGGAAGTCGTCGTCGCCAAAGATAACCGAACCGAAGACAATCGCGAGATTCCTCGAGTCCATTTTATTCTTGTCAGATCGCGCCGCCACTCGTGCAAGATGTTCCACAATAGCTTTCAACGTTGCCTGATGTATCGCTGGTAGTCGGCGCATCTTCGATCGCAGGACCATAAAATTGTTGGATACATGCTCGTCTAGCATAGCGAGAGTCTGAGTCGCATCTATAAGATAATCATGGGATATCTCACCGAGATCTTCCGTGTGCTGAATGCGTTCTTGAAGTGGGAACTTGAATATCGGCTCAGGAAGTTCTCGAAGATACAACTATAAATGTCATTATAATAAAGCACTGGAGGCATATTATAATTGGTTACCTTCAGTAGGTTTGACACAACATACACGTCATCGACAGCGGGATTAAACGAAAACCCTGCTTCATTGCGTTCTATCTTGTGTTGTAGCTATGCATGGTTCGAAACTGGTCAGGAGAGGAAATCATAACGGCTCATTGCGTTGGCTCACCTCCTGTACAGCAGAGTGACGTCCTGACACCTACATTCCATATATTGATCTCAATGAAGCGGACCGACACGAAAGAAAGTGCTTACTCGATACAAGCCCTCCGCGTCCATACCCCTCTGCTCAATATCATCAATACAGATCCGCACAATCTTCGGCACCTCGCCTTCACTAAGCCCATGTGTCGTCGCATAGTCCACCAAACCGACGCCGAAAATGAGGTCTTTACATTCACCAAAATAGTAATTTTATAATATACTGGCTTCGGCGTCGCTGCCAACAACAGACGTGGAATATTTGCTGCGACTACTGAGCTGTCCTTCTGTGGAGAGATCTTCATTACCATCTGCCTCCCATGGTCGCATAATTGCGAGAGTGTGGCTGCAGTCGCACTGCCAAGACGTGAGTTCGAAGCGCTCGGCTAGAGAAGACGCGCACATACGTGAGATTGTCTGTATAGATCTCAAGGACATTCTTGACGGTCTCCGCACTCTCTCGCACGAATGACTCAAGACTCTGAAACATTATTGGTTCAATATGGAAAAACGAATCTCGATATAATCACCCACATTATACCCAGATTCCAGAATCTTGACGCGCCGTAGACGTAACGTTTCCAACCAGTGGACGGCTTTCCGATATTCCTTATCTATAATGCGGTCTATATCAAATACAACGCCACATCGACGAGGAAACTGCACTGACCGGCTTCATCGGCTTCTCTCTTGGCGCGTACAGATCGGAGCGCGTTGTCTGACCTCCCTCCTCCTAGACTCTCTTTCACATTACCACTTTTATCCAAGAAAGTCATTAATTGGTTCAGCTGCTTCTTCCCTACAGACACGTTGAGATTTACGTAATGACGACCACGAGCAACACACACACCTTGGTGAGCTAGATCCTGGAGGGTAGTTGATGAGGACGGAGAACGGTTGCGTGCAGAGATGGCGCTGGTGGACGGTCGCCGATCAAGAGGACGTAGGGGTTGCGGCGCAGTTACGACCGGCCTAGAATTGTTCAAGCTTTGCCGAGGAGAGACAATGAAATTGCCCGGGTCGGAAGGGATAGTAGGCGATAATGGAGGCGCAACGACGGAGGTTGCTTTATAGTCCTGCGATTCTGGTCATTGTGCGAAACACACACAGTGAAGTATGGTTCTTGCCTCGACATCCTGACACTTCCTTAGATATGCTCTCTTTAGTCTCGGTAACGAATTCTCTGCATACTCTGAATGGGCGGTAACTGCGTCCTTCAAATCTTGTCTGATTCGCTTTCGTATTCGATCTTGAGTTTCCTGCTCGCCAAAACTGTGAGACATACATGAGGGGGGAGGATAATAAGAAGAACGTACTTTGAAGGAGGCTAGAGGTTCGATGACTCCTGAAGAAAGCGCCTCGAGAAATGCGGTGCGGGTGCTCGCCTCTGAATCCTGAAATCAATAAAATACTAGAGTTATCGAGAATGCTAGCCAACCTCTTTCTACATTGTCTGATATTTCACCCCACGCCGCCCTAGTAGTGTTCAGCTCTAGGTGGTCGTCCAAGAAGTTGTCGATCGCCTTCGACTTATGGTGAAGCTTCAGCAATGCACTGACGCTACAATAGCACTCTGTTCGCACATGAGCAATAATTTCTCAAACAGAAGAAGCTCACTAAGCCTCCTCGACTTTCTTCCTGGATGGGACACCAGTTAATTCTCAGTGCAATGAAGAGGGCTGGTAGGCACACCGTTCTTGGAAGAAGCTCA
This sequence comes from Grifola frondosa, assembly GCA_001683735.1. Lineage (NCBI taxonomy): Eukaryota > Fungi > Basidiomycota > Agaricomycetes > Polyporales > Grifolaceae > Grifola > Grifola frondosa. The sequence goes on along the minus strand of LUGG01000001.1, from coordinate 1,062,036 downwards.
AGTAGGAATCGGCCAAAACCTTAAGATGCAAGTCAAAAAGAGAGATAGCACCCTGTGGGGAATCTGCGACAGACGATCGTGAGTTGGAGGTGTTCTCAGACGTTGAAGACATTGTCGGAGAATGGAAGTAGCGCGTGAAGCCACGAAATCAGAACCGAACATTTCAAGGATTATCACGTGTTCAGAAATGCCACCTTGGCGCTTATGGGGCCATATGGGGTGGCTGCGTCGGTGTATGCACACCGTCGAAAGCGATGCAGCTAAACAAGTACATTGTCACGAAATTCTCCGAGAAGAATCAGGTGCTACAGAAAATACACCTAGGGGAGATGGTCTCCAACCGTGGCATTCACTGAGCTTTCGCCATCCCAGCGGAAGGGCTATTTCGCTGGTTTCATTCGGCACAGCTGGACGAAGATGCACAGCCAACTCATCGATGGATCCTTGCAGGGTCATGAGTCTGCTAAGGCGTTCATCCATAACATCGAGGTCCCGGTCTTGCCATTCCTGCACGTAAGTTGTTAACGTCTGAAGTTATGAACATGCGCGGAAATTTTATACCTTGCCGGTTAGCGCGGGCTGCACCGAAAGGAGAGTATCTACTTTCTCCAAATTCGAATGGCCCGCACAGAGCGCCTTCAACAACGCATTCACTCTGAATACACAAGGGAATGACCGCTTTGCTCAGCAAACCGATTTTGGGGATAAAGACGTGATAAACATACGCTTTTGCCTCTCCGACGATTTCATTGCCCAATGGTCCAAAATTAGAGATCAGCCCAACCACCACATCTTCCCTGCGCAATGCCCCGTAGTCTTCTTCCGAGCTTGTATCCCAAGTGTCAATTAACCAATTGGCCCAACCAGCAAGGCACATTTCGTATGAGATATCCGCCTTGTATTCATGTGCTACCAGCGCTACCACGTCAGATCGGATATCCTCCTGTTGTGGGCGAGAGAGAAGCCGAGATGTTATCCCAATGACCAGGCGTAAAGCTAAAGTCGGGTGTAATGACTGAAGGTGTGTTATCATCGGGGTCCAAATATGCAGCAAGGATCGAGTGAGAGTCATTTTAGTTCCCGGTGATATCCTTTTTCTGAATCGAATGATGAGGACAGCACAACCAAGAACAAAGTCAACGTACTTTCTTGAGAGTGGAACCATAGCGCCCCTTTCTAATAAGGCGTCGCAGAATCTGTCCAAAGCCCACCGTTCTCTTACATCTCCTCCCTCGTTCTCGTCGTCAATTTCATTTACATCCCACCCAAAACCTCCTTCAGGGTCGGCAGCTACCTTGGCTTCTGAGATCCACCGCTCCATGTCCCTCAAAGCTTTTGCAATCTCGGGCTGAAATTTTGCACGCAACGACATGTCACGCGTTGTTGTCTTTAGCAGCCTCTTGTATTGTTTTAAAAGGGGTGCAATGGGCCGCAGGGGTTTAAGTCGAGCAGATGGTGGGTTCGAAGGATTCAGTGTAGGCAGGAAGTAATTGTTCAAGAGCCACCTCATGGACTAATGTACCGTCGCAAATCAAAGAACCACTTTTAAAATCTGCATATTGGATAGTGCAATCAACATACGCACCTCTCTGGCAGCTTCTCGTAGAACCTCTATACTGGGCAACTCCTCATGGGTGGCAGCGTGTCTTAACTCCACCAGCCATGGAGGCAAACCCAGCTGTGTAGCTATACTGGCAATAGACCTGGCATAAGCTCCAAGCTGTAGCGGATCCACTAGACCATTCACGAGTCGGATTATTGCAGCAGCATAGCTCATGCGAATGGAAAGATGCGAGGATGACGCCTGGGCAGAGCCATCTTGTAGTACTACGGTCAAGAGACCGAGTGTAGATTCTAGAGCATGTGGTAGGGAGACAGATGCCTTCCACGCAGCTAACTGGTACATTGAGAAATAGACACGACAGAGTGGAATGACAAAATCTCACTCTGCGAACTGCCAGTACTTTTGCATCAATATCGGCTTCATCTGCATAAATCCATGAACACAATTGTTCCAGTTCAGTGAGGAACGTCCACGGTACGCGACGTGGTAGTCTCATTGGCGGATGGTTCGGCTTCAGAGCTTCAAGGCAGGCGAGCTCCGAGACTCTCGGAATGAGGAAAACTCAAAACTCTCGCGCTCGCATGGCTCATTACCTTTTCGAGCGAACGGCTATGTACGACAGGTTCACATCTGGGCGAGGACTACATATCTGGACAAAATCATCCGAGCGGCATATCGAATGCTGAGCAATTTGGCTTGAATCAAACTGGAAGGTGATCAGATAGGATGGTGGATCATGAAACATAATTTCAGGTATATACATATGATTATGAACCGTGTATTCAACGTTCTGATATAGTTTTCGCCTGGTCCCAACACCCCGAAGATGGATGTTGTTCGTGTCTTACTCGAGCCGTTCTATAGACCAGACCTAGGTTCTCCACCAAGAGATGTATCAAGAGTCAAGAGCTACGGTAGACATTCTGTATCCTGTTGACAAATATGCTTGTAAAGTTCTTCATGTTGAGGCGTGCCGGTTCACAGTGAGTACATAACCATGAAATCGGGATTATTGCCACTCCGAAGATCACCATTTCCGCAGCGTGCTATGGAGAATGACCATTTAGAGGCTTATGTACGTGGAGAAGGCCATTTATATTTTTGCGAAACTTGACACTGTCCCATCCCAGATCTCGTGAGATGCCTCAATAAAGGAACACACTTGCGACGCATAGGAAATATCCTTGTGATTTATGTCCTCATCGCTCTTGCTTACTCGTACACCTGAATAAATCATACAAGTTGAACAACATCCGTATGGCACGTCAACTTCCACTTTGGTTTAAAGCCTCTGTGAATATGCATTGCTGCGGCTTCTACTTGTCTCTTCTCAGCCCCTCCTTCGTTGGGATCCGGTTCCGACGGTTCCATCAGCCTATCCCCCTGCTTTGGTATCAACGGTGGATCTCTCCCTTCGACTCTCCCTTAACCAAATTTAACGGCATCACTGACAGTTGGCGGATTTACCTTTTCATATCAGTTGTAATGGAGTATGTCGTTTATAGAGTGGCGGGTATCTGACTATGTCGAAAAATATAATGACAAAGAACTGATGAAATTGGTCCATGCTGGCAGAGAGTGACTTTCTTCTGCTACTGTTGTTTTATTAGTGATGGTATGTTCATCAGCTTTCTCTCCTTTATGTTACGCTGAGATTTCAACTGAGAAGGTCGTCTTATCTGTGGTAATACGTCCTGACTCTTGATGCATGGGGTGAGTTAATCACCATTTTCATCGGGGCGATTTTCACCACAAAACTGATTCATTCGCAAATGGCATGACCCTTCTGCTAGTAGTGATTGACGGAATTGAAATGCTTGTCCTGGCACGTCCGAGTCGCTGAACTCCTCCGGAGAATTTATTCTCCTGGCATCTTGTCATCATTTTCTAACGAATTACAGCTGGTTGCACTTCACGGCATATGATCACCGGCTGCAGTTCGTTGCAAGGATTCACTGCCATGTAGCAAAAGTCCCATGCAGATGAGTGACAGCTCCACCGCCTTTCTCAAAGTCATCACGGCTAATGCCCGATGTGAGTTTAAGGTCGTGTTTGGCATTGGGGCGTAGTACTATAACGTAAGTGGTCCTGTGCTATCAAAGATCGCAAACTGACGAAGTTCAGCTGCCGGCGAGCATCCTTATATGTGAAAATCGGATCTGGACCCGTGAAGCATCATGGGAGGCACGACTTCCGGCGTTTATTCAGGTTTATTCTCTATGTATGTGGTCCAATATCAGTATGTTTGGCACGAGTATGCATAACCACTTGCGCTGACAAAAAATGTCGAACCAGCCAACAGGATTGTGAAATGTTTTCCTTTCTAGCGCTTGCATAGAGCCGAGTTGGAGACCATCATTCATATCGGATACGTTTCAGAATTGATGCAGTTTAGTGAAGTGCTCGGGTGCAATTGTGCAAGGGCGCATTATTCACTGCGGTGTCGAAAAGTATAATTAGACGGCGCTTGAGGTGTGATACTTTCCTTAGGCCTCCATGCAGTGCTGAAAGCGGTGTAATGTTAGATTTGACTGGAGCATATATCATGGGCGCAACAAAGTGGATTCCAGTATACCATCGGCACTTCTTTGCTTCCTTTTCTCCTATACACCGTCATATCTTCAGTTTTCGAGTCATGGTCAAGCTGGATCCGGAGGAATCATCTCCGTGATTATAATTTATATTCCCATCTTGATTATTAGCATCATCCTCGTCTTGCGCCTGGCTTCACGAAGAGAGCAGGATGGATTTTGCTGGTTGTATTATCCATAAGTCAGTTTGATGATTTATGTCGATGTTTCGATGCTAATTTCAATTCTTTCTCTCAGTCCGAATTGTTGGAGGTGTAACCCACGTTTTATCAGAGCAGAACCCGAGCAATATTACCCTTCGCATTATCTATGGCATCGCGGAGTCATCTGGAGTATCTCCTTTACTCGTTGCGACGCTTGGCTTTTTGGCAACAGTGTAAGTATAGTAACAAACTATTATGTATCAACACATCTACTGACATCGACGGATGCCAGAGGACAAGGTTCTATTGAAACACATCCACTGATGGCTCGTGGGCTGCCCCTCATGGGTATTTTGGGTATGGTCGGCTTGTGTTGGCTATATAGGCGGTGTCAACGCGGGCAATGCGAAAAGCCAGAGTGACCTCGACGAAGGTACAAAATCCGGCACATCGGTGTCATCATGTTCGCCGTGCTCTACGGCCTCATCGTAGTCGTCACCGCCTTCTGCTGGTCGAACAAGGACCGCATTATGAAGCATAGGAAACAGTAAGCTATCATTTTCCCGGAAAGCCAGCGACTTTAATAACAATGCAACCACGTTGTTGACCGGCATCACATGTGCACTACCATTCATTGCTCTGCGTGTCGTCTACTCGGTCCTCTCCTCATTTTCACCCGCTACGATAGCCTTTATCTGACGGCCAAATGGAGACTCTTCCTCCAAGCGACTCGGTCCTCGCAAACTTCGGCACTGGGCCGTGGGGCATTTATCTTGTCTTGTCGGTTGTGATGGAGTATTTGCGGTCCTTATCTACACCGTCGTGGGCACCCGCACACCGCTGCAGCAGGATGTTGACTACTACGCAAGGGGCTCGGCTGACGCCGAAGATTACGAGGAGTTGGCAAAGCTCAGGCCGCAGTACTGATTTTCTGTTTTCAACTCATTGCAAGGGGACACCGGGCGCATTCTCCAATCTGTAAATACTCGACGCAATAGTATACATCATGCTGATTGTAAAATCCACACCGTCATACTATTGTCATCGGACGTTGGACTGTATACATATGATCGCAACTCCTAGGACTGCAGATGTCACAAAACATCTCCAAGTTCCGAACCAGACGTTACGGCGGAGACAGTCACTGAGGTATTAAGACACAAAATTGTTGGACACGACCACGGGCAAGTAGCACATCAAAGCCACACAGGCCGCAAGTTCTTGCCATGTGCACTGCATGCGAAACCCAAGGAGACAGTAGCAAAAAATTCATACAACATAGGTACACAGACGTGCTCATGCAGGCAAGCCCCATATACGGACCTCTCTCCCAGTTGCTCCCCAAATTTCCCTACCCTGCTCTCCATATACGAAGTCCGTCACCTCCCCACCCTCTTGAACCGCACCAGCTCCTCCAGGACTTGTGCGCGAACACCCGCAGGCCCTCGCTGCCCGCCACACCAAGAGCAGCGCGCTAGTGTCATAGCGCACCTTGTTCACCTTGAAGCCCTCGCCGAGCGCAATCGAGTGCGCGATCTTCGGCTTGCGTAGATCCCACACTGCGACGGAGGAGAGCGAGTCTGGTGCGAGGAGGTGGTACCCGTTCTCGGAGAAACTGACCGTGTTCACGGTAAACGGCACGCTATCAGGCGGCGTGAGCGACGCGACCGCGGCACCTATGCGGACATCGAACACCTGGACCGTCGACCCGGGGGTACCAAGCGCAAGGAGCATGCCGTCGGGATGCACCGCGAGCGAGGTATACGGCTCGTCCGCCTCCGGCGAGCGGTACACCTGTTCGAAGGTCGTGAGGTCGTGCAGCGAATACGTGCGGTCCGCGGAGGCGAGCGCGAGCAGCGTCGAAGTGGGGTGTACCACGAGGCCCGTGAGCTCGCCTTTGTGTGTACGGATTGTGGCCTTCGGGATATACTCGCCCGATGCGGTGTCGTGTGCCCACGCCTTGCGACTTTATCCGCACCTGCGGAGAGTACAAGGGTCGGCTCACCCTCGCGCTCGCGGAACGCGACGTGGGTGATCTTTTTGGTGTGGCCCTTGAGCGACGCGAGGACCTTGTCCGTGTCCCTGTCATACAGCTGGACGACCTTGTCGTTACCGCCTGTGAGGAACTGGACGGGCTGGCGTGGGAGCTGCGAGCGCGGTGATGCCCGCGGGAGAAGGCGAGTGAAGGGACGGGATGGTGTGTTTTGCGGTGAAGGTCTTGACCTCTGCGGCAGTAGCATAGCCCGCAGGTGCTTTGCGCTTTTTGCGCGCGGCAGATAGGGTCTGATGGGTTTCGTCGATTCGCTTCATGATGTTTTCAGGCAGGGCGCCTGCTTCCTGGCCAGCCTCTGCCATCTCAACGTCACCTGCCGCAGGTGGCGCAACACCGATGGTGGCGGAGACGTTTGCAAGTGCTCTAGATAGGTAGGCATTCCCGGGTCAATTGGTGCTACGAAGCAGATGAAACCCATGGACTTCGGGCAGCATCACGCTCTCGAATAAGACGCGCTACGACACGCGTTGCAGCATCCTGCGCGTACAGTGCGTAGCTCAGTTCCTGGCGCATGGAGTTGTACTGTTGTCTGAGCGTGAAAGTTTCAATAATAGTCGCGTCCCACTCATTCTGCAGGGTGTGCAAAAGGGCAGGGATGGAGGTAGCGGTGGGAGGACGAGGAGCGGCAGTCTTAGGGTCTGCAAAAGGGAAAAAATCGGTATCGAGAAAAAGTAGAGCAAGCAAGGTACGTACTAGCTTTGACACTGATGAGGTCTGCTTCCTCCAACTTGTCTCCAGTGATTGGGTCAGTGCCATTCTCGGTAATATACTTCAAGATGAGTCTGCGTTCGTAGACATGGCCAGACTTCTGCGAGATAACAGGGTCTTGAGGGGGTCGCCGGAGATGGAGCAGAAGAAAGACATTTTCGAGGGTGAGACGCCGTCAGCGAGTACGAGTATGCACTGAAAGAGCAACAGCGGCAGCGAGCGGCCTGTTTGCCGTTGTTGACTGCAAGCGCCTAGCGATATCTCTTGTCCCATTCATACCGCCATGTCCAACAAACAGCGTCTTGTCCTCTCCATCATCGACTTCCTCAACCAGTCCATCGGTGATGGCACCGTCAAGCAGGATGATAAGGAGAGTCTTGAGGTAGCGAGTACGTGCCCCAATTCTCGCATCCACCCGTCAGTCCCTGCTGTCCCCACGCGCTACCCGCTCACGCTCGTTGCGTACAGTCCAGTGCATCGGCGAAGCCTTTGGCGTCGACCCATCTGACCAGGTGCAATGCGAACGCCTCACGGTGAAGCCTGCGACTCTCCCCTCCATATTCGATGTCTTCCTGAAGACGCGCGAGAAGCTCGCGTCGCCCACTGCTACCACTGCGTCTGCGGCCCCGTCCGCGTCAGCATCCAAATCGGCAAATTCGCCCTCCCCAGACGTGCCCTCCGCTGCAGACAAGGCAGCAGCGGAGAAGCTGAAGTCGGATGGGAATGCCCAGATGTCTGGCAAGAAGTACGACGAGGCGATCAGCTCGTACACACGCGCGATCGCGCTTGACTCCACTAACGCCGTGTACTACTCCAACCGTGCTGCGGCATACTCAAGCAAGGGCGACCACCCGTCTGCTGTGCTGGATGCGGAGAAGGCTATCGAGGTGGATCCTTCGTTTGTCAAGGCATATCATCGGTTAGGGTGAGTAGTACTACCTGTTGTCGTGATACACCGTATCTGATGCGGATCAATCGTTGTTAGACACGCACACTACTCCCTCGCAGATTTCAAAGCCGCTGCAGCCGCTTTCCGTCGAGGACTGGAGCTCGATCCGTCTAATGCTTCCCTCAAGTCCGGTCTCCAGAATGCCGAGACGCGCATTGTGACAGATGACGAGTGAAGACATGCTCTCCGCGACCTCTCCGTCTCCTACGGCGAGTGGTGTGGGTGCTGGGGCAGGGCTCGGCGGCATGGCTGATATGCTCCGCAACATGGGAGGAATGGGCGGTGATGCCGGGGGCATGCCGGACCTTGCATCGATGATGAGCAATCCGATGTTTATGCAGATGGCGCAGCAGATGATGCAGAATGGGGGTATAGAGCAGCTTATGTCGAATCCTTCAGTCGCGAACATGGTACGTCCCCATTACATGCATGTCCTGTCATTGGCTGATTGTGTTTGCGCGCGCAGATGAACCGTATGCAGTCCGGTAACATGCCGTCAATGACGGAAATGATGGCGGACCCAACTCTTAGGAATTTGTGAGTCTTTTAGTTACTCTCGAAGGCTTCGCTGATTGATTATCATCGCAGGGCAAGCCAGTTTGGTGCTGGAGGTGGACAGTAGAAGTGGTAGAAGTGTAGGAAACCTGTGCTCCTTACTGCGTTTGTATAGCAGGCGATATCTGGATCTTTGGGAGGATACAACTTGGATGAATACACTTTATTCACATCATCGCTTCAGCATTGTCGTAGTGCTGGGCTGTCCACTGATTTTATGCTACGTTTTCCGCCTTCGTCATACACTCTCGTCGGGTATTTATGCAACTCTGCGCGCATACATGGAGATGGTCATCTAGCTAGGCGTTGCCGACGGGCGGAACAGTACTGAGGAGAAACTGAGGAGAGCGCTGAGTGGTCGTCATCAGAAAAATCGGGAGACGCCGGTATACATAGATGGTACCGATCGCAGTCCCAAAGCATGTGTTGTTATGATACATAAGTATTTGTGATTATCATACAAGAACAAATTTATAATACTCTGACCAAAAATTAAAGCGACAAAAATAATGAGATTGTCCGAGCTTGCATGGCCATAATTGTAGTACATGTTAATATATTGCATGCACTGATGAAATAGGTGAAATAGTTGCACCTAATTCACCGTGGATTAAAAGGTCAAAAAATAATGAGATTGTCCGAGCTTGCATGGTCATAATTGTAGTACATGTTAATATATTGCATGCACTGATGAAATAGGTGAAATAGTTGTACCTAATTCACCGTGGATTAAAAGTCAAAAATAATGAGATTGTCCGAGCTTGCATGGTCATAATTGTAGTACATGTTAACATATTGCATGCACTGATGAAATAGGTAAAATACTTGATTATAATTGCATGTAGTTGCAGATTATTTTATGCAAACTAAATTAAGTAATATATATTAATCTTCTCTAATTCTCGAGTTTGTTGTAGATCGTACAGAAACTCCGCATCGCTACTGAACAATCTAGAGAGTATCATGGCTGATGATCCCCCTTTAAGGGAAGAACCATGACCAATCCATATTATGAAAATTATATATGGCTGCGTCCCTTGTCTGTCATTGTCTACACAAGAGATCCTGAGCCAGGCACTGCACCGCGAGCGTCGTCCCGGATGGTCAAAACGCCCAGCACGCAATCACTGAAATACCAGGACCGGCGCCCAAGCGAAGTCGCACGTCCAGCAGAAACCCGCGAAGAAATCCCTCGCGGCTCCAGTCGCTCGCCTTGGTCCAGAGACACGAGAGCAGGGAGGCGAGGAGGCCGATCGAGCGCGTTATCTGCCGCCAGCGTCCGCCCAGGGCAAACGTCCACGAGCGGGTCCAAGCGGTACGTCGCTTGCTGCGTGAGGAGCTTGAAGAGGGTATGACGTATCCGGCTCCCTGTTAGTGAGTTCGAGTTCTATAGTACTGTCCGCAGGACTACGTCGGTCGCGAGACCTTACAGCATACTTGGGCGCTCAACGATGCCGCACGCGCATGACCAGGAGTAGCACGATGATAGTGGCCATGAACAGCAGTAGATATACCGAAAGATAGATCCTGATTTAATCAGAGAGAAGACAGGGGGCGTGTGCGAGAGATGCTTCGGCAGAATATCAGAGGTAGGCATGAGCGAAAGAAGCTGATATCTACGCCTATGGACCCCATGGTGATTGAGAAAGACTTGACTATTGCTTGCAAGACGGAGAAGATTCGAGACAATTTGGTGCCTTCTGTCGGAGCGATCGTATGGACGTACTCGCAGTTAACATGCTCATCGCCGCTGGGACAGACTTCAGTATAACACATTGCAATGGACGAGAGACATTCACCTGAATACAATACAGGACCGCGTGCCCTAGAGCAAAAATTGCAACACCTGAAAACTGAGCGTATTCTGGTATCCGAAGCCTGTCCCTTGGCGGATCATCCCTCGCTGGCGACAGGGGCGGCCGTGCGAGCGATACATGCGAGTTTTTTTTTATTACCGCTGGGCTGTCTCGTTTGACATACAGTATGAAGCATCAGGAAAGGTAATTGCCGCTGATAATCAAAGTATGTAATGGAAAATACAAAGACAGTTGCAGCGCACGCCCAGGCCCTTCACCACGCCTGGCAACATAGTTGTGGTTAGAAAAATTGAAATAATCAGAAGAATGAACGCACCTTATCGCATGTCGGCCTTCCGTTGAAGCTCGCTTTGCGACGCTTCACCGGCTTCCTTGCGCAGCGTCTGCACCAAACGTGGGCCACCGGTTTATCTCGCCAGTATGCTGGCAACGGCGTCGCACCCAGGTGAAATTGCCACTCCGCAGGCGGCGAGGAAATCTTGTCGCATGAGCGCAGAATGTCGTCGGACAACGGCGGACTTCCCGCATCGATAGACGACGTTTTCGGCGCGGCACATTCTACAAGGGGGTCAGGAAATTCGAAATCGATCGGATATTGGTACTTACCTTTGAGAAGACGGATGTGTGTGTGTATGTATGTGAGAGAGAGAGACAGAGATTGCTAGATGTCGATGCGGTGCATGAACAAGGAACGCGAGAAGGGATATGTGTCTGCAGTTCAATCAAGTTTCCGTGACGATTACTGTGTGTAAGATGCTCGAACTACGAGGGGCTTTGGTGCGTCGATCTGGAACTCGTGTTGACCTGTTACTGGACATTGACATGAGACTCGAATTTCTTCTCGTTGAGCTTTCTGTAGTCAGGATGAGGCACGAGTTCCACAATGTACCGTCCAAGTGAAATCGCAGCAAAATGCTGTTCATTAGCAGATCCAACATAAATACGACTTGCAATATATACAGCAGATAGTACACATTGGAGGTAATGATACAAGCCTACACGATGCACAAGGTGTGCTTAGGCAGGTGTAGCGTAGTCCGACGGATTCATAGCCTAAGTTTACCAAAAAATTTTAAAACATTATTTGTAAAACGTAGTTCCTGGACTCACCACGAAGCACTACGAGATGTGAAATTCGTCGGCTGACTGGCGTGCACGTTCCGACATTGCTGGGTGTACACCGCCCGTACACCGTCTTCCACTTCTCTTGGAGACCCCCTCAGAGCGAGACGTATACATGCTTTACTGTGGTTGGAAATACGCCACCGCAACATGATCGTCCAAGGGCTCGCCAGTGGCGAAGTCGCACAAGTTCATCCGGGCTGTCAAGAAATCGCGCCTCCTGAGAGTATGGAAAGTAGCAGATGCCGTATCCCCAGGCCCTGCGTATGGCGGCGCGCAGCGGAATCCAAGTAGCAGGTGATGGCGCCAAGACATATGATTCATCGAGAGTAATCGCTGTACGTTCAAACTCGGAACGGAAGTGACATGTATCTAGCTCCCAGCGATATCTCGCCAGATCCTCATAGGATATGGGCGAATAACCGATTTTTGAGAGCTGTTCGGCAGGAATCTGGGCTTTACCGAAAGTACGGAGAAGGCCTTTCAACGGTGTCGTAGCTCTCGAGCTATGGTTTTCACACCTGGCCTGTAATCCATTCCAGGATGATGGGTGCTGTTCCACAACCGAAGTTATGTATCTGTCTCTGACCCGCTTCCACATGAGACGTACTGATAATGATTAGCATCCTCGGGTGTGAACATGCTAGCGGGAGGTAGAAACCATTCTCCCCGTGGCGGGAATGCAGGCATGGCCATCATTTCTTCCCATCGCGCAAGGGCATATGGTAAAGATGAATCGAAAGGGAAAGTGTCGCGTAGAAAGATGTCGAGCTCTGCCTGGCTGTTGATGGGGACTGTGGTGCGAACAGCGACACCGTAATTTGTTGTCCACACTCGGGCCTCGTCTTCAGCATTGGGCATCAACATGTCTATTTCCGTCGCAGATCGCGCTTGTATGAAAGGAGAAGGGACTGCGACGTTAAGCTGGTTCCCAGCACCGGCGGTCTCGAGCCCTTCAAGGCCGACAGGATTGACGGCGGGGGTACCTTATCCGTCATTAATGCATCTCTGCCATCAACGTCCGTATGAGCCTGTTGCTCCTGCAGAGGAGGATCCAGCTGGTGTCCGGTATCGGCGGGAGCGACCTCGAGCTCTTCAAGACTGACGGGATTGACGGCGGGGGTACCTTGTCCGTCATCAGTGCATCTCTGCCATCAACGTTCATATGAGCTTGTTGCTCCTGCAGAGGAGGATCCAGCTGGTGTCCGGTATCGGCAGGAGCGACCTCGAGCTCTTCAAGGCTGACGGGATTGACGGCGGGGGGTACCTTGTCCGTCATCAGTGCATCTCTGCCATCAACGTCCATATGAGCTTGTTTCTCCTGCGGGGGAGGATGAAGCTCGGCGGGAGCGACCTCGAGCTCTTCAAGGCTGACGGGATTGACGGCGGGGGTACCTTGTCCGTCATCGGTGCATCTCTGCCATCAACGTCCATATGAGCTTGTTTCTCCTGCGGGGGAGGATGAAGCTGGTGTCCGATATCGGCGAGAGCGATCTCGAGCCCTTCAAGGCTGACGGGCTCGGCAGTGGCATGTATTGATCCTATGTCGCCTACTTCTTCGTTAGCGGGCACACTGACCTTGGTATGGGATGTACTCACTGGCATCTCGCAGACTGCAGGAAGACTGGCCGCCATCATGTCCTGCCCGACACCCGACATCAGCACCCATAGGGTCGTACCGATCTGGAGATTCGCATTGTGTTCTAGCGGATGAATAACCCCAGCGGCGAACGGGAGAGCGAGAGCGACGTTGATAGTTGTTGCCCCGTGAATGGGGCTGAGGAGCGCGAGGCTCGGGAGAACGAGAGCGACGTTGATAGTTGTTGCCCCGTGAATGGGGCTGAGGAGCGCGAGGTTTGGGAGAATGAGAGCGATATCCGCCTTGTGGCGGTTGCCAACCAGGAGAAGGTCTGGGAGTCAAACCAGGTCTGAACTTCACCGGAACCTCAGAGGGAAGGATCGTAGCACCCTTTTTCTTCAGCTTAAGATATTTCCGTTCCGGAAGGACACCAGGAAGCGTGTATGTCGCAGGGGGGATGGCCGTCATTTCTTCCTCACTCCAGCCCTCATCGTCCGATTCCATACACCTCTTCTTCGCCTTCGCCGTCTCAGGCTTAGGATGGTCCATATCGTCATCCCATTCCCAACCAGTGAGACGAGAGTCAACTGATCGAATTTCACTTGGCGACGTTGGAATCGGCGACTTCGGTAAAGAGGCGATATACCAACACGGTATACCTAGCCACACAAGTCGCTTCCTGGTGACTTCATCGTTCGCGGCTGTCCAAGTGCCAACGACAGACAAGGTAGGGACTGGACGTATTATAATCCCGTCGCGGAAAGCTTTCATGAGCGTGCACCATTGAGTAAATGCTCGCAGCTTTAGGATGTGACGCTGAATCTCAGCGACTTTCGTGCGCTGCTTTTGCAGCGTAAGACGTTCGTCTTTGACGCAGCGGCGTTCCTCGGCAGTGTTTATCTCCGACCACGAACGCACGACATGGGGCAACGCATTGCTCTGAATGGCTGTCGCAGCAGTCCATTCCGACTGGAACAGCTCAAATAACGGCTCGTAGAACGTCTGAAGAACTCGGCCTTGACGGCTGTGCCAGTTTGTCGTCTTGAACGTTTGCCCATCCTCCAGCAATGTGAAGGCTGGGTCTATAATACCACTGGCCTCTGACAACTGATAACTACAAGAAATGTACTCCAGCTCGGCACACCATTGCTGCGGCTGAAACGCGAATTCGAATGTGTATCGGCGACCATCCGCATATGGCCTTTTTGGTGGGTTCCCAGAAGGTGGCTCCGCCGGAATGTAGTCAGCATTGGGAGATATTGCGACTCGATTATTGTCGAGTATTGCATAGGTGCGGATGACCTTGTGGTCGTGGAATTGGTCCCAGGGTGTCGATGGGCCTCGGGAAGATCCCGCTAGGCAGGTTTTTGGATCGTACAGGAGAGTATGACAAGTATGCATCATAGCTATACCAGCGGGTAAGCATATAGTAGTGGTACAGACGGAAGCTATCACTTACACTGAAATGTAGGTGACGATGGAAAAAGGGTGAGGGTCGGATATCGTGCACAAGCAAGCACCGGACAACGCGAGGAATTCGAAGGTAAATCGAGCAGGTGTCTGAAGGCCGGATGAAGGTCCAAAGTCGAGTAATTGACGCGCCTGTCTGGAAAACCGGACGACGCAGACAATTCGAAAGGTCTGAAATCGAGTAAATGCAGTCTGGAGACCGGACGACGCGGGCAATTCGAGGGGTCTGTCTGAAATCGAGTAAATGCGCGTCTGGAAACCGGACGACGCAAGATGCAATTGTCCACTTGTAGTGAGCAATAGCAATGATGGCTGTCCACTTGAAGTGAGCAGCGACTGGAGCACCGTAATGCTAGTACTAGTTCATCAGGCAAGAGTGAATTCAAGGAGTCGAACACCTCCGAGGTCACATGGGTGAACGTGACCCATCGACTTATGTGGACAGATTGCCTTAATTAACGGCTATCACCGCAGATGTCGAGGTTGGAGGAAAGTAATTGAACATACATATGCCAATCCAGAGATTCTGCGAACAAAGACAGGACAACTACCTCTCACCACTCCTTCCTACCGACGTCCTGGGGTAAGTATGTAACGGCCCATGGAGTACAGTCATTAACTTCGAGTATGGTTGTTTGAGGCTGGGCTATGATAATGACTTAAATTAAACATAAATTAAATCCAACGAACGGGTGGCTGCGTGATGTCTGAACTGTGGACAGAGACGGAATCGGATTGGGCGGGCGGAGCAGCGCCAACTACTCACAAGTGAACGCGCTGCTGTCCAAATTAGTTCGTTATGCCGCTCCGAGCAGACAGAGTCTGTCATATACGGTCCGCTCTCTTCTTCATCCCTCTTCGCCTTGGGTTCTTAAACAGTCACACCAACTTCGAGTACTTGAGGAGGGGTAGTGCAGTATATGGTGCAAGATATGCCCATTTGATTCATATGCAACTCGAATCAGTAGTAAAGTGAAGAGTTTGCGTACGTGAATGCGACAGATGCTTAGAACATGGATGTAAGAGGACACGAATAAGTATGGAACAAGGACGGGGTGAACGTGATGATGAGAAGACATGCGCGAATGGTCGGAGCCAGCCTCTCATTCATCATGTTCCCCAGAGGAGACGTCGTCCTCATACTCAGCCTCATCGTCTGATTCGACGTCTTCCCAGCCCTCTCTCTCTCGTCTTCCATACTTAGTTCCGGATCATCATCTGGGTTGTAAGTTTCTTCATGGTTGTCCGATATATCATCTACAACTACACTAAGTTAGAACTACGAAGGCAGTGAAAGGAACATTGCACACCTTCCGTTCTCTCCGCGGATAGAATAGCCAACCGTGCATCAATTGCATTTTCCACCACGGCACCACGGTTTACCTTGATTCCAGCTCCGTGAGCATAGATGTGACCCACACCTAATCCCAGTGATGGCGCATAAAGGTCGCGATCAGAAAAACTGCAAGGATTGAACAAGTCAAATCATTTCTAGTAAATAATATCCGAACACATACCAGCCCACGTAGTAGCGACACCAGTCCTGGGCATCCTTGGCGCAGCAGGAAGTACCAATACCATCATCATGGCGCTTGCCCCCGCGAAATCAGGAATAACGTGGCAGCTACGTAGCACATCGCTCGGATTGACGAATCCAAATGAATACGCATCGCACATGGAAGGAAATCGAAGGGAAGGAAGTTGAGAGCTGCTTCCATCCAAGACTTCGTACCATCGCACCCATAAAAAGTCCATACGACGAGGTTCGTAGTCGCGCATTCCAGATCCCATATAAACGACTTTTGCATGGTATGTCCCCAACACACGGGCATACAAGAAACGACCGGAGCCGGCGGGATCAGAACTGTCGGCGAGAAGCATGATATTGCATTGCTCGGTACCGGCATTGACAACACTGTGGTGCGGTCTGACGTCATAGGTAGTGTAGTTGAATCGGATGAGACTGTGATGATAGATGCGATCATTCTTCAAGAAGACAGAATCCCGTGGATGTTCGTAACCGACCACAGGTCCTGGAACGCTAGTCGAGTTAGAGCCGAAGGTGGCTTCTTGCGAGATGATCTCCTGTATGCGAGGAAGAAGGTGATCTTTCAGCTTTGGCAAGAAGTCCTACGGAACGCCGTCAGCACACTCAACGAACAATCCAGAAATGGCCTACCTTGATTGCTGGATCGCCAGCATGTTTCTGAAGGAAGGATGGGACATTCACCGGAGAATTCTCCGATTTACCCATGTTGTACTGCATCCGTGGATCGCTTGGGACGTCCTCCATGTCCGGAGGATGGAGAGCTTCCTGCGGACTAAGTTTTTCACGCATTTTACGTATATTGCGCTGCCGTGTTTCGATCTTGGTCAACTGTTTCCGAATCAATCTACCGTTCGTACGAAGGAAGCGAGATTTCGACTTTCGGTGTTCGGTTTCAGGCTAGGCAAAGTACATTAGCGAACGCATTCCACAAAGTAGAAAGAGCCCACCAGTTGAGTCGAGTAAGAATCTGTAGTCCCAAAGAGTCGGATGGTTGACACATAGTCACCCAAGGAGTGAAGTTTGTAGGTATTGAGATTGAAAGCTTTAGGTCGACGCGCATCGCCCGGTGCTGCGGAATTAGGACCAGCGCCTGCAACATTTTTCTGCTGACGCCTCTTTCGAGCTTCACCCTCGCGAGCTAACTCCCGTGTTTGAAACGCGGCGCAGGTCTTCTCCTTGAATTCACGAAGTTTCTGGCCTAAGACAGCGGTATCCTCAGATAGGATATCCAATGTTGTGTCCGTATGCATGCGCAACTTTGCAAAACCGTGCCAGTGGGCCATGATATATAACAAATCTTTCACTCGAGTGTTATGTGGTTCGGGGAAGAGACCTTCAAAGACGGGTATTGCACACTAGAATCCACATTGAAGCGATTCACCCAGTAGCCCAAATTAAAAATTCACCTGCAGCAAGTCTTCATAATCCCGCGCAGCCATTTTCTTCAACTCCGATCTATTGGAATGAATTTTCCTGATGGTATCTTTGCCAAATGCAGGGATTTGACGAAATCTATGATCAAAGCATGGGCTTCATCGTTCAATATGTCGGAATAAGTCAACTTGCCGGCGGTCCAGTTCGTGTTTACGGGATTCATCCAGACAATCAAGTATCCGAAGAAGATGAATGAAGAGCGCCTTCCAGACGCCTAACTCGAACTCGTGCATAAGGTCTACAACGAGCATCCCAAACAAGTTGAAATTTGGTGACGACAACCTTTCCGAAAAAGCGTTCTAAGAATACGATATGTTCAAGCTCAACGGGAATATGTAACACGAATCACACTCACTGCAGTGGGTACAAGCGACTCTTCCTGCAGCAACTTCTCAACTGCCGCACTGTTGACCCATAATTCATCTCGTAAATGAATTTACGAGCTGTCGCGACACGATCCCGACGTCGAGCGTCGTTGGTGCGAGCAAGTGTTACACGCTGGGCCATATCTCGAGTCATGCCCATGTTGTGCACGCGATTGAGTGGAATTAGGCACGCGGACATGGACAACGACCGAGATTTCTGATGCTTGCTATGGTGATCCTGAAGAACTTATCAGCGAATCCTCAAGAAAGGAACAATGGGCTTTACATACTTTTCAGGATAATCTGCGGAATATGTGAAAATACGCGGGTAAAACCGACGTCGCACGCCGTCACAACATTCGATGATAATACCGTGCTCATACGCCTCCAGAAAGTCATCATCAAGAAGGATGGTCCACTGTGCATGAAGCATTTCTCGGTGACAATGTGTGGTGAAAGCGGTGTTCGGACCCTTTCCCCCGACACTTTCCATCACGAAGTCCTTGAATGTATCAGGTAGCTAACGCATTAAGTCAGTTATGAACTGCAGGATTTTCAGGATTCCTCACAGATTCAAAGTAGGCGACATGTTCAAAGTGATTACAAGACGGGTTGCCTCGTCTATACTTCGATTCGTTTCCAAACGAAAGGTACAGAGGCCAGAGTTTAGCGGAGCCGAAATCCGTTAGATGGGTAGCATCAGACGCAAACATGAGTGCAACGACAACCCTCGGAAGGTCACATCCAGGTTCTCCAGGAGCTAGCTGAAGATCGCGGTGCGCATTGACGAACGCCTGTGATGTATACATTTCTCCGAATACTCTAACATCTTCCAAAGCTCCCTCCGGCTGCCAATGTAGTTCATAAGGCTCGTAATGAAAGTGGGGATGGCTTTCAGGGTTCGAGACCTTTTCGCGGATCACCGAAACTAGCTTTCGGTGATGAAGTATTCCTGCACCGAAATCCTGAGGCCCTGGGCGGTGCATCTTGGCATGAAAAGGAACAGATATTGTGATTGGGGTCTCTGTCCACTTGTCACTATACTGTCTCCCTTCGTGTCGTTGGGAAATGTTGGCATCTTGCTCAACGTCTGCCAAACGAGCATCGATGCGCTGCCAGTTAGTCCTTGCGATGTCTTCCGGTTTGAACTCGGGGTGACTGATGATTTTTGTCAACTTTCGAAAGGACGATTGAGACTTCACCACCCCATCATTCCAAAACCAGTTATGTAAAGTAAACGATGACTGATTTGGGTATGGGTAGTATGGTTGTTCATCGATCTCAGACGAGCTTAAAACCTCGTCGGATGCAGTCATTAGCTCCTCCCGGTCCACATTCTCTTCAGGATCATGCTGGGGGAAGTTATTTGATTGATATCGTCGAAATAACCCGAACACGTTCCGAGGAGACTTGAAGACATGTAGAAGGCGAGTCCCAACTGATGGAGCAGTATTTTGTGTTGAATCTTGAGGTAATGGAAGTGACGGAGGTAGCGATGACGATGGAGGTAGCGACGACGATGGAGGTAGTGCTGCAGCAGGTGCCGGGATTATGTCTCGATACCGCTTGGGAAGCATACGATTTTCTCTGCGGGTCCTACGCTCTGCCACCGAGCGTCCAAATCATATAGGGTAGTTGATGCTGAGTCGAAGACTCTGGCAGCGTCAAGTGGAGACGAGAGAGGGCCAAAGGTGTGCGTCTTGGTCTTCACGCCTTGAGCTTCAGGGGGCATGGAGTCATCCTGTCGTTGTCGTTTCGAAGCCCAAAGCTCCTGCACTCTAGCGAGGGCACCCGCAGATCTTTTCTTGCGCTTAGGGCAAACTCGACTATGCTTGGTGAACGACCCTGGGGTCATAAAGCTTCTCCCACATATGCAAGACTCCGTGTAGGTGGTAGACAGCTCCATCTAAGTTCCACAATATGTGAGTAGATGGATTCAATAACAACAAAGTTCAACCGACCGTATATCACTCTTGATGAGGGTGAGGAGACTCGGAACACGCTCTTCCAGAAACCACAGAGCGCGTGAGGAAATGATGTCGTCCTCTAATGTGAACTAGTAGGAGCGAAACGCGACACTAGAATGCGCCTGGAAACCAGACGGCATGTGAGATGAGAAAACAAAGATATCCTCCGCTGGTGCGGGTAAAACGCGTGATCGAAGACTCAGAGCACACTCGTCTGGAAGCCGGACGGTGCGTGTAGCGACGAGTAACTTCTGTCCACTTGAAGTGAGCAGAGGTCTGTACCTGTCCACTTGAAAATGAGCAGTATACGTATACCGTAAACGTGCGAGTGAAAGGTTGAAAAAAAGTCAGCATTAGACGCAGAGATACAAATATTACCAAATAATTGAGCGTCTACTTAACTCGATGGCACGCAACTGGAAGGATTCATTGCAGACGTACATGCTACAAGATAAATTCTCCTACGGGTGCGTCAAAAACCCTCCGTGCGACAAGTTCTTTGGAGGGAAAAGCTACCGAGGAGAGCGCGAGAAAGACATCAATCATAAGACGGTCCGCGAATCACTTGCGAAACTGGCCCAAGGACAACGGCTGCTCGAGGGGCACATGCGGAATGCGACCGAAACGACCATGAAAGGCTTCTACGTAGAACGTGAAGACCTCGGTTTCGAACTTCGAGTATGCGTCGAAATCCGAGGAACACTGATCGGTCCACAGCAGATGTTGACCATCTGGCCAATCCTTCATCACTATGGCCATCTGCTTGACCGCTTCGCGCCGCTCATCCCATAACACCGAAGTGAGACGATCGCACTTGAGGTCGTCTGTCCACATGGGCCGGACTCCTCCGCTGTTCCAGATCTCGTAGATAACACGCTCTCGTCGAAGGGCAAGCCTCTGGTCCGAGTGATTATAGAAATATGGGACGAGTTGGCGATCGAGGAAGATCAACTCCAGACGGAAGTTGAATAAAGCCAGCTCCCACACAATGCCGACGAAAACGGTGCGATCCGCAGAGAGCATTTGGCGCGTGATGTTGACGTCGCCCCATGCAGGAGCACAGTCTGCGCTATACGGCGGAAAGCCCCCATGAATACCGAACCGGACATTGATGTCGACGCGATCAGCCACCCTCTTTGCATTGGCGTTCTTCATGATCTGTCCCGCCTCCATCTTCCCTTCTTGTCGCGGCCTTTTCTCCTGTGGTGGCGGTGGGGCAGACGGATAATATGTTCCTTGGCCGACTCCGGCTCTACATGACTATGCTCGTATTCTATAGCAAAATATTTGCCCTCGAGCGCGATTCTCCACTGCTGCGTTGTCATGAGCACCATCCTGTGGGCCGGAGGGCTGAGAATCTGCTGGAAGCAGAAGATTCTGACGCGAAGCCAATTATGGGCACGCTGCTCTGTGAGGGGGCTTTCGGCACTGAAGAAAATATGGATGGGAGGCAGCGCATAAACAAGGCCCACGTGGTCGTCATCGGTGAGACCTTCGCATGACTTCAGGACGTTCGCCCACCCAGGTGCATAGGGAGGGACCCATGAAGGTGGTACGATCCTATGATTGGTCGATTTGCCCTTCTTATGGGCGGTCCGCGTTTGCAAAGATTTACGTGCCATGTAGGCAGACGGCATCCCAACACTCATCGAGGGACCGCGCATGGCTGCATCTTTTGTCTGCTTTTCCGCACTGACATTGTCTTCAATGTCTGCACCGACTGCAACTCCGCCGACATCTGTAACGCTGCTGCCTATAAAACAAAATTAATGCGCGAACGGATGATTATCAGCTGCTGATATCCGTACCATACTGCTCGGTGGCTTGCGTAGTCACCATGATGACATGGTCATTGTCAGATGCTGGCAGAACATCATCTGCTGTCAAATCAACGAGCTCCTGGCGAGGATGGTCAGGACCAGCGATCTGCGGTGAGGAACGATGTTGCTGCTTTTCGAAATCGCCAACGCGCCCCGCAGAGTATGTTTCGAGAGGACGGAGTATGGGACGGCTCGTCAGGGAGAACCTTCGCAGCCTCTCTTGAAGAGATCCACGAATCACTTGCGCCATGGGAGCATCAACCCAGAGCGGAGCGTTTGCCAAATGCTGCCCGTGTTTCATCGTGATAGCAGATGAAAAACAAACGCCTGCTAACAGCAATGTCTCCACTCGGACAATGAGGGTGCGCTCCGTGATTGAAACCCTGTCGCGAACATACCAGACCGGTACGCCGACACGATACATCTCGGACACTAGATGGAGATGAGAGGTAATTACACCTCTCAGTGGCAGTACAGGCTGTGGCTGCTTGAAATTGACGTCGTTCAGACGCGGCACGATCACTTCGCGATATATGATGAAAGCGCGCAAGTCCAGCAAGACGCGCTGAAATTCGCGGAACCACAACAAGGTGTCGAAACTTGACATCGGCACTTCCTTCAAATGGTCGAATACCATTTTCAAGTCGTCGCACCGTTGTTTTTGGAACCTGAACATGCCGGCCACCTTCTTGGCCGTCCGCATGTCATGAACTAAGAAAAGGAATTAGCACATCTACAGAGGAGCATGAACACCGTACACATACCATCATCTCCCAACTTTCTGAAGTCGTCTGCAAACCCTCTCCCTGCCATCGTCTTGGCTTCTATCATTGTCGCACGAAAACGCTGAAGAAGTGATGGGGACAGAGATCCCACAGCCTCATTGGGCAGCTCCTCGGCAATACGGAAATGATGCATGGGATTGAAGTCCATCCATGCAATATTGACGTCCTCGAAATCCGGCAATACGTGCTCGTCATCCATCACGGGAAACGCTGGTCCCATACGGAAGCGATCGCTGATTCCGAACTGAGCCAGGGTTGGGCATAGCGGCGCGGCGATGATATGGGGCTCGGAATCGCAGTACGCTTGCGGCCATTTGGCATACTCGAAGGCATGGAGCATACCGTCATCGTGATACCGGAATTCCTTGTCGAGATGTATCGGAGGTTCAGGGATCCACGTCATGTTTGGCGTGGAAATCCATAGTTTGTCGTTTGTGCCGGGGAAGCGGCTGAGACGCAAGCAGTCCCGAGGTGTGATTTCCTCGTCCTTCATTGGTCTTCGACATGCACGCATGAATTCCACCAGGCCGCCTAGGGGCTTGGGTCCAGTCACGTCTTCCGCCATAGGGCAGGCAGCAGGTAGGCAGGTAGGGGATAACAGCACGCTCGTCTGGAGACCGGACGGCAGTGCTGTAGCGTGGAACAAAACAAGGGTATTCTCAGACGTCTGGAGACCGGACGACAGAGTTCAGAAAGCTTCGGAATCTGCCAACTTGAAGTTAGCAGATCCTGTTCAGTACTGTCCACTTGAAGTGAGCAGTACTGAATTGGTGGTAGTAAGAAAGCAAGAGTGTTCGACTGAAAATCGAGCGCTTCATATGTGTCACGCCACCGTAACTGGGTCACGTGTGAAAGAAATTCGGCAACACTTGCGGCGGAGGCGGGCAGCCCGGAAAAAGGTGAATATGGGAGTATACCATATATGGGCAAAAGTACCAATGTCATGTGGCACAGCGAGTTTCTTGCATATTGATGATCCGGGGAATCGGAATTTGTCCAGGCCAGATATTGCCTTAAAGGGTAAGCATATGTCCAGATATGTGCATATTCTCACCCTATATATGGCCTGGACAAATACTACCTTCCGTGCCACCGGCTGTGCGCCGGTAACAATCTGGGAAGAAGCTTGATTTTCTAACGCGGCTCAATCCTGAACGTCGGTCTTGATTCAGATAGTGCCCAGTCACCGCTCACTTCAAGTGGACGGTGCTCAACAGGGATCTGCCAACTTCAAGTTGGTAGATTCCTTCTATTCAAACTTCCTCTGTCCGAGTTGTCCGGTCTCCAGACAACTCAGGTTATCCTCTATTCCACCTATCCGCTGAGGCTCACAGTACCGATCCTTTGAACAACGCCACCTCCACCACACACCGTGACACCGTCTGAACATCAGACGGTTAACATGTCGAACCCGGACCCCAAATTCTCTACAGAGCCGCGTCCTGGGTCTCCTGTCAGACGGGTGCTCCCTTACTTGGAACCATCAAGCCCCGTAAAGGCAACTACCAACCCGGGTAACATTAGGATACCTGGTCATGTCAAGAATGCCTCTGCGCGTTTGCCAGACATAGATGTTTCTGACTTTATGAATCTTCTTTCGCCGGAGTACGATATCAAGACCAATTCCGGAGTCCGTGCAATCACTACTCACACGTTTGCTCGAGCTCCCGAAATCTACCAAGGAGGAAACACTGTACCAACCTATCTGCGACCTCTTGAACGCCTGTGCTGCACATGTCGAAGGTGACCGTGCATAAATTACATTGATTTCAATGCTAATGCGCCCTCAGAACATATGAAAGTCCGAGGATTGAATCATGCACCTCTCCTCTTCGTCATCCACGCGGACAGCGCCCCGTCCGAACATGCACTCGGAACTAAAGTCCGCCCCGACCTTGTCGCAGTGAATGCTTCGGCGGAGGAGATAGAATATTACAGACGGACGAAGAATATCGCACAGCAGGACGAGCAGAAGGACGGACCGGAAGAACAACGCAAGAAAAGCAAGCAATTCGTCGGGGTGCCATGGGCCCGTCTCTGCATGACCATCGAGGTGAAACCAATGGTCGTTAAGGAGGGGGAGGGAGCAGGCGGCAATGTATACGACCTACCATCTTATCGGCAGGCCGGACTGTGTCGGCGTTTTCGGGCTCTGCCTCTCCCCATCGAGCTTTCGTTTGTATTGGAGCGACGCCGAGGGCACTCGGATTACGACGCCAATGGAATTGATTAATGGAGGTCATCTTCTCATGCAATTGATGTGGACCGTTCGCCGTCCCGCACGCCCGCACACTTATTATGATAGTACTATCGGGTTCATGTCAGAACTCCCCCAAGGTTCCGGCGACGCCAATAGTGCACGACGTCCTCGATTGCCATCAGGTATCCCCCGTGAAGTACGGCAGTTTGCTGGACTGTCGCTATGGAAGCTTACTGTTGGTGAAAAAGTCTATGATGACATGCGGCTGGTTTTTGTGGGAAGTCCGACTCGCAGCAGGCGGGTCAACGTTTTCGTCGACTACAAGCACAATTTGGCCTGCAAGGATATTTTTCTATCGAGGACCAGGTTCTATTTCGAGCATCGCATGCTGAACATCGCGCACGACTATGGCCGTAGTGTCTTGCCGGGTGTTCCCATTTTGGTGGAGTATGCAGTCGTGAAGGATCGCGAGGAACGGTTTATCACAACGTGCGAATCACAATGGAAGCGTCTTCGCATCGTCGTCGAGGGTATCGGCGAGACCCTCGAAAGCTGCCCGACAATTTATGAGCTACTGAAAGTGCTGTATGACCTCGTTGAGAGTGAGTATTCTTATCTTCTCCTGTCTCTTCTGCAAGCTAATACGATCCAATTGTTAGCTCATCGTCTTCTGTGTGCGCGCGGCGTTCTTCACCGCGACATCTCGATGGGCAATGTTCTCTGGAACGTTCACAAACCACCATTGCGTAAGACATATCAGAGCCATGAGGGTGGCGTCTATATCTCCCGCGTACTCGATAAAACGCAAGTGTTGCTCATAATGGAGCGTTACGTGTGCTAATTCCTTCCTTTTAGCGAGGACCCGAACAAATGTCTCTGCTTGCTGGCCGACTTCGACAATTCTGCTTTCACGCAAGGCAGCGCTAAGTACCTGGACAACCTCAAAGCGAATTCCGTGGAGCTAGACCCATCAATTGAACCGGAGGAACCGGGAAATCGCAGCTCACGCACTGTAAGTCCATCTGCTTGATTTAATGGTAATTGTACTCAGTTTAGATTCAGGGTACCCCCATGTTCATCGCACGCGCTGTCTCTTCTGGGCGTCTCCTGCAGGGCCCGGGCACACTTCCTCCCGACCTCCCGAAGGTCAGCGACAAAGCCGCAAGCCTCTATAAGGCTGCTTACAAGGATATAAATGTCGAATATCCAAAACCTACACTGGTGCCACCTGGTCCAGAAACTCCCCCTTTCTGTCATCGGGAATACCACGACATGGAAAGCGTATTCTGGCTGCTGGTTTACCGCCTCATTATGTGGGGAGATGGCAAGGACGAGCTTGAATACGATGGTGTACACCCTTACCTCCGCGACTTCCTCTCCCACGAGATTTCCAGCATGTGTCACGATCAACGAGGAGCCTGGATAGATCAGGCAGAATTTCCAAATTTGCTCCATTCGAGACTCCGGAAAGGCCCAATTGCAACTCTCATCACGGAGATGTTTGGTATTGTCTGGCCCGAGTATGCGCTTTGTGAAGGCGTCTCCGTTGACTTTGTCCATGAGGCATTTCGTCGACTTCTTATCAACGCTATTGTCGAGATGGACGCAACGGGGGAGCATTACGCGTTCGGGGAGCCACGCGGATTCCTGAAGAACTATTCCGACCCCGTAGCCCCGCAACTTCCACACATCTCTCCACCCAGCTTGGTAACAAGCGTCCCAGTGATGATTCACGTCACAGCAGTCGGAAGAGAACGAGGCATTAGTGGTCGGCGAGCTCTGTCGGTGGTACTCGCATGAAGTCCGAAATCCCGGAGGTTTCCTGTTCGTGTATTTTGTAGGGACAATGTCACGGCTGTATACTGTATTTAACTGCATGTATTTATGAAAACTTTGGCTGCATACTTTCAAGGCCGAGCGTCGCGGTTAATACAAGTTGGTGACTACACATTTCGACATTTATCGTGTGCTGCATGTTCGAGCGGCGGTGAGGACATTTGTCTCTCAACCACTTTTCCCGTCTCCGATTACTGCATTCCTATCCGCTAACGTCTCAGAACATCAAGTCACTTGGGGGGTCCGCCAGAGTCCGATTCACCTCTTCTTAATTACTCATTGAACATTTTTTTAGGCTTCTCTGTGAGTACCGTTCCAGTGCGATGACGGTACTGGTAGTAGTACACATTTGGAACAAAAGGTCATGTGACAGCAGCCGCCTTCCACAGTATTCAAGTAACTAATTTCTCCGTCATCGCTATGCCTATCTCGTTTACCCGTCATCGCTATGCTTATCTCTTTTGCCTCTTTGTTTCACAGCTTGTCTTGACTCTGCTGCTCGCCGTCCCCTTGAACGTGTTATCATCGCGCCACCGGAAGAGTCCGGCGCAAAATCAATCGGACATCGAGAAGCTGCAGCTGTGTTTATAATTTGCACTATCCGATTGGGGGTCCGAAGGGATAGGCTTCTTTCAGGCCGGCGGATGGAAGGCTTCTTTAACTTTTAACCATCACGAATACTGCTCATCCAAGTGGACAGCATTGCGTCTGCATCTGCTCACTTCAAGTGGACAGGTGCAACTGGTGTATGCGCTCTGTCCGGTCTCCAGACAAGCGTTCGCTCTAGATTGCTCCCATTCTATGTACGCGCACTGTCCGGTCACCAGACAAGCGTGTCTCCTCGCTCTCCTGTTCCTCTGCGTTTACGTTCAAAATTTAGTACGCGTCCATCGTGCGTGTATCCATTTCTCATTGTCGTTCAACCCTTTGTGGCTGTACGCATTCTCACACACGTTTGACAGCTTTCTCTGTCTCGTTTATCGTTCTCTCCTGGTCACAATGATTAAGGATGTTCAAGACCGCGAATTGGATCGTATCATGGGTAGTAGTCTACCTGACGAACTCCTACAGAAACTACAGAGTATCGTTGGGTCAAGGTTAGTTTGTCTTCCCTGAAATCTTCACATCACGATGTTACAATATGAAGCGCATGCAGTCTGTCACATATGCCTAGGTACGGCATGCGCCTTCGTTGAATGCGCATTTGAGACATTCATGCGTGTCCAGTCATCCTGCTGCAGGTACGATGATCGGGGATGCAAAAGGAACAACGGAGGTTGTGATACCGAAGTACGCGGTCATTTAATCGTTGCATTCAAAACCTGAGATTGATGTCACTCTTCAGGTCTTCTCCGGTCGAGAAGTGCAGGGGAAATCCATCGTTAACCAAGTCGGAAAGAAAGAAAGAACTAATCAAGTAGGTCGGTTTGTTGTACCCACAAATTACTCCATGCTCAAGCTTTTAGGCATCGGAATGCATCTCCGGCACGTAAGAAACGCAAAGAAGATGTGAAACCTACAATCGCCGTGGTGGTGTAAGTCGATTCTATATTTCTACTCAGCGCTTGCTCAAGCGCAACGATTTGCAGCAAACGTATCACCAAACGTATCACCAAACGCGTCATTTCTGATGTATCTGTCCCTTCCACACGTCTACGCTCCTCGCACGCGGGGATCATTGGTGGGCGCCCTATAACTGCGTCTTCATCCTTACCTCTACGAACGCTTCCTGTCCCAACCGACACTCCTACCCCCGCCGACCACAGACTTTTTCTATATCCCTTCCATTCTAAAGGAGCTGTGAGCATCGGTACTGAAGAACTGGCTATGTTGGAACCGGGTCGTTATCTCAATGATAACATTATTGAATTTGGTTTAAGGTGAGTGCCATTAGATTTGTGCGGCCGTAACGCACTCACGAGCATCTGCAGAGTATGTTATGAGGAGCTCAAGGCCAGAGATGTCACCACCGCTGATCAAATTCATGTCTTTAGTCCTTTCTTCTTCACGCAACTGTGAGTCTGTTCAACTCCCAGTCATTCATTCATTCAGCACTTAGCTCATGGCAGTACAAAATGTGGATATGATCGAGTAACATCACATACAAATTGTGTCGACATCTTCAGTAAAACAGTTCTCATCGTGCCTGTTTACGATAGGTAAGTCTCTTCACCAGCTTGCCCATTCATTGCTCATATGCATGTATAAAGCAACGAAAAACATTGGTATTTGGCAGTTATTGCTTACCCTGGATCTGTATTTGGCCCGCCCCCAGAGAGTAGTAGCACTCTTCGTGCTGGTGACGGTGACACCCAGTCCGGCTCGTCCCTCTACGCCCCAGCGTGGGTTTGCTTCAATTGTGCTGCATCGGCATACTAATTGACAGTTTAGCGCGACCATCTTTATTCTTGACTCCATGAACTGCTCTCGTGTATCTATAGGCTCGGTGACGGGGACTAATTGTGTCGAGGTGGGAGGAGTGTTATCAGATTATTTGAGTGTAGAGGCATACACAAAGAAGAACATTTCACCAACGTGCCGCCCTGCTGTTGTGCAAGTACCAGTGAGTGTTCCATATTAATATAATATGAAGTTCTGTATTTTATTTGTATTTTTCAGGTGCCGCAGCAACCTGCAGGTTCCAATGACTGTGGGTTGTACATCTGCCACTTTGCACAACTCTTCATGGCCAATCCCAAGCGAATGATAGGCGTTCTATGGGTGCGTCCCTTCAACTACAAGTTTTCATTAGAGACTAGAACTATTTTTCGATGGTAGACAGCCGAGATGGATGCAGACTTCCTGGTGGATCCCAATGCAGTCTGGCAAGTTGATGCGCTGCCTTCTCTGCGAACACACATGAAGAATAGGATATTAGCAATTGTCGAGGAATGGGAGCATTTGCATCGAAATTCGCGTCTGGATAAACCGTAAGACTCTTGTTTGTTACCAACTCATCCATGCTTGCAATTCGCCTGTTTTTTATCACTCAAAAAATCGCATTTATATGCAAGCATCTCCAAGATGTATTATGTATAGTGTATAAGTAGTGTACGCGCTCTGTCCGGTCTCCAGACAAGCGTTCGCTCCAGATTGCTCCCATTCCTTCTATGTACGCGTATCATGTATAGCTATATTCTCTTGGGATCTATCACTCTGCAGGTTCTGTAGCGCACCTGTGGTAGCGGAACACCCGGCGCGTCATGATAAGGCCGCACGTACATCTAGCCATCACAAATCCGAACTGGGCATCTGAAATACCCGGGTCCAGAAGGCTATCGAGTTTGCGTAGAACGTCGTCGATTATAATCGGACGAGGCACCGGTCGATCAGCGGGTGTCACTTTGATCTCCTCTGCCGTTACATCTAGCACTGAATCAGATTGTTTGCAGAAAACTAGTAACGGTGTGAACTAACCCAACATTGCATACGTGCGCTTTAGTTTGCGTGAGTCGGAATGTTCAGTCCCTTCTTATGGAATGAGTTGTTAAACATTTAGTGTTGAGTCTGACAACTTACCAGACTGTCGACGGCGGAATGCGTTGTCAAGTTCGACTTCCGAGAAGTGAAATACGGTGGCGGGCCTTAAGTCACCAGGTTCTGTCGAGATGTCTCGACGTATGTTCGATGAATACTCATGCGACAACTACGCACCTCTGCGATCATACTGTTTGGACTTCACGAAGAAGGCGGCGAAGATCCTCTCCAAGTACACTGTAAAACGGTCGAGCTTGGTGAGGTTTCAAGTTGTGAGAGAGCAAGTTAGATGCTTACCCAAATACCCACAGCTTCCCTTTGCACACATTGCTACGTATTCTCCCGAACATGGACCTTCGATTGCTATTAGTGTCGCAGCTTCTGTATAATGTCCTTCGTCTGGAGTTGCGTTCGG
Source organism: Grifola frondosa (assembly GCA_001683735.1). Classification (NCBI taxonomy): domain Eukaryota; kingdom Fungi; phylum Basidiomycota; class Agaricomycetes; order Polyporales; family Grifolaceae; genus Grifola; species Grifola frondosa. The sequence continues at coordinate 1,031,637 of LUGG01000001.1, read as the reverse complement.
GCAGAGACAACAAGGTCCAGTAAATTTGTATGTCATGCGATCGCTCTCGTAATGCTGACGGCGTGACGCGACGACCTCCGTCCTCCAGGGGCCTGTAGGAGGGAAAATCAGCGGTGTCAAGCATTCCTTGATCGACATGCTTACCAGTACCAGGTGCATAGCCCCTTCGTCCTAATATCATATTGCAAGACTTCATGTCGCTCGTCGCGGATACGTTGAAGAAGGGTTTGGTGTTGGGAGGTTATCATAATATGACGAGAATGATCTGTAGAAGTTCATGATTCCTGTGCTCTTATATGAGAAAGGAGGTGCATCTCTGTTGGCTTGTAACTTCATCTGCGAACATCTTGCATTCCTCCAGATGCCATAGAGACACAAGTGGAGTGTTATTGGAAACGCCGTCCCATCCCGCCCTGAATCGCCCTTCGAACATACACACAACGTAAGCCCGTCTGGCTATCTTGTCCCAGAAGCAAACCGAGGTGTGTTGTTAAGATGATTTTTTTCATTCTTTCATGACGTGCCCGAATGCCGACGACATCGTACATTTTCTTCAGACACCACTGATTAGAAACGCCGTCACATCCCGCCCTGAATCGCCCTTCGAACATATGCACAACGTAAGCCCGTCTGGCTGTCTTGTCCTAGAAGCAAACCGAGGTGTGTTGTTAAGATGATTTTTTTCATTCTTTCATGACGTGCCCGAATGCCGACGACATCGTACATTTTCTTCAGACACCACTGATTAGAAACGCCGTGCACCCGCCCTGAGTCGCCCTTCGAACATATGCACAATGTGTGCCCGTCTGGCTATCTCGTCTCAGAAGCAGACCGAATGCGTTGTCAAGATGATTATTTCATTCTCTCATGACGTGCCCGAATGCCGACGACATCGTACATTTTCTTCAGACACCACTGATTAGAAACGCCGTCACATCCCGCCCTGAATCGCCCTTCAAACATACGCACAACGTAAGCCCGTCTGGCTGTCTTGTCCTAGAAGCAAACCGAGGTGTGTTGTTAAGATGATTTTTTCATTCTTTCATGACGTGCCCGGACGCCGACGACATTGTTCCTTGAAACACCATAATGGCATAGCGCGAATACCATTACGACAGCCTTGTAGATTTGATACTTTGAGGTCACGCGAGCTTGATCAAGTTTCACCTTTAAGATGAGGTAGACTTCATCATGCGCTTATGCCTTGATTCCTCGCAGAATTAGCCCTTCAGTCTCTCGCTCTCAGTATTCATGAGTGACAACATCGAATCCGGAACCAGGCGACCGAGTGCCCTTGAACAAGGGCCAGGAAGAAACCGTACATTCCCTTCACCATACATGTTTCCGTGCACTAATTTCTTTCCTAGGCGTACCTCTGACCCGCTCGTGCACCATGGTCGTCATTTCGGGAGAACCATTCATGCCATGTGCAACGTCTCTGCACTGATTGTGAACTGTGTGCTTCGTTTAGACGAGCGAGAACCGATGGAATTATTATCTGCTGAGTATGTTCATTCATCCTTTTAGTATTGCTCACTTCCCTATCATCACGAGAACGGCGAGAGCAGCGGGTCTTCGCGCAGCTATTGAACCTGGTCCCTTTCTTGGAGCAACGGTTGATGACCGACTGCGACGAAGAAGAGATGTCTCGAGTTGCTGACTTCGTATGTTCCCTCCTTATCATCATTATATAGCCTAATGTTACTAGATTCAGCGGGGTGCTTCAAGTGCGAGGTCAGATGATACGAAGAGTCTGAAAGGTCATATTTTGGACTGGATCGGCACTCCAGGAGAGGCTTTCGTGCCCCCTATCGCCCGCAACATCAAAACTAATCGTGGCTATCATCATGAAGTCACTGGGTCGCTTCTTTGTCCGGCTGGCTTGAATTGGGCAGATTCCAAGTACGTCGACTCTCTATTTTGGCATAAGCTACGCTTACTCGGTCTAGTGTGAAGGCCCAGCTGCGTAGCGGGGAAATGACAGTCCCGGGGACCAGTGGCCGATTTTCTTGTATGCCAATAACCAGTACGACCCGGACGATCCTTGGAATGGGTTATTGAGAAGTAGGCTGTTAGTGACAGTGAGTGTGATCGGCATTGGATTTGTCATCTTACTGAAATTTTCGTAAATGCAGGCTTACAAGCATATTTTTACTTCGCCCAGTTCCGTGGACGATGAAACCAAAGCTACAAGAGCTGGCAATGCTCGTATCCATGGTATGACCAAGGTGACGGCTGCCTCGATTGCTTACATCGCTACTCAAGTGAGCATGATGTCCTTATCGACTGTTCTCAACTATAGTCATGGACGGTATCTCACGTATTCTACCAGGTCCGATTCGCCTTATCTTCGTCATCCGTGTTTTCCAGAACGGACACTGTGACTGACTCCGAACGATTCTATAATAGTGTCCTGGAGTTCCTTGATGACATCAATGAGAAAGAAGATGTCGATGCGCTTTTAGCATGGTGGAACCGGTGCGTTATGTTGCGTACCTCTCAGTCAATATGTGGATTCATGAGTATGGTTGCTAGTCATATTTTTCCTGGATCCGCAACGGGCGCACGGGCACCTGCCAAGAATAGTGCATTAGCTAAACTTTTGGAGAGACGTAAGCAGAAGAACAACACTGCGGCGGCGGTGTCCACGTAGCGGGAACACTTTATTTACATATGCATGTATCCACGCGTTGTCCTGCCATTCATACCTCGCGAATTTCGTAGATTATTTCCTTCTAAAACAGACCAAGACCAAGATATATATTAAACCCCCATAAATGTGATCGTCGCCGGTCGCTCTTCTCGCACACCTTTCAGTCACATGTTTCTGTTACCAACAGCCAGCCTGTGTCCGGAGAACCCTGTTTTCACAGCTCAGCGGTCCCGGCCGGGATTGGATAAAATTCTGTGATTGCAGAAAAGCCGGAGCAGGAGTTTTAACTGTGATAGCAGACAAGCCAGACATTGTCCGGAGTTTTCATCCGAGCAATATGCGGGGTTAATGGGTCGGCCTGCGGGGAAAAAATTCTGTTACAAAGGAGTGGCCGGACTTTGAAGAAGCAGTCTGGCCAGTTGCAGCAACGGAGTTTGATCTGCACATTGCAGGCAGGGTCCACGGAGCAGAATCCGAAAAACATTCTGTAATCATATTGTAGTCGGAGGGAAATTCAAATCTATATTTCGGAGTTTTAGCTAATGCTCCAGAGTTTAGCTGCATACTCCGGAGCTTAACTGTATAATCAAAGTTACTGTGAAGATATTATTTATATTTTGAATTTAACTCGGAGTTTAAGCTAATACTCTGAAGTTTAACTGCATAATTCAAATTACTCTCAAAATATCATTTATATTTCAAAGTTGAAGTTTACACTCCGGAGCTTAAGCTAATAGCCCAGAGTTTAAGCAAATAATTCGGAGTTTAAGCTAGTACACCGGAGTTAAGCTAGTACACTGGAGTTATAGCTAGTACACCGGAGTTTACATTGCACCCAGAGTTGAAGTAATGCTCCAAAATGAAACTGTGAACTCCGGAGTTGTAGCTAATTTCAAATTTTACCTGTGAAGTCCGAGGTTAAAGCTAATACACTGGAGTTCCACACCACACTCCAAAGTTGGCTAGTACCTCGGAGTTTGAGCTAATACTTTGAAATTTAGCTATAAACTCCGGGGTTAATACTAGTTAACCGGAGTTTAACTTCATACTTCAAAGTTGAGCTAATATTTCGGAGTTTTACTGTAACTCCGAAGTTGGTGCTAGTACATCGGAGTTTAACTCCGTACTCTGGAGTAAAAGTAGGCACCTCAAAGTATTCCGGAGTTGAAGCTAGTGCTTCAAATTTTAACTGAAAAGTTCGGAGTTAAAGATAGTTAATCGGAGTTTAACTCCACACTCCAAAGTTGAGCCGATACTCCGAAATTTGACTATGAACTCCGGAGTTGGAGCTGGGTCTTCAAATTTTAACTGAGAAGTCGGAGTTAGAGCTAGTTAATCAGAGTTTAACTCCACACCTTAAAGTTGGACTAGTACCCCGGAGTTTGAGCTAATACTCCAAATTTAGCTAGAAACTCCGGAGTTAAGCTCGTTAACCGGAGTTTAATTCCGTATTTTGAAGTTGAGCTCATACTTCAAAATTTAACTGTGAACTCGAAGTTGGAGCTAGCACATCGGAGTTTAACTTTGTTGAGCTAATACTCCAAAGTTTAAGAAATACTCTGGAGTTCAACTCCATACTTTGAAGTGTAAGTAGATGCTCCGGAGTTTGATTTCATACTCTGAAGTCCGGATATGTGACGGAAGCATACTGCTTTTGATATGTTTTAATTTCAGCCACCATATTTTTATTCCTCATTGTGTCCTCAATTCTTGACAGTCATCTTCATCTTAGGCTCATCTAAAAGTGCTTCTTTAGGAGAACTAGAATATGTACATAATTTGGTATGTTATTGGAATAAAAACATACTGTTTGAATATGATTGCCCAGAATGTTCTGCAAATTGGAAGATGAATACTTGACCAATCAAGGTGTTTGAGGGATGCTTTTGATGGTGGAATTTATCCAAATAAGGCGCACTTTACTCTGGCAAACTCCGAACAGTAATCACATCGCAGTACATAGAACAGTTTTCAAAAGTGATAAAAACAATTCCTTCACCTTTTTTCCATGAAATGTGGACCTAGTTTTGAGCACACTTCTAAACTGTATTGATGCTTATGAGGGCTTTCAATCAAGCCTTTAATCACCCTTATCAGAGAGGAACTGGCATAGGATAATGCTTATCAGTTCCCCAGGTAGATTAGACAATTATACTAGTATATGAACTCATATAAAGGATCAGATTACAGAACCAAATAGAGACATATTCCAGCTTTAAAGTGAGTCCAGAATCATAGAAAGCAATGAGAAACTGAGGATGCAATTAACAGATCAGTTTAATTGCACCTGATTCACTATGCAGGTGACTTGACATCAGCAAAACTCGAACTTTCCTTTATTGTACTTTTAGTTACTTTTTTGCTATTTAAAATACTTATTAAGAAGAAAAAGCAAAAAAAGGAGGGCTCGCTCCTTTTTTTACTTTTAAAATGCCCAAAAAAGGCAATTTTTCACGTTGATAAAAAGAAAAAGAACCGATAAGAGCCCAAAGAGTGGCAAGGAAAATTTGACTTTTGCTGATGGAGCTCAGTATAGTAGTACTGATCACTTAGCCACAATTGGATATCCGGAGGTAATCTCTTCATATCTCAACCATTTCTGCATGGATTCACCTAATCTTTTTTGAATCCTGTTGGGATATATGCAACCTATGTTCTCCTATGTAATTAAATTTCGACAGCGGCTGCAAAGATTTCTAGAAAGCATATATCATAACTGAGTGATTTCATTGCAGAATTTCAACTACCCTAAATATATGAGGCAGAATTACTGACTGTGTTGGGATGAGGTGGAATGTATGCAAAAGAGATAACAAAAAATGAGAACATACACATGAAGATATTTGGACATCAATGTTGCTAGTACCATTCATGATTATTTGGTGTACTGCGATGTGATTACTGTTCGGAGTTTGCCAGAGTAAAGTGCGCCTTATTTGGATAAATTCCACCATCAAAAGCATCCCTCAAACACCTTGATTGGTCAAGTATTCATCTTCCAATTTGCAGAACATTCTGGGCAATCATATTCAAACAGTAGTTTTTATTCCAATAACATACCAAATTATGTACATATTCTAGTTCTCCTAAAGAAGCACTTTTAGATGAGCCTAAGATGAAGATGATCTGTCAAGAATTGAGGACACAATGAGGAATAAAACATATGGTGGCTGAAATTAAAACATATCAAAAGCAGTATGCTTCCGTCACATATCCGGACTTCAGAGTATGAAATCAAACTCCGGAGCATCTACTTACACTTCAAAGTATGGAGTTGAACTCCAGAGTATTTACTTAAACTTTGGAGTATTAGCTCAACAAAGTTAAACTCCGATGTGCTAGCTCCAACTTCGGAGTTCACAGTTAAATTTTGAAGTATGAGCTCAACTTCAAAATACGGAATTAAACTCCGGTTAACGAGCTTCAACTCCGGAGTTTCTAGCTAAATTTTGGAGTATTAGCTCAAACTCCGGGTACTAGTCCAACTTTAAGGTGTGGAGTTAAACTCTGATTAACTAGCTCTAACTCCGGACTTCTCAGTTAAAATTTGAAGACCCAGCTCCAACTCCGGAGTTCATAGTCAAATTTCGGAGTATCGGCTCAACTTTGGAGTGTGGAGTTAAACTCCGATTAACTATCTTTAACTCCGAACTTTTCAGTTAAAATTTGAAGCACTAGCTTCAACTCCGGAATACTTTGAGGTGCCTACTTTTACTCCAGAGTACGGAGTTAAACTCGATGTACTAGCACCAACTTCGGAGTTTACAGTAAAACTCCGAAATATTAGCTCAACTTTGAAGTATGAAGTTAAACTCCGGTTAACTAGTATTAACCCCGGAGTTTATAGCTAAATTTCAAAGTATTAGCTCAAACTCCGAGGTACTAGCCCAACTTTGGAGTGTGGTGTGGAACTCCAGTGTATTAGCTTTAACCTCGGACTTCACAGGTAAAATTTGAAATTAGCTACAACTCCGGAGTTCACAGTTTCATTTTGGAGCATTACTTCAACTCTGGGGTGCAATGTAAACTCCGGTGTACTAGCTATAACTCCAGTGTACTAGCTTTAACTCCGGTGTACTAGCTTAAACTCCGAATTATTTGCTTAAACTCTGGGCTATTAGCTTAAGCTCCGGAGTGTAAACTTCAACTTTGAAATATAAATGATATTTTGAGAGTAACTTTGAATTATGCAGTTAAACTTCAGAGTATTAGCTTAAACTCCGAGTTAAAATTCAAAATATAAATAATATCTTCACAGTAACTTTGATTATACAGTTAAGCTCCGGAGTATGCAGCTAAACTCTGGAGCATTAGCTAAAACTCCGAAATATAGATTTGAATTTCCCTCCGACTACAATATGATTACAGAATGTTTTTCGGAGTTCTGCTCCGTGGACCCTGCCTGCAATGTGCAGATCAAACTCCGTTGCTGCAACTGGCCAGACTGCTTCTTCAAAGTCCGGCCACTCCTTTGTAACAGAATTTTTTCCCCGCAGGCCGACCATTAACCCCGATATTATGCTCGGATGAAAACTCCGGACAATGTCTGGCTTGTCTGCTATCACAGTTAAAACTCCTGCTCCGGCTTTTCTGCAATCACAGAATTTTATCCAATCCCGGCCGGGACCGGCTGAGCTGTGAAAACAGGGTTCTCCGGACACAGGCTGGCTGTTGGTAACAGACCGGATGACTGAATGGGCTCCTTCTCGGTCGGGCGCACCTTACGAAACACCTGCCAGACTTGCATGCTTGTGGAGCTACGCCAACCTCGCTGCCGCTGGTCGCTCTTCTCGGTCGGGCACATCTTACGAAACACCTGCCAGATTGCATGCTTGTGGAGCTCACGCCAACCTCGCTGCCGCTGGTCGCTCTTCCGGTCGGGCACATCTTACGAAACACCTGCCAGCGTAATATATCTTTACATGCTTCGGTTGATCTGTTGAGTTCCTGTAAGCATTGTGTCAATTGACATTCCCGGCTACCTGGCAGGATGTGTCAGTAACAATCTCTCTGCTGCATCTCACCGGATTCTCCTTTATGATATCACTAATAATATCCTAAAATACTTATGCATTATGCAGATGTCACCAACGCTACTTAGGATTATATACCCATGTCTAGTGCCGCATCCGGGCGCACCTTACGAAACACCTGCCAGCGTAATATATCTTTATATGCTTCGGTTGATCTGTTGAGTTCCTGTAAGCATTGCGTCAATTGACATTCCCGGCTACCTGGCAGGATGTGTCAGTAACAATCTCTCTGCTGCATCTCACCGGATTCTCCTTTATGATAACACTAATATATCCTGAAATACTTATGCATTATGCAGATGTCACCAACGCTACTTAGGATTATATACCCTTGTCTAGTGCTGTATCAGAATTACAGAAATTTGTTAAATTATACATAGTATAGAAACATATATACCTTTACATTTTGTTCATGAAAACTCTGATGGTGTTGTATTCATGCTAGCAGTGTGACGTCACATCCCAACGAATTTCTCGGTACACGCGCCGATCCCGCAACTTGGTCTGGCTTCGTCTCGCGTTCTGCGTTGTCCTCCTTCCACACGACCATGTCCACCTCAAAAGGTACGTTCCTCGTCGTCGCTGCCGTCGTTCTCGTCCACTTATCCAACCCCCAGAGCCCACCCGCGTCGTTCCCCTTCTCTGCCGCGCCCTTCACCGCATCCGCTCCACTCCCCCAAGGATCATTGCATCCCCCGCAACACGTATGTCTTCCCCCTTTCTGAGCCACTTCGGAGTTTTGACCATTCCTTTGCAGAACCTCGTCGTGCAGCTGTCGCTATCATTATTCGCATTTGCCCTTCTCCCGCCTTCGAATCTGCCCCAGATGTTCCTTCACCGTCACTAACCGACTTTTTCCAGCTTGATTGGGTCAACGCACAGGGTGCTCGACCAGAGATTCTTTTCCTCCGTCGGGATAGGCCTGGTGGTCCACCACATGTCGCCTTTCCCGGAGGCAAGACAGAGGAGGGCGACGAGGGAGGGCTCTACACAGGTACGTACGCCCTACCCTTCCCTGCACCACCCTCTGACCGGTCACAGCAATGCGACAAACTTGGGAAGAGATTGGGCTCGACCTCGCCGAGTCCGCGTATACCTCGGTCGGACAGCTTGACGACCGCGAGATCACAACCTCTCTGGGCAAACGTCTCCTCATGATCCTCTCTCCTTTCGTCTTCCTCCAGCTTACTCCCCACACCACACCGGTTGACCCAGCCCAGGGCACCGAGTTACACTGGGTCCCCATTACCGAGCTGCTACCGCGTCCGGTCGGCGATGGACCCCGGTGGTCGACGGTGACTGTGGACGCGTCTTCGCGCGTCGCCTCGCGGCATTCTCCTATCCTTCGCCTGCTCGTGCGCGCACTCGTCGGCAGTATGAAGTTCCCCGCTCTCCTCATCTCCCCCACGCCATCACCCTCACCCCTTCACACGGATGAAAAGGCGATTGACGAGAAGCGTGCACGCATCGAGGCCGCGGGCGCCGCGCCTGCGCCCCTCACACGGAAGCTTTCTCTGCAGCTGCTTACACGACGGTCACAGAACGATGACGATGCACTGAAACTGTGGGGCTCTCCCTTGGCATGACGCTTGATCTGCTTGCGTACATGGCTCCTGACGGTAGCGGTGCTGCCTCGGTCTTGCTTCCACCAGACGCCGAGTCCGAGCTCCTGCGTGTCCCAGTTATGGCGCCGAGCTTGGCGAGTGTGTTCCCGCGATTTGGCTACCCGGATGTGAATTTCTGGATTTGGTGAGTCTTGGGTTCTTCTGGATACTTTTATACCTTAGTTTCGTTCTGTGCAATTGTACGTGTTCTAACGGGCTACCACGACATCTGTAGGGTATTTGGAAAACGCTATCGTGCTGTCATTCGCGGCTGGGAATCCAGTGTGCTCACAGGTGGCACAAACGATCGCCGGTGTGTCCCTATATTTGCTATAATTAGATCTTGTGCTGATGTATCCGTCTATTTGGCAGAATAAACTGGACGGGCTCTGCGCTAACGACATTCTATGCAGCGGTGCGCAAAGCACTCGTCGTCGTCATCGTTGTGCGTGCGATCCTCGTGCTTGCGGGGCTACTCTTCGGAGGATGGCTACTTTTCCTGAGGTCATGATGCCCCGTCTAAATATGGAGGATAACCTGAACTGAATGGTCTTCGACCACGTACATGCTTTTGGACCCAGCATGTTCTTTCCTGACCGATTGTCTTATTCATTTGTCTTTCTACTGTCTGTCTACTGCCGTCTATTGTGGTTTGTTGTTTTTCTATGACGACCAGGATACACATTCTCCCTATCCATTCTTTTATTCATTTGTTGTGTCGTTGTATTTGGCCTGGCCGTCAGGCTTCTGATTTGTTCTTCCGGGTAGGTACAACAGGAGTGGAGAATGGGCTCGATGTAGATCACGAGCGGGTTCGTTACGATACTGCATAGGCATAGAGCCATACGATGATTCACGAGGTTCTCTAAGGTGGTTTAGTTCGCGGAATGCATCATTTCTATGAACGCGACCTCTTCGATTGTCTTCTGAGATTTGGCCGACGCGATCGTACACCACCATCACGTGAGACGTGACATGTGCTTATGTGATATTCACGCGACGCGTCAGCCTGGGTGACGTCGAGAATAAGTGCTGTATACCACTTACGCGCTCGAAGGCGAAACTAATTCCGTAGCTTGTACCGCAACCACCACAACCAACGTCTCGCAATCACGATAACCTGCAATGGTATGTCCCAAATTTGTTCACCGAACGACGATAGAATTTTATACTCTTGTCTAGCTTGTTAGAATCCGATCTAAGGACGGGAATTTTCGATTCGATCTCGCACCCACCACAGACATTTCAGAGCTCGTCTCGAAGGTACGTGTTGCCGCATTCAAGTATACAGCGCCGTCTGAATGACATGGAAAATAGATCATCGAGACTGCTAGTGATCCGGATCTCTCCACGTTAACAATCTCTAATCAGCCTCGGGGGAATGAAGTATTGGTGTCGGCTTTGGCGGGAGAACGTTGCAAGCACTCGGCTTCAAGTACGCTTGCACATCTATCCGTTGCATGAACATTCGTTGATTTGCGATGTGATATCAACAGACATGGCGATCTCTTCTTTGTCTCATACAAATCCAACCCAGCGCAGGACACCTCTGGCGGCGCTACCACCACCACTTCTGCCCCGACCACACATGATAGCTCAAAGCGGTCTTGGGATGCAGTAGTGGAGGATTCTGTGGACCAATACTGGCGCAAACAGGACGGGAAGATCCGCGCGGGCGCGACTCACGCTTCTGCAAACACGGCGCGAATGCGATGTGCGACTACTGCATGCCACTCGAACCGTACGACCCGGGCTATCACTCCGAACACAGTATCAAACACCTCTCCTACCATGCCTACCTCCACAGGCTCGCGCCCAACGCGTCCCCCTCCGCAACAGCAGCTGGCTCCTCCGCAACCGCGTCCCTCCCCCGCTCACGCCGCTCTCGTACCGCGTGAAGGACCCGTGCCCATCAGGCGGGCACCCGCCATGGCCGCTCGGGATCTGCACAGGGTGCCAGACGTCCGCGATCACGCTGCAGAGCCAGCCGTTCCGTATGGTGGACCACCTTGAGATCGCGTCGATGGGCATTGTGGACCGCTTCCTCGCCGCGTGGCGTGCGACGGGCCTGCAGCGCTTTGGGTGGCTCATCGGGCACTACGAGCCGTACGACAAGGTGCCGATGGGCGTGAAGGCGGTCGTGGAGGCGATCCACGAGCCGCCACAGGAGGGCGAGCTCGACGGGCTCACGCTCGGCCTCCCGTGGGAGGACGAGCCGCGCATCCGCGGACTCGCGCGCGACGCGACGACTCCGCTCGCAATTGTCGGGTATATATTCACAGACCTGGACCCTACGCCGGAGGACAAGACGAAGAATGTGTATAAGCGCCACCCGCAATCGTTCTACCTGTCATGCGTCGAGGCCATTTTTGCGGCGCACGTGCAGAACGCGAACCCAACGCCGTCGCGCTCGTCGTTCAGCGGCTCGTTCGGCTCACGCATGGTCACGGCGGTGCTCACAGGCACGGCTGACGGTGCGATCGATGTGTCAGCATACCAGGTGTCGGAGCAGGCGTGCGCGATGGTGGCTGCTGACATGATTGAGGCGAGTGTGGAGCCTGGGATAGTTCGCGTGAAGGAGGAGGACAGGAGCCAGGACTCGGCGCGTTACGTGCCCGACGTGTTCTTTAGATACAAAAACGAATACGGGCTTGACGTCCAGAAGAATGCGAAGCCGTGCTTCCCTGTGGAGTATTTGCTCGTAAATGTGCGTGTACTTGCCGAAGTGTGCTATTCGGATGCGCGACTGATATTTTTCAACAGGTGTCGAATGGTTTCCCGCAAACCCCGTCTCCGATCTTCCGCTCGACGGCATTCCGGATTGAGAATCGTCCGGGATTAGAGGATCAACATATTGAGGGCGTCCTGCGCGAACTCGCGCGCCTCGGTGCACCGGACATTCCACAGAGCGCGCATGGCGGCGATTCGCAAAAGCGCGCGGCGCTCGCGGAATGGCTGAGCGACTGGCACCTTGTCACATTTTTGGGCACGACACAGCTCATTTCACAGGTGCAGCAGATTTTGGTGCATAATCTTCTCTATCTCATCACGTTTACGGTTCGGTGTCCGTTAGGATGATATGAAAGTGCTGCTAAGAGCTGCAACTGCGCCAAATTTGAGCGACCCCTCTGTGCTCGACGAGCTGATCGGCACGGAGAGCTGGCACACGCTGATGACGTTCACGCGCGAGACTGTCCGTAAGTCACTGTTTTCCGCACACGTCGTAGTAATGTACAAAGTTGACATATGTCGCAGCGGCACCACAACGGCCGTCTACAGGGCCCCCGCCGGGATCTTCGCACACACCGATGGACGAGGACATTCCACCAGAAGTGTTCGATCAGATCGCACGGTCACAACAGGGAGGATCGGGGGCCGCCGGTGGCGGTGGGGGCGTTCGAATCTGCCCGCACTGTACGTTCGAGAACTCGCATGGAGACAGTGATTGTGAGGTGTGCGGTCTGCCACTATAGTTTGTAAGAGTGTAGTTAGTATGTTGTGAGATAATGTGGTAGAGCAGTAAACAAGCTTGCATTTCAGTTGATGAGGAATGTTATTCAAGTGGCAGTCTTATTACTGCCGAATAATTGACATGAGCCAGTGTTGTGCAGGACATCGAACGTTCGCAGAGGTCGGCGACAGTTTGCAGACCTGAAACCACGACCTTTCTCACGAGAGCGTGACCTTTCTGCAGCACTTGGAACTGAAATTCGGCGGGGTACGTGCTTGCCGGTGCCGATTCCGGAAAGCGACGGGGAAGTATCAAGGCCCCATGTCTTTCCAAGGTCGTGCGAGCGTGACAAAAGTCGTGTCGACTACATACCAACGAACTGATGGAAAATTGTTGTAAAGGTCGTGGTCATGACTTTTGCGAACATTCAGACGGCCGTAGAACACTGACATGAGCGCTTGAGCTTATCGGAATTGCTCCAAATTTGGAAGGCATCAATCGGAATGTCACATAAGCTACGTGCGGACTAATTTACGCATTTCTGCTATGTCTGAGTGCATTGTGCATGCTCAAATTACTTACTCTACAGTAACAGTTTCAGAGATCACGACGCGGGACAAATTCCAACTAGAATTAGCTTTCGCCTAAACAAAAACATGACGTTCCATTTCTTGGTGAGCATAGTTTAAAAGTTATTCCGCTTTGATACCTAGATTTCTGTTATGTAACAGGAATTCAAGAGACGAACACTGACATCAGGGGTGCGATAATGCAGCATTCCGATGTGTGGTACTACACCGTCCGATCAAAGATGTCAGCCGTTTCAGACAGGGATTTACGATAGTGAAACCTTGGAATTTTTCACAACAGAAAAGGGTTGTTGGAAGGCCCACATGCCGGACCCATTTTATGGCATTGTTTCCGAGCTCAAGGGCACCAACAGTTTTGAGAGATTTGGTTCGCCTTCGCCCTCCCATCCTGCGCATATAAATTGGCGCATGGACATCTACATCGACAACGCAGTGTGAGACTCGCTGCATTTTCTTGAACTGGAATGTTCGTTGATACCGCATTTCAGTGTCATACAGAATTGTTGTGTGATCGCTTCTTCAGGTCCGCCCTGTCGTGCTTTGTTCTATCTGTCTTCGCCGTGTTGCTGACTTGGTGCACAAGCTGTCTTGTTTTTTGACTTCCTGGTCACAATTGGGCTTGAAGTGCGATTTATATGGGGTAGGAAGTTCACGGGTGCGACCGTTGTATACTTCATCAATCGTTATGCCACTTTGGCCGAGAGGATTATCTTGATAATATTGTCCTTACTGCCGACCACGGGCAATGCGGTACCAAAATCCTCTTCTATAATGTCTCCGTCCACTGACCCATCTTCATGTTATAGAGGTATTCCTGAATTTCTCTAAATTCAAATGCTACTTGGTCCTCATGCCCACTTCGTGCAGGTGCGCGGGGCAAGGATTGGAGGCCTCTTCTAGTTTTGGTTCCTCTGTACTCAATCAGGCCTGGAAATATCATCGTGAGCATCTTCTTTACGTTCTTCATTCTTCTCACTCTGTGGCAGTTCCAGTATATTTTTTACACTCCACGTGCCTTTGGTCCTCCTTTGAACGGATGCAGGGGTCTCCACTTCGTCCCTAGAAAGCTAATTTTTCAGGGGTGTTGATCTATTCTGATTCGGAAATAATTGGCTGACCGAAGTTTAGCAGTCAGTACTTGAAAGATTTTTAGCTGCCGCAGCATATTTATTACTTAGTGCCCATCTTTGCATCTTCGTCCGCCATTGCTACCGAGATATTTCTCATTGCCTTCACGTGGATTCAAACGTTCGGCGTTCTGAGGTCGGGAATCAAGATGCCCATTGTTACACTGCTTCTTCGCGATGGTTGTGAGTCCTTTGTTCTAGCGTGAGCTCCGCCTAACATTCGACATTGCAGGGACACTCTTTTTTGTGTAAGTCATTCCTTAGTATAAATTGCCACGATGACCGATCCATAGAGCAGTTCGATCCTTCTTGTTCAAATCTGCATTATTATTTCACTCACGGTAATTTGGACACATTGTGACGTAGTAATTTAAACTAACACTCTTGTAGATCAGTTCGGTATGTACACGTCTACAGTAACGCTATCACCTGCTGATCAAGACATTACTGCTATCGCATGCTAAGGTGATGTTGTTGTTAGGGCCGGTGATACAGTGCATTATTAACTCATGTTCTGTCACAGTTCATCCCGGTATGTACTTCAAGCCAAGGATCTCGATGACAGCTGATCATACTGCAATCCAAGGATGCCGTCGTGACTTCGCTGTCCTATTTAGATGATGTGTAAATATTTTTTTTCTTGCATGCATGGTCCAACTAAATGACATGCGTATCAGCTCCTCGTCAATCTTTGCTTCGCGCTTTATGCTCAACCTACGTGCGGTCTATTACACCGAGGCCGATGATCCCTCTCGTTGTGCGTCCGCCTCAAATCTGCGCTTCGACATTGTCGGCAACCTGGGTGTGCCCTTGGAGCTCGAGTGGGATGTGATGGGGACAGGAGGACGATTGTGAGGCAGCCGAGTTCTCAGATAATCCTCTCTTGTGCGGTTTGGAGATGCCCTCCGAAGTAATCGCGTTGGATGACGTTGAGGTACGAGCATGTCGTTATGTAAGATTCTTTTCTGACACCTTCTTCAAGCTTGGCGAAGATAGAGACAGCCTGGGACCTCGATGAGAAGATTTCTTGTCGCATGACTACACAGCGCCCATAGCTACCCAATATTCTAATAATCTACAAGATGGTGGACATAATGGTATTTCTCTAGTTTGAATATTCGATGCTGTTAAGTACCGATACCGCAGTGAGACTTAGCGAGTTTAGCTATCTATGGCTGATACCACTATGAGACTGGAACATGCATTTAGGTGCATGAGCATTTGAACCATTCAGAGCCGTCGCAACAAACAAGATAGGTCCATCTGTAGAGTCAAGCACTCCTCGCTCTGACTGTGGAGAGGGATATCAACAGCCCATCAGGCATCGGCAACCAATAGTAACAGTCAAGTAGCTGAGTCTCGTCCAATCCCTCGAGCACCGCGGCAACCTCCAATATTTCCTCTGGCAACAGAGCTACCAGCTGTTCAGCCCCAACTTTTTCGGCTCCACTTTCTTCAAAAGAACCAACTGGAGGGTAGCCAAGCCCATGTGGCCTGCGCATCTGTACAGCACTCTCTCGCGAAGGACGTCGTCATGGACATGGCTCCAGAGCAGCGAGGGAATGAGCCACTTCTCAGAAAGTGGCTGGATGCCGTTCATACACAATCGGTGCATCTCGTCCAGCCCGCAGGGATCACCCGGCGGGTGTTCGAACATACAATTGACGTCGCTTAAGCAATGGAACATCCATTTCAAGCGGGTCTGATTGCTTAGTGGCTCCAGCGCATCAGCGCCAGTAGCGTGACTCGGGGCGATGATGTTGTGGTGAAAAAGATCACAATAGATCCAGAAGTTTATCACAGAGAGGGTGATGTTATGGCACCGGGGGAAGAGCGAATCGTCGACGCTGGAAACATCACACTTGCCCTTGAGGATGGTGATTGCGGGCTCCAATACTGTGATGCATGTGATGCGTAGGAAGGCAAGATCATCCAGAGTCAACGGGGAGATCGAGAGAGCAAGGTCGCAGAGCCGCACCGGTCCTCCTGTGGTAATTGCAGTGGACAGTCTATTACGATTCTCGGGAGACTGTATGGCCCAATCTGCGAGCGCACGGGCCTTGACTGCGATAAAAACGTGCGGGTAGGGCTGGATACCTGATTCAGGAGTCGTGGCAAGAGAACGAACGACAGAAGGAGTTGGATTGGATGTCCATGTGTGGAGACATCGCGAAGTGAGAATGAGAGAATGGAGATCGTCGAGGGAGTCGAGATACTCAGGGAGGGAGGCCAGGATATCGGCGGGCAAATCTGTTATCAACATGTACGGCGAGATATCTCAGAAATTCAATGTACGACGCCTTTTGTATGAGCTCGGGATAGTATCTCAGAATTCACAAGCTGATCAAATGTTGACTATAGAATTTGACCCAATTTGGCAAGTATCCAAATTGAATTGCATATATATTACCATACGAGATGCGAACAATCATGGTATATAAATATATAAAGGCCCGTAATTCTTACATCGGTATCAACCAAATTGTGCAGACATCCAGCTTTCGATGCGTCGTTGCGCACTCGTGCAACCCCATATCCGAACACATCCTAGAAATGATGCAACAGATTGTCGATATCGACTAGTAATGAACCCCAGATAATAACTGTATTGTCCTCGGGGTCATATCCAATAACATCACTCCCAAGGTACGCCGTCCCTGGCTTATAGTCTTTCAGGCTCTTCACCGCCGCAGCGAGCGCCTTGATCTCGTCCGGGACCCTCTCAGGGCCCGCGCTCATTGCTTCCGCATGAAACGTGACCAGCTTCAACAACGCCAGACCCACGTGGCTCGCACGCCGTATGAACATACTCTTAGCACTGTATTGTGCGAAGGTTATGTCCGCGAGCTGGGCGGCAATTATTCCGCGCAGGCCGTCATTCACCAAGTATACCATGTCGAGCAGCCCGACATCGCCGAGCTCGCCGAACCCGTGGCTCTCATCACAGTCCCGTAGGAAATGGTGCACCCACTTGAGGCGGGTGTCTTTGCTGAGGGGCATCGGTGCGGGGACGCGCGCCGCGCGACATAGCGCAGACGCGGCATGGCGTGGTAGAACAGATCGCAATAGATCCAGTAATTTATTATGGAGAGCGGGAGTCGTGGCAGACGACGATGTCGTCGGCGCCGTCAGTGGCACCGCGACATATCGGGTCGAGGATCGCTATTGCGGGATCGAGAACCGTCAGCCGTGTAGTGCGGAGGAAAATCAGGTCTGCGAGGGTCAGCGGGGAGATGGAAAGAGCGAGGTCGAGGACGCCCTGGGGGCCGCCGGTCGTAATGGCGGTGAGCAGCGAGTCGCGGTTGGCAGCAGACTGGACGGCCCAGTCTGCGAGCACGCGGGCTTTGACAGCAATGAAGAGATGCGGGTACGGCTGGATACCGCTGTGTGGGCTCGTAGCAAGGTGTCGTATAAGGGACGGTGAGGGCTAGTGTACCGTGCATAACTCAGTTTTTTTTAACAGGTGTTAATTAACACGGTTAATAACAGGTTAATAACAGTTAAATAGTCGGAGGCCTGAATAGACCGGTTAAAAAGTGTGAATAAATCCGGCTTTGAAAACTTTGATAGTGCGGCGTTTTCCACGAGCAGACGGTCGCCGGGTGCTCGGACAAATACATTTTGCAGTTTCTATTGCTACAGTGGAACTTCAACTCGACTGAGAAATTTCCCCGTCGTCCGAGTCCTCATCCGGCCATGAGATTATGGGCAGTGTTCCTGGGCCTGGTGGTAGATCTTAGGTCGAACTCACTGCTGAACATGCTCGTGGATTTCCGTGACACATCAAGAGCACACTGACATTGCACAGCCTCCCCCGAGGAGAGATATAGCATCATGAACTGGGATTTTTAACTTTCGAATGTTTTTTAACATGTTTAAAAGTATTTTTAACATGTTTTTAATTGTTAATAACTACATTGTTAATAACTGTTATAAACTGTGTTAAAAATGCACGAAATCCCAGGATAGTTAAAAACTGTCAGTTAAAAAGCCCGAGGAGTTTTGCACGGTACGCTAGTGAGGGCGCTGAGTTGGCGAAATACAGCACGCGAGAGGTAAGAATGAGGGCATGCAGATCGTCCAGCGACTCGAAGTGCTCTGGGATGAGCCTTAAGATATCGAGGGGTAGGTCTGTCAGCAGCATGGGAATATATGGTGGTATTGCGAGAAGAATAGGAGGGCTAGCTATGGGTATGTGGGCGTCGCTATATGAGGGGGTGGTAGCCACCTCACTGAACTAAAGACAAAGAGGACTAAATTAAGCGCCGGCTATGGCGATTCATTCAATCCATGACTTCCATCAATTCAACAAACAAAATCTCGCATCGTGAACGTCTATCGTGATACGTACTTACATACATCGGGGCAATTTTTTTTGCACAACACAAATGATATCGAAAGGCATACGGAACAGACGCTAGAGAGTACAGTTAGAATTTGACCCCATTTGGCAAGTATCCAAATTGAATTGCACACATATTGCATTGTATGATGGCTTTCTAGAGTTTGATAAATTCCCATAAGGGATATCGCGAACATGGTATAAAGGTTCGTGATTCTTACATTGGTATCGGCTAAATACAGCATCCTCGATGTGTTGTTGTGCACTCGCGCAACACCATACCCGAACACGTCCTAGTGAACACGCCAAAAGGAGGAAATGTCGGCTTGGAGCGAAACCCAGTCAAGAACTTTATCGTCCTCGTTCTCGTCGTCGTTTACACCCGTCCTGGTGTACGCCTCCAACAGTGCCGCGTCACTCAAGCCCTCTATCGCCGTAGCAAGCGCCCAGATCTCGTCCGGGGCCCCGGCAGCCCCACTTATGTCTTCCTCATACAAGACGACCAGCTTCAGCGATGCGAGGCCCATGTGGTTCACGCACCGTTGGAACACGCCCCTGTATGCGGGAGGCATGGTCACGACCTGCTTGGGGAGTATTTCCAGCAGGCCCTCTTGAAGAAAATGCCTCATGTTGAGCAACTCGTACTCTTCGTCGACATCGCTCCTCTTGGGGCAGTCCGGCAGGAACTGGTACACCCACTTGAGACGCGTGTTGTTGCTGAGCGGCACCGGTGCGCGGACGCGAGCGGCGCGGCACAGCACCGGCGCGGCGATGGTGTGGTAGAATAGATCGCAGTAGATCCAATAGTTTACCATGGAGAGCGGGACGTTGCTGCAGGCTGTCTCATAGTCGGGGTCGAGAATGTCATCGATATTGCCGCACATCGGCTCGAGGATCTCTATCGCGGGATCGAGGACCGTCAGCCGTGCAGTGCGGAGGAAGGTCAGGTCTTCCAGGGTCAGCGGGGAGATCGAGAGAGCGAGGTCGAGGACGCCTTGGGGGCCACCCGTGATGATGGCGGCGTGCAGCGACTTGCGGTTGGCGGCAGACTGGACGGCCCAGTCGGCGAGCACGCGGGCTTTGATGGCGATGAAGAGATGCGGGTACGGCTGGATACCGCTGTGCGGGCTCGTAGCAAGGTGTCTTATAAGGGAGGGGGTGGGGCTCGAGTTAGCGAAATACAGCGCGCGGGAAGTGAGAATGATAGCATGCAGATCGTCCAGCGACTCGAAGTGCTCTGGGATGAGTGTTAAGATATCGAGGGGTAGATCTATGAGCCGCATGGGCAAATGGTGGTATTGAGAGGTATATAGGCGTCGCTCGTATATATGTGAGGACGCGGTAGCCATGATCAGAGAGAAAGACTCGGAAGCGCTGGTCCCCAAGATCATGGCGATATCAAACATCAACGCATCAAATTTCAAAGCCCACCAACCGACCTGGACCTTCACACCAACGATATCCTTCGGCGTCTTCCGCCATACACCTCCCATACCTTCTGCGCCTGCTCCGCACTTAAGCTCTCAGCGACCGCCTCCAGCGCAGCGATCTCGGCCGGCCACGCATCGCGGATATCATCTTCGGCGGGGCGCCCTGTTCCCGCAAGGTAGAGCTGCAGCGTGGTGATGCATCCCATGTGGATTGCGCAGTCACAGAAGATGTCCCCCTGCTGCGTGGCATCTTCGCGCTTGGCCCAGCACGGGATACAAACTGGACCCGATGAGAGAGTGCATGTCCTGCGCTGCGGTATTCTGGATCGTCTCGTATGGCCATACGCCGCGCGGATAGCGTTCGTGTGGGGGGATGAACTTGGCAATCCACTCGCGCCGTATCCCCTCGCTCAGTGGCTCCCGCGTGCCGGTGCTGTGTGAGTCGATGAGACTGAGTTAGCTGGCATAAGCAACGTACATCTTCTCCTTCTTAAAATCCATTTTTGCAGTCGTCTAGACGAGTTCTTAGGTTGATTTGAAATTCCACAGTGGTGTCCCATTTTTAAATTTCAGTCTTTCGTTCCGCGGTCAATCATGCATGTGCTAGAACTATGACTTATGGAATTGATGCAGTCGTTGAAGGGTTTATACGATTGTGAATCATGCTGACCCGAAAGTGTCTCTTCGGTCATCTCGCAGTTGTACTGATGAAGGTGCAGTGTTTCCATCCATTAATTTACCGCAAGCGAGCTTCAACTAAGCACTGAATGGTACAGAAGATCTGGTCTCGATACGGTATCACTATGGCTTATTTTAAGCTGGAAATTGAATTGACAAACTTCCATGTCAATGTCCATCTAACTCTCCCCAATAAATGCATGACATGGGCCATCAAGCTCGCACGGCTCTCCCATTTGTAGATACATAAAGGTGCGCGCTGAACGCTGTATCTCTCACCCCCCTTCCCTTCACTGCTCCCTCCCTAATTGACCCTGAAATGATTGCTAACCTGCATATCCCGTCAGTCAGTATTGCCGTTTTCCTTTTCCTTCTCCTTGTCTATGCGTGGTCTGTCATGAGACGGGACAAGGGCCGATTTCCGCCTGGGCCTAAACCAGTACCACTGCTTGGAAATTTACATCAGCTACCCATGGACTATCAACATATAAAATTCGCCGAATGGGGAAAACAATACGGTGTGTTGCGACTAAATGTCTACTCTTGTGGTAGAGTTAATACATTCCAATATCAGGAGATGTCTCATTCGCACATTTATTCCATACACCAACCCTCATTCTGAATTCGTTGCAAGCCGCTCAAGACCTCATGGACAAAAGGAGCGCGAAGTATTCTGACAGACCCCGGTTTGTTCTGATGAGTGAACTGTGAGTGTCATTATGTCATCTCCGCTGTCCGCTATTTTACATGTAAATAGCATGGGCTGGGATTGCGTTTTATCGACCATGGGATACGGAGATCGCTGCCGGAAACATAGGAAATGGATACACGAGGCATTCCAAGCCAAACCTGTGCTTGAGAGCTACTACCCGTTGCAACGACGCGAGTCTTCTGTATTACTTTCAGGACTACTTGAAAGCCCCGAAGCATATATCGCGCATTTTAGAAGGTAACCAAATTTCCTCGGGTACATTTGTCGAGGAGATTGATTTATTTGGATGCCTTGACAGGTTTGCCTCTGCGTTAGTCTTGGAAATAGCATATGGGCACCGTGTGACTTCGTTGGAAGACAAATATCTTAGAGTCGCTGAGCGTGCCACTACAGCCACCGCCGAAGCAGGGAGCCCCGGATCCATGTTGGTCGATTTCTTCCCATTTTGTGAGTTGTTTCGCACCAAAAGATGTTTGAATATTCATGCTTTATATTCATTCGAAAGTGAAAGAACTACCTGCTTGGTTTCCGGGATGTGGTTTCAAGCGACAAGCGTTGGATGTTCGGCCTCATATACGCGTATTTCTGGATATGCCCTTCCAGATGGTCAAAGATGCTATGGTTTGTCCTCTCGATACATATTAAACGTATTTTGGAAGCCCAGTCTAACTTTATGGCAGGCTACAGGCATTACGATACCATCCATGACCGCAACTCTAATTGAAAAATGTTCTGGAAACGAAGGCATCAGCGAAGAAGATGAGGAAGATATCAAAGGTACTGCGGGGGTTTTATACGGAGGTCTGTCCCCTTATCATCTGTTCTTTTCCGGCCTGCTTCTGATCGGATTCTAGCTGGAACCGAGACAGTCAGTGTCGCGCATCGGTAGAAGAACTTTGACAAACTTCCTTCCTCCTTGGATCTAGATGGTTACCGCCTTGACAACTTTTGTTATGGCAATGGTGCTCTATCCTAATGTCTTGAAGAAGGCGCGAGAGGAGATCGACAGGGTGATAGGCAATGAAAGGCTCCCGGATTTTACAGATCGCGACTCCTTACCTTACCTTGGGTGTATATTAAAAGAATTGTATCGGTTAGTTCATCTGCATATCAGCATGCATGTTTTACCTGACGGTTTATCTTACAGCTGGAATAGTCCGCTTCCTCTTGGTCAGTCGTTGAGCAAGATCTATTTGCGCACGTCTTGATGACGTCTATCCAGGTATCCCTCATAGAGCGATGTCCGATGATATTTATCGTGGATACTATATCCCACAAGGGTGCATGATCATCCCAAATATCTGGTATGCATGCTGTTTCTGTTTGTCAATGGTATATATTTCATGTTTTGAACAATCCATCTAGGGGCATGATGCACGCGCCTGATATTTATCCAGAGCCGGAGAAGTTCCGACCGGAGCGTTTCCTGGAGACGGAAGACCGGCCAAGTTCACGAACGGATGCCTCTGACCCATATAATGTGGTGTTCGGATTTGGCCGCAGGTAACATTCATTTAATTTTTCTTTCTGTTTCCTTACCACCTGACCTTATGGCAGATCGTGTCCAGGTCAGGCCTTCGGGGACTCGAGTCTATGGCTTGCTATGGCACATATGATAGCAACACTGGATATCCGCAAAAGCGTCGACAATTTTGGTAAAGAGATCAACTTTGAAGCCGCCTTTAGTCCCGGGTTTACCAGGTAAGCGCACTAACTCGGTTGATTCATGAGTGCATAGGCTGAAATCCTCTTCCTCTTTAGCGCTCCCAAACCATTCACCTGTGTTATCCTTCCCAGAAACAAGAAAGCCTGCGAGCTTGTTCAGTCTGTGAATGCCGACTTTGCCCATTAATATCATAAATGTTTGTCTTGTCTTGAGGAGTGGTGGTACTGTGACGATGGAGGCTAAGTTGGCTAAGAGGGATGATATCTTCCAAGTTGATGCTCAAATATGCATACGTTGTACTCCGTGTTCCTTCCCTCCAGTGATCTCTCGTTGGCTTCCTTTGCCACGATCCACTGAAGCCTCAGATCTAATTCCATCTCAGTCATGTCCGAAGTATGAAGTATGGATTCAAATCTAGCATAGGTATATACAACCATAGGGAAGGTCGCAGTAGTGTTATGGTGATACAAAGTACAATTGAATATAGATAGTATATTGCACAGCGCAGACCGTTTTGAACACCCTCCGCATATCTGGTAGTAAGTACTGCGACTCGGTTCAGCCCTACTTCTGCGAGAACAAGATCATGGCGATATCAAATAGCAAAGCCCACCAACCGACCTGGACCTTCACACACAACCAACCCTTCGGTGTCTTCCGCCCATACACCTCCCATACCTTCCGCGCCCCCTCCGCACTCAAACTCTCAGCAACCCTCTCCAGCTCAGCGACTTCAGCCGGCCATGCATCGCGGATATCACCTTCGGCGCGGGCCCTGGTTCCCGCTAGGTAGAGCTGCAGCGTGCTGATGCCCATATGGATCGCGCAATCGCGGAAGATGATCTGCTGTGGTGTGGCGTCTTCGCGCTTGTGGTACGTCGCGGTGTACTTGCCCAGTACGGGATACAAACTGGACCCGATGAGCGAGTGCATGTCTTCCGCTGCGGTGTTCGGGATGGTCTCGTGTGAGCGATACGTAACGTATATGCCCGGGGTCCCATTCGGGATGAACTTGACAACCCACTCGCGCCGTATGCCCTCGCTCAGTGGCTCCTACGCGCCGATGCTGTGTGAGTCGACGAGAATCGAGACTGAATGACTGCTGCTAGTTTTCACGTACCACCACTTCATGCCCTACAGCGATAGCGTGAACGGGCGCGACGATCGAGTGATAGAAGAGGTCGCAGTAAATCCAGAAGTGCGCCATCGAGGCGATGAAATCGCTACATATCATGCCGCGTTCCAAGTTACTGCCACTCGAGTGTATGAGTGCTATGTTCGCAGGATAAATGATGTTTGTGAGAGCATTGCGGAGGAACAGGAGGTCGGCGAGAGTCAGTGGGGAGACGGAGAGGGCGAGGTCAAGAATGACGGTCAGGCGGCCGGACGCGATGGCTATGAGGAGAGTCCTGCGCGTTTCCCGGGATTGTATTGCCCAATTTGCAAGAGAGCGCGCCTTGACGGCGAGTAGGAAGTGCGGGTAGGGCTGTATGTCGGAGGCCAGCCGGTGGAGGGTGTGAGAAGATGGCTTAGAAGTGTAATCGCGGAGCAATCGTGAGGTGAGGACGAGAGCGTGAAGGTCCTCGAGCGAGTCTACATGCTCTGGGAGAAGAGATAAGACATCGAAGGGGAGGTCTGTCAGTAGCACCATGTTTTTCTGTTGGACGCGTGATGGTGGTGAGCGTATGGTTCGAATATGAACATACAACTACGTGAGTTGCCAAATCCGGGAAGAAGTGATGGCATTGATGGACCGACAATCTCGACTGCATATTTGGAAGAAAACCCCTTCATTCACGACCTTTCGGTATATCCATACGTAATTCAGAGGATATTACCGCTCAGCGCTCAGGTAGGCTCAGGCGCTGTCCGCATACAGTATCAACTGCGATGTTTGACTCCCAGCCGTCTTGAACTTTCTCGCCAGTTATTGAATATTCCGTTTTCCTTCCCCATACTGGCCATACCTCGATAGAAGAAGGTCCTCGAGCGAGTTCACTTGTTCCGTGAGATGAGTTGTCGACAGCGCCCCTAGCGCTCCCCCTTCCCCGACACATCACGTGATATAACAAATATTTGTTCCGAGTGGCTGAGCCAGAATTAAATTCATAAATTTCATCGAGTAATTGGATAAGTAAATATAATACAACTAATTAAGTCGAACGCGGGCGCGGGCGATAAAACATAGCATTTGTGCAGGTTGAGTCCCATGTATTAGGTGTCAGGCCTCTGGTCGAATGAAAGGCCTTCTCTTTCCTTCGCAAATTCCGAGCCAGTCAAAGAGCGCCAGCGCCTTCGCGTTCCACAACATCTAGCATACGGTGATCATTGAATTGGATCTGATACTCCAGACCATTGGCCAAGTCCTTAAAAAGCTCGATTGCTTCACTGATTCGCTCACGGAATGTACCCGCTGCCCAACGTCAACCAGTGCTGACTCTGAATCTGAATCATCTACATCGTCATCATGTGGTGGTGCAGATCCTTCACGAAGATTTGAGGCTGCTTCCGCTGACAGCTCATTGGCCGCTGACAGGTTCGTTGCAGCAGCAGCATTGAGAATGATGCCATTGAGAGGGATTAAGGAAGTATGAGACCAGAATGGAATGGTTCGATTTCGAGTGACCTCCAAGAAGAAGGCCGGATTGACAGGGTGTACTGCACGAACAAGATGTTTGCAGACGAGGAATCAACTTGTGCTGAAGTAAGCACAGGTGCATACCCATCTGTAAGGGTCTGGCCTATATTTAGGGTTGAGTGGGAGCTTGTACGGTGCATTTTCGCAGCGTTTCCATTCGCGCTTGAATGACTTGTGCCAGTCGGCAAGCTCACGAAATCGACCAATGTCATTGAGGCGTATATCCAACTTTCGATAGTACGTTGGCGCTAGCTTGACAACAAGAATCCACACTAACAAATCAATCCGAGGCTGGTGGAAATGATTTAAGAAGTCGTGCTTGATTCGTCGCCAGCTATCAAACGATCAGCACGCCTTATGACACCAAGTCTAGAAATCACTCACTGGCTCTCAAGCAGCATGGTGGTCTTCAGCCGTGGAATCTGAGGGTCTGGTGCGCGTGCCCACAATTCCCAACGTCCTCTTCGATACCAATTCTCCCATAGGTACGCCCAAACCTCTCGAAGATCCTGCTGAACACAATAGGCATAAACTTCTTTGACAGCCCATTCTCGAATACCCTCTGGGCTAGGATGTGAGTAGCCCGGTATTAATGGATGGGCACAGAAGTGCCTCTCCATCATGTTGATCAGTGGTTCACGGAATTCCTCTGGGCAAAAGGTGCGTCTGCTGGCCTCTTCAGTCTCACCAGAACCTATAGCAGCAGCAGATGGCTTAGATACTATGTCCACTGCTGTTGTTATCTGTCTAGGGGGATTTTGATTGTCCCCGGACGGACTGAGAGCGGATTTTTCTCTGTCAGACCATCTGCGCTCACAGCAATAGGAGCTTGTGGCTCTCCGGTAGTATTTGCCATGACACAGGATGTGAGTGTTGGAGCGAGAGGGTCTGAGGGAAATGGGGATGGTGGTGGAAGCTGCTGCATAGACGGCGGCACATGAATGCGTAGGTGGACAGCATTGACACTTTGTTTCCCAGGATGATCTTCAGCTCGAACTGGCCGTGCGTCTCGTATACCGCCTTCATGCTCGCTAGCATCGGCCTGTCCCGTGGGCACAAAGGAGGGGGAAATGAAAGGAAAATCATCGTGCGCACGATGTGCATCATATGGTGAGGTCGACAGCTTGTTCTTGCTAAACCGTTGACGCACTGCCCGTCGCAAGTGCCACCAGCAAAGCTGAAGCTTAACAGGCCATACTTCACGTGCCATTCCTATCTCCCCCATGTCCTTATCAAGGTGTACAAACATCGGTTGCACGCCATACTCGTCCCGGACATGTTCCGCCACACTTTGAGAGCATTTGTACGCTTGTGAACTTCTATGGAGGTCGCCGTCGAGAGCAAACAGTATGATAGTGGGAATCCTGCATTGTCGTGTTCCGCCATGATACTGTACAACTCTAGATGCTTTGAATTGGTATTATCTGGCATCATCTGGTTAAGTGTATCAATCGGAGCGCTGACATAAACAGACGTACAGGTGGCATCCAATCCAATCTCGACTATCTTTCCCCGCAGCTGCATGTTGATTCTCTTCATCCCCCAACAGATTTGCTCAACACCGTCTTGCGTCTTCACCTCAAATACATCAACATCATCTTTGAATTCCTCCAGAAGGGTCCTTGCGGATAACAGCTGTTCCGGATCTCGCTTCCAGAGGGTTTCGCTCATCTTCGTCCAAGCTGCATGTATTTGTTTTGCGGTCACATTCGGATGTGTTGCCTGGATCTGGCGAACAAGCTCATTTGGCGTTGCCCATCCAATATTGTCACGGATGACTTGGGCTGCATCTGGCGGTAAGGCAACATCATAATAGGGTACGTGCGCCATTTCGTGCTTGATATAGATGCTGACGAGAAGTTGGTTTTCGGCAGATGCTGCGGTTTTACATGTAACCAGCAGTTTGCTATTACAGCAGAAACGGTGCATGCCGGGATTGTCACGGTGCATCGGACCACTATTCCTGTTTGTTCTATATGCTTTCCGATGTGCCTCATCTTGTGAACACCACAGGCGAATTTTGTGTCCAGTCTTGAGCTTTTCGTGATCATGTACCCTTCATAAGTTGGTAAGTTTGATCCTTTGCACCTTCTAGTCATCAATACTCACGTAAATCTGTATCCGGTGACCTGCCAAACCTCGCGTGCAGTCATCTGTGCTCGCTCCCTACAGTCAACCATAGAATCAATCGGGATTTGATAGGCGCCTCGAAAGGAGACTCTGGGATGCTTGAAGTGGCTTCGCAATGCTTCCATCAAGCCGTGGGCATCTTCGTATATTTCCAACTACTTATTGGTAAGTCACATTATTAATCAGTCTGATGGACAAGCACTTACTGGACCATCTTCTCCATTGGTTTTCGAATTTTCATTACCCGGGCCCAGCCTTTCAGACCCATCTCCCGCTGTCTTCAGTGCTTTTTCCTTTGCCCGTTTATTCTCTTGATAGACCCTGTCGCGTTCCCGACACTTTTCGCATCGTTTGTACTTGCTATCGGCCACGACATTTTTGCAATGACCAGTAGAACAGATTCTTGGAGTATTGGGCAAGTTGCTCATTGTGAGGTGGAAGAAAGATGAAAGACACACAATTGAGCCACATATAGTTAAGTCAACATGTCACTGAGCCACACAGGTATAAAATATATTTTATAATCGAGAACTCGCGGCGTCGAGGATAAGTCATTGAGTGGCTCAACATATCACATGATGTGTCAGGGACGGGGGAGCGCTGGGTCAGCTGTTGTCGACGAGGACATCGGTGAGCAACATGGTAGTCTCGTAACCAGACGGTATAGGGTGTGAGCGTGCCACCGGGATCACGTGCTCCCCTTCGGAGTTCAAACCGGAGAGCGAAAAACAGCAGCACGGACACACCCTATACCGTCTGGTGATAGTCTCGAAACCAGACGGTATACATAAGAACTGCACTAGGGAAAGTGGCTGCGCCACCGAGAGCCACCGGAATAATCCGCGTGTCACTTCGGAGTTGGGATCGGAGAGCGAAAAATACCAGCACAGTCATATGTATACCGTCTGGTGACTTTCGTATAGAGGGGGGGGGGGGATACCCCATTTTTGGCAAGTGACCTCTGTGACTGACGCGTTACCTCACGCATCCGAAACGGTCTTGTGCATTCAGCCTCTGCCTCACTCGACTTCAAGCTTCAAACTCCATGCGCATCTGTAGCTATGTCCCCAATGACAATTTTTTTCCCTGTTCCCTACTGCGACCGATGGCATCCGCCCGCCCTTCAAGAGCTAAGCCCGCCTCAACATCTACTCGACGAGACCAGCCGACGAGCTCTGCTGAGAACACAGCTCCTGCCACTAACTCACCTTCGACAGATTCCCACAGGCAGCAGAATATCAAGACTGCGGCGATGCTTCAGGCGGCGCGTGAGAAAGTGCTGAACTCGCGCAACTACAAGACCAGCCAGATGCGCAACAAGATCAATGAGTCCAGCTTTATGCAGCGGTTCACTGGGCTCGCACTGGTGGTCGGTCTAATTCTCGTCGGCGAGCTCTTCATCGGTAGAGGTTTCTTGCTCGGTTTGCCATTCAGAGTCGTCGAACTCATCGTCGTCGGGTACGTCGCCGCAGTTAGGCGAGGAAAGTAGATTGAAAATATTTGAATTGTTGTGCGACATTGCGCGCAGAGGTCTTAGTTACTAAGTATGAAAGAGGACGCGACGTGACGCGCAAGAGTCGCGTCGGTTACACGTGAGCGTGACAAATTTGGGGTATCCCCCCCCCTCTATACGAATGTCACCAGACGTTCTACCCGGGTCAGTGCCACCCCAGGCAGGACCTGACCCTCCTGGTAGGGGGTATTTATGTGTCATGGGAAATCAATCTGAGGGGGTTCCTCGTAACTGATGCTCGTATTTAGATATCTTAAATTGTGTGCTGAGGCTCCACCATTATCTATGGAGGAGCCTCGGAGAGTATTCTAATTTTTTATGTCGAGGCTCAGTAACTAGTTTCACCGCAAGTCTCCTATCGAGTATTTCAGTCGTTAATGTCGAGGCTCAGCGCTCAGTAGTCAGTATCGCTGCAAGGATCTCACTGATGCTTTGGGATCTTAGTGCAAATGTAATAATGCCGTATCAAGATTCAAGATAGAATTAGTAGTAAGTAAGACTATGCGGCAGTGTGTGCATAACAACAAGGAAGAAATACACAATGTTTAAAACTATGCGGCAGAATGCGCATAATGACAAGAAAGACATACATGACATTTGAAAATGGCGGCGCCGTACCATTTAACATATCAAGAAATTGAGGCAGAAGTCAACAATGAGGAGCACTATGCTGAAGGAACTTTGGCGGCCGTCAATCAACGCGATTGGGGAATATATAGATGAGCAATAAGTGCATAATAAATGCCAAGATGCCAAGACAGATTTGAATATCGACAAAGCAAAATAATAGAATTTGCGAGGGGCAGAATGTAACGGCGAAAATGGGTAGGGCAGACACAACGCTGTGCAACAAGATCTCAAGAAGGTGCATACCTTCAACATCACTTCGGCGGCTCATCTTCCTGGCCATATCCAGAAGCCCCTCCGTCTTCAGCGTAGCGTTCGCGGGGGTACCCAGGAGGATACTGGGCTGGCAGGCGGCGTGGATATCCGGGGTCAGGCTGGCCAGCGCCATACTGTTCTTGATATCGATGGTCGGATGGGCCAGGCTCTGGATAATGTCCCATCATCCCATCCGCTGTTCGCCGCCCATCGAGAGTATCATACCAGGGCCCATATTCAGGTGGGTAATATGGTTGAGCATGGTATGGCATCGCTTGAGAATGATACCGGGATTGCGGCTGAGAATGCAAGACGCGGGGGTCGTAAGGAGACAACCCTCGAGCATCCTGAGGAAGTAGAGGTCGGGCATCATGGGCCAAGGCTCGAAGGTCGTGAGGAGGCAGAAGTGGCGCATCGTAGAGAGGCAGACGCCGAGCTTCGTGAGGAGGCAAGGGCTGAGCATCATGCGCATGCGGAGCTCGTGTGTTTGGAGGCAAGACACGGGGATCATGAGCAGGCAGACGTGGCGCATCGTAGAGAGGCAGACGCCGAGCCTCGTGGGGAGGTAAGGGTTGAGCATCGTGCGGATACGGAGCTCGTGTGTCCGGAGGCAAGACACGAGGATCGTGAGCAGACAGAGGTCGAACGTCGCGAAGAGCCAAACCTCGACTGTCGCGGGAAGGCAAAGGACGAGTGTTGTGGGGAGGCAAAGGTCGAATATCATGGGCAGCGTGCTGATCCCACTCATCATATCGGCCAGGCGAATACATAGCCACCAGAGCCGGATCCTGTTCATCAGCAGGTGCCCCGACCCGACTACGTCCATCCGAGTGGTTGTTCATACCTGCCGCTTGGACGCTGGGGGCTTCGTCTGTCGAAGCCTCAGTGGGTATGTCTGCGATGTCTGCGGGGACGGTTTGAGGCTCATCGACATGGGAAATGTTTGCACCCTTCCCCTTGTTTATTGCGCCTCGGTATGTGGGTCTGGGCTTTGGTCGTGGTGCACAGACGGTAGGTAACGTAGCCTCGGACGGTGCAACTCTGACGTCTATATCACGGTGAGCGAAGTACACGGTAATGGTGAATACATCTACTCACCAGTGTGCTGCACACGAGCTTTCTTCTTCTCCTTTTTCACCTTCCCTTCATCGGCATCATCGCTCTGAGCCTCTGGACGTGATCGCTTCTTAGGTTTTTCCACCTCTGAGGCAGCGTGTCTGAGCTCTATATGCCGAATACAATGAGTGAAGTCCACGGCGACAGGAGGTACGTGCACTTACCAGTGTGCTGGACACGAGCTTTCTTCTTGCCTTTCTTCAACATCGTTTCATCAGCATCCTCGCCTTCACTCTCCGACTGCAATCGCTTCTTGCCCTTGTCAACCTTCACTGGGAGTTCGATCTTCTTATCGTGTTTGGCCTTGGAACCAGATATAAACTCTATGGAGCTGTCTGAATCGGCGGCCAGCATATCAACGTTGCGTTCAAACGTCTTCTGCAGCTCATCGATAGGCCGGGAGGAAGCTTTTTTGACCGGAGAAATGAATGGATCTGATTCTGACTCGGGCTGGTATTCGGAGCCTGAGCCAGATGATATTTCGATGACGGAATTTGTGGCGGGTTTCGTTCCACTTTGGGGAGTGCGTGTCGGGATAACCACGGCCTCAAATTGTCTGGTCCTGGATGGCCCGGACGTCTTCGTACGAGACCGTGTTCTTCGAGGCTCGATTGGCGGTGGTGAGGAAGTGGGACAGGAGCATCGCTCGAGAACAGCTGATCCTCTTCGGCGCCTGAGTCGTCAATCTCAGAACTGCGAAGCCGTGCGGAAGGAGGCTGGTAGTTCGATGTCTTCTTGGTGCGCGGCGGACAGCATTCTCCTTCTCCGACTCGTCATCATCACTGTCTGAAGCAGTGACTCGAGCCGGTCCAAGACGATCTGTCTTCCCATTCGCAAACATTTGTCGCGCACAGGAATGTCGAGAGCCAGCGCGAGGTGCGGCTCCGATGAGAACTGGATACCGACTTGATGTAAGTGCTGCCAACCTCAATTTAACTCACATTAAAAATTGCAATAATTGTTCAATAACGTACCTTTCTTTCGCTCATCGGGCACGCTCACGAACGTCAGTGGAGGATTTCCCCGCAGAGCCTCTACAAGAGCCTCCTCCTCCTTCCTCGTGAGGTCCGCGATGCCTTTTGACTTGGCATTGCCGCTCGTGAGCTCGCCTGGTAAGCGGGCATCCTCTGGATAATTGATGCACTGAATCCCCTGGACTGAGAACACCTTTGGCATGGTCTTCCACGGAAACTGTGTCACGCTGATTGTGCCGCCGACTTTCGCTGGTGCATTAAATGTGATCAAGGAGACCGAGTCAATGTTTTCGGAGAACGTACCTGCGCGTTTGATGAACTCTGACTTGATGTAAGGGATCCTGCTGCCCGCAGGCGGCTCCTCGACATCATCCGATGACTTGCCATCATCGTGACTTTCGGTGATGTTATCTTTCTTGCTGCCCTTGGTCTCGTCATCATCATATATTTGCTGAGCTACCTCCAGCGAGCTCGTGTTACTGAGCGCAAAGTGGTGATATCAGCATGGTTTCGATAGACGAAATACAAACTTACTAGACATGTGCTTTGAGCTGCGACTTCACAATATGTTCGTGGGCACGGAATCGAACAGAAAAGAACTTTACAAATGTCAAAAATTAAACATTGGATATATAACGGGACGACTTACGTTTTCTGCGCCTTTGGACTCATATATTCTGCAGAGGCTCGTATCAGAGTTGACATTCTTCCCAACAAATCCCCAGATTGACTCAAAGCCTTCACGCTTCTGGTACATCTCGAGCTACGAATATGGACGCGTGATTTCAGGATTGGACACATATGAATGTATATTACTTACGATAGTGTGAACATGCTTATATGCACTGAGAAAGGTGCGCTGGCGACCGCCAACCGTAGTTACTGTCGAGAGATCCTTGGTCACCTGAAAGGCCTCCAGCACTTCGCGCCAACTGTCCTCATGCTCCCGCTTGAAGGATTCATAGCAGAGTCGGCGGAACTGGCTGGAGTCCTTGTCCATATCATCTGGGCGGTCTGAGGTCAAGGCGATACGCAACACATCAGAACACTTGGAGCTTACCGTTATATCCATCTAGATCGGTCAAATCTCGAGCCTCCTCAAGATCTCGATTTGCAGTGAAGTACTTCTCGTATATGTTCCACATGTTTTGCTGTGGACGTATTCGGCCAAATTTCTTCATCCACAGCCTGAGAATTTGTGTTGGAGGAAGACCGGTTTGCGTGGCCATCTCGATGACCTTGTCTTGAATGACACTGAAACCGCCTTCGAGGATGAGATGATTAGCATCAGAGATCCTCCCAGGTCCGATCACAATATCCTGAGAAAATGTTTTAAGCATTATGGCATGTTCGGTGAAGAGATAGGTTACCTCATCTGGATCCTGAGCTTGTTGATCGTCACCTTTTTTGGATGTAGGAGCATCGTATTGCTGCTCGTGGACCTGCATCGCATTCTCAGGACTATGTGTAGCGTGCCGAATAGCATAGCTAAGTTCTGAGCCATTAGGAGATGGAAGCGTCTGCGGAGGTATAACATTGGGCACAACAGATACTCGACGACTCGGTGGCGTCTGCATCGGATTATGAGAAACGAGATGCTGAAGAGGATGGTGGTCATGGGAGGCTAGACGTGACAGATGCTCAAGGGAGGCTAGGGGCTCTCGTGGAGAGCCTGGGTCGCAGGGGAGCATGGCTCAGCGGATGGCGCATGATGTGCCGGGATCAATGTAACAGAGGGAACTGACTCTCGAGGGGAACCTAGCCCAACGGACGGTGCATGGTGTGCTGGAACTGATGTCGCAGAAGGCATTGGTTCGGGTGGAGGACGCAGCTCACAAGGCAGCGATGACCGTACGGGTAGGCTAGATTCAGAGGCATGATCGGAGGATGCATGACTCGCGTTCCGAGGTGTCTGTCCTCGGGTAGGCACCAATTTCGCTGTGCGATCCAGACTGAATTCCCGGTAAGGATAATGCATTACCGAGCCTTCAGAGGGTAACGGTTGAAATGGTGGACCGAGGCCGCGATATACGGCCGAATGATAGTGCGGACCATATGCCATTTGAGGTCCTTCAGGTCCAGGAAGGTAGCGCGCCTCGTATTGCAGCTGAGACATGTCAGATTGATACAGAAAGCGCTGAGTGTGACCGACAGGGGGGAGTTCTCGTAAGGATGCCTGATCTCCTGGATGCTGTAAAGGATATAGGAATGGGGATGGCAAACGAGACTGGGCTATGGACTGAGACCGGGAACGTGGTGGATACGTGTCGTAACGGATCGAAGGAGGATGGTCAGGAGGAAGATGGTTCGGAGGAGGATCGTTT
Organism: Grifola frondosa; assembly: GCA_001683735.1. Classification (NCBI taxonomy): domain Eukaryota; kingdom Fungi; phylum Basidiomycota; class Agaricomycetes; order Polyporales; family Grifolaceae; genus Grifola; species Grifola frondosa. The sequence goes on along the minus strand of LUGG01000001.1, from coordinate 996,774 downwards.
GGAGGCCCAACATCCTGAGACGTAGTAGCGTCATTACTGGGCATTGACAGCGGGACTTGCATTTGTGCATTTTCTAATCGAGAGTTGTCGGATGATGGCTGTGCATGTTTCAGTGAGTATGAATACTGACGAACGCCAACATACGCACTGCAATGTCGACAGTTCCGCCCACCGTACCAGCTTCGAGTAGCTTTTGTTCTTGCCGAGTTTTTGTATCCACTATATTAGGATTTGCATGCGTAGTGAGCTTGATCCTGGTGCGGAGACGTGTGGAGTCTCAAGGTGTTTAGTGTCAGGCTTTGCCCGAGGTTTGCGACGCGGTGTTGGGGAATCGTCTACGATCGATGCAGAATGTGTGTTCTGTGGCGCGAGGGTCAAATGTGCTTGTCTGACATTACTTGTAGCTTCGACACCAGAAGATTCTGATTCTGTGGATGAGGATGGGATGGTAGAGGAGGCGCACGATGGCGGTACTAAGGCTCGCTGAGCATCATGCTGGAGCTTGCTTTGGTCCTGTTGCCGGATCGGATAATGTGTGAGTCGTTGGATGAGACAGCCACGGTTAACGTACCATACTATGGAACGTTGCCTGTCCTAAAACTACACGAATGAATATTGATGCACCTGTGAGGGTGTTAGATCAGACGTGCGCACATAATGGTAAACAAGACTCACTGCCGCAAAACTAAGCTCGCAGTTGGCTTTTACAAGACGTCTTGACGTAGATTTACACGTCTAAAAGTAGTAAAATACCGATTACATGAATATAGATCATATGAGGTAGGATCGGAAACTTACGAGCGTGATCAGGATTGCCTAGAGGGGTCAACGGTAGATTAGACATAGCCAATGATCCCAGAGCATGATGAATGCTTACAGTCACAAGAAACAAGACAGGATATGAGAGGAATACAAACAACGTCTGATGTACGACGTCTGATGTACGCTTTTGAGGCTATAGAGATTCGGTAAATATAGTGAATGTACATTGTAATCTCACTTACGAATATGAGGGAACGTGTATTGATACGCCTAATGATAGTTCGAAGTCAGATCATGAGTTGGGGAGGATGGTGGGAGCGTACAATTGAGGGGGAATCACTTATTGGACGCGCCCACGCGTCTGCGAGACTCTCAGATGTGCAATTGAAAGTCTTTGAGTGTCTACAATGATACTACGTGAGTTGAATATGTGTTGAAGCAACTTTTGGGACTTACGTTCTGCAAAAACACGACAGGAGGGCAATTTTAACGCGTCTGAAAGACCAGATTGATGCATCTGAAAGACGGTTTCGACGCGTCTGGCTTTTCTGAAGATCACTGTGGATGAATGAGTACGGGAGGATCGGTGGAAAAAGGGACTCAGAGCATATCAATGAGCAGATGGGTGAGTGAAGGTGGAGGAGAGAAAAGTGCGGGGATGGATGGGGAGAAAAATAAACTTTGAGGGCCAAATAAACAACTGGACGTGATGGAGGAAGTCGTTGATAACAGGAAGACCAGATGTCTTTCAAGGCTTGGAGGATCGTCGCGAGCCTCGCGGCCTGAGTGCGATAGCCAATCACATTGCGGATAACGATCCTGCTGAAAACACAATTTCGCCTACTTCTATGAATATGAGCATGATAAAAATCCAGAAAAAATGGAACATACAGCTAGAACATATTAGATGAACTCCTAGAAGCAATTGAACCCGTTCGCTACCTGGGATATGTCATAGGAATCATATATACTGTGAGAACACGAGACAGCATGGCATTTGAATCCGTCGACGTTAACGAGAAGCATCGTCAACTCATACCTATACTGCGACTATGGGGCGCAAAGCAAGATATCTCACTTCGCAAGCGCGAGTTGAGGCTACACGGGAGACCAAGAACAAATATAATCATTCACCACAGTATGTGTCTCGAATTCCACAAGCACCAATCTGTGATTTACTGTCTTCATGTCAGCAGAGGTCGAGTGGCTCGACGAAAACAAAACCAGCGTGCATACGCACATTGCTGCAACAAACTAGTCCTTGAGCCTCTGCCAAACCTCCTTCCTTCAAATCTCATCCATCTCGCTAAACGTCCATTAGAAGCGAATGCCCTATTTTGGATGGCGGCGCACGATACCACTGCGCTAGACGAATCTGATTTATCTACATGGAATGAAGAACCTCCCTATTCGACGATTACACCAGCAGATGAAGCCGACGATCAGGAGTTTGGACAAAATTGTTCGGGTCACGGACGGAAAGCGGTTGAGGGAGCTTCAACAGAGTGGCGAGGCTAGACGCGAAGATTGGGAGAGTTGCAATGACAGCCAAATCATGTCAGAAAATATTCGCAAGGAGATGGAGGACCTCTGGAAGGTGTGGCAACGAGTCGAGGTCAGCAATGAAAGCAATCATGCATCTCATCGTGACAGCATTATGGCGGCACGATTCAAGGAATGGATTGCGAGACGCCTTTTTGTTTTGAGTCAGGAATTACGGATATTTCAAACGAATGGCGAAGGGTTTATTAGACACTATTCGGCTCATATATTGCGCTGGCAAAACATTCGCATTCTTGACATGTAATTACAATTAATGAAAGACTAGCTCGCGAGACCAACTAGATACGCTCGAAATGCAGAAATGTTCGTCTCCACCATACTCGTCACATCGGATCCTCGAAAGATAGCCAGAATAGAGGCGAGAACCCATAGACCACAGTCGTATGAATTTGTTTGCATGGCAAGCGACTGAAAAGTATGTGATCACTGTCATTGAATATCGAATTACAGTGAAAAAACATACCATAGTGGGGCGTGCTAACCAAGTCTTAGAGGCTCGTGTCATAATCTTGCCTTCTTGTATGGCTCGACCCTCAAGACGGAAGAACACCTCCAAGATATCCTGTGAGTTAAGTGGTTAGATTTATTAACGCAAGAAAGGAACACAAGCGCACGGTGACATTCTGTTTCCAAGAGCTCTGCCTAGCCAGACTATCACTGTATAAGATACGCTGCAATGTACGATCGAGGACACAGACAGTCCAATGCATGCGAACTGCATCGTGAATAGGAATGATCCAGATCTGTTTGCGCCAGAATGACGTATTTTGATACGCGCCAGAGGTAGTCATCGTTGACATTATGGCGCAAGGATGAGATGAGGTAGGTATTGAAGAGTGCACATTGTTCGGCGGCAACTGCGAATGGCAATGACTGTAGCAGGAGAGCACAATGGTTGATGCAAGTGTCGTTCAGCATCTCGCCGGTTGTCGAGAGACGCATAAGATCTTCAATGCCGAGGCGCGGGAGGCTCTTGCACGCCTCGCGAACATCTTCAGATGTAAACACTTCCGAGTTGTAATCGTTGACCGTGTCGCTTTGGAGGTCGTCCTGCCCAAATATCAGTTAGCTCGATTAAGGTCATACTGCACGCATACGCACCGGGAGCATCCAAGCGAAATCCACAAGAAGGGGCTCATCACCACCGGTGGGTCATCCACGTCCGACATGTTATCGTCCTCGTCTGCGAGGAAATCTTGAAGCAGGTACTGGTCGACGTGAAGATGTCAGGCATGTCATCAAGATCATCATCAGCGCATTCATCCTCAGAAGGATCCAGCTCCAGGACGTCAGACTCGTTAAGTGTTGGGACATGGATCCTCGGAGATTCTATCATTGCGTTGGGACCGAATATACGCCGCACAATGTCTTCCGACACTTGCTCTTGCGCTTCGAATGTACTGATGGACATATTGACGTTTTTCCAACGGTGTTTCAGTCGAAGATGGTTTTCCTTGATTCGATCTAGAAGGAATATGAACGGAGCATCTACAGAATACATCAATTACCATGTCCTTCCGATAGGTGTGAATACGAACGTACTAGTCGGATCGCGCAATGCAATTTCCAATGCGGCGAGTTCATCACCATACCAATGGGTCATGTTTTCTGCCTCCGTAATCAGCCGAACTTTCTCCTCGTTACAGCGGTCGATCTCGAGCATGGCACGAATTCCTCGGCGAACTGAACATCATCAAGCCATCGTGGAGTATCGCCATGAATTTGAGTTACCCACACATCGGCAAGTAATGCTGGGTCACTCCGGAGGATCGACAGTTCACTGGGAAGAGGGTCGGGAAGAGGAATGTTCCACGATGGCTGGTACAGGGCTTTGAGGCTGTCGCAATACTTGTTGAATTTTCGAATTGCTCGCACTAATGCTGGGGTGCGTTTCGCGATTGCTTTGCACGTCTGCTGGTGGAGCTTTGTACCTATATGATGGGATTAGTGTCGAACTTCCACGTCATACACTCGCTTCATGCACTCACCCAAAGCCTGATCTCGACCTCCAACCGCTTGATCGAGTCTATCCCATTCAAAAAAACTCCCAATCGCACGCTTTCGGATGTTAATCTTGAGGTCTCATGCCATCAGGAGTAAGCGGACGAATTCGAGCGAGACTTCCTTCAGCTCTGGGAACTTGTCATGTATATTTAGTGATGCGTATAGCGCCTCAACCTTGTCTGCGAGTCTTGCATGTGTTCGCTCCAAGCTCGTGAGAGAGTCGAGGGCTTCTTTTGGGGCTGCACTTTGAGTGATAACCTTGCGTGTGTCTCGAGGGCTTTATCGACAACATCAAGATCGCCCTGGAGATTGAGCACCAGGTCGAGCTCTTTCTTGAGCCTCGCTGGAGCATCTATTAACCAAAGAATGAGATAGATGTATGCACATTTATATCAGAGAGAACGCACGAGCGCGCACAGACAACTGTGCAGCACGTTGTGATGCCCACTCTTGCTGCAAGACGTCGACGGAAATACCACAGGTGGAAAGAATTTCGTTGGCCTTGATGCTGGTCTTAAGACGTTTACGAATCCATATTCCGAGGTCTGAGCGGAGTTCCTGATTGACAACTTTCGCATGTCGGTCTAGAATCCAGATGCGACGTGACCGCTGTGAGATGTCAACCTGAGGCTCAAGGTCAGGATAATCAAATACTCACTGCAGAGGTTCGGGTCACGCCAATGAGATAATGGTTCCGCGACCAATGTCTTTCGCAACCTTCCCCGTCTGTAAGGCCAAATCCCTCACGAAGACGGGGATTATATGCCAGTTGGCATGACCATTGGTGTCCGTAAGCATGCATTATGGACGTGGCCCACACAAGTCTGTTGGCAATATGCTCCGGGAGGATGTCATACTGAGGATTGAATTCTCAGTTGCGTTCTGTGAAAACGATAGGTGCGCACCTTGTCAATGCTGCGTTGCGTGCTACAACCAATATCATACAGCCCTCCCACAGTGGCATTCGGGGGGAAATGAGAAGAGGTGTTCGACGAGTGCGATGACGTACTTCTGCTGCTCGCCTGGAGTATCGACATTCGCGTAGAAGAGGACTATGTCATGACGACATAAGAGAGCCATGAGGCCTCTGTCATCATACTTCTCACCACTTGTCTTTTCCTTCTTCTCATCTGCCGCTTCGTGAACCTTCTCGCATTCGTCTACGGCTGCATCTGGAGCCCTCGGCTTGTAGGTCTGCTTTGGAGGCTTCTTCCGAGCCGCTTCAATCCTCTTGCCGACGCGGTCCACTTGCTCTTTGGAAATGAAGTATTCCGGATCGTAGAAGGTCAGGCATTCACCTGCAGACACATTGTGTCGCTGACTGAACATGGCGTCGGCGGCCACATGGATATCGCCACCACTGCACACAAGAATATTAGTTGAGTAATTCAACATGAACGTACACGGAAATCGAACAATTCTAAAGCAATACCGAACTTGGAACCTCCAAAGCAGCATGGACAACGATTCTGAAGAAGCTGCGCACATCGAGAAGGGGCTTCAGATGTTGTTGATAAGCGTGGACCATCCTTCGAGCCTCGCGCCGGAGTCTCCTGCACAGTGGCGAGATGTTCTATTTGATATCTTGCTCCATTCATGGCGTCTTCAACACGCCGCTCGATCTTGATGCGAAGGCAATCATACCACTGGATTGCGTATCCGAGCCCTCGCCGAAAGGCATCTCGAATGGGTTCGCCCTGGGTTACCCAATTTTCAGTTAACAGCATCTCAAATTACGACTCACATACCTTGGAATTCAATACCGGAAAACCACGCCTGTCATACAGTGTGCGAAGGGCACTTGCCATCGCTGAGACAGCATCCGCAGATCGCTCAAAAAGGGCAAAATAAAGATCGAGAAGTGGTGTGGATACCGCGGTCCGAGGATGTAATGGTGCGGTTGGAAATAGACCATTTGAGACAAGGTTTTGACAGAGTGAGGTGCAACGACAATGCCCGACTTTGACGGTCGTAAAATCTACTGCCGGATGAGCTGCATACATGGAGACGGTCTACAGACACTCACAATTCCAATAAAGACATACAATCTCATTTTCGATGATCTGGCACGTTCCGATAGGGCAAATATGATCAAAATTGGTCGGAGGAGGATTGGAGTGGCGGTATGACGAAGACATAAAGGCAAGAAGAGGATCAACGAGGGACGGCAAGAGGCTCTGCCAGTTAGCATATAATCGTTCGGTAGTTTCATCAGGGAGTTTGCGGCGGGAAGGTTTATCGACCTCGAGGACGATTGGGTCATCTAAAGCGACTTCGGAGTCATTCAAAGCAGCTCCAGAATCGTCTAAACACTGGACTGAAGGTGGCGCCTCAGGCTTTGAATTTCCTCGCTGCAGGTTCTTAAGCCTCGAGAGCGCCTTTGCAAGCCTAATCTCCTGTCCAGGATGATACACAAGAGATGTATCTTTTGCCGTAGCCCGACGTCTTTTTGGGCTCGTGAAGTGATTGCCTACCGGCTGGGAAGAGCGCTTTGGGGGACGGGGTGGCACCTCGAGTTTTGGCTGAGCTGGGAGAAATGCTAGAGAGTCTGTGCTGGTTCGCTCAGTCATTGTACTAGAACGTTCAGAGGACGGACGTCGCAACTGCTGGCAGAGTGCGAACATTACAATTCATTGTTCCGAATTAGGCAGTCATTCTGTTCAAGTAGACTGACTGCCTAATTTGGACATGTGGTTTGCGTCGTCTCACCCCTCTTCATATACACGTTTCTCATTTACTCTTATTTACTCGGAACAACATATAACTTCGTACATGGAGGTACGCTAAAATCTATTTAGAGCCTCTTCTCTAGGCTCGATACGAGCCTGCGCCGAGCGGTTTGAGGCTGCCCAATCTTTTGAGAGGCTCCCAGCTTTGAGCCTCCGTGTCGAGGGTACCTCCCCGGACGGTTTCCCATAACACAACAATGGGACCTAGGAGACCGCCTCGAGCCTTGCCTTAGGTGGTCAGTGCTTGTGTTTTTCGCTCTCCGATTGGGGGTCCGACCGGGTAGAACGGCTGGTTCCGAGACTACATGGATTGATGGACGCGTTCGAGTATGAACTACGTGAGTTGCCAAATCCGGAAGAGAATGATGGCTTGGCCGCGGGGAGCCGGCCTCCTCGGGTGCCTCCATCGTCATGTTTTCTGACCAATTTCGCCGGCAATGTGCTGACTGCGGCGTAACGAGCTGCTCTACAGCGCTCTACTCCGTGACATCGGGACGCCGCGCTATGCTCAATGCCATCGCACTCGAACTCGACGTGTCTCGTTCTGTGGCGGAGGGCAGACTGTGAGCCGAACCGATATGTTTTCACTGCGAGTCGGAGGCGACGATCGAGGTTGCCACCAGGACTGCGCCGATCGATGGCCAGTGGCTGCATCCGAGCACACCGGAGCCGCACAGGAACACGCACGTATGTCAGCGCGTTACCTATCAGCCGCCATGTTGCCTTCCCTCCCAAACACTCATAACTCCTCCGAGTCAGCCTTGCTTATGTCCCCTCCACCCCGCTAGCCAAATCATAACTCAATGGCTCGCCGCTCGTTATTCGATCCCTCCACTAGTCAGCGACCAATAATCTCTCACTTGCTCTGCTTACTCTATCTCGTTTCTTCTGCGTCTGCTACCATCGTCGCCCGACAAGCGGAGCACCCGAACGAGTTCACAGACCCGAAACACGACATCTACAACCCACTGAAGTACATCGCATCCAACGCGCTGACCGCTGTTGCGATATGTGAGCATCTTCTCCCGTGCATATACAGTGTCGTCATCCATTCCCCACGACCGACCTTCGGAGGATCCGAAGTCGCTCGATCGTAATCAAATTCGCATCTCACACCCGCGCTCTGCAGCTCTCGTGCTCGCAACTGCCTTCGTGCAAACATGGTTCTACTGGAAACACGGCGGGAAGTGCATGTTGTCCATGCTCATAGGCGAATACGGTGCGCTGTTTGTCTATCACTCAGAAAGCCATCCACAATTCATCTTACCTCTTTGATAGCATGGGCAGTGGGCTTCGGTGTACGTTTCGGTCTGCACTCCAATCCCGATAACAGTGGGATATACATCGTGGAATACCTCTTCATTGTGCTATCGGTATGCCTCTATCATACAGAATCAGACATCCACCATCGTACTCACATTCACCCAGCCCTGTGCATTTATCGCGACCGAGTACGTGATTCTCGGCCACATCGCTCGTTATATCAAGTGCGACAAGCACGTCATAATACCCCCACGACGCATCACGCTCGTTTTCGTCTTGTCAGACGTCACCACGTTTTTAATGCAGGTGAGCACCGCACACGCACCGCAATGCAGTCTGCTGCTTGACAGCCCATGCGTCCGAATAGGCGGCAGGCGGAAGCCTGTCCACTGCGCACAACCTCTCTCTCCTCAAGATCGGCGAGCACGTACGTCTTCTTCTCCAATCTTTGGTTCCAGCGCCTTGACCGCGGCGTCCTCCGCAGATATTCCTGGCAGGTCTCGCCCTGCAACTCGCCTCTTTCGCCGTCTTCTTCTGCCTTGCCCTTCTCTTCTTCTACCGCGTACGGCGCTTCGAGCCGCAGATCTGGAACCAAGACAGCGCTAAGCCCCTCATGCACGACTGGCGCGCGCTCGCCGCCGCCCTCGCGCTCAGCTCCATCGGGATCCTCGTGCGTCCCTTCTCCCTCTCCCTTGCAGTTACACTGACGTAGTGGTGGCACAGATCCGATGCGTGTACCGGACGATCGAGCTCTCGCAGGGATACCAAGGGCGCCTCGCGACGACAGAAGCCTTCTTCTACGGGCTCGACGCGCTCCCGCTGTTTGTCGCGCTCGTCGTGTACGTGCCGTTCTGGCCGCGCGCATCCTCCCCGACATCGACGCGCGGATGCGCGCGGACGCGGAGACGGAGAGCAGCCGGAGTACGCGCGCGAGCGCAGAGCTGGGGACCAAGGAGGCGTCGTAGTGCTGTTGGGGTGTTGTATGGACTTGGAGGGTGCCTTGGGGGTGTAGATGTGGCTGGGTTGTTATAGATGGTTGGTTGTATTATGGGTGTAATATGTGGTGTTGCGTAAGCGGGCCTCGGCTCCTGACGCCTGCACGGCTGAAGGCCCGGTGCCGCATGATGGGCGTTGGTAAATGGATACAGGAAACCAAGGACTCGTTGCAGATCTTGCACCTGTCCTTGTTTTACTGATCACTGTGTGAGGCGAGTGTACAGCCTTCCTCATCAATGTTGAGCATTCGTGGCGTTCATCGCCTCGAGAAATCCGCGTGAGGGGAAGGGATCAACCCGCGCGTGTTGCATCATGACAATGAGCGCAGGCATACGTTGGAATGAAGAGGAGATCACGATCGATGTTGAACTGCATACCCACTGTCCACAACGAGCATTCAGGAAGGAAGCCTGGACCGAAGAACGGGCACGCCGCGCACCGCGTGACCGAGCATATCGCTACTAACCCAGCAGAGGGACAAGAAAGCAACTTGAGAACTGCACAGCGCGAAGACGCATCGCCTTGCTGAGTGCTGCGACTGCGGGTCTGGATTCGCATCGATATCTCGGATGGCTCTTGGCCTTGGCAAACGACGTAGAGGTGGTGAGAAATGTGTCGTAAATTATAGTTGCGCGTATGGCATGAGGTTCGAATAGAATGGATGGCTGTGGAGTGCGCAGCAAGCGTCTCTAGGCTGAAATCGCAGCGCGCCTTGATAACAAGAGGATCTAAGGATGTATCGATAATTTCGCGAGATGGATTTGGAGGTGGAATGTTGAAGTATTTGAGCGCGACATAATGGAATATTCTGCATATGCATGAACCTGGGAAATAATGAACGGATACGTAAATACAATAGATATCATAAGATGCGAACGACGTTGAACAACTTAAGCGCCCGCGAATACATGAGATGCCATATCTGGCGGATCGCCGATCGGCGACTCCGGCTGCCTTCTTCGTAATGTTGCCGACACATATCCCCGTCATTGGCCCGTATCCAAGGTGGCCGCACTCAGCCACCGGCGGCATCCTTTCTACTTGAGTTTTCAGCGCCACACCTTTACAGATGTTCAAATATCAATAACGCCGTCGTTGAATTCTGTGCGGTACTCTCGCCGAGGGAATCCAGGCTGTATGCCTCGCGATTCCATTAACGAATATTACCAGGTGGAAAAATGCAGGTAGCGTGCTGGATCGTGTGCCTGCGGTCCTAGAACTGTTACAGACGGATCGCCCATGTCAGTGGCTATCCATACACATCGACTGCGGGCAGCCACGACCGGTTGATGAACGCCGGGGAACCAACACTTTATCTGCATGTAAAAATTGAGCATTCCTCCCAACTTCTCCCTCGTCATCTTTGCTTATACCCATTCTATTTTAGCCAATCCACAGCACGATGGTACGCCGCGGACTGCTGCAATACTTCCTTTGGCTATTCTTTCTGTGTTCTTCTGCGTCTGCTGCAATTGTCATACGACAGTCGGACCCGAACGAGTTTACGGACCCCAAGGATGACCCTCATAATCCGCTGAAATATATCCCGTCCAACGTACTGACTACTATTGCGATCGGTGAGTATATCCTCACGATAGCTTCGCCTGATCTCTCACCTCCGTGTTATGCAGCTCTCATTCTATTGACCGCGGCCATCCAAACATTTTTCTATATGAGACTCGGTGGAAGATGCATGTTGTCGATGGTCATAGGCGAGTTCGGTACGTCCATTCTAGAAAGGTTTCTTTTTGATGTCTAAGTTGATTATGTCTTGCCGGTATCACAGCGTGGGCCGTTGGTTTCGCCATACGTTTTTCTTTGCACTCCAACCCCGATAGCATTGGGACATACATTTTTGAAGACCTCTTCATCGTGCTATCGGCATGTCTGCTCCTCATTAGAGCTAAATATTTTGTATTTAACCTCTCCCCGCTGTGCCCAGCCTTGCGCATTCATCGCGTCCGAGTACGTGATACTCGGCCATCTTGCTCGTTATATCAAATGCGACCACCACGTCATCATATCCCCGCGCCGCATCACCCTGTTTTTCGTTCTATCAGATGTGGCTACATTCTTGATGCAGGTGAGCGCACTCGGGCTTTACGGATGACGTTATCGCTTGACAAATCGTCCCACTTGACATGAAAAATAGGCCGCAGGTGGCTCTCTCTCCGCATCCCACAATGTAACCCTTCTCAAGATAGGCAAGGACGTACGTCTGCTCCCCGGTCCGTCTCTGACTCTCGCACGCTGACAGCATCATACGTTCCGCAGGTATTCTTGGCGGGACTCGGCCTCCAGCTCGCGTCCTTCGTCATATTCTTCTGCCTCGCCCTGCTCTTCTTCTTCCGCGTGAAGCGCTTCGAGCCGCAGATATGGTACCAGGACAGCATGAAGCCCTTCATGGACGACTGGCGCGCCCTCGCCGCGGCGCTTACCCTCGGCTCCACCTGCATCACCGTAAGTCTTGTACTAGCAGCCTAATACGATGCACGGTTTCACTCCGTCTTATAGATTCGGTGTGTGTATCGTACGATCGAGCTCTCGCAGGGGTACCAGGGGCGGCTTGCGACGACGGAGGCGTTCTTCTACGGCCTCGATACGCTCCCGCTGTTCATCGCCATCGCCGTGTACGTTCCATTCTGGCCGGCGCGCATCCTCCCTGGAGTCGATGCCAGGATCAAGGACTACGTGTTGACGGAGAGCAATCCGAGCACCATAGAGCTCCAGGCGAAGGCGACACGCAGAAGGCGATGAAGACTTCGTGAATTTCTTTGTTTCATGTTTGTTTTGTTTGTTTTGATGCACGATGGCGCGATGGACGCTACTAGCTAGTTATGTATCCCTTGCCACCTCAGACGTCTTGGATCGGCCACAAAAATCATGATGACTGCTTGTAGCCTTTCCGAGGCGATCTGGTGTATTCACGAATATGTAGTGGTGTAATCGGACCTTGTTTGGACGTCGAGAAAAACGATGTGAGACTGAGGGAAAGTCGTACGATCAGGAATGTCCTAGCAGCAGCAGCACTGTGAACGGCGAATAGCTTCATCGAGATCATCTGGTAACTAGTAATACATGTTGAGTCTCTGAGTCTTATCCAAGCCCTCTACCAGATGTGCGGGTCTAAGCTCATCAATGCCGTATCCCCTAAGGGAACGGGTCTGAGAGATCATCGGGGGTCCAGATGCTCTGGGAGGGCGGCAAGGATATCGGCGAGAAAACTGTTGCCAACATGCACGACGGGATATCTTAGAAATCCACAGGCTGAATGTTGGCTAGAGTACAGCTTAGAATTTGACCCGATTTGGCAAGTATCCAAGGGTATCAATTAAATTGTCCAGACGTCCAGCTTTCGATGCGTACCATACTCGAACACGCCCTAGGAATGGCGGAACAGGGAGTAAATATCGGTTTCAAATGAAACCCAATCATCGTCCTCGCTCTCATCATCGCTTGTATCCGTGAGGTACGCCTCCATCAGCGCCGCATCATCCAGGCTCTCCATCGCCGTAGCGAGCGCCCTGATCTCGTCCGGGGCCCTCCCGGCACTCGCGTTCATTCCTTCCGCATGTAAGACAACCAGCCTCAGCGACGCCAGGCCCATGTGGCTCGCACACCGTTGGAACTTGTCCCTGGCACCGGGCCGCGCCAGAGGTACGGTCGCGAGCTGTATGACGGCTATTTTGAGCAGGCCATCGCCCAGCAGGTGCAACATATCGAGCAGCTCGAAGTCGCCGCCGGCATCGCTCCTGCTGTTGAGGTCCGGCAGGAACTGGTAAATCCACTTGAGACGCGTACTGTTGCTGAGGGGCACCGGCGCACGGACGCGAGCAGCGCGACACAGCGCGGGAGCAGCTATGGTGTGGTGGAATAGGTCGCAATAGATCCAATAATTTATCATGGAGAGCGGGACGTTGGTGCAGACAGTAATGACGGCGGGTGCGTCGGGGGGGCCGCCGCACATCGGATCGAGGACCGCTAGCGCGGGATCGAGGACCGTCAGCCGTACAGTGCGGAGGAAAACCAGGTCGGCAAGGGTCAGCGGGGAGATGGAAAGGGCGAGATCGAGAACGCCCTGGGGGCCGCCGGCGATGATGGCGGTGTGCAGCGACTCGCGGTTGGCGGCGGACTGGACGGCCCAGTCGGCGAGCACGCGGGCTTTGATGGCGATGAAGAGATGCGGATAGGGCTGGATACCGGTGTGCGCGCTGGTAGCAAGACGCCGTATAAGGGAGGGTGAGGGCTTTGAGCTGGCGAAATACAGCACGCGAGAGGTGAGAATGATCGCATGCAGATCGTCCAGCGACTCGAGGTGCTCTGGGATGAGTATTAAGATATCGAGGGGTAGGTCTGTTAGCAGCATGGGAATATGGTGGTATTGAAATAAAAGAGGAGCGCAAGCTATGGGTATATGGGTGTCGCTATATGAGGACACGGTAGCACCTCACTACACTGAAGACAAAGAGAAGGACAAGGAGAGTAAATTAAGCGCCGAAGCGCTGGCTGTGCCGATCCATCAATGTACGAGCGCTAAAAGTTACTTTGAACTCCCGCGTTCGACTTCAACCACAAAAAATTCGCATCGTCGTTGGTATATACACCGAAGAAAGAGCATTTATGGAAATGGTATCCAAATGCTGCATGATGCAAACTGCTTCGAAGGCCCTCAGTACGCCCTCTGCAAATGTGAAAGTAAGTTAGTGTTGCGACTCGAGTCAGCTTCTGTAATATTTTTTGACAAATTTCATCGTCAATGCGTCATCTATTGTGTACCGGCCGCTCTACTCCACGACACTGTGACGCCATACAGCGAGGTGCTCAATGCTGTCGCATTCGAACTCGGCGCGTCTCGTTCCATACATTGGTACACTAGCCACGGATACTTGACGGAGGGCAGACTGTGAGCCGAACAAATGTTTGGAGACGAATCACTACGAGTCACTGAGGCGACGCGATCTAGGTTGCTACCCGGGCTAGCTGTCCAGGAAAACGAACATACGGTAACGCGTTACCCATCAGCCGCCATGTTTTCTTCCCTTGCAAACGCCCATAACTGCCCCGAGTCATCAGCTTGCTTATGTCTATTCCACCCCTTAGCCAAATCACAACACAATGGCTCGCTGCCAACCATCCGATCCCTCCAGTTTGCGACTAAATTCCGATAATATCCTTGCTGATAGCAGCGGGATATACATCACGGAATACCTCTTTATTGTGCTATCAGTATGCCTGCCATACACAATCAGACATCCACTGTCGTACTCACATTTACCTAGCGCTGTGCATTTATTGCGACGGAGTACGCGATTCCCGGCTACGTCGCTCGCTATCTCAAGTGCGACGAGCACGTCGTGATACCCCCATGACGCATCACGCTCGTTTTCGTCTTGTCAGACGTCGCCACGTTTCTAGTGCAGGTGAGCACTGCACACGCACCGCAGTCCGGTCGTCCGAACAGGCAGTAGGCGGAAACCTGTCCACGACGCACAACCCATCCCTCCTCAAGATCGGCGAGCACGTACGTCGGTGTTCTTCAATCTCTGATTCCAGCGCGCTATCCGCCGCAGATATTACTGATGGACCTCGCCCTGCAACTCGCCTCCTTCGCCGTCTTCTTCTGCCTCGCTCTTACCTTCTTCTACCACGTGCGGAGCTTCGAGCCACAGATCCGGCACCAGGACGGCGCGAAGCCCTTCCTGCACAACTGGCGCGCGCTCGCCGCGCCCTCATGTTCGACTCCATTGGCCTCGTATACATCCCCCCCCCCTCCCTCCCCCTCCCCTTTGCAGTTGCACTGACATAGCGGCGGGGCAATCTGGTGCGTGTACCGGACGATCGAGCTGTCGCAGGGGTACCAAGGGCGGCTCGTGACGACGGAGGCGTTCTTCTGCGGGCTCGATGCGCTCCCGCTGTTCGTCGCGCTCGCTGTGTACGTGCCTTCTGGCCCGCGCGAGGACGCGGAGATGCAGATGGCAGACGCAGAGCAGCCCGAGCACGCGCACGAGCGCCGAGCTGGGTACCAAGGAGACTTCGTAGCGCTGTCGAGGTGTTAGCTGTCTATGCATGGACTTGGAGGGTTTGCTTGGGACTTACAGATAGTCACTCAATCATTATAGATGTTCGATTTGCATTCGCATAGTATATGATATTGCACAATCGGACCTCGTCTCCCAGCACCTGCGTGGCTGAAGGCGCGCTGCTGCATGCTTTACATCGGCAAATGGGTACACGGAACGAATGACCCGTTGCATCATCTTCTGCATCTGTTTTTGTTCTACTGATCACGGTGTTTGAGGTGAGTCTGTATGTTGCCCTGCACTTACCGGTTAGTCCCTGCTGGCAGCTTTCCGGATCAAAGATAGGAATTAGTGGCACTTATTGCCATGAGAAATATGTGAGGAAAATGTATCAGCCTGCACATGTTGTATGAGTCATGGCACTGAATGGAAGCATCTGTTGGAAATGAAGTGGACCTGGGACACAGCCAATGTCAAACTGTATACCCACTGTCTGCAGCAAAGAAGGATGCTTGAAGGATGGGCATGGTGACCGTGTGACCAAAAATATAGCTGCCGGCCTGGCAGAGGGACAAGAAGATGAGAAGGAGAATTTCCTGGCACTGCGCAGCATGAAGATGCACTGCCTCCAATACAACAAGGCAATACATCTTCATGCTGCGCAGTGACAAGTATTCTAATTTCCAACAGATGCTTCTATTCAGTGCCATGATACCACATGCATGGGTTGATATATTTTCCTTACACAGCTTTCTCAAAGTGATGAATACTGTTATTGTTGAGTAGATTAATTTCTATAAAGGTCTGTGGCTCCATGAATGGCCATAAATCAAGCAGTGAGCAGAGATAAAAATGATTTAATTGAACATCACCACACATATCCATAATGCCATTTGTTTCCCATTGTTTTCAGTGTCGAAAAATCTACTATAGGAGGAATCGGGCTCAAATGTCCGTGTTCAGAGAGGATTTCGTAATAGCCGAACTTAGCCGAGCAGTTGCGGACGGTTTTCGATCCGGAAGAGGTGTAAGGGCCTTCCAGACTTTGGGTTTAGGGATGAGTTTCCTCATCAACCGGGCTTCACAGCCTCGGATATTGGCAGAGTTTAGAGCCGCAGGCTCTTAGGAAAGTCATCCAGTGCTGCGACTGCAGGTTGACGGGCCGGACGGCGCCCGTAGTAGTACACTGCCGCGGAGGAATTCGAAGGTGAGATTCGAGTCGATGGGTCTTGCCAGTTGACGCGGAGGTTTTACAGTGGTGCATATGACATGAGGTTCGGATGAATAGCTGTTGCGTACGCAGCATGCGTTCCTGGGCTGAAATCGCTCTAGTACTTTTGCGGTGTGCCTTGGTGACAAGAGGATGCGGAGATGTGTTTGCTTGTAGGTTGGATAGATTTGGTGAAATATTTACGTACTTTATCGCGAGAGAATGGAGATATTCTGCATGCTCTCGGAAAAGAATGAACGGATATGTAGGTATCAAGATACGAACGATGTTCAACAATTCAAGCGCCCGCGAATACATGAGATACCATATATGGCAGATAGCGTTCATCTCCGACACATATCCTCCGAGTAGCCGCCAGCGGCATCCATTCTGCGTTGAGTTTGCAACGCCACGCCTAAGTTTACAGAAGAAAATGCAGGTTGCAGCGTGTTCAATAATGTCGTCGTTGGATTGGAGACTAGCCGAGAGAACCCAGGCTGATAGTAGGCTCGCTTGCGCATGACTCCGTTGACAAATATTACCAGATGAAAAAATGCAGGTGGCATAAATCGTGGGTAGAATTGTTGCAGACGGATCGCCCATGTCGGTAGCTGTCCGTAGAAAGACTGCGGACAGCCGTGACCGGCTGATGAAGGCCGAGGAACCAATGCTTTATCTACGTGTAAAACTCGAACGCTCCTCCCAACTTCCCTCTCGTCATCTTTGCTTATACTCATTCTATTTTAGCCAATCCACAGCACAATGGTTCGCCGTGGACTGTTTTACTTCATTTACCTGCTCTTTCTATGTTCTTCTGCGTCAGCTGCAAATGTCGTACTACAGTCGGACCCGAAGGATGATCCCCAAAATCCGATGAAATATATCCCGTCCAACGTATTGACTGCTATTGCGATCTGTGAGTACATTCCATGGTAGCGTGCCACAACTTCTATGTCGATCCTAAGGTCTGATCTCTCACCTCCGTATTATTCAGGTCTCATTTTATTGACCGCGGTCATCCAAACATTGTTCTATAGGAAACTCGGTGGAAGATGCATGCTGTCCATGGTCATAGCGAATTCAGTACGTTCATTCTATACCACAGTGGAAGTCTTTGTATCCGAATTAATTATGTCTTTCCCGTATCACAGCATGGGCTCTTGGTTTCGCCTTACGTTTTGCTCTGCACTCCAATCCCGACAGCATTGGTACATATGCTATAGAAGACCTTTTTATTGTGTTATCGGTATGTCTTCTCGCTCATTCGGACTAAATAAGTTTTCGTTCATCCATCTCCGCTGTACCCAGCCTTGCGCATTCATCGCGTCCGAGTATGTGATACTCGGGCACATTGCTCGTTACATCAAATGCGACCAGCACGTCATCATACCCCGCGCCGCATCACCCTATTTTTTGTTCTATCGGATGTCACTACATTCTTGATGCAAGTGAGTCCAGCTCGGACCCTACAGTCAAGATTGTCGCTTGACAGATCGTTCCACTTGACATTAAAATAGGCCGCAGGCGGCGGCCTCTCCATAATCCACAGTGCATCCGTCCTCAATATAGGCAAGAACGTACGTCTGTCCCCCATTTCTGGTTCTGGCACGCTGACAATATCATCGCTGCCCCAGCTTTTCTTGGCGGGACTCTCCCTCCAACTCGCATCCTTCGTCATATTCTTCTGCATCTCCCTGCTCTTCTTCTTCCGCGTGAAGCGCTTGGAGCCGCAGATATGGCACCAGGACACTATGAAGCCCTTCATGTATGACTGGCGGGCGCTCGCCGCCGCGCTTACCCTCGGCTCTATCTGCATCGCCGTAAGTCTTATACTAGCGGTCTAACATGATGCACGGCTTCACTATATCTTGTAGATCCGGTGTGTATACCGCACAATCGAGCTCTCGCAGGGCTACTCGGGGCGGCTTGCGACCAGCGAGGCGTTCTTCTACGCGCTCGACACTCTCCCACTATTTATCTCCGTCGCCGTGTACATTCCATTCTGGCCGGCGCGCATGCTCCCCGGCGTCGACGCCAGGATCAAGGACTACGTATTGGCGGAAAGTGATCCGAATACCATAGAGCTCCAGCCCAATGCGAGACACAGAAGGCGGTGAAGATTTTGGGAGTTTTCTTGGTTCCATTTTAGTTGTTTTGGTGCGCGATGGCGCGATGGACACTACGAGTTCTATATCTCTTACCACCGTAGAGGTCGTTGATCGGCCATAAAGATCATGGTGACTACTTGTAACCTTTTCGAGGCGATCTAGTACTATATTCATGACATCTATCGTGGTATAATGGCAGGAAAAGTGGTCTGTGACTGAGGGAAGCGATACAACTAGGAATATCCTAGCCACAGCAACCACTTGTGGCAACCTAGCTGGAGGAATCATGATCGATGACATTTGATCGCCGTGATGCCGAGCGTCGGCTGTCAAATTCGATAGTTCAAATTGAATATGAACTTGCGTTAACTCATCTTGTTCCTCTACAAATGAGCAATATGAACAGACACTGACAGAAGATTGTGCCATCGAGTGCAAAGAATCGAGGTAGTCCCTAGACCCGCGCGACGAACGCTAGGCGGCGATAAGCAGCCATCGGTCTCGTCGCAATGTTCTGGCCAACTTTTTTTCGTGGTCGGCAGCGCGGCATCGATCGAGTTGCACCATTCCTATGTCAGGCACATTACGACAAATGTCGCGAATTTATTCATGAAGCGTATGATCGTGAGATACAGAATCTTGGCAGGACGGAAAGACAATTCAAAATGAGCACGTAAACCCTGTACGCGAGGATGAATCAAATGAATCGAAAAAAGAACGCAATTATGCAAGATCAGCATGGAGTGTCAGGATGAGAGAAATGCAATGTACATAAAGATATGATAGTACAGACGTGGAATCAAAGTATTGCTACAGGAAACGAATATTGTTCATGACCAAGTACCGGGAAGGAGGCCAAACGTCTGGTTCTCGGCGACTGTGTAGAACGGCGTGCCGTTTGAGTCGAACGTGTTTACCCAGACGGTGTTGCCCCACCAGTTCAACGTGACGCCGCCCTTGATGTACTGGAGGAAGAAGAAGACCAGGATCAAGCCGACCGCGACGCCCGTGTCAAGCGCTGCTGAGAGGATGTAGTTGTAGCGCATCCACCAGCGGAAGTGGAAGCGGCGCATGAACCACTGGAAGAACGCGCCGACCATCGCCCATGAGGAATAGTTGATGCCGGTGGCGGGCGGCATCGACCCGAGACCAGCGAAGAATACGGGGAAGTTGACGTAGCGGAAATATGAAAGGGGGTAGCGCCGTGCGAGGAAGTAGAAGGGGATGGGAAGGATGGCTCCGAGCAGGAAGAACCACAAGATCGGATTGTACCTACACGTTGTCACGATCAGTACGATCATTCGGCACTGCTCGAAAGGAAGAACTTACATGGCACCAGGGGAAAATAACCTTCGAGGTCCGATACCGCCCCAGATGATGGAGGATGTGGCAAAGGTTGTCGTGTCGAGGCAAACAAAGCCGTCCTTCTGATCGGGCTGGCAGAAGTCCTCGACGTGTGCGAACATCCATTGCTGCACGCCCACACAAACGAATGACCCGAGAATCGTGGCAATGATTCGAGCGGCGAAGATGATGCGTGGGGGGATCTTCATGTAGTGACCGACTTTCAGATCGTTGAGGAAGAATAAGCCTTGGTACATTGTAACATAGCCGTACGTCTTGAAGACCATGTTCGCGATGGGACGTCCAGGAAGCACATAGCCGGCGATGATTTCACTGAAGATATTCAGCGCGAGGATCTGGTTCGTGATGGCGCGAAGCATGCCGACAGGGATCATGAAGAAGAAGGCGAGGACGATTGATAGCACCAACGCCCAAATAGGGAATTGGGTGGGGTAGATCTCCACAGCCACGACGCCCAGCACAAAAGCAACGATTCCAACCATCGCATACCACCAGTGGGGTACCTCTGGATAGGACAACATCAAACGGGCATGGACATCGCGTTCATCCTTCAGCGTACGACGAAGCTGGCGCATGATGTCATGTCGGTACCACACTGTAAGATCGGATGAGACCATGTGCGGCAGTGGAGCGATCGTGACTTACAGAAGGTATGTACTACCACGGCAGTGAGAGCGGCGAACTGCGTACCGTAGGCAAGAAGGAACGTGGTCGACAAATAAATGGGAGAATAAGCCTTGTACTTCTCGTCATCGAAGACGCCGTCCGTGATAACGGCGGAGATGTTGTAGGAAAGCTGTGTATTGTCGTAGGCGCCAGCAGACGAGACGGGCATGAATTTTGAGAAGAACGTGTTCTTGACTATATGGCATGATTAGTCCAGCAGTGCAGACAGAAAGCGGCTTACTCACAATACATGATAGGAGCAACGAACCAGTATATAATCACGAAACCAGCGAAAATATTCGCTTCTGTCCACCACTACGGACGGATGAATTAGCCAGACAATTATAAACGATGGAACGAAAAATACGCACGGGAGTAACCAAGGGGCTTCCAATCCAAGATATCATCGACCAATCAAATGTCACGAAACCGAGTCCAAGTCCGGTCGAATAGCCGAAGAGAGTATTGACGACCTGGTTTTCGGGGGCAATCCAGCATACCCAGTTGAAGATGCTGAGGCCTGTGAACAAGAAGCCCGGGACGAAATACCACAGTGCACCACCGATCATGACATAGAGAAAGAAGCGCTCCCTCGACATGTGACGCTTATCCTTCCGGCCATAATTGTAGTGCAATGTGTTCAGCAAAGCACAGTTCACGA
Source organism: Grifola frondosa (assembly GCA_001683735.1). Lineage (NCBI taxonomy): Eukaryota > Fungi > Basidiomycota > Agaricomycetes > Polyporales > Grifolaceae > Grifola > Grifola frondosa. The sequence goes on along the minus strand of LUGG01000001.1, from coordinate 975,427 downwards.
GCGCGGATGGCCAAATCATGCTCGCGGGCCACACGAGAAACTTACGTGCCAGGCCGACGAAGGAGTAGCCGATCAGCTGGGTGGAAAGCGTGAGGAGGAGCTGATAGCCGACGGAGGGGTTCTCGTTGTAGAACGCTCGCTGGGTCGCAAATATGGTGGTAGCATACGGGTCAATGTAGACGGTGTTGGCCATAGCGGTGATCACTGTATGTTCCTTGACATTGAACGGTCCGGGGTTGAATGACCAGACATATCCAAAAGTATTGAAGCGAGTCGTGGGAAGAAGCCACTCCATCGCTTTGCCCAATGGAAGCGCAATTAGTTGGGCCACGAGGGCGCTGATGAATACGGATGGATCTGCGAGTGTGTGAATATATGGACAGCCGAATAAGTCAAAGAGAAGACGTACAACGCGAGCCAAAGAAATGATTGATGCCAGATAGGGCGATAGCAATTATAATGCCTAAAAACCACCTAAAAATGAAAAAAAAATCAGATAAAAGGAGAATATAAAGAGGAGGGCCACTGACGTTCGGAAAGTGTTCACGGGCATGGAAGGGTCATCTTTGTTGGATACAGAAGCTCTGACCTCTGCATACGGTGATTCACTGAGGCAGGTTAGAGATGGAGCACTTAATGGAGTCAGAAACGGCTTACTCGTTGAATTCCTCGATATCTGCCTCCCGTAAGTCCAACCTTGAAGATTCAGGTCTGCGAGTGGAGTCGACTTGCGACTCAGTGTCGAGGTCGGAATCTCGAATCGACTGTGTACTAGAAAACCCGGTTTCTCTTTTCACATCCGTCTCAAACGAGGTAGTGCTGACGCTGGGAGACGGTGGGTCTAGATCCCAGTTGGGGTCGTTCAGGTGCTGCATGACATAGTCGACATCCTCGGGGACGTCGGGGACAGTACTACGATGACGAAGTAGGGTGGGAAGATGAACAGACACGGGAATCTTGGACTCCATGACGAGACCCTCGTGCTAGAGTTCAGTGAAAACGAGGGGAAAAGATAGCACAGGGCAAGGGGGAGAGGTGGGAGGTGGGACAAGGTGGATGCAGACATCTCGCCTTTTCATGCTGGTCGCTTATGGGTGAGAAGCCACAAATCGCACAGTACAATTGTTTCGCTCACCTGCCCTGGATCGCTTTGACGTTCTGTATGGCCGGAAACTTACTTGAAATGGGAAGCGCGTGTGGTACGAAACAATAGGACCACCAGATCGCAAGATCAACAACAAGAACCGAGGAGCAGCCACACTCCTCGAGCTCCTAAGTTCATTCCAAATGTGCGGTCATGTAAGAATGGTGAGCCGAACGTCGCGTCCCCTTTTCTTTAGCTAAAACAGACCTCTCCAGGCTCGTTTGAAGACATATATCCTGAATTTTCATCCGTAATGGATAGACGCCGCTATGAACCGGGGACCTAGAAACAGTAATACAGTTAGGATGTCGTATCGCATGGCCTATTGTCTTATTGTTTTGCAGGACGGAGAGTGATCCGAGCATATATCGAGCAAAGTCACCAACGTCCTGCAACACAATAAAGATTAGACGCCCAGTGGCCGTAAAATCGCCCAGATCGTGATCGAGCATTGGGCCGAAGCCTGGTAAGATCCAAACTCAGATATACATATATTCAAGCTCCACGCAATTCTGATAACCAAATTCATCTTATCTTATCTGTTCCTTGCAATATGGTATCAACTTACGAGGCCAAACATTAGTCTCGGAACCAGCCGTTCTCTCCCTTCGGACCCCCAATCGGACATCGAAAAACACCAGCACAGAGAGGGAGAGAATGTCTGGTGAATTTGGTATAGGCGGGGGTGGTATGGTCACATTCACGTGCCCTAAGACGCGCTCTACGCGTCGCGTCGCGCACGGCCGCATGTCATGTACTCTACGAATTGGCTCTTAATATTCATGAAAAAAATTGTCTACCCATATTTTAGTCAATTATATTGGTCTGAGACAGATTCTGGCTCATCTCGTCATAATTTGTTATCATCCCAGTACTTACTCTCGTACATTGGTGGATGCTGACTAAGCATTGGCTGTACAGAGACCGAGGTACTTTTGATATGTTTGACTGGGTCAGAGAGATCTCTTGGCCCTTCTAACTCATAGGGTGATCACTCGGTTAAATTTCATGGCATTTGGCCATGCATACACAGCCTATATCGAGTGTTGTTGAGAGCAATCTGACGCGGTCGGTCACAAAGCGTGACCATACCACCCCCGCCTATACCAAAGTCACCAGACGTTATAGGTGGTAGTTGTGCTGGGGTTTTTCGATGTCCGATTGGCTCTGCGCCGGACTCTTCCGGTGGCGCAGCCGCCGTGCACAACTACCATTATAACGGCTGGTTACGAGACTAGCCAAACATAGACGAATCCTTGCTCACATATCGCGATGATTGCGATACCACTTGGTCCTATGACGAAAAAATGTCCTTTATATGTTGCGGACATCCACGTTCATGGCTTCTGCACTGTGCAGCTCCCACAAGCGATACAGTAATCTCTTCCTCCCGCTCGAGTCGCCATGTCTACCGCTGTTGAGACAATAACCCAGTATATCCCCGCGTCCCTCACCGTCCGGTCATCCGCCAACGCTGCAGACAAAAAACCGGCTGATGTCGCAAGTTACAAATACGCCCATTTGCTCCCAGTCTTCCCCAAGGAAGAACACTATCCTCCCCTGACTCCCTTCGATCATGTCGATCCCGGTGCTCGCGCTCTCTCGCATCCGAACCCTCGGGCCTTCCTTGACAAGGCCACCAGCGTAGTGGATCTGACGCCTGCGCTAGGCACAGAAATCCGCGGTGTGAGCCTCTCGGAGCTTGATAATACTGGGAGAGATCAGTTGGCTCTTTTCGTAAGCAGCGCGCCAACATTTTCTTCCGTAATGCACAGAGGCTCATTGTTGCTTGCTTCCGGTAACATTGTAGGTTGCCCAGCGCGGCTTAGTGGCTTTCCGTGACCAGGACTTCATTGATAAAGGTCCCGACTTCTACCTCGAGTGGGGCAGGTACTTCGGCCGCCTGCACGTCCACCCTACCTCTGGGCACCCTGAAGGCTACCCGGAGCTGCACCTTGTCTACCGCGATGAGAACACGACCTTCAACTACGAGTTGGACGACCGCGTCCGCCCGACGAGCTGGCACTCAGATGTGTCGTACGAGCTCCAGCCTCCCGGCTTCACCACATTCTTCCTCCTTGCGCAGCCGGTCACCGGCGGCGACACCATCTTCACTTCGCAGGTGTCCGCACTGAAGAGGCTCTCGCCGCAGTTCGTCGCCTTTTTGAAGACGCTCAAGGCCATCCACTCTGGCGTGGACCAGGCCAACTACTCCCGCACTGGGCGCCGCGGTGGAATTGTGCGCCGCGAGCCCGTCGAGAACATCCACCCCGTCGTCAGGAGGCACCCCGTCACCGGCGAGGAGGCGCTCTTCGTCAACCGGCAATTCACTAGGCGTATCGTTGGTCTCAAGCGCGAGGAGTCAGGTATGTCGTTTGGCCTAAGTTCGTCCATGTCTAATATCTGAACTGTTGCGCGACTTCCAGAAACCATCTTGAACTTCCTCTACGACCACATCGACAAAAGCCTCGAGAACCAGGCCCGAATCAAGTGGGAGCCGAACAGCATCGTGATCTGGGACAACAGAGTCACTGCTCATGTACGTCTGTCGCTATTATCATCGGGATGTTAACCTGACTTTTGTACCTCTAGTCTGCTATCCTTGACTTCCAGGCGGGCAAGGAGCGCCGTCATGGAGCCCGCATCACTCCTCAAGCCGAGCGCCCGATACCTGCTCTCGAAGGTCTCAAGCTTGACGATTGAAAATGTTGTATTGATAGTTCTCGACGGGAGGTGTAAAATGTTCTTTACCAATTAGCCCTGTAAAATGAATTGTAACATTCTGCTTCTCATACGCGTTGTTTCTTTCAGACAATTATCTGGTGAATCTGAGTACGAAGAGATGTTCTCGCCCCGCTCGCCGCTGCAGGACAACCTGTCGTCACGTCGAAGATGTTGTGAACGACTAGGCTAGAACAGTTAATCGTTTTTCTTACCTCACCCTTGAGCTTGTGCTTGAGCAGCATTCGTTTACAAATGTTGGAGAGATCGTTCTGCTTCACTGCGACCAGATAAAAACGTCCCTTGGGAGATAACAAGTCCTGCGGTCGTACGCCGTACGCCTATCAGAATAATGATCGCTATAGCTGCGAGACGCAAAAACGCACTTCAACTTCTTCCAGCAGGATATCCGTGACTTCCATTCCATCGGATCCACCCGCCCACGCACCCGCGATGTCTGCGTCTTGCTGGGCATCATCGGCCTCGGACGAGAACGTGGGCACGTAAGGCGGGTTGAAGAGCAGGATATCTACAGAATGTCGTAGACGTGGAAGTAGCGGTCCGACCAATGATGCGGTTATTGGCTCAACGGGAATCTACTGAAGGAGGATCGCCCCAGCGACTCGGATATCCAAAGCACATCGAGGCTCACTTTATTCTGGCGACCGGTGCGCTGGGTACATTTACATGCATTGGGGTTGATGTCAGTAGCCAAATATACTGCAGTCACATTGTCAGATAGCTGCCTGTCATGAAGGCCGGTGTTACTGACGAGCGGCGCTATCACCCAGTATACTTCCCACAAAGCTGGAGACGCATCCGGAGCCTGACCTACACACCAAGTTTACTACGTTTAAGAATACCAAAAGCTCATGAAGGCATACCCAATCTCCAAACAGACTAGTGGACTTATGCTTCGCAGTTCTTCGGCGTCTTGTTCCAACGCATCGAGCAGGATAAAGGTGTCCTCTAAGAGCGACTCGATTGAGACACAGACGCTGATGAAGCAATGGTCGACGAACCGGCTGGTTCATATACATGTTCGTAATCCTCCCTTGTCAGGTGTGAGAGGTCTGGAGTAGGAATCATTTTCAAACTTTCAAAGGATTATGTCGGAGAAAAGATCCAAAAGCTGAATTTTCCCAAAATGGTAATCAGCATCTATCAACAATTCTGCCATGTCACGGTCGTCGTCGGTGTCCCCGACATACTACGCTGCGTTCTGCACCGCAGCGGTGCTCGTATTGAAGGCCGTCAATGAGGAGGTTACAGAGCCATACATGGTAGATTTCTCATTGTCTGCCGAGGGGTCGATGCTAAGTTGGCCACCGCCCGCAGGATGAACCGTTCCACGTCCCACAGGCGCAGGCGTATTGTGGAGGCGACTACTGGACATGGGATCCCAAGATCACCACACCCCGGGGCTGTAAGTCCTGCAATTCTTGGATAATTGTATTTTAATGACATTTTTTGTTCTCAGCTACGTGCTTAGTCTCCTGCTGAACCGCGTCTTCATGTTCAAATGCAACCTCTCCATGCTTCGGCTCACGCCTCTTCTTTCTCTGGCCGCCCTACCAGTAGTCCTGACGCATCTACTCTGTTATCATCGACGCGAGAGGCCTCCCCAATCCTTCCTCACACCCACTCTCGAAGCTATCGTCCTCTCCTGCTTCCCAGTCGCGTGGTTCTTCGGTTTCCTATACTACACTGAAGTTCCTAGTCTGGTATCTGTCGTGGCTACTGTTGTATATGCTACGCAGGGAAGACACTGGCTCGCTGCCTTGGTATGTTTTCGATCTAATACTTTGTGGAAGGTGCTGTGACATCGACTTACGGAGGACAAGGATGGCAGCTAGGTGTGGTCAGCTGCACTTTCCGCCAGAACAACATCATCTGGGTCATGTATGCGTATGCAGCGAGCCAGCTTATGTACTTGCGCTTCCGGCGTGCCCCTCCGAACACAAGGCCGCTGGCGAAGCTGCACGACCCTCCTGCACTTGCCGCTAGTCCAGGTTTGTATGATACTTCTTCTCTGTTGTGGCATGTGAAAGAATGTCTTGTTTCCCCCATGCAGCGGATCTTGTGCGTACAATCCTGAGCGCGCCCAAAGTCCTCCCGGATATCCTGCCGTCGTTCGTTCCATATTCACTGGTCGTCACAGCTTTTGCAGCATTTGTTGTGTGGAACGGCGGGATCGTCTTAGGTGAGAATAGATATGTATTACGCGGATCATGTTATGAGCTGATGCATGGCAGGCGACAAGTCGAATCATGTTCCTGCGTTTCACGTTCCGCAGCTGTACTACTTTGTAGGATTCGCCACCGCCTTCGGATGGCCTGCGCTGCTAAGTGGAGAAGGTGGCATCCGAGCTTTGGCACGAGACGTCTGGGCACGGATGTTTGGTAGTAAGAGGTACACACGTTCAGAATGTGCAGCTCCAGCGTGGTGCATGGAAGGCTCATGATACCCCATAGAAACATCCTGGTGACCTCCGTAGCGAGCGCTATCATGTGTTTCACGATTCACAAGTTCACGTTCGTTCACTCGTTCACTTTCTGAAAGCACTGTGAACTAACGATTGCAACGACATAACAGCATCCAGCATCCGTTTCTGCTGTCCGACAACCGCCACTACACATTCTACATCTGGCGCCGAGTGTTTCTCCTTCACCCTATCGTCCCGTACCTCCTCGTTCCGGGGTACATTGCCTGCGCATGGGCGTGGTTCCTCCGCACTGGTGCGTTGTTACCTGATCATTTGCTCCCGAGCGCATAGATCTAGTTCCCCATCTGACCTAACGTATGGTGGCAGGCAAAGACCAGACCTTGTTGCAGAACCTGCTCCTACCTGTCTTTGTACTGCCCACGCTTCTTCCAACACCACTTCTTGAACCCCGCTACTTCCTCATTCCATATATCTTGCTCAGGGCACAGGTCGTTGATGTGCCACTTTGGGGGGTTCTGCTGGAAGGGCTGTGGTATGCTGTGATTAACGCTGTGACAATGTGGGTTTTCCTGTACAAGGAGAGGGCTGGCGTCGGGCGATTTATGTGGTAGATTTTGTAAATATTACGGAGGTGGTCGTTTACTATTGTCATTAATGTGGGCGTCTTTGCGGCGCGTGACGCAGGGTGTTTACGCGAAGTTTGGTGGTAAGTTGAAATGTACGCGATGCTATCACGAACCTCACAACGAGTAGACAGTGCAACTTCTCTCTAAACGCTCCGTGAACGCAGTCACGATCTAAACGATATCACGTCCACGACTCTAACGTACTCTCCTTTCAACAAACTGCTTATATCTACCACCACACTATGTCTACAGAAACTGCACCAGCCTCTGCACGCAGCCTCCGTCCAAAACCAAATACCCGTAGTTCCATTCGACATTCACTGAACTTATCATCGGTCAGCAGAGCCCTCGCGGACGTCATGCACAAGTCGGATAAATCGGATGGTCCTAGGGAGGTTGCGGCAGACAGGGAGAAGGGGGCGAGGAAGATCAAAGACATGGCCTCGCGTCGCGCCAGCACCATCAACCTCTCGCAGGACCCACCTCGCATTTCTGCTAACAAGATGACAGCGAAGAAGAAAGAGACTGTCACCTCTCTCGACTCCAAGATCGGCCCTCGTCAGACGAGGCGAATGACGGCCTTGAAGGAGGCTGAGGCGACTTCATCGGAGGACCAGGCATCACCATCGGAAAACGTGGTTCCGAAACCAATGCCGTCGCGTGTCACTAATCTTCGACCAAGGAGTTCTATCGCATCGTCTTCGCTCCCCAAGTACCGACCTAGGTCGGTCATTGTGGACGCTCCAGCAACCAAGAAGCCTCCTTCTCCTGCGCGAGCAGGCGTGCGACGGCCCTTGAGTTGCTCGGATGACGAGACAGAGGAAGAGAAACCATCGAAGAGCGTCGGTATCATTTCGTTGAATATGCCTTCCCCTGCGGAGAAGCTGGGGCGAGCCATCAGCCCCCTGCCTCACCGAGCGGCTTTGAAGGTGAATCTTACTTCAGCTATCAATGTCCGACCTGCAACACCCGAGACAAAGGGCAAACCCACTGGGTCGAAATCGTCCTCTTCACCGCACCACGGCTCCTCTTTACGTGCTTCAAAGACTATGAAAACGTCCTCAGCGGCGTCCATTCGCTCAACTATCCCGCGCCCCCCGTCTTCCTCTTCTTCTGGATCTGCTTCGAAGACACCTAGGACCCCTAACACTCCAACACCACTTGCTAACACACTCAAGAGAACACCAGTGTCCCAGAGGCAGAAGAAACGTGCCGACGGCAGCCCAGTGCGCATTACTGCACCCCGTGCTATACCCCCAGGCTCTCCGCTAGGCGATTCGACCCCTAACAAAGGGAACAACGGTGACACTTCTCTTGCCGAGAGTAACACGACCACGCCTACCAATGTGCCCACCATCTTTACTGAAGGCCATAGTACCGATAGCATTGAAGCTCACGATGTCGAATTCATGCTGTCGACTGTGATCTCACCCTCAGCCCCGACCCCCGCGCTTCCCAGGTTGCGAGCTGTAGGCCTCCGTGGCTTGGACGAGCATACCCCAAGCCGCCCTTCATTTTTCCTTCCTTCTCGCGCCAATCTCTCATATCTCTCCCCCGGTCCTCCATCCCGCGACAGCTCGTCCTTCCTGCGGCCGCCCGCTCGTTATCCAGGAATGGACCGCGGTTCGATTTTGTCCTGGGAGCAATTAGCTCAGCACAGCAAGGCGGTCGACGACGAGGATGTTGAGAACATGCTTTCCGACTTCCCCGCGCCGTTTCGCGCAGGCGCGATCTCACCTCTTCTCCACGCCTCACTGGACGTGCCAGACAGCCCGAGTCTGAGCGCCATGCCCTCACCCGGGGGCTACGGCTCAATATCACAGGTGCTCCTCCCAGACGTGACGCCGTCGCCTGCCATACACCACACGACACACATATTCGAGAACATGGTGACCGGCTCGCCCACTCCGGCATCCGGGAACGTGACCATGTTGCGCCTGCAGCTCGCCGCGGCGGAGAGCAGGGCGCAGGAGCGCCTCACGCAGATCCAGTCGCTGGAGAGCCAACTGCACAATGCGAAGGAAGCGCGCCTGCGGGACGCGGAAGAGCTTGCAAAGCAGATCTCGCAGCTCGAGGAGCAGGTGCACGGGAATCTGCTTGTGGACAGTCAGCGCTTGGAGCAGATCGCTGTGTACGAGGAGGAGCTGCGCCAGGCGCACACGCAGCGTGAGCAGGCCGTGCAGGAGGCGACGATGCAGGCGCAGGGCGCGATCCAGGCTGCGCAGGCCACCGCGCAGGGTGTGCAGGGGCTGCAGAGCAAGTGGGAGATGGTGGCTGCCTCGCAGCTCGCTTCTGCTGCATGGTCTGGCGTACGAGATGCTGCAGAGGGCGAATTGGACTTCATTCGTGCCAACCGAGAGACTCTTACTCTTTTGCTCGCCGGACTGGACCTCAGTCAACAACGACTACCATATCCATCATTATGAAGAGTTATGCTCGTGATTTTATTCGTGAGTCCATGGAAACATTTGTTTTCGTTTGGCTTCCTCATGGGTTTTGTCGCTACAGGCTCATTTTGATTGTTTCTTGACAATTTGTATTATTATCTATCGCAACGAGTTCGTGGCCGGTGTTGGTTGTGGATGTGCTCGTCGCGACAGTGGAGGAACATCGATTGTACCCATTGTATATATCCTACAACCTAGATACAGGCTAAATAACTCAGTCGTACTGCTCCGTGGCTTCAATGCAGGCGTCCAGTAAACATCCGTGATTGTCAGCAGCGTTGGCCTGAGCCAATCGGCCTAGAACTGCATTATGAATAGCGTCTCGTCTGTTTCGCATTGCAAGGATGAGTGACTTTTCATACTATGTCGAATTGGAGGCTTACTGTATATTCCCGTAGGCAATCTGCACCTCAGACTTCAACGAATCTATCGACATAGGCCAACGGGAATAGGTTTCTTTATCCAAAAGGAATGATATAAACGCTTTCCCTTTGCTATGTGGGAACAGAACAGTCGCAGTCGCTTTAAGCGCCAACGACATCTCCGTTTCAATAGTTTCCACTGTCAATGGGTATTTGATGGCGAGGAAAACGAGCTGAGAGCGAAGTTGTGCACAAGATGACCAGAAATCTCCCAAACATTCTACGATCTGAAATTAACAGGTTAGAGACGGGTTGGCATAATTTAAGCAGTAATCTCACTTTCTTGATAGTTATATGCTCATGCGCAACGATTAGCTCTTGAGCGGTTCGCAACACCAAATTGGTGAATTGAGGGAATGGGTCTCGTTCTTTCATGCGCGCAGCTTTCAACTTGCATGCAGTAACTTGGGAGGGAATAGGACAATAATAGGTGCACGGGATAGACACTTGATACCTCGAGTCGTACACAAACTGGACCAAGTCGGCTGTGATCTTCGTCGCACGCCATAGATGTAATTCTTGTAAGGCTTCGAGCTCATCTACAAAACGAAAGCTCAATGATTTAACGGACGGTGCCAGCAACGTTATGATGCTCACCCTTCAACTTGAATATTTCCGAACTTGTGCTTTCCTTCTGGATATGAATGATATGTTGGTCTTGCGCAATTGCGGCAGATGCCTCCTCTTTCTGTGCCTCGATCTCAGCGAGCTTTTCCTTCAGCCGTTCCAGTTTTGCTTTCTCTCCGGAAACGTCGGTCCGGAACGTCTCCAACTCGGTACTGATTCGCAATCAATGTGAAATTGCATTTGAACAGAAACGAAGTGCCCACTGACCTCTGCTCCGCAATAGTTGTCTTCAGCTCATTCAGATAGTCATGATCTGAATGCTCAATCTCATCGATGTCTGCCTGTTCTTGTTCAAGTAGTGCGAGGACCTGTGCATACTCTTCTCGAAGAGCAGGTAGGATGTTTTGTGCATCCTGGTTAATCAATGCCAACGTCCTGGCATCCTACAAGGATCATGTAAACACACTACATGAAGTACGGACCTCAGGCTGATGAATGACATACGGATTCGAGATTGGAGAATCCATGTGCAGCGGTTGAGTACAGTTGCTCAACCCACTGTAATTTCCAATCGTACCATTGAGACTTGGCTGTACCCATGTTATTCGCCTTGATGAGCTTGAGCTGGTGCTGTAATAAAACGAAAGTCAACCTACTGCAGAGAGTCAATAGGCCGTACACTCACAAGAAGGATCGCTTGTTCTGATTCGTCGGAAGCAGCAAACTCCCTGAACAGACTCGGCGTGACCTTCTGCGCCTCTTCCTCGGCCTGCAGACATATTTTCTTGCTCTCCTCAATCCACCCAGTCAGATCCTTGGCCACCGCGGAGTATAGCTCCAGCCGCGGTACGTCCACAGCCATCGCGATCGCAAATTCAGATAGAGGGATAGGTTCTTCTTCCCCTGCGGTGGCAGAACCTGGCTCGACGGAGGACCGCCGCCGTGGGCGCGGACGAAGTTGGCCAGGCAGCACGGTGGACCGCCGTGGCTTAGGCGTAGTGAGCTCATCCATAAAGCGAACGCCAGTCATCGCAAAAAACTGCTCAATCGATATGGGCGGCTATAAAAAGCAAGGAATGAAATTAGGATAGAAACCAAAAACAGTCATTGCAACTCACTCCTTCGTCGTCGTCATAGGCATCCTCTCCTTGAAGGCCCTCTCGCCATTGTTGAGAGACAATCGACCTCGTGGGAGTCGTTGGGATCGTCGCTCTTTCCGTGGTAGTGTCAAGTTCCATGTCACCCTCCTCGTATTCTTCTTCTATGACTGCTGGCGGCTGAATCGCAACTGATTGCGATACAGGACTACCCGAAAGAAATGGCCTTGATGCAACGGGAGACTTCAACCTCTGTGCAGCTGTGGCGGAGCTGTTGACGACGCCAGGTTTCCCATCACGCACTGAGGGCGAGGCTATTCGTGGAGACGCAGGTGCAGGCGATCCACGCGTGGCACTCGGCGCCGCGATCGCCTGACGAAGACTCTCGCGCTCACAAACTTTAGCTTGGACAGAAGCAGGAGCAGGACTCCGTACTCTTGATGGCGTTGGCGGTCCTTCCACTGCAATACGAGCTACGTCGGGATACAGAGGCCCGTTCTCTCCTCCCTCGGCAGTCGTACCTTGAATTCCAATGCCAGGCGGATTCAACCCGAGACCAGCGCCGGAGGGTGTCGCACCCATGCTCGCACGAGCACGTCCAAGTCCCAATCCGGGCCCAGCGGTCTTCTTAGGTGTCCCTCCACGCCCCTCACCAGTAGCAGACAGATTCGGTGGCAAGACACCAGCACCTAGGCTCTTCCTTTGAGCAAAGTAGCCAGAGGGGCGGCGGGCCATGCTCGATCGCCGATTGGCGAGTGCAGGCGCAGCTGCCGACTGTGCGGGACGTTCGAAGGCTGCTTTCTTCGATGGTGAGAGCTTGCCTACTGCAGGGCGTTTTGCCGAGCTAGGCCGATCTTCCTTGTTTCTTGCATCGTCTGCGTCAGACGGGGCGGGCCGCTTGAGGGGCGACTTAGGGGTCGAGGGTAGCGCGAAAGCGGCCGTGCCCTTGTGTACAGGAAGCCGAGAAGCCGTGGATGAGGAAGGAGCGGGGCTCTTGGCCGGTGGAGGGACAACAGTAGCTTTGGCAGGCGAAGGTGGTCGGGGGATGCCGAATGTGAATGGTTTGGGCACAGTTGCGGGGGCGGGTGGTTTGCCTGGAGATCGCGGAGCTGATACAGGGACGAATATGTTCGTTGCTGCAGAGGGGGCAGAAAATACAGAACCTTTCACAGGTTGTGGGGCGCTGAACACAGATGGCAGAGCCTGGTTGGACGAGACGCTGGACGTGGATGAAGAGGTGGTAACGTCGGGTATAGCAGCGGCAGCGGTAGAAGTTGTAGCGTAGAAGTTGTAGAGGTAGCAGCGGCAGTGGTAGGAACAAAGGAGGGTTGATCTGAGGTTGGTGCATTGATCGGAACGTTCACCGCTGCCTCATCATATACGTCGGTTTCATCCATGGTGGAATCGAGCGTACCAAGGCTCATGCGGAGGCTTGTCAAGTTCACCGTGTGGTCGCCCGCGCCGACGACATCGTCGTCTGCAAAACTGTCCTCCGTGCTTGTGAAGGTGTCATCCTGGAACTGCTCCTCCTGCACAAAAGAACCACCATCTGTGGTGTCGGCGGAGAGGGGCGGGAGGCCTAGCGAACTGCGAGCTTTGAGGAGACGCGTCACTGCATCCGTCAGCTCCATCGGTTCCTCGCCTCTATCTTCCGCCGCATGCGAGTATGACGGTTGGTCAAAACCGTCATCATCGTCAGACTCGGGAGGTGGTGGCTCATACGGCTCTGCGCCCGCATGCGTCATGGCTCTGAGTTTCAACCAGGCCTCAGTGGGTGGCTTTGGTTCACGGAGAGAGCGCGAAATGGGAATGGTAAACTCCATCGGTTGAGTGTCCTCACCCGATGAACCCTCAGTCACGAATGACCGGCTAGACGATGTTGTCAGGTCTTGATCTTCTTCAGCTTGATCGTGCTCGTAGCTTTGTCCTTCGACATGCCTAGGAAGGTGCAATATTTGCAGTCGAGGAGGTGGTTGATTCTCGGAATACGATTGTGAGGACGTCAAAGGAGCAATGGAAGAACGACCACGGCCAGGAAAAGAGGGTCCGCCTAAAGAAAGTGAACGCTTACGATTGATGTTCATAGCTATTGCCTCTGTAACCTCCATATCCTCTTCGTCGTCATCATCGTCAGTGAAGTCATCATCTTCGAGAGCAGATTCATTCGTTTGAGTTCGAAACTGTTTGAGGAATTCTTCTGGTAAGGGCGCAGTGTCGTCCATATCCATATCCATGGATCGCTCCCCGTATTCGCTGTATGCTAAAGAGGAGCGACGACCAACAGCGCTACGTCTTCGGACTGCATTCTCGTAATTAGGCTGATCTTGACTCTGTGATGGTGAATCCTGAGCAGGAGATGAAGAATTCTGCTCGGGAACCTTGAAGAGTTTCACGTAGGCCTTCTCAGCGAAGCTGACGCGACGAGCCAAGCTTTTGCGGGAAGCAGCAGGAGCGATTTGAGTAAATTCCATGGACTGAGTTACCCCAGTATCATCAGGCGTAATGAAGGCCGACGTCTCTGTATTGTCAGGTTGTGTAGTAGCATCCTGGGAGGCAGGGTTGACGGAGGTTTTGAGAATACTTTTGCGTGGTACCTAGGAGTATGAGATCCTGAGTGAGTGATTGGAATGCTTTGCGGCAACTCACCAACAATCGACGGGCCCTCGCGGCGGGACTAAGTTTCTCGCCTGGCGCAATGCTATATGCTCGCCGACGACGACTCAAGGGTCCCGACCTAGCCGAAGAGCCTTGGCTTAGAACAGCAAGAGACCTGCGTCGATGTGGAGATATCTTTTGCGACATTACTGGGTGATGCGTATGACACAAATTGAACCATGAATCGCGACCTTAAGTCGGTGAGGATTGAGAACCTCCGCGCACCTTAAGCTACTCGCCACTCGTCCTAGGTGTGACGATCACCGAGCGTTACAGCCTTCAATGACAGTAGTTGTATTATAAACCAAGAAATCGCGTCGAATATAGGAAACAAGCCGCTACGGCGCAAGAAGGAATAGAGTGCAATGTGCGCGTCGAACGTCGGAGCAACACCATGAACGCGTCGGTCACGTGATAGACGCGACCTCGTGTTGTTCGCGTCGCGAAATTCGAATCAGCCTGCGCGTGGCTGCCACAAGTCAATCTCGACATCTTCTGAGTTCTGAGCTGATATTTTTTGGTCTCCCTTGTTGCTTGTGTTTTCTTAACAGATATTATTGATGTCTAGTAAACCTAGAGCTCCTGCAACTCGGGCGTCGTCCCGCAATAAGTCTGTAACACCTGTTCCCACTACCACTAGGACTACCCGTGCGGCGTCTTCCAAGGCAACCCTTTCCTCTTCTCAAAGCAGTGAACCTGCTCTCAAGAAATCAACTGCCACGAGGAAACCCCTCCTGAATAGAGCAAACTCACCCGATGCCAAAACCCCAGCGGCTGCCACCAAGCCAGTTTCCGGCAATCCTACATTTCTCAATATCTCCAGTCCTAGAGACGTTCCGGAAGACGCGGATAGAGAACCTATCAAGGTACGCTACCTCGGCTATTGTGCTTCAATAGTATTCGTTTCAATTCGCAACCGTAGGCATACCTCCGCATCAGGCCTCAACTGGGTGAAGCAGAGCCGTCTTCACAGCCATACCTTGAACCTCTGTCGGATACCTCTGTTCGCATGTCGGACCATTCATCCTCGTCTTCCCATTCTCGCATGTCTAGTATTAATCCGTCTTCTATTTTTACGTTCTCCCACATTTTCCCCCCGGAGGTGCAGCAATCTGATTTCTTCAACAAGACCACTCTCCCGTTAGTGCGCGATCTACTTGAAGGTCAAAACGCCTTACTTTTTGCATACGGCGTTACAAATTCTGGTAAAACATACACCATCCAGGGTGGGAGTAATGAAGGCAGTGCTGGGATCCTTCCCAGGACGTTGGACGTGATATTCAATAGCATTGAAGGGTTGCATGGTGATGGCCGTGTAAGCTGTTTTACTATACCATACCTATTTCTCTGGCTAAGCCTATCAATAGTTTCGGCCTGTTCGCCTTCAAGGAGTTGAACTCGCCTCTGAGTCGTCGGAGCGCAATTCCTTCCATAGCACCGGGGCCTCTTCCTCGTTACCTGTGCTTGTCGACGTACTCGACGATCTCTCGCCTTCTTCCGCCTCCTCAGCCGTCGACACTGATTCCACAGCTCTGAAGCTCGACCGGAATCACGAGTATACCATCTGGCTTTCCTACGCCGAAGTGTATAATGAGAAAGTTTACGACCTTCTAGCCTCGGTCGATACTTCTGCTATCTCTTCTCCGTCCTCGCCTACACCCCACGCGCGCTCCGCAATCCCGCGCCCTACATCGGCCTTCCTAAACCTTCCACTTCCTTCGTCCAAGTCCCACCCGCTCCTCCTCACTCGCAAAGCGTTGCCAGTGAAGCCATGTCCTTCCTCAGATATTGAGGGATCCTCTGCAGATGGCAACGCGGGCAAGTACGTTGCAGGCTTGCGACAGCTTCGTGTTCACAGCGCAACGGAAGCGAAAGAGCTTCTCCGGCTTGGGCAACTGCACCGGCGTGTCTTCGGGACGCTCGCAAATAGCCAGAGCAGTCGGAGCCATGCATTGGTTACGATCAAAGTGTTGCGCGTGCACCGCGGCGAGCGCAATGTAAGTGGCCTTTCCCAACTTGCGTCTGCATATACAGGTTACTGATGGCACAACTCAACCTATGGATGATACTTTCCCTTCCTAGGACCCTACATCCATTCAGACGTCGCGTCTTACGCTAGTCGACCTCGCAGGCTCTGAGCGCACGAAGCACACGCATACATCGGGGGAGCGTCTTCGCGAAGCCGGCAACATCAACAAGTCGCTCATGGTTCTAGGTCAGTGCATGGAGACGCTTCGTGCAAATCAGCGCGCCGTCGCGCGCAGTCTGGCCGGCGGTGTCACTGCTGGAAGCCGCATGGATACGCGTGACGTGAAGCGGGGTCTCGCGATAGTGCCTTTCCGACATAGTAAATTGACTGAAGTTCTCATGGACTACTTCGTGGGCGAGGGCCGGGCGGTGGGTGTTTTCTCATCGAGCTCTTCGTTCTCACTGATGGAAGGACATGCAGGTCATGATCGTCAATGTAAACCCATATGATACAGGCTTTGACGAGAACGTCCACGTCATGAAGTTCGCCGCGCTGGCCCGGGAAGTATGTACGAACCCAACCACCACGGTCGCGCGTGTTGTACCTGTGCCGAGCAAGAGCCAAGCACAGGCACGCGATAGCTCCGTTGTGCCTCATAGGCGGAAAGTTACAATCTCGACAGGTGGCCCTGGGAGAAAGGTTAGTGAGGCGCATCTGGAGGTGCTGGAAGGTGAGATATTACGTTCTGCTGGTACTTGCGTACTGATGACTCTTCCCGTAGAGGATGAAGAACCGAATGAAGGAGATGACAATGGAGACAACAGCGACGGGCCCATTAATCCTCTTGTTGACGCACTATTCGACGAGATTGAGAACCTTCGTATTCAGGTAAGTGGTCCGATGCACCATTTCAGACGATCGTATTATTTACACCGAATGTCCATGTAGCTGTATGAATCTGAGATGCGCTGTGCCCTTATCGAAGCAGACACAAGGGAAGAAGTTATGCTTGAGATGGAAGAACGAATGCAAAGCATGGAAAAAATGTTCGCGCGCCGCTTGACGAGAGAGGTAAGTTTTAACGTGCCATTCTGCATGGTCGACTTTTCTCGGCGTATTTGTTGACATCTATATCTACAGGTTGAACGACACGAGGCGAAAATGGATGCAAAGATCGACATGCTGCAGAGATCAACCTTCATGGGTAAAGGTCACGCCCATCGAGTAGGTTCTGACACCGGCGCTACCGGTTCCGATGTGGTCACGGAAGATAGCCACGAAGATGAATTTGAATCCTCAGCTACAGGCGTAAGTTGTGGACATCATGTATGTTGTTACGCCTGCTGATCGTAAATAATCCAGCGAGATGCAGATTATGAGAGTACTACCTCAGAAGATGAATCGTACTGTAGCTCAAAAGGTCGCGGCCGGGGCCGAGCATCTTCTCCTTTAGCAGGAAAGAGCAAGAAACAATCAAACCTGCAATTGTCGGCATCAGACGAGATCTCTGGGAACTCAGAAGATATAATAAATATCAGCAGCGACGAAGATGATAGCGATGTTCTCAGTGCCAGCGTCGAGGATAGCAAGCAACCAACTTCCAATACACCTAAGGGTCGTTCGTCGAAGATCGGCATGAAAGCCCAAACGCCATTGGCGAAGGCGAAACACATGCTTTCTGTGGCGCCTTCCCCAATATTCGAAGCCGACGTCAAGGCCGGTCGAGCGAAGGCAAACTTTCGAGGTAGCAAGCTAGCAGGCTTACAACAGAGTATGGACGAGCTTTCCCTCGAAGACGACCCGGACGATTCAACAGTCATTATTCCCAACAGAAAAGCACGTCAGGAGGCCGTGGCGCATGGGGGCCCTGGTGTGGAGTACGTCCCGGGTAAAGGTGAGGTAGATATGACCAAGAAGAGGAAGCGGTAACTCCATTCTCTAGCCTTTATGTGCCTATCTAATGTCCATCTCGCATTTGCACAGTAAACTTGGAAAGAGCGGTAACAATTGAACGTGAGTAGGTCTGCTGACCATATCAAGTCCGGTACCGTAGAAATGAAAGACGTGCTGTCAAGTGCCAGTTGCATCCAGAGGTTGTCTTTGCTATCAAGAAGTATCTCAGTTACGACTGTGTGACGTGCTGCGGAACTCGAAGCAGTCATCAGAAAGTTGCAGACCCCTAGCCAGTTTGCCGTTTTATCCAGGCAAGTGCTCGAGGATGGGCTCTTACTCTAGACCAAAATATGAGCATGTAAGCTCGACTAAGGCATTCGCGAGTAGATGCATACTTTTCCGGATGAAAATTCAACACTTGAAGGGTTTCCATACTCGTCGCACGGGAGAGAGCGACATAGACTGATATATAAATCAAGTCTCAGAGTGCTGCCGTCCTGAGACTGAAAAACTTACCTTGTCCCTTTTCAAATGTGCGATCTAGGTCCACTCTGACTCTTTGCAGGGTCTGACCTTGTGACTTATGAATGGTGACGGACCATGCAAGTATTAAAGGAACCTGGAAGACATTCACTCGGTCGATATCACCGTGAAAATGTGGCGTTGGCGAATTGAACTTGCCTGCTCTCTGATCGCCTCTATGTCTCCCTGAGCATTGCATACCTCGAAACACGCTGATGTGCAGAGCATCTTGACCTCATTCGAAAATTCAACAACGGGCCACACGCCGATATGATTTTCGACCTCTGCGCCCTTGCGTACTTCGCCCATATTAGCGGCTTGGATGCCAGCCATCGCGGCGGCCTCTCGAGTAGAAAAGTCGATGACACGTCCTACAGACCCATTCACTAGCAGGCCTGGTGGAATATTCTACAAGGAAGGAACACTTAAAGTGGTGAGGGCGGGAACCACCAACGATAATACTGACCTTGATAAGCATGACCTGCGCACCCACCTAATACGACAATCCTGAGTTCAATAATTTCCAAACATGGATGAAGACAAGCCTTCAAGGTGACGCGCTTCGGTGCAACTAATCGCTCTAGCAATTTCTCCATAAGCGCGACGGGGACCGGCTTATTCTCCTCGTCAAGGCCGGGGAAATCAGCCGAGATGTAAGTGTATTCTTTGCTATTGAGCATCTTCATCCGAGCTGCATTAACGATGTCGACTTCACGGCGTGTAGGACAGCTAGAGAGACAATGTGAGCTTGGATCCTTTATGGTAATTCAATAAACGGAGGTATACAGGTCTGTTGGTTCAATGTTATCAGGATATTTCACAGTCCGGGACAGATTTTCGATCGCTAATGTGGCTTCGGGCTCCACGATTCCTAACCGCATGGAGTTTAAGATTTCGATGAAACCTTCAAAGACACGAAATTTGAATTTTGCTATTCAAGTACCCGAGGATACTAGAACATACGTACGTTGATCACTCTGCCTAAATATTTGTGTCAGTGTCATAGGCCGGTCAATGCATCGTGACCAGGATGCCGCTTCGAATGCAAACGACATCGGAATTTTTGTATCCTTGATCTGGTCCGGAACTGGAGGAAGCTGGAGAAAGTCGCCAGATAGAACAAGCTGATCAGCGATAGAAGACGTTCATCCCAAAATGCACCCAAAATTTAGCTTTCATGACACACCTGTATCCCCCAAATGGCGCATCGTTGTTTCTTAGCGTACGGGCGATAGATTCCTATGTGCATAAACAATCGCAAATGATGGGAAATAGAAATCATTGTAGACTCGCCAGTCTATGGAAAAGCATGCCATCGATCATCGAAACTAATTCTTATCATTAGTTTCACGACTCGTAAGGTAAAAGTGTAAGATACACACCTTCGTCGATTATCAATGTCTCCACTGTTCGCCAGTTATACAAAGACCAGTGTCTGGTACGTTGTCTCCCTTTCCCCCGAATCTTCTTCAGGAGCCGTTCTTTGCTGCCCTTACCCAACCCAATACCCGCCCATGAATTCAGTGTGGTCCCGCCTATGTTAATGGCCGCAATCCCTGTTGAGGCAGTCACAGCGAGTCTCCGACGCCGATCAACGCATATCTTGATAATCTCCCGCAGCAAAACTGATTTCCCAGTACCTATTGAACACATCAGATCTACGGGCTGAATAGAAGAGATTATCAACTCACTTACCAGCTGGTCCCGTAAAGAAGACATTTTCGCCCCGCTGGACTCTGTCGAGCACCGCTTGTTGGTCGGGAGATAATACAATAGATGAAAGATTCGGGGCTAAAGAATCGTCAATTCTTGGTCCGAAGGACAGTTTGCCTGTCGAGCGCGGTGCTGTACAATTAGAGACCGCACTCTGATTTGCGTGGGTTTGCTTTTTCTTCGGTGATTTCGAGACAGGTATCTGAGTCACTGGAGGAGTCAGGTCTTTAGACAGATAGAAATCAATACCACATAAGAACCACCCCCACAAGTAGCCGGCGGCGTTTCCAACCAGCGTTCAGCATCGGCCAGAGAGTTGAAAGATTTGTGGATCGCGCCACTGAACTTAACGACCTACAAAACAAGCCCGTTCATTACTTCTTTCAAACTTAAGCGAAGTAACGTACATCTTTCTTTGCCTGGATCCCGCGATCGATTGAGAGAATTACTACTTATGACTTATCGGAGTGCTTTGTGGTTGGAATCGCTACCTCATTCCAAGTCCTATGTATCTGCGGGCCGTCTCTCCCGACTCTCACAGCGTAGAATTTGTTACTCTTGGCTTTCGAAGATTTGGACGTCGAGAGCGATTGTGAATACGATCTACGTAGATGTCGATAGAGCCATGGCGGCTCCATCGTATACAACAGCCACATTGTCATGGTCAAGTCCAAGTCATGAGGCGTCTATTCGAATAACCCCAGAGTCCTTATGTACCTTGTTGATTACACATGGTAAGTTCCTCCGCGTGAACATCGGTGGATATTTGAGTCTTCCTGACTCTTTTTGAGATACCATGCACACTATTGACGCGGACCATGTCAATCAATGGTAACAGTAGTGCAGTGTGATTTAGGGAGCCTAGTCCAGTCTTCCGTATAGCATCGAACATCCTCGCGAGTTCAGCTCCATTCTAACCAGATATTGAGTAAATAGATTTCTTGATTTTGGCTGGCCACACCAACTGATACGTCGATGCGCCACGACGCCGCACACGAATGAGAGGCCTTAGAGACGCTAGACCCTGCATCTTGCACCTAAAAACATGTATTTATTTTATCAAGAGAACGCTCGAAAATTCTGCACATCCCATCCACCCACAATTTTCACATGTCGAGCTGCGGGTTTCGTGCAGGAAGCCGTGATACCATTTTGAGCGGGTCTCCAAACTGAGCGGCTTCACGACCTGGCGGCCAGCGAGGTCGCAAAAGACAGTTATTGATTGTCACGAGATCGACAGCCTCCTCCGGAAAAATCTTTGGATTAGGTACTCAAGTCTCCATACGTGGGGCAGCCTTCTTTGTCGACCTGATCAATCACCCTCGGGCGCTGTGCGTAAAACATTCCTCAACTCGTTAGCGAGGGCCAGCGGAGAAATCGAGAGCAGGGTCGAGGAGACGCAATGGTCCATCGGTTATTGCGGCTACCACAGTTTTTCTGAACACTGTACGGCCCAATTTGCAAGCGTGTGAGCTTTGATGTCTATGTGGGAGTAAGGACTCATTACGAGCAATCTATAACGGTCGGGATTGGGTTAGATGTCGTTTGACGGGAGATTCAGGAGGTAGGAATGAGAGCATGGAAGTCGTTGAATGAGTCGAGATACCCAGGAGGAGACGTCAGAATGGGCAGCTCTGTGACCAACATGTCGATCTGATTTCACCGATCGCAGCTGGTCCATATACTATAAATTAAACAGTACACTGTAGAACCATAGAGAGGTAGCTTACAGGACGACAGTGACGAAAGCCCTCGTGCGTGCGTTCACTCTGACGGGTCAATTGACTGATACATAAGATGTGCAAAGCGCCAGAACTTACTCATACTACGTAATGATGCATTTGGTTATTGCTATGCATCGCGCGGTGGGTGCTCAAGATTCGAAAGTTTTCGTCGTTTGTCTTGCATCACTTTCATTCTCTACCTCAAATGGTGGTCAGATTTCAAAAAGGACTTGATCCTGCACACCAAAGGCAACTATGGTAGACTCACTTTGTACATCCAGGAACCCCATGACGCATTTCCAGTCGAAAAACATGTCACAAGGCTCACCGCCCGTCCAATACTGACTTGCAGTCGTCGTCCTGAGCATTCGCAAAACCTGAACTCCTGTTGTCTGACTTGTGCTTCACGACAGTCACAAAGAAGCCTCTGGGACGACAGCGTGTAGGGAAAAGACGATTCAGCAGCATCACGAACTAGATGACACGTTACTTGGTCGATTCTTCGGATTGTCTTTCACTGCACCCTCGTCTGCTTTCTCCACTCCGTTCAGCCCTAGATTTTTCCAATCATCGCGTGTCATCAATCCACTAGACGCCGGATTTGCATTCAGACCTTGTAACATTCAGAATTGTGGGAAGACGCACTGAGACATACGGCAGTCGAGATAATCTCTATTTAAAAGTCTGCACGGCGTGGAATTGTTGGTATTCTTTCGCAGACAATCAAGATATACTTTCATGAATTCTTTGCACTCCCCTTTGAAGACGCATTGTCAGGTCGAAGCAGTGAGGCAATTGCCGATGAACGTACCATCATGATCGAGAGGGAATGATCCCCGGTCCTTTTAAATAATGTCTTAGTTGCAACCTATGAATGAAGAACAACGAATAGGCATACTGGAGGAGTGACTTTGAAGCCAGTAGAAACGGATGGTGGTCGACCAAACGACATGACTGTTCTACATGAAAGAGCGTTTACAACAAGCGCGTCGTATAGGCGCCTATGACAGCGTGGGAAAGCGGATGTACGACCACGAGACAGCAATTCGGAATTCACTCGATCTCAAGATCCAGAAAGAGACAATTCGGAATTCGCTTAGAAGAACGTCCGCAGAACATATAAGACCCATGAACCCATGAATCATGGCGGTTGTCGCCCCTTTCCCTTCTCCTCCTTCCCCGTTCTTCCCTTCTTCGAACTCTCCCTGCTGTTCCCGCCAGAATCGGCACTGTGCGCACCCCTCAAGACTCAGTGGCGCGCTCGACGAACTTGGCTCCTCCAGGTTGGGCACGACGCCCGCGAACCGCTTGCTCTTCAGCATTACGATCTCCTTGAGCCAGCCGTTTTCCCGCCTGAGCTCAGACGCCTCTCGCTCGAGCTCCTCCACGCGTCCCGATAGGTCTGAGATCGTGCGTTCGAGGTTCAATGTCCACTGTTTCTTCTTGATCCGGAACCGCGCTGTGTGACGGGCAGGGGACGTTCAGCCCTGCACAGACAGTAGGAGGGATAAAGCCTGGTGCTTACCGGATGCAGCTGTGTTCCTGCGCCTCTTGTCCTCCACAACCACTGTCTGATCTGCCTCGGAGGGCTCTGGAGCATCAGCCTCGGGTGACGGTGTATTGCTAACGGCAGACGGCGGCCCCATCTGGTTGTCTCTCGCCTCGGGCGGGGGAACATCCCGAAGTGGCCGCTGCCGAAGTTGAATGATGATGGAGATTGCACGGGTGTCGGTGCAGGCGCAGGCGGCGGCATGAACGGAAAGGAATTCTGCTGCTGGGAATGATGTTGTTGGTGTGACTGCTGCGGCTGTTGGATGTACTGCTGTTGTATCTGCAGGTACTGTAGCCAAGGGAGTGCTGCAAGGAAGGCTTCCGTAAGCTGAGGATTTATCATCTGGGGAGCGGGGATCTGCGGTACGAGTGGTGGAGGAGGGGGGATCTCCTGCAGAGCCCGCAAGGCGCGTGCGAGAGCGTCTTCGTCATAGCCCGTTGCCGTTGGAGGGGCAGAAAGCATTGGGGTAGCGCTGGGCCCTGCAAACTGGTTCATGAAGCTGAAGTCGAGCTCGGGGATCTGTGGATGGTGGGTGGTGGTTTGTTGTTGAGTCGAGTGAGCGGAGGTATGGTGGAGACTTGCCCTTGGATTGCTTGACCCTGGGTCGGAGTGTGGTGGGTGCACAGGCTGGCTTGCCGATCGTGCACGACGGTGCGCGGCGTCGGGCTTCCCCGTTGCAAGATTCGAGCTATGGTCCATGATTTTCTTGTGTCACTTCGAACGCTCTGATGTTCGTCCTTACTCGCAGATGAAGAAAATCGGCAGACGATAGCTCGGACGCTGTTGTGTCGTGAATATGCCTCGCAATAACGCGAGGCCTCGCCATTTGCAATTGAAGTTCTATGGTGCACTGAACGCTCGGTGTTGTACATGCGAGCTGATAGGCGAGTTTCTGGTGTGTACGCCATCTGGGCACAGAATGGCGACACCCTGTGTAGCGGTCGCGACACATCACCGGCACGTGATCTGGTCACTATTCGCGATCGACATCACGATCGTTGATTGCCTCAGGCGCGTCTTTGGAAGCTGTATCCTCTCAGCTCAGCTCAGCTCGAGCATTTCCATGTTTGAGTCTCTTATACGTGAATAAATGATACTTGTGTTTTCACCGCAGGATTTTGTGTGAATTTACCCCCTTCACAATACCGTACGATCGCGGCTTGCATGAGATCAATGTCGACATTCTGGAGTATAATCCAAATTTTCGATTAAAAGTTTCAAGTCGTGGCTCTGGTCGTATTTTTAAGCTCTCAAGCCACATGAACGTCGTGAGTGCTTCACTATTCGCGCACTTACAAGTTCTAAATACGCCAATATACTCAAAAATATTCGTTCTTTCATTCTCATCTCGTGATGTCTCTGCTGCATAACGAGGTTCCATCCCACGACTGTGACCGCCATTCATGCCCTCGTCACCAGTTCTTTGCAATTTCTAGCCTACTTGTGCATGTTACAATGCTACAATCAAAGCCCGCGTGCTAGCCGATAGCGTTCTCGCGATAACTACATATATCCAACGTCATCCATCTCTGTTCTGTCTAGCCATACCGGAACTTGCGATTAGGTTTCTTGTCTCTCAACCACTGCCCTGATTCCAATATACAGATGGTACGGTACTTATAGGAAGTTACTTCAAGTATATTACGCCGTGATTCTATCAAACTTCTCATAAACGCGCGGAATTCGACTTGTCCGGACTCTATCTTGAACGAAACTTTCGTGTACCCCGGCCGCCCAGTACGATCTAGCCTCGGCGATCCTCACATCTTTCCTTAAAGCGTTCAAGATGATCTTGAGTGTCTCTCATCCACTTCTTCATCATCATCTGCGTCCCCTTCTTAGTCCAGTGAAATCAGTGGGCGGTGGTCGCCTTCGGATGGGGATCTCCCATGGTGCTACTTGTCCAGAGCATCCGTATGATACGCCAATGTTCTGTTATTATCGCACGGTCACCGGGGAAGAAATTTCGCTGATCCTGAGGCTTCGACTCGTCATGCGTTCGGCCATTTGGAGCAGATATCTCGAATCAGAGGGGGCTTTGGTATGTTTTTGGTAGCGTCTAATGTATAAGGGTGTCTGTGACATTAAGATCTTCTGCTCACTTATGGGTCTGACATATGTTGCACGTTCGCTGCAATCATTGTGCAGTCAGCCACCACGGTGATCTCCCAAGTGAGCACGGGCGTGCCATATATGGCATATTCCGTTCCCGAATAGGCAAGTTCCGGACGCTCGGAGATTTTGGGGATGAACGTTCCTACGCGGTGCTCGTGAAACGTGTCTTGCTCAAAGATTGCTCCTCGGATCCGTGCACAATATGAAAGCCGTTAAAATGCCTATCTTTTTCTGCCACATAACCTCTCGCCTGGTCATCGTGCATTCCACTTCGACGACCATGTTCGCCCCCTTCGCCCTGCTGGCAAATTTTGCCAGCGAGGCACTCTTGATCCTTGCTTCTCCTGCGCAGGCGCCGCTCGACCCACCGCTAAGATTAGGACACGCCCGCTTCTTTGACGTCCAGGTAAGCAGATTAGCTTGCCTCGACGAATCCGCGAACTTACGTGTGGTATCATTAGGCACATCGTGGCGGTAGAGGAAACACAGTCGAGAATACGCTTCCGAGCTTCGCGTGGTACGCATGTTGTGCACGCTGGCATCAAGTTCCTCATTAACGCCATACCTAGGGGTCTCATAGATGGCGCATCGACCTTAGAACTGGACAACGGTATCACGAAGGTCAGTCGCTGAAGAGTCAGCGAAGCCTTGCATACCTATCATTGCGCAGGATGGCGTGGTGATTGTGTGGCATGATGAGGAGATCACCCCGGCAAAGTGTACGGATACCGCCCCAGTCGTGAGTTCCAACTTCGCCATTAGGCATTAGACCTATTCATACTTTTTACACTGCTAGACGCCCGATGACCCCGACTTCCCGTACGTCGGGAAATACATAGCTAACCTCACGCTGGCGCAAATCAAGACGCTCGATTGCGGCGCGAAGCGGCAGTACGGCTACCGTAAGGTCCCTGCGTTCTGTCCGAGCGCTGACCGTGACGGCTCGTGTCCGCAGCGATGCAGCTCACGTACCCGGGCACGCGCATATCAACGCTCCAGGAGGTCTTCGACTTTGCGGAATGTGCGGACCCTACGCATCAGATTCTGTGGAACATTGAGTCGAAGATAGATGCGGAGCATCCGGAAAAGACGAAGAGTGTACAGGATTTCGTGCAGAAGCAAAACGCGATATTCTCTGCGAGCCCATATGTCTCATCAATTACGGTGAGTTGTCGATGGTTTCTCGAAATGACGGAGTCTCATTGGATCCACACAGTATCAGAGTTTCGACTGGAGAACATTGATTGCCATGAAGGTAAATAGACAGGTTCTGAATCCCGTCATTGAATATGTCATTAATCCATCCTCAAAGACTGTCAACCCGTCTATTCTGACATCTGCTCTCATTGACAAGTACGTTGTTCAACCGCTATCCAAGATGCATTCTGACAACCTTTCCATGCAGTGATACAGCCATTATGTCGGACAACAGCACGAGCCCATGGCTGGGCGGCCTTCGTCTTGATGCATTTCCAGGGCCCACTGCAGCTGCGCAGGTAGCACAAGCAGCATACTCCATCGGGGCGGACATTCTGTCGCCTGCGGCCGAGTCGTCCTCGACGCCGGTGCCTGATCCCGACATGCCTGGATATATCACCTTCACGACGAGAGATATGATCGAGGAGGCACACCGTCTGGGAATGTTGGTGAAAGTTTGGACGGTGCGTGCATCCAGTACGTCTCATTGGACGGACTCTTGACGCCTGCATGTAGGTCAACCGTATGAATATCGTGGATCAGATACTGGACTGGAAAGTAGATGGTATTATCACGGATTGTGCGTTTATTCGCTGTTGATGCTGCTGCTGAGGCCTAATCAATTTTTTGCCAGATCCTAATGTTGTTCGGCGGGTGGTCAAACATAGAGGCTTACCTGCTGCACCGAAATACCCCAAACAGCGAGTGCTGTCATGTCTGGACTTGCATCTAGCGAAACAATAAGCTCTTGCCGGGCTTCTTCTTTTATTCGTACTATATTTCGGACTATGGATGTTGTACATTACTTATAACCTTGGAAATTGGAATAATTTTGTCGCGATAAGTGAATTGGATAAGGGTGAAAGAAGAAATGTAATTGGAGGCCGGAACAGAACGGGTTTGAGTTAGCGGAAACGCCTAATTCAGGCTCCGCTACAGTTTCTGGTCGAAGTGTGCTCATCGTCGAGGACAACGTCCATAGGACTCCATTCGCCATGGCTGCCATTCAGCTCACGAAAAAAGCCATCACCATCCCCCCACCGTCCGCACCCTCCCTTCGGGCCTGCCCAGTGCATCCTTCATCAACCTCGCCGCTCGCGCACCCGCTGGTCACGGGCACGAACATGGTCACGGTGCTGCTGGCCCCCGCTCAGACGTGCCCCCCAAGTGGGCTGGAAGTGTTTCCAGGAGCTCAACGCTGGGCCTCGTCTCGCGGACGCTCGTCACTGGTGAGCAGCCGTCCCGCACACGCTCCTTTAACCCCGCTTGACCCCACCCGCAGCGCCGACCACGGGCGTCTTCCAAAACCGCCTGCTGCACACCTCCGCCGTCGCGCGCGACGCCCCGCAAGTGCCCGACTTCTCGCACTATGAGGCGAAGAGCCCGGACACGAACCGCGGGCTCGCGTACCTCATGATCGGCTCGCTCGGCGTGCTCTCCGCGTCGATGGCCAAATCGACCGTGACGGAGTTCCTGTCCACGATGGCCGCGTCCGCGGACGTGCTCGCGATGGCGAAGGTCGAGCTCGACCTCGCGAGCATCCCGGAGGGCAAGAACGTCGTCATCAAGTGGCGCGGGAAGCCCGTGTTCATCCGCCACCGCACCCAGGGCGAGATCGCGGAGGCGCGCAGCGAGGACTGGAAGAGCATGCGCGACCCCGAGAGCGACGAGTCGCGCACCAAGAAGCCCGAGTGGCTCGTCATGCTTGGTGTTTGCACTCACCTGGGTTGTGTGCCCATTGGTGAGGCGGGTGACTATGGAGGATGGTGCGCACTGCGAGTTTGCTACTGCTGTGCAGGCTCTGACGCGTTATCTGCAGGTTCTGCCCGTGTCACGGTTCCCACTACGATATCTGTAAGTACAAGCTCACGGCTTTGCTCTCCTTGCTGATATTTTTTCATAGCTGGACGTATTCGCAAGGGACCTGCTCCTGTACGTATTTTAGATTCCTCGCTGACACAGTCTCTCACTCTCCCATTACAGTTGAACTTGGAAGTGCCTGTGCACGATTTCAACGATGCGGAGGGCAAGCTCGTTATTGGTTGATAGACATGTCGTGCCTAGAAATCAATACATGGAATAATCGCGTTCGGTGCAGACACTACTTCGCCGTAATGTGTGAACATTGTTGGTGTACTAAACGACGTCGGGTGTACAGCCTTTGGCCTGTACTCTCTCTCATTTATCATCTTATGAATCCCGGAAGCTGAGATTGCGTTGTGTGGTGAACATCAGTCTCTCAACAGCGGCCTCTATGGGCAAAGAAAAAATCCAGGTTAATCTCGACCACTAACCGACGAATGATACGCGGGTACACGTAATTCATTATCGCCACTGCATACACATAACGCAAGATTGTCCAGCTACGTTAGGATACTTTGAGATTCGAGCCACAATCAAACGACGAGAGCGGGCGCGAGGGGAGAAGATACTAGACACGAGAACGAATAATGGAAGCTAGAGTAGGAACAAGCCGGGACATCGACAGGGCCTGGTTGAAAGATCCCAACAGCGAACAAGACGCGCATGAGCGCGCAGAACCCTCCCGACATCCTAGATGTCAACCAGTCCTAGAAGCCATAGTCATAATCAGCAGTCGTCCAATCATGCGTGCACATTTCAGGACCTCCTGTAGCCGCCAGCCGGCTCTACGGCGTCGCGCGAACTACGAGGCGGGTAATCCCTGGAACTGGCAGAAGTCCTGGGCGGGGGAGCAGCGCTGCTAGAATAGCCATTGCCTGCGAAACCACCAGAAGAGCTTCCGTTGTAAGCGCCGCCACCAGAGTTAGCCGGGTAGTTAACAGAATCATAGCCAGCGCCCGTAGAGGACCGAGGAGCAGGGCTTTGTGAACGACGTCTGGATGAGATCTCATGAGCGACTGTTGGCGATATGCGCAATATTCGCTCACCGATATCTAGCAGGAGCCTCAGAACTCCCTGCACGAGCAGGATAATCGGCATAACGAGAAGGCGGTGGCGGGGTAGTAGGACGTCCGCGAAACTCCGTAGGCGCAGGAGCGTAGTCACTGAATGAAATCAGCATGAGCAACGTCACATGGTCGTGACAACAAAACATACCGCGCAGGCGGTCGCTCAAACTCTTCCCGAGCGCGAGGCGGAGGGCCACCAGGCGGGGTTCTGGGCCTCGCAGCAGGAGGAGCGGGAGGAGGATAAGAGCCATATCTCTCCGGCGGAGGTCCTGCTCTCCTTTCATATCGATCATAATAATCTCGGGGAGGAGGCCCGTAGCGTGGCGGATAGCCAGGCGCCGGCGGAGCTTCGCCTTCGGGAGGATAATAGCCCCCACGAGACTCGAAGCGAGGAGGGGGTAAGGGAGGAGGGCCTCTCATTCTGTAGTCATCAAAGTCGCGACCCGAGCGTATAGGTGGGGGAGGATAGTCACGGAAGTCTCTCGGAGGTGTGGGAGGTCGCCTAAATTCACGACCAGGAGGCGGGGGAGGGTAGTCATAATAGCGAACGTCCCTCGGAGGATACCGAGCGTAATCCTCACGGAAAGGGGGGAAATCGCGAGGAGGCGGAAGGTATTCTCGGGGAGGTTGAATGCGATCAATAAGAGGCGCATCACTTCCATGCTGAGAGGGACGACGGTGGCTGTTGCTTTCAAATACTTAGCAGATATTCTCAACGAGACAAGGATGATATATGTGGCTTACCCGTTCGCCATATGATTTGGGCATTCTCTACATAGCCATTCTAATGAGACGATAGAGCCATTAAATAGAGAAGTTGACCCACCTGGCCCAGTGACCCATCTGACCACACTTGAAACATGCTCCGGGATCACCACTGTATTTCGCTGTCCTACCTCCGCCATGAGACAGTTCTACGCGGATTTTGTTGCCCATAAAGTATCCTTCATGATATTTTGCGACGCTCTCCTCTGCAGCTTCACGATTATCAAATTCCTTCACGGGCCGGTGTTAGAGCGCCGGAAATACGCAGTAAAAAAAATAAGTACACACCACGAAGCCATATCCAACTCTGCCCACGCATACACCGCCATAGTTAGTAAACCGCGCAGTCAGCAAGAAGCGGAAGCACGACTCACTTCAATTCGATGTTGACTATATTACCAATCTTGCCAAAGCAGCTTTCCAGGTCCTCCTTGCGAGTGTGCTCAGGAAGACCACCAATGTAGACTTTATTCGGCTGGAGAGCAGGAAATGAACGTCCAGTCGAACAAGAAGAGCGAGAGCCGTCAGTTAAATTGAACAATCAGGCGAAGAGCCGCCGAGCAGGCAACAAGAGAAGCACGAAACGAGCAAGACAAGACAAAGTACGCAACGAAACAGGGAGCCCGGGAGGTGAGCGCAGCCTGGTTGGCGGTCCGCCATATCATAGTCAAACTGCGAGCCAATCGCGAACGATGGTTGCCATGTCACATAGGCTTGCTGCCAAAATTTGGATTCCAGCAACATGGCAAACCGCGGCCACGAGTTCGAAGTGCAGTGTATGGCGGTCGGACGGCAAGCAAGAGGGCGCGCAAGCTCACGAGGCACGAGAGCAATAGAGAGGGTACACAAAGAGGAGAGACCTGATAAGCACCTTGATCTGCTTTTCGCCACGATAGGTACCATCGGACTTGGCAGCAGTATCCGTCGCGCTGTCACTTGCGGCCACACCAGCAGAAGTGTAGTCCGCCAATTCCGTGCCCTGCTGGGCGGGAGCGCGGTCGTCGCCAGGGATAGGCCCTCCATTTACGGTGTCAGCGTCGCCTGAAGGGTCCATGGAAGAGTTGTGCGCAGAATCAACATCCATGGGATTCCAGCTTTCTTGGGACTGCACGTTGCCACCATCTGCGAGGGGGAGGCAGCCATGATGACGAACACTGAGCAAGGTTGAAGTAAACGCTCAGACGCGCTCAGGAGTCTTCAAAATTTGCCAAATTAACTTTTGGATCTCCGATGCACTCACGCCCTGCGGTGTTTTAAACACGCCACACTAACGCCACCAGCATATGGAAAAGAAAAACAACGTCGAGCAAACGCAAACGAAAGCATTGTATGAGAAAGCGGTGTTATGTTCTGATGTAAAGTACCTAAACTGTATAAAGGAAGCATAGCTACAAGCAGGACTCTTGAGACGTCAACAGCACGTAATATGATCTAATAACCTATGTGCACCATAACGAGCAAAGCAAAGGGGAAGAAGACGAGAAATGGGTCTGAATCATGATAGACGTAGATCCGAATGCGAGACATTAGTGGAGGGGGATAGTATGGGTGGAGTGTCTAGGGGTTTCTAAGATCATCGAGGACGGTGCGCCAGCCATAAAATAGTCGTCAATAATAAACACACAACATGAGAGAGGGAATGATTGCGATGGGAAAAAACAACATGGGAAAGAGAATTGCACAAAATCAAAGAAAGCGTTCAAAAAGAAAGCTAGTAGCACCGCCTCTGGCGCCAACCAACATACCGTCATATCATACCGTAGGATAGTCGCATCACGCCACCTCCCACCATCACTCGCCATCCACCTGCACATAAGAACAGGCAGGCGGGCGTCCGGAACATGCACGCACCGATACGCCCCCATCACCAATTCCACAGGTCTTCGCTCTCTGGATCGACTTCAAGCCATGGATGGTTGACCATATCGCGCGCGTGTTTCCGCTCGTGGTGATCGATGACGAGCATTGGCTCGAGGAAATCACATAAGGCCGCCGCTTCGGGTTCTGTCCACAAATACTTCTCAACCATGACCCGCTTCAGCGGCCATGGTTTGAGATTGCGAATGTAACGGAGTGCGCCTATCGCAATCACACAAAACAATCAACGTCACGCCACAAAAATGCAGTCTGGGGACTTAGGAAAAGCAACCCAAAAGCAACACCGCCACCCGCTCTCCACTTCAGTCGAAACGAAGGGGATAAAAGGCAGATGCTAACGAACACAGCGAATTCGACTTACCCGAACTATCAAACAACTCCCTGCTAAATCGCCCTCCCCACTTCATCTCACCAAAATCGCCCATCAGCTCAATTATTTGAGCGATGTGGTCGTCATCCTTGCCGAACACGTCCCCTTGACTTTGTGGATCGAACAGATACTCTGCGGTGAGCAGCTCGAAAATGACACACGCAGCACTCCACACATCTGCGGTAGCGCCCCAATCCGTGCGGCCCACGATAGCTTCAGGGCTGCGGTACTGACGTGTCTGAATATCCTCCGTGTAATGTTTCCGGGTCGGCGTCGCGTTCCCTAGGTCAGCAATCTTGATCGAGATAGGGAGCGGTGGAGGCAGGGGAGGCGGCGAAGGTGTCCGTTCTGGTATAGAGAGTGCGGATAGACTTGGACGAGACATTGACGCTGAGTCGGCGCTGTGCGGGCAGGACGTCGAGGAATGGGTATGGTTGAGGTTGTGTGGAGCAGTTTGCGAGAGGAGTGACGGCCCCGTCGGTAAGCGAACTTGATGCAGCTTATCGGCAGACAAACTGGACGAGCTAGCCTCACTGAACGAGTCCAACTCCTCCGTATATCGCTCCCCACAAGCGCATGTACACACGTTGGGTGCGGTTGGGCTGGTGAGTGCCATTTGGTCCACGTCGTTCACGATTCTGGAGATCGCGGTAGAAGGCGTCTCGTGGCTTAACGACCTAGCTAAACCGGATGACACCATCACCGAATGGCAACCGGAGCCCGAACTTCCGCTGGAACCCTCCGACAATTCGGGCGTAGACGTGCTTGACTGGAAATCGGTAGAAGCCAAGGCAAGTTTGCTCGTACTCTTCCTCTGGCCGTTAACAGCGAGGTTAATGCTCTGCGCGCTGGTGACCCGCGACATTAGTGGCGAGGACGTGTATGATGAGGGGCTAGATAGTGGTTGGGAGTCAAAAATCTGCACATGCCGCTCGCGTCCGCTCTTATGTCGCGGAATCGCCACGGCGGCGCGGCTGAGCTGCTTCGGCGGTACGCCGACTTTGCGAGATGTGGGAGAAGGCGAGCGCGAGAGCTCGGCCTGAATGTGGGATTCGACATCTGGGATGGATATCACTGGAATGAAGGAGGGTGAGTCTACCGTCATCATGTGAAGACGAGGGCTTACGGATGTTCTCGGGTTTGATATCGGTGTGTACGAGGTCGCACTCATCATGCAAATATTGCAACCCAAGCAGCATCTGCTTAGTGATTACTTTAACAAGATCCGATGCAACACCTGTCTTCTTGTGCCGCTCAATAAGGGCGAGCAAATTCTCGCCGAGGGGTTCGAAGATGAGGCATATGTGGATATCTTCTGGTGCACAATGGTGGAAGGAGTCCAGGAAGGCGACTACGTGGTTGCGACCACAATGTGAGGGGTTTGCATCCATCACCTGGCGGAGGAGTTTGATTTCATCGCGTGCGGTTTCAGCATAGCGGCCTGCAGACTTGACGACCTTGAGTGCGGAGTGACGGTTACCTCTGCAAAGAAGACAAATATGTAAGCAACTCTGTTGTACATGCCACTGCTGTCGCTCGATGCAAAATTTATAGGTCCGCCGCGTCCCCCCAATCAGAAGCGATTGGGTTGACGAACGTCAGTATTCGATGACCAAGGGTCTGTACAACAATGCTGCAAATTCCATAAAAGCCTAGCGGGGTGCAGTCCGCGCCTCATCGCAGTCCGGTGAGGTGTTCGTATCAGCACAAACCGGTACAAAACGTGACGACTCATAGAAGTGGCCAATAGGCTATGAATTATATTTACGGGACTGCGAAGGCTTCAACAGGAGCAGCTTTGAACGCCAAGCGTGCACGAGTGGCAAAAACTACGATCACACGAGCACAAGACGTTGGCGAAGGGTAAAATGGCCCCTGGTGCCATAGCTCGTCAGAGTGCAGCTGTTGGTCACGAAAACAAGCCCGAGCAAGAGCAGCAACAATATGAAGAAGAAGAAAAACGTACTGGATATCCTTGACGAGCCATACGGTTGAAAAATGACCCCACCTGATCGAAGGAGTCGTTAGACGCGAAATTCAAGGAACGCAAAACCTGGGGTAGATAGCAGGAGATAAAGAGCGGGGTAGACGTACCCAAGTTTGCGGAGGACGACATATCGGCCATCCTTGAAGGAATCGTTTATCTTCACCTGGAGATAACCACCCGAGTTGTAATCTGCTGGAGACTCTTCGTCCTTTGACTGGACGTCAGGAACGGGCACTATCTTGGGACCTGTAGGGGTGACGACGTATTGATACTTGGCACAAGGCTGCTTAGGTGCCATAAAGAAAAAAGGTAAGACTAAGGGGAGAAGGAGGATTGCTGGACGAAGGCAAGGTCGTCCAGCTATCAACGCGCCGAGGCATTGGTCGGGATCCGTTATCGCCTCTCCGTCAAACGCCTCGTATGTCACACTCGTCACACGCAGCCAATCCTCATCCCACGATTAGCCCCGTCACGTGCCGGAGAATTATCACAGGCTCTCTTCGAGCCCGGACTGGCTCCGTTTCATGTCCGAGATGCTCTCGACGTCGACTCACCTCAACTTGTTTAGACTTGTTCTCCATCCAGTCGAGCTCCACTGTTGCACACTACAGGGGTAGCGCCTTGTCTTGTCTTGAATGCTCAGTTGTTTCGGATCTTTTGGTGAACGCTCAGCGGACCGTATGGTGCGTCATACGACTCGCAATTTCTGGTCAACGGAGGAACTATTTAGGCCCCCAGCGAAGGATTATTGATCATACGACCCGGAATGTGGCGGAAAGCTCAATAATCCAGAGGAAAGTGCAGGAAAACACTGGAGTCAAGCAGAAATCTTCATTGGCTGGCGCATACAGGAGCTTGCTCATCGCGACCATTCGTGTGGCATGCTAGATCATTTCAGGAGGTATAAAGGTTGCGCTGATCTTGGCCAATCGTAGCTCGGCTTTTTTAGACGGTGCCCACAATTTATGTGTTCAGCTCCTCCAGATTTGGCAGGGAAACATTCTCTTCATCATGCGTGCCACGGTAGTTGTTGTTGGCAGTGACAGGATTGAAAAAAATAGTACAGATGCTTAGATCTTCAGAGATTGGAAAGCTCAACGAAAGTAAGGCCAATTGCTAGGCACACATCAGGAAGCTCGAAGATCCGCGCTCTTCGGTCCTCCCCTCGAGGCAGCTGCTCCCAAGCTGCTCTCACTTCTTGCCCACTTCGCAAAGGTTTTCGATGTCGGCCCAAATTTCTAGGTCCGAGTCGCGCCCAACGCAGCGAGCTCATTGCCAGATTTTGACACTTTATGTCACCCGCCTGACTCGCGCCGTGCTCTCGCAGATCGCTTGGCTGACTCCGTCGCTTGTGGCTAAGCGCGGCTGTTCACCAAACATCATGAGCGACATTCCTGCGACAAGCCTCCATTGCTGCTATCCCGCGCCCCTGAGCAGCACTCTCCTTTGAATACATAGCCATGAATGCTGCCGCAGACCGCATATCGAAGAAGTTTATCGGCGCCGTCGAGGACGAGTGGCAGCTATACAGGTCAGTGACGTGCTCATCCGAGTCTGAATCAGAGTTGAATGGGCGTGGACAGCAACTGCTCGTCCGACTACACCATTGGCCCACCGATAGGCTTCGGTGCATCCTCCATCGTCTACACCGCGCTGTATCAACCCCAAGATGGATCGCAGCCCATTCCATGTGCGCTTAAGGTGCTCGACCTCGATCGCCTGCCGCCTCACTCTCTCCGCCTCCTCCAGAACGAGACCCAGCTCATGTCGCTCGCCAAGCATCCCAACGTGCTGCGCGTCCGCGGCACCTGGATGGTCGGCTACAAGCTGTACATCGCGATGCGTCTCATGAACGCAGGCAGCGTCGCCGACGTCATGCGATTTGGCTGGCCCGGTGGTCTCGAGGAGGAGGTTATCCGCTGTATCCTGAAGCAGGCTCTGGAGGGAATAAAGTGAGTGCCCATGCTTCCCGAACCTCGCGCGCACCCTTTGATTTGATATACGTTCGCAGCTACCTACACGTCAACGGTCTCATGCACCGCGACGTGAAGGCGGCGAACCTCCTGGTCGATGACGACGGCACGGTTCTTCTAGGCGATCTCCGGCGTCGCCACTTTTCTCTGGGACGCAGAAGACACCACCGCGTCCCCGTCCTCGACCCAAAAGCGCACTGTCAACTTCGTCCACCTGCCCCACTCGCATACGCATGCACACGCACCAAACCACGCGCATCCGCACAAGCCGCGGGTGCTCGGAAAGCGCAAGTCGTTCGTGGGCACGCCGTGCTGGATGGCGCCGGAGGTCATCAACGGCAAACAGTACGATGCTTCGGCGGACATATGGTCGTTCGGCATCACCACGCTGGAGCTGACGCAGGGCCGTGCCCCGCGCTCGCGCGCGGACCCGCACACCGTGCTTCTCCAGACGGTGCAGGACGCGCCTCCGCGCTTGGACCGTACCGCTGGCCCGCACCGCTACTCACATGCGCTCGCAGACATTGTCGCGATGTGTCTCGATAAGGACCCTGCGGCGCGGCCGACGGCGGAGGACTTGCTGCAGATGCCGTTCTTCCGTGGGGCGAAGCGCAAGACGTACTTGGTCGGCACGATCCTCAAGGGCCTCCCGCCGCTGGTGCAACGTCAGGAGCGCAGGAAGCAGCCATCGATCCGAGCGCACAGCACGATGGACAGCTGGGACTTTTCGACGAGCCTCGTAGCGTCGCCCACGACGTCGGTGTATAGCCACAGGCGTACGGTAAGCACGCTCCCGGCGGACGACGTGTCCGAAATGGACAATGACGAGAACAAAGGGGGCAGCAACTCCGACGGCGACCAGGAAGGGGCACAAGCACAGAGCCATGCGGAGGTCTACGCTTCGCATATCCGCGCGAAGCACCACCATCATGGCAGCCGTTCGGGCTCTCTTCACTCGCGCAACGTATCTTGGAATGACGGAGATGCTGCACGTCGCCCGGCGCCTATCTCCGAAGTTGCGATTTCTAGCTCTCCTCCCTCGAGCTCGCCGACTTCGTCTTCTGATTATGGGGAAGCTCCCGAGAACGTACCCGTGCCTCTGCCTTTTCCCGTTGCAGCGACATCTCCCGATGATCTGCCCGTTCCTTCGGTAGATATGCCATCCACATCTCCGTCTGGGTCTTCGCATTCCACTGCGAGGAGCTCGACATCAGCGCAGCAGGAGCCCGTAACACCTCCGCAAAATGTCCCACAAAGCAGGCTGTGGAAGCGGCTGGCGGCGCGGTTTGATGGGGACAAGGACAAGGGCGAGAAGAAGGATGGGGCAAGTCGAAGAAAGCTGAGCGGAATGCTGGGCAAGACAGCGAGTGTAGGCGCAGAGCTCGCCCGCACGGCGAGTCGGACGGTGTCAAGTGCCGCTGGGAGAAGCTGATCATGTCGGTCAGTCTCACATCTTTGATCCAATGTGAACATCTCATGCTACTGGATTTTATGTATGTCGTCGCATTGAATTTGTATCATGTAATTTATGACTACGTGCATGTCGAAATATTGTAGTACCTAGCCTAACGCGCTACGTCTGGTTTCGTCTTCGCATGTATTCTACTCTCGAGTAATTTTTGCATATCCTATACCATTACAGTTTCCATTGACTATTCAGTGCAGTGGACAATGAGAGTCGCATCCTCTGTGATCGAGACGCGTGAAAAGCACGTGTGAATCACATGATCGTTGTTATATGTAAATGGGCGTCTATGCTTCCATTGCTCAAGCCTGAGCCTCACGTTCTTCAAGGTTCTGTACAAACTGCAAACTGCAGGATCTATGTCAAAACGACGGGTCGCTTACTATTATGACCGTGCGTCTGTTGCGAATTCCTTTCTAGTCTAGCGCATACTTATCTGCTCTCGTCTTCCGCAGACGATGTGGGATCCTTCACATACGGCCTTGGGCATCCCATGAAGCCCCAACGGATGCGCCTCACCCACGAGCTAGTATCTGCATACGGAATGTTAGATAAGATGCACATTCTTGTCCGTATTCAATCTCTTTCACTTTGTGTCGGATTCACTCATCTCTGCGAGTACAGCGAGCAAAACGTGCGTCTGCGGAGGCCATGACCCGCTTCCACACCGACGAATATGTCGACTTTCTATCTAGAGTGACGCCAGAGACCGCGGATAGCCTCACTTTTCATGGAACACGATGTAAGCCGTCATTTTCTTTCTTTTTGCTGGTATGGCTCATCCGCCACAGTTTTGGTGGGCGACGATAACCCTGCGTTCGAGGGCGTGTTCGAGTTTTGTTCCATCTCTGCTGGTGGGTCTATAGGTATGTATTGCGTCCCTCTGGCCAAATATCCTAGGAATCACTCAGACATGTATCAAAGCTGCGGCCCAGCGGCTGCTGAACGGCGGCACAGACATAGCGATCAACTGGGCAGGCGGGCTACACCATGCGAAGAAGCGCGAAGCGTCGGGCTTCTGTTACATCAACGACATCGTGCTCGCAATCCTCGAAATGCTGCGTCTCGTGCAGCGCGTGCTGTACATCGACATCGACTGCCACCACGGCGACGGCGTCGAGGAGGCGTTCTACACCACTGACCGCGTCATGACGTGTTCGTTTCATAAATTCGGCGAGTACTTCCCCGGCACTGGTACACAGCAGGACCGTGGGCGGGGAAGGGGGCGCGGCTACGCGATCAACGTTCCGCTCAAGGACGGGATCACAGACGAGACCTACAGGAGCGTGTTCGAGCCCGTGAGTCGTCATCTCTGTGCTTCTGTTATGCAACACTCAAATTTAGGATTTGCGGACGGGCTATGTAGGTCATCGACAAGATTTTGGAGATCTTCCAGCCTAACATGATTGTCCTGCAGTGCGGGGCAGACTCGCTGTCGGGGGACAAACTCGGATGTTTCAACCTCACCATGCAGGGCCATGCTAACTGCGTGCAATACGTTCGCAAGCGCAATATCCCGTTCATCCTCGTTGGCGGTGGCGGCTACACGGTGAAGAACGTTGCGCGGACTTGGGCGTACGAAACTGCATGTGCCCTGGGCATCGAGAACGAAATCGATCCAAACTTGCCTTGGAATGAGTACTTCGAGTGGTTCGGGCCAAGATACCGGCTGGAAGTCGTCGCAAATAACATGGACGACGTCAACGTAAAAGAGGACTCACTGAATGCAGTGAGGTGAGAATTTACAAGCCGTTCGCGATTTGTTCCTCATAGCGTCTCTCTCAGAGATTTGGCGCTCAAACAACTATCTGACTTGCAGCCCGCTCCTTCGGTAGGCATGCATGATGTTCCTAGGGAGAGTGTTGGCGTGCATCTAGGTATTGGTCAGGTGGAGGAGGATGTAGATGAGCGTGATAAAGAGCTGGCACGTAAGTACTCCCGTCCACTGCACTGTGTCATCCCACGAGCAGGCTCTCACGATACCATATACAGAAACAGCGAGGTTCGTGTATGGCTTGCAGGAAGCCGCCGCGGCGTCTAATGAGTCCGACCGGGACGATGAGTACTTTTCGGACGAGTCCTCATCGAGCCGGCGACCAGGCCGGTCGCGGTCATCACG
The DNA here is from genome assembly GCA_001683735.1 of Grifola frondosa. Taxonomy (NCBI): domain Eukaryota; kingdom Fungi; phylum Basidiomycota; class Agaricomycetes; order Polyporales; family Grifolaceae; genus Grifola; species Grifola frondosa. The sequence continues at coordinate 935,130 of LUGG01000001.1, read as the reverse complement.
ACGAATACGTGGAGGAAAGAAGCGCATGAGCCTTTTGACAGGACAGATGTTTGATGTTCCGCGTCTGGAGGAGAGCGCGCACGGATACTATGACGGATGCGGGCACGAGCCGTGTGGGCCTCAGAAAGCTGGCGCGAAGCGGCGGTTCTTCCAGAGCGTGGCACGCTGGGATGAGCAGCTAGAGAAGACGCTTGCTGAGAAGAGGACATTTACGCTATCGAGCGCAGCACAGTTACTGGAGATAAGTGGGGATGTGGATGGTGGGTACCTCGTGGACGAAGAGATGGATGTGGATGAGGACGAGCCTGACGAGGGTTGAATACGAGTACCACGCGATGGGTAGGTTTAGGTGTGTATGGTTCTTATCTTGTCTGCAACATCGTTTATCATACACTTAAAGGCATGTAGTGAGTATTAATCGGAATATCTAGGAGATTTCGCACCGATAGCCTCGAGGCAATGCACGGCGCTTATGAGTCCCACCTTCCAGCAACCCACAGCGCTGAGCTGGCACTAGCGAGTTTGCGACCATGCTACTCATTGATCTACCTATCGACGTTTTGATATCCCTCCCTGGATATCTAGACTCGCTAGATGATCTTCATTCTCTCATTCTCACGTCCCGATGCCTCTATCGAACGGCATCAAACCCAACGCCTTCCGTTCTGCGATCCCTCGTCGAAAGTCCCGATTCTGACATCCACCCATATCCACATATTCTCATCGCCGTTAAAGCTCGTGCCCTTGCGGATTGGGCCGTCCAATCCTCCGAGAACCGTGCCAAATTGTTTGTTACAATTGCTATCGGTGGACCGATGGGTGTCCTCGAGCTCGCGCTTTCGATATTCCCGTTGACCCTCGCGGATCTGACGTGTATCTACTCTGCATTCGCGACGATCCTCAACCCTGCAATCGATATCCTCGAGACGATGGAAGTGGACGAAGAACTAGCGCCTTGCAACGACGTCGAACTCTCGGTAGTCAACTATTGGATTTATTGTGACCTGTTCCACCACAACATTACCGCACCGCTTCTGTGTCGTGCTGCGGGAATCCCGGCGCCGATACCGCTCGGTAACGAAACTCGGCTGGAGTGGATGTACCAATTTCTCCCCGACTGCGACAGCAACCCCAATGTCCATGATGCTCACGAGCTGCATGACATGCGCCAGTTATGGCACGATGGACTGGAAACGATTTTCAGAACATGGATATCGACGATGCCCCCTGGCATGTTACCACTTGCAGAAGACGACGGAGACACATTCTTCCGATGCGCAAGCCATATGGGTCTGATCTCTCTCAAGTTCGTGCTCCTGGAAGAATTACGCCCGAACACGCACGAGGATTCTTTGGCGATGTGGCCAGAGGAGATCAAGCAGCTCGCAGCGATAATGTGTGATCTGGGTGAAACTGAGCTCCGAGAGATGTATTGGCAGGGGCCGTTGTTGCGCGATGCAGAAGGAAATTTTCACGTTCAGGATACCGAGGGCGGCAGAGCTAACGCGTGGTATGATATGGAGCTTGACGTGTACCGCACATTGGGTAGCTAGAAGCTGACTGATGTTCTTCATGTCTTGGGTCGACGGCGGAGGTGGACAAGTAGCAATTCGATGCGAAGATGGGAGTTTGATTCCACGGATTCGAATGGCTAGTAGGTTTGTATGTTTTGGCATTACGTTACGAGGGCTATCTACCAAAGCTGAGTTTCGTCCTCCATACCTATTCAAACTTAGAGAGTTGTCGAATGCCACAGACGGCGGCGCGTGTTTCACGGTGGCGAGAATGTTTCTCAGAATCCAATAAATAGAAAGCTCCCATCTTCTTTTTCCGCTAGTTCGGATAATCGATTTGAAAAATACAACGACCTAGTAATATCTCGAACGTACTCACATGCCAAATACGTACCATACCCGATCGAAGTCTTGCGGCGCTTGTTCACGAATACGTACTTTCAAGCTACGACTACGTCGCAGCACCGCTGGAATGCGAATATGTTACTCATAGATCTACCCACCGACATTCTGAATTTGCTCCCCGGATATCTCGAATCGCTTGATGATCTTCATTCTCTCATCCTCACCTCCCGAGAACTCTATGCGACAACCTCCAAACCTACCCCTTCCGTCATATACTCACTCGCCACAAGCCCTCACACCGGCATCCAACCTTATCCACATCTATTCATCGCAGTTAAGGCCCGTACCCTTGCAGACTGGGCTGTACAATCCTCCGAGAATCAGGAGAGGCTGTTCGATGCAATAAACACAGGCGGACCATCGGGTGTCCTCGACCTCGCTCTGTCTGTTTCCCCATTGACCCTGAACGACCTCACTTTCCTCCGTCATACCCGAACGTCGATTTTGGAACCCGCGATTAAATACCTGGAGACCAAGTGTGGTCCCTCCGACGAGATCGACCCAAGCTTCACTGTGTGCCACAACGTCACGCTCCTCTTGACCAATTATTGGATCTACTGTGATCTATTCTACCATAACATCACGGCTCCCGTTCTTCGTCGCGCGGCTGATCTCCCACCGCTAGAGCCGCTCAGTAACGAAACCCGCCTCGAATGGGTCTACCATTTCTTGCCCGACTGCAATGCTGTTCCCCAGTCGCGGGTGGATATGACATGATTGAGATGAACAAGCTGTTGGATGAAGGCTTGGAGGAGACCTTCATAAAATTCCTGATGCCCCCTCCACCATGGCATGACACGCATTTGCTCAGAAACAGATTCTTCAGATCCGCTTGCTACACGGGTCTAGCTTCTGTGCAACTGATCCACATGGTATATATCAAAGACGATCTGACGCCGGAGCAGACAAAGTCGTTGTGGCCGGAGGAGATCAAGGAACTTGCGGCAGCATTTGGGGCTTTGGATGAGAATCAGTTGAGCGAACTGTATGGCCGCTTGCCGTGGGATGGAGAAGGGAACTTTGTTGGTACGGAGGATGATCCATGGTTGGATCTCCAATTCGACATGAACCGCATGCAGGTGTGGGGATAAAACGAGATCATTGCACTTTCAAAACTCATTCAACGGACTGCGTGCACATGTATCATCGGCAGAAAAACATATATATATATATAAGATGTTTGAGCCGCATAGTCAAGCCCCCCCACTTCGCCCGAGTGGTTCAGAACAAAGCAAGTGGGAGGCGCTCCAGCTTAATTGAGCTCTTTCCCTTCCAAATCACCCCCGAAGTCACTCTAGGATAAAAATAAGTAGCAATTCGGTGTGAAGATGGAGCTTGATTCCACGAATTCGAATGACTAGTAGGTTTTTATGTTTTGGCATTAAGTTACGAGGGCTATCTACCAAAGTTGAGTACTCTCCCCAATCCCTATTGAAACCTAGAGAGCTGCTGAATGCCACGAGGGCGGCGTGTGGTTCACGGCGGTGCGGATGTTTCTCAGATTCCTGTGAATAATGAAATGAGAGCTCTCATCTTCCTTTCCCGCTAGCTTGGACAATATACTCATTTGAAAAGATATGACGGGCCCAATGATATTTCGAATGTACTCACATGCCAAACACACCGAAGTCTTGCCGCTGTGGCGCTTGTGTACTTGAACCTTTTCAAGCTGCGCCTACGCACCAGCACTGGAGTGCGAATATGCTACTCATAGATCTGCCCACCGACATTCTGACTTTGCTTCCCGGATATCTCGAATCACTTGATGACCTTCATTCTCTCATCCTCACCTCCCGAGAACTCTATGCAACAACGTCCAAGCCTACCCCTTCCGTCGTATACTCACTCGCCACAAGTCCTTACACCGGCATTCAACCTTATCCACATCTATTCATCGCAATTAAAGCCCGCACTCTTGCAGACTGGGCTGTACAATCCTCCGAGAATCGGGAGAGACTGTTCGATGCAATAAACACAGGTGGACCATCGGGTGTCCTCGACCTCGCTCTGTCTGTTTCCCCAATAACCCTGAACGACCTCGCTTTCCTCCGTCATACCCGAACGTCGATTTTGGAACCCGCGATTAAATACCTCGAGACCAAGTGTGGTCCCTCCGACGAGATCGACCCAAGCTTCACTGTGTGCCACAACGTCACGCTCCTGTTGACCAATTATTGGATCTACTGCGATCTATTCTACCATAACATCACGGCGCCCGTTTTTCGTCACACGGCTGGCCTTCAACCACTGAAGCCGCTGGGTAACGAAACCCGACTCAAATGGGTCTACCATTTCTTGCCCGACTGCAATGCTGATCCCCCAGTCGCGGGTGGATACGACATGATTGAGATGAACAAGCTGTTGGATGAAGGCTTGGAGGAGACCTTCATAAAATTCCTGATACCTCCACCATGGCACGAGATGCAGTTGTTCAGAAACAGATTCTTCAGATCCGCTTGCTATGCGGGTCTAGCTTCTGTGCAACTGGTCCACATGGTATATATCAAAGACGACCTGACGCCGGAGCAGACAAAGTCGTTGTGGCCGGAGGAGATCAAGGAACTTGCGGCAGCATTCGGGGCTTTAGATGAGAATCAGTTGAGCGAACTGTATGGCCCCTTGCCGTGGGATAGAGAAGGGAATTTTATTCATTTGGAGGAGGCTGATGGATGGATGGGTCTCCAATCCGACTTGTACCGTTTGCTGAACTGGGATTAGAACGAGATCATTGCATGTCCAAGACTTGTCAGCGTGCTGCGTACATATGTATTATCGACAGAAATGCGTATGTGTAAGATGTTTGAGCCGCATAGTCAAGCACCTCCCACTCCGCCCGAATGATTCAGAGCGAACGCAAAGCTGGGAGGCGCTCCGGCTTAATTGAGCTCTACTATATCATCTTTCCCTTCCGAACTACCCCAAGTCGCTCGAGGACAAAGAGTTGCCAGGCGACTGAACGCAAAGCTGTGGTGAGGGTTGATTTTGGGTCGACGAAGACGGCGCGCAGAAATTTATACAGCAGCGAGCCACCGGAGCTTGCCGAGTGGAATGGGTGTTCCATTTATGGAAAATGTATTTAACGTGGTTAGCAGCGATCGACAAGTCGTCATCGATGTACACACGCCTGCGAGCTCTCCTCCACCACCTCAACCACGCAAAAATGTCCACCTCCACCATTCACAACCCGAACGTCGCCTGCTGCACAATTCCCCCCGTCAAGTCCGACTATGTTCCCAAAGGAATCTACAAGTCTTATGCAGGGTTCGACAAGGTCCGTTCGATCGTATGATTCCGGACTGTCTTATCAGTGTTGTTTACACTCCATCGATAGGTTTACGTCGCTGGTCCCGAGAATACTGGCGATATCGCGCTCGTTTGCGTTTTTGACATCTTCGGGTGGGTAACAGACAATCGGGTTCGAATCGTGCTCACACATCCCTATCTTGCAGCTTTAAGCCCCAAACCCAGCAAGGTGCCGACATCTTGGCAGAAAAGCTGAACGCTCAGGTTATTATGCCTGACTTCTTTGAGCCCGCTGAGCCTTGGCCCGTCGAGCACTTCCCGCCGAAGACTCATCAAGAGAAGGCTAAACTGCAGGCCTTCTTCGGCGGGCCTGCGAAGCCTCAAGATGCTGTTGGCAGGCTCCTCACTGTGGGCAAGGCTCTGAAGTCCGACGGTGCCAAGTTCGTTGGGACTTTTGGGTTCTGCTGGGGTACGTAGCGACGCTCCTAAAGGTGAAGCAGGCTAGCTTACGTGCACGATCTATAGGTGGGAAGGTCACCATCCTGGCTGGCTCTGATGCAGCCACTCCGTTCGATGCTGTGGCCGCTACTCATCCTGCGTGCGTTTTTCCTCATTTAACCATGCAACCGTCTGACCAGGACTTCGTAACAGCATGTTGCATGCTGCGGACGTCAACGAGCTGAAGGTGCCCCTGGGATTCTACCCGAGCAATGACGAACCTGTGGATGAGGTATCTTCCTTTGAGAATAACAAGGCTCGGTCCGGCTAATTGACGTCACCGATAGTGCAAGAAAATTCTGGAAATTGTCGCCACGAAGCCGTTCGCCGCAAAGAATGACCACAAGTTCTATAACTCGTATGTTGCAACTTTCGTTTTTCACTCGCTATCTCCTTACGTTGTCTCCCCAGGTTCCACGGCTTCGCGGCAGCCCGTGCAGACCTTGACGATCCTGAGAACAAAAAGCAGTACGTCGTATTTCTCACCCGTAATGAGGGGATGATGTTGATGTGTACTATTTCTAGGTTCGAAGACTTGTACGCCAGGCTAATCAGGTTCTTCGGTAATGCCAGCGGTACGCACGTACACTGAGGGTATGAAGGTAAACGAAGAAGCGAAGAAGATCTATGTAAATTGGAGGGTTGTACAACATGTAGCAATGAAATTGAATGCGGAAAGGTGCAATGAATCCGAAAGCATGCATATTGCGTGAGAGAGAAAAGCACAGACCGTCTACTTGAATCACTAGAACAAAACGTTGAGGACGCCGGGTGGCAGACCGTCTGCGACCTTGATCATCCAGAACGGTCCTGGGTACGTTCGTCAGTAGGAAACCGTAGGTCACAAATGTGAAATACTTACCCGCGGGGTCATCTGGGAACACACGTATGAGCGCAGAACGAATGCGAGAACAAGATGACGAACCGTCTTCATGCGAGGCTCCCGTCCAGATACCTGCGACGCCCGCAGCAGAGCAGACATGTCCGATCTGAACGCCCTCCGCGCTTCGCGATTATCGAAATCAGCGCTCCTCTCGCGCACACCGGGTACAATTGATAAGTTCAGAAGACGAACCTCCACTGCATACGCCCGTCATACGTGGTGATCTAGCGGAATATCGTGAATCATGCGGCTCGACGACGTCAGCAGGGAGGACTTACGAAGTGCCAGCGAACACTGCCGTCCGCGAGAGTCGTCACGCAACCGTTGATGATGGCTGCCGCGCTATGTGTCCCGCGCGAAAATCCCTTGAAGAATAGCGGGGGATAGTTTGGATCGTCTACCTCACTGGGTTCTCCTTCGGGATAGTCTTCGAGATCGAGAACCTCTAGCTGGAGCTCGACGGGGCGAATAGCCTCTTCGAAAGGATCGTCGAAGAACGACGCGTTGTGCGGCCCAGGTGGGAAAGTACTAAACTACGGAAGCCGAAGATCGTTAGTACATGGAACGGCGCTGCGGTGGATGGTGGATGAAGAACTCACATTGAATGCTGGGGCAACGCGGGCGTTCAGAGTATGAATGTGAGCGAAAAGCAAACAGATACGTACCGAAGAGATCACTGAGAAGCAGATCAATAAGTCAAATTCCGTAGCGCGAATCGGGGAGATACATACCGGTAATCCATGAAGCACACAAACCGCGTCCAAGTGCCTGCAACGCCCGCCAGTCGTGAGGCTTGCGCTTGTGGGACACCGGCGCAGTGTGCGCGCGCACCGCCTCGAGCTGATACAATGGCTTGTTGTAGAACCCGAGCGGGCGCACTGGGTGCTCGCGCAGCTTCATCCCAACGACGTTCACGATGTGCCAGACGTGTTCCCAATTGACCATGGGCTCCGATGATACGTCGCCGAGCCGATATGGCCCCCAGAGCGTCTCCTCGACATATTTGCGCATGTCGTAGACAAAGCATCTGCTCGTTTTGCGGCGCATCTCCATGCGATTCCTGGATTCCTCGCTAATCCCGTCCTCGTGGGAAAGCGAGAGGTAGGATCGCAGGCGGTACCGAAGCTGGCGTTCGCTCTCTGACTCTGATGGTAAGACCTCGTGCAGAATACGGGATCCGTATAAGATCCTGTCTAGCCAGCGGAGATTCTCAGAACGTCGGGCAGGTTCGACATTGTTAGGTAGTGCGGTCTCAACGACTGAAACGAGGGCCTCTAGGACGCGTTGAAGGTGCGGGCCATCAAAATCGGAGCTGGAAGCAACAAGTTCTGCCTCTATCCTTCGTTGGAGCTCCTGCTTCCAGTCGATGTCGTGTATCTGCGCTCCGCCAGGTCTAGACAGCAGCGCCGCCCTCCGCGGGTCGTCGAACGGATGAGCAAGGAACAATTCGCGCCAAAGATACTGGTCATCAGCCTTGTACACCAGCAAATGCGCGACCCGACACGTTTGCGCGAAGCTCTGCCAGTGCGACTCGGTGAGATCCGCTTCGTGTAGACATCGGATTGAAGGCGGCGACACACCGAGACATCTCGAGCATGGCAGAATGTGAGGATACGTTCGATCAGCTCAGGTGGGATGGAAAGAAGTGCGGCGTCGACCGCCATCGTCGTGGCCTTGATCCACAGTGGGCGCTGTAAGCTGTGCAAAGCAAAGAGACTGTGAGAGATGGTGTGATCGCCTGAGAGAGCCGAAGTCTGAAAATAGCAGGTTCTGTAGAATGCTCCGTCGGCGGCAATAGCGCAATCGTCAGAAAGGCAAATATTTGCACCAGTGTCCTTGCGCTCCGAGTTTGCACATCAAGCGTATGAAGTCTCGACTGACAGAAATCACAAATCACATTCAGACTGAAAGGAACACGACAACTCTAGTGACAACGAAGGGATGCAAATGACTATATCAACACTGTGACAGGTATCTGGTCGGGCGTATGTTCTAAACGACAAAGAGAAGACAGAGAAAAACACAAACAAGGAAGTATGGGAGGACGTGAGGGGTACAACATCATAAACCAATGCAAGGATCACCATCATACCGAGGACCTTCAGCCCGTAGAAGATGCCCCCGAGGAAAAGGTCGCAGTACGCTCGCGGAGTTTCATCAGGAGCAGTAAACTCTAGCGGAGCCACAGGAATAACTGCATGAGGCTCTTTGTAGGGAGGCTGAGGTACCGGGCTAGAGTCGCCAGCAAACCGGACAGAGAGACCGCTCCTCGGGCGAGCAGGGAAGATGGGGCGAACAGGAGCTGAGGGACAGGAACGGACAAGAGCTGGAGGACCAGACATGTTGGTAGAGCCAAAAGAGGAGCCCGCAGAGCCTACAGCCGAAGGAACAGACACGACAGGTAGAGGAAGAGCCAGGGGACCAGAGGAAAGTGTTGGAGAACCAGAAGCAGAGGTTGGGAAACAAGAGGAAAGGGTTGCCGAATGAGAAGGGAGAGCTGCAGAGTGAGAGGACATTGTGGGACCAGAAGTGGGGGGTGCAGAAGCAGTGGGACGACCTTGACGGCGAATGGTAACATAAGGATGAGGAGGGACTGAGACGTACGACATGATCTGGGGTGCCGACACAGCAACTCGCGCAGACTGCTCACTTGTAGAAGCCTCAGTTCCCTCAACCCGCCCACTTGCCCGCCCCCGCCGTCTGGAGTCCTTGTCCACCAGCACACGGTGATAGATGCCGTGCTGCTCAAACTCGAAGGACTGCGACTTACGACCCCTCAGAAGGCCCAGGTGTGCCGTCGCGAGGGGCTGGCTGTCTGTTGGTGCGAGTGGAGGAGGGAGGTTCTCGCGTCGCGCACGCGAGCGGGTTCGAATGGGGGACCGCAATTCGGCAGAGGACGTCTGATTCCGCATGAGCACCTGATCACATGTATGCACTCAGATGTACTACTTACTTTAGCGACCTTGTCCATTGCGTGTGGGTCCAACTCATAGACGGGACGTTGCATAGAGCCAAGGAAGGTTGCAGTGCAGCAGAGCAGATGGCGGCAGAAGGCAAGCTCGAGCTCGCTGACTCATACACTCGGACTCGTTCAAAATTCGTTCTGCAACGGATACGCTGATTGATAAATTTCTATCAATTGAATACATCACTGCTGGTACTGTCTACTAATACTAATAATACATGTCGTTTTGCGTTGCAGTCCTAGCTATATTACTTTGTAACTACCGTAAGCGACGTGATGTGAGTGGGTCCCAGCGACTAGATAATCTAACTGTCAGTCCAACCCAAGTGCATACAAAAGAACCGGGTATTAATGGGAGAGCATGCAGAATGCAAGACGTCATGGGAGGGGTTGCCCGTCAACTTTCTCGGTGAGCACAGGAAGCGCGCCATCCGGCTGCTTTTTCAGCGAGCCCATTCGACGGCGACTCGGTGACTTCCTGGGTGGATATTGATGTGTCTGGGAGTGCATGTCGGTCGCCCGCGGCCGTGGGGGTCTCAGAGTCGGAGTCGCCCTTGTGCGCATAAGGGGGCGTCCAATCCGTGTAGTCGCGGCGCACTTCGATGTAATCGCTCGCGAACTCTCCGATCTGCACCGCATACATGAGCGAACAGCGTACGGAGAGTAAAGATGCTCGAACATACCTCAGCATCATCCATGCCGAGCATCTCCGCTTCAGGGGAAGCGCGGAGATGCAGGGTAGGAATGTAGTCCGTCACCTTCGCGAGGAAGGCGGTCATGACGAAGGAGTAGCCCACGACGGCGCAAACGTAGGCGAACTGGATGTAGAGTTGTTTCCAGTTGTGGTTGAGCCAGCCTCCGTTCGCGGAAGTGTTGATTCCGTCGAGCGCGATGATCTCGCTGTCTCCAAAGAGACCGCAAAACAAGAGGCCGACGATACCGCCAATGGCGTGTTCGGCGCACAGATCTGTTAAGTGCGTTTTAGATACACCATTGAAGAACGTTACTGAAGCACTGCAATAACTTACCAAGCGCGTCGTCGATCCGAAGTAAATATTTGACTGTCAAACGTTTGTGCGTCAGCTGCAGCAAAAAATTTATGACGGGGAATGACATACCCTTCGTGCCGTAGTTGGCGAATACACCCACTACTATGCCCATGATCACCGCCGCCCACTGGGGAATGTAACCAGAAGCAGGCGTCGCCGCTACGAGGCCAGCAATGGTGCCGGAACAAAAACACCATGGACCACTTGCGCTCGATGCGATAGTCGAGGAGGCACCAAACCATTCCCGACATAGCGGCAGCAATCATCGAATTCCAGATGGAGAGGATGGCGCGGAGGTTCGCGCCGAACGCACTTCCGCCGTTAAATGCGAGCCATCCGAACCACAGGATGAAGGTGCTGAGACCGACCATGGAGACGTTGTGCGGACGGAAATTCCGTAGCTCCCGTTCGCTGCGGCGGCCCAAGACCCAGGAATACGCCAGGCCTGAAAATCCGCTCCCAATCTCCACCGGTCCGCCGCCTGTTACGCTAGGTGAGGTTGCAATCCACGGGAAGGAGAGATCGACGAACCAGCATAGTCTAAAACGCCCCACTTGAACGCCCACCGCCGGTCCCCATACCCAGTAAGCAATCGGGCAGTAGACGATGGTGAGCCATACAAAGCTGAAGACCACCGCGGGAAAGACACGACCGCGCTCAGCTAGGGCGCCCATGAGGATGGCGACGGTGACACAGGCGAACTCCATCTGGAAAAAGCTGTACAAGATTTCCGGGATGAGCGGGGAGCCAGGGCTCGGATCGCCGAGTACTTTTCGTAGAGCAAAGCTTCTCAGGTCGCCGATAAACCCATTGGTAGCGGTGGGGGAGAAGGCCAGCGAGTAACCCCAGAACCACCACTGGAAAATCGCGACGGCATTGCTGGCGGCAACTGCCCACACGAGAGATAGTGCACTCTTTCGTCTGGACAACCCAGAGTAGAGGAAGGCTGCGTGGAGAAGATAAGGTGAGGACGCTATCTTGAGATATGCAGGGGCGCGTCGCTATCACTCACCCACACCAGGCACCATGAAGAAGACGAGAACTCCGCAGAGTGCTATAAAAGCCACGTCGCCTTTGTCATATCTGTCAAAAGATAAGCGTTTTGTATAAAAGGAGAGCGAGCGGCAAGAAACTCACTGGCTACCATCGCCTGCAACATTTCATGGGACGGTCAGCTCGAGGTATGAAAAATATTGATTGGATCAAACTACTAACGGGTCACAAGACCACGAGTTCCTTCTCCAGCAACCGATACAGTGCGGTGAAAAAGGGTAGTATTATGTGCGGCGGACATAGCGAGAGTTATCGGATCCTCAGGTGAGCTGGTGCTTTAAAGCACGACCGTGGTATGGAGATGGGGGAACGTCAAGCCAGGCAGAAGAAGTCTGGAGCAAGCGCGCTCGACAGAGACGGCCCTTTGGTAGCTTTTGGCAGCCACTCCAAGGGCCGTTCCGGGTGTTGACGAGATAGCAAAAAATGTTTCCGGCGTGCCGCCGAGCTTGCCGTCGATTGCAACGTAACCGAGGGGACCTTATCGCGCCGCGCAGTCCGTGATTTCCTTCAAAAACTGTTCCTCAACTTCCCTGGGTTGTCCGCGCATTGCAAAAGATTGCAGAGCAGTGATCAGCCACTCCTCCAAGGACTTTGCACTGAAGAAGATGATGGTGCGTCTCAGGGATCACCAAAATTGCTGTTTTGGGAGGAGAATGGATCGTCGGTCTAGACTAGTCGATCCAATGAGACGCTTGCGATAACGCCTCAGTTGGGACCGGTAATAGCCGGTGTAGATCTCAATTTTCATATCTAATTTGAATATTAGATATGATAAGACTCGATCGCCGGTAACCTAGATCTTCAGAATGTCACGCTTCTGACTCCATCCTGATTCCTGAAGCTGCCTGAAGGTGCTCGAAGGCTTGTGCGTCTTGGAATGGGAGTGTAGCGGCGCGTTTGCGAGCACAGCAGTTTAATTACATTGGCAGCAGCACGGTCATATGGACAACGAAAGGTGTGTACCAAGACAGCCAAGCTCTGATGGCTGATGAGAAGGCTGACATTTATCGGAATTACGCAGGTGGTGACTGGGCTCTCATCGTTCGCGTCTGCAGCTGGCTGTGCTGCTCTTAGTCACACCACCAGAATACAGCGTGATTTTCATCCGTCGGACATCCTGATGCCACGCTGCGGCGTGATTTTCGGGGTCGTTTCTTCAGTTGCACCGCCTCCATTGTTCGAAGATGTTGGATTTTTCAAGAGAGAGTCAACAGAACGATGATATCAACGCCTCAACATTGTCCCGATGCAACGTTAACCTCACTCGGTGGGAGTCGCAATACACGGCGCCGCAAGATAACAAGAGCTTGTGATGATACCGCTGGAGCATAGAGTGGAGTGGCGATATTGATGAGGGTTTTGCACACTTATGGGATATGTAGGCAAGTTTCGCCATTTCATTTGCCTCCAGTGAGGGTTCATCGATGAAGCAGGTATTGCTCGATCAAAATCGAACCTGGCTCTACTGCTATATGTTAAGATAGCAGTCACATCTTCTTCATCATGTAATGAACCCCCAGCGTGCCTTCCTCGCGCTCTACTAGCAGTCCTTCCAGTTCGCTGAGTGACTACACCGATGGACGTGGGTGATCTTCTTGTTCCACGATGCATGGAAACTCACGCAGGTCGCAATGTGTGATTCGTGCCCGTGGCTGCTTCACAAATAATTGCTCCTGCATTGAATATCATCTGAGCCACTCAAGGATTTCGTTCGAACTTCAAAATGGACACAGAACTGTGGGCGTATGCGTATGTTCGGCAATTGCCGCAAGAGAGGTCTTGCAACCGAGTACGTACTATTTATTACTTTATACAAAGACGTGGTCGTGGATTTCTCCGTTTTTGGTTTGTTTGCTTTCATTTTTGGGGCCTTTTACAATCTTATTCTAGCAACAGCAGCAGAATGCCCGATAATCCCAAAGACAAAGCTGCTCAGCTCAAGGCAGAGGGGAACGCGCTCTTTGTACAAAGAGAATACGCGTTAGCATACCACAAGTATGGCGATACAATCGAATGCGACGGCGAAAATGCGATTTTGTACGCGAATCGCGCCGCCTGCTCTCTGGCGATGAGAAAGTGAAATTCCTTCACTGTTGTATCATGCGTGCCACTAAGTACTATTTACCCCTGAGATATCTGGATGCCGCTTCGGATGCGTCTAAGGTGCGTTCTTTGACAATTATCGTGTGTTGTTTGAGTATTAAGAAATCGATTTCTTCTGCCCTCAGGCTACTAAGCTTGATCCTGATTATCCGAAAGCATGGGCTCGTCTTGCTACTGCACAAGCTGTACGTAGTCGTATAGATTCCTACAACATTTCTAACTATAGGACGGCTCAGGGTCTTCAAGAGATTGAAAATAGTATCGAATCGTGGAAGAAAGCACTAGCGGCACTGCCCGTTATGAACCTCAATGATAGTGAGCAAAAGCAGAAGGAGCAGTACAATGCTGAGTGGAAAGCTATGGAGAAAAACAGGAGGAAGCAAAGAAAGAGAGCGCATCGGTCCCATTCCCTCTCATACCGTCAATAAACTTGAATCAAATGCCATGGTCAAGGGCGCTTGCTATGATTCCGGAGGCCATTCAGTCCGGACAGGGCGGACGGACCAGCGTGAGCTTCCATAATTGATACTTTGTCTCGTCAGAACACTTATTCTGAACTCGCTAAATAGGCATGGGTTATAGGGGGCGCGTACAATGTAAGGATGTTTGTAGCATCTGTTGATCAAAAGTAATATTGTTTGTAGGACTTCGCGAAGGGCGTGGAGATGATGAAGCAACTGCAAGAACATCCCCTCTCCGGCACACGAGGACCTAAAGTGCTTGTCGGTAAGCTTGGTGTGAGTCTCGCACATGAACGTTCTAGTTGTCCACTTCGCTGATGATCTCGTAGGCTATTGCGGAGATCACGAATGGCATTATGAGGGATGAGCGAGTCTTCCATATGCCAGAAAGCGATTGGATAACGAAATATAACAAACAGAGTAAGAGAGACAGTCATTTTCACGTCACTTCGTCTGAGGTTCGTGGCGATATCAGTGGAATTCGAGTGCGCCAAGTGGAAAGCTTGGACCGAAGGTGGTGTGCAGGCGGTCATTGATGGCGCTCAGGAGAGACTGAGAAATGGCGGTTGGAATGATGTTCGACCAGCTATTGCGACCACTGTTCGGTTCGTCCGTTTCTGTAAACCGCCACATCACCCAAGGCGCTGATAGCGATCATTTAATTATGTCCCAGAGCATACATTATGCGGGCCTTCCTGGAGAGTGGACTGAGGAGTAACCACCAATTGTCCTCAGAGCTGTATGGGAGGGTTGTGGAGATCCTCGAATGGGGACGCAGGGCTTGGAAGGATGTCTCTCGAGATGATCGAGGTGTTGTTTTCGAAGACTCCTTCCTGCGGGGTGTGCGGTCGATGCGCCTCGAAGTACAGATGATGGTAAGCCCCACCTTGGATGGTAGTCCAGAGATTTGACATCGTCTTTCAGGGTTATGCGCAGGATCCTGGTCCCAATTCAAAGTTTCCTCTCGCTGACCTTTTGGAAGATGCACAAGACATGATTCGAGAGATGGAAACCGCAACAGATGACCAACCGACCGACTGTGACCCCGGGTTCCTTATGTCCTTCTGGTTATACCCTAAAGGAAGGGCTGCTGCGTGAGCGTTGTTATTCATTGAGGCTTGCGTGAATTCTCACACTTCCACTCTTCTAGCATGATCGGTTTCTATCATGCACAGATGGCTTCTCAATGCATCAAGGATGGGGAAGAAGACGAGGTCATTCGGGATCATTTTGTGAAAGCAGCCGCATCTTACGTGGACGCTGCTACCACGTATCCGCCGGACGACGAAAATCACGTGTGTAAGTACGATTCTTCGTGCGAGTGACAGTGCAGTATATTGACGCGCATCATATTAGGGTTCCTTCATTGCGCCCTTCAAGCTATGTACAGTTGCGGCGCACCAGTCACAGTGTTCCTTTCGACTGTTAAGCGGCTTCGGCTTGCCATCCCCGACATGAACAAGATATGGGAGTTCTCCGTCAATTCGCCAATGCATCTTCACGAGAACGCGATTCAGCGAGATCTTGAGTTGGAGAAAGTGATCCAGGAGAAACTTGAGAAAGGGGAATATACCCTGGATAGTATAATCGCCCCCCAACCTGAACGCTGAGTCTTGATCAGCAGGTGGATGTATGTAGCTTTCGTCTCCGTGAATTGGACTTTGTGGCTGCTCATCGTGGTGATTCTCTCAACCCAACGATGTTGTGAGATTGATCGGCGTCAGGGTCGTATGCAACTCGGCAGCCGCCGAGCATATTTACAAACCTCGAGAAATTGCGAAGTTCTTCTTTTACCACACGCTCATTCATCCCACCTCGCTGGTCTCTATCGTATTCTCCGACGGTCGAGGTCTGCGATTGGATACTTTCCCCCCGAGAAGGGTGCTGCATATGCGCGCCCGAGGCGTCGAGGGGGTGGTTTTGCGTGTTAGAGCGAGGCGTCGAGCTTCGGACGACGGCCTGGTGTTGGGAAGTCAGCTCGCTTGCTCTTATGTTGAGTTTGCAGAGTCTAGACGACATCAGACATCGCAGTGTTCGCGCACTGGTAGTTGAAACGAGGGGTTTTTTTAGGCTGACGCATCCTCCGTGAATGCAGAAGTAGTATATTGCTGGTGCCAATTTGAACCGTTTAGTATGCTACCGAATGCAATGACAAGGATACGATGCATATGCCCGAAGTATAAATCAATTAGAAGCGATAGTATGCTCTTCAAATACTACAATAACAACTAGGACCGGCTCGTACGATCACCGCGCTGCAGGGGCAGCCTGGGCGCCAAAGTACCCATATGTGCTACTGCCGCTTGGCGTCGAGGGCGCAGGAGTGCCAGGTGCACTGGTGCCGCCCACGACACTCCGTAGATGCGGAGGCAGCGTTGGAGCCGCGTAGCCAGCGGCGGTCGCCCCGCTCCAGGTGCCCTGCGGGTAAGCCTTACTCGCTGCGGCAGAGACCACGGTGTTCGCTACAGCGCGTTGAGGCTGGGGCTGCTGCGTGGCAGCAAAGAAGCTCGCGTAGTTCGCAGGCATCGTCGATGTCGCCGCCGGCTGAGGTGTGGCGCGCCCTGAGACACCCCCTGCGGCGGCCTGAGCCTGTGCGACGGCAGGGGGCTGGTAGTTGTACCATGAGGAATACGCGTACTGGTGCTGTCCCGTTGCAGTGTACTGCTGGCTGGGATAGTGCGCTCCCGAGGCTTGAGCTTGGGCCGCATAGTTTGCGTAGTAACCGCTCGCCTGACCCGGTGTGTATGTCCCGTAACCGCCGCGATACTGGCTAGCTTGATAATTCGCTGGATAGGGAGTAGGGTGTATAGGGAACGGCGGGCGCCGTAGTCTTCACAGGCGTTGCAGTAGGCGCAGGCGCAGTGATAGGCTGGACTGCAGGAATGGCGGCTCCTGACCTCACATGGATGGTCGTATCGTCTCGGAGGGCCGATGTGCGGCCTTCAGGAAGAGTGCCATACCAGCCTTGCGTCACTCCGAGGGGAAGTGTGCGATGTAATTTGCGGAGCACAGAAGACGGCGGGACAATAGGCGCATTTGAGGAACTGTCAGCGGACGACCTGGGCCGTAATGACGCCAGCAAAGTTAGGGAGTCAAAAATGCCTTGAGCTGCGGAAAGGGACGTTTCGCTAAGTATGAACGTACACCGGAAAATGAATCTCATTGACGTACCAACATCCCATTCCTCCGAACCAACCTCGACTGTACTCGAACCACCTCCTTCTTGCCCAAGTCGCGCCAGCTGCAGTTCTTCTAGCCTCTTGAGAGCCCTCGAATTCCTGTCCAGTAGCTCTTGTACAGCCGTCTCCAGTTCTAGGCTACCCAACGCAGACTTGATGGCTTTAACCTCCTCTGGCGGCAGTAAACTCTCTAGTTCAGAGACCAAGTCTGCATTCCGACTCTTAACCTCCTGCTTCTCGCCCTGACCGTTGGAAGCGTCTGCCATTATGACGTCGTCGTCACAGATATGCACAGATGCAGCGAGCGCTTTTTGCTTGCCCTTGATTCGTTCTCGGGCACGTCGTTTCTTTTGTATCCGCCAAACTACCTCCCCCAGAGCACAACGACCGATCTCCGCGCCGTCTTGGTCGAAGCTAGGCGCGAAACTGGCATAAGGTCCATAGTCCAGGAACCTCCCACAGCTGAGTTGACGGGGTCCTGGCGGTCTATGCGACGCTTTCTCTGCAGCCCGTTTTGGTACATAGTTCGCGAGAGTGATCCGCTGTTCCGACGCGGACGTCGAAGCGGAAGGAAGTATCGCCACAAGTTCAGCGTATGCGGTTGGGAGATCTTTCAGGTCTTTCCCATCAACTGCAGCAGATGGGATGTGGGAGTCGAGGGACGTCCACCAGTTTCCAGTGGGTAGTCGCTGCATCAGCGCGTATTTCCGTTTCCGGACACAAGTTGGTGATGCAAGAACTGATGAGGACGAGTTAGCATCTTCAACTGCCAACACCCCGCTGTCGGGGATGATGCTCTCGACATTGAGAGGGATGGGCGAAGACTGAAACGAGGCTTGGTCGAGTAGCGACAGCGCAAGGTCACAGAAGCGGCGCTGTTGCGCAGCCGGGGCAGACGGACGCGACCGCGGGTGTGAGGATATTGGGTACAAGTGCTGGATGGCGGACTACAGATGTATATGTTAGTCAGAACAACGAATGACAACGTGCTGCGTTATGCGTACCCGAAGCACACGCAATGGATACTGAGATGAGTTCTTAAGCAGAGCTCGGAAGGAATATGACTCAGTCGAAGACGACGGGGCATATTCTGAAGATGTCGACGACAGAGAGTCTGTTGGTAGAGGAAAGACCCGGTCAAGAAGCCCTTGGGTGTCGACCCTGAAATAACGATATCAATTATACCGAAAACTTAGGAAGTTGCACGGTAGACTAGACGTACATTTCAAGAACATCCAAGATCTTCTGTGCATCAGAATACTGTATCGGAACGTCGCCACTGCTGGGCAAGTCGACTTCTTTTGTCTCCGCTGGAAGCTCTTCTAGCTCCTGACTGTCCTCCTCTTTGATATCAGTACGTGGCTGCTTGGCAGCAGGCTGGTCTGCGGCATCGACATTAGAAACGCGTTTCCGCTTTTTCGAGCCAGTTTTGCGGGTTGAAGGTGCGGTCTCTGCGGGTTTGTCCTTTTCGAGATGAGTGGTTGAGCGAGTTGCACGAGCCATGGCGCCTCAGGAAATGAAATGGAGGCAGCCAAGCGCCGTTGAGGACGGCAAACGCGAGTGTGGCGAGAGTGTTATGCAGTAAGATGTCCAAACGCGTCCAAGTCGACGCGTCCCGTGGCGAAATGACTTCAGAGATCGTGTTGAGGCGATGGGATGCGTCTGCAAGCGCAGGCGGAGAAATCAACGTTCAACCTCGAACCATCATCCTTACAATTCGTAGTAGCATATTTAAACCCCGATTCTTACTTTATTTGTTCTACATTAAATCCCCGATGACTTTTTTCTTACACAATTTAAATTCCCGATTAAACCCATTACTTACTTACCACTGACATCGCACCCTCTTCTCACAGCCATGGCTACCAAGCTCGCTCCTGCCACGAAACCTCTCCTGCGAGCACGCCTGGCGTCATCGCCAGCCAATGGACATGTTACCTTCATCCCACAAATACGAAAGCTGGTCTTTGAATTCTGCGAAAAGTGGCCTTCCTCAGCAAACACTCGAACCTATGTCCACAACCATCTCGAGCAAATAGCTCGCAAAAACCCCCACGTCGAATTCGTCGTAAAACAGCGCACCTACAGGGAGCCCATCATCCGAGGTTTCTATAGTGAGCACATTCTGCTCGTACTCTTGTTTGTCGGACATGAACGTGTTCGTCCAGTCAACGACAGAGATAAAGTCATTGGGCTCAAGGGTTTTGAGGTCACCGGGATCCAGAAGAAGGTCCAACTACTACTTGATTCGTCCGGTGCGAAGATCAAGCCGCTGAAAAGACGGACAGTAGAGAGTAGCACAGAGGCGGCAAGAGGTATTTGGAGTGGACTGCATGTGGATGAGCCGTTCAAGATCTAGGTTGTGCTGGAAGCGGTACCGAGGGGATAGCAGTACGTGTAGACTTACCCAATTTTCTGTTCCTAATGCTATGGTATGTTTCACTACGTGTACGTTTAGCCTCGGCTACTGAATTATTTGGACTGACGCATGGCTGATCCTGATTTTGCCAGGCTGGCGATTCCGCCGTGTATCATTTACAATTTAACGCTCCTGCGTACCGGCCAGGCACACTACATATAACCGTCGACGTTGACGCTGCTGGGGCATTTGTCGCGCGTTGAATTTTATCGCCGCGGAACTTGTCCCTTAGGTTGCCCTTGCTCACGCAGCAGTCGGTGATTATTCGGTCAGGTACTGAGACATCTTTGCTCCGTAATTACTCGTGCTCTATATAGAGCCATGTGCGTTTGAGAGAGTCTGACTACATAGAGGCGTTATACATGCCTCGTGTTCACTGATACACGCCTCCAACACGCGTTCTCCTCGAAGCTGGATAACCCGCGTCCGGAACTTATCTGTCTACTTCATCATGACGCCAGGCCTTCCGGTAGACGCGGGTCGACCTGCACGTGTGCCATGTATAGGCAGCCCGTTCCTTGCGAGCTTATTCTTCCCTCTTACCACCTCCCACCGTCGTTCTTCAGGTGAGTTATATTCAATCCTCCTTCCTGTGGCCTCGTTCTGAACATAACTCCGATAGTTGATCAAGCAATGCAGAACCCAAGCAGTTACTACGCTTTCCCAAATGCAATCGTCGCATTTGGGTGGATTGGTCGCATCCTGACCGCTTTGCGAATGTGTGTGCATCCCTATTGATGGCATCCCGGATACTGATGCGATATGCGCGATAGTCTTCATGGAGTAGCTCGACGTCCACTACGCTTGACGATGAAGCTGTAAGATGTCATCAGACTACATACGACCTTTTTCTGACCCTTGAGACGTCAATGTAGCAATCCGCGGAGTTACAGGATATGCGGGAAGTCAGGTTACCAGTGTGTTTTACATTGGTGAGTTTCCTCCAATCAGCATGATGATGTGTCGTGGTCTTCATGACCAATTTTCAGACGCCACCCACTCCTGACGCTATGGATGATGATTTCTCGTCGTCGTTGGACTCGGTATCGGAGCTGGACGAAATGCCGGAGATTCCCTTCGTCTCCTCAGCGACCCTTACCTATGGCGATGGTTGGATCACAGAAGATCATAATCATCAGCCCGTGAAGTCCGACAGTGACTCCGAGCGGTCGTTCTGGTCATCCGTCATCCGTATGAGTCCATCCAAGTCTTCAGACAAGAGCATCGCAGTTCTGGGGTCCACAAGTGACCGTGGGGTGGTGGCCCCTCCGAGGCCAGTGAGGCAGCGTTCGGGATCAGTTTCCTCTACTACATCTTCACGATCGAAGCCTGCCCCGGCGAAATCGATCCTGTCATCCGGTACTTCTATCAAGACGAAGACGCGACGATCCCCGCCCTCAGTCAAGTTTCTCGACATGCCTACGATCCACTACGAGGACGAGTTCGAGCCGGAGTCTCCCGTCGCTTCCATTGCCCCCGTTGCGGAAAAGGAGGAGAGAACGAGGTTTTCTTTATTCAGGTGGCTGTTCGGGTCGACGAAGGCACCTGCTGCACCAGAGCGTCCCGCAATCTCTGGCCGTTCCCGTTGTGGGAGACGCCACCGCGGCAGAGGCAAGTCTACGGTGACGGAGCATGTAGCCTTCGTTCCGTCAAGTCCTCCAGCAGCCTTCGTTCGGTTCGATCATACAGCAGCAGGCTGCAGACATACTGGGATAGGATGACGCACAAAGATCCGTGAACGGGGTTCACGATAGCGGTACGCACTTTGAATAACTTGCCAAATGACTTGTTCTTATCACATCTTCTTAGACTAAGGATCCGGTCGACTCCCGTGGAGCACTTGATCGATCTATGTCCACGATTTACACTGTTGTCACGTCTATCACACCTGCCATGATACACGCTCCCAGACTTGACGTCGCAGGAGGGGGCCATGTAGGACAATGTCATGAATAAACTGTTGTACTGGTACTAATGTGAAGGTACACGGGGCATGAAAGATACACACTGGCGATGTTGCACATTTTGTCAACTCATTCGTAGCTCCAATGTCATCGGATGCACTTGCCTATGAATTTTAAGCGTCGATCACACAAAGACTACGCGTCATTTACGCTCCCGCGTCTTCTCGTCGAGCCATCTTGCTCTCATCGCAGCGAAACCCTCTGCCCTTGATCGCACGAGGGGTGATGCAAGCTGCAACCGTGCTGCTTCAAGGTGTGGGGGAGCGCACCGTCATTCCGGATGACCTAAGAGTAATGATCTTCAGTGATGCATCGAGTGACATTACAGCGATATACGCACCGAACCAATGGCGAGGAAGAAGGAAAATGTCGCTGCGCTGCTCAGCATATACTGAGATAGTGTAGGCAGTACTCCCCGAGGACCTGCACCTCCTCTGAAGAGAACGTGAACAATTGTGGCATTCCCACTGCACGAGGACATACCTCAGGATGCTGAAACTACCGAAGATGAAGCCAATAGTGAGGCCAACGCCCGCACCCATGACAGCACCCATCCTGGACAAGCCGCTCAGCATTCATTTACGATTGGGTAAATTCACTGTCGTACTTCACTGCATTGGACATCTATGAGAAAGGTACAATCAGAACCAGAAAGAGCGGCGTACGTTTTTGCCAGACGGTCGGCCCTTGTGGACCTCGCTGTTGAACTGCGGCCATTGTAGGGGTCGAATGAGTGTTTGATTGAAACTGAAGTCAGGTTTGCCGAAGCTCTTCTGCGAGTCGTGGGCGCCTCTTCTCTCACGTCGACCGGCATCCTTGAGTTGGACTTCGCGGGTGGTATACATCATGACGACTATTCCGCTACCTTCTTTTCCCCAGGCTCAGCAAGCTCAGATCAGTGTGTCTGTGTTCAGTATGATGTGAAGTGCCGCGCGATTTATCACAGTGCGTCATGTACAGTTCGCTCAAACCAGCGGGATTTGTTCCAAGTGTCTTCGTTGCGAGAGCAGGCCGATGGCGTACTGCGGTCTTGGCTAGGTGAGCGTACTCCGTTTAAAATAATCGCTGTCGTGCGTTGAATGCTATTGTAGGGACACGGTGGTTGACTCGTTGGGAAAAGGAGGTCGAGTTGACCGTGAAGCTCTTGTACTATGGATTGACCATCGGCCGTGGTGAGCCCTCGCAATTTCACTGTAGAATCGGAGGTTGTTGAATCTGTGATGTTGCTCTTAGGGACGCAGACGTTTGGTGAAGAATACACCGACATTTGGTTGCACTCAATTCATACCGAGAGACCACCTTCACGACGTGCAAGAATTGCCTTCATTCTCCTGCCAACATTGCCTTCCTACTTGCTCTCGAGATGGGGCTCTGTGCTCTCTCAGTCATCTTGGGCGGGTTCCATCGTGCGCAAGTTGCCCACCGTGCTGGAAGTACTATCCGAAATCAATCTGGCGATCTTCTACCTGAGGGGAACCTATTATAATCTTACCAAGAGAGTGCTTGGGATGCGATATGTGCGTGATAACGTTAGGATGTATTGTTTTCGCCGTTTGAATTTTGACTGCTTGCAGATTTCATCAATTCCCGAGGATCCAAATACGCGACCGCCATCTTACTCATTGTTGGGGATCCTTTTGAGCGTACGACTTATCTATCGCTTGATAAGTTCCCTTCGGTCTCGCGCTTCACAGAACGCCGCAGAACGTTTGGCGAGCTCGAAAGAGAAACAAGCGGCCGACGACTTTGACGACATCTTCATTGACGATCGGTCGGTCGCTTCGATGCTTGAACCTGTAGATGAAGAAGCACCACCATTAGCTGCTGAGGACGATGAGAGGACAATCTTGAACATAGCGCAGATTCCGCCAGCCGTACGGGCTGGCCGAAGTTGCACGCTCTGTTTGGAAGAGCGCACAGCAAGTTGTGCAACAGAATGTGGGCACCTGTTTTGTTGGAATTGTATAGTAGGCTGGGCGAGGGAAAAGGTGAGTACCAAATATCGGAGGTGTCGACAACATGAACTGAATCCGATCGTCAGCCGGAGTGCCCTCTCTGTCGACAATCGCTGAACCTTACGTCGTTGCTACCAATTTACAATCTTTAAACAATGTTGTTGTAGAGCCCGATACCCAATACGATTGATTGAGGAATATGGATAGCATCGAAGACAGGTAAACCACAGCAAGACCATACAACATGTGCGCACGCCACTCGCACACTTTTACAAGAAACTACTGGCAAAATGTAGATCATACCACTTGTTGGATAAGCGTGATATTGTCCCCCTTCAGCAATATCCGACCTGAATAAACAAACGGCTTAGAATGGCTCGCATCAAGTGTCAGAAAAAGCGCACCGAGTTCTCTCCGGGGCTTTGCATCCTTCACAAAGACCTCAGCAGCCTCGTCTATCACTACGTTCATGAATTCATCGAAACCCTGGGTCGAGGGAGCATGTGAGCGAGGTCCACAACGACAACGGCAGAGAAGCGGAGAATGGGGAACAGCAAAATAGCCTTGGACACTGATTGTACATCAGGTTCCACGACGTGAAGCATCGATTGCCTTCATCGAAGCTGGTGTTCAACGCCGAGTGTGTTCAGGGTGATTTGGAACACGCACAATGATTCGCCCCTCGATACGCATCTCAATGTTGTCGTATAGCCAGATCACAACTTTCGTTCGCTGCAAGAACGATATATTAGCGGAGGCAATCTTGGAAACATAATGAGCTGACCTGCTGAAGATTTTTGAAGATGACATTCTAGTGCATGCGGTACACCGTTTAGGACTGGCTGATGGTTAGAAGACACAGTAGACTCACGATGGGCTGGACCATTACACGCTGTTGACGGCCAGACATGCTGGGCGATGCGAAATGAGGGTCAAGGAAAGAGGAAAGGGTGTGTGTGTTGTGAAATGGTATGCGCCGCAATGGTTGGAGAGAAGGCTTGGATTGCACATGCGAGGAATGACGGCAATTGCCGATCGACCTCTTACCCGAACGACGCGTCGCGTTGCCTCTTCACTGCAGTGTCGACAACCATGGAGGTATACCTTATTCACTTGCACAACACGTAGAAATCTCTCATAATTGTGCTCCCAGTTGTTGGCACCTTCCAACTCATCCACCGCGGCTGCGGTCACATTCATCACTTTCGTCCAAGACCTGAAACGCAAGACTAAAACATGGGGACCTATGATTGAGCTCTGCGCAGGCGGAGAGAAGACTTTGGAACGTTTTAGATACCAATTTCCGGATGATTGGCTTTACAGCGATCAACTTAGAGGAGAATGGAGTGCATATAATGAAATTCTGAAGCGGAAGAATGACTCTATTCAGGAGCAGCTATGTGAGTGCCGCTTTGTATGTGCAGACGCGCCTGTAATGATATATATCACGTCTTCCTATAGCCGGCCTTCAGCTGAAGATTGTAGCCGAGGACAAGATCGTCGAGAACAAGATAAACGACATCATGCAGGAATGGGAGCAGACACGTCCCGTACAAGGCAACATGCGCGCCGACACGGCCCTAAATGCAATTAACGTGTTCGAAGGCAAACTCACTCGCGTGCAGGAAGAATACGACCTCGTATGCAGGGCGAAAGAAGCTCTTGACTTGGAGCTCATCCGTCACACGCGTCTTGAACCTATATTCGAGGAGCTTAGAGACCTGAAGGCTGTATGGACTGCGCTGTCCGGAGTATGGAGCCAGATTGGTGAATTGCGGGAGATGGCGTGGGCCACCGTACAACCGAGAAAGCTGAGGCAGCAGATCGACGGGTTGCTCACGTCCACGAAGGACATGCCGACAAGAATGAGACAGTATGCTGCATTTGAATATGTCCAGGACCAGCTGCGCAGTCTTCTGAAGTCTAACTCGCTCATCTCCGAGCTGAAATCGGAAGCCCTGCAAGATCGGCACTGGAAACAATTGTTCAAAGTGTTGAGAGTACCCGCACAGATAAGTTTGACATTGTGAGTCCTACATCTACGCTCTGCTAGTTCCAGCTAATGGATCGAAGGATGACGCTTGGTCATGTATACGACATGGACCTTCGGAAGAATGAGAGTCTGATCAAAGAAGTCATCATTCAAGCCCAAGGAGAGGTATGTTTCCGATGCGTCGAACCATAAAGATCCAACTCACCAGTAATATAGATGGCTCTAGAGGAATATATTAAGCAAGTTAAGGAAGTATGGACCAATTATACCCTTGATCTTGTGAACTATCAGAATAAGTGTCGCCTGATTCGGTAGGCTATTAGATCAGTTCTTGTGGCAACTAGTGCACTCACGTTCTTCGCAGAGGCTGGGACGATCTGTTCAACAAGTGCAGTGAGAATCTCAATTCTCTCGTTGCCATGAAACTCTCTCCGTACTACAAAGGTACGTCGACTTTTGTCCAAGCTAAGTATTCGAGTAAATGTTTTTTTGTGTCACAGTCTTCGAAGAGGAGGCAAGTGCTGCGAACCGTCTAATACCAGATTTACTAACCCTCATCATAGGCCGGTTCATGGGAGGAGAAACTGAACCGTATCCACGTTCTTTTCGGTAAGTAGCGTATCGCTGCTACTTAATCAATAATGCTGACTGCTGTCTCAGATGTCTGGATTGACGTACAACGACAGTGGGTGTATCTGGAAGGTATCTTCTCCGGCAGCGCCGACATTAAACATCTGCTGCCAGTCGAGACAGCACGGTTCCAGAATATCAACGCGGAGTTCCTTGCCGTCATGAAGAAAGTATACAAATCCCCCTTCGTCATCGACGTCATGAACATTCAGGGCATCCAGAAGTCTCTGGAGCGTCTCGCCGATTTGCTGAACAAGATCCAGAAAGCACTTGGAGAGTACTTGGAACGGGAACGTGCATCATTCCCCAGGTTCTACTTCGTCGGTGACGAGGATCTCCTTGAAATAATCGGGTAACAGCAAAGAGATCCTGCGTATCATGAAACATCTCAAGAAGATGTTTGCTGGCATCTCTACCATCATGTTAGATGACGAGTTGACCCAGATCCAGGGCATGGCATCACGGGAGGGAGAAGAGGTGAGATTCAAGGACCCCATCTTGCTCAAGGACTACCCCAAGATCAACGACTGGTTGAGCAAATTGGAAGCGGAGATGCGAGTGTCTCTTGCACAGCTGCTTTGTGATGCGGTTGTGGAGCTTCAGACATTCTACGGTACTATTGCGCCGTTACCACAAGATCAGTTCATGGCATGGTTGGAAAAATATCCAGCACAACTTGTTACCCTCGCGGTCCAGGTCGCTTGGACTGCCTCTGTTGATGGCGCATTGGAGAACTCTCAAGCGTTGGACGGATCCCTTGACACTATTCGACAAGGTCTGGACCTCCTGGCGGATGTCGTGTTGACCGAGTTGACGCCTGTCACTCGACGGAAGTGCGAGCATCTTATCACAGAGCTCGTGCATCAACGTGATGTTACACGCATGCTCATCCAACAGCATGTGTCTGACAACAGAGCGTTTTCATGGCTATATCAGATGCGCTTCTACCTCAATCGCAGCTTGGAGAATCCGTTGGACAGACTCGCAATAAGGGTTGCGGATGCATCGTTCCCATATGGCTGGGAGTACCTTGGAGTTCCAGATCGACTCGTACAGACACCTCTCACGGACAAATGTTACCTGACGCTGACTCAAGCTTTGGACAATCAGCTGGGTGGTTCTCCGTTCGGTCCAGCAGGCACAGGTGTGTCTTATTGGTGTCCCGCCAAGATCGAATTGTATAACAACATTAATTTTAGGTAAAACCGAATCAGTCAAGGCTCTCGGCGTGCAACTTGGTCGCTTTGTGTTGGTATTCTGCTGCGATGAAACGTTTGACTTCCAGGCTATGGGACGTATCTTTGTTGGTCTCTGCCAAGTCGGTGCTTGGGGATGTTTCGACGAGTTCAATCGTCTTGAGGAACGTATTTTGAGTGCCGTATCTCAGCAAGTGCAGAGTATTCAACAGGGCCTTGCTACTCTCGTCAAGAACCCCAACACTGAGATCGAGTTGGTCGGTAAAAACGTCAAGCTCAATAAGAATATGGGTACTGGTTCTCCCTTGCAATAAATGTAACTTCACAAATGCTCACTGATGTGATGTAGGTATATTCATCACCACGAATCCAAATTACGCCGGTCGATCTCAGTTGCCTCCGAATTTGACAAAATTGTTCCGACCGTGAGTGTGCCTTTTGTTGTTGCCCTGCAGTCGACGTTGATTGAATCTGCAGGATGGCAATGACTCGTCCTGACCGGGAGTTAATCGCACAAGTCATGTTGTTCTCGCAAGGCTTCCGCACGGCCGAATCTCTCGCCTCGAAGATTGTGCCTTTCTTCAACCTATGCGATGAGCAGCTTTCTCCTCAACCTCACTACGACTTTGGTCTCCGAGCACTCAAGGCTGTCCTGGCTAGCGCTGGTATTCTCAAACGTGAACGCCTACAGGAGACGCGAGCTGCAGAAGATTCAGAGGAAGGTCTTGACGCCGGCGGTCTTTCGGATGCTGTCTCTGAACAGGTCATCCTCATTCAAAGTGTCACCGAAACTATTGTCCCCAAACTGGTGGCGGATGACGTCCCGCTTTTGACTAGGTATGTCGGCGTCTGGATAGGTCTCGCAGGAGATACTTATTCTATTATTTCGCACAGTCTCTTGGCGGATGTGTTTCCTGGCACTGATTATGTTCCTGTCAACTTGGATGCCCTGCGGGAGCAGATCAGCAAGGTTTGCGCTGAACGACGTCTGGTCGAGGGAGAACGATGGACATCCAAGATTTTACAGCTCTATCAGATTCAGAAGATTCAACACGGTCTCATGATGGTTGGTCCGTCTGGCAGTGGAAAGAGCAACGCCTGGCAGGTTCTCCTGGCTGCCCTTGAACGGCTTGATGGCGTCGAGGGAGTTTCGTATGTCATCGATCCTAAAGCCATGCACAAGGACGCCCTCTATGGTACTCTTGACCCTACGACACGTGAATGGAACGACGGGCTGTTCACTCACACCCTGCGTAAGATTGTCGATGATGTCCGTGGCGAAAGCGGAAAGAGGCATTGGATTATCTTTGATGGCGATGTCGATCCGGAGTGGGTCGAGAATTTGAATAGGTATGTTTGTATGGCACAGTGTAAATGCCTTCATATTCTAATTTCGTGTGATCGAAAGTGTCCTCGACGACAACAAGTTGCTAACTCTTCCTAATGGTGAACGTTTGAACCTTCCTCCGAATGTCCGGATCATGTTCGAAGTAGAACATCTCAAGTATGCTACTCTTGCAACGGTCAGTCGTTGTGGTATGATTTGGTTTAGTGAAGATGTCATCGAACCCGCTATGGTATACCGCCATTATCTCGACACTTTGGCTTCGGTTCCCCTGGACGCTGAAGACGATGAAGCAATGGATGTACTGGGTCGCCGTCCTGATGCCCTAGCTACAGACACCGCAGTATCTGCGAACTTGATCACGCAACAGCAGGTGGCCACTATCCTTGAGCCTCACTTCGGCAATGACGATCTTGTCTCCTCCGCTCTCCACTACGCCGAGTCGATCGAGCACATCATGGATTATACGATCACTCGCGCGCTTAACACATTGTTCTCGCTAATCAACAAGACTGTCCGAAATGTCATTGAATACAACAATCAGCACCCGGATTTCCCGCTCACGGCAGATCGAGTCGAACAATATGTGACAAAGAGACTACTGGTTAACATCATCTGGGCATTTTCCGGAGATGGTAGGCTGGAACTGCGTGCCGAGATGGGTGACTTTTTACGGAAGCAGACTGGTATCGACCTTCCGCCTCTGGCTCATGGTGGTTCTCTCCTCGACTACGATGTGCAGGTCGCCACCGGGGAATGGAGCGCTTGGCAGTCGAGAGTTCCTGTCATAGATATCGAGTCTCATGCGGTGACAGCCTCCGATGTTGTCGTTCCGACCATTGACACCGTTCGCCATGAAGAAGTCTTATACTCGTGGCTATCAGAACACAAGCCGCTCATGTTATGCGGTCCTCCTGGTTCTGGGAAAACAATGACACTGTTCAGTGCCTTGCGGAAGCTCCCTGATATGGAGGTCGTTGGCCTCAATTTTTCCAGCGCGACTACACCGGATCTGATTTTGAAGACATTCGAGCAGTATTGCGAGTACCGCAAGACACCAAATGGGGTCATTCTAGCTCCCATACAAATTGGCCGTTGGCTGGTTGTCTTCTGCGATGAGATCAACTTGCCAGCCACCGACAAGTATGGCACTCAACGCGTCATTTCGTTCATCCGCCAGCTTGTCGAGTATGGAGGGTATTGGCGTACTACCGATATGGCCTGGGTGAAACTAGAGCGGATTCAATTCGTTGGAGCCTGCAATCCGCCTACCGACCCTGGGCGTGTTCCCCTTAGCCACAGGTTCCTCCGTCATGCTCCCTTGGTAATGGTGGATTACCCAGGAGAATTGTCATTGAAACAAATCTATGGAACCTACAATCGTGCGTTGCTCAAGGTGGTCCCCAATCTCCGCGCCTACTCTGAACCTCTTACGGATGCAATGGTCACTGTGTATCTTGCTTCTCAGAAGCGTTTCACGACAGATATCCAGGCCCACTACGTCTACAGTCCTCGTGAGCTTACGCGCTGGGTCCGTGGTATCTATGAAGCCATCCGGCCTTTGGAGATATTATCTGTGGAAGGACTTGTGCGTGTGTGGGCGCATGAGGCACTACGTCTATTCCAGGACCGACTCGTCACTGAAGAGGAGAAGCGGTGGACTGACGAGACCATTGATTCAGCAGCGATGGAACATTTCCCTACCATCAATCGCGACGAATCGTTGAATCGGCCGATTCTGTTCTCAAACTGGACCTCTAAGAACTACATTCCGGTCGATCGAGAAGTGCTCCGCGAGTACACGAAAGCGCGGTTGCGAGTCTTCTATGAAGAGGAATTAGATGTTCCTCTCGTTCTCTTCAATGATGTGTTGGATCACGTTTTGCGTATCGATCGTGTCTTCCGTCAGATTCAAGGACATCTCCTGTTGATTGGAGTCAGTGGTAGTGGCAAGGTTAGTTGGTTAGTTGGTTCGCTTTGAGGAGTGTAACACTAATCTCAACTGGAAAACATAGACCACGCTGTCACGTTTTGTAGCCTGGATGAACGGGCTCAGCATCTTCCAGATCAAAGTTTCAAACAAATATACTGGAGACGACTTCGATGAAGATCTGAGGACCGTCCTCCGTCGTGCCGGTTGCAAAGGCGAAAGATTTGTTTCATTATGGATGAATCAAATGTCCTTGACTCCGGTTTCTTGGAGCGGATGAATACCCTATTGGCGAATGCTGAAGTTCCTGGTCTCTTCGAAGGAGACGAGCATTCCGCCCTGATGACGGCATGCAAGGAAGGCTCGCAACGCGACGGTCTGATGTTAGACTCGCACGAGGAGCTATACCGTTGGTTCACGCAACAAGTCGCAAAAAATCTTCACGTCGTTTTCACGATGAATCCTCCTGAGAATGGCTTAGCTTCTCGTGCTGCCACTTCACCTGCCTTGTTCAACCGCTGCGTTCTGGATTGGTTTGGCGATTGGTCCGATCAAGCCTTCTACCAAGTCGGATTGGAGTTCACGAATACTCTGGATCTCGACTTACCCACCTATAACCCACCCACCATGTTCCCCGTCGCCTACCGTGAACTGTCGATGCCTCCGGTTCATCGCACTGCTGTCGTCAATGCCCTAGTTTATGTACATCAATCACTTCATCAAGTCAATCAACGTCTCAGTCGTCGTCAGGGCCGGTATAACTATGTGACACCGCGTCATTATCTCGACTTGTAAGTTTATAGCTATTGCTATTATGTCGAACCTTGTGCTTATTCCATGCAGCATTAACCATTATGTTCGACTTCATAATGAGAAGCGGGAAGAATTGGAAGAACAGCAGCGTCATCTTCACGTTGGCTTGGACAAACTCAAGGATACTGTTACCCAAGTCGAGGAATTGCGCAAGAGTCTTGCGATCAAGCGCTCTCAGTTACAAGCCAAGGACGCCGAGGCTAACGAGAAGCTAAAACGCATGGTCGCAGACCAACAAGAAGCGGAGCAGAAGAAAGCTGCGTCTATAGAAATTCAGGCCGCTCTCGTCGAACAGGATCGACATATCGAACAGCGTCGCGCTGTTGTCATGGCTGACCTCGCTGATGCCGAACCGGCCGTCATGGATGCGCAAGCAGCGGTCCAGAACATCAAACGACAGCACTTGCAGGAGGTGCGGACTATGGCGAATCCCCCTGAGGCCGTCAAGTTAGCTATGGAATCAGTTTGCACACTTCTTGGCCATAAGATCGACAGCTGGCGGACAGTCCAGGGTATCATCCGTCGCGATGACTTCATCCAGAGAATCGTAAACTTTGATACAGTTAACCAGATGACCAAACAGCTACGCGATCTAATGAAGAAAGACTTCCTCAGTCGACCATCTTTCAACTTCGAAACCGTTCAGCGGGCCAGTAAAGCCTGTGGTCCGCTGGTGAAGTGGGCGATTGCTCAAGTGCGCTTTTCGGAGATCCTGGACAAAGTGGAGCCTCTACGTAACGAAGTGCAGTCACTCGAGGATCAAGCGGAGGCTACCAAGGCTCAGGCCAAGATGATTATCACGATGATTTCCGAGCTGGAGGCCAGCATAGAACGCTACAAGGAGGAGTACGCTGGTTTAATCCGGGAGACTCAAGCGATCAAGACAGAGATGGAGCGAGTTCAGAGCAAGGTCGATCGTAGCATGAGACTCCTCGAGAGCTTGTCGTCAGAGAAGTCACGATGGGAGTCAGGAAGCCGAACCTTCGATACCGAGATGGGCACCATCGCGGTGATGTTCTCCTATCCGCCGCATTTCTGGCATACGCCGGGTTTTTCGATCAGCACTATCGAGAAGTCATGTGGCAGGAGTGGTCAAGTCATCTTGGAGAAGCCACAATCAAATTCAAGACTGAGTTGTCCCTTCCAGAATACTTATCGACCGCCGACGACCGTCTCAGCTGGCAGTCGAAGTCATTGCCATCGGACAACCTATGCACCGAGAATGCAATCATGCTCAAGCGGTACAGCCGCTATCCTTTGATCATTGATCCAACCGGCCAGGCGACGACTTTCTTGATGAACGAGTACAAGGACCGAAAGATAACCGTCACCAGCTTCCTTGATGAGGCCTTCCTCAAAGTCTTAGAGAGTGCGCTTCGGTTTGGCAATACTCTGCTGATTCAAGACGTCGAACACTTGGATCCTATTCTCAATCCTGTGCTGAATAGGGAAATTCGAAGGACGGGAGGTCGTGTTCTTATTCGTCTTGGAAATCAAGACATTGATTTCTCACCCTCCTTCTCAATGTTCCTGTCGACCCGGGACCCCTCGGTCGAATTCTCTCCCGATATTTGCAGCCGTGTCACCTTTGTCAACTTCACAATGACGAGGAGCAGTCTTCAAAGTCAATCGCTGGACCAGGTGCTGAAGGTCGAGCGCCCAGACACAGAACGTAAGCGCACGGATCTCATGAAGATGCAAGGTGAATTCCGTCTACGCCTACGGACTTTGGAAAAATTGTTGCTGCAGGCTCTCAATGAATCTACCGGAAACATCCTTGATGATGACAAGGTTATCGACACCCTGGAGACCCTCAAGCGGGAAGCAGCGGAGATCACTCGCAAAGTGGAGGAGACTGATATAGTCATGAAAGAGGTGGAAGAAGTCACCGCCGAATATTTGCCTTTGGCGCAAGCTTGCAGCGCCGTCTTCTTCATCTTGGAGCAGTTGAACCTGGTCAACCATTTCTACCAGTTTTCGCTGCGCTTTTTCCTTGATATATTCGACTATGTCTTGCATCACAACCCCAACCTCAGGAATGTTGCCGATCAGAGCCGTCGCAGGGATATCCTCCTAAATGACCTTTTCCTCACCGTTTACATGAGGACTTCTCGAGCACTGTTGCATCGTGACCACGTTATGCTGGCAGTTCTCCTCGCACAAGTGAAGTTACGTGGTGTGGAAGAAATAGGTGATGAGTTGGAATTCCTTTTGGAGAGTGGAGATGGTAGTCTCGCCGCTGCAGGCAACAATGCCCTCGAGAGTACTATACTCTCTCCCGATCAGGCCCAGCGCCTTATCAACTTTGCGAAGCAGCCGCTCTTCAAGCCAGTTCTGACACATCTTACCCAGAACGAAGAGGAGTGGGTTCCCTTCCTCGAAGCTAGCACACCAGAGCTCTCAGTGCCCTCTCCATGGGAACCCAGCACTCGTGAGTCACTCATATCCGCCAGGGGTCTACATCATTACTAACGGGTTGGGAACTTAGCTGCTGTGGAAGCTATCCGCAGCATGTTAATCATCAAATGTCTGCGACCTGATCGTTTGTTGCAGGCGACCGCGGTTTTTGTGCGCGTAGTCTTCCAAAAGGATTTGTCCGCAGAGTCTGCATACGAGCTAGGAGCTATGGTGACAGATGAAGTCCTTCCTGCAACACCGCTCTCGCTCGTCTCTGTCCCAGGCTACGATGCCAGCTATCGTGTCGAGAATCTCGTCCAGAATGCGGGCGCCCGCTGCACATCTGTTGCTATGGGTTCCCAAGAAGGATTTACTCTTGCAGACCAAGCTGTTGCAATGGCTGCCCGCCAGGGTTCTTGGGTGCTACTGAAGAACGTACATTTAGCACCGTCTTGGCTTGGCCAACTGGAGAAGAAGCTACAAACCCTGAATCCTCACCGAAATTTCCGACTCTTCCTCACTATGGAAGCAAATCCGAGCATCCCCGTCAATATACTTCGGCAATCCCGAATTCTCATGAACGAACCGCCTCCGGGTATCAAGGCCAACTTGTCGGACTCATTGAAGAATATATCCTCCTCCCGTCTCGCCCAAGGTCCAGCGGAGAAGATTAGGCTGTATTTCTTGCTGGCTTGGTTCCACGCCGTTGTGCAAGAACGTCTTCGATATGTTCCTCTTGGTTGGAGCAAATTGTACGACTTCAACGACTCCGACATGGCTGCCGCGTTCAACACTATCGATACATGGCTCGGCGGAGTTGCCAAAGGACGTGCGAATATTGATCCTGAGATAATCCCTTGGGACGCAATCAGGACCCTTGTCAAACAGTCCGTGTATGGAGGCAGAGTCGACAGCGATTTCGACCAGAAGATTTTGGATGCCTTCGTCGATGGATTGTTCACTCCAGCAGCGTACAACGTCGAATTCGATCTCGTTCCAAGTCTTTCACGCGACAAAGTCCTCGGCGTACCAGATGGCACAAAGCTGGAGCATTTCTTGTCCTGGGTAAACCAGCTACCAGACCGAGAACCACCTGCGTGGCTCAGCCTTCCGCCGACTGCAGAACGTGTGATTGCTGTCGCACAAGGTGAGCAAATAAGGATTTTATCGAAGATGATCCTTATCCTTCTGTAGGAAACGAGTTGCTTGGCAAGCTTCGGAAGATGAGGATGCTCGCTGATGATGACGATGAAGCGACACAGACTGGTGGACACGCTCCGGGACAGGCGTCTCAACAGCCCGCTTGGATGAGGAATCTGCTCGAACGTTGTCGCGAATGGCTTGGGCAGCTGCCTGCTGTGAGTCCCATAAGCTTTGAGACACTTACTAGACATTGAAGATCATCTGTTTGCAGACGTTCAGCCAACTCCAGAAGCAATCCATTGATCACAAAGATCCTCTGTATCGATTGTTCTTCCGGGAAGGCAGCATTGGCAGCAAACTCCTCTCTCAAGTTCGCAAGGATCTGGGAGATGTTATCCAGGTTTGCGAGGGAGCTCTCAAACAAACAAACCATCTACGAACCCTAATGAGCTCGCTCACCAAAGGTATGCTTCATACCCCCTAGTACGCAACAGGGCATCGTGCTTACATTCATCCAGGTACCATCCCACAGCATTGGCGACGCTACAAGGTCCACAAGGTCATGGCGGTATCAGAGTGGATCTCCGACTTCGCTCGCCGATTGACCCAGCTTGATCATGTCGCGAATTTGGACAACCTCAACAACGTGGAGGTGTGGCTCGGCGGATTGTTCTTCCCCGAAGCATACATCACAGCTACGCGGCAAGCAGTGGCGCATAGGAAGAAATGGAGTCTGGAGACATTGCGTCTTCGGCTAGATATCGAGAAGGTGAATGACCCTAATGCATTCATCGTAGACGGTAAGATCATTTTATGTACCAGTCTTTCATTCTGCTGATCTTTGGCCTATAGGTCTCGTTCTGGAGGGCGGAGCTTGGTCAACTGACAAGCTCGTGCTCAACGATGGTGAGACCATCAGGCTTGGTCCGTCCCAAATCCGCTGGGTGCAGGCAGAAGAGGAGTCGAATGCAACTGTCAACCTGCCTGTCTATCTCAACAGCGACCGCAACGACGTGCTATTCACCGTCGACCTTCCCTTCGACAGCGCAGCCGGCGCGTTGGTGGCTACGAGGGCGGTATGTCTCACGGCTGGAGGTTAGATGTCGAACATGTCTGGGCGTAGATCATACCCGCACACATTATGATACCTGGTTGTGCATCTATAATTAATGTCTAATGAATTTTACGATGGATCATGACAGTCCATGCGTGTGTATGTGTCGTGCTGGCGAGAACATTATCAATCTTGCTGCACAACACTGCCACCTACCACATCAAGGACCTTCCAATCCACCTCTATCCCTCTGCTCTTGAATATCGCACGGGCGTCCTCGGCTATTGCCTCAAAGCCACCCGTGGCAAGAGCTAGGATCGTAGGTCCTGCTCCGGAGAGGCAGATACCGAGAAGGCCAGGATGGGTGGACGGAGTGATGTTTGATGTGACCTCGGGGAGACCAGGAATCTAGCAGCTATGTTAAACCTCAAGTTAGTATTGTAATGAACGGCAACGTACGAGTGTTTTTCGGTATGGCTGATGTACCCTGTCTTTCATGGCCTCGTAGATAAGATCAGGGTCGGGAGGTGACTGAGCAAGGGCAGTGGTGAGCACCGCTAATCGCTGGAGATTGAAAACCTGCGAAAATCATGAACATAAGGCTTCTATAAGAGAATCTTCGCGGCGCACCAGATCTTTTCGCGAGTAAGACAGCGGCAGCACTTCTCTCGCTTTTGCAGTGCTGAGCTCGAACCTCGGGACGATAGCAATGGCCCGGATGCTCTCTGACCAGCCGAACCTAACGTAGTGGCCTATCCCCAGCGGTGGCTGCGGTGGATCCAGGCCCCATTCTTCGCCTGCGTCTGGGGGGTATTCAGGCAAGACTTCACTGAGGGGCACACTCGCGGCCTCCGTCGCGGCCTGGTCGAGCTCGCGCAGATATGAGCCAACGAACCCGCCGACGAGCGCGGCCGTGACGTTGTCGGGATGGCGCTCGACCATGAGCGCGAAGTCGAGGATGCGCTCCAGAGGCAGGCTCAGCTGCCCGAGCTCGCTGCCCAGGAGGACACCCGCGATGACCGCAGCGCCGGAGGAGCCTAGCCCGCGCCCGAAGGGGATCTCGTTGTCGGCGTGGATGGTGAGGTTCGCGGGGAACTTCGCGATGCCGTGGCAGCGGAGGACGTAGAGCGCGACGGGTTGTGAGGTTCTTGTAGGCATCGAGGGGGACCTCGTCTGCGCCTTCGCCGGAGTAGCTTATGCGCGGCGCGGATGGGGGCGCGTCAGGCGTCGGCGGGGAGACTGTCACGGTGAGGGTTAGGTAGAGCGATAGCGAGAGGCCAACGACGTCGAACCCGGGCCCGATGTTGGCGGAGGTCGCTGGGATGCGGATGGTGAAAGACCGCGAGGACATCGGTGGTTAGACTGAGTCTGCTGTGGCGCTCGATGCCAACGTACGCGTCTTCAACGTTCAACGTCCGCCTCGGTGACTCGACCGCCTGGATGCATCATCGCCAAGATCTCTGCCAACACATCTCCGCGATGCAGTCTGTCACGTAAAGCCGACAATTGGACGTGGATGACCCGTCGAAAGCATATCCGCGCCGACAACAGCCACAGAGATGATCATGCCCTTGAAACTGTTTGAACTGTGTGTGAAGAAGCTGCGATTCATGTGCTCGCACTGCTGCAATATTACCTCCATCTTTCACTGGAAGAGATCTCACACAGCCGACGAATGTATAATCTAAAGCCCCAAGTGTTGAGCAGCGAACGTTGTGCGACATCGGTGATACATAGTACAGAAAGATTCTGAATAAGGTTAACCAAAGCAATTCCACATTCCTTCTTTCATCATTAAATTATCATGCAGACTTCAAGCATTCGTTAAATCGACTTATGCGACGGTGAAGCTGGGGGAAATGGTTAGCAATAGCTTGCCGACAAAAGCCGCGAAGGACTCACTAGACCATATCATCGAGGGAACCGTGCTGTGCAACTGCAACGAGCGCGGGTTGGTGGTTCGCCGCAGAGTTGATGGAAGCGAGACGGTAAGCACCCGCAGGGAGACCACCGGTGACCTCAACAGAGAGAACGCCGTTCGTTGCGGGGTCGTTGAGGCCCTTGAAGAACACAAAGTTCTTGGGGTCGGTGGGGGTCGTCTGGTTGAGCGAGGTGAGTTTGTCGACGACGACATGCGAGTGGCCCTGAATGTCGCCGGCTTGGTTAACGACCTGCGGTGCAGCGAAATAGTTCTCCGCGGCGTTCACGAAGTGGCCCGTCTCGAGGTGCGAGATCGCCATCTGGATCGTGAAGGTCGTGTTCACCCCGAGGGTACCGCCGTTCACGGGGAATACGAACTTGGACGAGGGCATGTTCGTCGATGCCGCGATGATACCCATCGGCGCCGGATTGCAAGAGCCGTTCGCCACCTGAGTCCCGTTAGTGAGAGGGAGGTTCGGGACGGTCGCGCAGAAGTTGATGAAGTTGTTGGAGGACGTCAACGAAGGGACCTGTCCCGCCTCAGGTCTAAAAAGGTATGGTCAGGCCGGACCCATGATGAGTGGCCAACTTTCACTTACTGGTTCTGGCCGTCGTTCTCGAAGCCGGTAGCAATAACGGACTGGACAAGCGTCAAGGACGATTGAGGGTCTGTGCTGTTATTACCACCGGTGGCCGTGCCGTTGGCGGCATTATTGCCACTTGAGACGCTCTGGGAAGGCTGTAAAAACAACGTCAACCCAATGGCCACAGTCAAATATATAGATACTACTTACAGGTGCAGCGCTTGAGGTTGACGCAATCGATGTCGAAGAAGCGACGGATGTTGAATTAGCGACGGATGTCGAGGCAGCAGCGGATGACGAGGCAGCAGCAGAGCTCGAGGCAACAGCAGAGCTTGAGGCAACAGCAGACGACGAGGCTGCCGCACTCGAAGATGCACCAGTGTTAGCGCCAGAGCTATCTGTGGCGCCAGTGGCAGCAATGCGAGACTGCACATCCGCAGCGGTCGCACAGGTGATGCTGGTACCAGCAGAGTTGACCAAGGGAAGTGCAGCGCAACTATCATAAGATGACGTGGATTCTTGTAAGTACTTACGTTCATGCAAAAATGGAAACTTTGATACGTACACCAGACCACCCGCGCAGGGCTGGATAACGAACTTGCCGCCGACGCACTGTGCGAAGTCATTGTTGACGCAAGCATTCTCACCTGCCTGGCAGGGAGAGTTTGCAGTCAAAGTCTTAAATTTGTCACTGAGAGTTGGACGAAGTGAGTTTGCAACATCAGAAGAAAGCAAGGAAATGGACTGACTTAAGTGCGATGGCATCTTTTCCGTTCTGGAGCGTGAAAGACGCGCGAGGGTAGAAGTGCGGGCGGGCAGTGGCGGCCAAGGCCAGAGAAAGAGCGACAAAAACTGAAAGCTGCATGATATCGTAATGATTATAGCGATCTACGCGGTGGAGAGGATAGCGAGAGTTGGACACCGGGTCGAGGAATACACAACAAGATCGACTAGCTCAACAACGATCCCAGATCGCGTGAAAGGAAAGGAGAGGCTTTAGAGAGAGAAAGGGAATAAGGAGCAGAGGCCAAGAGAACCAGACTTTATAGGCCCGCGCATGGACAGCCCCGGTGGCCCGCCGAGTTGATGTAACAAAGGAACAACCACACATCCATGCCGAAACAACGGGCAGTGGCTGCCTGCAATGGTGGGCGTTTGGTGCCATGGTGGCCGGCATCCTGAATCTCCTTGTGCATCACAATGGTCTCGGGAGAACAATAGCATCACGTGCCCACACCCTCAAACTTAACGCTTGCCTAATCGGGCCATATACCAGCGCCCCGATGCATCTAGTGATTCGACAGGTAGCCATGTTACAAGATGCTTTGATTTGTCGTGCACGGCTCCTACGGCTTCGACACAGCTTTGTAGGTCCCCTTCACTCGCTGATATATCTTCTATTTTTACCTCGGTTATTTTGGAACGAAACCAGGCAGTGGAAAATAACATACACACACTAACGAGTGTAGCCTGGCGTAGCATGCTCTCCCTGACTAGATCTGCGTACGTCTCGAAATTTGAACAGTGTATTCAGCACGTAAAACAACCACCGCTTTTCTCCATGTGGCCGCTGTGCCATGCGGCGGTGTTTTGATGGATCATCGCCTTCTCGTAGTCTTCGCCGCTGGCGTTGCTGTCTCTCTCTCGTTGATTGCATCTGTTGGCTTCTTCATGTTCCTGACCGATTTTTGACCATTACTGTCAGAATTTTGAGAACATGATTGATTCTGTAAGTATGTAGTTGCCATTTGATAGCTGTCGTACTGGCACAGGCACGCGTCATTCCTGCGTGAAATTTGATGAAGTCTGGCTTGTTATAGGCGCTCTGCATATTTTCTGTGGAGACCCCAAGCCCGGATATGGATAAAGGCGCATCATGCTCAGCCATAGGTTGCGATTTGACTATGCCGATGCAGGCCGTGATCGTGAGTGATTTTTCGCATCATGATGCATTCCGCTCGATCACTACGTTTTCCATAGCGACTCTGTTCTCCTCGAGTGTGCGCGCGAGCGGGACGAGCTGCTGGATCATAACATTCAACTGCTGATAGGTATAGAGATGGTGAGTGGTTGACAATATAACATCTTCGTCCTACGTGGTCGCGTATTTCTGCCAATTCAAAGCACCGGGTCACGTTGGCCACAGCTGGAAGCAGCTGTGACAGTTCTTTCGCATAGAGGAACTCTCACCGAGATTCTTCGCGAGTAAATTTTCAGCTTTTTTTTTTCCAAGTTCACGCATTTAGCCGCTTCAAGTTCCTCGACGGAAGTGGGACACAGCGATGTGCGCCAAATATCTTAGCTACTAAGCCGAATGGGATTGTGCGCTTACGCTGACAGCAGGAATTATAGAAACCATGATTACAACTTCGACACACGAGGATACCTTCAAGTATTCGAGTATGAATTCGCTTTGAAGTCTTCTGGGCTACTACAAGTCAAACCCACCAGTCAAAATCAACGCAGATGAGAAATATGATCTCTATGCCTCCGCTGCAATGGTCAATTACTCGCCACCGCCAGTTTCGGACAAATTAATCTTCCAAGCTGGTCTCCTGCTGCGATCTTATTCACTCGGGCTGAAAACTTGTTGGTGCACTGCGATCATTTCCACTGATCATATGTCCTAGAATTGAGACTATACGGACGTAACCTTCTCATGAACTTCCGATGCATGTCACTTTTACGGACCCGTCTATGACCCTTGTGTAGCGCCAGTGATCGTGCCGTAGCGCCACTGCCGTGACCTTCATTGTCACGATGTCTGTTCGCCTTCGACGACGTTCTACCCTCATCGCGCCGCAAGCAAAGTTCTCAGTTTTTCCGAAGCATACATTCCGTATTTCTTTCTGGTTCAGCAGTCTCAATTCCCCCCGCTATCTAAATTTCCAGCCCGAACCCACTCGGAGGTAACAATCTTTGATGGGATCTCCTTCTGCGCCTGCATTCATCATTACGATTCTTTCCCTCGTTGTGCGGCAGATTCTTCTCTTACATGTTTGCCGGGCTGATTATCGACGTACGTGTGTTCATCAAGGATGGCTGTGATATATATGTTATATTTTCATTATTCTATTTTATTAACTGCAGTTTTCGGCGGCAAATCATTCTTACTAGTGCGCACAGGGATCATGTCCTTCGCAGTGATTTTTGGAGTCTTGAAGTAGGAGGTCGGGTTTTTAAATTATCTGCAATGTGTTATCATCATTGATCATCTCTAACATTGCGATCTTAGCTGCTGAAATTTCTTCTCCATCGATAGGAGCTGTTGTTGAACACTGGTCACAACTAGCGAATTGAAACATGTTGGTGAGCCTCATCTACTTATGATAGACCATTTTATATGATGTGTTCGGGGAGATGTTCGGAACAACTCACACTAATAACATCTAAACCGGCAGCCGGAATGAACCATATACCTCAACCCAATTTTGGGGTTGAATCTCATTGTCAGAACTTGCCGTGTCCAAAGGCTGGTCATAATTTGATATGCCATGATCAGAGACTCCAATATATCCGTAGCATTTAGTGCTGTAAGTCTTTGGCGTAAATTCAAGCTTCTTGAAGTCCAAATAATTCTTAATTCTAGACCATGATATAAATAGCGCGTGGAGGCCAAAATTAGGTTGGTGCCAATTTCGCAAGGACCCCTGACAATAAGGGAGGATGCCTGAGCCTAATCCGGACAAATTTTGGGAATTTTGAGGCCTATGCCTGATTTAATCCGGACAAACAGAGGTTTTCCGGCGAAATGCCTGAGGATTTGTCCGGACAAAATACCAGAGATCTAGGCAGGCCTGATCTGCGGTCCGGACAAATGTAGGCTTATCGATTATGAGGGATTAGGAAGTAATTATTTCTGCATGTACACTAGATTGTCGAATTTCAGGAAATTATATAAGAGTTATCTACTATATGCTACTATGGCCTTTGTGTCGGTTTCAAAAGCGATCGTACATGTAGATTAGAATTTTTTTAAGGTGATCGATTGCGCATAACCCTCACCAACCTCAGTGGTCGCTTTGCTCCCTCCACGGCTTCAATGTCCACGGCTTCTGAAGTTCTATATATTCTGTGTTCTCCGCTGCAATTTTCACTAGTCTATCTTATAAATTGTGAGATTCGGGAATGCCTGATTATCGTATCCGGACAAAATATGAATTTTGGAGCCCTGATCCTGGAATCCGGACATTTTCACGCTCTCAGAGGGCCTGATCTGAAGTCCGGACAAATTTTTGAAAAATGGTCGAATGCCTGATTTAATCCGGACATTTTTGGCCGATTTTCAAGAATCCGGATCAGGCCTCTTGGTGAATTGTCAGGGGTCCTATTTCGCACTGCTTCACTTTCATCATTGTAAGACAATTGTTTTGATTCGAACCACATTAATATAATCTTAAAAAATTCTCACGGCTATTATAAGAAACAAAACCTCGCGTTGAATTGTGTGATGCACGCGATGATTTGCACAATCCCTCGTAATACAACCACGTTCATATTTAGATTCTCTTATTGTCCAACGCCCAACTCTCAAATAAACCACCGCTGCGTTCCATTGATTCGGTGTGTGGAAAGACAAGTTGATGACTCACCGAACTCACACCTCCATACAATTTTAGACCTTAAGGTGCTGCTGCGAAAGAGACTGCACTCATAGGACTTTCTCATTCATAGAGGCTTGCTTCGTCACTCTGTACTAAGAACTGACCCTGTTTCAATCCTCGCCGATGGCAGACGAAAGTAACCTGGTCTCCCAAACTCCTGCACCTCTTACGGAGGACATATACTCCCTCGATGAGAAGGAGCTGGAGTTTATGAGATCTCAGACTGGCATCCAGGATGAACGTCTGCTGAAGGAACATATCTTGAAAGTCCAGGCTGAAGCATATGCGGTAAGTCGGTTAATCGGTCGAGATCAAGGGGAATCGAAATCTTGTAACCACTGCAGATTCACCCTTATCATTGCATTCGTCGCTTTGCGTTCACGAAGTGAGTACATCGTATTTGATTGGTTTTAGTAGCCTGAATAAATTTCCCAGATTGAAATTAGCTCGTCTCGCCTTTGGGTATGAGCAGCTGTTGAAACTGGGGAGGGAACGCGACCATGCTATCTTCCTTGATATTGGATGTTGCTGTAAGTGTAGTGCATGCATTTAAACTACAAATTTGGGTACTAACATATTTAACAGTCGGCAATGATGTTCGGAAAGCGATCGCTGATGGCTTTCCCATTCGGAACGTAGTTGCGTCTGACCTGCACCCAGGCAAGTTCATTGGTCTCGCCTGGAAGTGCACCAAAACTAACTTAAACGTGATGTCCAGAATTCTGGGAATTAGGCCATAAGTTATTCAGATCTACTCCGGAAACATTCCCGGTTCCTTTCGTGGCGGGAGACGCATTCAATCCAGCTCACTTGCAGGTTGTCGATCCATTCTATTCGCCTCCAGATACACCGATTCCCACATTGTCTGAGCTCACTTCCTTGAACCCCCTCCACGGCCACGTCTCCGCTATCCACGCATCATCGTTCTTCCATCTGTTTGAAGAGGCACAGCAGCTGTATCTCGCGAAGGCATTGGCCGGTCTGCTATCTCCGGAGCGTGGCTCTATCATACTCGGTTCACATGGTGGTCTACCTCAGAAAGGCCTTCGACCGCGAGCGAACTCACACGGTGGACTTATGTTCTGCCATTCCCCAGAAAGCTGGGCGGAGCTTTGGGATGGACAGATCTTCGAGAAGGGGACAGTGAGGGTGGACGCGAAGCTCGTTGAAGTCAACCGGCGTGATCCTCCAACGTAGAGGGTATCCGGTCTTCTTTCTTAGTTTGGTCTATTACAAGGTTGTGAGAAAATGGATTATCGCTGTCCATGGTGCATGATCAAGGTACGCAATTCTCATCTCCATTTCTCAGAGAGATAATCATTGAGCTGATTGCCGCAGGAGCCTGTAGAGGTGGTGCTTCGGAGGGAACTACAGCGGCGTGAAAGGAATTCAATGTAAGATAAATACGCAATATTTCCGTGCAACAGGTTCGCGACCT
The DNA here is from genome assembly GCA_001683735.1 of Grifola frondosa. NCBI lineage: Eukaryota > Fungi > Basidiomycota > Agaricomycetes > Polyporales > Grifolaceae > Grifola > Grifola frondosa. Next base: position 890,392 of record LUGG01000001.1, on the reverse strand, counting down.
ACTTGACCAATATCTACCCTCTCCATTATTCTGGAATATGTTCGAACGGCTTTCCGTGTCTGGAAAGATGTTTGACAAGTATTAATAGTTATCCCACTTGAGACAAGAGTTTCTCACCGCAGGACGCTAATAACTCTGACTGCGTGGGTATATAGGTCCTACCAGATCCCCTTCCCCCAAGTTTCAGCTGCTATGGGAGATAAAGCTACTGGTACTTCCCTCCGAGTCAAGCCCCCATGCCTTTGGACGAGTCATTTTACTCTCTTGATGAGAAGGAGTTGGAGTTTATGAAATCCCAGACTGGGATTCAGGATGAGATCGCGCTGAAGAAGCACATTTTGAAAGCCCAAGCAGGCGCATATGTGGTAAGTCGACTCTGCGAACGTCTTAATTTAACGGACCTAAGTTCGAATGATCCCTGATCCTCACCACAGATTTACCCTTACCCCTGCATTCGTCGTTTATTGTTCACGAAGTGCGTACGCTACCTTCTCCCAGCTCGATGCTATAGAAAGCCTCCTCAGGTTGACACTAGCCCGTGTGACTCCTGGATACGAGCAATTGTTGAAAATCGGTAAAGAGCGCCACAATGCCATATTCCTAGATATTGGATGCTGCTGTGAGTAAAGCCCATGTATCTCAATCTCATGTAATTTATTAACGCACTGGGAAGTTGGGAACGACATTAGGAAGGCAATTGCAGATGGGTTCCCTATACAGAACATCGTTGCTTCCGACCTGCGTCGGGGTAAGTCCATTTGTATTGCAGATTTATACTACAGTTGACTTCGGATTCGATCGCCAGATTATTGGGAGTTGGGGCATAAATTGTTCAACTCCACGTCGGAGACGTTCCCAGTTCCGTTCGTAGCTGGAGACGCATTCGATCCTGCCCACTTGGAGGTCGTCCCTCTATTTCACTCGCCACCAGACACTCCCGCCCCCAAGTTGTCGGAACTCACATCTTTGAACCCCCTTCATGGCCGCGTCTCCGCGATCCACGCATCTTCATTCTTCCATCTCTTCGAAGAGTCTGAGCAGCTGTACCTTGCGAAGGCGCTGGCCGGCCTGCTGTCTCCTGAACCAGGTTCTATCATACTGGGCTCGCACGGCGCTCGGCCTGAGAAAGGCTTTCGAGCGGAGATGTTGAGTCTCAACTGGCGGGGAAAGCAAATGTTCTGTCACTCACCAGAGAGCTGGACCGAGCTCTGGGATGGGCAGGTTTTCGAGAAGGGGACCGTGAAAGTGGAGGCGAAGCTATATGAAGTAGATCGGAACGATATGCCTCACGTTGCGAACGCGCGGTTCTGGTTTATGATGTGGTCCGTGACTAGGCTATGATTTGTACAGCAAGCACGGCGGCCGGGAGATTCAGTGCCAACTCAGAGGTGGCGCATTTGCATCTAACATCTTGAACATCATGATGCAGTATGTCCTCACGACAGAATTGGATTCTAGGTTTCAGAAAGACCTCGTCTGCGCAGTAAAGAAGCTGAGAACACATGTGCGAGATAATATGTCATAAACATGTCTCTGCGGGAGGTTCGTACGTACCTTTGCTAAATGATATCTGGCTCCATTTTAAGCAACCGGAACTCAGTGCATGCCTGTTGACGACACCCTTTGACAAGAGTGGCGCGCAAATAAGCGCCCAGACCGGGGGTGGGGGAGGGGGGGTCCTCGAGTCTAAAATGACTTGTTGGAGGTGGCTTCAAAACAGAATAAAACCTTATATAGACCATCAATAATATATTATCATGTATATGATAAAGCTAAATTCTGTTCCTCCCAAGCACCTCTCATTGAAGACCAATCTCTTGATGATATAGATACTAGAGGACACAGTCATCAGCAAAACTCGAATTTTCCTTACCACTCTTTGGGCTCTTATCGGTTCTTTTCGATTCTTTTCTTCCTTATCAACGTAGAAAATTGCCTTTTTTGGACGGTTTTTAAGTAAAAAAAGAATCGAGCCCTCCTTTTGTTGCTTTTTGTTCTTAATTTTCTTAAATAAGTACTTTAAGTAACAAAAAGTAACTCAAAGGAAAATTTGACTTTTGCTGATGCACTGGAAGAGAGAATACTTGACTTGATACTCTTGCTTCCTTCTCGCAAACTCAGAGACTTGCCGGAGACTGAGGTGGAAAAGACAGTCACATGTGGAAGCTTGTCCGAAAATGTGCCCATAGATAAAAATAAAAAACATATTTTCATTTTGAGCACTTATGTTTTACGGAAGTTACAAATCATGCATTATCACTACTATATATGGTATTTTCCCAGGGGGGGTCGGGGGGGGTCGACCGAAAATCCTTAATTGACTTTATCGACCCCGGGTCTAGTATTGGATTTGTGCGCCACTCTTGCCCTTTGACTGTGAAAGCATCTAGAAGCATCTTCATACGTACTTCAGACTGTCGATTCTGACAGAAGGTGTGTTGCTCGATATGTTGAAGACAAGGATGTCTTGAGAGTGAGTAAGGCATTCATTATGGTGAGCCTGGTTCAACGTTCTCGAACTTTTGCGCCAGCTGCTGCCGCTGAGCTGCCGGCGTGGCTTGCTTCCCGCGGCACTCTTGCGCACTGCGCCTCTGTATCGTGCCAATTTCAACGCTCACTCTCGTATAGATATGCTGCGCATTCAACCGGGATGATCATGGGGTTCATACGTTGTGACTCAGAAATGTGATCCTGCGGGACCGTATTTGTACCCGCATAGTACGGTGCACGAGCTGTGTCAGGACCGATTTTGGATTTAGAATTTAAAATCCACACTCAACTCTTCATTTCCGACTGGCGTCTATTAAATTAACCTCCCGAAACGTCCTTACGTAATCCCCCGGCAACATCCCGCACCTTTTCTTCATCGTTTCTGACAGTGAGCTCCGACTTGGATATTTTGAAATCCTAGTGTTCATAGTTTATTTAGCTTACAAAACTTCTATTTTGATGCATGATAGGACTCAAACAATTTATAGTACCTAGCATAACAAAAAATGACATTAGAATAACATAAGGTTCTTGTTACTAACAGTTACTTAGCGTTGAAAGGGCGCTTAAGAGACGGAAACTAAGTTCTCACGCTCAACTCGCACATCACAGAAATAATCTTATCTCCGTCGGCTCCGGACGGCATCGGACGGAGCCGTATCCCTGTAGAGATGCCGGTCGGTATCTGGCCGGCGCCGAATGGAGAGAGGACGGAGCCATGGAGCTATGCTAGTGCTGTAAATCAAGAAAAATAGGGTCCTCGCGGAAGATATTTTCTCTTGATACTGAAGGATGTAAATAGGTACAAAACGGTGAATAAAAGTGAGGGGTCGTCGCCGACACCATGGGGGGAGGGGTTCCATATAGTTTCGGCATGTAATTTCAGTTATGATATCAGAATTTGATAGACGCCGGTCGGAAATTAAGAGTTGATGGGGATTTTAAATTCTCAATCCAAAATCGGTCCTGACACAGCTCGTGCACCGTAACAGGGATACGGCTCCGTCCGATGCCGTCCGGAGCCGACGGAGATAAGATTATTTCTGTGATGTGCGAGTTGAGCGTGAGAACTTAGTTTCCGTCTCTTAAGCGCCCTTTCAACGCTAAGTAACTGTTAGTAACAAGAACGTTATGTTATTCTAATGTCATTTTTTGTTATGCTAGGTACTATAAATTGTTTGAGTCCTATCATGCATCAAAATAGAAGTTTTGTAAGCTAAATAAACTATGAACACTAGGATTTCAAAATATCCAAGTCGGAGCTCACTGTCAGAAACGATGAAGAAAAGGTGCGGGATGTTGCCGGGGGATTACGTAAGGACGTTTCGGGAGGTTAATTTAATAGACGCCAGTCGGAAATGAAGCATCAGTGAAAAGTCGCCCTGCCCGAAGTAGAATATAGTAGAATACAGGACTCACCGTTGAATATATTCTAACCCCGAAACTGGGGTTGCTTGCACCGATCCCCTCCCTACTGCCAAGTCTTCCCAGAACGGCAGCCCTTACCGGACCTGCCAAGCGCCCGGTGCTGGTCCGATCAGGTACAGCCAGCTCCATGCCAGCAAATTGCAAGCCACGGCAAGCTGCGATAAAGTACGGGCAGCTCAGTATGGGCATGCGGCCAGTGACGGTAAGATACGGTCAGCTCAGTATACAGCTACGATAAGATATGGCCAGCTCCGATACCCTTTGCACCTCAGACCTCCGATGAGAACTGTCCGGGTAACACTATTCATTTATTCAGTAAATACAACTAATAATATAGATACATGCACACAGCATAGTGACTAAATAAATCCTATCCTGTAAACTAACCCTGCCTCCCCTGTGCACGACAAGTACTAGCCTCCGGTGGGTAATATCTGTGAGGGTATAATAGTCAGTAAAAGTGCCATGAGAATGTGCATATACTCACCTTCAGACCTCTGAGCTCCGGCAAGTCTAAGACAACATAGTAAGAAATATTGACACAACAAATGGTAAATTTATACTCACCGTAAGAACATAGGACTTCCACTGGGCTTCAACAAGCAGGCAGAAATAAGAGGATGAGATAGTACAGAGTCAAGAGATGTGGAGACATGACGAAGACATGTCGCGCTCTTTGTACGTATGGTTTAAACTCCGCTACTAAGTCCCAAAGTGGCCACAACATATGTTCGCCCGCCCCCCGATGCCACCACTTCGCGTTGCCCCCGCACTTGGCACAATGGTGGACCATCCCATGCCTGCGATGTTGTCCGGTGCGACATTGCGCCGCAGACATCACCACAAGCACTCGCTCTCCTACAATTTCTTCTCTTTCCTGGAGCTCAGAGACCTGCACACACCCGTGCCCCTCAGCCCGTGGGCGCCCATCTCGTCGTTCTCGCATAGGCGGTTGTGGGTCGCCGGGGAACAAGTGGGCTCGCTGGCGTGCACGGGGCTTGGGTACTGGGTGTTCGACGTATTCGGCGTTGCACTTGGGCACGTCCTGCTGGGGTACCTCGCGTGACCATCAAAACAAGCAGAGGTGACGTATACGTTCATGCAGATGCCTTGTCGACACCTTTCGCTGATGTTGCACACTGCGAAGAGCTTTCGCTCCAGGAACCAACGCCCCAGAGCAAGAAATGTGCTGACGGGATCAACATCGTCAATTCAACATTTGTGGCTCCCCACCGCGATCGCCGCCTGCACCTGCACTGGCATCAGTGCTGCTCATCTCATGTTCTCTGAAGCTGATGGTGCCACACACGTAGCGCAAGTGGCGCACTGGTTTGACCGGGCGAAGTTCTGACCCGAAGCGGCGGGACGGTCACGCACAGTGTGGGTGAGTGCACCCCCATTTCCACTTGCTGCCGTGTCTAACGTCCGCTCGCAGGGATACTCGGAATTCCACCTGTCGCATTACCCATCGCGACGTCGCTCATCTATGCATATATGTAGGGCGCGGACCCCGCGACGTCGCTCGGGCCGTACTGGGAGCAGTCCGAGCATGCGGTCCTCGACAACATCTGCTCGCGATCCCCGACGCAACGCAGGTCGTCCCCGGTGCGTTCCGCGAATTCACGCACATCTTCTTCACAGGTGTGTCGTGCGGCAACGGGGGTGGTCCTGGGGAAGAGGCCGACGGTATGGATGAGATAGACGAGGACACAGATGAGGCATGGATGAGGACAAAGATGATGAGGATGAACCAGAGGAAGAGCTGAAAGATGAGGACAGAGAGGATGGGAGAGGATGAGCTAAAGGGTTTCACAGCATTGTAAGTATGTGTATTTGTGTATTTCAATGTATAGCATTTCCGAGCAGTGAACTTCATCAGCAAAACTCGAATTTTCCTTACCACTCTTTGGGCTCTTATCGGTTCTTTTCGATTCTTTTCTTCCTTATCAACGTAGAAAATTGCCTTTTTTGGACGGTTTTTAAGTAAAAAAAGAATCGAGCCCTCCTTTTGTTGCTTTTTGTTCTTAATTTTCTTAAATAAGTACTTTAAGTAACAAAAAGTAACTCAAAGGAAAATTTGACTTTTGCTGATGTTGGACTCACGGAGTGAAATAAAATGTATCACCGGAACTCTACAGAGCGAATCGAGTGGAATAAAATATATTACAGGAACTCTACAGAGTGAATGCAGCGGAATAAAATATATTACAGGAATTTATATAGTATGCATATTCTTACAGTTGCTCGTATGCTACACAGCGGACTCCGCCAGTCGCTGGTAAGCTCCGGCAAGCGCGCAACGTCCGGTAGCCTCATGGCGTCGACTGCCGGATTGGGGAATGCTGGTAAGCACTTGCCTGAGTTATCGTATGGGCGACTTTTTGCTGATGAGAGTTGAGTGTGGATTTTAAATTCTAAATCCAAAATCGGTCCTGACACAGCTCGTGCACCGTACCTGTAGAGATGCCGGTCGGTATCTGGCCGGCGCCGAATGGAGAGAGGACGGAGCCATGGAGCTATGCTAGTGCTGTAAATCAAGAAAAATAGGGTCCTCGCGGAAGATATTTTCTCTTGATACTGAAGGATGTAAATAGGTACAAAACGGTGAATAAAAGTGAGGGGTCGTCGCCGACACCATGGGGGGAGGGGTTCCATATAGTTTCGGCATGTAATTTCAGTTATGATATCAGAATTTGATAGACGCCGGTCGGAAATTAAGAGTTGATGGGGATTTTAAATTCTCAATCCAAAATCGGTCCTGACACAGCTCGTGCACCGTACATAGGCATATGCGTGGGATCGGCAAGTAATTGCAGGTTTGTACTTTGAGACCGGCCGTATTTTCGGACCATTTGTTTGTCAGATGGTACACGTTGGTACTTTCTGACTACATAAATACCGGTCCCACCTGCAGCCCTTCCCCTAACCTTCCACAATGGCAGACGAGGTTCCTACTATCCCTCGGGTACCCGCGCCTTTGGACGAGTCATTTTATTCTCTTGATGAGAAGGAGCTGGAATTCATGAAGTCCCAGACCGGGATCCAGGATGAGAATGCACTGAAGGAGCACATCCTGGCAGCTCAAGCGCAAGCCTACGCAGTAAGTCGACTCCGTTATCATAGTTTGGATGATACAAACCATCACTGCAGGTCTTCCCGTATCCTTGTATCCGTCGGTTCTCGTTCACGAAGTACGTCCACTGTCCTCCTCCCCAAGCCGGTGTACTGAGCTGTAATTGAGATCCTCAGATTGAAGCTAGCCCGTCTGACTCCGGCATATGAGCAACTGCTGAAAATTGGTAAGGAACGTGCCAATGCCATATTCCTTGATATTGGTTGTTGCTGTAAGCATAGCACGCGCATCTTAATCCCATATTGTTATTGATGCGCTGAGCAGTTGGGAATGATGTTCGAAAGGCAATTGCGCGACGGATTCCCCATACAGAATGTCGTCGCTTCTGACCTGCATCCCGGTAAGTACTTAGTTGTACTACCGTCGGTCTCATTTACAATTGAATTTGGATATGTTCAGGATTCTGGGAGGCAGGTCATAAGTTGTTCAATTCTACGCCAGATACATTCCCAGTCCCCTTCGTCGCAGGAGACGCGTTCAACCCTGATCACTTGGAGATCGTCCCTCCATTCTACTCGCCTCCACACACTCCCGTTCCCAAGTTGTCGGAACTCACGTCTCTGAATCCCCTTCGTGGCCACGTCTCCGCGATCCACGCATCCTCATTCTTTCACCTTTTTGATGAGGCTAAACAGCTCCATCTCGCGAAGGCACTGGCCGGCCTGCTGTCTCCTGAACCCGGTTCCATCATACTGGGCGCGCACGGCGGTCGACCTGAGAAAGGTTATCGAGTGGAGGCGCTGGGTTCCAATTGGAGGGGTGTACAAATGTTCTGCCACTCCCCGGAGAGCTGGATCGAGCTCTGGGAAGAGCAGGTCTTCAAGAAAGGGACCGTGAAGGTTGAGGCGAAGCTCTACGAAGTGGAGCGGGACGATATACCTCATGCTGAGAATTCACGATTCTGGCTTATGGCGTGGTCTGTGATGAGGTTATAGTACCAGGTGCGGCCGGGCATATATTTGAGGTATGTTTTTCTGGTCTCGTATTTCAAATGCACACTTAATATCGCCAGGTAAGGCGCAATGCAGAATAGATGAAGATACTGTAAGATATGTGATAGATATACTTTCGCAAGACGTTGATTTGTGGAGCAATTTCTTTAACTTCCCGACGGCAAAAGGTCCAACTTAAGTAAGAGAACAAACCATTCACGATAGGCCCTATATCTTTATCTGGAAACATTTCACCCGGGTCCTAGTTGATCCTTCAAATGATCCACAATCTCGCCATTTAGATGCATTGCGGCTGCATCCGAGCGTCTCTTTACGACTTTCCCGTGTTTCTTTGTAGGCGTCACCCCGCGGAAACTCTCCGACAGGCCAGCAAGCGACCAATGGGCGAATTCAGATTCATTCTCGGTCGTTCGACTTTTTCTCAAGATAGATGAATTGGATAAGGAGCATGGAAAACTATCCCCTTTAGACTGGAGGCTACGTGTCATGCCTAATCTTTGGATGGGATATCCTACAAAACAACGTAAGGGGCGTATTCTCACTACGCCATGAGCTGGTTGAGTTCTTAGGCCAGCTGTTAGCGCTCCGCGAGGACCAGCATTCATAGAAGCGAAGTCGCTGTCAGCGAGACGTTCTGCGGTCGATGCACATAATGCCACCTATAGGCCGGATTTTTGTGGTCCGATTCTGATATTGCGAATTGGATGCAAACACACCTCAGAACTTCGTGCCAGGGAAATGCCCTTGTTATATAAATCGAACGCCAACCGGCGACTTCCCCCCTCCCCAGGCTCCCCCTCCCCCTCCCATACCACATCGGGCTATCTCCCTTGTCATCCAAGCTCATGACGACAGTTGATATGAAGACCCAGGACTCGACCGAAGCGCCTCCGGAATTGAGTGGGAAGTCAGGGGATTCCCAGCTAGGCGCATCATTTGCATACACATCTATCACCGACGAGGATCTTGCTTTCGTCGGATCGATCGCAGGCATTCAAGATGCTGAGGCTTTGAAAAAACATATTCTGACTGTTCAGGAGGAAGCATATGCGGTGGGTTGATAGTCACCCTTCTGCGCTAAGTAAAGTATGTGCTGATGACCGTATCTATTTGTAGGTGCATCCATACCCTTGTATTCGCCGGTTCACGTTCCTAAGGTGCGTCCAATCACCAATAAATCATAGTAACTATCTCTAGCGTGACATCTATTCGTTCACACAGGGTGAAGCTGTCCCCGTGTACCGGGTTATAACCAGCTTCTGAGACTTGGTCGGGAACGCGAAGGAGCCATCCTCCTCGACGTTGGATGTTGCTGTAAGTTTGATTCTCACACAAGTGGGAGTAAATGTCGGGCTAAGCATCGATCCGATACAGTTGGCAATGATGTCAGAAAGGCTATTGCCGATGGTTTCCCCATACAGAGCGTTATCACAACTGATATTCACCAAGGCATGTAATCTCCCTCGGACGTTGGGCAGGATTTCACAATCCCCTATAGAATTGTGGGACCTCGGACACAAGTTGTTCCTCTCCACCAAGGAAACGTTCCCAGTGCCCTTCATCGCCGGGGATGCATTCAATCCGGCCCACCTGGAGGCCGTTCCGCCATTCTATTCGCCGCCTGAGACACCTGTGCCTACCTTGTCGACTCTGACTTCCCTCAACCCGCTTCGCGGCCACGTCTCCGCGATCCACATCTCCGCGGTCTTCCATCTGTTCGACGAGGAGCAACAACTGCAGCTCGCGCGTAACCTCGCGGGCCTCCTCTCCCCGGAGCCCGGCTCGATCATCTTCGGGCTGCAGAGCAGCCGTCCAGAGAAGGGCTTCAGGGTGGAGGCGGGCGTGCCAAACTCGCACGGGAAGCCCATGTTCTGCCACAACCCTGAGAGCTGGACGGAGATGTGGGATGGCCAGGTGTTCGCGAAGGGCACTGTGAAGGTCGACGCGATACTGAAGGAGATGGAGAGGAATGACCTCCAGCCGGTCAACGGCGGGCGTTTCTGGGTCATGATTTGGTGTGTGACGCGGCTGTGAGCTGGATTCGCTGGATTCGACAGAATAGTGTCCGATCAATGTGTAGTTGTATCACTAGTTTGACGTGGCCTGCTTCGGCTTATCGATTGTTCATATTGTCGTCTGTCGCGCCAACACGGATGGTCTAGGCGGAAAAGAGATTGGTACAAGTAACGAGGCGCTGTATGAACGTGGACAGCTCCATGACACGCATGAACGCTACGTGCTCTGCTATGCTTGGCGTGGCATCTCTCGGGGAACCCAACTCGAAGGGCATTTCCAGGTGAGCCCACAACACAATAGCAGTAGCGGAATTGCCAGAAAGGACTACATGGGGCTCGAATGACAAAGTCGTCAGTGTAAAGTCCCGTATTTCGTCCTCATTGACCGTTGAGGTTATGGCCAATGTGTGGCTCAAGTAGTGTCAAGAAACCTATCGACAAGATGTCAAATAATGTTCGAGTGCTCGATCGAGATATGGATATTCGCCTTGACAGTCGCTATATATCCAATATCGTCTCCCATTGATCGACATCGATGCCATCGACCGCTAGCCTCAGCTCCCGCTTTCGATCAACCTGACGCAGGTTCAGGAGCATCCTGGAGCCAAGGATGGAGGGCAGCGCAATGACCAATCCGCTGGATGCAGGTACGAGCGTGGATGACGCGAGAGTTACCACGAGGACGTCGAGCAAGTCGACGACGAATATTCTGCATGCCACAATGTCGTGTTAGATAACATGCGCGCGGGCGAGCCAAAGTAGCCACTTACACGACGCAATAGACCATGGTGTCTCTGATGAGAATGAAGGCCAGATCGTGACTTTGTCTTGTGCGGTAAGACTTGATAGTTCTGTACGCGAGCAGCGATAGCATCAGCAAGGTAAAACCCAACCAGGGCAGTCTGCACAAAAAATAACATATGGTCAACCAGCAGATCCGCTAGATTTTGGAGTCTACTTACGTCGTGGCTAGAAGATATGGCGGGAGCGTGGCTGTTGCTAACTCTACTATGGCAGTAGCTATGAAAGAGTCGCCCACTGACATGTCAACGACGATGCAAAATGGGGTCGTTGTTAGCACTGAATATCGAATGCCTGAGTTATCTAGAGACACGGTTAACGACAGAAAGATACGAACCGCGTAGACGTGACATGGTGATACCATAGGTAATGGCAGTCGAAATAACGAAGACTACATAGATAGTGCTGATAAAGGCAACAAACCGCCGATCTAGTGTCGTTAATCGATATCAGAGGATGTTCAGAAGGAAGTTGATAACGTACTCCAGTTGTATATAGTGTAGAGCCATAGTTGTATGATCACTGTGATGCACGGATCAAAATGAATCGATGGTAGACCATGGGTTGGAAGTGAACGGACATTGAACAATAGCAATGCTTGCCCAGCCTGACATGGATTGAGTGTCTGGTAGACAAATCGACATATTAATGTCCTCACCATACCACGTTTGCAATTGATACATGAACAGACCTGGTGTGAGATATCAGTGGATGTCAACACAAAGGCGATAGTCTACATACAACTGCCCATATGAAGGGGAAATGTGAATATTCAATGTTTTGCATTCGAACTGAACACGAACCTTGCTGCAGTCTTGTGCGGACCAAGCACGGCTACCTTACAAAATAAGTCGATTATTTCAAAGGGGTCAATGATATTTACCAATCAAATAGACGATGGCGAAAACAATCGAAGAATAGCGGTTCTAGCACACGGAATGAAGCGAATGAAGTCTTGTACTGCTGATCGCAATGCTACTCAGGACTCACAACGTAGTAAACAATCTTGGGGGCCGTCCATGGTGAGTACTATGAGTTGAAAAAATGTAGGTGAGTATCGTCCTAAATACCGAGACAGCCTACACGTACCCAGACTAGATCCAACTATTTGGGTGGGCCAGGAAGTATACCATTAAGAAACAGATCATGACCGCGATCAAATTACGCAAACGTCTTACCTCTTGACTAAAAGTAAGTACTGAGCCCCATCAATGGATGATCGATAACTTCCTAATAAGCTTGCGACGGGTCCCACTCACGAGAGTCATACAGAATGAGCAACATCGAACAAGCAGTCGAAAGCCGGCAAACATGCTTCAAGAAAACGAAGGTAACTATCGCTGAAGCCTCGGTGCTGCTCTCCATGAAACTCAGGCTGCCGATAGGGAGCCTCTGGCTCTATGAACTTCAAAGAGTGGTATAGAGTGAGAAGGATGAGACGCGACGCTGGTGGGCACCATAAGCATGCAAGAACAGACGTCTAGGTTGTTGCCCGGTTCTATGTAAATATGTCAATGCAAATAGTTTGGCGAGTCACGTTGAACATGTTCGCCCGCCTGTCTTGTCCCCGACAAAAGAGACATATTTGGATATATTACAAGTCCCACCCTCTCGCACATGCTGATAACGTTCAATCTCTTTGCATCAGATTCGATTCTTGGGAACCCAGATGACGCGAACATACATTCCAATAACGTATCAACGGGAGTTATACCAAAGTGGCGAGCCACACTATATCCACTCGTCAAATAACCTCTCCAAACCTTCCCAGACGTGCAGAAATAAGTCATGCTGTGGTACATGTGGGCCAATGCTGCGCAACGTACACGATGCGATCGCATTAGAACACCATACGCATTAAAGGTCGCCAAAGTCAAATGGACGTGAGCGGACCAAGCAGACCGACTAAGAATGCACGATTAGATTGCGACTTCGTCAGATTGTCAAGATGAACTACACAAATCAATAGCAGGCGCGAACACATCACTCGCCGAGTCAAGACACTCAAGCTCTAGGCTCGGCCTCCTCCAAGGGCGGGGGACCGTCATCGTCCGAATCGTCAGACTCAACATCTGCACCTGAAGGTCCGGCATCGACGTCCATGGGAGAACCACCAGCACACCGGCACCTCCAGCGCCTCCCATCGACTTCATCATCTGTTCGTGAAGGATGAGCTACTGGTGCTAGAACAAAATGGTGCAAAACTTACTGCCTCCAGGTCCATGCCCACCCGGCATGCCACCCATACCGCCCATGCCGCCCATGCCACCCATGCCGCCCATGCCACCCATGCCACCCATACCGCCCATGCCGCCCATGTCGAGGTCATCGTCAACAGCCTTCTCACCGTCCTGCTCGTCCTCGTCTACCCATTTGCTGAAGTCAGTCTTGATGAATGGCGTCTTGACCTTCTCTTTCGTGAGCCTTGTCCAGTATTCAGACTGTAGCTCCTTTTTGCGGAGAATGAGATTCAGGGACCGCTCGTCAGGTGTTTTGTAGATGCCTTCGATCAACAACAATCATCGAGAAGTTCACCCGCTTGCAACACGTTGTCTAGTTACCTCAGGAACGACCTCGGCAAAGAGGTTAAGATTGAACGCGTAATCATGTTGCTCCACACTAGATTGGAAGCCATTAATATAGCAAACGTGAATATCTTTCAAAAGCGACATACACGCCGGCCTTTGCCTTGAAGGAGATCGATGTTGGCGTCAAGTCGTACTCCAGAGTATCTGGTTTAATATCAGGCAGGTTTATTGTCACATATAGGACGTTCTGAACAACAAAATCAATAAAGTGAGAACTCATCGACTAACGCCACGACCATTCAGAAAAAAACGTAGAACTCACTTTCTTCTCTTCAATCTCAGAGCTACGTTGAGCCCAAAGAATTTCTGGATGTGTGGACATTTTGTAGGTGCACGTTGAAAGTGGGCAGGAGGTCGAGAAATAGTAGGACGTTCAACGTTCGAAAGCTCTGGAAATCAGGAGAACTAACAGTGACGCGCGCGGGGAACGCGTGTGCACGTGGTCTTTAGGGCAGGGTCTGCATCTGCATCTTACAGTTGCAGAAATTATTTATTTTACTTATTACGACCGTCACTATGCTGGAAATTGCTTCCCGAAATTACAACTTACAGCTTCCGAGTGCCCTAACTCTCGTGCATCTTCATAGCATGTTTACAAGGCATTTAAGACGCATGAAATGTGGGTATAGTCGAATCATGTGAAAGTAGGCGCACGTGGTCACAACGTGGTCAGTGCTGATCTCACGACCTCTCGGTGTGCTCGAGCAATCGCCTTGCTATTCCACAATCAGTGTGGTGTGCACGAAAATGTGGTGAGTGTTATTGTGCTCCTTGCGGTGCTCGTCATGACTTACCACTTTGTCTGATAGGTGTACGCGATGGTATCTTCCGCTGGTTCTGCTGCCGTTTCCCGTTGCTCAGCCGTTTTTCTTGTTACTGTTCTTGTTCTCAACGACTATGCATGCGCGACCATGGTATCTAGCCTTCCGCTCTGCTGCATTTGCACAAACGCTCACGCCACCTCGTAGTTTTTATTGCATAGTTCTGCTGTCAGCGATGTTCATGTCGTCATGCTACTGGCCCCCGGCCCCGATTGACGCCCCGCTTGCTTCGCCATGGTCGGAGAATGTGACAACATTCGGTGAAGCACTACATTTCATGATACCCAATCTTCCGGAGGAGATGATGCCAGACAATATACCTATCCTCGATCGGTGCTGGTGCGATTTTTCAGCGAGGGCATTTTTTAAGCCCTTCAATACCACGCAGTGGGAGGTTGACAGCTTGGTGCGGGTAAAAGAGGAGCTGGAGAGGAGGCTGGAGGATGACGCGAAGGACAAACAGCTCGACGCCTCTGCGCATGTGGATGAGACAGACGCGATGGCAGTCACAAACTATGCAGACGACGCGTCACCAGCTAGGCGGGAAAATATTTGGGACCGGGTGTGGTCGTTCACTCAAAGAACGGACACATCTTCAAACGCTCCTTCGGCACCTGTCAAAGCCTCAGCTGGCGGCCCTGCCCTTGAAGCGAACTTAACGTCTCCTCCGGGAGAGGCCAGCAGCCTGACACCTCAAACCGACACCTCGCTGCCCCTGCCAGACAAGCGGCCGCTATTCCGACTCGAATACGACCTCAGGCCGTATGGACTCTCGATGGTCGTTGACTTTGGGTGGTCTACTGTGACCTCTTGAGGGAGAGTTGTTGTTGGCGTCACCACGGATGAAGAAGACATATCATAGAGCACATGTAATGTACTGGATCACACTGTATTGTTAGGATCTACACATGGATGATTTCACGAGTCTCGCGGTAGAGTCGTGGCGGACTACGGCTCGCACGTGTCGCGCTACGCGCGGGAAGTATATTCCGAAGTTTGTGCCCTTCCTGACGCACAACCAGCCACCGCGACCCGAAGCGACCGACTTGGACTCTGCGTACAATACCCTACCGCTGCCCGGCCAGGGCTGAATTAACATGGCATCCTCCAACAAAAACCGGCGTACTCAAGAGAAGAAACGTGAACTACGCTTGGAGCCTCCCGCTCAAAGCTCCTCGTCGAGCTCTGCTGGTGTCGCTAGCAAGCTCGACGTCGTGTCGAAAGCAATCATGGCTCCATTCTCGCATCGGAAACATGACTCTACCAAACTATTCGCAGATTGTACGTGCTTATTTCATTTTGCTGTCGCAGTGCACACTTTATCTGTGATTCTTATGCAGTGGCCCCGGTTATCATGACTCCCCGCATGATGAATGCCGCGACCACCTCCGGGAGGCCCCGCAGTTCATTAGGCGGGTCTGGGACATCGAGCTCACGCATGGACTTCGCGACATTGGGGCGGGCACCGCTCAGCCTCGGTTTCGGCTCACGTCGGATTACCTCGCGTGACCTACAGATCGTCGAGGTCACGGAAGAACTACTTGAGGCGGATGTCCCAGAGCCCGAGGGTGTCGCGTCGAACGTGAGTTTGCTCAGAGGTTTTAATGCAACGATTCCGAGTGCGGAGAAGGGCCGTATAAGACGGAGGCAGACGCGCAATGTGGAGGCTCCCAGGCTCGGACTGAAGAAACTGGGTATGAGCGCACGAGGCATGATGGCGGAGGACGATGAGCACGAAGGTGAGAGCGTTGAGAGCGAAGAGGACGTGGTCATGGTTGAGACACGGGGTAGAGGTAAGGCCAAGCGGAAAGGGAGGCAGAGTCTCAGTGCTGGGAAGACGTTTGGCCCGGAGGAGCTGAAGCGACAAACACACGAGATTGAACGCGACAAAGAGAATCTTCATGTTCGCAGGGTATGTGGCTCAGTACGCGGTGAATATAATATAGCTGACTGTTTTTCAGGCTCTGATAAATAACGAAATTGCCGAAATATCTAACAAGATCGACGCGCTGGATGCGATTCGAGCAAAATTGGAGCAGGATCTCTTGAGGCTTCAAGAAGACGAGCTGGAATTGGACGATGAGTGTAAGTGTTCCGGCTTACGAGCTTGTCCGGTTTCCTTGACCTTTTACCATAGTGGAGGGCGTGAGAGAGCGACTGGAACTTGAGGAAGCCACAAGTATATCTACAAGAGGCCCGTCGCACGCGAATCATCTCGCGCATAGTTCGCGAAGACGAAAAGGTGGGTTGAATTATACGTGCACTATGTACAATGATGACATCTTTTTGCGTGATATGCACAGGTCCTGTATTCTTGCCATCCGAACACGATGAGTTACCTCCAGGCGTGGCCTTCATGGTGCTATTTCATGCCTACTCTTCGCTTCGGTCGCACCTAACATGTTGGTTCTAGTCACTAACTGGTCACACCTCACCTATCACTGCCCTTGATTTCTCCGAGCCATATGGTACCCTCGTAAGTGCATCTCAGGAAGAGTCACAGCCCCGCGTCTGGGATCTTCTGAGTGGTGAGGAAATCGGGCGACTCCGTGGACACCGAGGAATGGTGAAGTGCATGCAGGTGGAAGACCACATCTGCCTCACAGGCCGCGGGAAGATGGGAAACGTGCGGCTGTGGGACCTGCGGCGTGTAGAAGAGGACGAGGATTGGGAAAAGGGGGAGATGTTGAGTTTAAGCGACGTTACGGAAGAGGAGAGCACCGACGGAGAACACGTGAAGGCGAACGGTATTCGATCAAGTGGGAGTACTGCTCCCAGCGAGGCCGAGAGGGATGGTTCGTGCGTGAGGGTGCTCGAAGGACACAGTAAAGCGGTATCTACCTTATACTTCGAGGATCAGTGTCTGGTTAGTGTGCATTTTCTGTGGAATGTTAGCTCATGCTCAAGAATTGGAATCTGCAGGTTACAGGTGCTTCGGATAAAACAATGCGCCATGGGATCTCACAACGGGGCAGTGCGTCATGACCATGGACATTCTTTGGGCGATCTCCCATCCGCCTGCTGCGGCCCCTGGCGCTGCATTACCCAATCATCTCTTCCCTGGTGCGGCGGCGTCCGCAGGTACCTTCGCCGTGCCGACTCCTCCATATGCGGATGGTACGTGGGAGATGTACGAAGACTTTGTCGGAGCGGTGCAGTTCGGGGTACGCGCTGGTCAGTGGCAGCGGAGATGGTGCCGTACGGATGTGGGACAGTGAGTTGTCGAATAATATCAATTTTTGATACTCGCCGCTGAGAGCTAATTGTGCAGTGCGGACCGGCCAGCCTCATCGCACACTACTTGGTCACACCGGACCTGTCACCTGTCTGCAATTCGATGAGCTACACATTATCAGCGGTAGTCTGGACAAATCTATCCGGGTACGAATGCAGCTGTCTTCTTCTTTCGGTTCATTCACGTAAAACATCTAGATTTGGGATCTCCGAACTGGTGGTATATTCGAGACCCTCAAGTATGACCACGCTGTAACAGCCCTCCAATTCGATACTAGAAAGATCGTGGCAGCTACGGGCGAGAACGGCATCAAGGTATGCACAGACACCATCTGCATTGCATGAGGGTGTGAGTTCTCATGGTTTAATTCAGATCTACAATCGTACGAGTATGCAGCAATCAACACTGACTACAAACGGTCACATAAGACCGGTAGAAAAGCTCCGATATATGGACCGATATCTTGTCTCTGGTGGACGTGACTCCATCGTGAAGATCTGGGCTCTGTAACTTGCATTGAACTCACCACAGTATAACAGTAGACCCCCTGTTTATTCGGTAGAACCAGGAATTCGAAGCATCCAAATGTACCATACAGTGCACATACAGTACAATCTCATAACTGACTTATGATTTCATGGCTTTGAGATGAGACGAAGTCACGAAAATGACATCCGGATTTTTGATCGCGTCGAGGGCGCACGTGATTTGGACTTCGTCCTCTTCGACCACTATGTCCTTTCTTCCCAAACTCCGTTCTACCTCTGCTTCTCGTCTGAGATTTTCCAAATATGCTATCAATCTGCGCGCCTTCAGCTGTTCCGCTGGAGTATACCAAGAACACGAGATTATCCATGAGTCCAAAGTCGACTTCGAGACGAAATATGCGGAGAAGCTTCAAAAGCGTGCACAAGAGTATGCGCCTTGTTAAATAGTTTGATCAGTTAAGTCAATCATGCTAATTCTCGTGATTTAGGCAAGGAAAAAGCGTTTTGGAGCTGCGTTTGCAGTTGAAGGAAGAGGAGAAGGAAAGGCGAAGACAGAAATTAGCCCCGGCCTCTCTGGGACCGCCTGGTCTCCAAGGCTCATTGGATGCAGGCGTTCCTTCTAGCGCATCCCCATCTGCCAAACCTTCAAAGGTTGGAGTTCCCGTACGAAAAGACAGTTCTCCCGTTAAAGTAAGCCCGTCTTATCACCCGTTGCCCACTATATGATGTGTAATTTCCCTTCCTCCCAGCCTCTGGCCAGCATCCTTAATCTGGACCGGCTACTTGAACGTCCTCACACGGCTGAACAAGTCTCTCTTCTATGGAGAGCTTACCATGCCTCTCGCTCTGGAGGAACTGGCCGCGGTTTTCTCTGCGCCTCTATACCGGTCGATACGTACGAGAAGATGATAATCATCGGACAAAAGTATTCCTCTTTTGTTGTCCCCGTTCCCAGGGACAATGCACAGACAAAAGAGGACGTAGATCGGGCATACGAATTTTTCCTAATGGAGTGGGGATTTCACGGCGCGCCGCCAGAGCTTTCTACAAGCCGTGACTTGTTCGCCGCTCCCAAGCCCTCCAACAACCCACAGATTTCGACTATTTTATTCACACCTCTACAGGAGTACAAGATGCGCACATCTTTCGCTACCCCTTATTTGGCATTGACCCACTACACTGATCTCGCACGGAGTCATGGCGTCGTGCTTCTCCGGGGGAGCTTACGCCATCGGCAGCAAATTATGCGGGCGTTGGAGCGGGGGGGAATGATGGGCGATATATGCTGAGCCAACAGGACGCACAACTACTCGCTATGTGCGTCCAGAGGTTCTACTTGTGGACGGAGGGATCAGACGAGAGGGCAGCTCTAGTGAAGGCCTTCCATGAGACCCCGGCGGACTTCAAGTGGGAGGACTTGTTGACACATGCAGTTAATCCATGAGCCGAGCGACGGACGAATAGAGGTTTCGAATTATGTATCCCAAGACCGGAGTCGATGTCATTCCCGTCCAACTGCTGCCTCTTGATAATCCTTGGGGTTCTTGTAAAGAAAGCGACACAGGGAGACCTCTCGAACATGCCACTTCCTCATCTCTGGCTTAGCACAGCTGCCTACAAGGCTCTGATACCATCTGGATATCTTCTTTCAGCTGAAAGCTCCTAGGCGTTGTCGACTGTAGCGGTGCATCCGCACACTGGGAGTCAAATCCGTGTTCGACGATGCAACTTTCCCCTAAGATTGCTATACTCACCCCAACACAAGTTATATCGTGAATGCGGCATTCTCGGTGGTTGGCGCTTAGAACAATTTCTTTCTCATCGATTGATGTTGATTTTCCAGTTGGGCAGTCGGAGGTGAAGTCATATTTTTCGCATTTGCATTTCGAATTGTGGCTCATCATGCGACTTCGACCTAGGCAACGGTGGGATCTCAGTCTTCGGGGCTGACGTTGACTCTCATGCCAAGGACCAAGCGGCTAGATGATTCATATGGTAAGCATTAGTGTTATATATACTAGCAATGTGGAGGACCAATGTGGAGGATCATGTGAGCTTGTAATCGAGTGAGTTCGAACGAAAAATTGCCTACTTGAATCTATATTTACCACATAATTCTCATTCCAGTACTAATCTGACTAGAAGCCGGATGAACAAGACAATAATGAAGAGACTATATTCACTATGGCGTTAAATGCGGCCTTTATATTGATTCAGTACAATTTCGCTTTCGTCCTTTACAAAAAAAATACTCCGGATGAAAGCTTTCCCTTAATCTCAGCCAACGATCCTTGATAGGTGACTGTCATTTGCGGGAGATGCTGCGGCCATTGGGGGCGCGCCCTTATGGAACTGTGTTTGACAGTGCACAACGGAAGTTCACCGTCAGTTGAGTGCTGCGCATGAAGAAGTGATGGTGACCTCGAGACTATGGCTTATGCGAAATGAAGGTGGCAAAGGATGTTTTGAGCTCGGCGCAACATTACTCCAGAGCTTCGAGTTCTAGTCGTGCTGCGGGATGTGTCAAATGTATCGTCTCTCTTCTCTTTTTCATCTTGCATGTTGTATCGTGGCGATCTTTACTTGATTGAATAAAATGTGTTATCGATGTTATCAGCCGTGGCACAACATCTATTTGTTCGCGCTAAATGGCCGACCTCGGCGCTGTGATGTATGGTCTTCGGTGATTTGCACGTAACCACTATAAATGTGCATACTCCGTGTACCACGGTGACTTCCATATACGTGCAGTCCAAGAATCCAACCTTGAGTATGAAATTCTGATACAGAAGGCCCCGCGCGACAAGTCCGCGTAGAGTGGAAGTTTCACGGTGTCAGACCATATGCCGAGCTCACCGACACGCGCCCAGCAAATATAGCGATGCGAACTTTTGCACGGAAAGGGAACTCCGCTGGCAGTAATCACTTGATGAAGAACAGGAGGGGTAAGATTCTGCTGGGCGATTGCACGTTCTGCGCGGAACATGGCCATAGAGCGATCGCGGTGTAACATGCGATATGTGAAAAGCAGGCGATCCGACTCGGCACGTCTGGTTCTGCGCATGGAAGGATATAAGACGGGTGCCTGCTTATAGTCCAGTGAGCCACATCGCACGTCTTCAGCCGCGAGTTCCTCATCCACCTCCGTTCATCGTCCCGCCACAAAGCCGTCAGCTATACACAATGGGCCCGTTCTCGCTCTTGAACAGTGCGGCATCAAAGGTGCAAATCATATTCTGTCAAAGCGGGTGACATTTTGTGCTAACCATGACTGGTGACAAGCGGTCATCCCTCAGTGACAAGTCGCGCCGCTCCTCCTTGACGAGCCAGGCGTCCTCCATATCATATATGGTGCAATTAGTGGGGATATAGTGCACATGTGTTCGGAAATGGTCTGATACCTCTCCAGCCATCACTACCATCTCCGGCTATGCTCAAGAAGAAGGACTCGAAGAAGGTGGACTCGAACTCGGCTCGGAGTAAACCTGACATTGTATGGTCGCTTTCATCTTTCCCGAGGTCAATATGTCCTAACACAAGGCATTGCTCGATAGGCAGAGATGCTGGACGATGACAACCTAGCCTGGGGACGACCACGAAACTTGAGGCGTTAGGTGTTACGAGCCGGATATTCCATGTTTCTTGCTGGTCACGATGTCCATCATCGTCTTGTATTAGTACCATAGAGCCTATCAGTGCCGTGTTATGATTATCATGGTGTCAGAGGTTTCACAACAAATCGAAGGTGGCTGTCAACCAGTGCAGGATGAACAATATCCTGTGTGATCGGTCATATTCGATGTTTGAGGGGGAGCCTAGCGCCAGTATTACCGCGGCGAAGAACCAGGCGCCTGCTGACGTAGTAGCGCGGAGCACTGTGCCTTCACACATGAAGACAAATGTTCTCGCGGTCGCAGATTCATAAAAAGACCGATCCAGTGGTAAGCAAGATCGGCGTTGCTGTGGCGTGGAAAAGAATTGTCAGCATCGGGGTGAAGAGGGGTTTATGGAACTTACGGGCATATCAGCGCGATGAAATATATAATGGTTGTAGAAGCCCACGCAGCACTCCGACAGTAGCGCGCGGACGCAACCTGTTACTAACACCGTCAGCGCATCATTAAATACTGGCCAACGTAATACTCAATCTCACCAATAGATTGGAACCGGAATACGGAGAGCCGATAGAACGGAATTGGAGCTCTGGAGCCGAATATCCTCAATCTTTTAATATACACATCGAGTTGGGAAAACTGACCTCTCGAATGGCTCGCAAACGGGATGGGAGTTATTAAGCCCAGAGAGGTCTTGAGTTGAACTCGCCGTTGAGCAGAGCTAGGCACGCAATCGATGATATCTGAGTCTCGACGTGCAAGAACGGACCGCCAACTTGCGAAAGCTTAAACCATGAGAACAAGATATGTTCTCGGATCGTTCGGACAGGTGCCATAAGGATGTGCCTCAAACAATTGAAAATGCCACCGCTTGCAGAAAATAGGACGATATAAGCTGAAGGGACAGCAGGTACACATTGCCCGCCAAGTTGAGGAACATCGAAAAATTGCTTCCGCACCGTCATCTTCGTTCGCCGACGTCGGTCCAGCTACAGCATTGAGTGATTGTCCCTAAAAAATAAGGTATCACATACCCGTATAAGCAAAGGCTATATGGTTTAAGAATCAGTGCATATTTTTAATCACTATGCTGGCACGGAACAACGTCAACTTGCTACCCATGTTAGGAACGAAGTAGCTTACAAATTACCACAGGTTTCTATTCTCACCCCGCTGACAGAATAGCGAACGCGTCTCTGTACATAAGGTCGGAGGCGGTAGTAATACCGATCTCAAAGTATTGAAAAGAATACATACTCAGCGACTCCATTGAGAGCTAGCTATGCCTTGGCCTATCGCATCCGGTGGAGCTTTGCAAGGGTCTACTGGAGGATTGGCACCTCAGCACCAGTCGTCTAATTTTGTTATGGCTGTCCTCAAATAGAACGCAGGCATGGAGACATGAAACGATTGAAACATAGCGAGGGGATATACCATGTAGCAAAGAAGAGAATTGTGCGGCGGAGCTCGACATGTTAGAATGTATAAGATTGTACCCTCGAATAGGTCCAAAAATAGGAGTTGCATGGCATCGTGAACCGGATATCGCAATGCATTTCAAATACTTATTGGAAAGGAGTCTATAGAAGGAGGAATGTCTGTCTGGAATATTCTCAGCTGATATAACGCACCTTGTGGCAGCTATGGAATCGACACGAAATCCAGGTCAGATGAATGAATATCAACAACCAATGTGACCAGAGAGATAACACAGGCACAGACACCGGTCCGCGGATATTTTCACACCTCCAGAAGCTGGATATTTCCGTATCAGCACAGCCTACGCCGTACTAGAGTGCTCCCCGAGCCAAAATGAGGACAGGGTGAGTAGACTCTTGCTCAAGGCTGACTCACTGCTGGACTCACGTTAAATTACGCTCAACTTGTATCCCTTGACTTTGTCAGCGCTGAGGTGTGTAGACAACGGCGCAGGATGCCAGGAGCCTTTGGATAAGTTCGAACAATGATCGATTCGATCAGATCATGATCAGTCACGTGATATTGACGCAGTGGCGCCAACACGATGCCACAGCGTGTGGAGAGCGGAAACAAAGCAGTCTGCGGGCTCAAAATTTCATAGTCAACTGTTCTTCAATATCTTGTGGCGCACGCCCTATTTGCGGTGGTTGACTGTCAGTCAAATTCCGGAGTACTAGTGCACTGGTTACAAAACACTGGTTGGAAGAATAACATTATTCAAAACATTGAGCACAGAGGGTGCGGTGCTTACCATAATGAATAGTCAAACTGTCGATATAAAGGGTGCCTTTCTAACCCATGTGTTGGCCTCTAACTCTTCGACCATAAACGCCGCCAATCCTGCTCTTGCGAGCTTCGCAGACGTCTTACCATCCCCACGTACCCAGCAACAACGTCCTTCTTCTCGCTGTGAGTTAATAGCCCGACCCTCACAATTGTCCAATCCAGCTCGTCTCCCTGTCCTCTGATTGTGTCCCCAACTGCAACGATGTCCTTATAAGCATTATGGGCGAAGGTTGCAACGACATTGATCAAGAGGGTGAAGAGTAAGCTGAACTTGTCGTGCTCATCCGTGATGCTGGCCGTGCCTAGCGCAATGAGTCGCTTGACATCGTGCTTCTTCATCACCTCTATGATCAAGGCGTATCCGTGGGCGAGCGGCGTGTTACTGGGATGGCCGAGACCGGGCCCGAGCACTGAGAGAACGGCGTGAACGTCCTTCATCGCCTCAGACAACTTTTCGCCATCGGTAAGCTGACCCTCGACGACGGTTACGGATGGATTCGAAGTTATTGCGTCAGGGAGTTTCTGAGGAGACCGTGCATAAACCACGACATATGATTGTGGGTAAGCGCGTCTTGAATGAGAAGGATGCCAGAAGGACCAGTACCTCCGAGAATTAGAACATGCATGACGATGGTGTGTGGCAGAGAGCAAACCCGCAGAATGCATTGACTTTGGTCGTTGAATCCATTGCGCGATTTTGGCTTGCCTGAACGAACGAACTTGGCCAAATTCGGCTTTAGCGCGCAGATCTCTGCACGCACGCCACCGATATCATTCACATCAGAGTTTTCATGAACAAAATGTAAAGGTATATATGTTTCTATACTATGTATAATTTAACAAATTTCTGTAATTCTGATACAGCACTAGACAAGGGTATATAATCCTAAGTAGCGTTGGTGACATCTGCATAATGTATAAGTATTTCAGGATATTATTAGTGTTATCATAAAGGAGAATCCGGTGAGATGCAGCAGAGAGATTGTTACTGACACATCCTGCCAGGTAGCCGGGAATGTCAATTGACGCAATGCTTACAGGAACTCAACAGATCAACCGAAGCATATAAAGATATATTACGCTGGCAGGTGTTTCGTAAGGTGCGCCCGGATGCATCAGCAAAATCTCAATTTAACTTATCATACTTTTTGTCTCTTAATTGCTCTTAAATGCACTTATAAAAACCCTTATGAGATCTCTTTTATCTCTTAATTGCTCTTTTTGTTCTTAATTCAGAAGAAAAAGAGATATAAGACCTAAAAGTAAGTTCATAAGGGTTTGTTTAAGAGAAAAAAGTATGATAAGTCAAATCGAGATTTTGCTGATGTGCGGCACTAGACATGGGTATATAATCCTAAGTAGCGTTGGTGACATCTGCATAATGCATAAGTATTTTAGGATATTATTAGTGATATCATAAAGGAGAATCCGGTGAGATGCAGCAGAGAGATTGTTACTGACACATCCTGCCAGGTAGCCGGGAATGTCAATTGACGCAATGCTTACAGGAACTCAACAGATCAACCAAAGCATGTAAAGATATATTACGCTGGCAGGTGTTTTGTAAGATGTGCCCGACCGAGAAGAGCGACCAGCGGCAGCGAGGTTGGCGTGAGCTCCACAAGCATGCAAGTCTGGCAGGTGTTTCGTAAGGTGCGCCCGACCGAGAAGAGCGACCGGCGACGATCACATTTATGGGGGTTTAATATATATCTTGGTCTTGGTCTGTTTTAGAAGGAAATAATCTACGAAATTCGCGAGGTATGAATGGCAGGACAACGCGTGGATACATGCATATGTAAATAAAGTGTTCCCGCTACGTGGACACCGCCGCCGCAGTGTTGTTCTTCTGCTTACGTCTCTCCAAAAGTTTAGCTAATGCACTATTCTTGGCAGGTGCCCGTGCGCCCGTTGCAGATCCAGGAAAAATATGACTAGCAACCATACTCATGAATCCACATATTGACTGAGAGGTACGCAACATAACGCACCGGTTCCACCATGCTAAAAGCGCATCGACATCTTCTTTCTCATTGATGTCATCAAGGAACTCCAGGACACTATTATAGAATCGTTCGGAGTCAGTCACAGTGTCCGTTCTGGAAAACACGGATGACGAAGATAAGGCGAATCGGACCTGGTAGAATACGTGAGATACCGTCCATGACTATAGTTGAGAACAGTCGATAAGGACATCATGCTCACTTGAGTAGCGATGTAAGCAATCGAGGCAGCCTCACCTTGGTCATACCATGGATACGAGCATTGCCAGCTCTTGTAGCTTTGGTTTCATCGTCCACGGAACTGGGCGAAGTAAAAATATGCTTGTAAGCCTGCATTTACGAAAATTTCAGTAAGATGACAAATCCAATGCCGATCACACTCACTGTCACTAACAGCCTACTTCTCAATAACCCATTCCAAGGATCGTCCGGGTCGTACTGGTTATTGGCATACAAGAAAATCGGCCACTGGTCCCCCGGGACTGTCATTTCCCCGCTACGCAGCTGGGCCTTCACACTAGACTGAGTAAGCGTAGCTTATGCCAAAATAGAGAGTCGACGTACTTGGAATCTGCCCAATTCAAGCCAGCCGGACAAAGAAGCGACCCAGTGACTTCATGATGATAGCCACGATTAGTTTTGATGTTGCGGGCGATAGGGGGCACGAAAGCCTCTCCTGGAGTGCCGATCCAGTCCAAAATATGACCTTTCAGACTCTTCGTATCATCTGACCTCGCACTTGAAGCACCCCGCTGAATCTAGTAACATTAGGCTATATAATGATGATAAGGAGGGAACATACGAAGTCAGCAACTCGAGACATCTCTTCTTCGTCGCAGTCGGTCATCAACCGTTGCTCCAAGAAAGGGACCAGGTTCAATAGCTGTGCGAAGACCCGCTGCTCTCGCCTTCTCTGTGATGATAGGGAAGTGAGCAATACTAAAAGGATGAATGAACATACTCAGCAGATAATAATTCCATCGGTTCTCGCTCGTCTAAACGAAGCACACAGTTCACAATCAGTGCAGAGACGTTGCACATGGCATGAATGGTTCTCCCGAAATGACGACCATGGTGCACGAGCGGGTCAGAGGTACGCCTAGGAAAGAAATTAGTGCACGGAAACATGTATGGTGAAGGGAATGTACGGTTTCTTCCGTGGCCCTTGTTCAAGGGCACTCGGTCGCCTGGTTCCGGATTCGATGTTGTCACTCATGAATACTGAGAGCGAGAGACTGAAGGGCTAATTCTGCGAGGAATCAAGGCATAAGTGCATGATGAAGTCTACCTCATCTTAAAGGTGAAACTTGATCAAGCTCGCGTGACCTCAAAGTATCAAATCTACAAGGCTGTCGTAATGGTATTCGCGCTATGCCATTATGGTGTTTCAAGGAACAATGTCGTCGGCGTCCGGGCACGTCATGAAAGAATGAAAAAATCATCTTAACAACACACCTCGGTTTGCTTCTAGGACAAGACAGCCAGACGGGCTTACGTTGTGCGTATGTTTGAAGGGCGACTCAGGGCGGATGCATGGCGTTTCTAATCAGTGGTGTCTGAAGAAAATGTACGATGTCGTCGGCATTCGGGCACGTCATGAAAGAATGAAAAAAATCATCTTAACAACACACCTCGGTTTGCTTCTAGGACAAGACAGCCAGACGGGCTTACGTTGTGCATATGTTCGAAGGGCGATTCAGGGCGGGATGTGACGGCGTTTCTAATCAGTGGTGTCTGAAGAAAATGTACGATGTCATCGGCATTCGGGCACGTCATGAAAGAATGAAAAAAATCATCTTAACAACACACCTTGGTTTGCTTCTGGGACAAGATAGCCAGACGGGCTTACGTTGTGTGTATGTTCGAAGGGCGATTCAGGGCGGGATGGGACGGCGTTTCCAATAACACTCCACTTGTGTCTCTATGGCATCTGGAGGAATGCAAGATGTTCGCAGATGAAGTTACAAGCCAACAGAGATGCACCTCCTTTCTCATATAAGAGCACAGGAATCATGAACTTCTACAGATCATTCTCGTCATATTATGATAACCTCCCAACACCAAACCCTTCTTCAACGTATCTGCGACGAGCGACATGAAGTCTTGCAATATGATATTAGGACGAAGGGGCTATGCACCTGGTACTGGTAAGCATGTCGATCAAGGAATGCTTGACACCGCTGATTTTCCCTCCTACAGGCCCCTGGAGGAGGGAGGTCATCGCGTCACGCCGTCAGCATTACGAGAGCGTCGCATGACATACAAATTTACTGGACCTTGTTGTCTCTGCCCGAACGCAACTCCAGACGAAGGACATTATACAGAAGCTGCGACACTAATAGCAATCGAAGGTCCATGTTCGGGAGAATACGTAGCAATGTGTGCAAAGGGAAGCTGTGGGTATTTGGGTAAGCATCTAACTTGCTCTCTCACAACTTGAAACCTCACCAAGCTCGACCGTTTTACAGTGTACTTGGAGAGGATCTTCGCCGCCTTCTTCGTGAAGTCCAAACAGTATGATCGCAGAGGTGCGTAGTTGTCGCATGAGTATTCATCGAACATACGTCGAGACATCTCGACAGAACCTGGTGACTTAAGGCCCGCCACCGTATTTCACTTCTCGGAAGTCGAACTTGACAACGCATTCCGCCGTCGACAGTCTGGTAAGTTGTCAGACTCAACACTAAATGTTTAACAACTCATTCCATAAGAAGGGACTGAACATTCCGACTCCACAAACTAAAGCGCACGTATGCAATGTTGGGTTAGTTCACACCGTTACTAGTTTTCTGCAAACAATCTGATTCAGTGCTAGATGTAACGGCAGAGGAGATCAAAGTGACACCCTGATCGACCGGTGCCTCGTCCGATTATAATCGACGACGTTCTACGCAAACTCGATAGCCTTCTGGACCCGGGTATTTCAGATGCCCAGTTCGGATTTGTGATGGCTAGATGTACGTGCGGCCTTATCATGACGCGCCGGGTGTTCCGCTACCACAGGTGCGCTACAGAACCTGCAGAGTGATAGATCCCAAGAGAATATAGCTATACATGATACGCGTACATAGAAGGAATGGGAGCAATCTGGAGTGAACGCTTGTCTGGAGACCGGACAGAGCGCGTACACTACTTATACACTATACATAATACATCTTGGAGATGCTTGCATATAAATGCGATTTTTTGAGTGATAAAAAACAGGCGAATTGCAAGCATGGATGAGTTGGTAACAAACAAGAGTCTTACGGTTTATCCAGACGCGAATTTCGATGCAAATGCTCCCATTCCTCGACAATTGCTAATATCCTATTCTTCATGTGTGTTCGCAGAGAAGGCAGCGCATCAACTTGCCAGACTGCATTGGGATCCACCAGGAAGTCTGCATCCATCTCGGCTGTCTACCATCGAAAAATAGTTCTAGTCTCTAATGAAAACTTGTAGTTGAAGGGACGCACCCATAGAACGCCTATCATTCGCTTGGGATTGGCCATGAAGAGTTGTGCAAAGTGGCAGATGTACAACCCACAGTCATTGGAACCTGCAGGTTGCTGCGGCACCTGAAAAATACAAATAAAATACAGAACTTCATATTATATTAATATGGAACACTCACTGGTACTTGCACAACAGCAGGGCGGCACTTGGTGAAATGTTCTTCTTTGTGTATGCCTCTACACTCAAATAATCTGATAACACTCCTCCCACCTCGACACAATTAGTCCCCGTCACCGAGCCTATAGATACACGAGAGCAGTTCATGGAGTCAAGAATAAAGATGGTCGCGCTAAACTGTCAATTAGTATGCCGATGCAGCACAATTGAAGCAAACCCACGCTGGGGCATAGAGGGACGAGCCGGACTGGGTGTCACCGTCACCAGCACGAAGAGTGCTACTACTCTCTGGGGGCGGGCCAAATACAGATCCAGGGTAAGCAATAACTGCCAAATACCAATGTTTTTCGTTGCTTTATACATGCATATGAGCAATGAATGGGCAAGCTGGTGAAGAGACTTACCTATCGTAAACAGGCACGATGAGAACTGTTTTACTGAAGATGTCGACACAATTTGTATGTGATGTTACTCGATCATATCCACATTTTGTACTGCCATGAGCTAAGTGCTGAATGAATGAATGACTGGGAGTTGAACAGACTCACAGTTGCGTGAAGAAGAAAGGACTAAAGACATGAATTTGATCAGCGGTGGTGACATCTCTGGCCTTGAGCTCCTCATAACATACTCTGCAGATGCTCGTGAGTGCGTTACGGCCGCACAAATCTAATGGCACTCACCTTAAACCAAATTCAATAATGTTATCATTGAGATAACGACCCGGTTCCAACATAGCCAGTTCTTCAGTACCGATGCTCACAGCTCCTTTAGAATGGAAGGGATATAGAAAAAGTCTGTGGTCGGCGGGGGTAGGAGTGTCGGTTGGGACAGGAAGCGTTCGTAGAGGTAAGGATGAAGACGCAGTTATAGGGCGCCCACCAATGATCCCCGCGTGCGAGGAGCGTAGACGTGTGGAAGGGACAGATACATCAGAAATGACACGTTTGGTGATACGTTTGGTGATACGTTTGCTGCAAATCGTTGCGCTTGAGCAAGCGCTGAGTAGAAATATGAATCGACTTACACCACCATGGCGATTGTAGGTTTCACATCTTCTTTGCGTTTCTTACGTGCCGGAGATGCATTCCGATGCCTAAAAGCTTGAGCATGGAGTAATTTGTGGGTACAACAAACCGACCTACTTGATTAGTTCTTTCTTTCTTTCCGACTTGGTTAACGATGGATTTCCCCTGCACTTCTCGACCAGAGAAGACCTGAAGAGTGACATCAATCTCAGGTTTTGAATGCAACGATTAAATGACCGCGTACTTCGGTATCACAACCTCCGTTGTTCCTTTTGCATCCCCGATCATCGTACCTGCAGCAGGATGACTGGACATGCATGAATGTCTCAAATGCGCATTCAACGAAGGCGCATGCCGTACCTAGGCATATGTGACAGACTGCATGCGCTTCATATTGTAACATCATGATGTGAAGATTTCAGGGAAGACAAACTAACCTTGACCCAACGATACTCTGTAGTTTCTGTAGGAGTTCGTCAGGTAGACTACTACCCATGATACGATCCAATTCGCGGTCTTGAACATCCTTAATCATTGTGACCAGGAGAGAACGATAAACGAGACAGAGAAAGCTGTCAAACGTGTGTGAGAATGCGTACAGCCACAAAGGGTTGAACGACAATGAGAAATGGATACACGCACGATGGACGCATACTAAATTTTGAACGTAAACGCAGAGGAACAGGAGGGCGAGGAGACACGCTTGTCTGGTGACCGGACAGTGCGCGTACATAGAAGGAATGGGAGCAATCTAGAGCGAACGCTTGTCTGGAGACCGGACAGAGCGCATACACCAGTTGCACCTGTCCACTTGAAGTGAGCAGATGCAGACGCAATGCTGTCCACTTGGAGTGAGCAGTATTCGTGATGGTTAAAAGTTAAAGAAGCCTTCCATCCGCCGGCCTGAAAGAAGCCTATCCCTTCGGACCCCCAATCGGATAGTGCAAATTATAAACACAGCTGCAGCTTCTCGATGTCCGATTGATTTTGCGCCGGACTCTTCCGGTGGCGCGATGATAACACGTTCAAGGGGACGGCGAGCAGCAGAGTCAAGACAAGCTGTGAAACAAAGAGGCAAAACGAGATAAGCATAGCGATGATGGGTAAACGAGATAGGCATAGCGATGACGGAGAAATTAGTTACTTGAATACTGTGGAAGGCGGCTGCTGTCACATGACCTTTTGTTCCAAATGTGTACTACTACCAGTACCGTCATCGCACTGGAACGGTACTCACAGAGAAGCCTAAAAAAATGTTCAATGAGTAATTAAGAAGAGGTGAATCGGACTCTGGCGGACCCCCCAAGTGACTTGATGTTCTGAGACGTTAGCGGATAGGAATGCAGTAATCGGAGACGGGAAAAGTGGTTGAGAGACAAATGTCCTCACCGCCGCTCGAACATGCAGCACACGATAAATGTCGAAATGTGTAGTCACCAACTTGTATTAACCGCGACGCTCGGCCTTGAAAGTATGCAGCCAAAGTTTTCATAAATACATGCAGTTAAATACAGTATACAGCCGTGACATTGTCCCTACAAAATACACGAACAGGAAACCTCCGGGATTTCGGACTTCATGCGAGTACCACCGACAGAGCTCGCCGACCACTAATGCCTCGTTCTCTTCCGACTGCTGTGACGTGAATCATCACTGGGACGCTTGTTACCAAGCTGGGTGGAGAGATGTGTGGAAGTTGCGGGGGCTACGGGGTCGGAATAGTTCTTCAGGAATCCGCGTGGCTCCCCGAACGCGTAATGCTCCCCCGTTGCGTCCATCTCGACAATAGCGTTGATAAGAAGTCGACGAAATGCCTCATGGACAAAGTCAATGGAGACGCCTTCACAAAGCGCATACTCGGGCCAGACAATACCAAACATCTCCGTGATGAGAGTTGCAATTGGGCCTTTCCGGAGTCTCGAATGGAGCAAATTTGGAAATTCTGCCTGATCTATCCAGGCTCCTCGTTGATCATGACACATGCTGGAAATCTCGTGGGAGAGGAAGTCGCGGAGGTAAGGGTGTACACCATCGTATTCAAGCTCGTCCTTGCCATCTCCCCACATAATGAGGCGGTAAACCAGCAGCCAGAATACGCTTTCCATGTCGTGGTATTCCCGATGACAGAAAGGGGGAGTTTCTGGACCAGGTGGCACCAGTGTAGGTTTTGGATATTCGACATTTATATCCTTGTAAGCAGCCTTATAGAGGCTTGCGGCTTTGTCGCTGACCTTCGGGAGGTCGGGAGGAAGTGTGCCCGGGCCCTGCAGGAGACGCCCAGAAGAGACAGCGCGTGCGATGAACATGGGGGTACCCTGAATCTAAACTGAGTACAATTACCATTAAATCAAGCAGATGGACTTACAGTGCATGAGCTGCGATTTCCCGGTTCCTCCGGTTCAATTGATGGGTCTAGCTCCACGGAATTCGCTTTGAGGTTGTCCAGGTACTTAGCGCTGCCTTGCGTGAAAGCAGAATTGTCGAAGTCGGCCAGCAAGCAGAGACATTTGTTCGGGTCCTCGCTAAAAGGAAGGAATTAGCACACGTAACGCTCCATTATGAGCAACACTTGCGTTTTATCGAGTACGCGGGAGATATAGACGCCACCCCATGGCTCTGATATGTCTTACGCAATGGTGGTTTGTGAACGTTCCAGAGAACATTGCCCATCGAGATGTCGCGGTGAAGAACGCCGCGCGCACACAGAAGACGATGAGCTAACAATTGGATCGTATTAGCTTGCAGAAGAGACAGGAGAAGATAAGAATACTCACTCTCAACGAGGTCATACAGCACTTTCAGTAGCTCATAAATTGTCGGGCAGCTTTCGAGGGTCTCGCCGATACCCTCGACGACGATGCGAAGACGCTTCCATTGTGATTCGCACATTGTGATAAACCGTTGATATGCACGCAACATCTACCGCATCTCCGACTCTCTTCGCGATTGCGGCCAATCGAATGCGAACGCGAGCCGCACTTCCACCTACCGCGCGCACCATCGGGATCGGCTTTCCTAATCGGCCGAAGCCCTTCTCAGACGCCGGAGTATCCTCGCGCTGAGCACACGCGCACTGCACGCATCTGCGATCGACCGAAGCCAGACTGTCGGGACAGTCCGATCGGACGGTCCGATCTCGCCGGATCCGCATGGAGACGCATCGTACGACATCAGGACCTTTCGGCATCGCTCGAAATAGCCCGATAGACTTGGACCCGTTTCAGGTATGTCCGCATGGCCAGGGCGAGATCGTATTGGCGATCGGATTCGCTGCAACCCCCGAGGCTATCGCAATCATTTCCCTTCCGGATAAGGCAAGCCTAGTAGTTCAACCGCAGTTGCTACGTTTCGTACGAGCTCATGCACGTTTGGTCCCTCCCCTGCCTCCTCAATATATCCCAATCCGTATCCCTTTCCTCATCATATCATTACCCTCTTCTTCGCATTTGGCTACGTCTACTTCGGGCTTCCGAGCATCGTCCATGGTCATTTTTCACATGATTCGGACTCGGACTCGTCGATAAATACCCTGTAATTACTTTACTGAATTCAGACAAGTTTTCCCCTCGAGTTGAGAGCTCAGTTCCAGCACTGCGACTCATCGCGATGCCTTCGGATCGCACCCTCGTCTCACATGCGTCTACCCCAAGTTATACTGCGATTGCGTTTCACTGCGTTTCCCTTTGCGATTGAGCTTTTACACTGCGACTGCGACTACGTTTCCGAAGCACTGCGACTGCGTTTCCGAGAAGCACGAGGAGTTCGTGCAAGTCTCGCGTTCGGACACACAGCTGCGAATAGAGCTGAGTTATCCTTGCGTTTCCTCTTCCGAGTTCCATTCCCATCCCTTCGTATTTACATTCGTGTTCACACTTCGAGCTCGGAACCAAGACGAGAAGCCGTTAGGCCCACTCGCGACATACCTCGTAACTTCCGATCCGTGCTACGACCTCCTTGCATACAGAGAGAGTGTGTGTGTGTGGGTTTATTATTAGGTTTTAGTCCGGATCCCGTTCGAGTCATACATTTTGGAGCCCACCGCGAGGGGTTTCTTCCGCATCCTTCGTCGCGGTTCCCGGAGTTTTATTTCAGATCCAAGTCTTTCTAGTTGCGTTTCCGAGCCCCGTTCCCTAGTCCCTCATACAGCCCTTTCAAAATAGCGAACCAATCGTCGAGGGTGTCTCTCTCTCTGTTGAGCCCCCTCACCGAGCTTACAGAGACGTCGCGATCATCCACTCCCGATCTTGGGATTCCCCGTTACCCGAAGAATCTCCATTACATCCCCCGTCCCCACTTTCCCCTACTCCGAACCCTGTGTCGTCACGACCTTACTTCCGCTTCCCTCTGGCCTTCGTTTAGGCAAGACCCATCGGAAGTCGTTCGCTCTCTTTCCACCACCCAGACGTTGAGGAGGAGGTCGTCGTCAAGCGCGAGTCTTCGACAGCTTCCTCGCTCGAGTACCTTGACCCTGCACCTGATCACGCACCCGAGCGCGAGTCCGAACTTATCCCTTCTACTTCACCTTCCAATCGCGTCCCCAGTCAGACACCTTTCATCGATCTCGACCAGGTTCCAAGACGTCCCCGAGCGCCTTCTGATCCTACTCGACCTACCTTCTCTCTATTCCGATTCGCGTTCCCTCAGCCCGTCTGTACCCCCAAGCAATCCGACTCCACAGGCAGCCACCTCATCAAATCCTATTCCGAATCCTCCAGCCCCCATCTTAGCAGCAAAAATGACAACGAACATGCCTGCTCGCGGTCATCACACCGCTCCCACATTCAAGCCGAGCGAAGCCGCGCACGCTCGGACGATACTTCGAAGACTTAGAGTACCTCTTCGGAAATCTCACGAATGCACCCTCGGAAGCCGAAAAGAAGAAGCACGCGATTCGCTACGTTCCGGTCGACACCGCGGATATGTGGGACCAGCTTCCCTCATACGCAGACGCAGCCATTACCTATGACGCGGGTGCGATGAAGTCAAGAAGATGTATCCAACCGAGGATAAGGATCGCAAGTTCACGATGCAGGACCTCGACCGACTCGTCGGAGAACGATCGCGACTAGGGATCTCCACTGCAGCTGACGTCGGCGAATTCTATGCGAGCTTTTCAAAATCATCCGATTCCTCATCAGTAAGAAGCGCATGTCCGAAAGCGAGGCATCCGCATGTTCCTTCGACCTTTCACTGCTCAGCAACGTCGCGACATCGAGTCACGCCTACAGCTGCTTAACCCTCGTCACAATCCGAAGACCATTGGCCCCTCGCAGATGAATACGCGCCGCGCAATATGTCTTCCACGGCACTATGGTCGATGATCCGACAGCTACTCCCACAGCTACCAACACGACTCCGACAGCCCCTGCGCAGACCTCGGTCAAGTCCGAAGACATCGCGACCATCCTCGAGGCGTTCGCGCGATCTATCACGCAAGCATTCACAGCCTCCGCAGCCGTGTACCAGCCACAGCAAGCTCCTCGCGCAAATCAAGCGACCGTAGGAGGAATTCCAGGAGGTATGGCAGGAGGAGGTTGTCATTACTGTGGTACCGTTGGACACGTTATCGGGACGTGCCCGCTTGTGCAGCAGGACATCGAGGCAGGTCGGATCCGTGCAATTACGAGAACAAGGTTGTATTGTCCACGGGCGCATTTGTTCCCCGCACAATTCCTGGAGCAACCATGCGCGAGCGCATCCTCGAATGGCACTCGCGTAACCCAAACCAGCTCGCGAAAGGACAACTCACTTCCAACGCGAACCCCCCGGCCGCTCAGATGCTACTGGAAATTGCACCAACCGCTGCTAACACCACCACAGCCTCGTACCAACTCGCGACCACGGATCGTATCGCTGCACTCGAGCGCGAAATTCTCGCACTGCGTCGAGGCAAGGAGACCTTCGACGGAGTAGAAGTTCCTCGTCGCGCTCCCCCACGTCCGCCAGCTGCGAACCCAAATTATCGCGCACCGACTCCGCCCCCTCACGTTTCGATCACATTCCATCTGCGACAATTCACGAGCCTGCAGCGCAACCATCCCAAGTCCCAGCCACAGCTTCGTCTGCAATCGCGCCAGCCGCACACCCAACAAAGCTCCGAATCCAACCCAACCTGTCGTAAACTCTGCACCTGCAAATCCGATGCCGCAGCATCCCTATGCGCAAGCTCGAGATGCGACCTATGCACCCCCTCACGATCGGAATCTGGGGGCCCCGTTCAAAGCACCCAAGGACAAAGAGCCCGCGTATCGCACTATGGCACCGGTACAAGACCCGAGGATCGCGGAAGATGTCTTTGCACGCTCAATGAAGTCCCCGATGCTTACATTACCCCAGAAGAGCTACTCTCGATCTCGCCTGAGGTCCGAGCCAAGTATCGCGAAGCAGTTCACACCGAAGAGCACCACAGTCGCATCACTGGAGCGTACATCGAGCTCGCGGAGGAAGTAGAATCACCCGAGCCTTCGCAGATTCCACCCGTCTCACAGCTAGTCGTTAACGGGGTTCTGACGCGTCCGGGAGTCCTTGTCATCCCCGATCCCTACGAAACCTATCTTCGCAGCCTTCGACCAGGCGAAGTACCCGAGGTCCTCACCGTCGCAAAGGAATCGCATGCTCTTAGATCAATTAAAGGTCTCATTGACAGCAAGGAGGAAGTCGAAAGTATCATAGATCCAGGCTCGCAAATCATCGCGATGTCCGAAGAAGTTTGCCACTCGCTCGGACTTATTTACGATCCCTCTATTCGCGTCAATATGCAGTCCGCCAACGGTGAAGTCGATCAGTCCCTCGGCCTCGTTCGCAATATCTCGTTCCAGGTCTCCGACATCGTTTTGTATCTCCAGGTTCACGTTATCCGACAAGCCGCATACGATATTCTCCTCGGACGTCCCTTTGATGTTCTAACGCAGAGCGTGGTTCGTAATTTCGCGAATGAAGACCAGACAATCACGATTCGCTGTCCGAACACTCTGCAGACTGCGACAGTCCCGACGATTCCCCGCGGTCCACCTCGCTTTATTCGCAAGTCGTTTCCACCCGATCACCACCACTACCATGACAGTCAAGCCGTAAATTTTACGGAGAACTCGAGGACTTGATTTGCGATCAAGGAGAGTTGGCCATCACCATCGAATATGATACCCAGTCCGCTAGTCCCGCCATTCTTTCGTATTCTCGTCTTGTAACGAAAACTAATTCGGAAAACATTAAAGCCACTTATCTTTCTGCTTGCCAGTTCGCATTCGCGAAGGACTCGGATTCCTCGCCCGTACAACCCAGTCGGCCTCCTTTAAGCCGACGCACTATAGACTCCTCACTTGCCTATCAAGAAATTTCTATCCTTCCTCCGTTTCCGGTTCCATTTTCCTATCGTTTTCGGCATCTTTCCCCTTCCTTAGACAATCGACTTCTTTCCCGTTTCCCTTCGCTTTCCGCCTCTGTATTCGTATCGGCCAAGAAGAAGTACAAGCCCTCGCACTTAAAGTCCGACCGGTACTCGCGACACTTCCCGACAAGTTTCGCATTATTCGAAATATTCAAGGCGATCCACTCGCATCCATGCCGCCGCTAAATGCTAATCCCCCACCATTCTCTCCGACTGGCCGCTACACTCTAGGAGCGACGCGACGCATTCCGAAAATTACACGACACCGGATTCCTGTGGCCAGCCGAGCTCGACCTCATCGACGACTTCATGTGTAATCAGAACGAGGCCTTCGCATGGAACGACACCGAACGAGGACGTTTCCGAGCCGACTTCTTCCCCCCAATCGAGTTCCCCGTCGTCGAGCATAAGCCCTGGGTACAGAAGAACATTCCGATTCCACCAGGTATCTACAACGAGGTCTGCGGGATCATTCGGAAGAAAATCAGGCTGGCGTTTACGAGCCCTCTAACTCATCCTATCGCTCGCGATGGTTCTGCGTACTCAAGAAAGACGGCAAATCTCTTCGCATCGTACACAGTCTAGAGCCTCTCAACGCTGTTACAATTCAGCATTCCGGCGTTACACCAATCCCTGAGCACCTTGCAGAACAATTCGGAGGGCGAGCGTGCGGCGGCATGCTTGATCTCTACGTCGGGTATGATGAACGCGAGATCACGGAATCCTCGCGCGACCTTACCACCTTCCAGACCCCATACGGCGCGCATCGACTTGTTACGCTTCCCATGGGTTGGACGAATGCGGTCCCCATCTTCCACGACGACGTCACCCACATTCTTCAGCCCGAGATTCCACACATCACGATTCCATACATCGACGACGTCCCTATCCGAGGCCCTGCGAGTCGATACCTTCTCTCCGAAGGCACCTTCGAGACCATTCGCGAAAACCCGAGCGTCCGACGATTCGTCTGGGAGCACCTCCATAACCTCAATCGCGTCGTACAGCGAATGCGATACTGCAACGGCACCTTCTCAGGAGTCAAGTCCATGTTGTGCGGCGAAGAAATCGTCGTGGTTGGACATCGCTGCACGCATGAAGGACGCAGACCCGAAGATTCACGAGTCGCAGTCGTCAAGAACTGGGGGCCCTGCAAGGACCTCTCTGAAGTTCGCGCATTCTTGGCACCATCGGAGTCGTTCGAATCTTTATCAAGAACTTCGCGAAACGCGCACACCCCCTCGTCTACCTCACTCGGAAGGGTATACCCTTCGAATTCGGTCCGAAGCAGATCCAAGCGCAAGAGGACTTGAAGCAGGCCCTTATCGAATCTCCGCCCTTCGTGCAATCAATTACAACTCATCCGCGAATGTCATCCTCGCAGTCGATACCTCCTACATAGCGGTCGGATTCTATCTCTGTCAGTGCGATGAAGCAAATTCGAGAGTTCGTTACTACAGTCGCTTCGGATCCATCACTCTCAACGATCGCGAGTCGCGATTCTCTCAACCAAAACTCGAAATCTATGGTTTGTTCCGCGCATTGCGAGCCCTTCGCCTCCATCTTCTCGGAGTCCGCAATCTCGTCGTCGAAGTTGACGCACGATACATCAAAGGCATGCTTCGCAATCCCGATATATCCCCTTCCGCCAGCATCAATCGATGGATCGTTTCTATCCTCACATTCCACTTCGAACTTGTTCATGTCCCAGGTAGCAACCACGGACCCGACGGACTCTCCAGAAGACCGCGACAGCCAGGCGATCCGAAGAACTCGAGGACGACTTCGAAGACTGGATCGATCGCATTCACGGCTTCCCCCATTTCCTATATCCCCCAATTCTCAATCGCACATCGCGACAATTCACCGTAGCTACATTTGCTCTGGACAATGCAGACCAGGAGTCCCAGCGCGAGTTGAACCTCCCGCAGACCCACCGGACGAGGAAACACACTCCGAGTCCTACGATATCGTTCCACGTTCCATTCAAGCCCGAGCACTTGACACACGCGTAGAACTTATCCGCGAATGGCAGCAGACACTAGCATGACCACAACACTTCTCCGATGCTGACTACGAAGCCTTCGTCAAGTTCGCGGTCGGGTTCTTCTGCGATGACCACCGCCTCTGGAAGCGCGATCCCCTCGGAGCACATAAGCTCGTAGTCGCGACCTCTGACCGTCTCCGAGTACTCAAGGCTTGTCACGATGATATAGGCCATCGCGGAGCCTACGCGACCCGATCCGCCGTATACGAACGGTTCTGGTGGCCGCACGTAGCGCAGGACGTCGCATGGTTTGTAAAGACCTGCCTTATCTGTCAGCAACGTCAATCGCGACAGGTCCTAATCCCTCCAGTCGTCGCGCCCCGCACCACTCTTCGCGAAAATCCATCTCGACACGATGCACCTCCCACCATCGGGCGGTTATCATTACCTCGTCCAAGGTCGTTGTTCGCTCACATTCTATCCCGAGTTTCGAGCACTACGCAAAGAGACCTCGAAGACTCTCGGCGACTTCGTATTCGAGAATATCCTCTGTCGTTGGGGCGCACTCAGCGAGATTGTCACTGACAATGGCCCCGCTTTCGTCAAAGCCATCGAATACCTCGCGAAGAAGTATCACATCAATCACATTCGCATCAGTGGTTACAACTCTCGCGCGAATGGCATTGTAGAGCGATCGCATTACGACATCCGAGGCGCACTCTTCAAAGCAGCTGACGGAGATCAGAAGCGATGGGCAGAAGTAGTGTTTTCAGTATTCTGGGCTGAGCGCATCACCGTCCGCCCTCGCATGGGTTGCTCACCATACTTCGCAGTCACAGGCACCCACCCCATCATTCCCCTAGACATCTCTGAGGCAACGTATTTGCAGCCCGCTCCAGAATCCATCCTCTCGACTGCTGACCTTATCGCACGCCGCGCGATCGCGTTGCAAAAGCGATTCGACCAAGTCCAAACCCTCCGATCGAAGGTCTACGAAGCACGAGTAACAGCTGCAATCCGATTCGAACGCGAGCACGCGAGGACCATTAAGGACTTCGACTTCAAGCGTGGCGACCTCGTACTAATGCGACACACGCAGATCGAGAAGTCTCTCAATCGCAAGATGCGCGCGCGATACTTAGGACCCCTCGTAGTGGTTTCGCGCAACAAGGGAGGCGCATACATCCTCTCGGAACTCGACGGTTCAGTCTTTGACAGACCAGTCGCAGCGTTCCGAGTCATTCCCTACTTCGCTCGCAAAGCAATCGTCATCCCGAACGAACTCCTCGATATCGACGATGAACGACTTCGCGAACTCCTTCAATCCGATTCCCAAGGTGACGATGAAGACATACCCGACGACCCAGGACTAGAGGAAGTCGACGAAGAAGATGATGCTCCACCCGAATAACACTCGCATACCCACGGACACGTTTTCAATTTCACTCTCCACTCAATCGTTTGCACCTTATGCTCATATGATAATATTATAGTGTACGACATAAGTCGCGATACTCCTCGGACGTTCGCGCAAGACTCTTCGGGGTTTTCAGGCAGTGATGATGTACTGAGCCTTTCCCCATATATATATTTTCGCTAAGTTTTTGAATTTTCTTCCTTTCTATATATTCTCTTCTCCGTACTTGATCCGATTGAATCCGACCCGCTCTAATGTTGACTGGGGACAGTCAAGATTTTAGTGGGGAAGAGGATAATATACCAGTTATACTTGGACGCCATTTTTCGGATGCCATTTTTCGACTTTAAAATTTATTCCGATTGCACGAAGCTTTCGTCTAAAAAATTCATATTCTTTCAGAGGCTACGCTGACAAACGACTTCGCATACAGTAGTACATTGCATCGCGATTGCGCGGAGATACAGCTACAACGAAGAAGCAAGCAGTCCATATCTGCCGTAAACAAGACGTCCCCATCACCACTTACTTCCTCTTCAATTCCTCAAGCTCCTCCGTCAGCCTCGTGATCTCCTCACGCTGGCGAGCAACCTCTGCTGTCAGGACTGCGTACGCACCGATCGCGACCGCGTCGGAAGGCCGGGACGCGGCAATCCACCCTCTCACATCCTCTTCAGAACTCATGGCTGCCTCGCGCATCCTCTTCTCTAGACGCGAGAGTTCATCGACGCACAAGACAAGGTCAGTCTCCACTGCGACCTGACGATTACGCATGGAACGAAGACGCGTGCGAGCATCGGAGTCGACGACCGTATAAGGAGAGCCTGCACGGTCAAAGGATGCGGCGACCGATGAGCCGCTTGCCACGGATCCCGTGAAGGCAGGGCAGCGAGACGAGGTGCTCCGACGTATCTGGTCGCTCGCGAAGATGATGCGATGCTTCGCACGTCAAAATCGGACCCCGAGGTGCCAGCAAGCGAGGGTGCGGAGTCATGCTCAAGCACTGGAGGACTAGCCCGAGCCCCGCTACGATCAGCCGCCCTTCCCTTCCCCTTCCCAGCCGCACTGGCTGAACGCGTCGAGCCTGCTTTAGCGGATCCGCGAGTACTTGCGCGAGAAGACCGGCGCGTAGCGATCGGCGCAGGCGTGCTACTCGTCTTCGCAACAGAAGCGGCCGGCCCTGCCATTGGCACGTCGGAGAAAGCCGCTGTAGTAATAACAGGGACGCTTCAGCATGATCAATGGTATACAAAAGGACTCTACGCACGAATTCTGTCACGGGTCAACCCATTCCACCGACACCCGAGGCTCTTCTCGAAACACAAGATGCACAGCCGAGACGTCGCGTTAATAAAGCACTCGAGCGGGCGCTGGTCAAGCTGGCAGCGTCCGCACTAGGAATGAAGGTCAGCCTGGGCTCTAGCAAGAGTGACGAGACCGAGACGCACCGCACCGCGTACTGGCCCCAGGACGGTCGATGCACGACCGCGATGTCCGACACCACCGGTATTGATAAACGCAACCCGATTACCCTGTTCATCCCAGCCCTCAAGCGGAAAGTATCCTGCGGCCTCGCGTTCCGCCCGCTTGGCCATGAGCTCGCTCCCAGTCAACGGTCCGACCGGCTTAGACTCCTTCTCGACCTTCGCGACCTTCGAAGCCTTTGCACCCCGAGTTCGTGCGGCTGGAGCCACAGCAGGAGGCGTAACGGACATGAGCTCGTCCTGTTCGGATTCCAGATCATCCCCCACGGCGTCGGCCTCGCTATCTGTAAGCTCGATGACAGTCCCCGCGACACGCTGAGCGGCTACGGCAAGGGAACGCTCCTCCTCGCTGGGCTCGATCTTCACCTTCGCCGCCGTTGCATCAGACAGGTCGACAGGGGCGGGATGGATGGACGCCGCTCACGAAGAAGGCACGCGCGTCATGGACGCACTGGTCGCCGCGAGACGAGCGCGAAGGGCGTGCACTGGATTGACAGGCTGAGGTCCCTGTGGCAGGAGCTCTGAACCCCAGGAAGACCACGAGGAGTCCCAGATATGAGCGAAGGAAGGTCGGACGAGGCCTAGCACCTCGGAGGCGATGGCGTTAGCCTCGGGAGCATTCACGCGACGGAGGTCACCCTGGAAGCCGCTCAGCAAAAGCATCTCAGAGGAGAGGGCATCGCAGACGTACTATGGCCCGCATAAACGCCTGCCCGGCCACCTCTAGCTCGTCCTTCATCTGAGCCCTTTGAATCAGTTGAATCCCCTCATCGAGTTCCTCGCGATAACCAAGAAGAAATGCCTCGCGTTCGACGGCGTCGAATGCCAAGAAGGCCGCGTGCGCATCGAAAGGGACATTGGCTGGAAGAGTCGAAGACATGGGAGAAGCAGGGTAAGAGAGGAGAGAGAGCGAAAAGAGCGAAGGAGGCTGAGAATGCGAAGACAACAGCCCTCGGGTTTAAGTGAGGAAAGCGCACGCCTCCTGGCCGCCACGCGATCGGTGCCCCATCACCACATGTCCGACTTCTTTCCCCGCGCGTCCTCATGTCTCGCACCCGAATTCCCGCCACTCGCGAACTCCCTTCATCCCTATACGAGGACCGGGGACGGTCCAAATTTTAGTGGGGAGGAGATGATACGCACGCAACATCTACCGCATCTCCGACTCTCTTCGCGATTGCGGCCAATTGAATGCGAACGCGAGCCCGCACTTCCACCTACCGCGCGCACCATCGGGATCGGCTTTCCTAATCGAGCCGAAGCCCTTCTCAGACGCCGGAGTTTCCTCGCGCTGAGCGCACGCACACTGCACGCATCTGCGATCGACCGAGCCAGACTGTCGGGACAGTCTGATCAGACGGTCCGATCTCGCCGGATCCGCATGGAGACCGCATCGTACGACACCAGGACCTTTCGGCATCGCTCCGAAGTAGCCCGATAGACTTGGACCCGTTTCAGGTATGTCCGCATGGCCAGGGCGAGATCGTATTGGCGATCGGATTCGCGCTGCAACCCCCGAGGCTATAGC
The DNA here is from genome assembly GCA_001683735.1 of Grifola frondosa. Lineage (NCBI taxonomy): Eukaryota > Fungi > Basidiomycota > Agaricomycetes > Polyporales > Grifolaceae > Grifola > Grifola frondosa. The sequence goes on along the minus strand of LUGG01000001.1, from coordinate 846,112 downwards.
AATCATTTCCCTTCCGGATAAGGCAAGCCTAGTAGTTCAACCGCAGTTGCTACGTTTCGTACGAGCTCATGCACGTTTGGTCCCTCCCCTGCCTCCTCAATATATCCCAATTCGCATCCCTTTCCTCATCATATTATTACCCTCTTCTTCGCATTTGGCTACGTTTACTTCGGGCTTCCGAGCATCGTCCATGGTCATTTTTCACATGATTCGGACCCGGACTCGTCGATAAAATACCCTGTAATTACTTTACTGAATCTAGACAAGTTTTCCCCCTCGAGTTGAGAGCTCAGTTCTAGCACTGCGACTCATCGCGATCGCCTTCGGATCGCACCCTCGTCTCACACTGCGTCTACCCCGAGTTATACTGCGATTGCGTTTCACTGCGTTTCCCTTTGCGATTGAGCTTTTACACTGCGACTGCGACTACGTTTCCGAAGCACTGCGACTGCGTTTCCGAGAAGCACGAGGAGTTCGTGCAAGTCTCGCGTTCGGACACACACCATCGCGAATAGAGCTGAGTTATCCTTGCGTTTCCTCTTCCGAGTTCCATTCCCCATCCCTTCGTATTTACATTCGTGTTCACACTTCGAGCTCGGAACCAAGACGAGAAGCCGTTAGGCCCACTCGCGACATACCTCGTAACTTCCGATCCGTGCTACGACCTCCTTGCATACAGAGAGAGTGTGTGTGTGTGGGTTTATTATATAGGTTTTAGTCCGGATCCCGTTCGAGTCATATCACCGTTCCTCGCGATCCTTCACGACTGCATACTCCACCAAAATGGGAACACCCGGCAAGACACTACGGCCATAGTCGTGCGCGATGTTCAGCATGCGATGCTCGAAATAGAACCTGGTCCTCGATAGAAAAATATCCTTGCAGGCCAAATTGTGCTTGTAGTCGACGAAAACGTTGACCCGCCTGCTGCGAGTCGGACTTCCCACAAAAACCAGCCGCATGTCATCATAGACTTTTTCACCAACAGTAAGCTTCCATAGCGACAGTCCAGCAAACTGCCGTACTTCACGGGGGATACCTGATGGCAATCGAGGACGTCGTGCACTATTGGCGTCGCCGGAACCTTGGGGGAGTTCTGACATGAACCCGATAGTACTATCATAATAAGTGTGCGGGCGTGCGGGACGGCGAACGGTCCACATCAATTGCATGAGAAGATGACCTCCATTAATCAATTCCATTGGCGTCGTAATCCGAGTGCCCTCGGCGTCGCTCCAATACAAACGAAAGCTCGATGGGGAGAGGCAGAGCCCGAAAACGCCGACACAGTCCGGCCTGCCGATAAGATGGTAGGTCGTATACATTGCCGCCTGCTCCCTCCCGCCGTCCTTAACGACCATTGGTTTCACCTCGATGGTCATGCAGAGACGGGCCCATGGCACCCCGACGAATTGCTTGCTTTTCTTGCGTTGTTCTTCCGGTCCGTCCTTCTGCTCGTCCTGCTGTGCGATATTCTTCGTCCGTCTGTAATATTCTATCTCCTCCGCCGAAGCATTCACTGCGACAAGGTCGGGGCGGACTTTAGTTCCGAGTGCATGTTCGGACGGGGCGCTGTCCGGTGGATGACGAAGAGGAGAGGTGCATGATTCAATCCTCGGACTTTCATATGTTCTGAGGGCGCATTAGCATTGAAATCAATGTAATTTATGCACGGTCACCTTCGACATGTGCAGCACAGGCGTTCAAGAGGTCGCAGATAGGTTGGTACAGTGTTTCCTCCTTGGTAGATTTCGGGAGCTCGAGCAAACGTGTGAGTAGTGATTGCACGGACTCCGGAATGGTCTTGATATCGTACTCCGGCGAAAGAAGATTCATAAAGTCAGAAACATCTATGTCTGGCAAACGCGCAGAGGCATTCTTGACATGACCAGGTATCCTAATGTTACCCGGGTTGGTAGTTGCCTTTACGGGGCTTGATGGTTCCAAGTAAGGGAGCACCCGTCTGACAGGAGACCCAGGACGCGGCTCTGTAGAGAATTTGGGGTCCGGGTTCGACATGTTAACCGTCTGATGTTCAGACGGTGTCACGGTGTGTGGTGGAGGTGGCTTGTTCAAAGGATCGGTACTGTGAGCCTCAGCGGATAGGTGGAATAGAGGATAACCTGAGTTGTCTGGAGACCGGACAACTCGGACAGAGGAAGTTTGAATAGAAGGAATCTACCAACTTGAAGTTGGCAGATCCCTGTTGAGCACCGTCCACTTGAAGTGAGCGGTGACTGGGCACTATCTGAATCAAGACCGACGTTCAGGATTGAGCCGCGTTAGAAAATCAAGCTTCTTCCCAGATTGTTACCGGCGCACAGCCGGTGGCACGGAAGGTAGTATTTGTCCAGGCCATATATAGGGTGAGAATATGCACATATCTGGACATATGCTTACCCTTTAAGGCAATATCTGGCCTGGACAAATTCCGATTCCCCGGATCATCAATATGCAAGAAACTCGCTGTGCCACATGACATTGGTACTTTTGCCCATATATGGTATACTCCCATATTCACCTTTTTCCGGGCTGCCCGCCTCCGCCGCAAGTGTTGCCGAATTTCTTTCACACGTGACCCAGTTACGGTGGCGTGACACATATGAAGCGCTCGATTTTCAGTCGAACACTCTTGCTTTCTTACTACCACCAATTCAGTACTGCTCACTTCAAGTGGACAGTACTGAACAGGATCTGCTAACTTCAAGTTGGCAGATTCCGAAGCTTTCTGAACTCTGTCGTCCGGTCTCCAGACGTCTGAGAATACCCTTGTTTTGTTCCACGCTACAGCACTGCCGTCCGGTCTCCAGACGAGCGTGCTGTTATCCCCTACCTGCCTACCTGCTGCCTGCCCTATGGCGGAAGACGTGACTGGACCCAAGCCCCTAGGCGGCCTGGTGGAATTCATGCGTGCATGTCGAAGACCAATGAAGGACGAGGAAATCACACCTCGGGACTGCTTGCGTCTCAGCCGCTTCCCCGGCACAAACGACAAACTATGGATTTCCACGCCAAACATGACGTGGATCCCTGAACCTCCGATACATCTCGACAAGGAATTCCGGTATCACGATGACGGTATGCTCCATGCCTTCGAGTATGCCAAATGGCCGCAAGCGTACTGCGATTCCGAGCCCCATATCATCGCCGCGCCGCTATGCCCAACCCTGGCTCAGTTCGGAATCAGCGATCGCTTCCGTATGGGACCAGCGTTTCCCGTGATGGATGACGAGCACGTATTGCCGGATTTCGAGGACGTCAATATTGCATGGATGGACTTCAATCCCATGCATCATTTCCGTATTGCCGAGGAGCTGCCCAATGAGGCTGTGGGATCTCTGTCCCCATCACTTCTTCAGCGTTTTCGTGCGACAATGATAGAAGCCAAGACGATGGCAGGGAGAGGGTTTGCAGACGACTTCAGAAAGTTGGGAGATGATGGTATGTGTACGGTGTTCATGCTCCTCTGTAGATGTGCTAATTCCTTTTCTTAGTTCATGACATGCGGACGGCCAAGAAGGTGGCCGGCATGTTCAGGTTCCAAAAACAACGGTGCGACGACTTGAAAATGGTATTCGACCATTTGAAGGAAGTGCCGATGTCAAGTTTCGACACCTTGTTGTGGTTCCGCGAATTTCAGCGCGTCTTGCTGGACTTGCGCGCTTTCATCATATATCGCGAAGTGATCGTGCCGCGTCTGAACGACGTCAATTTCAAGCAGCCACAGCCTGTACTGCCACTGAGAGGTGTAATTACCTCTCATCTCCATCTAGTGTCCGAGATGTATCGTGTCGGCGTACCGGTCTGGTATGTTCGCGACAGGGTTTCAATCACGGAGCGCACCCTCATTGTCCGAGTGGAGACATTGCTGTTAGCAGGCGTTTGTTTTTCATCTGCTATCACGATGAAACACGGGCAGCATTTGGCAAACGCTCCGCTCTGGGTTGATGCTCCCATGGCGCAAGTGATTCGTGGATCTCTTCAAGAGAGGCTGCGAAGGTTCTCCCTGACGAGCCGTCCCATACTCCGTCCTCTCGAAACATACTCTGCGGGGCGCGTTGGCGATTTCGAAAAGCAGCAACATCGTTCCTCACCGCAGATCGCTGGTCCTGACCATCCTCGCCAGGAGCTCGTTGATTTGACAGCAGATGATGTTCTGCCAGCATCTGACAATGACCATGTCATCATGGTGACTACGCAAGCCACCGAGCAGTATGGTACGGATATCAGCAGCTGATAATCATCCGTTCGCGCATTAATTTTGTTTTATAGGCAGCAGCGTTACAGATGTCGGGGAGTTGCAGTCGGTGCAGACATTGAAGACAATGTCAGTGCGGAAAAGCAGACAAAAGATGCAGCCATGCGCGGTCCCTCGATGAGTGTTGGGATGCCGTCTGCCTACATGGCACGTAAATCTTTGCAAACGCGGACCGCCCATAAGAAGGGCAAATCGACCAATCATAGGATCGTACCACCTTCATGGGTCCCTCCCTATGCACCTGGGTGGGCGAACGTCCTGAAGTCATGCGAAGGTCTCACCGATGACGACCAGTGGGCCTTGTTTATGCGCTGCCTCCCATCCATATTTTCTTCAGTGCCGAAAGCCCCCTCACAGAGCAGCGTGCCCATAATTGGCTTCGCGTCAGAATCTTCTGCTTCCAGCAGATTCTCAGCCCTCCGGCCCACAGGATGGTGCTCATGACAACGCAGCAGTGGAGAATCGCGCTCGAGGGCAAATATTTTGCTATAGAATACGAGCATAGTCATGTAGAGCCGGAGTCGGCCAAGGAACATATTATCCGTCTGCCCCCACCGCCACCACAGGAGAAAAGGCCGCGACAAGAAGGGAAGATGGAGGCGGGACAGATCATGAAGAACGCCAATGCAAAGAGGGTGGCTGATCGCGTCGACATCAATGTCCGGTTCGGTATTCATGGGGGCTTTCCGCCGTATAGCGCAGACTGTGCTCCTGCATGGGGCGACGTCAACATCACGCGCCAAATGCTCTCTGCGGATCGCACCTTTTCGTCGGCATTGTGTGGGAGCTGGCTTTATTCAACTTCCGTCTGGAGTTGATCTTCCTCGATCGCCAACTCGTCCCATATTTCTATAATCACTCGGACCAGAGGCTTGCCCTTCGACGAGAGCGTGTTATCTACGAGATCTGGAACAGCGGAGGAGTCCGGCCCATGTGGACAGACGACCTCAAGTGCGATCGTCTCACTTCGGTGTTATGGGATGAGCGGCGCGAAGCGGTCAAGCAGATGGCCATAGTGATGAAGGATTGGCCAGATGGTCAACATCTGCTGTGGACCGATCAGTGTTCCTCGGATTTCGACGCATACTCGAAGTTCGAAACCGAGGTCTTCACGTTCTACGTAGAAGCCTTTCATGGTCGTTTCGGTCGCATTCCGCATGTGCCCCTCGAGCAGCCGTTGTCCTTGGGCCAGTTTCGCAAGTGATTCGCGGACCGTCTTATGATTGATGTCTTTCTCGCGCTCTCCTCGGTAGCTTTTCCCTCCAAAGAACTTGTCGCACGGAGGGTTTTTGAGCACCCGTAGGAGAATTTATCTTGTAGCATGTACGTCTGCAATGAATCCTTCCAGTTGCGTGCCATCGAGTTAAGTAGACGCTCAATTATTTGGTAATATTTGTATCTCTGCGTCTAATGCTGACTTTTTTTCAACCTTTCACTCGCACGTTTACGGTATACGTATACTGCTCATTTTCAAGTGGACAGGTACAGACCTCTGCTCACTTCAAGTGGACAGAAGTTACTCGTCGCTACACGCACCGTCCGGCTTCCAGACGAGTGTGCTCTGAGTCTTCGATCACGCGTTTTACCCGCACCAGCGGAGGATATCTTTGTTTTCTCATCTCACATGCCGTCTGGTTTCCAGGCGCATTCTAGTGTCGCGTTTCGCTCCTACTAGTTCACATTAGAGGACGACATCATTTCCTCACGCGCTCTGTGGTTTCTGGAAGAGCGTGTTCCGAGTCTCCTCACCCTCATCAAGAGTGATATACGGTCGGTTGAACTTTGTTGTTATTGAATCCATCTACTCACATATTGTGGAACTTAGATGGAGCTGTCTACCACCTACACGGAGTCTTGCATATGTGGGAGAAGCTTTATGACCCCAGGGTCGTTCACCAAGCATAGTCGAGTTTGCCCTAAGCGCAAGAAAAGATCTGCGGGTGCCCTCGCTAGAGTGCAGGAGCTTTGGGCTTCGAAACGACAACGACAGGATGACTCCATGCCCCCTGAAGCTCAAGGCGTGAAGACCAAGACGCACACCTTTGGCCCTCTCTCGTCTCCACTTGACGCTGCCAGAGTCTTCGACTCAGCATCAACTACCCTATATGATTTGGATCGCTCGGTGGCAGAGCGTAGGACCCGCAGAGAAAATCGTATGCTTCCCAAGCGGTATCGAGACATAATCCCGGCACCTGCTGCAGCACTACCTCCATCGTCATCGCTACCTCCATCGTCGTCGCTACCTCCATCGTCGTCGCTACCTCCATCGTCGTCGCTACCTCCGTCACTTCCATTACCTCAAGATTCAACACAAAATACTGCTCCATCAGTTGGGACTCGCCTTCTACATGTCTTCAAGTCTCCTCGGAACGTGTTCGGGTTATTTCGACGATATCAATCAAATAACTTCCCCCAGCATGATCCTGAAGAGAATGTGGACCGGGAGGAGCTAATGACTGCATCCGACGAGGTTTTAAGCTCGTCTGAGATCGATGAACAACCATACTACCCATACCCAAATCAGTCATCGTTTACTTTACATAACTGGTTTTGGAATGATGGGGTGGTGAAGTCTCAATCGTCCTTTCGAAAGTTGACAAAAATCATCAGTCACCCCGAGTTCAAACCGGAAGACATCGCAAGGACTAACTGGCAGCGCATCGATGCTCGTTTGGCAGACGTTGAGCAAGATGCCAACATTTCCCAACAGACACGAAGGGAGACAGTATAGTGACAAGTGGACAGAGACCCCAATCACAATATCTGTTCCTTTTCATGCCAAGATGCACCGCCCAGGGCCTCAGGATTTCGGTGCAGGAATACTTCATCACCGAAAGCTAGTTTCGGTGATCCGCGAAAAGGTCTCGAACCCTGAAAGCCATCCCCACTTTCATTACGAGCCTTATGAACTACATTGGCAGCCGGAGGGAGCTTTGGAAGATGTTAGAGTATTCGGAGAAATGTATACATCACAGGCGTTCGTCAATGCGCACCGCGATCTTCAGCTAGCTCCTGGAGAACCTGGATGTGACCTTCCGAGGGTTGTCGTTGCACTCATGTTTGCGTCTGATGCTACCCATCTAACGGATTTCGGCTCCGCTAAACTCTGGCCTCTGTACCTTTCGTTTGGAAACGAATCGAAGTATAGACGAGGCAACCCGTCTTGTAATCACTTTGAACATGTCGCCTACTTTGAATCTGTGAGGAATCCTGAAAATCCTGCAGTTCATAACTGACTTAATGCGTTAGCTACCTGATACATTCAAGGACTTCGTGATGGAAAGTGTCGGGGGAAAGGGTCCGAACACCGCTTTCACCACACATTGTCACCGAGAAATGCTTCATGCACAGTGGACCATCCTTCTTGATGATGACTTTCTGGAGGCGTATGAGCACGGTATTATCATCGAATGTTGTGACGGCGTGCGACGTCGGTTTTACCGCGTATTTTCACATATTCCGCAGATTATCCTGAAAAGTATGTAAAGCCCATTGTTCCTTTCTTGAGGATTCGCTGATAAGTTCTTCAGGATCACCATAGCAAGCATCAGAAATCTCGGTCGTTGTCCATGTCCGCGGTGCCTAATTCCACTCAATCGCGTGCACAACATGGGCATGACTCGAGATATGGCCCAGCGTGTAACACTTGCTCGCACCAACGACGCTCGACGTCGGGATCGTGTCGCGACAGCTCGTAAATTCATTTACGAGATGAATTATGTGGTCAACAGTGGCAGTTGAGAAGTTGCTGCAGGAAGAGTCGCTTGTACCCACTGCAGTGAGTGTGATTCGTGTTACATATTCCCGTTGAGCTTGAACATATCGTATTCTTAGAACGCTTTTTCGGAAAGGTTGTCGTCACCAAATTTCAACTTGTTTGGGATGCTCGTTGTAGACCTTATGCACGAGTTCGAGTTAGGCGTCTGGAAGGCGCTCTTCATTCATCTTCTTCGGATACTTGATTGTCTGGATGAATCCCGTAAACACGAACTGGACCGCCGGCAAGTTGACTTATTCCGACATATTGAACGATGAAGCCCATGCTTTGATCATAGATTTCGTCAAATCCCTGCATTTGGCAAAGATACCATCAGGAAAATTCATTCCAATAGATCGGAGTTGAAGAAAATGGCTGCGCGGGATTATGAAGACTTGCTGCAGGTGAATTTTTAATTTGGGCTACTGGGTGAATCGCTTCAATGTGGATTCTAGTGTGCAATACCCGTCTTTGAAGGTCTCTTCCCCGAACCACATAACACTCGAGTGAAAGATTTGTTATATATCATGGCCCACTGGCACGGTTTTGCAAAGTTGCGCATGCATACGGACACAACATTGGATATCCTATCTGAGGATACCGCTGTCTTAGGCCAGAAACTTCGTGAATTCAAGGAGAAGACCTGCGCCGCGTTTCAAACACGGGAGTTAGCTCGCGAGGGTGAAGCTCGAAAGAGGCGTCAGCAGAAAAATGTTGCAGGCGCTGGTCCTAATTCCGCAGCACCGGGCGATGCGCGTCGACCTAAAGCTTTCAATCTCAATACCTACAAACTTCACTCCTTGGGTGACTATGTGTCAACCATCCGACTCTTTGGGACTACAGATTCTTACTCGACTCAACTGGTGGGCTCTTTCTACTTTGTGGAATGCGTTCGCTAATGTACTTTGCCTAGCCTGAAACCGAACACCGAAAGTCGAAATCTCGCTTCCTTCGTACGAACGGTAGATTGATTCGGAAACAGTTGACCAAGATCGAAACACGGCAGCGCAATATACGTAAAATGCGTGAAAAACTTAGTCCGCAGGAAGCTCTCCATCCTCCGGACATGGAGGACGTCCCAAGCGATCCACGGATGCAGTACAACATGGGTAAATGGAGAATTCTCCGGTGAATGTCCCATCCTTCCTTCAGAAACATGCTGGCGATCCAGCAATCAAGGTAGGCCATTTCTGGATTGTTCGTTGAGTGTGCTGACGGCGTTCCGTAGGACTTCTTGCCAAAGCTGAAAGATCACCTTCTTCCTCGCATACAGGAGATCATCTCGCAAGAAGCCACCTTCGGCTCTAACTCGACTAGCGTTCCAGGACCTGTGGTCGGTTACGAACATCCACGGGATTCTGTCTTCTTGAAGAATGATCGCATCTATCATCACAGTCTCATCCGATTCAACTACACTACCTATGACGTCAGACGCGACCACAGTGTTGTCAATGCCGGTACCGAGCAATGCAATATCATGCTTCTCGCCGACAGTTCTGATCCCGCCGGCTCCGGTCGTTTCTTGTATGCCCGTGTGTTGGGGACATACCATGCAAAAGTCGTTTATATGGGATCTGGAATGCGCGACTACGAACCTCGTTATGGACTTTTTATGGGTGCGATGGTACGAAGTCTTGGATGGAAGCAGCTCTCAACTTCCTTCCCTTCGATTTCCTTCCATGTGCGATGCGTATTCATTTGGATTCGTCAATCCGAGCGATGTGCTACGTAGCTGCCACGTTATTCCTGATTTCGCGGGTGGCAAGCGCCATGATGATGGTATTGGTACTTCCTGCTGCGCCAAGGATGCCCAGGACTGGTGTCGCTACTACGTGGGCTGGTATGTGTTCGGATATTATTTACTAGAAATGATTTGACTTGTTCAATCCTTGCAGTTTTTCTGATCGCGACCTTTTGATGCGCCATCACTGGGGATTAGGTGTGGGTCACATCTATGCTCACGGAGCTGGAATCAAGGTAAACCGTGGTGCCGTGGTGGAAAATGCAATTGATGCACGGTTGGCTATTCTATCCGCGGAGAGAACGGAAGGTGTGCAATGTTCCTTTCACTGCCTTCGTAGTTCTAACTTAGTGTAGTTGTAGATGATATATCGGACAACCATGAAGAAACTTACAACCCAGATGATGATCCGGAACTAAGTATGGAAGATCGAGAGAGAGAGGGCTGGGAAGACGTCGAATCAGACGATGAGGCTGAGTATGAGGACGACGTCTCCTCTGGGGAACATGATGAATGAGAGGCTGGCTCCGACCATTCGCGCATGTCTTCTCATCATCACGTTCACCCCGTCCTTGTTCCATACTTATTCGTGTCCTCTTACATCCATGTTCTAAGCATCTGTCGCATTCACGTACGCAAACTCTTCACTTTACTACTGATTCGAGTTGCATATGAATCAAATGGGCATATCTTGCACCATATACTGCACTACCCCTCCTCAAGTACTCGAAGTTGGTGTGACTGTTTAAGAACCCAAGGCGAAGAGGGATGAAGAAGAGAGCGGACCGTATATGACAGACTCTGTCCGCTCGGAGCGGCATAACGAACTAATTTGGACAGCAGCGCTTCACTTGTGAGTAGTTGGCGCTGCTCCGCCCGCCCAATCCGATTCCGTCTCTGTCCACAGTTCAGACATCACGCAGCCACCCGTTCGTTGGATTTAATTTATGTTTAATTTAAGTCATTATCATAGCCCAGCCTCAAACAACCATACTCGAAGTTAATGACTGTACTCCATGGGCCGTTACATACTTACCCCAGGACGTCGGTAGGAAGGAGTGGTGAGAGGTAGTTGTCCTGTCTTTGTTCGCAGAATCTCTGGATTGGCATATGTATGTTCAATTACTTTCCTCCAACCTCGACATCTGCGGTGATAGCCGTTAATTAAGGCAATCTGTCCACATAAGTCGATGGGTCACGTTCACCCATGTGACCTCGGAGGTGTTCGACTCCTTGAATTCACTCTTGCCTGATGAACTAGTACTAGCATTACGGTGCTCCAGTCGCTGCTCACTTCAAGTGGACAGCCATCATTGCTATTGCTCACTACAAGTGGACAATTGCATCTTGCGTCGTCCGTTTCCAGACGCACATTTACTCGATTTCAGACAGACCCCTCGAATTGCCCGCGTCGTCCGGTCTCCAGACGCGCATTTACTCGATTTCAGACCTTTCGAATTGTCTGCGTCGTCCGGTTTTCCAGACAGGCCGTCAATTACTCGACTTTGGACCTTCATCCGGCCTTCAGACACCTGCTCGATTTACCTTCGAATTCCTCGCTTGTCCGTGCTTGCTTGTGCACGATATCCGACCCTCACCCTTTTTCCATCGTCACCTACATTTCAGTGTAAGTGATAGCTTCCGTCTGTACCACTACTATATGCTTACCCGCTGGTATAGCTATGATGCATACTTGTCATACTCTCCTGTACGATCCAAAAACCTGCCTAGCGGGATCTTCCCGAGGCCCATCGACACCCTGGGACCAATTCCACGACCACAAGGTCATCCGCACCTATGCAATACTCGACAATAATCGAGTCGCAATATCTCCCAATGCTGACTACATTCCGGCGGAGCCACCTTCTGGGAACCCACCAAAAAGGCCATATGCGGATGGTCGCCGATACACATTCGAATTCGCGTTTCAGCCGCAGCAATGGTGTGCCGAGCTGGAGTACATTTCTTGTAGTTATCAGTTGTCAGAGGCCAGTGGTATTATAGACCCAGCCTTCACATTGCTGGAGGATGGGCAAACGTTCAAGACGACAAACTGGCACAGCCGTCAAGGCCGAGTTCTTCAGACGTTCTACGAGCCGTTATTTGAGCTGTTCCAGTCGGAATGGACTGCTGCGACAGCCATTCAGAGCAATGCTTGCCCCATGTCGTGCATTCGTGGTCGGAGATAAACACTGCCAAGGAACGCCGCTGCATCAAAGACGAACGTCTTACGCTGCAAAAGCAGCGCACGAAAGTCGCTGAGATTCAGCGTCACATCCTAAAGCTGTGAGCATTTACTCAATGGTGCACGCTCATGAAAGCTTTCCTGACGGGATTATAATATGTCCAGTCCCTACCTTGTCTGTCGTTGGCACTTGGACAGCCGCGAACGATGAAGTCACCAGGAAGCGACTTGTGTGGCTAGGTATACCGTGTTGGTATATCGCCTCTTTACCGAAGTCGCCGATTCCAACGTCGCCAAGTGAAATTCGATCAGTTGACTCTCGTCTCACTGGTTGGGAATGGGATGATGATATGGACCATCCTAAGCCTGAGACGGTGAAGGCGAAGAAGAGGTGTATGGAATCGGACGATGAGGGCTGGAGTGAGGAAGAAATGACGGCCATCCCCCCTGTGACATACACGCTTCCTGGTGTCCTTCCGGAATGGAAATATCTTAAGCTGAAGAAAAAGGGTGCTACGATCCTTCCCTCTGAGGTTCCGGTGAAGTTCAGACCTGGTTTGACTCCCAGACCTTCTCCTGATTGGCAACCGCCACAAGGCGGATATCGCTCTCATTCTCCCAAACCTCGCGCTCCTCAGCCCCATTCATGGAGCAACAACTATCAACGTCGCTCTCGCTCTCCCGAGCCTCGCGCTCCTCAGCCCCATTCACGGGGCAACAACTACCAACGTCACTCTCGTTCTCCCGAGCCTCGCGCTCCTCAGCCCAATTCATGGGGCAACAACTATCGACGTCGCTCTCGCTCTCCCGTTCGCCGCTGGGGTTATTCATCCGCTAGAACACAATGCGAATCTCCAGATCGGTACGACCCTATGGGTGCTGATGTCGGGTGTCGGGCAGGACATGATGGCGGCCAGTCTTCCTGCAGTCTGCGAGATGCCAGTGAGTACATCCCATACCAAGGTCAGTGTGCCCGCTAACGAAGAAGTAGGCGACATAGGATCAATACATGCCACTGCCGAGCCCGTCAGCCTTGAAGGGCTCGAGATCGCTCTCGCCGATATCGGACACCAGCTTCATCCTCCTCTGCAGGAGCAACAAGCTCATATGGACGTTGATGGCAGAGATGCACTAATGACGGACAAGGTACCCCCCGCCGTCAATCCCGTTAGCCTTGAAGAGCTCGAGGTCGCTCCCGCCGAGCTTCATCCTCCCCCGCAGGAGAAACAAGCTCATATGGACGTTGATGGCAGAGATGCACTGATGACGGACAAGGTACCCCCCGCTGTCAATCCCGTCAGCCTTGAAGAGCTCGAGGTTGCTCCCGCCGATACCGGACACCAGCTGGATCCTCCTCTGCAGGAGCAACAAGCTCATATGAATGTTGATGGCAGAGATGCACTGATGACGGACAAGGTACCCCCCGCCGTCAATCCCGTCAGTCTTGAAGAGCTCGAGGTCGCTCCCGCCGATACCGGACACCAGCTTCATCCTCCCCCGCAGGAGAAACAAGCTCATATGGACGTTGATGGCAGAGATGCACTGATGACGGACAAGGTACCCCCCGCCGTCAATCCCGTCAGCCTTGAAGAGCTCGAGGTCGCTCCCGCCGAGCTTCATCCTCCCCCGCAGGAGAAACAAGCTCATATGGACGTTGATGGCAGAGATGCACTGATGACGGACAAGGTACCCCCGCCGTCAATCCCGTCAGCCTTGAAGAGCTCGAGGTCGCTCCCGCCGATACCGGACACCAGCTGGATCCTCCTCTGCAGGAGCAATAGGCTCATATGGACGTTGATGGCAGAGATGCATTAATGACGGATAAGGTACCCCCCGCCGTCAATCCTGTCGGCCTTGAAGGGCTCGAGACCGCCGGTGCTGGGAACCAGCTTAATGTCGCAGTCCCTTCTCCTTTCATGCAAGCGCGATCTGCGACGGAAATAGACATGTTGATGCCCAATGCTGAAGACGAGGCCCGAGTGTGGACAACAAATTACGGTGTTGCTGTTCGCACCACAGTCCCCATCAACAGCCAGGCAGAGCTCGACATCTTTCTACGCGACACTTTCCCTTTCGATTCATCTTTACCATATGCCCTTGCGCGATGGGAAGAAATGATGGCCATGCCTGCATTTCCGCCACGGGGAGAATGGTTTCTACCTCCCGCTAGCATGTTCGCACCCGAGGATGCTAATCATTATCAGTATGGTCTCATGTGGAAGCGGGTCAGAGACAGATACATAACTTCGGTTGTGGAACAGCACCCATCATCCTGGAATGGATTACAGGCCAGGGTGTGGAAAGACCGGCTGAGAGCTATGACACCGTTGAAAGGCCTTCTCCGTACTTTCGGTAAAGCCCAGATTCCTGCCGAACAGCTCTCAAAAATCGGTTATTCCCCATATCCTATGAGGATCTGGCGAGATATCGCTGGGAGCTAGATACATGTCGCTTCCGTTCCGAGTTTGAACGTACAGCGATTACTCTCGATGAATCATATGTCTTGGTGCCATCACCTGCTACTTGGATTCCGCTGCGCGCCGCCATACGCAGGGCCTGGGGATACGGCATCTGCTACTTTCCATACTCTCAGGAGGCGCGATTTCTTGACAGCCCGGATGAACTTGTGCGACTTCGCCACTGGCGAGCCCTTGGGACGATCATGTTGCGGTGGCGTATTTCCAACCACAGTAAAGCATGTATACGTCTCGCTCTGAGGGGGTCTCCAAGAGAAGTGGAAGACGGTGTACGGGCGGTGTACACCCAGCAATGTCGGAACGTGCACGCCAGTCAGCCGACGAATTTCACATCTCGTAGTGCTTCGTGGTGAGTCCAGGAACTACGTTTTACAAATAATGTTTTAAAATTTTTTGGTAAACTTAGGCTATGAATCCGTCGGACTACGCTACACCTGGCCTAAGCACACCTTGTGCATCGTGTAGGCTTGTATCATTACCTCCAATGTGTACTATCTGCTGTATATATTGCAAGTCATATTTATGTTGGATCTGCTAATGAACAGCATTTTGCTGCGATTTCACTGGACGGTACATTGTGGAACTCGTGCCTCATCCTGACTACAGAAAGCTCAACGAGAAGAAATTCGAGTCTCATGTCAATGTCCAGTAACAGGTCAACACGAGTTCCAGATCGACACACCAAAGCCCCTCGTAGTTCGAGCATCTTACACACAGTAATCGTCACGGAAACTTGATTGAACTGCAGACACATATCCCTTCTCGCGTTCCTTGTTCACGCACCGCATCGACATCTAGCAATCTCTGTCTCTCTCTCTCACATACATACACACACACATCCGTCTTCTCAAAGGTAAGTACCAATATCCGATCGATTTCGAATTTCCTGACCCCCTTGTAGAATGTGCTGCGCCGAAAACGTCGTCTATTGATGCGGGAAGGTCCGCCGTTGTCCAACGACATTCTGCGCTCATGCGACGAGATTTCCTCGCCGCCTGCGGAGTGGCAATTTCACCTGGGTGCGACGCCGTTGCCAGCATACTGGCGAGATAAACCGGTGGCCCCACGTTTGGTGCAGACGGCTGCGCAAGGAAGCCGGTGAAGCGTCGCAAAGTGAGCTTCAACGGAAGGCCGACATGCGATAAGGTGCGTTCATTCTTCTGATTATTTCAATTTTTCTAACCACAACTATGTTGCCAGGTGTGGTGAAGGGCCTGGGCATGCGCTGCAACTGTCTTTGTATTTTCCATTACATACTTTGATTATCAGCGGCGAGATACCTTTCCTGATGCTTCATACTGTATGTCAAACGAGACAGCCCAGCGGTAATAAAAAAAAAAAACTCGCATGTATCGCTCGCACGGCCGCCCCTGTCGCCAGCGAGGGATGATCCGCCAAGGGACAGGCTTCGGATACCAGAATACGCTCAGTTTTCAGGTGTTGCAATTTTTGCTCTAGGGCACGCGGTCCTGTATTGTATTCAGGTGAATGTCTCTCGTCCATTGCAATGTGTTATACTGAAGTCTGTCCCAGCGGCGATGAGCATGATTACTGCGAGTACGTCCATACGATCGCTCCGACAGAAGGCACCAAATTGTCTCGAATCTTCTCCGTCTTGCAAGCAATAGTCAAGTCTTTCTCAATCACCATGGGGGTCCATAGGCGTAGATATCAGCTTCTCTCGCTCATGCCTACCTCTGATATTCTGCCAAAGCATCTCTCGCACACGCCCCCTGTCTTCTCTCTGATTAAATCAGGATTATCTTTCGGTATATCTACCGCTGTTCATGGCCACTATTATCGTGCTACTCCTGGGTCATGCGCGTGCGCGGCATCATTGAGCGCCCAAGTATGCTGTAAGGTCTCGCGACCGACGTAGTCCTGCGGACAGTACTATAGAACTCGAACTCACTAACAGGGAGCCGGATACGTCATACCCTCTTCAAGCTCCTCACGCAGCAAGTGACGTACCGCTTGGACCCGCTCGTGGACGTTTGCCCTGGGCGGACGCTGGCGGCAGATAACGCGCTCGATCGGCCTCCTCGCCTCCCTGCTCTCGTGTCTCTGGACCAAGGCGAGCGACTGGAGCCGCGAGGGATTTCTTCGCGGGTTTCTGCTGGAGTGCGACTTCGCTTGGGTGCCGGTCCTGGTATTTCAGTGATTGCGTGCTGGGCGTTTTGACCATCCGGGACGACTGCTCGCAGTGCAGTGCCTGGCTCAGGATCTCTTGTGTAGACAATGACAGACAAGGGACGCAGCCATATATAATTTTCATAATATGGATTGGTCATGGTTCTTCCCTTAAACATCAGCAAAATCTCGATTTGACTTATCATACTTTTTTCTCCTTAAACAAACCCTTATGAACTTACTTTTAGGTCTTATATCTCTTTTTCTTCTGAATTAAGAACAAAAAGAGCAATTAAGAGATAAAAGAGATCTCATAAGGGTTTTTATAAGTGCATTTAAGAGCAATTAAGAGACAAAAAGTATGATAAGTTAAATTGAGATTTTGCTGATGAAGGGGGATCATCAGCCATGATACTCTCTAGTATTGTTCAGTAGCGATGCGGAGGTTTCTGTACGATCTACAACAAACTCGAGAATTAGAGAAGATTAATATATATTACTTAATTTAGTTCGCATAAAATAATCTGCAACTACATGCAATTATAATCAAGTATTTTACCTATTTCATCAGTGCATGCAATATGTTAACATGTACTACAATTATGACCATGCAAGCTCGGACAATCTCATTATTTTTTGACTTTTTAATCCACGGTGAATTAGGTACAACTATTTCACCTATTTCATCAGTGCATGCAATATATTAACATGTACTACAATTATGACCATGCAAGCTCGGACAATCTCATTATTTTTTGACTTTTTAATCCACGGTGAATTAGGTACAACTATTTCACCTATTTCATCAGTGCATGCAATATATTAACATGTACTACAATTATGACCATGCAAGCTCGGACAATCTCATTATTTTTTGTTGCTTTAATTTTTGGTCAGAGTATTATAAATTTGTTCTTGTATGATAATCACAAATACTTATGTATCATAACAACACATGCTTTGGGACTGCGATCGGTACCATCTATGTATACCGGCGTCTCCCGATTTTTCTGATGCATGGCCAGCAACAACGACTATCCCGCCCGACAACTTTACTATAATATATAGACGGCGATTGCTGCTCTATGGCTTATAATGGTCTTTTTATGGCTTTGCAACAGAAATAACTCATTCCCCGTGATTTTTTCTCAACTCCTTTACGAGCAGGCCGCGCCTCAGATAGCTTTCGACGCTCGTCTGCAGCATATTCTTAACCACGTACATACTACGCTAGGAAAGCCAAGGAAGCAACTCGACGGTTATATCTTCCGTTTCGCTATGATCAGAAAGGTGCACAGATTGTTCTATTCCATAACCAATATCCTGCCGGGCCAATCTTACATATAAGCTCATCAATAATGGTAAACTCTGTCCTTCTCTTCGCGTTCGGATAGATAGCTTACCCAGTGTACAGGCAATGTGATCGGACCAATACGATCCGTAATGACTCGGCGATAACAGTGGGGTCGGTTGAGTGCCCCGCACGGCCACTTCGCTATGTACTCACGTCATTCTATCAACCTCGGAGGTTCTTGTCATGACGGGCGGCGAGTCGTTCCCGACGGAATTCATCCAGCCTGACTGGCTGACTTGTACGGCTCTGGATGTCATCTCCGTCCACGCGTACGACGTGGGACACCTCACTACCTCCGCACTTCAGCCGTTCGTCCGATAAGCACATGCGGCGGGAAAAAACTGAATATGGAAGAACAGTCAGTATTTTCCATGCTTTCGCCACGCTGCATACTTATTCGGATTACTCATGACGGGGGGGGGGCCTGCTTTTTCGAAACCGCAAATAAAGATTGTCCGTCAGGCAACCCGCTTTCCGACGATGCCCGCAACGCGAACATTCGCAACTTTGCTGGCTAGGTCACGGCGGCGGGTTTACCTTGGCTCTACTGGGAAGTCATTCCGAATGCTGATCCTCACGTATGCCGGATCTACTTCGTACGCCCGTGTCGTTGGCAATGACCGTTCGTCATCAGGATGGCTTTGATTATGAAATCGGGATCCGCGAGGCGTCGTGAAGCACTCTGCAAGACGTATCGCAAGATGCCCATGGTGCTACCGCAACATTTGATTTCTCACCTTTCTTGTTGTGAGATTGGGTTTGTACGTGCGTAATAATAAATAAAACCGGCATCAGCCTGTTCACACTTTTGGAATGCACGTCAGCAGACGGGAACTATGTTATACAAAGGATTCTATCAGCTTGTGAAGGAGCCCAACAATAGCCAGTTATCTTAGACCCGTGAAGACCACGGACACAACAATTTCCCGACGTTACCGTGCAAGGTTCTTGCCAAGTTGCTGATAAACGATGGGCGGGCAGAGTCGACATCATTACAGAATTAGAGAACGTGTACGTTAACGTTCCATGGTCATCGTGTCTACACATATACCCGGACAGCTGCGATATCCCAAAACGCATCCTCAAATGCACTCGGGTTGTTGTTGACGAACGCTGTCGAAGAACAACTATTAGCATTAGGTTCAAGGACCAGAGTGGCTCAAATGCGTACTGTTGCAGTCTCCGGAGCAAGAACCCTGATCGAAAAAGGAGGGAATACCAGCCCAGTCGCCACCTGATAACCAGTTCAGATTAACAGTCCTTAATTGCATGGAAGTTATAGTAACTCTTACAGAAGGTCAAATTGATGATGATGTTATGAGCCCCAAAATGAGCATTGATGTCACACTGATCATTTGGGAAGAACGCATGGGGACTCCCTAATATCATAACCAGTGAGGAACTGCGATCGTGAGAAAACTAACAACAGACTCACAAACGCGTCAGTGTTCACCGAGGCAGCTCCAGAGCTAACGTCTGAAGGGACAGTGGGATCTCCACGAGACCAGAACCACACCTTGATGAAAGAGGTGGTCCGCTCCATGACGTAGAACCCTCCGCCGGCGGCGTTGAAGCCCGGACCATAACTGTTCGGAGCAGTGGCATGCACACCGCAGCCAGCGTTTCCATTCGCAGCAACGTCGCAGTTGTCGGACACGGACGTTCTGATATTGCCGAGTGAGAAACATGCTCTGGTCGGACAAGTCCACTCACCCTGTCATGCTCCGGGGTTCCGGCATAGCGCAATTAGCACTAGTATGCAAGGTCATTTGATTGGGAGAAATATCGTTGACACCCTCGAGCCTAAATAGAGACAGAGTATTGAATAGAGTTTCGGAATGTTAATGGGGAATGTTACTTACTACAGTGTGCGCAAAGCGGTATGGTGCCATCAGTCCAACCGCGGATTAGCCATCGAAAACTGATGTCGAGAAACTTACGATATCAACTTCACCCTCATTAGGCCAGTTGGCGCCCACCTCCCAAGCCGCCGGCCATGTTCCACAACCTTGAGGCATGTGTCTGATATCGAACCTGTCATAACACAGTCAGCACACAGAGATCGAGAACTAAAGATTATTTCACTGCATACACTGAGACGTGTGTGGTATACGCGTTGTTGCTCTGAAGACGCGTGGCGCTCCTTCCGGGTCCAGCTGGGTCCAATGTCGTGAAACTATCTGCGCGTGTGATGAACGTATCTGCTGTAGCGAAGCTCAGATTAGTCGCAAGCGCGGTGGCTTGGTCGACATAGTTCCTGGAGCGCAGCGGTTTAGTACCACGATAAGCAGGCTGATAAATAATGTCCAACTCACACTCGGCCATGGGTAGGATCTGGGATAGCTTGGTGGCTGAATCCGGTCAAGAAATCTTGGCCAATGAACGTATCTTGGACATTGTATGTGGCACCAAGAGCAGCGGACACAAAAGAAGACACAAGGAACAGCGCAGCTGTTGAAGAACGCATGACAAAAAAATGAAGGAAACTTGAAAGTTAAAAAAAAAGAAAGTGAAATCCCCAGGATCTGGGGAACAGAATAACAGGGATGGCCATCCTTTTATCCTCAGTTCCTCAGTTCGCAGCAGACCCTTCGCCTCGCCGAGACCTCCAATGAAACGATCAAACACAGTTGAAACACAGCGTCAAGACCTGCGGGTCCTCGATCCGATGAATTCCGTCAGCATGGCTGTTAAGCTAGTGTCGGCAATAGCGATGCGAACTTCTTGGGGTATAACATATGCATCCGCGCAAAGCAGTCCAACCGTGCTGTGTTGTAATTTGTTGGTGGTTGCATCATTAACTCTGCTCCGGAGCATCCGGACGGATGACGTAACGATTTGAGGACCCAAGCAAAATCACTTCATCCTGGAATCCAATGTTTGAAGACCAAATAGAGAGCTATTATTTATTTTGAAACGTTCCATAAAGTGGATATGCGATGCGTACAATTCACACGCCTGCCTGACCTAACTGAAGAAACTGCAAAGCAGCTGCATTAGCAACAGACGGAGGAAAAGCGATGGATCAGCATGGGCTCGCCCATAATCCGGGAGTGCATAGCACGCACTAAAGCGGTCATATATACACCATCAAAACGTGATGATATCCAATGCAACCATCGAAACCAGTGTTCGGCGGCATTGCGCAAACGCTCGGGTCTCTCAATGGCAGTATAATTTCCAACGATGATTACAAGAGTGTGATGAACAGCATTCTGGGCTCTTTAAAGAGCAAATGATAAGCGCTATTGATACGTTGATGTCAGTGGTCCAGGCCCTTTTGTCTCTGTACACGAGACTATCAGTGTAAAATCGAAAACGAATAGATGCCAGTGATGTCCTGATTTACCTTGAGAATATCGATTGTCAAGGAATGTTCCTAATTCGTAACATCACGATCTAACAAAAACAATTTGCATGATCATATGATACCGCTCAACGACGATGCAGAGCACTGAGGGTCCTCGACGACGCTCTGTTCGTATACAACTAGCGTCAGCCGGAATAACATAGAGTTAGGCCAGCATGATGAGATTTAGACGGGAAATGCACCATTGTCTTTGCATCCACAAGCAGCGCAGTTACAGCCAACTCATTGCATGGGGGCGCGTAGCCAAGGTCCCGCTGCTCTTGCAGCTTCCTCGACAGCCCGAATTGCATCCTCAATCTCTCCTTCCCCACTCAGATCCATCTGGACCATATCCCGCTCGTAGACTCGTCCGAAGCAGCTCACCAACCCTGGGACCTCTCCTTCGACACTGATACTCGCTTGGGCATTACTATTCTTCGTCGCATCTGCAATGCAGCCAGCCTTGACATCCGTTAGTCCACAAGCCACCACTTGGTCGAACCATGCAAGCGGCTCTCGCGTAATGTTCATCGCAAAACCGTGGGTTGTCAGGCGGTGCCTGACTTGCACGCCAATGCTCGCAATCTTCGTCCGCTCATCCAAGAACACGCCGGTATGTTCGCTCGGGGAGTGTTGAATTCCATGGGATTCTGATAGATGAGATTCGAGCGTCCTCTGCATCCTGCAGATGTATTCACGTATGCCCATAGGCGGGGAGGAACGCCCGAGATCGAGGAGAGGGTATCCAACTATTTGCCCGGGTCCATGGTACGTAGTCTGCCCACCCCGCTGGGTCGTGACGAAGTCGGCACCAATTTCTTGGAGACGCCTTGCCTCGGCCTCCACTTCTGGTGAAGTAGACAGTTGTCGTCGGCCACCAGTGTACACTGGCCGGTGTTGCAAAAGTAGGAGGACGTCTTTGTGGTCACCGGAAGTACGACGATGTAGGAGTTGGAGCGCGTGAAGGTGCTCTTGTAGAGCGAGCGTACGAGCGTAGGGCAGAGGCAATGAGAAATAATGGTAAAATATTGGTGGAAGACCCATGGGGTACGCGTAGTGCTAAGAGTGCTTGCCGTGTGACCGGTTGACCGCCGGCAGCATCATGCCAACGTTACCGAGGTCCGTATGACCTCTCTACGTAAATATCATGCTCCCAGACAAATTGGATAGCTGTCCTACTCTTATAGGAACCGTGAGATTTTCAGCGCAACTCCCATTTTTCTGGTCTCTGTGCAGTTGCCAAGGACCTGTTCAGTATCGTGAACTTGACTAGCTCCAGAACATATTTGCCACCAGTATGCCATCCCGAGGAAGAAGGAGCTTCATCATTGGAGTTGGCTGTACTGCCTTCATCAAGGTTGACTGAACCTCTATGAGCACAGAATCAGTTGAAGCTTACAAGTCGTTATAGCCGAGGGTCAAAGGTCGACAGAGGACGTATGTCAGACCTGCTGCGATACAGTGTACGTATTGATATGAAACTGTCATACCAGATGGGCTTGGAAGCTGGAACGAAGGCCCTCCTCGATGCTGGTGAGATGAGATGAAGCAACTGGAACTCATGTCACGCGTTCTGCTGCTGATCATGTTTGTAGGTATCACTTACGATGCGATTGAAATGGCTTTTGTAGGCTACTGCTACGGCGACTCCACTTCTGGTCAGGTAAGAGGTTGTCCGGAGCTTGACATATCCATCTGACTGACACCTTCCCTGAAGAGAGCGTTGTATAACTTGGGTATGACCGGTATACCGATCACCAATGTCAACAACAACTGTTCCACCGGTAGTACTGCTCTCTACCAAGCCAACAATATGGTGAAATCCGGGCTCGTCGAGTGCGCTCTTGCGCTGGGTTTTGAACGCATGGCGCGTGGCAGTCTCGGAACCAATTTCCCTGACAGACCAAGCCCTCTGGAGACGTTCCACGAAGCTACAGCCGAGGCCGAACAGCTACTCAGCAGTGGTCTGAATTCGGGTCCGAGTGCGCCGAGAATGTTCGCCTCCGGTGCTCAAGAGTACATGGACAAATATGGCGCGGAAATCAAACACCTTGCTATGATAGGTAAAGCGTCTCAATATTTCGTGGCGAAAGCCCTCTGAATACATCGCTTCTATAGCCAGCAAGAATCATCGGCATTCCGTTAACAATCCTTATTCCCAGTTCCGCGACGGCTGGAGCGTCGAGCAGGTGCTCGCCTCTGCGCAGATCAACAAGCAGTTGACCAAGTTCATGTGTAGCCCTACCTCGGTGTGTCGTTTACTTGTTGATCTGTTTATATACCTGTCACTCATACACATTAATCAGGACGGGGCTGCTTGTTGCATTGTAGCATCTGAAGATTTTGTGCATGCACATAATCTAGAAAATCAGGCGATTGAAATTGTGGCACAGGCGTTGACTACAGACGAGCCAGTGACGTTCGAGAGCAAGAGCGCTATGGAGGTGATCGGGTTCACCATGACCAAGAATTGTGCCAACCAGGTATTCCGCGATGCTGGATTCAAGGAAGGAGAGGGAAGAGACCAAGTCGGCGTCGTTGAGCTTCATGATTGCTTTTCCGCCAACGAAGTGAGAGCCTATTGTGCCACCTATTCACTGTATACTAACTTGACATACAGCTCGTGACGTACGACGCGTTGGGGCTCTGCGCACCAGGAGAGGCGCACAAGTTGGTGGAACGGGGAGACAATACCGTAAGTAGACCCATCATCATTCGATTACGTTTGCTCACAACTTTTCGAAGTTCGGTGGCAAGTACGTAGTTAATCCTAGCGGCGGTCTGGAGGCGAAGGGTCATCCACTTGGAGCTACCGGGTTGGGCATGCATTTCTATATCACCAGTGCGTTCATCTTGCCGCTGTTGTTACTACAATTACTAACTCACGCCTTCAGTGCAATTGCGGCAATGTAAGCTCGCTTATTTGTAGGAGACCCCAACCCGCTAACCTGTCTGTAGGGGCTGGTCCAATGCAAGCCCCTGGACTGCTTGATGGACCCGACAGGAGGGGCAAGTATGGCCTCGTCCATAACATAGGTCTCGGTGGTGCGGTTGTCTGTAGCCTTCTCCGTCGTCCCGAATTCTACAAAGGGGGAGGACAGGACGGAAGAGATAGGTAAGTCATGACAAAATATACTCCAGAAAATCGGTGACAGAGTCTCTGCAGGTTGGGTTATAATCACGGGCATGAATGTCGACCTGTTACGATGTCGGATGTCGACAAGGTGAAAGCTCACAAGAACTCTCCGTTCATCCTTCAAAGGGCCAAGCTATAAGCACCTCAATTTGTATTTTTAAGCAGTATATTTCCGAATCTTGAATAGCGTGCTTAACCGTGTATCCATACCGTTTGGATTCACTGCTGGTGATCCCCATTGAGGTCTTCCTTTCACGTTCATGGAAAGATGTGCTGCACCTTACCTCGCCGAATCAAGCCGTTCCGAGGGCTGTCGTTGTACGTAAAATCTGTTGGATATCTGAAGGAGATACACTCAACGTTCTCATCTCCGCAGCAGTGGAAGAGAACTGGGCTCCTCGCGCCATCGTCCACACGGACGTATATCGATTCTTGGGGTATACTAATATCCATCTTTTGCATTGTAATGCCCCTGAACGGAACACCTTTTCTACTGGGCTTCTGACCAACCACCTTACTCAGTGGCTTCGCCACGTCACATTTGTGAGAGTCCTTACATATCTCTTTTCCGCTCAGACTGACGTGAAAGAGACTGTATTGTACGGTGTGAATTGAGAAGCAGTGTCTATCATGTCCGAAGTTATTGGTCCTTCGATCTACAGTTAATGAGTGGTGTATGACTGAATAGGCGTTCCAGAATGTTACTCGGGGTATCATTAGCGACCCTTCGGAGATTAATCCGCAGCGTGCCACTGCTAACGCCGCCTTGAGGATGGTCTACCCCACGCCATATTGTCGTATTCCAACATCTCGGCTTCTATCTGTTAATGACGGGCTTAGGTTTCCGTGTGTCACCCTTCGCGCATGGTGACCCACTCACTCTACGGGGTGTTTTCTCCGTTATCGTCTCTACACTCGAATTCCAGCATTTCTCTGGTAGATGGAAGGACTAAGCGCAAATGCGTGCGTTAATCAATTATTCGGACATGGTAGTTTCGCAATGCTCACGTTTCGCAGACCTATACAGTGAAGTAGATATTGGGCGAGCCGATATAGTGCCGATGCGCTGACTCGCGCAGTGCCAGAATAGCTTTCTTCTGGATGGTACGACTTTTTGTAGCCTCAGTACGACAACATGAAGTCTGAGAAGATGTCGCAGACTAACCAGTTCTTCGTAGTCGTTATCGTGGGTGGATACTTGGATCATAATCGAGGAGTTCCGGATGTGTTAAGGTGGTATTTCGGAACAGAAATCACAGAGTGAGGTGAGTTGTCTGCCGCAGACAGCCTCGCTCGCCCTTATAAATTTTTTGCTCCTAAGAACGCCAAGTTGACTGCGCGGCATCGCATCTGCGCGTGTTCTTGAACGTGCGCAAGTACTATAGCACGAGAACGCCACCATGCTCATCGTGTTCACAGGCCTTGTCAAGTCCACCCGCTGCCACATTCTATGAATGCTGCTGCGCATCATGCCGACTGCTTAAACGGATCATCGTACGAGGACTTGCTCTTGGGTCGGTATAAATAGCCAACTCCCACAGCCCCATCCCGCCGGATCCTGACGAGCCCATTCGTGGAGTTCAAACGTATGGATATCCTCATTTCAACCACTGCGGAAGGCAATACAGCTGGAGGACATCTCGTCACCGTGGCAGTGGGTCCGGTACTCCTCACACCAAGTCCGCTCGGTGCGAGTTGCCGTTCCCCTGTTGTTCTATCAGCTACACATTACCTCCACCTGCGTCGTCTTTCTTGAGTAGATGTCGCTATTTTTGACAGTAGACATCTTCGTTGCAACTAAATCCCTTTATTCAAGTATCGCACAAAAACCAGAATCCGACAACTTGAATATAGTTCGGAAATGAGGTCATGAACCAAACGTACTTTTTTTTCTCTATTGATGTGAATAGGTCTCATCGATGCGGCCGTTCGCTGGCTAAATTAAGTTCGCAAATTTGAGAAAGTGGCGAACTTTCCAATGAAGCCTGGATGTACGAGATCGTTGATGTTATGTAGCTCAATCATAACTCACCAGATTTTAGAAATGTGTCACTCAGGTATGTTTCTGATGCCACACATTTCGCATGCGATATTAAGACCTACGTTCTAGGCTGGCGGATCGCGCTATCCTCGAGCATACCTTAATTGTGTAGTGTTTTCGTGCATCGCGTACGTTCATACCTCGCTGATTGCAACCTGTCTGACTTCTCATTATACAACACTATGCTACATGTCCCAATAATACAGGGTATAATTCACGCTGATGTCCTTTCCGAAAAGTAAAACTTCATCTCCTTGACTTTGGCTTCTTAGAGGACTTTGGCCGACCCCATGCAAAATTATCATCGTCCAACATCTCTGCGCTCTATTTCAAATTGGTATGAAAAACTGCAATAAGGACTGAGAAAAAATTCGACTCACGAAACCGGATTCAGCGGCAGTCGAACGGGACTCAAAGGCATGCAACGTCGGATGCATGGAGGGCTAAAGATTTATCAACGTTAGATCACTGTCCAGCAAACCGGTGTATCATTTCCACTCACCAACGCGATCACGAAGCTGTTCGACGAGTCGATGGAGTCCACTGAACGGCGGCGCCCGGTCTCAGAACGCTGCATCTGCAGAGTCAGAATCTAAGCGTTCGGTAAAGTAGCCAATTGTTACGCACACGAGAGCTTCCACTGAAGATTCTCGAGAGTGAAAGTGGTGCCATTGCAGAATAAAGGGCACTTCGAAGGCTTCAGAGAGATAGACGAGACGAGTGGGGAATTGTACTAGTAGCTCCATACGCCTTAACTTTTATATCCAATATTGAACGACAGGTGACTGCCTGACAGAGAGCCTGTCCGGAGAAGGCATTATGAAAGTTGAACGGATCTCCATATCCGAATAACGGTAGCCGCCGCCGCCGTACATAATCTATGTGTAACCAGCTGACCAAAGCCACTTGAATGGTCACGCATGGCTTCGCTTTGCATCGTCAGACCGAGGAGCGTTCGTGAAAGCAAGCAGGGAGCTCCGATGACGAATGGAGCAAGCCGCATTTGTTGCCATCTTTACCCTTCCTCATGCGCCCCGACAAATGCGTAAAGGGCCAATGTTGGCGCACCTGGGACGGCCGAAGGCATGTTTGGTCGGCCATATCGGCACGACGGTTCTCGGGCGTTTGCTGAACCGTGTAGTCCAAATGTGGCCGGCGTTCAGCAGATGATCCAACTTCACTATCATGTGATGCTGAATGAGCTCAAGCCTCAGTATCACTATCAGACCTGTACGCAACTTTGCTGTAGCGCATGTGAGCTCGTCGAATGATTTGGCATGAGCTCAGGCACTCACTCGACGTGTGGCATGGAAGAAGGTGACGCTATAGGCCCGGCGACTCGTTGTCTTGAAGTTTAAAAGCCACCAATCCTCCCGTGACGATGCTGACCAGACTCTGAGCGGTCACCGGTCACCGGTCAGCACTGACTCAGTACTTTCTTGGTTGAGCCTGCGCTATTGAAGCGGGCGTGCGCCGGTACCTGCTACCACACGACTGAGGACTCGTTGCCAATCAAGTCGCCAATGCGCCACTGTGATCATGATCGGTTCACGTGATCGTGTTTTCAGAGTAGTAAGTACTGTTGTGGGCGAAGGCAGCGGAGGTGGTGATGCGGGCATTGCCTTAGGTCAATATCAATATAGGACGTGTTTTGCACGTCAAGAATAGATATCCGAATTTTTTATTCCGTCCATGTTTCCTACGTCATCCTTTCCGTATAAGGTGGTGGCACGCTCTCTGCACTATCCGCCAAAGTCAAGCTGCTCGTATTCATCCACGAAACCACGCCCACGTTCCTCATCGTCGCTCCTGCTGCCGGAGCGGATGCTACCGGATGATCGCAAGGATAAACACCATCGACACCGTTGTTCGGAAGGTCGGCTCCAACAGTCGCAACACATGACAAGGACGTTCCTGAATTCGATCGTGAAAGAGGTGGAGAAAATATCGACGTCCTGGGAGTGATCGAATCTGCCATAGCCGATGGATGAGGTGCTGAAGTCTTGCCAACGGAGAGAACCTCCACACTTGGCTGCGCCTTCTCGACTGCTCCGCCAATGTGCAAAAGCTCACCGGTACGAATCCTATGGTATCGTTGTCGAGCCCATAGAAATACCGCTACTATGGTAAGAAGTAACAGGATGCCTCCAACAGTGGCAACAGAAACGATTGTGGTGCGGATTTTCGCACTGGGACGACTAGTTGTATGTGTGGGCGTGACAATAGGCGCACTGGAGTGACTAGCTGTGTTTGTTGGCTGGGCAATAGGCGCTGAGGTTGAAGAAGATGCAAGAGCACTGGTGGTATGTGTTGGCTGGACAATAGAGAATGTGGTCTCAGAGGTTGTGAGTGATCGCTGGGAGGTAGAGAATGTGGTCCGAGAATCACTTGCGAGAAGACTGGATGTGAGTGATTGCTGGACGGTAGAGGATGTGGTCCGGGAATCACTTGCAAGAAGACTCAGAGGTTTGGACATAGTTGAGGATGAGCTGACACTGGGCGGATCTGAGGACGCGCTTGGTGAAGACGAAGTATTGACTGGTTCTATAACTCGACTGCTCTTGACTGATTCTATAGCTCGACTGCATGGAATATCAACATAAGGACTTCTAAATGAGCATGAACATACTTACGAGTACACTATGTAATCAAAGAGGATCAAGGACGTGCTCCCCGTCCGTCCACCGACAAGTGAGAATTTATGCGGAGCGGAAGGCAACGACTCATTGACGTAGACAGGGACATTGTAGTCATAGGAAAGTGGCTGGGCCGTTGGGGCATGCACATAGGTGCCTACGAGCTCGTCATCGATGTAGAATGACATGTCTGAGCTCCCATTCAAGGGAGTAATCGTCTGCGCCAGAATACAGAAAACATAGATGGCGGACCCTAGAAATATTTCGAATTCATGAGAACCACGGATAGAGTGATTGATAGAGATAAATATAACTCGCCAAAGAACGAGATCTCTGCGCTAAGAAGTCCAGACTGCTCGCCATCGCTCGACGGTGTATATGGGCTCCCATCATGCCATGTACCCTGATAAGCTTGGGATGGGCTTGGTTGCGCAGCACAGCTGTTGCAGTTTTGCCCGACATTCCAAAAATCGGATGGTGTGTAGACAAATTGAGCTCCTGTTTCAGGATCGCCATACATATCGTCGATGGTGATATTGGTTAAGGCATCTTGTGCGGCGAGAGCCTGGATAAAACACAACAAATAAACACAAGAAAGGACAGGAAAAGGGAGGTTCAGGCGCATGAGGATTAAGGGAGAGCCCTGCCGCAGGTTGACACCGAAAGGAGAGAATTGCGATGCAGGGATCAATTCCCGCGCGGTAGGGGTTGCACGAGACGGCGAGCGATTGGAGAAGAATATTGCGACTATAAGCTGAAGGAGGGTGGCTGGTATCAACGTGTTGTTGTCGATATCAATCGTTGGCCGACTTAAATCTTCCACTGGTTCTTATATCATTGGGTTCTATCATGGAAAGATGTTAAGTGTTGGTTGAGAGGAAACAAGCATACATTCACATGCAGAGCGACCGAAACATGGCAAAGCGAATGGTTGAATCGCATTTTCCTGATCTTCAGACTTCTACAAATTCGTTTCTGAGCCTCGGAGAGCCAGCGCCAGCGCCAGCTTTCGAAATGCGGGCTTCGTCTGAGCTCGGACCAGGCTTCCATATGATATATAACCATCTAACGAGAGCAGAATCAGAAAGGAGTTGATGCGAACAGAATCAGGGCACACTTCATTCTGTGATCCTGAATGGTACTAAGTCACCCGCTGCGCTATACTTTGTCAATATGTCGAGGACACTCTTGGATTTGCACTCCTTCCAGGGACTGTACTGGACAAGTAGTATACCGAATATCAAGTTGGTAAGAGTGTCAGCATATAGCCGCTTGGTATGACGCTAGATCCGGAGAAGTAAAGGAGATGGCAACTATCCGGTGGTTTCAAGTAAAGCGCTCTTCCTGTGGCATGGCAACGAGAGCCAGTGCATATATTTAAAGAAGATTAGGCACAAAGCAGTCGAGCTGGAGACATCCAGGACTAACCTGTGGAAGCGATATGCGTCAAGGTCACCTCCAATTCCTGGCAAGTTCTTTCGTCATCTCTGCGCGTTTACTCGGTTTATGGAAGCATGGTAGCTGCGCCTCCAGACGCTAGCACGTCAACTTCCGGCGGCGACGGCCAAGCTTGGAATCACTCGGTCTGATAATAGCACTTCTGCAAGGTCTGTTTCATAATTGCAACCACATGGACCATTCTCAATCGAACATCAGGAAGCGCGGGTTCGAACATAGAAGGAACACATACAGATAAACATCTATAACCTACTCCAGATTGGAACAACTTCTTCCTAATATCGAAGGCTCGTTCAGAGAGCCTAGCTCCAGATCAGCTAACGTCAAAGCTTGGCCGTATTCAACGGCCTACAGCAACAGACGAGATCAAATGAGCACCCTCAAGACAACATACGTACGATGAGAGAGCACAGTACAACATCATCAAGCTTGCCGCCCATTCTGCTAGACACGATCACATGGTGCGAATCTCGTCGAGAGGACACCACCTTATACATGCGGATAAGGACACGGACTGGAACCATTGTGACGGTATAGGTCCGAACAGGATACCGTCCCATATCGCTTTCAAAGCAAGCATCCACAAAACATAGATAAGAAGCCAGCTATTACAAGTTTGCATCCTCTGACATGTAGACATGCATTAGTAGAATATGTCTAGCACCACCTGCCTCTAGGTATGCTCTAGTCTAAGGATAATCCGTCCGAACTCACGATAAAAATAAGTTCTATCCAAGTGGGCGCGCGGTGCATGGGATCCGCGTTTATGCGGGGAACGCAGTTTTCCAACCCTTTTTCAGTTGCTAGAAACATTACGAGCTTTATCAGGCAGTGAAGGGTAACGGGTAATGGCAGACATACCTCATAGAAGACGAACATGAGGACAGTGTTCGGTCCCAGACGAATGAAAGCCGGAGTCCACCCTTTGAAGAGGAAACGAGGGCCTTCCTCTCGCAAGGACTTCTTGAGCACATCAATAGGATGGTGCCTAGCAGACTGTACGAACAACGATGTGAGCTCTACTGAGAATGTGAAGGCGTCTGAGATACACTGACCGCCGACATCAAACGTGACCTCAGGACATCAGCAGGAGCGCAGACCGCTGTGGCAACACGATAGGTCAACACTTGTTGCATGATTGGAATTTGGAAACGGAATAAGACGCACTGGTTGCGACGGTCCCCGCTAAGAGACTTGCGACGGTATGCAGCAAGAGATTATCACGCAGCTGATAGTCAATGATTGGAAGAGGGTGCCGCAGCAACGTCGTCTTGAAGTAATCATAGCTACGCAAAATCAGTAGCAACCTCTACAAAGCCGACACTATTGCTTACGATCCCACTTGCGAGCCCTGGTGAGGTTTCGTCAGTTTGAAAACAATTTGGCCAGAAATCATGTACGCACATTCATCAACACCGCTCGCGTCTGGTGTCCGTTTTCGACTTTGTGAGATTGGCGGCAAGGAGTTGTCAATTAACGACTCACCAAGTTTGTTCCAATACCTCTGAACAATCCCCTCGGACCTTCTTCCCTTATCAGTCTAACCAGACCGCTCAACGCATTAGAATAATGGTATCGCTGTTCAGGCGGTCGTACAAAATCGCTGGTCATCCTGATGAACAGAATGTCTGTGCATGGTGCCCCCCGTTGACTCGACGCTCACAACATACTAAGAGATAACTCACCAGCAGGGTTCCCCGCCACGCCACCAAGCCCGCCGGCAACCATGGCAGCCGCCAATAACTCAGCTGTTGGTGGAGGTCCATTCTTCGACAAGATAGTCTTAATCTGATCATAGCTTCCCAGTCGGACCAGGCTATACGTCATTTGACGCAAGAGAGAGGCGGACAGCCCAGTATAGAGGCTTCTGAAGCCAGACTCCGAGATGCTAGTACGAATAATGGAGAAGATTGACGGCCGGCTGGTGCCAGCGACCGTCTGCAATCGACTGAGATGGGTCAGAAAGCGGATTGACGTCATTTCAAACAGTCGGACTCACACTTTTGTAAGGTCTAGAGGATGGGTGCAGCATGCTGCCACTGAAGCCGAGGATCAGCTTGCATACTGGACAATGAAAAGAAACGAACTCGCGCACTAGATGCCCCAACTCCTGCAATACATGATACATAAAACAGTTAGCATGATTATATAAAGCCAATCGCACGGCCAATACAGCACTAACCTCCGAGCCTGCATGGTGACCAGCTAGATCAGCTGCAGCACCACAATAGTCTAGGCATGTGACTCACCAGAAAGGATAGGTCTGCTGCTTGGCCATGGTTGAACTTCTTGTATCGTGGACCGTCCCTCAGCCCAATGTTGCCCTTTGGTACGCTGTTTTCATGGGCGTGAAACTTTCGAGCGCATGCTATAAGTAAAAGCCGATTTCGGGATGGCGGTTCGGAATGGCCATCACACGGCATTCCTCAATTCGTAATATGTTAGACTGATTTGTATAACACCTGTCCCAGTCTCTTGAACAACACATGGAATGCGCACTTCGCGCACCAAAAACTACCGAGGAGGCGTCGATGTTGATCATTACAGAGCTGCGTCCTGCATGCATGTACGGCAGAGGACATCCTTAATGGTGCGAGACGATTAATGAGCATGGTTTTCGGACTAAGCTCAGACCGTGCGCACAGTCATTTCATTCTGTGTTATACCCACTGATATTCCGAATAGCAGGCAGGCAGCGGGCCCGTCCGACATACGGGGTCAGCATGCGCATGTGCTTAGCTCTGCCAATTGGCTGTTGATTGCAAGCTGAATGTTGTAGCCTGCAGGGGCGCGGGGATACATGGTGGGTCTCGATATCGCGATTTGAACGACTCGCTGATGAAAGAAGCGTCGTGTTTGTAGGTGACTTGAATTTGAACGTCTCACTTCGAGGACGATTGATTCTTAATTCAATGACCCATTGAAGCCCCCAAGATGAGACCCTGCAGACGGATAAAGGTGGATCCTTCAATGTTCTGACGTATGTTGACCTATTTCTAGAACGAGTGAAAGTTTGGCTATCGCGTTTAAAGCTTTCTGACCACCGGTGTCTAAGGTGGACCTCCAATTATCTTCGCGAAGCATCACCCTTCGAGATAGTGCGAAACTGCTATGGCGACCATGTCAAAGGGCTTTGGAAGTATTGTTCAAACAGCAATAAGTCTGTGCCCCGTTCTCAACAGCATATGATGCTGGCCAGCTCGCTCTGGTGTTTTGTGTTCACAGATCTAGAGATGAAATGGTTGACCATTTCGTCCGCATATAATCTCATGGTGTATAAATTCCTGACCATATATTGCTCTCGCCTTGCAATTGTAATTCATGTACTGAACAACAGCTCCTTTCTGTATTTTACAACATGAATGCGCTGACTGTAAAGGGTGAACAATGGGTTGTCGCAGTGTCGAGGAAAAGGTCTGGGTCCGTGCGTAAGCAGAATAAGGTTGGTTCGGTTGGAACCGAAGTTCAATTAGCGCCGTGCGCGGTTGCGCGTCGCCTTTTTCTCTCTCTCACCGCCACCTCTGCTTTCTCCTCAGTCTCTTTCCTTGCTTTTCTCACTAGCTTCTACTTTACTCTCTCCAATCGCCGAACCATGAGCTCTCACGACAACGAGGAACTTATCGACTACGAGGACGAGCATGACGTGGTCCCCAACGGTGCCGCAGCGCCATCGGCGACGAACGGTGCTGCTGCTGTCTCAGCACCCGCCGTCGATGGTGAGGGCGACAAAGATAAGAAAAACTTTTCGGGCATCCATTCCACTGGGTTCAGGTAAGTTGGGAGTTTGTAGCGCATCACAAACTAGAAAACGGACGTTGACCCTATTTCTTCATCATCAGGGATTTCTTGTTGAAGCCCGAGTTGCTGCGTGCCATCAGTGATCTTGGGTTCGAACATCCCTCAGAAGGTCCGTTTTGATGGGTTTTCGTCGACTTACCCGGTAGATATTGATCTGTCAATCTAGTCCAACAGGAGTGTATCCCACAGGCCGTTCTTGGAATGGACGTCCTGTGTCAAGCGAAGTCCGGTCACGGAAAGACGGCTGTATTCGTGTTGGCGACTCTTCAGCAACTGGAACCGGTCAACGGCGAGGTCTCGGTCATTGTACTGTGCCACACCCGTGAATTGGCCTTCCAGATCAAGAACGAGTACACTCGATTCGCCAAATACATGCCTGACGTCCGTGTCAGTACTTTCTATGGCGGCACTCCTGTGGTGAAAGACGCCGACCTGCTTAGGGACAAAACCAAATGCCCGCACATCGTGGTCGCCACTCCTGGCCGATTGAACGCTCTTACTCGGGACAAAGTTTTGGATGCCTCCAAAGTCAAGCACTTCATTCTGGACGAGTGCGATAAAATGCTGGAACAGCTTGGTTAGTCATGCGAATTTCGGCCCCATCATGCCACCTGCTCCATGCACCCTTTGTTTCCGTCCCGTCGTCGGCCGTTGGGGATTTCGCAAGTTGTTTTTCACCTATCTGTATCCCTGGTTGCGCGATAGCGCTGAGCACCTCCTTCGATCGATCTGGGCACCGGTTGGCGGCACCTGGTACACGGGATCTGTTGAGGATGAGGAGCGAGGGAGGATGGAGAGGACGAATCAACGCGACGAAATCAACTCCGAGGGCTCGATGTCTGCGAAGATATTGAATCTATCGCCATCCCTGCGCCGAGGATGAGGGCCTGTGGTCGTTCTTGGCTACGCTTTCTTTTTTCTTCTTCCTCACCTCTGTTGCTTTTCCTTGCTGCATCTTGTTGTCGACAATTCATCTTACCTTTCACGCCATCGTCTCATTAGACATGCGTCGCGATGTTCAAGAAATTTTCCGGGCGACCCCTCATCACAAGCAAGTCATGATGTTCAGCGCCACACTTGCGAAGGACATCCGGGTGACGTGCAAGAAGTTTATGGCCAATGTTAGTCAATCAACGTGTCTTCGATTAGATTATATTTAACCTTTGTTTTGTGATAGCCCCTCGAGATCTTTGTGGACGACGAGACGAAGCTTACACTTCATGGTCTCCAGCAGCATTACGTGAAGCTCGATGAAGTTGGCAAAAACAGGAAGCTGAATGACTTATTGGATACGCTGGATTTCAACCAGGTGCGTGCGGCGATGTTGAGGTTCAACAAATGTTGACTCTTGAATCCTGCAGGTCGTCATCTTCGTGAAATCTGTGGCGCGGGCTATCGAGTTGGACAAGCTGTTGAACTCGTGCAATTTCCCGAGCATTAGCATCCACTCTAGTTTAGCCCAAGAGGAACGGTATGCAACGCTATTTCCTTGTTGAGGCCGGGGACTAATGAGTTACTGCAGCATCGCCCGATACACCGCTTTCAAACAGTTTGAGAAGCGTATCCTCGTCGCGACTGACATCTTTGGTCGTGGCATTGATGTTGAACGTGTCAACATTGTCGTCAACTATGATTGCCCTCCTGATGCTGATAGTTACCTGCACCGCGTCGGGTGAGTCACATTACTGTCATCGAGCCACGATGTACTGAAGGTTTGCGTTCAGTCGTGCTGGCCGTTTTGGAACAAAGGGTCTTGCGATTACGTTTGTCTCGTCAGAGAGTGATCAGGCGGTCATGGCAGCCATCCAGTCGCGGTTCGAAGTAGCTGTGGCTGAGCTGCCTGACCACATTGACCCTGCAAGTTACAGTGAGTCCTGCCCTCTTTTACACACGCAGTATGTAACGTTGATACACGTGTGTTTTAGTGACCTCGTAATCCCCGAAGACTCTTCCATTCTTATGTCTCTTCTTTGTTATTCGCGTAGCCTAATGCGTGATGTGTACCCATACTGTCTATCTCTTCTCCCGAATGGATATTTGTCTGGCCTTGAACGAGGGCTGTATAGTGTAAATTTTGCACCATGAGAAATGTGAAAGTTAAAGACAGAAAACATTTGTCGGATGGACATGGATGAATATTAAATTTTGGAACCGAAAGCTCGGGAGTGATTGTCTGTTCCGCGCCATGACGTCGGTGTGACTTATTCTCCGTGGAGATAGTATAAGCCTAGAACGATTACTACTACCCGTATTCACTTTTTCTTACCGCGACAATCAAGGCGTGTCGACAATATCCCGTTCACACTAATCGACGTCGGACCAACCGCCACTCGGCTGCCAACTCTGGTGCAGTGCAAAACTTACTCAGGACCATTACGGTTTCTGTCGAGGTCTATAGCATTCTCAGCCTCCGCCATCACATCGTCAGCCATCCATTATGCGCCGAAAATACACACAACCTGGTCTCCCGACGCTCTACTTCAAGGAGGGAATACTTTCGGTTCCAGGTTATACCTTCGAGAAGGCGGTGCCATGGGAGGATACTGGCAGCATGACGCTGCTCGCCGAGGGCACCAGTTTGCAGGATGGCACGAGTGTGTTGGCGAAGATAGCCCCTGCACATTCTAACGCATCCATGTGTCTCGAGCGGGAAGCACACATGTGAGTATCTACACTACTTTATATGAAGAGCATTTAACCACTAATCCCCTGCAGCCTCGAGCGGATGTCTACCTCCCCCGAAACTTCCAGCAC
Organism: Grifola frondosa; assembly: GCA_001683735.1. Lineage (NCBI taxonomy): Eukaryota > Fungi > Basidiomycota > Agaricomycetes > Polyporales > Grifolaceae > Grifola > Grifola frondosa. The sequence continues at coordinate 809,038 of LUGG01000001.1, read as the reverse complement.
GACCCTTAGAATGATTGATTTTTTCACCATTTCCCGCGGTAACGGCGATTGCGTTGTCCTCCTCCTCGTGCATCCCGGCCTCAATATACTTGGCCGCTACTTTCCCCCACTCAAAGTAAACAACCTGCTATTAGGCGACATCTCGCGCGCCAAACCGTCGCCAACACATCGTGACATATACATGATGGGAATTGACGAACCGTACAGCATGGAGGAGATGGAAGCTATCGAGATTATGGACCTCGCGACGTTCCTCGAGTTTGCCATTCAAGCGACACATTGTCTAGAGATGATGCACAGGTCCGGGCTGATACATCGAGAGGTGCGCGCCAATGCCTTCCATCTAAATCACCATAGCGGGCTCGTGCGGCTAGTCCATTTTGGAAACCGCGCGGTGTCATTAGAGCAGTTCGGCGTTCCTTCAGAATTCGTCCTGAAGGCGGACGCGTTCGAGGAGGTGAAGAAGTTCAGGGTCAAGGAGGCGCTATGTTATTTAGCGCCAGAACAGACGGGCAGCATGGAGTCGTTGACGGAGGACCATCGGACAGACCTGTACTCGTTGGGTGTGATGTTCTGGACATTGCTAGTGGGGCGGGGGACGATGCCGTTTGAGGGCGGTCCACTTGAACTTCTGCATGCGATAGTGCAGAAGAGACCAATGCCTGTGCATGAGGTCCGTCGGGACGTCCCGCAGGTGCTAGCGATGATCATCGAGAAATTACTCTCGAAGACCCCCGACGCGCGGTATCAAAGCGCGCACGGCCTCAAGGCAGACTTAATCGAGTGCCAACGACGACTATTGACAGCGGTCGCCCTTGTCTCTGACGAGCCAATGGAGCTGATCCCGTACTTTGACATCGCAATGGAAGACAGATATCTAGAGTTCACAATACCCAGTCCACTTTTTGGCCGGGATAAGGAACTCGAGACAATCCGCAATATCATCCGACATACCTCGACGAGCTACTCGCGGCACATTGGTGCTAGTAGAGGGTCAATCATCGTTGGGTCATCTGGCAGCGCAACTACTGCTACGGTGGGGACGGGCACTGGTGATGACCCAAGCGAATCGATGTCATCGAAGAGCGAGGTCTCAGGGCAGATGGGGATGTCGCCCGAAACATCGAGTCCGAAGCTGTCGTCAATAAAGGCATCCGATCTGAGTTCTGTGGCTGCGGTGAGCACAAGTTCTCCGGTTACGGCGAGCGACGGACTGCGAAGAGTCGCGTTGGGCCCGTCCCAAGGTCGGGCACGAACTCACGCGGTGGTCATCCTGGGCCCCCTGGGTATGTGTGGTTAATTGCTTTAGTTTGAACTCGAGTCTCACTTCTGTTCGATAGAGCCGGGAAGAGCTCTTTGGTCTTGGCCAATCAGGCCAGATGGAGATGTGAGTTCTATCTTGTCTGATATAGATCAAGTCACCGGACTGCTTACGCTTTCAATAGCTCACGGTTTATGGGGCCAAGCCAAGTTTTCGGATGGAGAAGCCGCGCCATTTGCTTCACTGGTAATAACTTCTGATTCTTTGTGGAAGTTGCCGCTGATACACGCATTGCAGTTGGCCTGCATGTCACACGTGCTCCGACAGCTCATCGTGTTCCACACGGACCTTCACCGGTTTGTCACTGACCTGAAGACGCGGTTAGGTCCTCAACTTCAAAACGTCCAGCTACTTTATGAAGGCGCGCCGGAGCTCCGAGACATTCTTGCGCTGTTCGACATATCAATTGACTCGCCCGAGGAGCTGCTGGAGACGAACGAGCTGCGTGCGCGCTTTCAGTCGTTGGTGGAGAATGTCTTCTCGGTTCTTGCGGAAACTCGTCTGTTCGCGCTATTCCTGGACGATCTTCATGAAGCCTCTGAGTCGTTGAGTTTCATTCAAAAAATTTTCCTTTCGTCTCCACTCATGTTGAATGCAGTTCTTTAGATCTGATTAATTCTCTTGTGAACTCGCGCAGTCGTATTGTAGGTGTAACATCCTACTTTGGTTCGAACATCATACTGATACGTACGCGCACGTAGCTGATCTTTGCGACTGTGCGCTCTGACAAACCGTAAGTTTTCCATGTTCTACTACGTAGACCATTCTGACAGTATCATGACGTCAGAGAGATAGTGGAGAAGATCCGCCAACACCTTCTCCTCTAAATCTTCTACGTGGCTCACTCTTGAACCTCTTAATTACACTGCCATCTCATCCTTGGTTGCACGGACATTACACCGATCAAAAGAGGATGTCGCCAATCTGTCGCGGCTCATACATGGCGCATCAGAGGGCAATCCGTTTTCTGCGAGGGGTATCCTGACCGGTCTTCAGCGTCAACATCATGTATGTGGATTTTTAATTGCCCGCGGATTCATGGTCTGAAGCATGCGCTACAGATCAAGTACGATTGGGACAAGAATTATTGGGAGTATGTGTTCCGCGCCGTTGAAATTGTATATCGTCTGATCTGTGTTGTCCAGTTTTGATATCCGCGCCATCGAGTCAAGTCTGTTCGACAAGACGACAGATCGAATCCGGCCGATCTAGGGTACCTGATCCAACACTTGCGCGAGATACCGGAGGATGCGCGGAAGTATATCATATGGGCATCGTTCTTCGGGCCGACGTAGGGTGTTTCAGCAAAGGTTACACGAATGTCTCACTGAGTTTCTGATCCATCAGGTTTAAGGTCACCGAAGTGGCGTTAATGATGGACTGGGAAGACTCGAGCGGTAGTAGCGGGAGCGAAGAGGAGGCCGAGGACATGTGGAATGTGTCGAAGGCGGTAACGTATATCCGGGAGAACGCTCTGGGCACGAGTCGTGTATCGATGCGCGGTCTGCAGACTGCCATTGCCGAGGGATGGCTCGTGCAAAGGGCGCGAGACATGTGTAGCTTTGCTCATGATCGGTATCGCCAAGCTGCTCAGACTGAGGCAGAGACACTCTCGGAAGAATCTGTACAGAAGATGTCGTTCAGGGTGCGTGGTGCTTCTATAAAATATTTCGCTATTTTTCACATTCTACCTATTGGCAGATCATTCTCATGATTGCATGATGCTACGCCTGACGTGTATCGAATAGCGGAGCACGCCAAACGGTAAGTTGGACATTATAGAAGGTTGAATGGGCTGATTCATTTGATACAGCTGTTTACCACTCCTGCGCGTACATGCGAAACGTGATGAGCTCCTGGAATTGTCGATCGATTCGGGCGACTCGGCACGGGCGCGGGGTGCGCACGAGGTACGTTTCATACGATTGTGAATGCAGGTCTCTTGACGTGGCCTGATGTGCGTTGTCAAAGCTCGCCTTACAATCATACCTCAACGCTCGTTCCCTCCTCGATGACGATTCCTGGAGATCGGACCCTGCGCGCACGGCATCCTTGTACCTCAAACTTGCTGAGTGAGTAGCGTTCTAATTGTGCGTCTTCTTATTCTAATACCCTCTTCTGACCTTTAGGCTTTATACATGGAAAAGTACGTGCTTATCCTAATGATCCCATTGCTTCTAATGTATATTCCATAGGCGACTTCGTACTTTCCGACAATCTCCTCCAGGAGTGCCTTCTGCGAGTTGAGAACTCGGAGGACAAGGCGCGCTTATTGCGTTTACGCTCCCGCAATCATGGTTGCGTGGCAACTATACAGCGGCCCTCAACGATACGATCCTTGGACTACATATACTTGGAGTTGAAGTGAATTCCGCACCGACCAGGCGCGAAGCTGATGTCATGTTTGAACAAGTGAAGAATGAGATTCTTGCCGTAGGCTTCGACGACATCTTGTCCATACCTAGAGCAAGGGATTCACGAACGGATCTAGCAATCGCCCTTCTGAATGATGCTGGTGTGTTAAGCTTCGTATGTAGTACTACGCGCTCGCTGACACTCTGCAGGTACGAAGCGTGGTGGAGTACTGGAGAAGGTTTTGCAGATGTTATCGGTTTGACGGTGAGCTGACGTTACCGCCTGGAAACGCAACCTTCTCTGAATATAAAACTCCAGACGATACAACTAGCATTGCGGTAAGTCCGCACTTGAACGATATCGGCCACAAGTTAATGACGCTTTTCATAGGTCGGGAATGTGTCCAGGGACGGCTTTAGGATTCTTCTGGGCGCTCGGAGGTATGTTTCACTTGGAACAAGTATCTTTCTTATTTCCATGTGCTCATGAGATTGTAGCTGCCGCTGAAAGAAGAGAGCTCTTCCGTTTCTCAGCTGATCTGGGTAAACTCGCGTTGCGAATTGCTGAGCAGTACGGAACCAGTTTCGAGAAATGGTGAGGATGCAAGCTTTGTCTGACTAATCTATGGAGCTAACCTTCAACAGCCGAGCTTTGCTCCTCTTCTCTGCCATGGTATCTGGTTTCGACAATGTTCACATCCGTGCCAATTTAGCGCGGCTAGAGGAGGCTTTGAAATACGGCCAGAGTTCTGGTGATAGGTGCGCGTTGTATTGCGTACGTCGTTGGAGTATGCATCTCACCGTTTCTGTCCTAGGGTCTACACGAGTTTCTCGAGCGCGCATATGATTGTCACCAGACTGTATATTTGTGACCATAGTAAGTAGTATGTGCTTTGTGCGTATTCGTATCTAACTGAGCCACGCATCAGTAAGCGAACTCGTAATCGCAGCTGAAGAGGTATGTCGCTGTGATGTGCTAGATAATCGTTACTCACTATGTGCGTTTAGTCTCTCGCTGATATCAAGTTGTGGACGCCTAGTGGCCATATCGCCATTTTGGCGCAAGGTATGCGATTGATTTTGTTAATGTCGGCCGGTATGCTTACCATCGGCAGGCACTCTTAACTGCATCCGCGCTATGGGAGGATTTACGCTTGCTCGGTCGGCGGAGACTGCTTTCGACACTGCCAATTTCAAGGAGTCTGAATATCTAGCGGAAATTGAGGCTGAGGGAAATCTTGCTGTTGCATTAAACTGGTATGTTTTCAGATTAGTTATGGATGCGATAATGCTAAGACGATGATTTAGGTATAACTCGTTCAAGGTTCGTCTCCAAGTCATCTCGCTGTAGATCTTGCCACTGAGTTGTCGCTCTAGCTCGTCGGTTATTTCTGTCTAGGATACGTTGAAGAGGCTGCTGCCCTCGGATTCTACGTTTACGAGACCCGTGATAGAAATCCGAAGTAAGAAAGATGACATCTCTACCTATGGTGTGCTCATACTGTTGGTAAATAGTTACAGGCACACTCGCTATGCTCTTTTTTTTCACAGTCTGGCCATGATCAATTGCCTTCGTAAGGGAGGACTGTCGAAAGAACTACGCAACCGCTATCTGAAACAGATCGAGATCAACCAGTCGTATATCAGAAAGTGTGTCAACCATCGCGTCCATTGGCCGTATTTTCTCATGTTGCTGCAGATGGTTATCGCCCAGCCCGATCAACACAAGTGCCTGGGTGGCGTTGGTAGTGCGTAGAGTTTTACAGTTTCAACTGACTGATGTTAACGTCAGGCCCATAGGACGCCGAAATGGCATCTTTGTTCAATAGTTCCGACGCTTTCAAGTTATACGATGTAGCGGTCAAGTATGTTGTGCAGACAATCTCCAATTCGTCACTGCTAACGAGTATTATAGACTTGCTACTAATAATGACTGGTTGCTTGAAGGGGGTTGGGGCATGTATCTTGTATGACCGTCCAAGATGACAGCTTCACACATGCGACTGATGCGCCGTTTTATAACAGCAAGGATGTCATTTTGTTCGTTGTGGCGTAGAAGGCCTTGGAGGTGAACTTCAACGTCGAGGCATTGCACGTCACGCTCAATGGGGCGCACGCGGAATAGTGTGCGTATGGAAGTTTACTCGTCCGTGACTCCCCTCACAACATATCTTCTAGTGATCATTTATCTTCGCTTCTTGAATCACGGTCACAGCCCACGTCGTTGAAGCGTCACGTCTTCGCAGCGGATGTGGCCGTTCAGACCGATAGCGTCTTAATGAGTACACAGCCACGATTGCAGGGTCCATTTGAGCGACCGAAGGTTGATTCCAGCGAAGAGGATGAAATATCCAGCTTGACCGCTGCTGATCTAGCATCCGTTCTGAAGTGGAGCAAGGAGATCTCAGGCGATATCAACTTGTCGATGGCGTTACAGCGACTCACCGAAATCGCCACCGGTGAGCATCCAAACGACAAAAACCTGTTCAATCTATTCACGAGTTTGACCCAGAAACCTCGGGGAGTCAAAACACATGTGTTGTTATAGCTCGAGAGGCTGGGGATTACACTGTGGCGACAAGCATGAATCCCCCTGAATCATGCCAGGTTCACGAGTAAGTGCACGAAAATGACCTCTTATGACCTTCATTAATTGTCTGCATAGAAATCCAATGCCTATCCGAGCTATCGCCGATCCTCTACGCAGAACTATTATCCAAAATGGTAGCACTGTCCTCTCCCTTCATTATGTGCTTTTACTGAACTATGACTAGCCCTGAATTCCAAGGAACGCATATATTACGAGGACGTCTCTTCGGAGCCTAGATTCTCTTCTGAGGCTCAGCATAGCCCTCACAGATCTGTTATCTGCTTACCGATTTTCAGCAATCGTGGACAGACTTTTGGAGCGGTGTATCTGGCTTCCAAATATGCTTTCTCGCCGAATACAGTCACTATTTTGACTCTTCTCTGTCAACAAGCTAGCATCGGCATTTCCAATGCATTGTTGTTTCGTTCGGTGCAAGCTGGTACGAGGGAGAATTTAAAGATGATCTCTGCCCAAAGAGATGCTCTTGAAGCTGCACGCAGGAGTCGGGAGGATGCGTTGAAAGCCACCAAGGCAAGAAAGAGAGCTGCCTTCATCCTACGCCACAATACTGAATGATATCTATCTAGATCAAGAGCAACTTCTTGGCTTCGATGAGCCACGAGTTGCGGACGCCTTTCAGGTGAGTTTGCTTGCCGTATCAAATTCAAATATCTGACATTCCGGCTAGTTCATTCTATGGGCTTCTTGACATTCTGAGCGGAACTGAGTTGAATGCAGGGCAAAGAGAGATAGGTGAGGATCTATGGATTTGCGAGCAATTATCCATACTAAAGGGCGCTTTTAGTTCAAACGGCTAAGCAATCGTGCGAGCTTCTTTTGAAGGTGAGCACTACTTCAGACGAAGCAATTGTTCATTGATTCAAGATATGTAGATCATCGACTCGATCTTGGACTACAGCAAGCTCGAAGCATCGGGTAAGTGACACCGACTTACATCTTCCATGTCTTGTTTACATGATGCGCCTTTACAGCTTTGAAATTAGAATTCTCTGACTTCTCTGTGGAGAATATGATAGCGGCATGTAACTTCTTTCAGTCTATCCTGACATTTGCGCTTATGGTCAATCAGGACTGCATGGAATTGCTGTTGCCAATGGCGGCAAAAAAATTGGACTTATCCTATAATATTGAGCCCGACGTGCCTCCATGTATGTGCCTACCCTCACGATAACCCGCGTTCTCACCACTTTTTAATAGGGGTTAAGGCTGATTACGCACGAATCCGACAAGGCATGTCACTGCTTTTGAATTCAATAAATCTATTGTCACTCATCTCAATGCAGTCTTGATGAATTTGATCGGCAATGCTGTCAAATTCACTGCAAATGGATCAGTCCGGGTGATTTGTTCTGTAGATGCTGCTATTCCTCCAACCCCTTCAGAAGTTCACTTGAAGTTCGGCATTCAGTGAGTACTTTATCTCGACACCGTGATCGTGTTCTTACTTCATATCTTCGATAGGGACACTGGCATTGGGTTGAGCTCATCGTAAGATCTTCAGCGTATCTGTTGTGCAGCACCCTAATTTATTCGCCTCAGGGACGTTGACCAACTATTTGTTCCTTTCCAACAAGCCGATAACTCTTCAACAAGACGATTTGGAGGAACTGGTCTAGGTTTGTCCATATCACGGCAACTCGTCAAACTCATGGGCGGTGTCATCGGTGTTCAATCCGAACTGGTGTGGGTTCAACATTCTGGTTCACAATCCCGATCGAAATCCATGATTCAGAAGAGTCACAACAAGTACGTTTTGTGCAAATCTCTGTGCTTTATGTGATTATCAATGATGTTTATCTGCATACAGGCATTCGCGGAAGTACAGCGTTTGAAGTCGCAGTTGATGAAGCCACATCCGCTACGAATACTCATTAGCTCGGTCTCAAGTGCTACGTTATCACTCCTGAGCACAATGTTGAGTGGCTTCTATGTGACATCGGTCTCGTCCATCGAAGAAGCCGAAGAACACTTACGGAATGCCAAGTTCCTTCACCCTCCTCTTGATTTCGTGATACTTGATGATCAATCAGAAAGTCGCGCCGACGATCTCGCCCGCACTCTGCAATCGCTGCCATACGAATCACTACATGATACCAAGATTATACATCTCTTTACTCCGACGACCGACAACCTTTCGGGCGCTCCCATGTTGAGGAACGATATTGACATCCCCGCGGGCATAGTTCGAATGACAAAGCCACCACGGCAAGCGAAATTGCTACAGATGCTTGCCGGCTTGAAGAATCTTCTTGATCACGTCCCAACCGTGCCGGTAGCCAATGCAGCAGAACTCCGGAGGAGGAAGCGCTTTCTCAACGCACGTTGTACGGGAACGTTTTAGTAGCAGAAGGTCAGATCGCTGTGATCACGTTCTATCGGTGCTCACATTGTTCATCCCAGATAATCCTGTTGCCCAAAAATTGCTCATGAAGCAATTGGAACGGTATGATTTGAAAGTCGTCGCCACGTCCAACGGTGAAGAGGCTATCACTGGTAAGTGGATGTCAAGGTATTTTCAGATCTTCACTGACTTGAGTCTTGGCAGAGTGGGAGAGCCATGAGCCAGGCTACTTCAGCGTGGCTTTGTTCGATCATCGTAAGCATGTACGTTGCTATTTACTCCTCATCGCTTAATCATGCTCTAGATATGCCCATCTGCGACGGCGTCGAGGCATGCAAGCGTGTTCGGGTACTAGAGAACAAGCGTAGAGTGCCAATACTACTTCCCAGTGAGTAGTGTCCGACACGCCCATCTAACAGTACTGATACAGTTTAAAATAGTTGTAGCATTGAGCGCCGATTGCCAAGAGTCCACCAAGCAGCTATGTCTCAGTGCTGGGATGAACGCCTTCTTAAGTAAACCGTTAAAGAAATGTGCGTGTTTCTGCTCGTGTCTTTCTTGTGATAGTCGACTCACTTTCTATTGGACTTATAGATGATTTGCTAAGTCTTCTCACAATGTTCGCGCCACCTACACGACCGTCCAATACACCACAATGATGTTTATCTATTAAATATTTGTCCGGTGCTTGCTCAGTATCATCATTGTATTCCGCCTGTGTAGTAGTCCGTCTCTCTGTTGTAACTCTACCATACGTCGTCGTATAACACCGCACGGACCGCCCAGTGTTTTGGATATATACCCTACCATGCCAACTCGTGTAGCTGCTCATCTACAATACTGTGTCTACCTACTTGTGAACTGAAGTCCTACTGTAGACGTATAGAATCTTCAAGCCGCTAGCGGCGGTAGCGGTCCTTTACGGAGCCGCGCAAGGATAGGATCGTCCCCGAAGTAGACAAACGCCAACACTGTGAACACGAGGATCAACCCCGCGTCAAAGAGGCAGATTATCGTCCATCCGTGCTTCAGGCGATCGTAGAGCTAGAATCGCGAGACCGCCAAGTTCAGCGTTCTGGCATCGTCAACGGATATGCTACTTACTTGACCACCTATGATGGGCCCTACTGTAATGAGAGCGTGAGAACTGTCAATATCGGTGCATGCAAAATGGTTTCTTACTTGCAGAGCCAATGCCGTAGGTGAGATTGAAGACACCATAGACATGTGCATCTGAATGTGGTGGATAAGTGGATGTGGGGACAGGATAGTGGACATCACGACGTACAGCCTACGCCGTCCAGCTGCCGCGTGATCGCAGCAAGTTCTGCGGTCAATGGAGACACAAGTCCCGACACGAAGAACCCTGCATCGCAGAAAAGTCAAGGTTTGGAAGCGGGATAAGGGCAATGCTCACCTTCTAATGCGAAAGCGACAATGAAAAATGGAAGCGAGCGTTGTACTATAAGCAACACCGCCCACGGGAAAGCGCAAGCGAGCAATACGAGAGTGATTTCTGCCGCTCCTTTCCGATCTGTCCACCAGCCGGATAAAGGTGATGCTGGGCGAAGGTAGTTAGATATCGATCGGTGAAGAATCGAACGGAAAGCGCCCACAAAATATCGTAGGCACGACGGCAGCGATGTATATCAGCCCCACTTTAGATGCATTGAAATTCCATACACGTTGTAGATGTAAAGGAAGTGTCGGCTCCACGGTCGTGATCACCACGCTGTGATTAAATTTCAGAGCGTGTAACAAAACAAAACTGCCATTGCACATACCCATTAATTAGTGTGCACATGAATACGGCGAGAGCTCTAGGGGACCTAAGCATTGTGATTATTACCGCTTGGAAGGAAGCACGAGGCTTCGCGGTGATGACTTCATGGACAGCAATCGGGTCATTTCGCAGTTCTTGTTGGACTTGACTATCGGAAGGATCAGGGTCTGTCGATGCCTTTTCAGGTGTATGATCGGCAGATGTCGGCGGAGGCACTACAGTTTTCTCGGCGAGCTCTGCTTCGGCGGAAGCGACCTTTGTGTATTGTGCAGCGGGATCTACGCCCCACTGCAATGCATCTTTGCGCTCGACAACGAGTAATCGGCCAACAAGATCCATCGCCGTTACGATGATTCCGAATATGAACGGCCCACGAATGCCGAAAACCTCGTACAAGGCTCCCGCTACTGGAGGGCCTACAAGAAAACTATGAAAGGTCGCTCGTAAGAATCCAGATGGAGGCATTGTATGATCACAGAGGAATTACCCAATCGCAAGTCCAGCCATGGCAATGCCAAGCTGTCCTACAGAAAATGATATCGGCGACAAACTTGAGAACAGATCTGAAAGACTCACTGCCAACGATAATTTCGGGGGCTGTGTCACAGCTATCTAACAAAAAATCGAGCAGGGAGTTGGTCAGCATTGAGGGAAAGGGAAGAATGGTTTTAAACACTAACATCAAAGCCAAACCAATTACCCATACAACGAAGAGCTGATTCCTTGCAATATTCGGGCTAGGACCATGACCCAGTACTTTCGGGCCTCCATGAGCAGAATTTGAGAACCTATCAGGGCAAGTTGTCCGCCAAGTAAGGGTATCTTCCTATCATTATAAAGTTCTGAGAAATATGCAAGGGGAGGCGTTGCTAATGGGAGAAACTTTAGAACCATTCTTCATTGAACTTTGAAAAAAATTCCCACCCAGGACAAGCCCTCCAGACTGGCAAGAGAAGACGTGCTGAGATTGTTTCGGATTGCTCAAGAGAAACGCCTACATAAGCAAACAACAACCATCCAACGAGAGCTGAGACTCCATGATATCCTAAACGTTCGAGTTCAAACGGCATCACCGGGACGACGATAGAGTACGCAAGTAAATCGGTGGTTATGCCTGGTATACCATTTTTGAGATATGGAATGCAGATAACATCAGGAAAAATTATAACTCACCGAGACCCACCACTGCAAGCGTTGCGCAAATCTGGTTAGTCCAAAAAGTGGTCGTAGATAGCAGAACCTACCAAACGTCACAAACCAAACAGAGCTCCTCCAGTGTAGACCAAGCGGTTTTCCGACCATGTTTGCGAATATCGCAATACGTAACGTGTGTTCTTGACGACTAGGAGTGGCCAGCTTTGGTCGCACCTAGCTGCACGAAGCTGAGAGTAGTCTGCCGACTGCCATAGTGATCGGGTAAGATGTGACTTCCAATTTGCCGCCCCGCAGCACACGGCACAGTGTGACGCGTCGGTGGCGCGTCCAATATACTTAACACACAAATGCCAGAGCTACCCGGTGAAGATACAGTTGCTGCTTATAGCATTTGATTTAGCTCATACCGAAAGTAGAAGTCGAACGGGCCACTCGTTTAGTTAGGGATATAGCCCTGAATAAAAAAATCGTGAAGGTTGAGACCGTAGAAGACACTATCGTTTTTTCAGGTGTCTCTCATAACATTTTCGTAAGTTATGTCACCACTTGTCTCCCACACTGTCCTGATACTTTGATAACCTCTCGTCGATGAAGGGAAATGAACTCGCAGGAAGGACCGTAAAGAATGTCGGAAGATACGGCAAGTTGCCGCAGAGAGCTTTTCATGCAGACTACCTTTCATATTAATGCGACTACTAGTACACAGGGAAAGTTTTCTATATCGAGCTCGACGGCAAAGGCAAAATGCCTGTCCTGCATTTTGGCATGACGGGAATGCTTCAGGTACGCAAAAGAATTCGCGTTCAGTAGCTGTGTTTTCTAGGTATATTGATATACTTTCACTCAGGTAAAAGGCCAACTGCCAACCTACTACAAAGAGACTCCCAGGAAGGCATCCACAGATTGGCCACCCCGATTCGTGAAGGTACTTATGCATGCGCGGTCCGTGCTGTGAATCTCGCCTGAGCGCATATTAGTTCATCCTACATATATTGGACGAGTCCGACGGCAGCGTCACAGAACTTGCCTTCCTGGATGCCCGTCGGCTAGGTCGCATTCGCCTCTGCACTTCACCACTTACCGAGCCACCCATATCCACATTGGGCTTCGATCCTATACTTTCCATGCCTGATCTGGAATACTTCAAAAAGGGCGTCCGGAAACGGTCGTGTCCTATCAAGGCATTGCTTCTTGACCAGTCCTTCAGTGCAGGCGTCGGAAATTGGGTAGCGGGTAAATATCTCCTATGATAGCATGCTGTCAATATTTGACGCGTCTTAGACGAGATTCTCTACCATGCACGCGTACACCCGGAGCAGCGGTGTAATGTCTTCACCGACCCCAACTCGAGGCTCTCCATACACAAATTGCTGAAGTATGCCGGATTGCCGTCGACGTCAACGCTGATGATTCCAAGTTTCCCGATAACTGGCTGTTTAAACACCGCTGGGTGTGTTGTGCGATTGCCCATGTCAAAGTTCGCTCACATAGGTCGCGCATATATCCTTCAGGGAAAAGGCAAGAAAGAAAAACACACAATGACTTTGGTCCGCATGTATATTTCGTTCTCTATTCATCATCATCCTGAAGAAACCCTGGTATTTTGCAGCCTACTGGAGAGCCAGCAACTATTAAATGGATCACAGTGGGAGGACGGACATCTGCCTATGTCGCTGAACTTCAGAAACTGACAGTTGCTGGAACGGTAATGTCTTTGTTTTATGATGTGTGTCGAGGCTCATAGTTACACAGATGCAAGTTGACCAAGATAGCGAAAGCAACCTTACTTCATTATTAGCTTCAGAACGTGACGCTAAACCTACGACTAGCCGTAAACGAAAGGTACTGCCACTGCGAGCCTCACTCCGAGTCTCCTCCCATTGATATTATGTTCATGAAGGTTTCAACTACTTCATCAAGTCGAGTTCTTAGGAAAAGAACGGTCAAGGTGAAGGCAGTGACATGAGAGATGCACTTCCACGTACATTGAACTATCCTGGGAGAGACGATTATGACATCTGATAGTCTGATAGAGTGATACAGTAGCGACGAAGTCTAACAAATTACGATATTGCTGGTACGATGCGAGAATGGTCAACATAATACACGGTACATAATTACAAAAGGGACCTGTAAAACGGAGAAATCGGGACGGATTGTAGTGTCCAGCTAGAACCTGAAAGAACAGACCTCAGAAGACAAAACCGTTATCGTGAGCCAGAAGCATACTGCTGAGGGTATTGTACTCCGTATCCTGCCGCCTGAGCCTGAGGTTGACCCTGCGATGCCATTGCCATTGCTTGAGCCTGTGCTTGAGCTTGGGCTTGGGCTTGCGCCTGCGCCTGCGCCTGAGCTTGGACTTGCGCCTGAGCCTGGGCTTGGGCTTGTGCCTGCGCATGCGCCTGTGCCATCCGCGCATTGTCTTGCTGCTGCTGTTGTGCCACATACATCGACTGTGCCTGCACATATGCCGCTTGCGCCTGCGCCTGTGCTTGTGCCTGTGCCTGCGCTTGCTGCTGCTGAATCTGCTGTTGCTGATGTGCATGCGGATGCGGGTAGTTATACGGCGGAGGTGCCATCGCGCCGGGAGGGGCAACGAGGCCAAAGGGCAGAGCGGTGGTGAAGTAGGGGTGAGAGAGTGCGTCGGCAGCAGTTATGCGCTTAGAGGGATCGAATTGGAGAAGACGCTCGAGCAGGTCAATGGCTGCGATAAGTGATAAGGCAAGCGTGAGCAACCATGTCTAAATGGGCGAAGAGTGGGACATACCCTGAGGCGATGCTTTGGGCAGAACTTGCTGGAAGGGGATCTTTGGATAGCGTGGGTATTGCTTCTGATTTTGTACTTCCGTTTGCTGCAAAGCAAATGTTAAGTTCCTTGACATAATCGATGCAACTTTTTCACTTACACCTTCCGTAGCGATTTTGCGGAGTGTGCGTTCGTCTGGAGTACCAATGACTCGCATGATATGCAATAGTTGATCTTGGTTGTCCCTCCCGCGGAACAACGGTACTCCAGAAATCATCTCGGCAAAAATGCAACCACAAGACCAAACGTCAATAGAGGTGCTGTACGTCCGAGATCCCATGAGAACGTCTGGAGCACGATACCACAATGTGACAACCTGCCCTTGCTTTAAGCGAGGAACAATGCTTGACAAAAATGCGAACCTACCTCGTTCGAGAACGTGTTCACAGGAACACCAAAAGCTCTTGCAAGTCCAAAATCGCCCAACTTCAGTTCACCCTTCCTGTTGATCAACAGGTTCTGTGGTTTGAGGTCGCGATGCAGGACTCTGTTTTCATGACAGAAGGCAGTTCCCTTGAGGAGCTGATACATGAAACTCCGAATTGTTACCGGATCCAAAGCTCCTCGATCGCCATGTACGTCCATATACTTTTTGAGATCTCGTTCGCAATATTCGAATATGAGGATGAGCTTTGTCTCCGTGTGGATCACGTCATAAAGACGGACAATATTAACGTGCTTGAGCTCCTTCATGAGCGAAATCTCACGGATTGCGGTGGAAGGAGTGCCTTCTTCGGCATCAAGGTGGATCTCCTTGAGCGCCACAATTTCATTGGTTGTTCTAGACCTTCCCTACAATACCGTGTCAAAAAGCACGGTCTGAACGTACGGAAAAGGCTCACCTTGTAGACCGTGGCGTATGTACCCTCCCCTACACGAATCAGTAAACACTCCGAGCTATCACAACGAATCCAATAATTCACCTAGTTTCTCTAGCTAGTGGATACTTAGTCTCGGAGTGATAAGCATATTCAATGTCTACTCACTTGCACGTAATTCATGATCGATGGTGCTTAGGTTGATGAGGCTTTGGTTGGCTTTCCAACTTGCTCAGATGAAAGGCGATATGGGAGATGGGGTTACAGCAAAGAATACAATGATTAAGTAGAATATAAATGAAACCGATTCCAGATCAGACGATAACTGGATGTTGGCCAAGAGCCGTTGGAGAACACGATGGTTGAAGCAGAGATGTTCTTCAACAGCGGTCGAACTTTCGCTGGAGGTTATGGTCGCACGTGATTAGATCTTCGATCTTTACCACGTGGCCTTTAGAATGGGCCAATCAGAACGAGCGCCGCCAAAGATTTTGTATCCTGAACACTGTTTGGCCTGTATATCCTTGGGGCATATAATCCCGACTCTAGCTTATTTCTTTTACTATCTGGAAGGTCAGTTTGAGTGACCATCTGTGGTGATGGCATCTACTCCTTCAAAACCAAAAAAAGCCCGCACAAAAGCACCTCGCGGCCATGCAGACTCTGCTTCCGTTTCTAAATCTATTGTTGAGGCAAACGATGGTGCCGTAAGTTGCGACTGTCACATTTTCTCTGAGTTTCTGTACTGAAGCTTTGTTCAGGTTCCTCCGAACAAACGTTACAATGAATCATCATCTCTCGTTGTGAGCTCAGGCGTCGAACTAGGCCAAGAGCGAGAGATGGATGATCTTGCCATGCGCGACGTTGACGGCGCGTTAGATGCTGATCTAGCAGAACTTAGTCTGGGGCAACGACTGACGGCAATCTCGGGTACCGACCATCTTCCTGGACAATCCTCTAGTGAAGACGAAGAAGACGCAGAAGGACCTTCAATAGCTGGTGCCCACGCGACATCTTCAAAACGAAAACGCGATGACGCGCAGGGTCCGGTACCCGCGAGTTCGCTAACGCGGACGCTTATCCAAGCACTACATTCATCGGATTCGCGTCTGCTGGAGACGTGTCTTGCGCATTCCAACGCAGGTTTGATACGCAATACCGTACGGAAACTACCTCCCCAGCTCGCAGCACCGCTAATTCTTGCATGTGTGGAGCGGCTGGGGCGTGGTGCGCGAGGAAACAACATGAAAGGCGGAGGCGGCGGGGCAAGTTCGCAAAGAGGAACGGCGCTCATCAATTGGGTGAAAGCCGTCCTCACAGCACACAGCGGGCATCTCATGACAGTATGTTTTTCTATTGTATATCACGAACAAGCCTAATTTAAAAATTTCACGAAGATGCCTGACCTTGTGGCGCGTCTATCAGGCCTGCATGCGACGCTCACTTCGCGCCTGACATTGCAGGAGAGCTTGCTCTCTCTGAGCGGACGCCTGGACATGGTTATCTCACAGATTGACATGCGCTCATCCGGTCCGCCTGTGCCGTTAGCTTTGCCGAAAGGCAAGGGCAAGCAATCGCAGACGCGGATTGCAAGGCGGTATGTCGAAGGCGAGAGCGAGGCGGAAGAAGAGGATCAAATCGAAGTGGAAGTAGAGAGTGGTGACGAAGGTGGAAGTGTGGAGGATGTCGAACTTGGCTGGGACGAAGATGAGGACGAGGATGGCGACGAGGATGAAGAAACGGAAGAGGAGGATGGTGACGAGGAGGAAGATGACGAGGATGAGGACGATGAGGATGGCCCGGATTCGAGATTAAATGGGTTCATTGACGATGAAGCGGAGGAATTTAGTGAAGAGGAAGAAGAGGAAAGCGAGTAAAACTGCTGGGGAGGGGTTTTCCGCGTTCCCCTGCACCTCACTGCCCATGCATTGGATATATTATTGCTGTTTCATCTCGCTGTCGTTGAGAGACATGGTGTCGGCGCGGTCATCAACTACATTGCAGTGATGTCGACTTGAGAAACAGACGCCTGCCACAGTACTAACTTGATTACCACCACCTGCACTGCTACATGGGCTTCCTCCGCATCCTCTCGTCTTGAATCTTTCTCCTCATTCTCAACGTCGGTTACTTGGTTACACTGCAACGGCTGTTATTTCTTCAGTTGAACTCAAATACCAGGATTGTCAGTTTGCGGAGTCGTCCGTTTCCTCTCTCTCGCTGACGGTATTGCATACGTTCAAGAAACCTTCAAACGATTTCAATAGCGGCCGTTCTCAGACAGCTAGTACCTCGTCCTCTTGAATTTCGTCGCCTTTTCCGAACATCAGCAATCGATTCTCACACGACCATGGGGGACTCTAACAATAGTTTAGAGGAGTCTATGCAGAACTTACAGGAAACGCAGGAGAACCTCTTTCGCGCATATGCTATGCTAGAGGCTGCATTCTCAAATATGACTACCGTACGCTCCCAGGTTGCAAATCAGTCTGCCAGCCTCGCTTCTTCCACAAATTCCGACATGGGTCCAGCTCATGACGCTATCCTGCTCTCTGGAATGGATCCCTCTAACCTCCCCCTGACCTTTCGCGCCGTCGGAAACGAGCCTTTCAATACGCGAGCTGAGGCTACCGCCGGAAGCCCTCCCTCCTCCCATGCCGTCCTCTCTCTCTGAAATCAGGTCGAATCTCCAAGCCGAAACAGAGAACCTCACACAAAGGGCAGCAGAGCTGGAGGAGCTTCGACAGCAGCTCTTAGAGACTACACTGCTCTTGACTTCCCAGTTCCAGTATCCAGGCTCAGCTCTACCTCCCACTTCACAGTCTCCCAGGTTTGGTCCACGTCCGGACCCGACTCAGCCGCAGACCCGCAGGGCGGCCCTCGAGCACTCCCTACGCTCACGACGGAGCGCCGCCTCCAGTGATTCTGCCTCTACGTCTCTCGGCCGGCGCGTGGCCGCCCGGGCTTCCCGCAGTGCACTGAACCCAACCCGGCGCGCGTCTGATGCACCTCTTACCTCTGACACCGCTGCACGAATCATGGAGATTGCAAATAATATACAACGAGATCTTACCCGCATCAGCGAACAAAGCGACATGCTCATGGCGCGATTGAGCAGCAGACGGGCGTCGAATGCCACCGTCACTGCTGGGCAATCTAGTAGATCGTCCCAGATTGGTGGGGGTGCCAATGCATCTCGTGCAGAGGATCCGAGTGAGCGCAGGCGTCATGGTCCATCGCAAATATGGGGAGTCGGGCGAACGAGCGGGACTCGTCGAAGTGAGACGACTTCTAGTAGGCGGGCGCGATCAAGCGATTCCCGCGTCCCACAGCCCCCGCCCATGGCCAGGCAGCGTGTGGAATCCCCTCTGTTAAACTCCCGCCGTGGAGTCCCTATACAGACGCGGACGCAGAATACTGGCGGTAGCGTTACCATCGAGGGTCGCAGCAACTATCGTGTGCGTCGGAGGTTGAACGCAGATGGGGATGAGCAGCTGGTGAATATTACCATGGACTCGGATGATGACGATCCGTTCAGCTGGATGTTGCGAAGAGAGCTTAGCTACGGCGCTAGAGCGCCAGCGAGGACTCGCGAGACTACCACACAGGATGACAGCGACGACGGGATGCCCATGTACCTTCTTGGACGTCCGAGGACCGCCAGTATAAGACCACAAACAATGTCATCTTCAGAGAGTTCGAATAATGCCACACGACGTAGACGGGGTTGGGGTACGTCATGCTATCTGCACCAGCGAGTAAATATTGACGCCTTTACAGCACGTCTAGATCAGGACGGTAACGAGATACCCACAGACGAGGAGGCTGAATACGAACGCAGCATTGCGCAGATGCGCGCTCGCGCCCAGGCACTATTTTCCGGTCAAGCCCCGCAGCGTTCAGAACGGAGCACGGCGACGGTGCCGCTGCCACCGCCCCACAACGACGGCTGGTGTTCGTGCCCACGACTCAGACGTCACTGTGGAACACGCTGGACGACGACGCAGAGTCCATCCGCGTACGCCTCAATGCCGCGCGGTCGATGGAGTCTGTGTCCGAGGTGTTGCGCGATTATCTGCGCTCAGAGTCACCCGAGAAACGTTCTGCCTACATTACGTTCGGATCTTCCATTCCTTTCACTCCCAGCCCCCTTCCACTTCCTCTCGTGGAGAAGACCTCCGTCTTACAAGTGAGGAGTCGTGTGTTCAGGATGTCGATCCGAACTCCAAGCCAAACTCCTCTTGCGGGAAGATGAAAGGGTGTACTAATATCACGCCCTAAAGAAGCACTTTCCTTTACTTATGCCCTTCATCAGATACCTCATTTCTTGGCAGTTATGAATAGATCGAAGAGAGTGAATTAAGGAATGCAGAAGTCAATTACTTGTACGAGACGCACATTTCGGTCGAACGAGCCATACTATGTTTGCATCGCACGACTTACGGCGCCCGAATAGGCAAGCCAATATGTTTTGCAGTGGTACGCGAGCTCGAGCCCACGTCGCGTACGGCCTAGCGCGTTCCAGAGAACGCGTGTCACATGTGCGAGACGCGTCATCACGTGATCGAGACGGATTGCAAGCAAGTAATACAGTATCGACCGATTTCTCGAGAGCCAATGGGAGGGCGAGTCGCAAACAATTTCCGTCGCTCAAGTTCGGGCGGACAGTCGCACAAGGCAACCAGGGTCCCAGCACTCACTCTCCTCCTCGACCACCATGGCGTCCGCACTCAGAGACCGCTCAGCATCCGCGATGCTACCCGTCTTCACCGCCGACTCCCTCACGCACATCCCTGTCCCGTCGTTCTTCTCGGCTGCGTCGTCGTCGACGACGTGGGTATACACCACCGCCGCTATCGTCCTCGCACTGCTTGCGCTCGAGCAGTCCGTGTACCGATACAAAAAGCGGCACCTGCCCGGCGACAAGTGGACCATCCCTATTATCGGCAAGTTCGCAGATTCAATGAAGCCCACCATGGAGGGCTATATGAAACAATGGAACTCGGGCGCACTTAGCGCAATCAGCGTATTTAATATGTAAGATGAACCCTGTTGCTGCGCTCGTCATGATCGACTGACGCACCTGTTTATGGACTAGCTTCATCGTAATGGCCTCGTCGAACGAGTTTTCCCGCAGGATCTTGAACTCGCCCACCCACGCCGAGCCGTGCCTCGTCCACTCCGCGAAGCAGATCCTTCTCCCAGAAAACTGGTGCGGAACCTTCTTTTATCTTTCCTGAGCTCGGATGTGCAATTGACTTTGCTTCTTCCGCTGCTTCGCCGGGTAGGGTATTCCTTACCGGAAAAGTCCATGTCGAGTACCGCAGGGTGCTGAACTCGCTGTTCACCCGCAAGGCCCTCGGGTACGTAATCAAACCTTGACGCGGACATCAGGGGGCTGACGGCTACCGCACAGCATCTATGCTAACATCCAGGACGCGATCGCCCGTAAGCATCTCGCCAAGTGGCTCGCGGTCGCCGCGGCGGACCCGTCGCCCAAGCCGATCATGATGACCGCACGCGACATGAACATGGAGACCTCGCTGCGCGTGTTCTGCGGACAGCATATCGACGATGCGGCCGCGGCCGAGATCGGCGAGAAGTACTGGTCAATCACTCTAGCACTCGAGCTCGTCAACTTCCCGCTCGCACTTCCGGGCACGAAGGTGTACCGCGCGATCCAGGCGCGCAAGATCGCGATGCGGCACCTCGAGCTCGCAGCGCACCGCAGTAAGAAGGCAATGGCTGCGGGTGCGGAGCCGGAGTGCATGCTGGACCAGTGGGTGCACGACCTCGCGGACCCGGCGTACAAGGGGCGCAAGGACTTCAGCGACCTCGAGATGGCAATGGTCGTGTTCTCGTTCCTGTTCGCCAGCCAGGACGCGATGAGCAGCGGGCTGATCTATGGGTTCCAGCACCTCGCGGATCGCCCAGAGATGCTCGCGAAGGTGCGCGAGGAGCAGGAGCGCGTGCGCGGCGGAGACGTCGAGAGGCCGGTCACGCTCGAGATGCTGGAGGACATGCCATACCTGCGCGCGTTCGTCCGCGAGAGCCTCCGCGTGAAGCCGCCCGTGACGATGGTGCCGTACAAGACGACGAAGGCGTTCCCGATCTCGGAGGACTACACCGTGCCCGCGAATAGCATGGTCATTCCCTCCTTCTACAACTCCCTGCACGACCCCGAGGTGTTCCCCGAACCTGACGACCTCATCCCCGAGCGCTGGCTGGATCCCAATGGCAGTGCCAACCAGAACCCAAGAAACTACCTCGTCTTCGGCAGCGGCCCACATAAGTGCATCGGTATCGAGTATGCATTGATGAACATTGCATTGGTCCTCGCTGATGCCGCGGTGCTGATGGACTGGGAACACGTCCGCACAGAGGAGAGCGAGAAGGTTCAGTGAGTAACGGTGACTATATGCTATGCGAAATGGTGTTGACTGGCCTGGTTTCAGAATCATTGCGACCTTGTTCCCTCAAGATGGCTGCCTAATGAAGTTCACTCCGCGTCAGCGTGCATGAGGGCTCTACTTATAATCGCACTAGATCCCACCTTCGTACGGCATGCCATCACTCCCGGTCATGATAATCTACCCGCTAATCCTACATTGTATAATGTCTCATCACTGCGAATGTTACAGTCTTCGTGCTACATTTACGGTTGTCCAAGCTATGCTACATGCGACAAGGTATGTCTTGCTTCGTTTGGTGTCTGCGTGCGACTGTCCACCAGATTACTTCCGGGCCTCCTTTTCGATGCCCTCTTTGAGATCCCGTGCACCTTCTCTTGCGCCCGCGGCAGCCTGAGGCGGCAGCATTAGACATATGTGAAGTGACGAGGGCGATAACGGCTTACTTGGTTCGCTTTCTGACCTGCCGCCTGCGAGCTCTCCTGCGCCTTCTCTTTCGTTGCACCTAAATGGCAGCCACGTTAGAGATCATGATGACTAAAAGAGCGGGCGAAAAGAGCGGCGAGCACGAACCGATGGTCTCTTTGGTAGCTTCCGCGAGATGCTCGCCCTTGTCGATGGCGGATGCCAGCCCGCGGCCGACCGACTTGCTCACCTGGGGGTGTGTTAGGGGAGCTGCGGTACTCGTCGGTGGTTCGGCGTACCTTCTCTGCAACCTCTGCGACCTTCTCCTTGGTGGTCTTGCGAGAGACGGGCGAGGAGTGGAAGGTGCGTGAGGTGGAAACGACGACGGTGCGGCGAGCGGCGGCGGAGCCTACGAGAGCGTTGCGCAGCATGGACATGATTGTGGATGATATGGTGGTTGGTGGGTAAGTTGATGAATGCGAAGTCGGAGCTGGCTGAAGTAGTGGGATGGGGACATGACGTACTTAGGGGAAGGCGGAGGCAAACGAGTGACGATCGACTGCCGTCGGTGACATCACATATAGCGCCCACTTCGCCCGCCACGTCGGTGATCCAGTAAGTCACCATGTACAACACTAATATTTGAATATTAATATTTGATCATGACCATCTCTGCACGCTCGACCGTCGAACGTTGAGCTGAACAGAACCACCATCGTGACCAGGCTTGTTACGGTCATAACCTCGTAACAGGTGAGAGTACTCCGTATGCTTCACAACTTCCCCCGTTCATGTATTCATGCATGCTGCTCTAAAACGTAGCCGCGAAAAGGAATCTTACCACTACTGTTCACGTTCGAAAGGCCAGGCAAGGTCACCCACAGCGTACTCATCGTCTTTGCATCCTGCGCGACACTTAGTGGCCTGCATCACAACCGCGGCCATTGACATCCAAATGCCAAAGGGCAGTCCTAACTGTGCGTACGTTCAAGCTAACGCTCTAGCTCTCTCATCGGACTAATATATATATCTTCAGGATAGCTGTATATATGCGCATACTTTGTGCGCTCGTTGTTATCCAATAAGCGTGGACATCGGTGCATCGCCCAGAGACTTTAATGGTCGACCTTTGCTGTGTATCGCATCGCCTTTCAATCCGGCATAGCCGTATATTTCCACCAAGTTCAGTAGCCACGAGATCCCCCATTGATGAAAGCAACCAGGGGTTGTGTGCCAATTACCTTCATGGAACTGCAATTGGGGTTCAATGCCGAGTACTGGACATTGCTATCTCAGGACGGAGTCATCCCTTCAAGAAGCTTCGGACGTTCCAACTCTCGGTGCCTTTGAGTCCTGGACATAGACAAGTCGCCAAATATTCTCGGTGAATATTTGCGACGCTTTACTTTACACCAGGCCTGGGAAGGCGGTGAGGGATCATTCTGCCAGTTCCCATGAGTGCGATGAATCGCCCAATCATTAGGCCTTCAGCTTCTTAAGGTACGCCGTGATGCCGTCTTTATCAGCCTCTTTATTTTTAGTAACCCTCTCACCAGAGTGGTCTTGCCGCAGAGTTGAGCCCTCCGATGATGTTATGATATCTGATCCGTTCGTGGCTATAGCCTGCACTTAATCGGTGACTATAAACCAAAGGTCCTGATCAACGTGATGAACCATGCAGTAATATTGCATTTGGCTCATGTACCTCTAGGTATCAACCACGACAGGACTTCTTTGATATCAAATGTCACCAGCATATACCCGCTCATATCATCCCCTCTGCTGTTCAAGGAAAACCATGCAAGCTGGATTGCCTGAGATTATATCCCTCCCCAGTTCTCTCCTTTCAACACCGACCTGCGACTGGGATATATGCTAGCCCTCATGCATATAGGCACTCTTTTCTCTATCCTCTCCCTTCTTTCTTCTCATCACTTCGTCCAGACTTTCGCCGCACTGGTCAACGTCACGGTCGATGACACGTATGGTGATCCCCGGACCGGAAACCAGTTTGTCTACACCCCGTCTCAAATCTGGAACTTCGGACCAACCTGCATACCCTGCTTTGCCAAGCCAGATGCAAGCCAGGCATACCTGGGTACATGGCATGACGGGGCCCCCGATACGGCGCTGAACGATGGAGACACCACTGGGACCATGTCGATAGAGATATCGTTCTCGGGTCGGTCCCCTTCTCTCAATCGGAGAGCTCTCCTCGCGATGCTGATCGGTGAGGTAAATCGCAGGTTCTGCCATCTATGTGTACTGCATCTTGTCGGAGTCGGCCACCTCTCTCGATGGTAACTCGGACATGTCGTTCTACATCGACGGAGAGCTCGTGGGTACGTATGTCCATGCCGCGACGGGGAGCTCGACCTACGAGTACAACGTTCTTGTGTACGGTAACGCGTCGCTGCCGTCCGCCGAGCACCAGTTCTCGCTCGTCGGCGGGCGCGTAACCGGGAGCGCATCATTGATTCTCTTTGACTATCTGGTCTACTCGTAAGTATTGGCCAGCTCGATATTCACTTCGGCGTTCGAACGCTTATGCGCCCCGATCATGTAGCCAAGACGTGGAATCGCCTGCGCCAACTTCGTCAAGTACAAGTTCACAGCCCTCGAACACAGGTAGCAGCACCACATCCGAGCACACATCCTCTGCATCATCCAGCGGCACTACGGCGCCACCCTCAGGCCAAACTACCTCCTTTGGATCGTCACGTTCGGGCAACCCTACATCGTCATCATCTTCATCATCTCCAGCTCCGAGTCCATATTCAGAGACGACTGATTCGCCAACATCGAACACCTCGCTGGCCAGCGGCGCGCTCCCCACATCCACGTCGTCCATCGCCCAGCACACACAGGCGGCTGGCGGCATCAGCGCGAAAACGCGCACAATCATCGCCGTCGTCGCTGCCATCGGGGGCACCCTACTGCTCCTCGCGATAAGCGCTGCGACATACCTCTGGATGCGGCGGCGATACGCCGCGCACGCGTTCTCCGCAGACCGGCTCATGCGGGTCGGGACGGATGCAAGCAGTGAGACCGTTGAGGATGCGCGGAGCTCGGCGACGGATTCGCGGCCATCGACAGTGGCGGAGGCGAAGGCGATGTCGGTGAGGTCCTCCCGGGCATCCCGTTCGCTGTACCTCTCAGGCTCGGGCGCATCCCTGTCCCGTGCCGCGACCGTCGGAAGCCACGTGCCTCAGTTGAATTCTGGCGGCGCTCGCGGGAGCGCAAGCGAAATGGTAGCCAAGCCGGGGCTGGAGCCGGTCACGTCAAGCCCAGCTTCGGCGCTGCCTCCAGTGAGTCTGCCTCCGGCGACGCCGACAGTAGCTGCGTCAGAGGAGGCGGAGGAGGAGCATCCCTGGGAGTTCGGGAATTCAGTTGTGGGGGAGAGCAGGCCTCCGTCATATAGAGAGAGGGGATGATGGAGGAGATGGGCATCGTTCTGGTCGATATGCCCTCCGCATTTTGCGGTGCACTTCTGCTCGTGATGCTTGTTGTATTGTTGTGTGCAGAAGTTGGCGGTCATAAAATGGAGCTTATCCGCGTCAGTATTAAATGACCACCTTCGATACGAGATGAGTCCGGGACGATGTATAATCATGTATGCTTCGGTGCACGGTGTCAATGGACTTATGGAACCGTATCGTGCGTCACGTACATACAACACCAGAGCAGGGATTCATCGCAGCGCGATGTGATTCGAAGACGTTGCGCTCGAGATGATTGACAGAAGCTGTGCTTAGCTCCAGATGAGGTGTAGCGGATCTCGCTCTCCCGGTTCGCGGGCTATCTTGTGGAGGCCGCTATAGAAGGTTCAGCACAGACATCACCTGTGGCGGTTAGAAGTGATGCCTCGACGTACCTAAATTTGTCTATTTTGTTTCCCATGTCTTGGAAGAACTCAAAATAGGATATATGCTGGCTGTGGCATGCTTGACTCTCCGGGAGAAAGATGGGCAATTGGCCGTGTGAAGGACGAATAGGTCATGCCGTCCCCAGGATCATATCTAGTCTTTTGATCCTCGGGTGTGACCGCAATGTCAATACACCTCTGTCCCGGTCGCAACGGTTCCGAGGTCGAGGAATTCATGCGACAATCGAGTAGTCATAGGGAACTGATAAAATTCTGTACGAGCACTTCGACCGGTACTCGCTGAAATTCACATGTTTGCAACAAATCACTCACGGACCTGCTTCTATTCCAAGGTAAGATATACAGGCGGCGTTACCGACAAACTGTCAAATCCAATGGACGAACTTCTCGGCTTGGTTACTATGGGATTTCATTGTCAAGTACAGTGTCTTGGGAATGCATACACTGACTGTGGACATACCTCGAGTAAGTATTCCACTGCGGCTATTTTTATGCGGCGCTGCTCCTCGAGTCCGTATTCGTCTCTCCTGAGTCTGTGCGGTAGCCTTATCATGAGTGCGATGGATTCTGCGTATGTACCTCGTTTCCCTATCTCTGCTACACGTCTCCTCAACCACAATCAACCTGGAAGTATCAAGACGGGAAACATTGGCCGTGCGGCCACCGCCATGGCCAACGGACACGGACTCTGACTGGCATTTTACCGAAGTCGCTGTTGACCTAATTACCAAACTCGGACACCACTGATAGATGTTTGACCGTGAGCTCGTGGCAGCACCGACTTCTGCACTGACTCTGCCTCGATTGGTCGTCATGTATCAAGTTGACTGATGGCGCCTGATGCTGCTATAAAATGCACCGGCGAAATGCTGCCCCGTCTGAGCAATTAATCGCCCAGAGAGGTTGTACGTTATACGTTGGATAGGAAAGCGTGAGCGACATGTTCAAAGGTGGTCGATAGCCGCGTGGTGCGAGCTGCATGGGGAAGAATATTGGGACTTGAGGACAGTGATCGGTGCAGCGTGGGAAATGTTGAGCCGAGTGCACAGCCTGAAAAGGAAAGCAGGATGATACAGTTTGGCACAGACATCGACGGAACTTCTTTGATATCGAGCGAGCCTATACGTACCTGTGAAATGTCTCTCCACCTCAGCCTCTACTCTCCGCCTCCCATTCTTTGGGCTCACCGCCTTGCGGCCCCATCCCTTCGTTCTCATAGTCTTGACTTTATCGAAGACCTCAAGGTCGCCCGCGCTATTCATGCCATTCATACGCGCAGTTTTTCCCATCTTCTCGCTGATTTTCAGCATTCCCATCGTTGATGTTCTAGCAGACCTGGTTAACGTCACAATAGATGATACCCTTGGTGATGCTTTGACTGGTGAACAATTCACCTATTTCCCTTCTGCTTCGTGGAATATTGGACAAAACTGCAGTGGCTGCACGGCGCATCCCAACCCAAGCGATATCTATCTAAATTCATGGCACGATGGAACTGCTAACGGGGTGGGTGATCCTGGTCAAATCCTAACGGCATCCGTCTCATTTACGGGTGAGTTATTCACATCCCATGCGAGGCCTGTACGTTTGACGATTGAATGTACACATCAGGGTCTGCGCTGTATGTTTTCTGCATCGTGACACATTCATTTACCTCTCCGGATGGGAATTCAGACATGTCGTTCTACATCGATGGCGACCTTGTAGGCACGTATTTGTCTCAGCCGACAGGGGATGACACTTACGACTACGACGTCCCCGTCTATGCGAATGAGTCGATGTCTAACGGTTTGCACACGTTCGAACTGGTCAACGGAGCTGTCACTGGGCTCAAATCGCTGGTGATGTTGGACTACGTTGTTTACACGTCAGTGTCTATCAAATCAATGTTTTCTATTCAGTTTCTCATTCATACCGTCTCGAATATGCAGTCGGGATGTACAACTTACGTCTCCCGTACTCGCATCCCCATCCCCGTCTCCAACAACAGCAGTCACATCTTCATCTTCAACCTCACCTTCATCTCCTCCCCCACCTCCGCCAACTTTTTTGTCTTCATTCACGTTTATATCTTCCTCACCTAGCGTTGTCTCGACATCAAGTCTGAATACAGATCAAACGCATCCATCCAGTTCTTCATCTTCCCTATTGCCCAGCAATGCTGTAGCACAATCTGCAACTTCGAGTTCCATTGCTTCAACCTCTATACCCGGTGCATCTTCAGATGGCTCATCCGCGACTGCATCGTTTCCTACAAGTCCTTCAGAGGGTTCCGGTGCTGCTCTCCTGGCTCACAAAGCTGACATGAAGACTCGTAAGATCGGTATTATCGTCGGGACGGTTGTTGGCGCCTTGCTGCTTCTCGCGATCATTGCAGGGATATTCTTTTGGAGACGACGAAGATATCGCAAATACGGGCCGCCTGCAGATGGCACTGCGCGTATTGGAGAAAATCCTGGAAGTAGTGGATGGGTTGAGGGAACATGGACAGGCGCTGAAGATTTGCCCCATCCGTCGCTCATCCCACCTTCGAGTACAAGGAATGGCACTGGTTCTGTCGGGGAGAATCCTCTTTCTGATGGAGCAAATGCATTGGCTTATAAGCTGTCGACTTCCTCCGAACAATCACATACTCGCTCAGATACAGCGACGTCCTTGTCCCACTTGACGAGGGTGCCAATAGCAAGCCCGTCTCTACCTAATCTACAGGAGTCCCATGTCTTCCTTCTACCACCATCTAGCCTCTCGCGCTCTCTGTCGGAGTCGGCGACGACTTCCTCTGCAATATCCGTTATGCATTCGCGCTCAGAGACGGCCACTGCAGCCCCACCCCTTCCCGTATCGTCCACTAGTTCCGCCGGGATCAATCATCCCTACGGATACAGTCCCACCCGGACCAGAAACGCTGGCATGGTCAGCAGCGGAGGCGGCTATAATAGTAGCCATTCGCCGCAGACCATTACCATACCGGCATTGGTGGCCCCGAGCACATCCAGCTCCCATCTTCCTGCAGACAGGATGGCGCCGATCAGGTTGGAGCCCAATCGTCATCTAGGGTTTGTTGACCCACGTACTCCTGGTACGATGCCAACTGCTTCAGAACCGTCAGGAGTACAAACGAGCAGTGCAGAGCCTGGCGCCTCACTGATGCCACCGGTGAGCTTGA
The DNA here is from genome assembly GCA_001683735.1 of Grifola frondosa. Taxonomy (NCBI): domain Eukaryota; kingdom Fungi; phylum Basidiomycota; class Agaricomycetes; order Polyporales; family Grifolaceae; genus Grifola; species Grifola frondosa. Next base: position 779,982 of record LUGG01000001.1, on the reverse strand, counting down.
CGTGGAACTCGGACGTCAAGGACCATCGTCGGCTGCCATCGGTGAGCACGGTTATGGAGGAGAGCAGGCCCCCCTCTTACAGCGAGCGTGGGTGAGGGTTTGGGTCCACGCTGCTGAGCTTCGTCACCTTGTATAGCCGGCTTCGACACGCTTTCTTCACGCTCATTTAGGACAGTGTATCTATCTAGGTCGCGCACAGTATTATGGACGCTTGTTGATATCAATTGAAAGTCGCACGGTTCTTTATTCATAGCTATAGGTTATTCATAGGTTATTTCAGGGATAGACTCGGAAACACGCCGATCAGGTCGATCCTCCTGAACAACAACACGCGTTAACAACGCGCACTGACGCGGGCACGTGCATAACGCGATCCGTCACGCCGATTCCGATTCCGCCCGAATCGGCTTAAGATACGGTGAATACAAGTTTTTTGAGCTCAGTGGCACGTGACCGTGCGACTGAGGAGCGGTTTCCTTATACGGCCGGGTGGGAGGAATCCATCATGTGATCGTGCTCTCCAGATGTGGCTCATGGTGTTTCCAGACGCATCTTGTTTTCAACTGTGGGGAGGGAAGTACTTTATAAACAACAGTGGGTGTGAATGGTGGGGCAATGAGAACAACAAGAATTGGGAGGAATGGGGTATGCAGCTGCAGCTGGTCCGCATTGACCTGCTATATGCACAACCAGATCATGACGATTAGGTCTGTCCAGGGGGGAGGGCGGGGGCGTGCGCCGGCACACGTGAGAAGATTTGTGATGATGACATTGGTAGGAGGGTGGCTGGCATGCATATACATAATGCCTCGACATCCACATATGTAGCTCTTCTGCACCACACAAGCTGGTTTTAGTTACATGTTCAGGTCATAATGGCAACCTCGTACAATGTGAACCGGGAATGGGAAAACTATGTCGTGGGCTAAACATGGCAGTGACAAAGGGCGTTGTTGGGAAGAATTGTGCCCGATGCCACAGGACATTTACATTGCAGCACGTGAGCAAATGCAGTGGCAAAGATCATGGGCGGATGCGGAATCGGACCCGGGCGGGCGGAGCAGCGCCGACTACTCACAAGTCATGAAGTGACCGTGACACCACCATGCCTATTCACCGCCGCGAACGGTGTGTAGTTGGCAAGTTCGACTTTGCATTTGCTTTGCATCTCATTCAGCCTCAGACATCCGCGGCGACGATTTGCGATGTATCCTAGAGCGACGGTGTGGTGAGCTCGATGGCCTATTTTATTCTGTGATTCTATAGTGATCATGTCTGCGGTATAGAGCTGCTCACGATGTCTTGGAGCGATGGCTCGAAATCGCTGTATGGACTGAGAGATTGGGGGCCGTTTGCGATCGCTGCCAATATGGATTCTGGCTGCTGCTGCTGGACAGTTTTGATTATAAGTACGACATGAACCTGACGCTCCCCATGTTTCTGACCTGTCACCGTCCCTCACGCGGTCGTTCCCCCACTCTTCAGGATGGGCATCAAGAACTTTTTAGCGTCTCTCAAGATTGCGTTCTTGGCTTCACATGCACCCCGCAAGACAGGGACACAAGATGTGGAGAAGGAGGTGCGGATTTACGGGGACTCCGAGTGGGCGCCGTGCGGAGGCTGACAGTCGTTCGAATTCCAGCTGCCTCCGTCTCTCACTTTGAGCTCTAGTGATGAGAAGGACTCTTCCTTCCAGACATCATCCTCGCAAGGGCAACGCCTGAGAGCCGAACTGATACTGGCTGCTCCTAAGGACCTTAGCTTGGTTCCTACCGACGACGTCGACGATCACCCAGCCGCATGGGGAATGGTACAAACAATCCCCACAATCCTCCACGGCGTCATGAACTGACCCGTCAACGCTTCCAGGAGCTAGTAGGAGGCGCACAGATAGGACCCGTCGAGAAGCCCGGTATCATCCCCGACTCACCCACGCTAGTCGGGGATCTCCTTGTGTCTCCTTCTAAATCCTCCTCTTCGAAGATTCCGTTCCCATCACCTGTATCTACACTGTGCACCTCACCACTCAGATGCTTGTCTACCACGCCCAGACGCGAACTCAGAACCCAGGACCTGTTGCCTGTGAGGACGCTGGGTAGGGGTGGCCAGGGCATGGTCGCCTTGGTGTACGATAGAGTCACTGGGTCGCAGTTTGCACTGAAGGTGGTCAAGAAGGACGGGCTGCACCTGAGGAACTATCCCAGAATCTTCGAAGAGCAGGATATCATGAAGAAGTTATCAGGTATCCCTTGGCTGCTCCCCCTCGAAGGGAGCTTTCACGACTCCGACAACTTTTACTTCCTGACCGTCAGTATCGTCTCATCATCTCGAAGCGTGATCATTGAACTAATGATGCTCCGTTCAGAAATTTTGTCCGGGGGAGATTTGATGTCCGAGATTTGGAGGCTCGAGAAGCTGCCCGTATCGCGTGCGCGAACCTACTTCGCTGAATTGGTACCGCCGCTTTCTCCGACTCTTCCTCGCCATGTGGCTCATGGCCTCCGCAGATTGTCGCGTTGGACATCCTCCACGACAACCGCATCGTGCATCGCGATCTAAACCCGAGAACATCCTCATTGACGAGGATGATCATGTTGTGCTGGCTGACTTTGGGATATCAAAGGCTTTTGGGCGTACGACGAGTGACCAGCCCTGGACGAGGTCGTCCTTGTGGAGCCGCGGCGCGGATGCTGAAGCGCCGGACGGCACCGCAGAGGGCGATTTTACAGGTTCGCTTTGTGGGACGACCGGCTACATTGCTCCGGAGGTGTATTCAGGGCATTACACGTATGATGCGGACATCTGGGGAGCCGGTGTGATTTTATATCAGATGCTGTTAGGGCGGGTCCGTGGTGATGTACCTTTTTGTTCGACACATTCGCTGAGAGATTTCCTCTTATAGCTGCCTTTCGGGCTGAAGCCAAAGGAGCAAGGTCTCGTGGAACTACTGGACAGAACAGACAATTTGCCAGTTGACTTCGACGTGAATGGCGACCTCGATGCGGATGTGCAAGATCTACTCGAGAGGGTTTGTTGCTCAAGCCACCTACGCGCTATTGTTGCTCATCGTCAATCTTGCAGATGTTGGAGAAGCATCCTGACAGAAGGCCGTCAATCGAAGAGATCAAGACACATGCGTGGCTCAAGGATATGTGAGACAAAAGCGATGTACGATGCCTGCAAAAGCTGACTGGCATCTGCAGTGATTGGGAACGTGTCCACCGAAGAGATAAAGCGGAACGCAAGATAATTGTCGCTGCAGACGACGACTATTTTGAGGTGCACGCTGAAGACTTCTGTTTAATGCTCTTCTTAACTCGGTACCGTTTCGCAGGAGTGTTGTGGTATCCCTTATGGGCTGCCTTATGCCCCAAACGAAGAAGAATTTCCGTGGTTCCAGTGGACGTCACCCTCCCTACAAGCCTCTTCCGCCACAGCTACTTCAGCTTATAGGGAATCAGTGGCATACTCAGATGATACTTCGGGCGCTGTTGAGTGTGTGGCGTACTCTGAGGAGTGCTCGGAGCAAAGCACGAGCAGTAATGAGTCTCGGGAGTATGCTGAGAACACCAGCGATACGGAATGCTGCTACGGGAAGTGGGTGCGGTCTTTCAGCGTGGTGCAGTGGTTCAAGAACTGGTTGAAGCGGAAGGGGAGATGTTCTTGGAGGGCAGGAAGTATCAACTTTATGTTCGTTTGAACCATCTGGACTCTCCGCTCTGCTTTTGTTACTCAGATGCGCATTATGGTTGTTTCCTGATCATATGTTTCCCAACCCATGCTCATTAATTAGTACGCTATATCGCGGAGTCCGGTGCCTTGCCATGTGTGCCGTTATTAGTTGTACCTACATGCGTTATGTCGGTGTGTCGATCATCCTATATCTATTGCATCCCGTTACTTGTATTTCTCCAAGTCTCTCATTTCTGACATGGCAAGTATCTATCGTCGCTTTTCCATGATCCTGATTCCTCTCACCAAAGAGGCTCTGTGGTAGTAAGTAACGTGACCGTCGCGACGCGTTTCCATCACGTGCAGATACTCAGCGAAATCTCCGATCTGAAATTCGATCGACACATTTTCGACGGGCGTCTCTTGAACTACTGCCACTACCTCCTCTTCAGTAAGGACTTCTGAGTCTCACACCACACACGGCAGTTAGCGATTCAGTCTGTTGCTATCTGAACATTTACTATAGCTTTTCTGGGCATACCATGGAGGCGTTCCAGCTTCTATCTCGAGGGGGCGCCAAGTTCGACAAGCAGAGGTTTAAAACGGACGTGCAGCTATTCAACGTGAGTCATCATGGAAAGAATGAAAAAAATAACAGGCTAATATTAAATTAGGGAAAGAGTAAGAAAGATAATAAAGGGAAAGCCGTAGCGAAGGATGCGGACGGTGACCTTCCCGCCGAGCTAGACTTTTTCAAATACGCGCAGGGCGGTCCCGCGAAGCGCAAGGCGTCATCTGGAAATGTAGTGGAGGACGTCGGGGAAGGGAGTCACAAGGGAAAGAAGTTACGGCTTGAGGATGACGGTGACGACGACCAGCAGGGATCGGACGACGAGCCGCCCATGCCGCGACATCGCGTGACGACCAAGGGCAACAATGTACCCGCCCATGCAGACTCCTTCGAAGCTTTGAAAGAGCGGTATCATATCTCCTCCCATTTGCTCGCTAATCTAGCACAGCATGGATACAAACGGCCGACTGGCATCCAGTCGTATGGAATCCCAATACTCATGGAGGTAAGCGCTGATAGATCTCATTTCGTATGTGCGGCAACTGAGGGAGCAGATGTGGACAGTCGCGGGACCTTGCTGCTATCTCTCCGACAGGTACTGGAAAGACTCTATCATACCTCCTGCCAGTCATGTCATCGTTAGGTGCACCTGCGTCCAGCTCGAAGAGCGACTCTGGAAAGGGGTGCGTGCCATCATTCTGGCCCCTACGCGTGAGTTGGCGCACCAGATCCACAACGAATGTCTCAAACTCGCGCAGGGGCGCAAGTGGAGGATAGTACTGTTCAGCAAGGCGACGGCCAGCACGCTAGCAGACAGAAATGCGCGTGATAAAGTTGGTCAGTTTATACTCTATTTGGCACCGCAACCCTCGACTAAGTTGCATTCTTCAGACATCATAATCAGCACGCCGCTTCGCCTCGTTGCGACCCTTCAGGCTGGGAACCTTGAACTCAACAAGTGAGCAACTCGATGCTTATCATGCGCCTCTTACACGTTCTCTTGCAGTGTGCGGCATCTGATATTGGACGAAGCCGACCGTATGCTCGACGCCGAATTCCTGCATCAAGCACGAGAAATTGTCGCCTCTTGTACACATGCCAATGTGCAGAAAGCGGTCTTTAGCGCTACACTTCCGGCGGGGGTGGAGAAGACCGCCTTGAGTATGCTTCGTGACCCAATACGGGTTGTAGTCGGTCTCAAGTACGTACCTTGTCCTTGTCCTTGATCTCCATCATTAGCCATCTCACATCTGATCGTCACCAGAGATACGCCCCTTCCTCTCATCGCACAATCCCTCACCTACGTCGCCGACGACCAGTCAAAGCTCCCCACCCTCTTGCAATACCTATCGCAGCCATATAACCCGCCTGTGCTCGTCTTCGTCTCGTCGCAGCCCCGCGCGTCCTCTCTTGCAGAGGAGCTCGTGCTTGGCGGCGTGCCCAACGTCGACTGTCTGCATGCAGGCATGAGTCGAAAGGAACGCGAGGACGCCGTCTCGCGCATGCGACGCGGCGAAAGCTGGGTGATGGTCAGCACGGAGGTCATGGCGCGGGGTATGGACTTCAAGGGCGTGAGGGAAGTGATCAACTACGACTTTCCCCAGAGCGTGCAGAGCTATGTACACAGGATTGGTAAGCGGCACAATGGAGTCTCCCGCGGTCTCCTAACACAGTCGATCAGGTCGTACGGGTCGCGCAGGACGTGAGGGCAAGGCAGTCACGTACTTCACCGATGCAGATGGGCCATTTTTGAAAACGTAGGCTTTTTTTTTTTCTGAGATTGTTGGTCGATGTTCACCGCTCGATCATAGGATCGCGAATGTGCTTCTTCAATCAGGGTCGCCTGTCCCGGAGTGGATCCTCAAGCTTCCAAAGCCATCGAAGATGAAGCGCAGAGAGATGGGCAAGGTCAAGCGTGCTGAGGCAGTCAATGATGCACGCAGGGTCGGGCGCAGCGATGCCATCAAGAAAAGGTGAGCGATTGTGGTGCTTTCTGGCTGCGTGTTGTTGGTCTCACAATTGACTGGTACCAAAGGGACATGATTGCCGGCTCAAAGAGGCGAAAGGAAAAGGAGGAACAACGGAAGCAGGAAGTGGAGGGCGTCGAATCGGCTGAGGATGACGATAACAACTGAACCTGAGCTAGAAGCCGTGTTAATCAATCTGTCGTGCGGAAATGAACGCTGAGCCACTCCTGGGGTTTCGACGTATGCGAGGTTAAGGCGATGCAGACCTAAGATGACGGGGGATCGATAAGCGAGTGGCACAGATGCATCATTTCAGTGAACGTGGGTCTCGACAGGTGAATTTCTGTGCAAGGCATCATCTAGTGAGGAATGTGAGACAAGGGGACATTCGAGTGGAACGATAGGACGGATGATCGGGACGGAAGGGGAGGGACGCTTGCGACGGGGGAGAGAATCTAGACAGACTGGTCTCTCAGTATGCACAAAAATGAGTGACCGGAGCCGCAGGCTTCCCTTGTTCGTATATGAAAGACAATGAACACCAGAGTGGACAACGGATTAGGACTGCCAGGCGATAGATAGGAGTTCCTAAAACGGTCTCGCCTGGATTTGGCGGAAAACGCGCATGCGTAAGAACGTCGTGCATTTCACGCGTAATATCTGAGAGTGGCAAAGCGGTCATTGTCCTCATGCTGCGTAAGGAAAATGTTGTTCGAAATCGGACAAATGGGGGTTTACAACGTTGTTGCTCCTGAGCCGTAACCTAGGGCACACGGCACCAGTCCAGAAGGAGAATATTCGTCCGATTTTATGTGCGCTGTTCCTGAAAAAGATAGATGGCCGGCAGTTTCCTGGGATGCATATTGGAGATGGTCTGAAACTACTTCAACGTGGATGGTCAAGCCTTGCTGCTAAATCGCAATAGCGGTTGGTATGAAAGATGGGCGGCATCCCGAGAGACACAAAAGGTCTGGCAGCAGAAATAGTAGTCTATGTGCTGGGGGAGGAAAATGCTTCCGCGAGCATAATTGACGGGACGCCACCGTAATCTAAACTCAGCTGTATGAGGATTTGAGGACAATGTCGAAAGAAAGAAATGAAGATACGCACCGCATGACCTCCGCCTCATGCCAAATCAGCCTGCAGGGCGGGAAAACGCGTTGCATCGTTGTATTGCTACCCAAATGCGTCTTCAGTGGCTCTCCTCGATTGAAAAGGGCGAACTCGAGAGGGAGCGTAGAACCCCCAAAGGTTCTTCCTCGCTCTCGAGTCCACACCCTACTCGTTATCTCAGCCTCTTGCTTCCCTACCTCTGTGCATCGTTATCATGTGTGCTCGCCGTACTGTCCAAGCTCGTCGGCCGCGTCGTCCCCGGAAGCGGTCGCCTTCTGAGGATCCCGGTTAGTGCATTGGTTTACACCGTGTTTGCCACTGTGGGTCCACACCCATTCTTACTCACTTGCTTGAATTGGACCAGATTTCGATGGATCGACGTCTACCAAGTCCTCTAGATCGTCGTCGGCGTCGGACAGAGCGTTGTCTCCCTCGAGTCTCTGTTCCCCATCCCCTTCCCTCAGACTACGACACCCTCCGATGTCTCGCGCGTCAGCGAGCGTCCTCCCACACTGCTAACAGGAAGAATCCATCTCACCCCCTCGCCCTCCGAACGCGTTCATGGTGTTTCGCTCCGTTTGCTGGGCAGTGCTAAAACATTCCGATTTTCCTGAGCGTCATCACGCGAATTTCAGCGTGATCATCGGGAGGCGCTGGCATATGCTGACGCCTGCTCAGCAAGCTGTATTCGGTCTCATAGCCAACGAGGAGAAAGAGATTCACGCGGAGCGGTACCCTGGCTACAAGTATAGGCCTGCAAAGAAGGCCAAGAAAGGCCAGCCTGTCAAGGAAGGCAAGGAGAAGAAGAGAGCTGGGAGTGGGAAAGCTGTGGGCAAGCGATCTCAAAAGCGCGAAGACGATGCCGACTTTGACGAAGACGACGGTGACTACCAAGCATCCTCACCGCGCTACGTCTCTGCATATCGCACAATGCAGCTGAGGACGCGGAAGCAGCGCGTTCGCGTATCCTATGATGAAGACGAAGAGGATGAGGGAGATGATGAGCCATCTTCTCTCCCCGTGAAATCTGAGCCATCCTCCTCGCCTTCTCTCCCTCCCACACCTCTGTCCTTGGCCTCTCCATTGTGCTCTCCTAACCGCCTGCCTTCTCCTTCCTCGCAGTCCTACTCGCCCTGCCCTTCTCTCATCGAGTCGGATGAGTTGTCTGAGGACAGTGCACAGTCCGAGGACTCCCCGCTTCTGGATCCTGCCGCCGAACGCAAGGAGGTGTGTTCATTTCTCTCACGTTCGGGTTCTCCTTCGCTGATCCTCTTTCTTTCATAGAACCAGGACCAGGACGACGATGTTCACATGCTTGCCACCGACCATGCGGAGATGTCACTATGGAGCTCTGGCTCGCCTCGACTCTTCCCCATAGAAGATGACTTCATGCTCGGCCTCACTGACGGATGCTTGGAGGATTCCTTAACACCGTCACTGTCTGCCTTCAATTTTGATATATGCCCCGACGTCTGTGCGAGCGCGGACCTGGCATTCGGCGCATATCCTGCTGAGGACCAGTCGAGCGGCCCTACCGATGCGGAGATCAAGGCCCTGGCTGCGCAATGGTTGACGTTCAGCATGTAATTCCGGCGTTATCACGATCTGTATGTTAGTTTCTTTGGTATATCTTGGAATTCCCGTCTCTCTGTATTCTTTTTTTCCACCTATGTATCTATGTCCGTATCTCCGTATATCTCATGTTTCGCCATCTGTTGTGTTCTCTCATCTACTCCTTACTGCACGTGTATCGTTACTTACGATACGAACTACGCCATGGATACAACGTAGCCCTGAAGAATCCATCTCTACGCATCCAACAAATATCATCCAACAAACATCGTCGATCCTATTCGCGGGATGCATCTGTCTTACCTAACTTAACGAAGTGACTATGAAACCACCGTGCGACCAGCTCGCCGTCACGCCCGATGACAAAAGGCTCTCCAGCGCGTGCGTTCCAAGGTAGTTCCCGGTTGACAAACAATGGGTCATGCCTTCGACCCACGAATGCTGGTTATTGCCGGAGGGCTGCCAATACGAGCGTGAAAGTATTAAACCGCTCGATACGAAAATGATCCGCTGGAGTGCTTCATAACCTTAGCATGGTCTGCGAGGTGCACAAATCGTCTGTGCGTGTGTATAATCTGCATGTATGTACCACAGATCTAGTCGAATATGTCGAGTCATCATGAGAACAGTGGCTGTTTAGATGTCGTCCCTCAATAAATAGAATTCAAGTGTACATACACACGCTCAACATCATCGTTTGGCTTTCTTCGTGGCACCTTCAGCACCGCTATTCTTACTTCGTTTACTTGCGGGAGGGTCTTCCACGGTAATCCTGCCCGCCTGGCGCTCGGCTGCGAGCCATGCCTCGCACTCGTCCTTCGTGCCCTGGGGGTGCTCCAGTTGCCACTCGATCACCCGTGCAAGAACGTGGCCAGTCCACGGGCCCGGCTTGCTTGCGCCGAGCAGTTCGACGACTTCGTGACCCTGCGGATGACGTCAATTTGAATTATGCGACGGAAATGAAGGAGGGAAGTGGCTCACATCGACAATTGTCTTCGCGTCCACTGCGGCTGGAAGCTCGAGCTCTTCTACGCGAGACATGAATGTGTTGTATTTTGCAATCTTCTTCTCTGCTTCTTGCGCTATGAACAAAGGGGTGAATACGTCGCTACCGCACACAGCAAGCTATAACTGACTATCAAACCGATCTTGTTCCCAGTCCCACAAGGGAGCGAGCTCTTGCAAGAGGGAGAAGAGGAGTGACGTCGCCCATACATACCCTGTGTGTGGATTATGCACCGGTCGTTCGCGCAACAGTAATCCTGATCAAAGGAAACGTCAATGATAACCAATTAAACCTCTTTGGGAAACGTACCGAGTGCTACGCGCTCCTGTCCCTGAAGTTTTCCGCTCTCCCAGTCCGCGACGCCCTTCTGCAAGAGGTCTGCCGCAGTAAATAGTGCGGGAATCCCGTCCAGGTAGTGGTGTTGTACGCCGAGCTTTAGGCCTTCGCGGATGACGGCCTCCACTGCGGGTCGCAGCTTGCCCTTGACTTTGTATGTGAGCATGCGGTGAGGTGTCAGTGCGCAGGCGAGGAAGAGGCGCGGGAGGGGAGAAGGTTGCGCGCTCGTTTCGGTGAAGAAAAGCGGGTGAAGGGGAGACAGGGAGAGTGATGCGAGCGGACATGAAGAGGAAGCAGGAGCAGAAGACTGCGGATTGAGGAAACATGGAGTACTGTTGCGGCTGCCAATGCAGAATAAGGGCTAGCCGGAGATCCGGAGAGCTCAATACCAAGGTCGTCGGGGATGTGGAATACAGAAGAATACAGGGTAAGGTCATCAATGAGCTTGATGGCGAGCAGAGGATTACGACCTGCGGAACAGTTCATACGTAGCCCTGACGGCAATAAGAAAATGACGTACTTTTCATCATCTTGTCCAGCTCCTCACCAACTCTTTCTCTGCTGATTTTGGAGGCCAGGGCTTCCTTCAAATTGAATAATGTAGATCAATAGCTGTTCAAGACTTTCACATGCATCATATACCTGGATGCCTGCATCCCGGGCAGCGTCCTGCAACTCCGGCACCATGATGAACCCAAAGCGGCTTGCAAACCGTATGCAGCGGAGGACGCGCAAAGGGTCATCCGTGAAGGTCTCTCGAGGGGGAAGAGGTGTACGGATGATTCCGCTTCTCATGTCTTCTAAACCCTACTTCAATGCGATGAGTACTTCACGACGGAACAACAGGAGAAAGCACACCTTGCCAGTGTGGTCTTCAATTAATCGTGAGTGGACATTGTAGAATAGCGCATTGATAGTAATGTCTCGTCGTAGTGCATCCTGCAAAGGGGTTCCAAATGCCTGCGGTGATAATATATAACATAAATTAGGACACTTCAAAGAGTAGAGCGCATTTACTCACTACTTGGGTAGGAATTCGACTATGACCCGCATACTCCTCACTCCTCAAGTTCACAAAGTCGAGTTCGATACCCAGGATGGTGGTGCGTGCCGTTTCAAGGTGTTTTGATTGGTCAGGATTGCTCTCGATTTTCGCGATACCTTTCACCGAAAGGTGTTTCACGGTCGAGCAATAATTGACGAAGTGCTCGGCAAAAGTTACACCCATCATGTCTGTCAGCGCAATGTCCACATCGTTACAATGCGACCCAAGGAGCTGGTGGCGGACGCAAGCATGAAGCAATCAATCAAGGGAGTCCTACATCAAGGACTGCTGCTGCTAACCTTGTCACGTACCCACCCCCTGCTATCCTGCATGATGTTTCTAGACCCTGTCCTCCTTCATGACATGTGTGCATTCATCGAGCAGGGTGCATAGCTCATCCTCAGCTTCCGTGAGCTTAATCTCCATCTTCTCCGGGACGTGTATGCGATTAATTGATATGGACCGAACAGGCATGAAGCGTACGTCCCGCTTGTGATATAGTAATCTGAAAATGCAAGGATACCCCGACCTAAGGATGTGCATGCAGCTCGCGATGGTCAACTTCAAGACTTCGAGGTGCGATCCGGAGGGACAGAGCCTGGAACGGTCACGTTACTTTAAATACGCATTTCGATCGCGCGTCCGTTCAATTGGAGTCAAAATTGATTTTGAGTGAGTATTCTCAGATCTCAATGTTTCAAAACTTCAACATCGACGAAGCCTGAGCCTGAGGCTTGAAGCTTGAAGCTTGAACGTTGGATTTGAGGGATGGGAGTACCTATTCGATTCATTCTCAATTGATTCATATTTATGAACTTTTCTTTCCTAAATCTTGTTCAATGGTTCCGTGAAATTGAGGCAGCCGCTGCTAACGTCGCGCATAAACCAATTAAATTGCAAAATGCATAAGCAAAATCAAGAGACGGGTACAACAATCTAAGCCAGAACTCGTAACAACCAATCAGCAAGGTCATCCATTTCTGCCTCACTAACGGTGTGTTCGAGTCCTTCATAGGTCTTGAATACGAGCCTCTCGTCAGGAAGATCTAAAGTGTCGCGTAAGAAGGAGACACATTCTTCTGCCACGTGTAACGGGACTTCGTGGTCAGAATTGCCGTGGCCCCAAAAGACAGGCAGATTCGGTTCCATCTGGATCATTGTCTGGAGGAATCCGTTAAGGTGCATGCATACAATGACAGCTCTAGATAACATACCTGCCTGGACTGGCGCGGAATCCACCCTGACAGACTCGCGACTCCTCCCAAGTCATGCAGCGTGGTCAACGCAACCATTAGGCAAAGTGCTGCACCCTGGCTAAATCCAACCAGGACGACCTTGCTTGACTCTGTTCCATCGTGTATTTCTGAAAGCATTAAGCTCTCTATCGAGGCAACGGAAGCTGCGATACCAGTCTCGTCATAGCAGTCGCACGGCGGAAGGTTGGCTATGTCGAACCAGCTTGGGCGGTAACGCCCTTCATTATATGTCACCGGGCGATTGGGGCTTTCGTTCGCACGTCAGCACCTGAACCATGCGACCACATTTACGAAAACCTACGCCTGAGGAAGAACCCATCTCACGCCGGGCAGCCGTTCCGCGAGCCTTTCAACAGTAGGCATCCAAGATTCTCTCAATTGACCTAAACCCTGCAGATCCATCGTGAACAGTAGAAAAGGCTCATGAATTGTGGCTACTCACGTGAACGAATACCACGGTTCCTATTGGGGTTTCACTGGTCGGAGCGATGACCAGTTGTTCTGCATCGTTAGCCATGCCTCTGCAGCGGGGTTGTACAGTCACAACACATCCTGCTGCAACAGCATTTATGCAAGAGGTATCATACCCAGTGCCATGATAGATTACGGGCGGGCTTCATGCGCAGCACCCACATAGCCATAGGCAAGGCATCGCCTCGAGAAGCCGCAGTAGTGAATTGTTGAGACGATGGGATGTTAGTATGTGGAAGGAAGCTTGTCGGAATTAACGCTATGATCTACAGGTTGAGGACACAATGGGCACTATTGCCCGAAGTCCGAAATTGCTTCCGATAACGCGGACAAGAGGCGCACGGTTTGCACACGGTGGCTGACCGCAGTAGACTTAAAAGTACAGTAGATCTCAGATCGCCGACGCCGACCAAATGAGGCAAAATCAAAATAAACACAAACATGAACCCAGCGCCTGGCCAACCTGCGGCATTCTCAATTCTACCAAGTCCATTTCTATCTGTCTCTTCCTTGGTGTTTCCTTCTCCCCGCTCAGCGGCTTTATCCATTCGCATTGTGAACTATGGGCATAATTTCTAGCTGTTGCGAATCCTGCTGTCAGTACCAGTTCTGTCGTCGTTGCTGTCATCTAGCTGAATTCTCTCATGACATAGTCCACTCGCGCAGGTCTCAGACATACGAGCCGTTGTTGCTGGAGAACGAGCGCGAGGCTGTGGCGGATCTACTGCAGTATCTAGAAAGTATGTGCCAACATTTTCGAACATCTCCCCGGCCGACTAGACTCACTTCCTCCTGAATTATCTCAGACCGAACAACGACCAACTTCTTCACGGGATCCCCCCTTTCCGCATTGACCACACTCTCATTTTCTGATAATGTTGATCTCCAACGCAGCGCAGCGCTCGCCTTCGCCGAGATTACTGAGAAGGAAGTCCGCCCCGTGGGCCGAGACACTCTCGACCCCATCCTCTTCCTCCTGAGCAGCCACGACACGGAGGTGCAGCGCGCTGCAAGTGCCGCGCTAGGCAACCTGGCAGTTAACAGTGTGTGATGTCAAGCATGTCATGCGAATGAAGCATTGATTTCATTTCGTGTAGCCGACAACAAGCTGCTCATCGTGAAGCTGGGCGGCCTTGAGCCGTTAATCAAGCAAATGTTGAGCCCGAATGTTGAGGTGCAATGTAACGCGGTTGGCTGTGTAACGAACCTTGCTACACATGGTCTGTGCCACGTTTCTATATCAGTAAACGTTGAAAACTAACTTCGTCTGTTGCAAAGATGACAACAAGACTAAGATTGCAAAATCTGGTGCTCTTGTCCCTCTCACCCGGCTCGCACGCTCGAAAGACATGCGCGTGCAGCGCAATGCGACGGGTGCGCTGCTCAACATGACACATTCTGGTACGCTCCCCATCTTATCACGCCGATGCTTCCAAATCATATCCCCGTTATAGATGAGAATCGACAACAACTTGTCAACGCGGGTGCGATTCCGGTGCTTGTCAGCTTGTTGAACTCCTCAGACACGGATGTACAATATTATTGCACGACCGCGCTTAGCAACATCGCAGTTGATGGTAATATTCTTTTACGTTTTAAATCTTATTTTATTCCAATCGTTAAACGTAAACGTCATCAGCCAATAATCGGAAGAAGCTTGCGCAGAGTGAACCCAAGTTGGTCGCGAGTTTGGTACAGCTCATGGACAGCCCAAGCTTGAAGGTCCAGTGCCAGGCAGCACTAGCTCTTCGCAACCTTGCCAGCGACGGTAATCTCGGCAATCTTCATTTTATTTGTATCAACGCTTACAATGGCATTCTTTTTCCCAGAGAAATACCAGCTGGAGATTGTGAAGGCAGATGGCCTTACTTCACTATTACGCTTACTTCAGTCGACATATCTCCCCCTCATCCTCTCCTCTGCGGCCTGCGTGCGGAATGTCTCGATTCACCCGCAGAACGAGTCGCCGATCATAGAATCCGGATTCCTGCAGCCATTGATCAACCTTCTCTCTTTCAAGGACAACGAGGAAGTGCAGTGCCATGCGATCTCTACATTGCGCAACCTTGCCGCCAGTTCCGAGAAGAACAAGCAGGCAATTGTTAAGGCAGGTGCTGTGCAGAGTATCAAGGAGCTGGTTTTGGAGGTGCCGATGAACGTTCAAAGCGAGATGACCGCATGCATTGCGGTATTGGCGCTAAGTGGTATGCATCTTCCTCCGTAAGGCATCGGTCGACGGCAAAATTAACACACGACTTCTACATCAGATGAGCTGAAGGGACAGTTGTTGGAGATGGGGATCTGCGAAGTTCTGATTCCCCTTACGAATTCACAAAGCTCCGAAGTGCAAGGCAATAGTGCAGCTGCTCTTGGTAACCTGTCCTCCAAGGGTCAGTTTCAGATCACATCTTTGATAGCACCTGCTCAACATCGATTCTAGATGGCAGAACCACCACGGACGACTATTCTGCATTCAACGACGTGTGGGATAAGCCTGATGGTGGTATGCACCAGTATCTCTATCGGTTCTTGACAAGTCCGGATGCTACCTTCCAACATATTGCGGTATGGACAATCGTACAGCTACTTGAATCTGGAGGTGGGTATATGCAAACAACGGACGTCATAAGCTGACACCTTTTGCCCACCAGACCCCCAGTTGATCAGCAATATTCGCAACTCCCCACTCTTGACCCCGAACATCCGGTCGCTTGCAGAGACTCGCACATCTAGCCCGGCGTCTTCACTGGGCGGCACGCCGCACTCCCACCACTCATATCAGGACACCGAGACGGGCGAGGGCCACGGCGAGATCCAGATGCTCGCACGGCGCATCCTAGACCTCACGGACAACGAGGGCGTGGTAACACCCAGCGCCATCGCATCGCAGGCGCAGGCGAGCTCGCTGAGCCAGCGCGATGAGAGCGTGAGCGGGAGGGAGCACGAGGAACTGCGAAAGAGCGTGCGCGAGGCGTTTGCAGGGAGCTCGATCGGACACTGATGCTCCATAGAGTAGCGTGTGTGTGAAGATGTCGGATGAGGACCTCATGGACGGATGTTGCAGCGTCTTATTTTTTCTTCCTCCATATTCTGGCTAGTTCATATCTTTGTATGATTTTTCACCCTTCAGTGGCAGGCGCTCGTTGTCGGTGTTGCATTTTTATTTTGTTCGTTACCTCATCAGATATGTCCATACTCCGCTTCTTGTGTGCACTTTCTTCCTTTCGCTTTAGTATCACAATGACGATATAATGATCGCGATGTATGTCTTCCCCCATGTCGCTGTTACGTATGCGTAGACGCAATGCATCCCCACATCTTGGAAAAATATTCAACCACTGCATTACCACTCTCGGAGATAGAAACTCTCCGCGAAAAGCAATGGCGAGATGTCGCCGGGAAAATGCATTCGAAGCGCTGTACAATGCTGTGTACAGAATTCATCGCTCGATGATGCCGCAGCACCTGTGTGCGCGAGAGGTCGGTGCCTGCTGGTGCAGCACAGGTAGAGCGCAAGAAGCGTAGCAACGATGAGGGAATTTCTGTTCGAGGTGATGTATCGGTGCCGGAGGTTTGCGGGTGCTGCGGCTGCGGAGTAACAAGTATAGAGCGGTAAAGTTGGACGAAACACTACTGCCTGAAGAAATGAGTGTACATGGCGGGTGATATGTTAATAAATAAACTAGGGCGGTGCACCACTCAATGAGAAGGTGCCTCATGTGTGGTCCGCTGAGACCTTCCTTCGCGTGCGGACTATAATTAATATTGAAAACCTGTCGAGCCGCCCTTCGGAGGAAGATCACCGGGGTTACGATCGAGCGAGCGAGTTACAAAGGGCACGAAGATTCAGAGGATAATTAGCAGAAAGCATGCGAAAAGAAATTCCTGCCCGTTCGTCGGGATTGCCAAACGGCCTTAGGCTTCTAAGGCTCCTTGTAGGAAGATAAACGACTGATCATCCCGTGCGCCCTGCGATACATGATCTGCATCGTCGGTGCTTGACACCGAAGGATCGGCAGACTTGACTTCGTCATCCTCGGTAGATCCCATGTCATCCCGAGAAGTTGACGCCGCGCTATCAAATAGGTTCTCCATCGTTAAAACAGGTGCGGTTCCGGGGAAGAAAGATTCTTATTGTCGCCATGAGTAAACTAGTCTTCGTCAGTCATATCCTCTCCATGAATCAATCTAGACGCACGTTCGCTGTCGTCTGTCAAGAACGAGGTGTAGGCCAAACACGGAACATCCAGCTTCAAAGTCCGTCTTGTCTTCACCCACAGATCTGAAACCGTCTGCAGAACCTGGTCATATAGCGTGGACGTCGCACTCGGTCTCCCCAATAAATTCGCCACACTTAGGTTGCTTCGGTTGGGCACGGGGGGCGTCAACCTTCTTTCTCTTTTCCCTTCGCTTCGTTAGTAAGCACGCAGGGGATTGGGTTGCGACAGTGCATTGAGCGCAACCAGCCGCCTGGGGCCACTTGTCCATGATAGCCACAGGCAAGGTATTAAGAACGAGGCGAGCTTGAACAGAACGTCACGAAATTCCAGAGTTCAAAGTAGTGGGACTCTGCGAGGTTCTGTCATATAAATTTGACTTCTCAGTTAGATGCAATGGATGCGTAAATGCTGTGAAAACAGAGAGTGACTCAGGCTGTGGTTCAACTTTGAAGTGCATCCGACACCGAGTTCGCGCCACCATCGTGTCCTTGATCACGTGTACGTGTAGATCAGCATAAGTTTCGATCGATCACAACTAGAATGAGCGTCGCGCGATGAACATTGTGCTGCACGATATCCATATGCATGACATTGCTACGTGCAGAACTCGTGGCCATCAGTACTGTTGTGGCGGTGGCCCAGCGGCCTACGGTACCCTGCGCCGGTAGGGTGGGCACGTGATGTATGGACATCAAAAGGCATGGAGGAAATGATAAAGAGGTACTCCACTGCCGACGAGGTTCTTCATCCCCGAACCTCGCCGTGCTGTCTGCTCGCCTCTCAAACTACATAATACTTCAGCTTTTATCCGGATCTTCTCCAGCGCTGACCGCTGACTCCACCATAATCAAGGCCACGACCTCGGCTGCGCCTCGGTCGGTTCTTCCGTCGTTTTTCACGAGAGCTCCTTCAGCTTCACCCTCATCTTGTTCACTCCGTTTACGTCCTCGACATGCGTATCCGCCTCCTTTTTCTGCTTCTGTTGACTGTAGGTACCTCCGATGCCACTTTTCTCTCTCGCCGCTCCGAGTCCTTGATCCGCACTGCAAACAATGCTGGACGACACGTAATCAAGCGCAGCGCAGGACTGGCTCATAATCTTCGTCTCGCATATAATGGTCTTCGGATACAGCAGCAACCTGGAAGCGCGAAGATGTATTGTGTTAACCTGCCATCAAATGCCACCGGTCTTACTGGGGGAGGTGGCGGTGGCGCAGCAGTTTCCTCTTCGACGGTGTCGCAATCTGGCGGGGGTTCTACTGTCACTGGTATGTCTTCTGTTATCGTTTTAGCTTCAGGCATCGCAGTGACATCTGGTATGACCACTATAGCTCCTGCTCCATCACCGTCTGGTAGCGCCAATGTATCTTCGCCTTGGAAGGTAGCTCAGAGCTACGTACGTACCTCCGCGAACTTACTCGAAAATAAACCTGATGCGTTCCCGGATGTACAGCAAGGAAGTACATTCTTCGACGGCTGGGATTTTACCAACGCCGCAGATGTCACCACCGATGGCATTGCTCAGTACATAGATCAAAACACCGCAGTATGTATCATGCTCCTCTCCCTCATTTGTTTCTTCGTTGACTGAGGTTCGAACAGCAATCAGCAAACATCATAGAAATTAATAGCGCCGGAAATGCGGTCATGCGAGTGGAGACTACGCCACAGGTGACAGGAAACCGTCAGAGCATACGCATCACAACGCAGTACAGCTATACCGGTGGCCTCATCATTCTAGATGCCGTGCATATGCCCACCGGATGCGGCACGTGGCCAGCATTTTGGAGCAATGGTGCGAGCTTTCCCCTTTTCGCTAGCTAACCCTGTGTCCTGACTTTAAGGTATCCACACAAGGTCCGAACTGGCCTGTAGGAGGCGAGATCGACATGGTTGAGGGCGTGAACGACTATACGAACAACCAGGCCACGCTGCACACTGATGTCGGATGCACGATGCCGTCGTCCGATCCCGCCGCACTCAATATCACTGGGACCCTCATCGGTACTACCGACTGCTCCGCGGCAGACACCGGCAATGCGGGGTGCGGCATTCGCGCCAGCCAGACGAACTCCTTCGGTGCCGCGTTCAACGATATCAATGGCGGAGTCTATGCTAGTGCGCACTCCTCTTTTTCGGAGTTGTTACTAACAGTACTGAACTGTCTTTCGCAGCGCTGTGGGACAATGCCGGCATCTCCGTGTTTTTCTTCCCGCGTTCCGCAATCCCGGCAGACATCACAGCTGACGCGCCTCAGCCCTCGACGTGGGGCCAACCCATGGCGAACTTCCCCGCCTCAACATGCAGCCCATTCAAGTTCTTTTACAACCACACTGCGATCTTTGACACTACCCTTTGGTATGCCATCATCATGTTCGCTGATGACTCATGTGTTGACATATGGACGTTCGCAGCGGTGTGTGGGCGGGGGCTGTGTGGTCTGCGGCAGGCGTTCCGGGGCAGGATCAGAGCTGTGCGCAGCGGACCGGAGTGGCGACGTGCGAGGATTTCGTTCGCAGTAATGGGACAGCGTTCAGTGAAGCCTGTGAGTGCCACTGCTTTTGCTTCCATATCACCATCCTGCGACATTACTCATGGCCCGATCCTTCATAGACTGGGAGGTGGCAAGTGTGAAGATATACCAAATGAGCTCCGATTAGCCGAGCACTGCACATCGCTATTGACTGCTGGATCGGGATGGGTGGCACTATCATACGCGTTGACGACTTTCATGATTATGTGACTTGGAGGTTATAGACGGGCCCCAACTACTGTAGCATCTACGACATTTGTATCACGTACTTATACCATCACTATGCGATATCAGGTTGTACAAGTTATATTTTGTGAGCTACCAGAACTCGGACAAAACACAAGTATTAAGGCCTTAAGTCTGAGAATCAGAACATATATTAAATGCAGCACTGAAATTCATATGAGGTGGGAGTATAGTTTTCTGTTGTCAGGTTTGTCTACTTGGACCCTGCCGATTTCTCCTTGTCAGAAAATTTTCGAGAACATTGCTGCTTATGACCGTTCTTCCAATGTTCCTGAGAGACGAACATCAACACCAACCCGGAAGTCAGAAATTGAGACCGCTTACATATTGATGCTGGCGCGAACAATACCTGAGGACCGCAGTATATCAGTATAGAATTGAGAAAGCCCAACCGTATAATACACGTGTACTCACAAGACCTGCTTGCACCCCGAACACGCCTTGAGCTGCATGCCTGCAGAGTTTCCGCACGCCGCACACACCGCCTCCGCGCGGCGGTCGCGTGTGCTGGACGTCGTCTCCTGCCAGAACCCGCCGTTCTCCTCGTCCCACTTCTGCTCCACCTTTTGGCCACGCTTGACGTGCATACCGCGCGCAATTTCTTCCGCGCCCGACATGATGGGCATGTGGTACACCTTTGCGCCGCTCGACACGGAGGCGGATGAGCCGAGCGCGGCGGAGAGGCGGGAGATGGCGAGAGGGAGGTCGAAGGATTTGTGGTTGAATTGGGATGCGGATTTTTTGTAGTCGTTGTAGTTGGGGGACTGGAGGATCTCTCGTTTCTTGGCAAGCCTGTAGGCGCGACGTGAGAAGCTATTCAAGGAAAAGTTTTAGACTCGAGCGTACTTCTCGCTAGGAGTGCCGTCATTGAGAATTTTAGTGTTTTCTACATATTTCCAGCTGCCGTCCATGTTCTCTGCGCGCTGCGTCAACACAAATTTAAATAAATGCGGATCTTGGCACGTACCTCCGGGGCACATTCCCTCGCCATCAATGATTACAACCTCGCCATTAGATTCTTCAGGAGAACAAATATGTTCGACCTAATAATGGAGGTCAACAACGGTGAAGATAATACCTATCGAGGCGTACTTCGATGTCATGGAACCATTTATCACCGAAGTCGTACAGATAACCAAACTTGTCTCCCTCTTTACTGAAGGTATGCGCAAGGTTATAGCTGGCTCAGGATCAATGTTGATGCACGAGGGCGACTCAGATTAATGCGACGAACTTATCATCCGGGAGGTAGTCATAGCCAACCTGTAAAGCATTCCATGAGCCCTGGGGATCATCATGCGGAACACTGGCAACGCACTTGAGCGATGTGCATACGATCAATGGAGCCCGATCCCTAACATAATATATTAATACGAAGTATGGCACTAAGATAGGCTGGAGCAAAAACCTCAGGTCCAAACAATGAGCCATCGCGGAAGCCTGTAAGAGTGTATGGAACGATACATTTGCTCAAATTCCATGAATTAAAATCAATAAACTGTTTTTGGCTTCAGTTATGAAGTTCAGGAGCCGAAGATTGTTTTAAGGTCGAAATCAGAGTAGTCACACTTAGCGCACGTGGTACGCGTCTAGACACACTAACGCGTTTGTGGCTGGTCTGATCGTATTGGAGTCCGCTCAATCTTATTGCACATGTCAATTGTGATGTTATTCCATAATTAAAGCACATACACAAGCTAGCAACTCAACTTACAGACGACGGACAGATGAGAGGACTTGGTGGTACCATAAATGTATTCCCAGAAAGGCAATATCGTTGTCTCGATCACGTGTACGACGCGATCGACTGTTGGACTTTTGCGTTAACATTCGACGCGATCCTCTCTGTACACCCATCAACTCTACCGCCTTGCTCAGCTGTCATTCATGCTATCCTAGACAGAATATGATGCATAGTCACTTGCCACATACTAAACCACTAGATAAGGCCTCATCTATAGTCCTGAACCCTTCCAGCCCAACCTGCTGTGATGGGTCTCCAGGATTCAAGTTTGAGCAAAGTTACGCGAAAGGAAAGGATGACGAAGAAATTGTGCCAGATAGTGAGGAAGAGAGATTTGGTTAGTATGTCTTCCAGGAGCCGATAAAATCTTAGTGATGTTGCGCTATGCAGGCTGAGGAACGAGCATCTGCATACCAAAGAGAACGGGATGAATATCATAGAAATATCATCTGGGGAGGAGGATGGAACGTGCGTGTCGTCAATCTTCCAGCGTGATAGCGTGCTTATCTCATGTTGTAGAGCAACGGACAAGGGTCCCCAGATGATTCTCAGGGATGTCTTCACAAATAAAATGCCTGGAGGATGGACCTCGGTGTCCGACGGCGAGAAGTGAGTGACATATTCACCCCCCAAAGTGTTATATTTAATGGCCGGAGTTCTCATAAAATTATCTGCAGTGATTCTATTCAATCCAGTCCTCATCCGCCTGCTCCGAGATGCAGGAATGCGCAGACTCGTCGTGCTCGCCGTGTCATTCAGAGCTCAAGCTCAGATGCTTCGGATGGGAAACCCGATGCAAAGATCGTGCATCCACCGTTTACCAACAATCAGCCTGCCATTACAGGCACAAAACTAGATACAACGGTTATTGACCTTACGAGTTCACCTGAGTTCGAAATCGCAAGACTAAAAAGCCAAGGGTCACAAACGCGAAGGAGAAACGCGACACTCGACTTAACACCGCTTCGAAGTCCGAGGAGTACATCCCGCTATTCGTCGACGACAGCTCAGACGAAGACGAAAGTATAGAACCGTGGAACGTCAATGACGGATCGATTCTCGTATTGTATGCAACTTGCTCTGTCGACTGTCCCTTTGGCTGGACTTACAAAATTTCTCTCCAGCGATGAGCCACCTAGTGCGCGCAAACCCATTCGCTGCGCACCTCCCTCCGTTTCTACGGCAGTTCCAGGCTCCATCGTTATTCCACGAAAAAGGCCAGCATCTCCTCTAGAGCAAGAACCCGAATCCGAAGATGACGACGTCTCTCTCAGGGCATGCCGCACTCCGGCTAAGTCGTCCATGGGAGCATTGTCAACTGTATTCACGCCTGCGAGTGGCAAAGGGAAAGCTCCGCGCCTGTCTAAGAAGGCACTGGTGGCGGCCATGCAAGTACAGCGAGAAGCATATGCCCGAACATTTTTCGAGGAGTTGAATGAATCAGTGTTTGACGGCGGGCTTCCAGCACAAAGGAACTCCTGTGGAACAAGCGGCTTTTGACAACTGCAGGCAGAGCGAGGTGGCACAAGTGGGTTGTGATTGCCTTGCAAAGAAATATGTCTGACCGTGATTTAGGTCCAGTAATGGTGTCCAGAAAACTGAGATCCAACTAGCAGTGAAAATTCTGAATTGCGAAGGTCAGTACTTCAGGTTTGCTATCAATGCGTTGGTAACATACCGTTTCGCTTGTGCAGAACGCATTAGAAACACGCTGTCGCATGAGATGTGTCATCTTGCGTGTTGGGTGATCAGTAACGCTCCGAATGAAAACCATGGCAAACTTTTCAATGCGTGGTGCGTTCCCCATCATTTCTAGGTCATGCCAACGAATGACCATCTTTACAACAGGGCGCAGAAGGTGATGCGTGCACGCCCCGAGATCGAAGTGACAGTATGTTCATTCGAATATTAACCGGTTCCAAGTTTTATCCGAAACTCAAATTCCTCTGTAGACGAAGCATAACTATGAAATTACCTATAATTATGAGTGGAGTGGGTGTAACTTTCGTTCATCGACTATGTGTTGCTAATTGACGCCATCGGCTCAGGGTGCGAGAAGTGCGCAAACATGTAAGTACAGTCTAGTGTTCCTCTGCTGTGTTTTGATACGACTTGGACGTGCTTTTGTAGTTATGGCCGGTTCAGTAAATCTATCCGACCAGACGAGTGTGGTAAGTCTACCGTACTCGATGAACATTTCCATAGGTTGACTGTGCCGCCATTAGTCTGTGGTAAATGCAGGGAGGGCAGGCTCATTCCGTTGTTCGAGACGCGCAAACGCGCACCGAAGACCCCGAAGATCAAGGCCAACAGCCAAATGGCTGCTACGAAAGGGCGCGGTCAGTGTTACAAATGCAATTTATGCATACCCAAATTGACAATATAATTTCTGCAGACTCACCTCGAGTGATTGTGGATTCCCCGTCTTCTCCATCAGTAGACACTGTAATGATACAAACCACACCTGCGCGGGCTGGTACGAACGTAAAAGAGCCTCGCCGCCGGTCTCTCTTACTTGTCGAGGGATCGGATGGTGACAGCTCGGATGTTGAGATTTTGGCGCATGTTCTCCGTGCGGTCACTATCACGGAGAATTGAGCGGAAGAATCAATGTGCTGTAACAAGGGGTGAAATCTATCTGTGGATATCTGTTGTATCTTGATCCTTGCGTGCCAATTTATTAAGTATCGTCGAATTACTCAGGAGTGACTTCAACCTGGATTCTGAGGCTGTGAGATCAGGCAATGTGTGTGTCCATTTTCTACAATGTCTCACCGTTGTTTATCTTAAGGCACTCACTCCATCATTTGGGCTCTCCAGGGTCTCCCACGACAAATAAGATATCGCCAGATGAGACGCAAAAAAAAAAAGATAAACTAGCCCACCGCGAGGGTCGAACTCGCAGCCTTCAGATCACCCGCTAGTAAGAGTCTGACGCTCTATCCGATTGAGCTAGGCGGGCGATAATCAGGAAAATATTTTTAATAATATAGACAATATTGCGGCGATTCCCGACATCTCGCATACTAATTTGAACCTTATTTTCCTCAGCCACCTATACAGATCAACGCAAAACCGTCCGCGCAACGACCAACGGCACCGCACCGCACACTCCCTGGGCAAGGTCGGTGCTTGCTTCTCTGTGGAATTGCCGTCTCTAACCTGCCTCGCGTCTTGCTCGCAGTTCCATTCCTCAAGATCTAGTATAAAATGACCCACGACGCCGTTTGGTTCTCTCGCCCCCGCAAGTACGGCAAGGGCAGCCGCCAGTGGTGAGTACAGGATCGATTAAAAGACGGTGGCAGGTAGGAATGCTGCTAACATGCGGATACATAGCCGTCTCTGCGCGCACCAGGCCGGTCTCATCCGCAAGTACGGCCTTGACCTCTGCCGCCAGTGCTTCCGCGAGAAGTCCGCCGCCATCGGTTTCCAGAAGGTGCGTGGTTGTATCCCCTCCACCTGACATATGTGAGCTGATTGTGGTTCGGTGCGCTTTGTAGACCCGATGAAGGCTCTTTCCCTGTCGTTTTGCTCTGTGTTACGATCCTGGCATTTTCCTTATCTCTCTGCACACAAAACCGGCTCCCTCTTGTATGCATTAGTATGATATGCTGAACAAGATATCCCACGCATAAGTCGAATTGCCTGTTTGTCTGAATTATGGACGCCTCGACTGCCTGTGGTACGTATGCATGCCAAGTTTCGTCATCGATTACTTGAGTTTCCACTGCTTTGATTTGCACACCAAGGCCTCATTGAATACTTGTCCAGGTAAGATGATACTGTACAGACGTCTATAATGTAAATGTTACAACTAAATCCTCATAAGTCATTAATTTCATTGACATGGCAAGCCCAGATATGATGGAATTCCATCCCGTTCCATCCAGATGATCCCTTAGCTGCTCTGGAAGATCTTCACGTATGAGACTTCCCAGTCTATATGACAAACATTCGTGAATAGCCAGCGAGTATAAATGAAATATGACTTACATGCATCCGCAAATGCCGTTCCGTTCCCTGCAACAAACGCTTCGCACGTAGAGACACCTGTGCGCTGTGCGCAGCTCTGCGCCTGTCCTGCAGCCCCTGCACTGTCCCACACGCTGCCCGCCCAGTCACCACTGTGCTCGTACAGTCAGCATGTGTATTGTAGTGCAGGCACTGAATGCTTACCACAGCGTGGTGTCGAAAATGGCGGAATGCGAGTTGAAGAACTGGAACGGGTTGCAGTCCGTCGCAGGCCAGAAGGCCATCGGCTGGTCCCAGTTCGACGGTTGCGGTGCGCCGGCGGTAATGTCGGACGGTATCGAACTGCGGGGGAAGAAGAACACGGAGATCCCGCTGTTGACCCATTGCACTACACCACGCAAGAGTCAGATCAGTACATCCTCACGCAAGCACTGGCACGTACTCGCGTAGACACCACCGCCGTTGCTGTTGAATCCGACGCCGTACGTATTGCTCTGCGTCGCAGTGATCCCGCAGCCTGCGTTCCCCGTCTCTGCAGCGGCGCAGTTCGTGCCACCGACGACGGTGCCTGTGATGTTGAGCGCAGAGCTGTTCGATGAAGGGATCGTGCAGCCGGGATTAGTGTGAATGGTCGCCTGGTTGTTCGAGTAATCGTTCACGCCCTCTACGATGTCGATCTCTCCACCCGCCGGCCAGTTAGGTCCTATTGGGCAGGAGCTTGCTCAAAACAGGCCCATAAAAAAAGAGGCTGAACAGGGCTGCTTACCATTGCTCCAGAATGCTGGCCAAGTGGCACACCCGGTGGGCATGTGCACAGCATCCAAGATGACGAGACCACCAGTGTAAGTAGCAGTGGTGGTGATGCGGACGCTCATCCGGTTACCAGACACCTGGGGAGTAGTCTCCACACGCATGATAGCATGTCCTTGCCCATTGATCTCGGTCAAGTTAGACGATTGCTGATCCGATGTCTAAGTTGTGCGCCGTATGAAAAAGGCGAAAGGACGTACCGCAGTGCCTTGATCCACATATTGTACAGTACCGTGCGTAGGATCAGCATCCGCGAAAAAGTCCCATCCGTCGAAGAAGTTGCTTCCTTGCTAGAGTTTGGCGTTTTCAGTGGATTTCTTGGTGTTAAAAGTAACAGACGTACGTAAGACTGGATCAGCTTCCATGGTGAGGATGAACCTCCACTACTGCCACTGCTGCTCGTGCCGGAAGCGGATGCTGCGGAGCCCGACGAGACTGAGGTGGCAGTACCATTGCTCCCGCTTCCCGTAGAACTAGTATTGTTGCTGCTGAGTCCGGACACACTCACACAGTAGACTCGACCTGTCGTGCCACTGGAGGATGGCTGGTCGAGCAGGATACCAGCGAACGCGCGTCGCAGGTCCTGTGCAAGCCCGGTGCTGCGCTTGATAGCGCGGCGATGGGCAAAGTGTGCTGCATGGACGAGGGAGTCAGAGCCCTGGGCAAGAAGGCCGGCGTCGGATGGCACGACGGTGACGAGCAGAAAGAGCAGAAGCGGGAGGTGGAAATGCATCCTGGCTAAACGGGGCACAAGAGAGGGAAGGACTGCAGAAGATGATGCAAGATAAACCACTGAAGAGACCAGGCGCAGCCTGGATCGTGTAGAGGAGAAAAAAGAACAGAAGTTGGTCACTCGGAAGCTCGGGAGAGAGTAAGTGCGGTGAGGCAGAAAGCAGGTGGCACAGGGCGTTTGGCCTTGCCTTATCTATATGTTTCCGAGAAGGCGCGGAGTGGTTGCGGTGAGGCTCCGGGGTGGAGACTCATGAAAAACTGCACCTCGGAGCCAATCACCATTGTTTGCACACGAGGCGACCGCCTTTTGTCCGACTTTAAACGTGACCGCGACGGGGTGCGACTGTGGCATCAATCTTGGAGACGCCTGCATTGGCCGTAAGGCTGATTTGTATCTCCATCCGCGCTTTGTTGCGAACCTAGCAGTTGCAGAGAACAAGTAGAAGAAGGTTAACATGGTTTCGAGCAAGTACAAAGCGCTTGTTCACGAAAGCGCTGGTAGATCTACACTTCCCACGGCTGCAGACTGTCCGCTGCGGTCCGAATGAGTGTTCATTCTCGGTGCGGTTGAGAAGAGACGGAAGAATATTCATATACGCCAGTTGTTGCTGCTTAAGGTTCAGACGGTCTTCGAGATCCGTGTTCGAAATTTTGAACTTGTGCAATAGAATCTGAGCAACGTATCCGTACAACTTGGACATACTACAACATAAATACAGATTAATCAATAAATTTATCGCAGTCAGAGTCCTCGGAGTTCAATTATTGTGAACTTGGTCCTCCAGCCAGTTCCATAGGCGTTCACCGAGTGCAGGATCGTAGGCTTCTTCTCTACACCTGCCTACTCTCGCAAATGGGATCAAGAACTACCAATCAAGAATAAGCTACCGAATCGCCGGTTTTGGGAGCACGGATACTCACCTGGCCATTGTAATTCAACGTCTCGGGCATCGTGCCGGCCCAGAGCAAGGTGAGCGCACCCATAGGTGCAGGATATAATACATGATTCTGTGGTCATGTCAGTCACTGTCCGAGGATAACTGAAAAGTGTACGGACCAAAAGTTGACGGAACCGACTCCCGAAACATCGCTGGAGATCCGTCTCGATATTGCCTTCATGAAAGAAAGTGTTGTATGAATGTGATCAGCGTCCGCATCGAATCTAACAGAAAACGAGTTGCAGCTAACCTGGATGGCACGAGATCGAGATGATGCCCATATCTGCATATCGCTTCGCGGCCTCATGCGCAACCACAACGTTCGCCTGATGCCAATCTGCCTCAGTCATACATCGGAAGACATTCAAAAAGCTCATACGCACAAATTTACTCTGGCAGTACAGCGTCGACGGAGACATGTTCGTTCTTGCCGGACCGTCTCTCAATGCGTCCCAATTAATGGTGTGACAGTAGGCCGCTGATGAGGACGTAGTGATAATGCGGGAATGATGGTCTGGAGAAGCTTCTGCCCCGGCTTTGAGAGCAGGAAGGAGGAGTTCGGTGAATAAGAAAGGACCTACGTGAAAAACAGTGAGCGAGAACAAGGGAAGAGAGCGAAGATATGAACGTACCAACGACATTAATACCAAATTGCATATCGTAGCCCTCTATGGTCACCAGATCGATAGGACAGGCCATGACACCGCTGAAATACGACAGAGTTGAGTTGGGGAATTGATTTGTTAACATGGAACGCACGCATTATTGAATAGGATATGAAGCTCAGGTTCTTTGCTGCACAGATATTTGAAAATCCGTTACTCCATCGTGATAGGACACTCACCTCAAAAATTGTTTTGCAGCAGTTTGTATAGAATGAAAACGGCTCAAATCAAGTTCCAGGAAAATGGCCTCTTTGCCAGTTTCATCCTGTAGCTCTTTGATAGCAGCACAGGTCTTCTCCCTGTCTCTTGCAGCCAGATAAACCTTCGCATTATGTTTGAGCAAAACCTACCAAGTATTTTCTCAGCTCAACATTGTTCGAACGCGGAAGCGTGCTTACCTTGACAGTCTCCCTGCCGACGCTGGTGCTTCCACCTACAAGTTCGTCCAACGTCAACATTCTAGCCATGATATATATCAATGATAACAACGTACCAGTGACAATGACGACTCGTCCGGTAAGATCTGGTATCTGCTCTATGCTGAACTGCGGCTCTGGAGGGAAGCTCTGCTCAACGGCGTAGTAGATATACTTAAGCTCTGACCATATGTTCCCCATGCTGATAGCAGAGAACCAGGCCTAGTGATAGAATGTCGTGTGAGATGATGTATGGAAAGCAGTATTCTTGTGTAGATTGCGAAGCATGGGAGCGCTCCATTTGACTTTTAAAGCAGCCCCAGAGAGTGAAATGCAGATGTACGTGATTACACAGAAGGCCGGTGAGGGATTCTAGATACATGGTTGGGTTGTTCCAGGACTGTCGAGCGCAGATCGTGATTTGGTCGTCGCTGAAGCATCCGCCCGTCTAGACTTCGGCAGGAGCGAGCCTCCGCTTATAACTGGCCGGTGTACCGTACGTACCCTTTCTCCTGACATTTCAGGTCCCAAGTTAAGAGCGTATATATTCCTTCATAGGATCATCCAACAAAGTCCGAGCATCCTTATAGAACTTGTCACAGGTGAGATCTGTCTAGAGGTTAGTGAACTCATTGAAATTTATCTCAATCTAGGCCTTCAAAAGAGATATTTTGAGACTTCCACCAACAATTCATACTCCAGCTGCTCCCTGAGAGTCAAAATATTCACGAACAAGGATCCAACAGGCCGAGGACTCCAGAGAATGGGAGCCTGGACGAGCGCAAGATTGCCTGATCAGGTCAAACGAGCGCCCAAATAGGCAACTTACGTACGCATCACTTGCAGCGTACGCCGAGGACAAAACCACGTACGCTGGCAACATACATATTTCGTTTTCAGTCGCATGACGACCACTCCCACCGAATCTGGTCCCCAACCCAGACGGCGAAGCAAAAGACAGCAAGACTCGACGCACTTAGACGAGGAGGAGATGCCGCATAGACTGGGGGCTCTCACTACATCCCTGGAGAGCATCGAGATTCTACCACGCACACCACGCACACCCAGGCGGAGCCGCGCTGGGCGGCGCACCGAGGATGACGAGCCTGTAGATGAGGTGGAGCTAAGCTTGCTGGGGGAGGATGAGCGACGCGACGCTGCGGCAGATTTGACTCTGCAGGAAGAACGAGAATATCTCAGCCTGGCTGGGGGCAAGCGACCTATCTCATCGCGTGACAAGAGAGCGATGGTCTTGCTGATAGTCCTCTGTGCGTGTTGATTTCGTGATTCACGTTTTCCATATCTGACGTGTCGGATAGATCTGATACAAGGATTTCCTGTGAGTAGAGGATTTCGTCTGGGATAGCATGGTTTGGTGCTGATAGTCTGGTTCAGTTGGGACTTGCCTTAGGTGCGATTTTCTCTTGTTATTCATAGACGGTGATATTCACAGTCCATACAGGATCTGTGCCATTTATTCTCAGAGAACATTTATCTTATTCAGAAATTGCTGTATTCTCATTGTCGGGATACCCATACTCTCTCAAGTTGTTGTGGTCGCCTATCGTAGACTCCCTATTCTTGCCCTCGATTGGCCGCCGAAAATCCTGGATCATACCTATGCAACTTATCATTGGCACTATCATGCTGGTCATGTCGTTCCATGCAGAAGATCTCATGAGTAACGTAAGGATTCCAATTCCTAGCGGACATGTTTGCTAGGCGACTAATCAGTGCTACGCTAGCCAGGAGAGCATTTATACACTTTGTGCGCTGCATTTACTTCACTGGTGCTCTTTTCTGCTACCCAAGGTCACACGGGTCTTGCCTTACCTTATTGCTATGCATACTAACTAACGAAGCACAGATATTGCCGTTGATGGTGAGAGCACCCCATACAAGATCTTATTCTGTATTGACGACATCGTCAGGTTGGGCCCTCACCCTTCTTTCGGAGGAAAATCTGCCATATGCATCGACTTGTCAGACGATCGGTCTTAACACAGGATATCTCATGTCATATACCGTCTTTTTGGCTCTTAACGGGGAGGACTTCGCGTGCGTTGCTTTTTGCTGAATCTCTGGTGACCGCTCACCCGCTTTCAGTAAGAAATGGGGAATCCCTCGGTTGACGTTGAGTGCATACCTGTTGTTTTGCGGCGCGATGTCCTACGCGGTTACCATTTGGCTTATCTTCAAAAAAGAGGTCGGTGTCGATATCAGTCAACTTCCTAGTTGATCTCTTACTCCCCTTTGGTTTCACAGGATAAGGAAGTCACAGAAGAAGACATCAGTATCAAAGCGGTGTACTTGACAATGTGGAATATCTGTAAACTGAAACGTAAATGTCTCCTGTTGAACGTTTAGCAACACCCTTTGATGTTAATTATCACCCCAGATGTCCAGATTTTACTTCTTGTCCATCTCTTCGCAAAGATTGGCTGGCAAGCGAATGATGCAGTGACACAGCTCAAGATGGTAGAGAAAGGTCTCAATCGAGAAGACTTGGCGATCACTGTACTTATCGACTTCCCATTCCAAATTGTCGGTGGATGGCTTGCTGGAAGGTGGTCTCGAGGTGACAAACCCTTGCGCGCATGGATACATTCGTATTGGCCCCGGCTCGTGCTCACTCTCATTTCAACCTTGATGGTGTACTGGTTTCCCAAGCCACCTATCTCTACTTGGTTCTTCCTTTTGTTAATTGTGCAGACAGTGATGCAGTCGTTCGCAGGGTACGGGCCATATATGTCTGTCGTGGTGCTCGATCGCTGACTCCGATGCAAAAGGACTATACAGTTTGGCGGAATGTCTGCTTTCCACACTCGCATATCCGATCCTGTTGTCGGTGGGACTTACATGACTGTCAGTATGTCGGCTACACTCCGCATCATTGGCTGATGCAATCTTTTCGGCTGCAGTTGCTGAACACGTTCACCAATCTTGGAGGAACCTGGCCCAAGTTCTTTGTCCTCAAAGGTACGTAAATGCGGTGTCCGAAGTCGACGCGTGTAAGTTTTGAATTGACTTCGTTGACAGGAGTAGACCTGTTCAGCGTGGCTACCTGCAACATCAAAGAAGTAGGACAAGAATTATCAGTCAAAGGTATCTGATTCCCCATTTACCCCTACAGCCTGTATTCATATCACCCGTAGCTTCTGAATGTGTTTCCGAACATGGCAAGGCAGCTTGTACCGAGCTTGGAGGAGAATGTATCACAGAACAAGA
Source organism: Grifola frondosa (assembly GCA_001683735.1). Taxonomy (NCBI): domain Eukaryota; kingdom Fungi; phylum Basidiomycota; class Agaricomycetes; order Polyporales; family Grifolaceae; genus Grifola; species Grifola frondosa. The sequence goes on along the minus strand of LUGG01000001.1, from coordinate 747,469 downwards.
TGGTTACTACATCGTATCTGCAATTTGCCTCGGCTTTGGGCTATTGTCTGTGCTATTCTTCTTGATACCCACCGCGAGGAAACTTCAAGGTACGTTTGATTGATGTCAAGCGTCTGGTGGTCTTGACGTCCAATCCACCTCCAGCTGTTCCGGTGAGCAAGTGGCGGATATATTCATGAGGTTGTTGTAGAAGTAGATATATATTATTACCTCACGCTAATTCATGGTGGGGGTTGTTGCTGGCCGTAGTTATTCCTAATTTCGGAACTGTACTTAGTTGTTGCGCAGTTTAATTACAAAACGCGTGCAAAATGCGGCAAATTAGAAGTAGATGCCGACCTGCCCTGAGGTTGGTCACGGCGTGTGAGGATTGGCAGCACTTGGTTGCCGTTATAGTGAAGCACGCACCACACCGCGACTTTTCACATTTCCTTGAAGTCCTTTGCTGCTCTGCACCGCACACCCACAGCGACCCTCTCCTCGCAAGATCTGTTCTGCACACAGTATCTGCATTACCGCGAATTTTCCATTACCAACAAAATGACTACCACTACTATGCACTTTGGTCCAGAGTGGATGCGCACGAAGGGCTCTTCGCGCCCTGCTCCCTCTCCTCCTTTGACAACCTCGCCGGCACCCCAGGGGCGTCGTCGTATTCTGCTCTGGTCACACCCGCCAGTGCTCCTTCTCCGGATAAGCGTGACGACACGCATCCCTTCCGATATACGAAGGAGGAAATGCTCCGCATTTACAAAGAGGGTGGCGGAAGGGGCGGCCTCGGGTTAGAGGTCGAGAGGTGGGATGGTATTGTCCGTGAAGTGGGCTACGATCCTGTCGGGTTGAAAGATATGGGGGAGGCCGAAAAGAAGGTAAGGCTGAAATTTGCTTTAGTGAGTGGCTGAGCTCATTTTGTCTACTATGTAGATGTTCGCGGGCTCCCTCAATTCTGAAGTTCGTCGACGTCCGTCTACTGATTTCCCATCCCATCTGAACACTTCCGCGCTTGGAGACCGCCAGAAGCTCAGTCACGCGAACTCCGGCGCAGGAAGTCCAATGAGGGAGCGCTTTATAGGAAGGAGGCGAGATCCCACAGGTGACTTGCCAGATAATTATGCATGGTTCTCCTCTGACTGCAAAGATATGAAGACCCGCCACAGTTAACCATTCCTCGCAAAGCATCGTTATCCTCGATGCAGGGACTGGGGTCACCTGGTCTCCCTTCACCACGAAACCGTATGGGAATAACTCCTGGTTTTGATGGAGTCTTGAGTGATACTTGGTCGGCACGACGGCGTGCCTCCGAAAATGTTCTCAGACCCGGCGCCGCTCCCAGGAATGACAGGGATCTTGAGTCTGACCCGAAGGGACCTGACATCAAGGAAGAAGTTGAAGAAGAAGCCAACACTCTGGCTCAACAGCAGAACGCTGATTTAGACCCTGCGACGGCCCTCAAACCTCAAGTTGACCGTGGATCTGCCAACGGTGTCAATGAGCATCCTGGAGACGCACCTACTGAGGGTCTCACTGGATCAATGGCCAATCTAAATCTGAGTAAACAACCTGAGAATGCGGCGCCGACTGCTTCGATCCCACTCAACCCTCCTCCAGGACTGGGGGACTTGGCCAGCGTGGAATGGTCATATCTGGATCCACAAGGACATATGCAGGGTGAGTCAATCAGTGAACTCGTTATATGTTTGTCATGTTGAATAATACTCGCAGGCCCATTCCGAGCGGATGTCATGCAGCGATGGTACAACGATGGATACTTCACACCGGAACTTCACATGAAACGGACCCACCTTGACACCGATTGGACGCCAGTTAGCGAATTGATACTTCGTGCGGGGACTCAGCCAATCTTCCTTACTCCCCTCTTCAGCAGTGTACCACCACCTGGTTTAGCTCGTCGCCCTGATCTTGTACCCGAACGCTCTGTTCCACAAAGAGAGCAAAGTTTGCCATATCAACCTGTACCTACTAGAACATTGCGTAGCTCGACTCTGGATTCCTATTTGCAGAATGGCTCTACTACATCTAATTCTCCCACCTCTTCATTTGGTGCTGGTCGCTTCTTGAATGGTTCCCCGGATCCAGCCACGCTCGATGGTAGGGTGGGAAGCCATATGTATCCTGAGCAAAACGCTGGATCACGCTTAGCAGGATATACTGGTGCTGAATCTTCGATCGGAATACCGGGACAGAGACGGTTCACGGAAACCTTCGACCAATCTTTTCCCGCGCGGCCTTATGGAAATCTTGCTCCTGGTAGAAGTGCTTCCATTGACGGGTTGGGCTTCAGCGGTACGCGTTATTCTTCTTGAAGTGTCTGCCTCTCAGCTGATCTGTATTGCTGCCCTAGGATTGGACAGTATAAATGCTGGGCCTGCTGATTCCTCTGGTCCATTCAGCCCAGTGTTTGGCACGCCAGGACAGGATCTCGCCTCAGCTGCGAACTTCGGCAAGATATCCCTCGTTAACGGGGGACGGGGTGCGCAAGATGCGTCTGCTATTGGTGGACATGCTGCGTCACCTAGCTTTAGCACTGCAGATTATGGACCCATTGGCGGCTTTGCAGGCCAACCTACTTTGTCTCGTGTAATCGGACGTGATGCTTTTGGCAAACCTGTTGTCGCTGACTCGTTACAAAGCGGTATTGGCGGTTCCTTCGTAAATGGAAGCGGTTCTCCCTATTCCACAAATGGTCAGCAGCTTCCATATATTCTGCACAGTAGGAATCTCTTTCCTTACATTTTGTCACACCTGTTTCAGACCGTCAGGCCGCCACACCTTCCGCCCAAATTCCTATACAACAACTCCAACAGTCCTTCGTTCAAACACCGATTTATGCTGGTTCACAATCACCATGGCATACGCCTGACACTCAATCGTTCCGTCGAGCTGGTCCTTTTGACCCGAGTCATCCAACCTCGAACAACACAATCATTGCCATGCCTCTTTCACCTTCTCAACCTTCTTCCTATGGCCGTGCTGCGCCGAATGTCATCGCGAACGATCAGTCGCCTTGGTTTACTGCTTCGCAAGGTGTCGTCAGTGAAAGCTGGGGAGATGATCCTTTCGTCTTACTGTGGCGAATTTGGGACAGCACAACGAGCAACATCGGCAACAGGAGGTCCAGCACGTTGTTCACAAATCTCCAGATGTCAGCCTTTACAAGGGGGCGGTACCTGTCATCCTCGAAGAACCCCAACATAACCTACTGTCTGGCTCTGTTCCTGCACCTACTCCATCAACCGAGACCATCCGTCCTCCAAAGGTTCGACGTAAGTCGAGTGGCCAGGTCGCCTCAGTTCAGCCTAAAGTGGTGCCTGCGAAGCCTCCTTCCCCTTCCTCTCCAGTCGAATCTAAACCTGCCTGGGTGATTGATGACGACAGTAAGAAAAACAAGCCTTCAGGTGTGACCCTCGGTCTGCGTGAAATCCAAGAGGCTGAGACGAAGAAGCTCGAGGCACGAAAAATCGCCGAACGGGAACGCGAGCGGGCTACTCGAGCTGCCGCTGGAGCGGCTGCTCCGCAGGCTGAAGACTTCCAGCCTTTTACGGCATCGTGGGGCTTGCCAACTTCGCAAGCAGGCGCTGCCGTCTCGTTGGTGCTGCCAAAGAAAGTCCAGCTTCATCGCCGTTCGCTACCACCACCCCGACCACGCCGGTGTGGACGAACACTCCGAAGCCTCAGGTCACGAAGAAGACCATGAAGGAGATTCAGAGAGGGAAGAGCGGCGAAAGAAGCAAGCGGTCAAGGAGAAGGAAACGATGGCTGCTACCGCACGAAGGGCCTATGCGGAAACAACTACCAAGGTATAATTCATGGAGCTTACAATATCACACCTTGGCTCACTAATTAGCAGAGCGCTACACCCGCTCAGCCATCCGGGAGCGCTTGGACCACTGTTGGTTCCAGTGGCAAAACTTCCGCCGCCGCGGCCGCAGCAGCCGCTCGACCCGCCATCCCAAGCTCAACTTCTGCTAAGGCCGTCCCAGGTGCCGCGGCCACCGTTGTCGCTAGTCCCTCGGCATCTGCTCGTCCACCAGCATCAACTTCCCGCCCATCTGTCCCAGCCGTTGTGGCACTGAAGGTTACACCATCAAAGACAGATGACACTCCCGCTTCTCCTTCACTTGAGTTCTTAAAATGGCTCAGTGACTCACTGAAAGGCCTCAATAGCTCCGTGAATTGTGCGTTTTGTCATCCACGTAACAACGCATGCCATCTAACGGTTCATTCTGTAGTGGAGGAGATCACGTCAATGCTGCTCTCATTTCCATTGGACCCTGACCCTTCTACGCTCGAGATCATCTCTGATTTGGTTTACGCAAGTAGCACGACGCTCGATGGTCGTCGATTCGCATCGGAGTTCGTGAGCAGACGAAAAGTGGATGCGACATCCCGCCCGAAGGGGATGGCATCGTCGAGTGCGCCTGGAAAGCCCTTGTCAATAGCGGAGGTTGTGAAGGCACAGCCAAAGCCGACCCAGTCAGAATGGGGAGGGTTCAAGGTCGTGAACAAGAAGAAGAAGGGTGGGCGTGCTTAATGGGAGGGACATCGGCAGGACTTGTCTGGGCGGTTGTTCGTATACATGTCTAACCTAATAATCTCCGGCTTCAGAGTCATGTTGCATCTGGGTACACTTTATCTCCTGTGACTTCAACATATGTTATCAATGTCACAACAATGTAATAGCACGCTGCTCAACGTTCAACGTTTACAGAGGCTCCTCGACATACTACGAATAACGATGAGAAGACTGTAACTGTATTTCCACAGAGTAAAATGTGCCAGGATGACCGGTGTAGATCTGTTCGTATCATCTAAGAGGCCTTCTCCTTACCAGTTGCCTCCGCCTCCATATTGAATATGTCGTCCATACCAATCATGTCCATCTCGGAGCTTGCCGTGTGCTCATCGAAGAAGCCTGACTCCAGCTGAGAAAAATTGGATAGGTCAAGGTTCCCCAAATCAAATGGCGCTTCGCCACCCGAAGACGTCGACACTGGTTCAATTGAATTCGAGGAACCAGCGCCGAAGCTTGCGAGGATCGATGACGGGGACGGCTGCTTCTGCGACTCATGGGGATGAAATTGTGGAGGACCTGCGCTGCCATGAGGTTGAGGATTCTGTGAGGTAGTCTCGCCCAATGGGGCGAAAATGTCGCCGGAGTTGCTGGTATGATTGTGCAAATGTTTGAGGATTTCTAAGTCGATGGCATCGTTCTCCTCCTTCAATTTGACAGCGTTAGCGGGCTCCGAAGCCTGTTGAGAATTCAGCCCCGAGTTTGAATGCTGCGCAAACATTTCTGGCACAGGCGCATTCGAGTTCAAACCGCTGTTCGAGCCACCGCCATCTCCAAAGATATCCATATCGATATCCAAGTCAAGCTCAATGGGTCTGTCTGCAGAACTGCCCAGCTGAGATTCGACTCCGCCAGAAGATCCCGGCGGACCAGTAGATGACATGTCTATGTCATCTGACTATAGTGAGGTCGATATCAACCGGGCGATTAGCGGCGTCCCCGAGTGCAGCCATGACGAGGTCGGGCGGCAGCGATGTGCGAGCAGATTTGGGGCAAGGGTAACTGGCGAAGATAGACCACTAGGGATCATCTCGTCAGGATGGATTCGGAGGGCAGAGGCTGAGAGATCAAGCTTGTGCGGGAACGCAGGACGGTGGAGTGAAGAGAGGGAGATGGTAGACTGTCGACAACTGATGTTGGCACGGTGGGCTTCGCCTTCTGGGTGGAAGATAAAAGATCTGGTTGTGTCTCAGTGATTGTGGAAGATTGTGATGGGGAACCCGGTGGTGTCGTGAGCAGAGGTGGCAGGCGAGGGTGGTTTGGGTATTATGGCCATGGCCGCCTCCGCCTCCGCCTTGATACGTTTCTCTTCCCGAGATAAATCTCGTTGCAGGACAGTGATCGCCCGAAGCTGTTCCCCGTAAGTTGACTGTCGCGCTAAGGAAACGTCCACTTACCAGGTGGGATTCCATTGCATCACACAATTGATCGTATTTCTCAATTTCGCGTCCTAAGGAGGCGGTGAGCGCACGAGGTGGCCGCGGACCATATTTCTCGATTCCGCTAGACAACATATGAGACACATGCTTCGGGTTCAGAGAGAGACACACACAGTTTACGGACGTCGGCGTAAAAACCATAAACCTGACCCGTTTTAATGACAGCATTCTGAGACACTGTTCAGCAAAAATCAAACATTGTCTGACAGAATCACTCACTCGGAGACAAGAAGAAAGCGCATTCACCTCCGCTTCTAGGATGAGGAGAGGCGCGCAGGATCTGGAGGAGGTGGCATGGCAGCAACATTCCTGGCTTCTTTTGCGGCTGCCACTGCTGGTGCATCTTTGGATGCCGTGGACGCCTTACGGACAGCACGAGGTTTAGGGGGCATGTCTCTTAATTTTGAGCCTATTCAGGATGAGCGAAGATGAGCGCAGTGTTCGTTCGCGTTGAGCCGCTCTGTGGCTGAGTCTCGGTTTCGCGCGTCACTCGGCCTACGCATGAACTCCTCGATACCCATTCCGCTCTGCAACTGCCTGCCACGACGCCGACGACGATCACGACGACGAGGGAGGCCGACTGCTTTATCTTGCGTAGTTGCATTGATCTAGAGACCTCTCACTGCGGGTTATTCTATGCTTCTGCGGTCTGCGGCAATAGCTTGCTCGTGGTCTGGGTCGAGCGCACAACCGTGGATAACAGTTCAACGTTCAACAGCTCAATCGTCGATTTTGTGCAAACTATATCTCTCGGGAGACTATTAGGACTGCTGGAGCATGCCTGTTTCTTTTGAAAGCGGACGAACCATTATTGACCCCATTCTCGCTCACGAAGCAGTACCAGTTGAGTCGCGTGCCTTCGTCGACTACACGTCTCGTCGTCTCTCATACCTTATTGTATCTAGCGTCGCATCCGGCATGTTACATCGCTTCAAGTGCGCAACTTAACTCCGTTTCCTGTCCGTGATGCATTTGCATCTGCTCTCACACAACCTTCCGAGCAACCCCAATTCAAATGTCCATGGGCACTTGTCTGACGATCTCGATGTCACTGTCGGGAGGCGACGTGGTAGAAGGACATCTTCGGGGTTGAAGTTGGACGGAGAGGGGGTACAGAATGAGGCAGACCGGTTGGGAGAGCCTACCCTTGGGCGGAGGACCTCTTCGAAGGCAAGCATTAATAGCTCATTATCTGCTGTCCCATCGACTCCAAGAATCGGGAGACGGCCTTCAGTCGCTGGGACCCCTACGGTACGACCGCCACTCCGCCAACGGACACTCTCAATCGCCTCTTCACATTCTCTTCAGGCTGGCTCTTCGTCTGCGATATCGGATATTAGTAATTCAAATGCTCTCACATTTCATGGACTTCTTCGCGATACTTCCCAGTCGGGACTAGAGAAGATTCTTCAGTCTCGCTTGGTCGAGACTTTCCTCACGATTACTCTCCCGACTATTCCCCTTCTACAGAGTCAGTCTGCTCCCAACGGTGTACATCACGACCATACAGATCATGCAGACGACTTCATACCCTCTCGCGTTTCGACCCCCACAATCAAGACCTCTAGAGAGAAGGCTCTTTCAGTATCGTCCCCTAAACCAGGCTCTTCATCGTGCTCTAAGACGTTACCCCGAAGAAGTACCATCACTGCTGGCTCGAATAATCCATCTCCATCAAAGGCTACCACACCTGCAAAGCGGAACGCACCCTCTACTCCGTCTGGTTTAGCACGAAGTTCATTATCCGGTGCTCTCCCGAAGTCAGCATCCGTCACGTCACTTCCAAACGGTAAGACGGTGAGGTCTCCAGCTTCTCCTAGCCCTACTCCACACAAACAACGCTCCCCAATCCCTTCGTCATTCTCGGCGACCCAAGTCTCGTCTCCCTCCATTTCTGTTCAGCCCTCGGTATCAGGACAAGGGGCATCAACACCGAGTTCGAGTACATCAGGATCACACGATGAATTCCCGTCAACTCCGGATCACATCTCTGCGATCCATTGGCCTTCGACAAATCCATCGTTCCAACTTGATGCTCGCAACGGATTCGAATTTGCGCCAGGAGCGGATCTGAGCGGGTCGAAGATGCGTGTAGAGGTATGGGGCCGAAGTGCATGGGCGTCGACACCGGGGAAGCGGTTCGATAGCGGAAAGGGCAACGTAGAGATAGAGAAGTCAAACCGCTCGACAGATGGGGTGGACGCTAAAGGCAAGGGGAAAGAGAAACAACGAGACGATGAGAATTGTCAGATGGCGGAGTGGAAGATGCTAGAGGGGTGGGACGTTGATTTAGCGGATTTGGTTCTTTTGCCTGAAGATGTGAGTAAATTTCTGACGCTGCTGTAATGTGTACTCATTTCCGCCTGCGTCGCAGCTTGCTTGCCACCCGTCCCATCTCCCTTCGAATAGTCTCCTCATCACTCTGTCTCCCCCAGGGAGGACGTTCTACCTCCCACTACCTTCTCACTTTTCGCGCACGTCTTCGAGAGCTCATTCCCCTTCGGGCGGATACAATTCGGATCCGGAGTCGGAGATACGGAAGGCGAGAACCTCGGGGGAGGTGGCTGTACCCACACCAGTGATGAGACAGACACCAGATAGATTTTCTATCAGTCCAGATACAGAAACGAGCATCGAGCTCGAAGAGGGAAGGTCGTCCAGGCGGAAGAGGAAGGCGAAAACGGCTGGATGGCAGGATTTGCTCAAGTGCGTGCTCGACTCCATTGCCCGCGATGCCATTGCTTCATGGACTTTGACAGATTGATCAACATTCAAACATGTATAATTGACACGGAGCAGTCTCTCTCTGATGTGATCCGCGAGATTGACAAACTGGTGGTGCGGAATGAAACAAGTGTTCTGGTAAGTTGTCCTACATAAATTATCCTCTTGCTGTGTCCGTCATATCTTATTCTGCACTTCCCTATTATGCTTGCTGCGTATGACGCAATTGGTCTCAAACTCATTGACTAAAAGACGCGCGAAGTTTCTGAGCGGGAAGCTTGGGTGGGACAACTAAGAGACGATGCGAGCAAGGTTGCTAACGATTCGGACGTCTGTGAGCTCGATCTTTCTTCAGGTCTTGCGATTATTTCATAATAATATCATATCTAGTGCGGAGTCGAATCAAAGCCCGTAGGGAAGAGATTCGAGCGCGGCGAGAGATGCTCGCTTTGGCTCGGGAATCATACGAGCGGGACCTGCAAGAGGAAGAAGAGCTCGAAGACGAGCTTACTGCGGAGAGGCGCGTGAAATTCTCAACTTTCACCATAAAATATTTCCAACAGATTGTATAGGGAACAACTCTCGTCTCTTCGAAGCTCTCTCCCTCCTATACGTAGCGCCCTCCTCACGACAGTCTCGTCGATATTCCCCATCGAACTCCTCTCGCCCCCCGACTTACTTTTCACCATCTTGGACGTTCCTCTCCCCATACCCATGACAGCCACCGATCCCGCACCGCCGTTGTTTCTCCCGTCTCACAAGGAGGTCACGGAGGATGCTGTGGCGACTGCCCTCGGGTACGCAGCACAGGTCGTGCAGCTGCTCTCAGCGTACATGGGAATGCGCCTCGTGTATCCTGTTACCTGCGTTGGAAGCAAGAGCTTGATCAAGGATGGCATTTCAGCGATGGTGGGGCCTAGAATGTGAGTGGTCTCAGGTGCAAAGGCGTGCCATTCCTCACGCAGTTTTCTGGACGAACGTTAGGTTTCCCCTGTTCTCGAAAGGTGTAGACACATACCGGTTCGAGTATGGCGTGTTTCTGCTGAACAAGGATATTGAATTGGTATGCATTATGACGTTTCTCTTTTGGCATGCTGATTGTAACTTGGTGGGATTAGCTGATGACTGACCGGAACTTACGAGCATTGGATATGCGGCATACCCTTCCTAACTTGAAGAACCTTTTGCTAACCCTCACTGACAGCGAGAACATTAGACCTCCGTGAGTTTACGGCTAACTTTACTTTGCTATGTCGGTGCTCATCGCTTCCAAGACCAACTCATCATGTTGCTTCTTCGTCCGCTTCGATATCATCTCTTAGATCGCCGGTTCTTACGCAAACCCCTTTACCATCCGAGACGTCCACGATCCAAGCGAACAGCCTACCTGAAATCGCCGTTGACGCGACAGCAGCCGAGAACGGTTCCCCTAGTGCAAGCGGTTCGTCCACGCCGACGGCTACTGCAGGTTCCAACACACTATCGCGCAAGTCGCGTACATTCCTCGACCTGGCACCACTAGCAGGGTTTTTGCGTTCGCGCTATCCGTCCAGCGCGAAGCCACCCGCCAAAGGCCCTGTGGGGATTCCCGAGACCCCGCCTGAGAGTGCATCAGCGGGCGCTTCGACCGCTAACGCTAGCGGTGATGCTGCGGATGGCGATTCACACGCCGCGGACGACGCGGCTGGGAGTGGTGATGACGAAGACGACAGGCGCACTATCCGCGCGGACGATGTGGCAGACGAAGACGATGACGATGACGAGGTGGTCCAGGAGGACAAGATCGTGACGAATGGAAATGGCCATACTGCGCCGAATCTGGCCGAGGAGCGTGCTGGGGGCCATGAGAAGGTGGTTGAGGATGGTGTGCCTCTTTCCCCGACCGTGCTCTTAAGCTCGTAGCGGATCTTTCTATGACAATTTTTCATCCTGGCTGGACTACGCAGTTGTGGCAGCAATTGCTACATATTTCGCTCTTTTCTGTTCAGCTGCATCTGAGAGTCTCTGAGACTGCAGACGTTTGGTGCGCGCATAGTGGGTTGCGTGTGCTGGCGATCGATGACTTATGCAAGGAGGGCATCTGAGGGCATTCGGTAGATGATCGGCGTGCGGGCGCGTGCTGTTGTGAGCAGACGCGCGGAGCTGGATGAACAAATTCTGAGACGTCCCGTGGCGCTCTTCACGCAAGACTTCACCCCCGTTTACAAGACATTGGAAGTCTTGATGTTGTGCTTTCCAGGGATCATGCACGGTGGGTGTTCTCGATTTGTGCTGTCATATTCTATTTTGACCTGGAGGGGAAGGTGGGTGTCAGACTGTGTCAGATTATTTATTGAGATGACGGGGAATTAAGCTATCAGAGACACGGGAGACTACAGCGGGAACAACGGATTCTGCGAGTGCTAGGCTAACATGCGCAAGTGAGAACAGCCGAGGGCGCAACGCGATTAGGTATAAACGCGACGACGCGACGACGGCTATACGACGCGCCACCGTGAAAGCGGAATCATGTCCCAGATCGGTCTGTATGTCACGCTTCTCTTCTGTCACGCCGGCACTATCCCACGGTCTAATGCCGGAAGTTGCCGCCCAGGAATATTGGCCCCGCGGTGCAAGCGTGGTGTGGGGCCAGGGAGAAAATTTGCGAGCGAGGCGAGTCGCGAGGCAGGAAACGGCAGGATATGGAAGAGAATTAAAAGGGACGGCAAAAAGGAAAATGTGGGATGATCACAGTTTCAAGGGGTGGAGGGGCTCGGCCGTTGAACTGGTTGTAGTCGGAGGTTCAAAAACGGGGGTGACCGCAGGCGCACTCCATTTAGAGTTCACTGTGCGCACTAACAGATTGCTCGTGTACACCGCTAATAAACTCCTCCACACCGCTCGCCCCGTCCTCCTCGACCATCCGTCAAAATTCGCTGCAGAGTATGTTCTTTCTCGCATATATTCTCCCTCCCCCGCCTAATCCTTCTTCCCAAGTCCTTCCCTACACTGTACCAACATAGTCGTTATAGACGGGCTTAAAATCAGCTGGCAGGTCCGTCGTCACCGTTCGCCGCTCTCTTCCTTCTCTCATCTCTCCTCCTACTCTCCCCCTCTCGTAATACTCTAGGATTACCCTTGTGCAATTAGGCTTACCCACCTTTCCTATTCTAACCCTTCTGCTCAATCTGTTTTTTGTCACCACCACCTTGGAACAAAAGTATTCGCCATCTATCTTCAGCTATGAGTACTACTTTGGATTCTTCTACTTCCCCTACCGACCGTCGCCCGTCCGCTGGCGAGAGGATTCACAGCCCGCCTGCTTTCTTGGACCTCGCGGACTCGGTCAGTCTCTTCAGCCCCATCTTCTGTTCTCTCCCAATCTAATAGTGAACTTCCTCTGCAGGCTGCGAGGTTCGGTGGTAATGTCACGGATGTTTCAGCTGTGGGTATAGTCTTCGTAACTAAACAGTGCATTCTTCTTCCGAGCTGACGGATCTTCGCTGACCAGCGCACTCTCAAGCGAATCGAGCATGAGCGCCAGCGCCTTCTTCAGCGCAAGATTTTCGAGGACCAAATGCGCGCTCTAGAGCAGCAGCAAGCTCGGGAGCTTCTCAACATCCCCGTGGATCCCAACGGCGCAATGCAGCACTTGGCAGCCTCAGCGCCTACTACCCCGCCGCGCGTCAACGCTGTGCTTAATGGCGAGCTATCTCCTGGTCTCGGTTACGGGCTTTCTCATTCCGTTGTGGACGCGGATGTCCTTTCGAAAGCCGTTGGTTTTGCATCGGACAAGCGTAAGTCTGTCACTTACGCTCCGTCCGTCACCCACTCCCCGGAGATGCCGTCCGGTAACCCGGCCTACGCTCGTCCTGGAGCCAAGAGCATGCCGGCTAGCCGCCGCACGTCCGCTAGCGAGCATGACGAGGAGCTTGCGGGTCATCTACAGGGTCTCTCCCTGGCCGGCGAGAGAGCCGAGCGTGTTCCCACTCCCTCGGGTGCAGTTCCCCAGTCAATCTTGCGATCGGGCAGCGGGCGGTACTTGGAAGGTCAACATTATGGCAATATGTACAATGCCGGAATGATGCTGGATGAGCAGTTGGACCAAGAAATGCATAGTGCGTATCCTGCGTTAAAGATTTTACACTAATGCTGATAGTCCACAACAGATGCAATGAGGAACCTGCCCACTTCTGACGAGTATGGTAACGCCTACCCCAACAAGGTATGTCTTACGGTCTGTCTGTCCTGAACTATCTGTCTCACTTCAAGAAAGCTGTCCACCTCGTCGGCGGCCTTGGACTTGGCGCCGCTTTCTCAGACTCCCTCTTTCGTGGGCCGCGCTGTCGAGTCTCGCGAGAAGTCATCGGAATGGCCCCAGTTCAATGGCAACCCTCGTGGTCCAGATGGGCTGTCCTCGCGCACCGAGCGTCGCACAGTGACCAACCCTGCACTGACGCTTTCCCCGAGCCTCAACGATCTCTCCGGTAGCAAGTCGAATGGCACAATGTCAGGCACGGGGTCTCCGATCCAGCAACAGCTCGGGCAGGGTCTCGCGCAAGGGCTCTCTTCTCGTCGTGGTTCCCCTCTCGGCATTCCCGATGGGATGACCATCACGACCGCCCGCTCTGTGCCCGCTACTCCCCTTCCGGGGATGCCCAACTCGGCTCCACACCTTGCGAAGACACCAGGCACGCCGCTCACTGGGGATGCCCAAGTGAACGGGATGCTTCACGCGCAGATTGCACGCCAGCTCAGCGAGGACAGCGACTTGAACCCGTCGTTGTCGAGGATCCCTTCCGGGCACTTTGATGGCGGACATCCGCTAAGCTTCAGTACGGTTCAAGTCGGAAATCGATGATGTAAGTTTCACCTTAGGTCTAACGTGTTCTCCACGACGCTGATGTCGCGACTAGCAGTATGACTCGGTGTACGGACTCAACGGTGGACTGGACGGTGCGCGGTACAATCCGTATGGCTTTGAGGGCAATGGCCGGGTCAACAACGTCAACTCAGGAACGGGATCGACGGCGTTGTACCATCACCATGGGTCGAGATACGGACTCGGTCTGAATGGACGCCCGAACGGGGGTGCCGATGGCAAGATGAATGGCCTGCACGGTCCCAAACACAAGCGTGGCGATATCGACCGCGAGTGTGCGTATCTTTGCAGTATTTCTTATGCATCCGTCGTACTCATCTTTATCTTTCAGTCAACCGGTTCGCGGGTACCCGACTGGAGGATTTACAGGGCGAGATCCCCACCTTGTGCAAAGATCAGCATGGATGCCGCTACCTGCAGAAGAAGCTCGAAGAAGGCGTTCCCGAACATCGTGACATGATCTTCAGGGAGACTTTCGGCCACTTTGCGGACTTGATGACTGGTGCGTTGTCTCATTTGTTTCTTCTCCAGCCATTTTTGCTAACTGGAATACAGATCCGTTTGGCAACTACCTCTGCCAGAAGCTGCTCGAGTACTCGACCGACGAGCAGCGCAACGTGATTTGCGAGTCGGTCGCACAAGACCTTGTCAACATCTCGCTCAATATGCACGGAACGCGCGCGGTGCAGAAGATGATTGATTTCCTGTCGACTCGCAGACAGGCAAGTCTGGTCCTCGTTGGATTTCACTTATATCACTTACGGGTGGGCGATGGCAGGCTGACCTCAAATACAATGCTCAGATTCATTCGATCATTCTTGCTCTGAGCCTTCATGTTGTAGTGCTTATCAAGGACCTCAACGGGAACCACGTCATTCAGAAGTGCTTGAACAAGTTGGCTCCCGAAGACAACCAGGTAGGGTATATTCTCATATTCAAGTATAAACTGTGCCTGAAATTCCGTCTTGGACAGTTCATTTATAACGCTGTCGCTGCCAACTGTGTCGAGGTTGCTACCCACCGACACGGCTGCTGTGTTTTACAGCGCTGCGTGGATCACGCCTCGGATCACCAGCGTATCCAGCTAGTGAACGAGATCACGTACAATGCGCTGACGCTGGTTCAGGACCCGTATGGGAACTATGTAAGCTTTTCTTGTCTGCGCATCTGTATCATGCTGACTGTTTGACAGGTGGTGCAATATATCCTCGACCTGAATGACAACCGCTTCAGCGATGCCGTGATCCGTCAGTTCACAGGCAACGTATGTGCGCTCTCGGTCCAGAAATTTAGCTCGAACGTTATCGAGAAGGTCTGTCCCTTTTGATTGTCACCTCTCACGAATGATATCTCTGATAGCTATGCGACACTTAGTGTATCCGTGTTGCGGAGCATTCCACTCGCAAGATGTTGATCGGGGAGCTGCTCAATCGGACGCGCCTGGAGAAACTCCTGCGAGATTCTTACGGCAACTATTGCGTGCAGGTATGTATTTCGTGAGCTTTTCTTTTCAAGTATTGATCGTTTGCCGCAGACCGCGCTGGACTACGCCGAGGCCAGCCAACGCGCACTACTCGTTGAAGGCATTCGACCTGTCCTTCCTCTGATCCGGAACACCCCATATGGCAAACGCATCCAAAATAAGTTGCAGCGCGAGCATTTAGATGGCTTCGGTGGTGGATACCACCCCAATCAGCAGGCGCTCGTTAACATGGCCCTCGGCAATCAGGGCATGGGCATGAGCCCCTCTCACACCGGCGGTGGTCGTCATATGTCGCACTTGCAGCACGCCAGTGCTCTCGCCGACGCGTATACCACCCAGAACGGACTTTACGCGCTCCAGGGCGCTCCTACCATCCACGCACCGGCGCTGCATAGCATGCAGTCGATCGACAGCTACGTGATGCAGGGATCCAACAGCCCCGGTCTGACGCCGCCGCACACCCACGCAGGTGCGTTTTCGAACGTGGGCTCCTATGGCAGTGTCAACTCCTTCCCCATTGGCGTCGCGGACCCCTACCAGCGCTCCTTTGGATACGGGATGTAAATCATATGCGCAAAATTCGAAACATCATGCACAAAACTAGTCGCTCCTTTACCCCTTCCGCCATCGCATCAATAATTCCTGCTGACCATATCCCGCCTCCGGATGGGACTATACCTACGTGCTGGTTGTCTATGCTACACCTGCTTTCCCTGACGACCCTGTTTACTATTCACTCGGCCTTACGTTCTACTCGACCCGTCGCCCACGCGGGCGCTATGCATCCCGGCCACTCGAATATATTACCATCCATCGCGCAATTGTATTTCGCACATCCGCATCAACAGGTATTTCGACTCATCGCTCTTCCTGCTTTCCCGTTCCTTCTCGTGCCACAGAGACATATACACCTTTTATCTCGCTTGTTTGCTTGCATTGACCGATTTGTACAGCGTACTTTCTCACTTGTACAGCGTACCCTTTGCAATTACTAATTTGTCTTATAGTAAACAGTCGAAGCATATTTGTTTGTACTTATTCTGCAATCTCAGTCGTTGGATAGGTTCGGGTACTATGTATAAAGATCTTCCAAGCTTCAAAGAAAATTGCTATTGTTGTGTTGCAAATATTTCATGCTGGGTGGGAGCGGCAGTGAGCTCCCTGTACGACGCAGAGGCCGCACCGCAACACGGTGCTGGGGCGGGGAGTAGCCAGGGCACGCTACTGTTTCTTTGCGTGTACATTCTAAGGACCGAAGAGCATCACGAAGGCGTGATCCCGCCCCGGCCTTCTCCCCGCTGCCTCCGCAGACGCCGCCGAGGTGAGTACAATGGCAGGCCACAGCCTGAGGCCTGGCCAGCTGTACTCGGGATGCATTGCGACACTTGGCTAATATTGGCTGGAACATAACATCTGATTTACTCTGTGCAGTGTGATATGGCCTATATGTATTACTATGCTCAGCCCGTGCATTGGTAAGGAAACTATCCAAAACTTGGACTGCATGAAGGGCCCGAAAGACCACTTGTTGGACATTTCATAAACAAATACATAAGAGAGAAATAGAAGTACATCTGAAACTAAACAATCTTGAAACATACAAATTATGCACTTTCAAGAAGTGCCTTCAGGCCTCCACATAGTGATCTGTATTCATATATATTTAGCTTAATATCCTCCTGCAGAAGATGCATTATCTGTGCCTCTGGCCATTTTATCAAATGCAACATACGTGCTTTACTGCTAATGCCTGCTTTCATAAATTGTGCAGCCAGATATCCCAAGGTGGGGTCAATAGATATGAGAAATTGTTCAAGGCACCTTTCATCAGAAACCAGTTCTGACAAATGTTGGGAGTTTGCACTATCAGATGGAATAGCCACAACATCTTGGGAGGGGGCACCCTTGCTTTATGCTGATATTAAAAAATCAAAACATGGATGCACAAGACTTAAGCTTTCAACTTACCTTTTGCAGAGGGATCTCCACATAAACTCTTGGCATGTGATGTATAGTCTGTGCTAGATGCTAGGAGCAATCATCATTACAAATGTTGATTGCAAAAATCTTATATCCATTACTCACCTTATCTCCTCCTTGGTTTTTATTTCTGAAAAGGGCTTTTGTATACTCTTCTCTGTCCCTAACAAGCTGATACATTGCAAAATATTGTGGCTGTGAATGTAAACCAGAGTGTTTCTTGTACTCTGGAAACATTTGTAGTGCCTAACATCAAACAAATTCAGCCAATTTCCCAGAATGATATACAAATTACTTGACTCACTAACCTGCTGAAGGTATGCTGCTTTTGCAGCATGAGATTGATGTGTCCAAGAGACACAAGGCTTCAAGGTATGAGACATGATGTCTCTAAGACATTGCTGCATTGCAATGTGCATCCGTGACATAGTGAGTTTGGTTGTCAATGTATTTTTTTATACAAAACCACATACCCTAACATTGTTGTATTTGGGATCATCTTTATCAAATCCAAGTAATATCGGGCCAGATCTGGAGCATTGTTTATATGGCATTGAGGAAAGATACAATGAGTGGTGGAAGTGTGTGCAGATGAACTAACAAGCTTCCCACTGTTCGTTGAACTGACCCACGTGATCGTATCGCGACGCGTCGATCTATGTCACGTGATGGGATTCGTGATCGAGGAAGATCGAGGTTGTCCTTGAGCGCCGCGACGAAGTATGGCCAATCCTATATGGATGCCCTCGTCGCCCGAGCCAGAAGAATGGGATGGCGACGCAGACACCGAATGGACCGTTCGTGGGATCGTCAGCGAAGAGACTGATTCGTTTGGTATCAAGAGGTATTCGCTCTTAGTGTTACCGTAATTCTCTGGCCTAAACTACCTTTGTTATAGATATGAGGCAAGTGTTGTATTACAATATTCACATCCAGAACATTTTGCGATTCAAAAGGTAGATTAAATGGGGAGACGGCTGGTCTCGCAGCGATGGCACAAATACGACTTGGCAACAATTTACGCCTGACATCGAAGCATTTGTATTGGATTGGGAAGATCGTCAAGCTAAGAAACGGGACGCCTTGGCGAGACATAATCGCCCTATTCCTATCAGACCTCTAGACTCTCAGTTGCTGCACCAGGATACCACCGCTGAGATTTCGCACGGTTACCGAGAAAGCAAACGGCAAGGAATTCGCGCCAGGCTCAGGAGCTATATGAACTGGGATGACATCCCGAACTTGTCTGACAGCGAGTCAGACGATTCGGACGATGATCAGAGTCCTGATGACCGCGCTCCTCTAAGACGCCACAACACATCCACACCCACTTTGCGCCAATCCTCTCGGCCCCAGTCATCCTCAGCTGGTCCAACACGTTCCTCGTCAGCGCAGGTAAGAATTCTACACCAACAGTTTTCGCTCAATTCCATTGAATAAACCTAGGGAAACATTGCTGCGTCGTCCGGCGTTCGCTCCGGTCGCCCATCACAAACACTGCCAACAAGTATGACCCCTACCCAATCCCGACTCATGAAATCTCTTCCCAGAAAAAGACTCAGTGTTACTGGTTCCCCATCAGTTGAAGATCGTCAAGACGTCATTCATGCACCAATACGTTATGAAATGCCTCGTCGCACTGCGCTCCAAGCGAAGTGGACCTCGAAACTCCGAGGTGCCGCATCTGTGACAATCATCAACAATTTTAACGCTGAGGACATTCCTCCCTCTCTGGATGGCTTTGAGTACCGAGAACGAGACTATCTGCGGTAAGGGCGCTATTCAACATGAGTATGCGAGTACATTGCTCAAGTATATGATTCGCAGTGATTCCGATATCCTACAGCTGGACGCGGCTATGAATTGTCTGGTCAACTGCGAGTGTGAGACCGCATGCGAGAATGCCATGACGTGCGAGTGTCAAGGGCCCTCAGAGCTGAAGGACGACTCAGGTCGAACCGAATTTGCCTATACCAAAAGAGTTAGCGGACCATATCATCTCTGCGCTAACCTTTGTCTGACGGATTCCCAGCGTTTGTTCAAGTTCAATCTTCCGCAAGGTGTAGAAGTGATCGAATGTAATAAGGTCCGTGATGTTTCTCGTGAAACCCAACCCCCACATCTCATATTTTGGCTGCATCTTCAGTATTGTTCGTGCAACAAGCGATCGTGTCCCAACAGAGTTGCCCAACTTCCGCGCGATGTCCCAATCGAGGTCTTTCGCACACCGACCTGTGGCTGGGGCGCACGCGCGGCAGTGAACTTAGCTAAAGGGAAGGTTGTCGGAATTTATACAGGGTATGCAATTTTTATGACAATTCTACACGTCGTTCACAGACTATGGGATTTATCTTACAGAGAATTGATGTAAGCAGAATTTGAAGCTATACACTTTGCGGGTATTGACCGACTTCAGCCGCCGCGAAGAGGCGGACAGGCGAACGGGAGACAGTCGGTCGTATATATTCGATCTTGATATGCACGAAGACAGCAGCGAAGACGATGAAGACAGCGAGAAATATTCCGTCGATTCGTCCAAGTGTGGTATGTCCCACACCCACAGTGACCCAGTCATCCATCTCACAAAATATTCTATCCGCAGGAAATTGGACTAGGTTCATTAAGTCCGTACAGCAGCTCTCTTTTCAACGTGCACCGTTCTCACGTGTCCCTTAGCCACTCTTGCTCACCCAACATGCGAGTTTACCCCGTCGTCTGGGATACTATTCCTGAGGTACAAAAATCCTAATTTTTCTTCCGTCACACGGTACCAATACCGACCGTCCATCTTCCAAATAGATGAACCAACCATATCTCGCCTTCGTGGCCACAGAGGCGATCTTGGCACGCACAGAGTTGACCATCGACTACGACCCCAAGGCGGGCGCGGTATATCGAAAGGGAAAAACAAAAGGTAAGAACAAAATTCCCGCCGGCGCTGTGAAGTGCGTGTGTGGTGCGGAGGATTGTCGAGGGTGGGTGCGAGTGTGAGGCGTTCATGTAGGTTTCATTGATGTATATCCATCGCCATTGATATCCCCGGATCGGGACCATTCCATAACCTTCATACCTGCGCTCGAAGCATTATACAATTCAGTATACCAATAAATGTGCATATATACATATAAGCAGATAAGCAGTGCTACAGACAAACAAGGGAGAGGCCGAAGCTGCGGCAGATATATCGCCAGGATCATCAAAGCTACATGTATGAATGAAGATCCCAAAGCTTACTCGAATAAAAAATAGCCCGCGTAGTTGTGTGTGGCATGGGGTATATCAATGAGCTCGTCCTTCCGGCCAGCCTCAGGACGCGATGCGGACTTTCCTGAACAACCCCAACCACCCGCTGTCGAGGTGCGGGTGGTGATGGTGCTCGGGGACATCAAAGGAGCCCGGCATCGCGAGCTCCGGCCCATTGTGCTCCTCTGCCGTCAGCAGCTCCTGGTCCTGGTCCGCTCGCCGCTCGCTCTCTGTGGAGGCTTCCGCCTTGTGTATCTCGTGCAATGGAGCCGGCGCCTTCTCGTGTAGGGGCTCGGGCGCGTCCTGCTCCTGCTGCAGCACACGCGCTTCGCTCGGCTCCGCGGCCGCCGGGGGCTCGCCACCCTCCACGACAGATTCCACCGGGTTCTTCGTCCGTTCGTCCTCCCGGGGACCTGGTTTCTGCTCTTCCTCCTCTGGCGCCGTCACCGTGACGAACTCGCTGTCCCCATGGTCGCTTGCTGTCTCTTGGTGCTCGGAGAGCCGCGGCGCAGGCTCGTCGGCATCGTCGTCGTCGTCCGAGTCTATCACGGTCTTCCACCCGCCGCTTGTGCGCGAGGACGACGAGCCGAAGCGCTGCAGCGCCCGCGCAGTCGTGATCGCTGCGCGCCCACCGTGCGCGCGGGTCGAAGTGCTCGCGCAGCCCGGAGAGGTCGTGCTCCGACGGCACTTCGGATATGAACCACTGTTGCGTGTGATATGTTCAGTATTTGTATTGAGAATAAAATTGGAGAGCGATACGCACGCGGTGCTTTAGTGCTTGATCTGCTGTGGGGCGGAGTGCTGGGTCGGGATTCAAGAGAGCCCGGATGAAATCCTTTGCTGGAGAAATTACAGACCGAATGTCAGCGTGGAGAGGACCAATGAACGGGGAAAGACGGACCATCTTCGGAGACGTTGCCCCAGTAGCGTTCGTGAAACTCAATCTTCGCCTCTGTTGTTTCGCGGATAAGCTCCTTGACATCGTCCGAACGGAAAGGTGAGTATCCACAGAGCAGAACATATGTGATAATGCTAGAGTATACGTCAGCTGGCACAATGACGAGCCACAATGCAGCAGGATATACCCTGTCGACCAAATATCGACGGCTTTGCCATGTCCCTTCTTGTTCAGCACTTCTGGGGCGACATATCCAAAGCTCCCAGCCAGTGAGTGAAGCTGCTCTTCGGGAGAATGAAGATGTTTTGCACTGTGGTGAAAATTAAGTATATCAATGACGTGAGCGCGAAGACAAGATAGAACTTACATCCCAAAGTCCGCAATGACAATGTCAGATTCAGCATCCTTCGTGCGATACAATATGTTCTCTGGTCTATGGATGGGCGCAATTGACGGCCCCTTTAACAGCTGCCAGATAAAAGGAGTAATATGGATACTCACTTCAAGTCTCTGTGAACGATATCATGGTCATGCAAATACTTTACGCCTGATAGGATCGACCTTATGGATAGAATGATCAGCGATACGATGCGCAATTTTGAGCGTGGTGAGACATAAGAAGCGAAAGACATAGTATTAGAACTCTTTGTGACATATACACGAGACCACGCGAATTCTAACGCCGCACCAAGTCTCAGTCTATTTCTTACCATCCGACAGCAAACAAATAACAAAAAAGAAAGATGCCATATCAACGAAACTCACCTGAGAACAGAGACAGCATCAGACTCCGTAAATTTGCCTCGCTGCGTGATGCGCTCGAAAAGTTCGCCTCCGACGGCGAGTTCGAAGGCAAGGTAATATTTTGAGCGCGATTCAAACCACTCGTAGAATTTGACCTGGGGAACGCAAATGTTAGAACTTCGTTGATGTCCTCGCGTCAAGCGCGTCTGGTCGCGTGAGACTAAATGGCAATCACGTGTGACGTCATAGTAGTAGCAATTGAATTTTACGGGCGATAGTCAAGTTATGAATGCACAAACGCTACCGCATATTCCACGACGACATTAAGCTTAGCAGAAAATGCCAGAGTAGCACAGGATAATCGTGACTATATTGCAGGGACTCACAATGTTCGGGTGGTCCAAACCACGCAGCACCTCCATCTCGCCCCACACGCTGCTCTCGTTTCCCTTTACCTTCTTCTTCGGAATGACCTTCAATGCAACTTCCACTGTCATCCCGCTCTCAGAAACACCCTTCTTGTTGGAGAGGAGTGAGGATATGCTGGAGGCGGTGTTCGAGCGGGAGGGTCCGGGGGGCTTGGAGAGGCTGTTGGCAGTGGTGGGCGAAGAGGGCGCCGCAGCTGCACCACGGAGAGCCACTGGAATTTGGCCAGGGGGAACATGCCAAGTCGCGCGCTGGATAGGTGAAGGGGTGTGAAGAGTAAATTTATCACAAAGCGCAGCGTTGTCAGAAAAATTGATGAGTGATTGAAGGAAGGCGTCAGAACGAGATTTTAGCCGACGTACCATGACTTTTCCAAATGATCCTGTGCCGAGAACTTTGTGAATCTCGTATGCCTTCTTCTTCTGGAATGAAGGGGGCTGCGGAAGCAGCGACTCTGACAGGGAGATGGGCATGTCTGCGTTATCTCAAATGCGAAAGCAGGGAAATTTCAACGAGATGGACAGAGGGGAAGAACGTAGTGATGTCAGGATGGGCTGTTGGAGTAAATAGAGCTAGCACTGTGGAGTATCGCTGGGTACTGAGGTCGTGACAACAATTCGTATAGAATGAGGGAAAATGAACGATGCGAAGAGGAAGGAAGACAGAAAAGACGAAGGACAGAAGTCAGCCGTGAAGTTCAGAGTTGGCTATCATTAGGATATCATGCAACAGCTTCCGAGTATTCTTGCAAGCGCTCACGGGCGCCAAATCCATGACTAGTGTGTCCAGGGTCTGTCTACATTGTTTGGGACCCCAAACGTACAGCCGCCGTATGGTTGGGGACATCACTTCATGTCAACCTTCAATTTTGCTTGACAAGGCTCCAAATTAAAATTTTATATACAAAACCACCCCTACTTAAGCCCAAATCCGCAAGGAGAAATTTTTCTGAGACTTTAACCCTAACCCTAATAAAAGCGCCAAATTGGCCAGTGTTCATCAGCATTGTTGGCGGCATGTTCGGTTTAGGGAGCACATACCTTCAACTTTTCTGAGAATCTCAACACCTGTGCTTGATATTCAGCCTTATTTATAGAGTATATTTGCTTTTTTCACTAACTGCAATCCAATTTGGATACTGATCGTACATGTGTTGATTACATAATTACTATATTAGGCTATGATTAGTCAGCATATGCGCCAAATCGATGTCGAGAAACATAAATTTTGAGAAAATTGAAAAGTAATCCAGCCATCCTTTAGAGGGTCCTTTGGAAGTTACTTTTCACCAATTATCATAACACTAAAGGAAATTGTGGAGGAGCCATAATGAATCCGCTCAAACCCAAATTAGTTGTCACAAAGTGATGTCCCCAACCATACCTGATCCCCTGCGGCTCCGAAGAGCCGTTTTCTTCACGTTCCCTTCACAGTGTGCATGGTTGTGTTCTTTGTCATCTAGCAAGCTGAAAGACGGCTTGCAAGCTGTCGGGTGTACCTCACGCGAACTCGCGACCCTGAGCTCACTTTCCTTTGCATCGGTACGAGCGCGACTGCGAACTCCCACTGGCGCTGCTCGGTCTGATGTCGCGCTCAATCATATCCTACCCGGAGCTCCGTGTTTCATCGTCCCCAAGACTATGCTGGACCACCACAGCAATGCTCGCGTGAATGACCCGTACTTGGATTCACCGGTGCATCGTACTGTACTGCCACTTGGACAATTTGGTGTATTAGAGCTAGTGATTCTCAGCTTGATAAGACACGGTTGCGATTCCTCCCGTCTCCGTAATTCGCTAAGTTCCGTCCGTTGCTGCTTTCAACCTCGTGCGTAGTGTTGCATACTTGATGTTATACGTTCATAATGCTTTCCAGCTGAATCTCATCCATGGCCGCATTCGGCCTCAGCTGAGTCCCTCGCCATCGTTGAACCCTTATTCCAAACTCACTACAAGCTCTGGCATTTGTCAAGCTCTATCGCTCCACGAGATGGCCACGTTCCGGATGTTGCCGTGATAACGCGTCTCTTTACAATGCAGCTGCACTGTTCACAGCGCCCAAGATAATTGAGGTCCGGATAGCATGAGGTCCGCGTCAGGGAATGCCACTCGAGAAGACTGGGAGATCGTCATCTGACATTCGAATCCAGAGAGCTATTCCACACCGTCCTTGGATGACGGGCCTCTCCACAAGATTACCTCTACTCACAGTAAGTACCGCGTAGAATATACAACAAACGCATCGTACATGCTGCCACTCAATTTTGTCATGAATAAATATCTGATAGCAGCACCGCAAGCACTTGAACGTTCAATGTTCTGTGTTGACCTTCCGGGCCGCACTATATACGGCGAATAATAAGAATCAACGCTACATCAGTGATCTCAGATGCAATATCGATAACATATAGGCACTGCAAACTCAAAATTGAAAGAGCTTCCAAAAAGGCGACGAGATGTGAAGAAAAGTGATCATAACGAGAACGCGACGCGATTTGGCGCGTCGCGGAAGCATTTTAGGTATGTACGCCAAATACAAGCAAATAGCAGTAGTGTCTCCTACCATTTTGGGACGTCGATCGAGGGTGAAGCTCCCAACAAATTACCGGATTTGGGAAGAGAACAACTCCTTCAACTCTTCACATGTTCTTCACACAGCGAGCGCGAGGACGCCCGCCACTGAGTCCTTTGATCTATAAAATGGGGTCCCTCATCTGCCTCATTGTCCACCTACCCTCCGCCTCCTTCAGCCCACATCCCCTCGCATCTCCACCCCATCCAAGTTCCAGCCATGCACTCCATGAACAGTATGTCGCGCCATTCATTCACTAAGATAATCTCATACGAACATAGTCGCCATCTAGCCATCGGTGAATGTGACCATATCTTTGCAGATGCCTCCCTCCGAGCGACATCCCACCCCACTTCACTCCTTTCATTTCCTTCGACTGACTCTGCCTCTTCCCCTTCTTCAACTACCTCCGATCATCAACCTGTCCGCCGGCCTTCCGCGCGCAAACAGCGTGCACCTCGGAAGGTTACAACACAAAAGGCCACCTCCAGCAAGCCTAGCACTTCCAAGGTTCCCCGGCCTCCAAACCCGTTCTTCATTTACAGAAGCGCGGTCCTACCAGACTTGGCGGCTGTCGAGCCGGACAACCGCATAAAGTCCAAAATAATTGGACAACTATGGAAGAAGATGCCCCCCGACGAGAAGGAGTTGTGGAACAAGAAGGGCGAGTTGGCCAAGGCACAGCACAAGGAGAAGTATCCGGATTACCGCTACCAGCCGTCGAAGCGCAAGGAGGAGCAAAAGCGGCGCACGTCGAAGAGGACCGGTCCCAAGGAGGACCGGCGCCGTGATACGATTGTCGACCTTCTCATCCAGGGCTTCAAGGGAGAAGCTCTCGATGAGGCCTTGAAGGTGCAGGAAACTGCCGAGTTGGAGGCGACCGCGACGGACTTCAAGCCCGTAGCGGACGTCTCCAGCGCGTATCCTCCTACCGAGCAAGTACTTGAGCACGAGGTGAGTATACGCCCGTCTTAATGTGCATCTTTACTTACCTTCCTCGTTTTTCGACATAGCTCCAGGCTCCATCCGTTGCTACGGTCCCGCTTCCGAATGTTTTTGACTTCGCTTACGGGCCCGCGTCCTCTGGTGCGCTGCAGGGGTCCAATAACGCCCTCGATTTCGCCTTCTCCATGCCTTCCGATTTCGACTTCCGCGTGGAGGACCCTTTTTTGTCCTCAATGAACTCGACCTACCCCGCGCCGCAGTACTCCTCGCAACTTGGCACCATACCCTCTGCCGGGTACGCCGCACAGCTGCGCGCACTCGACTTCCTCCCCCAGCTATCGTCCCTCGGGCACGTCTCCCTCCCCACGCCCACGCAGCCGTCGTGGCCGTGCGACTCCGGGTTTGCGCCCCCGGACAGCGCAGACTTCGGCCAGCTCGAGCTCTTTGATCAGATGGGCGGCGAGGCCGGTCCCTGGTCGCACGCCCTTGTGCCCGAATCTCAGACGCAGAGCGCGGCGGATCTCGCGTATCTCTACGGGTAGACGCACCCAGAGCTCGCGCCCCAGCTCGAGCTGGACACTTCTGGAGCGCCGCTAGCGCGTGAGTGCGCGCGTATTGGGTGGGCCATGGGACCGTTGGAGGGTGATTTATAGCTCATTTATCTCCGCTGCTGTGGCTCTTGCGTCGGACGGAGGACCGATGGCGGGCGTGTTTTCCATTCCTCTGACTTCTGATTCCTGAACTTTTTTTTTGTCTCTTCTCTCGGGCTTGCTTCCTGTTCTGTTTGCTTAGTCTGATTTCTGCTTCGGTTCTGTTGTCCTATTTCTCGTGTACGCTGCTCTCCCGCAATTGTCGCACGTCATTATGCATACCCCCACATCCCTGCCTCATGTCTCCCCCGTTTATGCTCACCTGTACCTGTTTATCTCGAACTCTCTCGATGGACATATACCACCGATTCCATATATTTCCAGTCGATATCTACCATAAAGATAAAGAACAACTAATGTAGTAGCCCGAAAAACACAATCTAGCCATATTTTATCCGCTCGTCGTGCAGCACTGGAAGCCGGTACATATCGTAAACATTTTCGCATTCGGTCATGAGCATGAGCACTCCACGGGGTAATAACGCGGCCGCACGCGGCCATCTAACAAATCACAAATCAAACACTCGTACACGCCCGACTTCGCATTCTGCTGCCTCTCCCGCGTCACGCCGCCTGCGAGAGGATCTCGAACGCGCGGACGCCCTCGCGCCCGAGAAGCGTCGCGCAGCCGACCACGGACGCGCCCGCGGCACGCATGCGCGTGGCGGCTGCGGGAGTGGTGACGCCGCCCACGCCGATGATGCGGATCCGGCGGATGGCTGCGTCTGGGTGCGCCGCGAGGAGGCGCGCGAAGGAGTACACGTTGCCCAGTGCGACGGCGTGAACTGCTTCGCCGCCCAGGCCGCCGAGCGCGGGGGGCAGTGCGAAGGGCGCGTCGGGGGCGGAGGGCGAGGGCGGTGCGGGGGGCGAGGTCGTGCGCGCGGGCGGGCGTCCATGTCGACGTCGGCGGCGGCGAAGGCGTCTGCGTCGGGGATGTTGCGGTGGATCATCTGCTCGGAGAAGAGGAGGCACGAGCCGAGGGTGTTCGTGCAGGTGAGGAAGGCGAAGGGGTTGCGCGAGTTTTCGCTGGGGGGCCCGCGCGCGGGGAGAACATGCCGTTCTCGGTGCGGCCGCGCGAGGCGGGGCGCAGCTCACGGGTGTAGGTGTGGAGGCAGCGCACGACCTCGGAGAAGCGCGTGGAGTAGAGGTACGGCGGGAGTTTGAGGCCGAGGGTGAGGGTGGGGTCTGCGTAGAACGCGGCGGCGAGGACGTCGAGGAAGGGGAGGAGGAAGGGGAAGGTGTACGCGGCGGGCGGTGTGTCTTTGATGTTCGGGCACGACGTGTTGAGTTCGACGGCGAGGAGTGCAGCAGGGTCCGGCGCGTCGGGCTGCGCGCCTGCGCGCAGCGTCGCGCGGAGCGCTTGCACCTTCGCGAGCATCTCGGCGAGCACGGTGGGCGCGGAGGCGGTGATGCTTACAATGATGGGTTTCGTGGGGGGCCCGCCGGAGAGGGTGGGTGTAGTGAGGAGCGTGTGCACCCAGCCGAGGTAGCTCGTGAGCGAGTGCGGTGAGTAGCCGAACGAGTTGATGGACGTGACGGTGTCCGCTGTGAACGCGACCTGCAGGGTGTGAGTGAGGCACGGGGGTTAGAGCGGCATGCGCACCTTATTTGAGGCATCCTCGCTATAGCCGTTGAGCGTCGCGGTGCGCGTGGTCACCGCGCCGGTATGCGGCGAATCATACAGCTCACGCAGCTGCTTGAGGTCCGATGCCCACGCACAGGACGCGTTGAGCAGCGGCGGGTTGATCTCGAGCGTGTGGATCTTGACCATGGCTATGCGGGGTGGAGGGAATTCCGAGTGGCCTGGGATAATTGCGTGAGAAGTAGCGGTACAGATGATGGGAGCTAAGCTACCTGGGTGATGAAGGGTGTGGAGGGGAGTAGAAAGATAAAACGAGGGGAGGGCGGAGATAGATATAGGATTCTGCTCGTTGCTCGCACACGGAGGCCTGGAACTTCACGCTGAAGCTTCAAGCTTCACCGCTAAGAGCCGCTGCAGCTATGTGCCGGCCGGTCAAGTGGTATATGTAGTAGGTATGCAACGCAGGTGGAGCAGACTCGAGCCGCGGCACTGCGATCCTAATAACGCACTCAATAAAATAGAAGCCAATAGAGCGCGAATGTGCAGGCTGAGGCTTCGGAGTCGGATCCGGGGCGGTGGTGCTCTCCGATAATGGTAGGCTAATATGGCAGGCGCACTTGGCGCACAGGCCTGGATCCACCCACAAACTTGCCACGCCTCCCTCCCGGCCGCTCCGTTCCCGGCGGCGATTGCTGTGTCTGCTGCTGCTTCGACTCGGCGTGCACATTTAACGTGTCCATGTCTAACGCGAGCGTACCTCCCAGATCTCAGCCGAGGCCACACTCCATTCCATGCATCTCATGATTGTTTTAATGGAGAGCAGTTCTGCAGAAAATTATTTGAGCTACATGAGATCGGCTGCAATTTGTATTATCTGCGGAAAGTCCGGAATGTGCCCATTGCACTTATCGCTTTTCCTTGTCGACAAATTGTAGGCCGTCGTCGTTAGGCAGGCCGCACGAGCCTATTAACACTATAATGACGTCGAGCGTGGCGTGCGCACATATCACGCGAGCCACTCATTCACTACGATGAATATGTGATCTCCGGGAGAGCGCGGCTGATCCGCCACAATTGTCGATCCGTCCATTCAAGAAATGCACTCTTC
This sequence comes from Grifola frondosa, assembly GCA_001683735.1. Classification (NCBI taxonomy): domain Eukaryota; kingdom Fungi; phylum Basidiomycota; class Agaricomycetes; order Polyporales; family Grifolaceae; genus Grifola; species Grifola frondosa. The sequence goes on along the minus strand of LUGG01000001.1, from coordinate 718,224 downwards.
ACAGCGGACTCCGAAATACTTTTTTGACATCGAGGCATCATGACATGGGCCGCTCCAGCATTTAATAATTGCGACTACACGTCTTCTGCGCCGAGCGCAGGTAGTGCTGCGACAGCCGGGACTAGATTTCGTCTAATCATATACCACACATCATACATGCCGAATGCATCGTCCGAACGCTGCACGGGCGAGGCGCACGCGTTTGACATTCAATTGTTGGGAACGTCGGCGCGCGCCGAACGCATGCGTGTACGTGTGCGTGGAAGCAGGAGCCAGATCCATCACGACCAGCGGACCAGCTCGCCGATCGGACCGCTAAATAACTCACAAATTAAACATGCGCGGGAGACGTCACGGCTTGAGCGCCTCCTCGCGGTCCAGCACGGACTTTTCGAGCTTGATGAGGATGGTGGTGCGCCCGGGGAACTGGTCCGTGGGCGTATTGTGCGCAGTCACGCGCGCGGGCTGGCAGATATGATCGTGTGAGATGAGGGGCGCGTGAGCAAGAGAAGCAGACGTACGAAGCCGAGACCGTCGAGGACAGCTTCGACGATGCCGGCGGTAAAGGACGAGCAGCTGAGGGAGCTCATGTCGCGCGGCACAGAGATGTAGCGCGTGATGGATGGGTCGTTGTCGATGATCATGTCTGCACAGGCTGAGGGTGTGAGAGCGCGAGAAGCGAGAGAGAGGACGTACATTCGTCGGCGTTCTCGACGCTCTTCTCGATGGCGTCTGCGGGCTTGCCGAAGACGGCGCGCCAGAGTTGGGTGTGAATGGACATGAGGGCGGGGAGGAAGCGTGTCTCGCGCTTGGGAGCCTTGGCGGCGGCCTCGTTGCGCCAGGCCATGAGCTCGAAGACGCGCGTGCCGACGCGATAGCCCAGCGTGTTCAGTCTGCGCTGCGTGTCAGCAACGCGCATTCAGCACGGGATCTGGGCGTGGATGGACGTACCTGCGCTCGAGGTCGTTGATGCCGCTGACGCGCTTCTGGGTATATTGGACGATCTCAGAGAAGAGGAAAGCGAACGCGGGCGCGGAGACCTCTGATGCACGGGTTTTATTCAGGCTGCGGTCGTAGATGTTTGGGCGGAGGCCGGGCTTGGGAGTAGAGACTGCGGTGTTGATGCTAGGTGCGGAGGGTACGGAGAAGCGAGCGGAGGAGGAACCTGGGGAGAGGTGCTCGGCGGAGGAGAGGGACGAGGCGGACAGCACAGAGAATCGAGGATGTGGCTGAGCAAAGGCCATCGCGCGGTATGAGTGAGCGTTGTGGACGCTAGGGGCAGTTGTGGAGGTCGCTGTGGAGGTCGCTGTGGAGGTCGATGTGGAGGTCGATGATGACGGTGTGGGGGACGGGCGCCTATGAGCCGGGCTACAGCGAGCGCGAGATGGAGCGTGTCGCCAAAAACACGCTCACTTGTCTTGGCTTACGTTCCGCGAGCAGCCGCGAGCTCATCGAGTTGATATAAACACAGCTGTGCACATGGCTTATACTTCTTACTCTAATCCACCTTATACCGGTCCACATCGTCAACCTATTCCCACTGTCCATTCTCTACCCTCTCTCCGCACACATGCCATGTCCGGCTCTCTAACACCCGCCTCAACCTCCTCCTCGCGCCCCTCCCCAACCGACCTCCAGTCTCACCTCTACGACTCCTTTCTCCACCGCAAGACTGCCGACGTCGCCCTGCGCGTCCGCGGCTCATGGAACGCCGTCTACAAGCTCCACCGTGTCGTCCTTATCCAAGCCGTGCGCACCCCCGCCTCCTCTCCTATATATCCTCACACTCACTCACCCCCAGGGCTTCTTCCAAGCTCTCTTCACCTCCGGCTTCCTCGAGTCTTCCTCGAGGCTCACCAGCCACCGATTGGGCCCCGAGTACATCGATATCGTCTTCGATGACCCAAACATAACCAGAGCAGGTGAGCAGTCCCTACTGATGGTTCCTCAGCGGTCAGATAAGGCGTGCCTGGCTCATCCGATGTGGGTCCGGGATCCGGATACGGGCTCGAGGATGGCGGGGGAGCGGTCTGCATGCTTCCGGTCGGTGGGGCGCGGGTTGCAGGCCTCGACGGGTCGTGCGACCCGCGCTTCCCCGTCTGCGAGTGACGCGATGTGCAGCGCACGGAGCGCACGCCGGAGCGCGCACCGGATCGCCACTCTTAGCGCGTCAAACAAGTCGCGATCGTCCCGACAGCGCTTGCTACTATCCGTGGGCAGCGTTATCTCTGCGTGCGCGGCGGGCGACGCGTCCGCAGAGGATGTCTCGCTGGCGCGACGTCGGCAGACCTGTGGTGTCTGTGAGCTCCCGGAGGTAACAGGGAAATTCATGTTCGCCGATGCGTAATCGGCGAGACCGAGGGCGGCCTGGACGCCGGGCATCACGAAAGGCAAAACGAAAAAGTGTCCTCGGTCTGCCAGCATTCGGGTATGCTCGGTCGGACTGTGAGCAGCGTCGAAAATCGGAGCTTACCTTTGTTCGCGTCGTTGCCCGGTGCTGTTCTCATTCTGCGCGGATGGCGACTTTGATGGCAAACCGACGATCTGGGTCGGGAGAATGAGCTCCAAACAGGCTCACGTCTCTCACCCACTGCCAATTTAGATTCCACCCATCTGCACACGGCGCGAGCGTGTAGAGGTGCTCGTCTCCGTGATGGATGAGGAGCGCACCTTGTCTGCAGGAAGGCGGACAAGTGGAGAGGAGGGCTGCACTCGTGCACTCGAACAAATAATTGTTGCTTTTCAAGAGGATGCCGCATGGCACGGGCTCCTCCCGGCCACCTTGTGAAAGGAAGCCTGCTACCCTGAACTAATCCCTCGCAAGCCAACGCTCTTCATTTCTGATTCGCTCTGCCCTACTACATTTAATATATGACATCACTAACCATGTCTGCCCATTCCAGCATTCGAGTATGTAACTCCACGTCTTTCCCCCTTCCCCACTAACCCCATGTAGGATCTGCATCGCGCGTCTATACGTCGGCGGCCCAACACTATATCTCGACCCATCCCTCGTGCCAACACCCACACAACCACTAACGTCTTCTTTCCCCTACCCCGCGCCCGCCTCTCCATGTCCTGCGGATCAGCACCCAGCGACGCCACGCTTCCTGCTCTCGCTGCTCGCCACAGCAGTCTTCCTCTCCATCTCGAGCGTCGCCTCGCAGGCGCTCACGGAGATCCTGCGCACGGTGGGCCCGCACACCGCCGTGCGCTACCTCGAATTCGCGATCGGACGCGGGATCGGCGCGCCGGACGTGGACGAGCCGGAGGCTGCGGTCGGCCTTGAGGACGTCGCTGAGCTCGTGAAGGACGACGACGCAAGTATGATCACAACCACGACCGCTCCCGCTGACACGGACACTGCCATGCACTCCGCGGATGCCCCAGGGGAGCTCGAGATCCAGAAGGAGGACCCCGCACACGCATGCGCGTCCCCAGACTTGGACGATGAGGCGCGGAGGGTGGAGCCGAGCTACTTTTACGGCGGGGTGTCGGACAAGGTCGGCGAGGCGGCCGCGTGCTGGCTGACGCGCTGGGTGTGGACATCCTCGTATACGAAGAGCGCATGGCGGCGGGGTGGACACCGCCCGCCACTGCGCATGTGCAGTGGGCGGCGGAGGACCAGAAGGAGAAGGAGAAGTGCGTGCCGGTTGTACCTGTGGTGTGGAGAGCGGCGGGCTCAGCGCACGCTGGGTGCGTGGACTGCTCGCGTCGGACGCGCTGTTCGTGCGCGGGGAAAAAGAGCGCTACGAGATGGCGAGGCGCGTCGCGGAGCTGCGTCGCGCGGGCGGCGTGCTTCCAGACGAAGAGCGCGAGCTCGAAAAATTATTTGCGGAAGGGATATATTACGCGAATATGGTGCGTGCTTCTTTGTGTGCGGGGTGTTCGCGCGCTACGATTCTGCAGCACTTGGATGACTTAATGACAATTGCGAAGGACGTTTCGCCCACGACCGGGAAGCCGTTCGTCCCGCTCGCGGTGCTGCAGGCCGCGCACTGGGACCACGCCGTGCTATACCACAGAGTCACCGCGCGCCCCACCGGCTCCGCGTCGCCACCACATTCGCCGGCAAGCGCGGACAAGGAGCTCGGGATCAGCATTACCACCGCAGAGATCAAGAGCGCGCTGCAGGCGGGCGCGGGCGCAGACGTGGGCGAACGTGCGTATTATCCTGTGCCAACGGACGCATCGTTGCGCATCGGAGACAGCACAGGTATCGAGGGCGCGTCGATGGACCAGCTGTTCGACGGCGGCGCATCGAAGAAACACACGCACACGTGCGAGGCAAACTTCTTCGGGCTGCAGCAAGGGCGCCGCACCGGCACCGCGATCGCGGATAGTGCGGGCGCGGGGCGCTGGACCGCGCACCCGCCGTTCCGCTTCGCGGTCGAGTTCTGGGACGTGGACGCGCTGAAGGAGAAGAGCCGCCTGCACTCGCACACGGTGTGGTACGCGGGGAGCCTGTACAACATCTACGTGCAGATCGTGCGCAAGAAGGGCATCATGCTCGGCGTGTACCTCCACCGCCAGTCCACCGTCGACCCCATCCCCGCCTCGTCCGCTCCAGCGAGCGCCGCGCTGCTCCGCACAGAGCGCGAGCGCGAGCGCGGCCCGCGTGCTACATCCGCATCCGTGTCCAGTCCCCGCCCGCCCCCGCTCCACTACGCACATGGGGCGCGCCGATGTTCGCCGCTCGGGCGCAGCGTCACGTCCGTGTCGACACCCGCCACGCCTGTCCCGGACCCGGCATGCCGCTCTCGACCTCACTGCCCTCGTCTGGCTCGGGCTTCGCGCACTCCGCGACGAACCTGCATGCCCCCACGCCCCCGCCCGCCGTCACGCTCCCTGCGACCGCACCGCCGGTGACACCGCCACAGCCGTATCGCGACCCCCGCTCGGCGGTGCGCGCGTACTTCACGATCGCGTGTGCGAGCGTGACAGGCGCGAGCCTTACGCGCTTCTCGAGCGCGCCGGACGTGTTCTCCGTGAGCCAGAGCTGGGGGTGGAAGTCAGACTCGCTAAAGATGGAGGAGTACCTGAAGGTTGATGCGGACAGGACTGCGGGCGCCGCAGGGAAGGAGGTGAGCCTGCGCGCGACAGTCGTGCTCGGCGTTGTGTAAGAGGTGCTGATCTACGCTCGTGCTTTCGCGCATGCTTTTACTATCTTACTGATTTATTACGACACACCATACTATAATCGCTCCCCGGAGCGCAGATACGATACGACGTTGACGACACCCAGCTCACGTACTCACAGTGTAGATTACCCCGGAAATGTATATAGATACCTCCCGACTCAGCTCCAGATCACCGTCTGCGCTTGCCCTTGTTGGTGTCAAGGATATCCTCTTTGCGTGCTTCGACGCGCTGGAGGAACTCGACCTTCTCGAGGTACCCGCCGCCGCGCCGGTTGGCCTCGAGCTCATCCTTCACGCCGGACTGCGCCTCGGCCTCGAGATGGGCGCGCCAGTCCATCGCGGACTTGTCCAGCGTGGTGAGCTTCTTTGCGGACTGCTTCTTGGGAAGCGGAGCGAGTATTGTCTTTGACTTACGCGGACCAACTCGCCGTGCAGGTGGCTTTGCGGGCACAGCCACCGGAGTGGCAGACGCGGAAGTGGACGGGGATGAAGTTCCCGCTACTGGTGCGTCTGCGTTTGAGGAAGCAGAAGCGGGAGCGGGAGGCTGGGACGCGCTGCCTTCATCAGGAGGATTCCACAGTGGCCATTGTTTCGCCTCTTGCGAGTCGGCGGGCACCTCCTTCACTTCTCTGCGCAACTTCAACACCACCAACATTACATGAAGAACGAGTATGTAGATACTCACGTTATGTCCTCGCCCGCAAATCGATAGCGCTTCTCGATCTTCACCATCCTCGTCTCGGAATCAGAGCGTGGCCGCTGTGGCGCGGCTGCTACGGACGCCTGGAATTCTGCCCATAGCTCGTCGCGGGTTCTTATCTGGGCAAGTCAGATGGTGAAAACGGTGTTCAGCAGGATGTACGCACTTTCTGTCTGCTTCTGGTGGGGGAGAGGGGCTCGTGCGTGCGCGCTTTGACACCGGTTTCTCCGAATCGGAGTCGTCAGAACCTTTGGTGAATTCAGTGAAAATTGCAGTGGGGCTCGTCAATGCACTGACCTGCATCTGGAGGTGGAACGTAATCCTGGTCGTCGTCTGAATCAGAGTGTGTGGAAGGCGGCATGACAGAAAGAGAGAGGGTGTATTTGTCTTTCTTTGTACGAAACAAGAGCGTTTGACGCGTCGCCCAATCGGGAAGTTTGACTGACCCTTTTACATCCGCGGGACGCCGTCGCTGCTACCGCTCTCTTCAGAGCTTTTTCTTTCTGCCATGCCAGACAAGAAAAAACCAAATTCATCTTCCCGCTCGTCGACAGACTCGACCGCAACGACCTCTTCCACGTCCATCACGACCCCAGTAGAACCCATCATTCCGCCGCTCCCCAATCCCTCCACCGGCAGCGCAAACCCTTCTGCCTCTCTCCATTCGCTATGGGGATACCTCCAGCCCGCACTCGACCACATCCTGCGCACTTCCACGAATAACCCATCCAAGGCACCCGCAATCGACGTCAGCTATCATATGGGTATCCACACGGCCGTGTACAATTACTTCACCGCCCATTCCGAGGCCTCTAACGGGCCCACACCCGCTAGCGTCGGGCTACCCGGGTTTCCCGCCCGCCTCTCGCAGTCCTTTGACAAGTCCAAGGCGAGTGGCACAGATCTGTACGAGCAGCTCGACCGCTACTACGCGGACGTCGCACGTGAGATTTTCCTCGGCACACCGCACGACGACGCGGACCTCGTCCATTACCTCATCCCCTGCTTTAACCGCTACTCTGCCGGAGCACAGTCCGTGAGCCGCCTTCTCAATTACGTGAACCGCCATTATGTCAAGCGCGCGATCGACGAGGACCGTGGTTGGCTGCGCCTCGCGGACGTCCTCGACGCCGTCGCGCGCACGATCCGCGAGGACGATACGCGCGACAAGGTCCAGAAGCGCCTCCGCGAGCGCCGCACGGAAGAGCTGAAGAAGTGGGGGTTCGTAGAGGGCGACTCGCCTGCGCGCGTCGCGCAGATCGAGGGGTATGCAGAGGCGGCGAGTCCCCCCGACCGCGTTGTGCCGCTCGCTGCGCTGGCATACCGCCGTTTCCGCATTGACGTCGTCGACCCGCTGCTTGCGGTGCCCAAGGTCAAGGGCAAGGGCAAGAAGAGGAGACCGCCGACTGCGGACGCCGACAAACCACCCATGCCGCGTGGACGTCTTGCGCGCGCGGTGAAGGAGCTTCTCGAGTCGAAGGGGGGTGATGAGGAGGAGAGGCGGAGATTGGCGGGGGAGCTGGCTATCATGTTGCGGACGGTTGGCATCAAGGTGGATCATCCGCTTAGGAAAAAGCTTGACAAGTTTTTGCCCGCTGATGATATTGAGGGGACTACCAAATAATTTTCAACTCAGTTCTTTCTGGTCACATTGCGGAACTCTGTTGGTTTACATGTTCTCTTCATCACGCATTGGCTGAACGTATATATTAACGCTCTCTTCCACTCTGCCGCACGCCCAGAACGGGTAGTCCTGCAATGTCTTTGCATGTCTAATTTCATTGGAGGTACATGTTCTGGAATGCTATCTTATTTTATGTGTGTTATTGTATCCGTGGATCCATTTCCAATATTGAGAAATGCAGGGACAATTCGATGGTACATCAGGACACTCAAGGACATACAATTCATAACCGATACGACGTCACAACACGATCAGCGTTAACTGATTGGCTTCATCGAAGAATCCGATCCCGCAATCGAACTAGTACGAAAACATCACTTCCACAAACCCATTTCCAAGTCCGCGTGGTCCGTCCACAATATTTCCAGCGCTGAAAATCCAAACCCGCCGCTACTTCACGTGCTGGACGTAGCGTTGTAGACGATAGCATTGCTAGTATAGCCGAATTCTTGATATATTCCACCCTAGCGATCACTGTCAGTCAAATACAACGATCATTGGGAAGGCGGTACTCCTACCGGACAATAAAGATACGATTCGACCACGGCGAGATACATCGTCGTATTGATATATATGACAGAGTCGAACTCTGAAGTAGAAAAGTCGGGCATCGTGAAACTCGGAGGAGGGGTCGGCTGCATCGGGGAAGCCCTACACCACGACTCAATATCCGTCCATTCGCACGACGGCACTGAAATTTCAGAAGGCGCACCGAAGTTCGCGACAACGTATTCGCCGAAGTCGTACAGGTAGCTGCCGGCAACGAAGTTCCCCGACGCGTCCAGGTCCGCGTTCGTGGGCGGCGCAGGGAGCAGCCAGACGGTGAACGCGCTGTAGCCGGACTCGCAGACGTTCCGCACACTGTACGAGAAGGGGAACGTCGCCCCCGGCGCAATCGCAGTACCTGCCACAGGCGCGTTGATGATCCCAGCCGCGGGGTAGATGATCTGCCGCTTTGCGCTGGCAGGAGTAGCAGCGACGAGGCCAAGCCATGTGGTGAGGAGGGCGAGGCAGAAAACAAAGCTAGCGGTGAGAGAGGGCATCTTGGGGGCGGACGAGTTTGGCCGTCTGGACGAGCGCGGCTTTTATAGGGCTGGTAGAGCATCGATAATGCGTACCAGTCCATTCGCTTCTGTATGTGAACATGCCGAGCGCACGGAACACTTGCCATGACTCGAAGACCTAGACGTCGCAGTGCACAATCAGAAAGAAGTACGCCTTGAGTCATGGTGCGTACCTGGGAAAAGATCCTTGAAGGATAATCAATGCGGTCAGACGAGAAAGGGCCGCATCAGAGAATCCTGCAAAGGGTTGTGCCTAATACATCCGGAAGTCTGTGACGAAGCTCAGTTCGCACCCAAGCCTCTGATGTCCGATCCTGTTATACGCATACCAAGTCAGTCAAAAGTCGTCGCGAAATGTTTTAAATCTCATACGGCTTGACATCAAGATAATTCAAAGTCCGGTAGGCCAACTGCCGGCATCGCGATGTGTCCCACAACTCGCAAGTCTGACTGTGGATAGCTTATGATTCAAAAATAGTGGATGATTGAGAAACAGACATATGCCGGAAATGTCATTCAAGGTTTATTGAGCAAATTGGATGCGTTGGTGTTGGTGGTGTTGTCAGCAATCCATTTTTGATCTATCGACAACAGTGGGGCCTTGGTTCGACTCACCGAATGTACGAAGTGCCCTTGCTATCTGCCGGGTATGAACATGCTGGCCGCGAACCGGATACATTCGAGAGCCCCTCGGTAGCGCCATGCTTAGCTCAACCACAAGTGAACAATAATCGATCACATCATCGCCGGTGGCGGTCCGATCACTGTCAAGCGGTTATATCGCATGCCTATCTGCACCTCGACGATCTGCCGGCTCTAGCGTGCACGTCAGCAGACGCGGAAGCGCGTGTTGAAGGTACTCACAGCATAGTTGATGTAAGACCCAATGATGAGGGCCCTTCTCGTCATCCGTACTGTCCGTGCTGGACTGTGACCATGTTGCCGGGTTAGAGCACGTGTGAATGAGGCTGCGGGACGTCTTCAGGGTTTCCTAGGGTAGGATGACATGATATGTTTGATTCGGGCTTGAGGTGCACGGAGGAGGGGATGGTGCTTGCAAACAGATCAGCAGCCTAATTAAATTCCAAGTTCTCCATCCAGAAGGATAGCCAGTCGATGCTCGTGCCGCACACCAGGAGAGGGAAAGGCGAAGTCAAGCCAAGGTTGACAGCGCGCACCCAGATCTGCTAGACAGGACCTAATGTTAGATCGTTAGCATGGCTTGTTGTATGGTCCATGGCAAGCAGTGCCCGCCACGAAAACACTTTAGAAGACAGGCATGTCAACGCGGAGCTAATGAAAATACGTACTTGCTCGTATCTCGTAACAGAAGCGGCGATAAAATACCGTGGACTGTCAGCGATAATGGTCTTAGAACGCTGTTTTACGATAATGCGTCGTCCAAACCAGCCCTGCGCTATCGAGGAAGCTTTCAGTGAAGAACGCATAACCAGCCTACACGCTGATTAGCTGAAGATCATCGTCTTAGAGTACCACTAGCAGAGAAAAACCCTCTGAGCGACCCGAGAGATGCCATAAAGCTGACAAGGCAGGTACATGCAAGTCGGGACAATAATGGGGTCTTGAAAAAGAGCTAGACCTGCGGTGTTCTTGAGCAGAAGACCGTTGAGGGCGGATAATTCTTCAGACCCAAGAGTTACGACCATACGTGCGTGGACGAAGAACCACAGAGCAGGAAATATCAGCACTACGCCGCGAGAAGGCTGACGGATGGGGATGGGAAGTAGGCCGCGCATATTCTCAATGTCACCGAACGGCCATCAGAAGGGGAACACTCTCATAAGTATATTGGGAAAATCGGCAAGCAGGAGTGTGTGGATGCTTACTTGACAAGCGTGGAGATATTTAATACAATCAGAGCCGCCACAGAAGAAAATTCTTCTTCCGACCGCACTTAAAGATGAGTTAAAGCCGATGTTGAGAGTCATGCCGGTCGAACGTTGAGCTGCAATGGAGAAACAGCGCCGCATAGACAACACAGGAACGTACTTCATATACAAATTCCCCTCGCGTCAATTAGCGAAAACAGTCTCTACCCAATGGAGGGCAGTCCGCCTAGTCCCCATAGGCTGATTCCTCACCAAAACACGATCACGGAAGCAGAGAATTCCACCTTCTGGAGCGCAGAGATAATGACGGTGTCGTTCGACCGTGGCTGATGAGGGCGGCCAAACAGCGAGGGACCCTGTGCGGCAGTACTTAAGTAGACAGAAGTAGACGCGAAAGGACGACGCGTCCGGGGAGCGCGTACGGTCACGTGCCAAGACGCGTCGCGTATTCTTGGCAGGCCTCGCCGCCTCGCCTATCGAATCTCAGAAATCGTGCGATGTTGGATCCATCCGAAGGTCTCCATGCAACTTGTCGCGCGCACACCGCTCGACCAAAATTTACTGACTTTTATACAGGCGAGTCGAATTATTTTGACCAAGCGCGAGCTGTCCTTCTTTCTGGCGACGTCGTGGTCACCAACCTTTGGCGTCCATATCGGATGGGTGCTTTGGAACGTCAGGCCTTCAGGATATATTTGATATATTCGTGGTTTTCCCCCGCATCGTGCGATGGTGACATGATATTGAGGTGAGCTCGCAGAAGCGTTATTGTTGAGTATAACGTTGACCATTTAAAGAGACCTGGCGCTACAATTCGGGGCCAGTATTGACTTATTCGGATCGAAAGAATTTTGATGTCGAGCTTCGATATCAAACAATGCTCCGGTGTGGAGGTACGCTGCCGATGTCACACCTATTCCGTTCACTGCGATGCCATTGCCAACTATGTAGGCCGACTGAGCGACTGAGCGCGGATAAACCGGACTTGATTGCATGTTCAATTCCCATGGGTCTGGCAAAGGTGCGAAAAGGACGTGCGTTCGTCCACGCCGCAGATCATTGCAGATAGTGCCGCAGACATGATGGCGAGCTAGACATTGGCATTTGGGAGAGGCAGCCATCGTCCATGCGTGATATCCCGATGAGAAGGCCCGATGAGGGACTCCTCGGCACACGGTACGTGCACTGCTGACGGTGGCCATACGGTTCCGTGCTCATTATTTTTATTTGTGTAGTGGGGGACGACACGTAGTCGTGGGCATCGTCGTTGTCTATAACGATCTGCAATTATAGCGACGAGGATAGATGAAAGAAGTCTCGACGACGATCGTGTGGAGGGGGATAGAGGCACGTGAAGTTGACTGTGAGTGAACCCCAGAACGAAAACGGAGGTTGAGACTCTTGCAAAGGATTTATGGACGGCAGAAGCTTCGAGCCGAGGACGCGCCAAATTAAAGAAGACCAGGGTGCAATGTCCAGAAAAGGCAAGTGAAGAGTTGATAATGTTTATCACGTTTTGGCGTTTACTTATAGCCAAAGTTTATAATAAAAAGGGCGAGCGCTGCGCTGGGTGTCGTTGCTGCCGCGCTTCGCTGTCGCACCGCTGCTCTTGCTCTCGCTGGTGTCACCGCCCGAGAGCCCCTCTCCGACTTTCTCCACCCTCCCAGCGACGATCAGTTCGCTGTCATTAATTATCCCCTCCGCAATATCCCCATTCCATCTCTCTCCAGAACCACCACCATCTTTCTTTAAATTCGCACCTTTCTAGTGTCCTTACCACAATCCTTACTTTCTAATGCCTTCTAATTCTCCCCCCTCAGGCTCTCCCCGCGCCTCCCCCTTTTCTATCCAGGAATTTAGCGATCTCGTCTGCACCGCCTTTAATCTTTCCTCGGACGAGCCCTCTCATTTACCCCCGCCACTCTCTTTGAAACCTCCGTCCCCTGATCCTCTCTTTTCTGCCTCTACACAAAACCTTCTTTCCCCCCTCAATCCGTTGCCAGCTGTTTCGACAGTGATACAGACGACGATCAGCCTCCTCCTCGTCCCCCGAACGCCTACAAGTCGGCGTCTCTTCCGTCCTCTAATCCCTCCCGCAGTCGACCTCGCTCTAGCACACTCACCGCCCTCAATGTCTTCAAGCAGGTCCGAACTCGAGCTTCCGCCTTCGTACTTGGCCAACCAGCTCCCCCAGTTGCCACTTCCGCCCGCCCATCCATGTCCTCTCAGCGCACTATTATTCCCCCATCTTTCTCTCAACCGTCGTCCTCCGCTCACCATCCTACCTCTACGCTTCCTCTTGCTGCTGTAAACCTCAATCTTGAGCTTAGTCGGTCCAGGTCGCGCACAAGCAGCCTCCATGTCCCTTTTTTCCGCGCTTCAAAGCAGAATTCCCGCCCCGTTCCTCCTGTGCCTATGCGCCCTGCGCGCTCCCGGGTAAGCAACTGCTCCAAGGCAGACAGCGCATTCTCGGTAGCTGGGAGCCTGCCTTCCTTTTTCGACGACACTGTGTATCAAGATACTCGCGCCAGAGCGCCTGATATGCGCCCAACTGTCAATCCCCTCGTTCGCATTTCTACTGATGCGAATGCGAGTACGGCTGTCCGTCAAGGCGAAAGTCTCCTGTCGTTTTTCGAGGACTCTGGTTACCAAGCTGCGCGCCCACCTGCACCTGCATACAGTCGCCCATCCACCCCTAGGTCCACTTTGCCGCGCATACATACGCGTCTTCCCCCACTTCGTAAGTCCAAAAGCAGTGCGCCTGGCTTGTTCAGCAAGACGCATCGTCAGGCAGAAGGTTGGGATCCGTTATATGCGGAGCACAAGGAATTTGACAGCCGGGGTGGGAGGGACCAAAGGAGTCCATCCCCGTTCACATGTCCGCGAGATCCGCCACCCGCTCCAAAAGGATCGGTGCGGATGAACGAAGACTTCCCGGTACCACCCCCGTGCGTCTTTGAGAGAAGGGGAAGTGCAACAAGTCTTGTTCGTACAATGTTCTCATGGGTGATTTCAATGCACTGATATTTTTTTGCACAGACGAGCATCAGGTCGATTGCGAGCTTCAGCTCGCGCATCTCCTCAGTCATTAACCTCCCTGGTAAATTGCGCGCGCAATCGCGTTCCAAGATGAGCCTCAACATCGTGACCAGCTCGGTTAATTCCTCGCCTTCCTCGAACACCGATTCGACGCGCTCCCCTGTGACGCCGGTGTCACCTGTCCTTGACTACACCTTCCCTGCAGCCCGCCCATCATTCTCCGAGTCCCGCGAAGACGCAATTGCCATCGGGCGCGTGCTTACCCCAGAGGATGATCCATTCGCGAAGGCGGACATCGAGGTCTGCGATGCAACACCTCGCGCGCCCACCCCGCCTACCTCGGCATCCAGGCGCGGTTCCCGTCAGGAGGAACTATTCAACCTGAGAATGAGCACCAATGCCGGTTTTTCGCCGTTGCGCCGAGCACGGAGCAGCATGCCTGAATCGTATGTGTCGCCTGCATATACATTCCCTTCATCGTGCTCGGTGTATGAGGAAGTTTCTCCCGATCCATCGTACGAATTTCCTGCCCCACCGTCTGCTGCCCCGACCCCTACGCCGGAGAAGAGTGCGCCGCCTTCTGCGTGGTCCCCGTATTCGTCACCTGCGCAGTCCTCCCCCTCTTCTGTCTGTTCTTCCCTATTGTCTTCGTCTTCGTCGTCTTCCGCGTCCTCCTGCGGAAGCAACGTCCTGATGCTTTCCACTTCGCTTAGCTCGGCCTTTCCCTATCCTCCACCGCGGCCTCCACCGCTGTTTCCCCCTCCGAGGTTACCTCCGCCTGAGCGCGCTCTGCCGGGTCTCCCGCCTCCCTCTCCTGGCGCGACCAACGATATGGGTCCGCCCGTTCCGCCGAAAATGTCTTTCGGCAGTCCCCGCACCCGTAGGTCCTTGCCGCCGTCGCCCAAGTCGCCGTCGCACAGTAGGTTCTCTTGGGATCCGTATTCGAGCTCTCCCGAGAGGCGGATTGCTGTGATTGAGCGCTCGCCGAGGCAGATGACAGACGAGCGCCCGCCGTCGCCGTTTCCGCTTGTAAGGGGCTTGAGCGATGGCTCGCCGGCCTCGCGCCGCTTCAATAGACGTGCAGGCATGGATTATGGCGGTTCGAGAGATATACCTATGTTTAGTAATCCGTGGACCGGTGAGCACGGGCTGAGTGCGCGTGTGCGAAACATTCCTGCAGCCGATGAAGTTGAAGGATGGCATGATGCCGAGCCTATCGCTATGAGTGACAGGGTATGTGGCATCCTTTGACGTCTTCATCATTGTTCCGTTGTTGAATTTTTATTCCTTGATTAGGATTATGAAGCGGGTACGCCATGCGGTTTTGTCACTAGCGGTACGCCGAAGCTAAAGGACCGGGGATCGGTCGACTCAACATTAACTGTCACGGCATCCCCGTCCACTGAATGCGGCAGCAGCTTTTCGACACTTGCGGAGTCCTTCGGTCCCGAGCTGGAGGCGAGCTGGTACGGACGCAAGGGGTCCGCGGACAGCACAGGCTCGTCTGGGTCCGCGCCGTTGATCATCACGCGCGCGGAGGACCGCCCGAAGTGCGTCCCGAGCCTGTCCGTGGACACCCTGGTGCCGCATAAGTACGCGGAGGAGGATGATGAGTGGGACCAGTACACGACGTCGACGGTGTTCTACAGCGCGCGGTCGAGCATCCGCTCGTCGCTCTCTGACCGCGCACCGTCGGCGTTCCATGTGGACGCCGTGTCCCCTGCGCGCCCACACAGCGCGCGGGCTTGATTCTAGGTTGCGCTGTTCTGTTCTGTTCGTTCGCGCTCGTTGTGCGTTGTGGGCTTTCGAAGTCGGTCGTTGGTTCGCTGTTGTCGGTTCCTGTGCTGTCGCATTGCGTGTGTTGGGTGCCTGTCCTTCGTTTGTTCGCTCCTTCATTTAGTCAAACCATTCGCTAAATCATATTCGTCGTCGTCGGCACCCCGGACATGCACATGCACACCGTTGTTTCACCCGCCCCTTCCCGCAGCTATACATATATAGCTTTCCTGTTGTACTCTATACTTTAGCAAATCGCAGATAAGCTGTACCGTATAGTTCTTGAAAGTCGAGCACCGTCGTCGAGGATACTTAGTTATACTTAGTGTAGACCGCTGTATAGCTTAATTCGTGTTGTAGAATCACCGAATGCATTCAAGCGAGCATATGTAAGCCCGCAACGACTACTCGGCATACATGCACGATCAAGGGGTGGACGGCTCCCTACGATATCCCGCCGACACCCTCCGCCCCACTACGTCGTACAGCCGCGGGTCCAGCGGGCTTGCCGGCAGCTGCTTCTCGAAATCGACGTCCTCCCAGTATGTTCGCGTGTGCAGCCCGTAACTTCATGTCAATCCGAGTGTAGCGGATGAAATATCCAAAAATTGTACATTCGCAGGCAGCACCCAAAACTCAGGCCATCACAGAGACTGTTTTAACGCATCGACAGCTGACA
The DNA here is from genome assembly GCA_001683735.1 of Grifola frondosa. Taxonomy (NCBI): domain Eukaryota; kingdom Fungi; phylum Basidiomycota; class Agaricomycetes; order Polyporales; family Grifolaceae; genus Grifola; species Grifola frondosa. Next base: position 702,291 of record LUGG01000001.1, on the reverse strand, counting down.
AGTATGTCTATTTGCGATTCCGATCGACCATAATAGAATAGGCGCGAAGGAGTGGCAGAAGAGTCATGGGAGTGTAGCAACCATGAGAGGAAGCTGCATTCCCTTCTCGGGCTGATCGGCTAGCAAGGGGGACATCACGCCGCTCGCCGCACGAAACACCTTTTCCCACCAGGTGGCAACGAAAGCTCAAATTGTCGCATGATTTCAACGAGAAACGTCTGCATCTCGATGATGCTAGCCAGCTTGCATTTCAGTATTTCCCATTCAGGAGGAAGAACGGCGACAACTCACGCGAATCGCCAGCTGTTTGATATAGACGAACGGTCAGCGGGGACGATTCAATGGCATGGCAGACTGACCCAAGGCATGACACGCCTCCGCTTGCGAAATTACCCCTAGGTCAACGAAACGTTAGACAAGGACGGACAGCCCATGCTACACGAGCTCACAGGCCGGCGAAAACACCGAAATTGTTCTTCACGGCTACTGATCCATCCAGAAATCGTGTTGGACGGAATTCATGAGCGTCGGGTCCCCAGATATCCTTGAGCCTGGAACCGATGAGTATGAATAGCTGTTGTCCCAATGTATTCTTACCGGTTATACCCGAGATCGAGATATGAACGTTCTGGCCTGCGCTGATAGGTAACTCGGATAGTAGCTTCCCGTCAGTAGTTCGGATTGGTTTCGAAAGGGGCAACACATCGTCTATAGTTGAATACAAGAATGGGCCGAATACGACGGGGTGGAGTCGGAGGGCCTCCTGTAGATGCGATCCGTGAACAACAAAAAAATTGAGGTTATGCGCGATAGCTTGCCTTGAGTACCGCCAGGATGTAGTGCATTCCGTCCAAATCGCCCATAGTGTACTCCGCGTCGCCCCGAGCACTGACCGCGCTCAACATCGAGGAGACCTCCGCGTGAACTCTCTCTTGTACATCTGGGTGGCGAGCGAGTTCGTATAGAATGAAACAGAGGGAGTTCCCGGTTGTCAGATCTGTGATAAAGTTGAGGTCTGTTGGCATGATGGTTAGGGATCTGGACTCACGTCCTGCGGCGATGACGGTTCTACGATATGTTGTATTAGCTCTGAAAAGGTCGACGAGGGATTCTGGGCCTACCTCATCTCGGCTAGTAGCTCTTCTTCAGAGAGCCGGTTTCGCGGATCTTCAGATATATTTGCTCGGACTACAGAACGCGGTAACCTCAGTACGTCGCACCGAGGAAGACTCCGTGGTAGGCATACCTAAAATATCCATGAAGTCTTTCCCAGTTCTGTCCTGATTATTCACACTTGAAGTGGCCAGTTCAACAAGTTGCTTCGCGACTCTGTTTCCTTCATCTGCGACCATACGCAAACGCTGCATACTCTTGGAAGGTAGTCGCTCAATCATACGAAAAACCCACATGGGTAAATAGGTCAACGAAAGTTGGGCAAAAATCCGAGTTGGACTCGGTAAGTTGAAAGCATCCACACTAGCATGCCAGAGTGAGCATAAAAAGTATGAAAGAGAAGTAGACAGACAGCATGTTGTTATAGCTCTGAGCGAGTCGGTTATTGCTATTTTCCATGCTACCGAACTGCAGCTGTCTGATGAGCGTAAACTCTGCTCAAGTTAGGATGATCGCACCGCACCTGATAGTTGAAAGCAGCTTAGCAAGGGTCAGCGAGCGAAATTCGAAGGTGACAGGAACTATGTCTGACCTTCGCCAATGGTGTCCAGTGTGGCGCGGGACAGCCACTCGGAAACCTCTATCTCGCAAGAAACCTCACTTGCAGAGTTACTGGTTATGTTCTTCCAGTATTGGCACATCTAATGCAGTAGTAGATTAGCACATTGAAGATAGAACGCTGAGTGTAGGTGAGATCACTCTTTGGGCAACGCTGCGCATAACCGGCATCATCCCTCGACTCTCAATGTTGCCAAATGCTGGCGTCATAATCTTCCGGTGTCTCTTATGATCCTCGGCTGTTATCCAATATGAGTTGCATCGGATGGATACACAATTTCATTACCTTCAGACCAAGCGATACCCCGACCCAAGAACATCCGTCCCAATTCCCTACGCGCGATTGGCTTTAGCCAATTCTTATCGACATTTTGATAAATATACTGTAGGGCCTACGACGCTAGCAATCAGACGCGCAGCTTGCGGCATAGTCAATCGTGAAATTCACCTTCGGGTCGGATATCATCAGGCGATCTTGCTGAATTACGAGTTTTAGGCATCTTATTTTTTTTCGAGACGTGACATGAGGCTTACTCCGAGTAGTCCTTTGATACGATACACGCCACCGAACCTTTCTTGCCATGCAAACTCGTGTTCACCGACTTCGTCCTGGTAATATTCTTTGAAATTCCCTGCAGCGGATATTATATTTAGGTAAATATAAGATACTGGGACACGTACCTAGCGGGAAGGAGGAAGACGGTGGTCCTGGAATGCTGGTGATGATTGTCGTCTTCAGTTGTCTTGCAACGTACCATATCGCTGAAGCAGCCACGACAAGCAAAGCTGTAGTCAGGTATTGCTCTGGCATGATAGTCGGCGAGAGAGCGTCGATACAGCTCGATACAGCATCTGCAGCACAACCGCCGCTGACACGAGGGTCGGCCGCCCTGGCCTGGGTTCTGGTATCAAATAGAATGCATCACCATCATGATGAACTGTCCCTCCTTTCATATTACTTTTGGGGATGCCTCGTCGAGATACAGGGACGTCGCTATTCAATCCATCTCATCACCATCATGATGAACTGTCCTTTACTTTGGAAACACATATGTTGTACTGTGGCGGTCCATGTTGACGCTAGTGCGGCGCTAGCGCTCGCTAGCGTCTGGCACAACTTTAAGCCCATTTTGGTATCGAAAATTCCTGCTCACAATGGCACTCTGGAGTTCGAGAGTGTTATTAAAGCTATTCTGTGTAGGTTTGTCGTATACCGCCCTTATCTGATACCAGATACATATTAGCCGGTGCAGGCCACTCAAGAGCCTACTATCGTAGCGAGCTCGCCGCACCTTACGATCGTATGGGCTTTCCGGACAAATCAATAGAACCGACGAGCATAGTGCCACACGCCAAGAGGCGTGCTTGACATGTTTGACATATTATCAAATACTCAGAGTTAACGTTCACTGTTCAACGTTTCAACGTTCAACTTCTATGTACCCCGATCTGAGTCACCTGTTCGCAGCATGTGGTAGCTCTGCCTATACGGAACGGGAGGCCAAGTAAGCTGGCATGCCGCCCATATTGATGCATTGTTGAACGTGAACTCAAATTTTTTCAGTATATAAGTCCATCACGGAATCAAGGCCACCCACTTGCACGTTGCGACTAGCCTCGGAAATAGCTGGAGATGTCGACCGATAACCCCCTCGCCACTCTACTCCACGAGGAAAAATTATTCATTCAGGCTGTGCAGGACACCTTCATGGTCAATATGTGCACTGGTTCGTCTACCTATCGAACACGCGAGAAAACAAGCGACGATGTCCTTTGTAGCTGCTGCATTGACTTGGTTAGCATATGACATCCTTCTCAACATCGAACAAGAGGTGAGCTAACGAGCCATCCCATTTTGAGTCCTGCTAATATTGTGCGACAGATTACCCTGATTTGGAGGTATGTAGCGAAGCTTGACACCTGAGACCCCAATCTCAACATAACATAGAGCGAAGTGGTCGCTATCCAAGGTCTTGTATTTTCTTGTTCGATATTACACCCTCCTGTCTTTGATGTGCGCATATTTTCTTTGTTTCATTGAAAATCATGATGATGACTTCTTTTAGTCTCAATGTAGTTGGTATGGCTTGGTGCTCTCCAACCACAGAATAACCCTCCTCACTTTGCAATTATAGTCAATACCAATTCCGGGGTCGGCGTTAAAGTGCGCACATTTTCGTAGCATCACAACTGGTTCAAATGATAATATTTGAATGTATTATAGTTGTGATTGCATTTCTGTTTAGCAAGATTTGTTCACTGACATCAACCGGATAGTTGTAACCACTGGTTGTGGTTCGCAGGCCTGTAAGTTTTCATGTTACGTGATGGTATCACCACAGGTCGACCTACATCCCCTCACACAGGTGTGGGACCATAACAGCCTGCATGTTCGGAGAAGCATTGTTTTTGTTAAGGATCTATGCATCATATGACCAAAGCAAGCGCAGTGTGTCTCATTTCCTTCTATCTGAAGTTGTGTCTTTGCTGAGCAACCAATCAGTGTTGTGCTTTATCTTGTTTTTATATCTCGGTGAGATTTGAGTCTTTATAATGAAATTCCGATGGTTCTAATATAATACATTTCAGGACCCATAATTGTATGTCTTCATGATGGTCAAAACTTCCCTTCAGGTTGACACTTCTGCCATAGAACGGCATTGTTACGGCCTGTTTGGAACTGAGCTCCATTCGTCACGCAACTCCTCGCATTCCTCACTATCCAATCCCGGGCTGCCTATTTACGCCACCTGCTCATACTCGTAACACATTAATTAGTTGGTGAGTTGATCCGCCGCATTACTATGTCCCTTTTGACACATTTATCAGGATCGTCAATATGAGCGTTGCATGTCAGTTCTCGCATACGTTATTGGTAGTGTCGCTAATCTCATTCTGTCGCTCAGGCGTCTACCTTTCTCTAATGTTATATAAATTTGGGAGAAACATCATCCTCACGAGGAACACCGCATCTGATGGAACCTCTATCACGTTCTTCGAACTTCGGCATATAAGTCCGCTGATTTACTTGTTCATTCGCGATGGCGCATTTTATTTCTTCATGTGAGTCCAAAGTTCATTTATGTTCGCGCATTTAAATAATCGTGTCTTCCATTTCTATAGTGTTTTCGGTAAGATCTTGACTCAACAGAACGTATATTGTAACCGATTGCATCGAGCTAGTCGCAAATGTTATAAACTTGGTTTTCTCTTTCGTATTAGCCAATAGAGCTATTGAGAACATGGGCACCGCGTGAGTGATCACTATATCTCGAAGACCTATTTCTCATAATTCAGTGCAGTTGGTTTATGGCCGTGTACGGCGTCATGGTAGGCTAATATCAGTGTGAATAGGTTTTTGGTAAATACACTAATTCGGCACTCATCAGTCCCCGCGGCTCTGCCTAAATCTTCGAGGCGTCGCCCAACTTGGGCAGGATGATTTGACGGAAAATGCTGATCTTGGGTCTCACAGTGCTGAATTCATCTGTGCTGGCACTAGTTCACTTGCATTGAGCGGGATCTGAGAAGGAGATTGTTGCACCGGACTGTCAAAGATATGTCACTTGTTGTCATCTACTCGAACCTGTAATTTATTTGGATGCGAAAGTGCCTTTGTTGGGGCAGAGTCCTCTGTGTTGGGGCTTTGGGCAAGGTTGTAGCTGGGCGCAACTTTTTCTTAGAATGAATTGTTCTCTCGAGACTCGAATTTTACAGGAACGTGTGAAGCAATTGTCAAATCGCTTGCTTCGCTGTTTCACTAAAGCCAGATATCTTTCAGTGACATAAACACGTTTCGTCCTCGATCACACGTGAACTGCCGTTTAGCTTTCAATGCATGAAAACGAATCACCGACCACCCATTGTCGAGTATAGTTATACTTAGTGTAGACCTGCTACATAGCTCAAGTCATGTGGAATCACCGAACGAATGGATGCACACGTCGAACATATGTGCGCGCGCAACGCGAGGCGAGATCAGCATATCGACTACTCGGCATACATGCACAGTCAAGGGGAGGACGGCTCCCTACGATATCCCGCCGACAACCTTCGCGTCACCACATCATACAGCCGTGGGTCCAGTGGGCTCGGCGGCAGGGGCTTCTCGAAATCAACGTCCTCCGAGTACGTCCGCGTGTGCAGCCGCTCCGGCCTGGAGATCGGCATGCGAGGAGACGGGGGCACGGGCGACGGTTGCAGGTAGCGCGAGACGACGGAATACTCGTCCTCGTCATCGCTCGCCTTGGCCCCGCCCCCACCGCTGAACCGTGCGAGCATCGGCGAGACGGGGGATGTTACGGCGCGGAAGGCGCCTGCGGGGATCGTGTTGGGCTGCGTCGTGTGGGCGAAAAACGGCGCACGGGTGGCGCGTCGCGGCTCGCGCGTGAGGGGAGGGGACTCGTTGTGCACGCGCCGCCCGCGGGCGTCTTCTCGCCCGACGTCGCGGCGCCATGCGCGCATGAGGCTCGAGCGGGATGCGCGCGAGCCGAGGTCACCGAGCGTGCGGAAGCTCATGGTGGACTGTCGCGAGAGCGTCTTGAGCACCGTCTTCTCTTGGAGGCGCTCGCTGCGCAGCTTGCGCCGGTGGTGCACGGCAAGCCCGCCTGCGGCGAGGATGACGGAGATGACGAGAGAAAGGGGGACGGCGTACGCCGCGGTGGGTACGGGCATATGGGACTCCTCCTCTTCGAGGTAGGGGAGGGACTGGGGCGTACTGGGGACGAACGAGGTCGAGGGCGCGTTGGAGTCGGCGTTGGCGATTGTGGTGGCGTTGTTATTGGGATCTGGCGGATCGGAGTTGGGGTCTGAAGCTGGAGCCGATGAAGTCAGAAAATGAGCGCGAGGAGTGGGGAGAGTGAACTCACGACCGACAGAGAAGGTGGGAGATACCATGGTGTCTCCAGAGTCATCCATCATTTCTAGATAGCACTCCGATGTGGTGGACACCTCTGGCAAAGACCTGGAGCGGCATGGTCAGCGATGGTGGGAGGCAAAGAAGCGAGCTACAATCTCACAGGTTGGTTGAGTAAGATCCATCACTTTGTTGGATCGTAGGCCAAACGGCCGTGCCACAGTTGTCCTCGTCACCACTATCACCAGGGCCGACAGTACAAAGTCGGAACGAAGGAGAGGCAACCGGCTCGTCCGCATCCCACTGTCCAACGATTGTGTCGCCAGCCCCGTACACGTCCCCAGAAGAAGGACTCGTCCATGTTACATTGCCCGCTGACGCGTGGTTGGCGGCGAGATAGAGAAACCCGACGATCGAGATAACTGGCGGGAGACCGTTGCGCACCATGGATGCGATGGCCAGACGAAAGTATGAATAGCGTAGGACCAGCCTTGAAATTTTTCAATGCCGTCAACGGCTCATACGAAGTGAGAGGATATCGAAGACGGAGAATTGTTGCGCGTGGGGCTGACATACAAGGAGGCTCGATCATAAGCCTCGGAGGAAAGCGAAAACCCAGGGAGAGCACTATGCCCCTCACACGTGAAACTGAACGTGTATTCGCCCTGGGCAATATCAGAATCCAGGTGTGGACGCGGTTGAATCGACCTCCATCTTGATTATGTTCAAGGCAGCTGGCTTGAGGTTGGCGTTTTGTGCAAATTCTGCAAGTTGTCGTCTGATAAGTACCAAGGTCAGAACCTAAATAGCCTCTGCATAGGTACGCGTGGAACAGACATGCGTACTTTTTCCTATCCTTTAGCTTTTGCAGCATGCCGATGACCGCGTCCTGTTCCTCCGCTGACAATTCACCACCAGGTAGCTCAGTCGCGTACTCCCTAGCTTCCCTCACGCCATCCTTGAAGTCTTTGGTCTGATAGAAAATATCAGCGACGAGCTCTTTGGTCAGAAGAACCTGGGAAACGGACAGATTGGACCAATGCTTGCTTTGTCTGTGGATCGAGAGTACCCTGACCGTGCTGAGAAAGTTCAAGTATAGTCGCTAAACGCAGCAGAAGGTTCTCGTAGAGAGCAGTCATCAGGAGAATACAAAAAATTCAATGGGCAAGTACAGTGTTGGGGCCGTGACACTAAAGTGTAAGTGCCACTGCGTGATGCGTGATGCGTGACTAGCCACATCTGATCGATCGTACCTCCATCTTGCCTCCATCACAACATCGCTGAGCAAAAATTCTGCACAGCGGCGGGGCAATTTGATCACCGACATAACCACCCCGAGTCTAGAATCCTGGACTTTCATAGCAGCCATGGATTCGGCGGCGGGAGACCCGGGTGTTTTTCAGCTGGCGGAAAATTTAATGCAAAACCTACGAAATATGAGGTACGTTTCGACAATATTTTCAGTTGTTCCCCATCGATAACAATTAATGTATATATGCATTTCATCATGCAGCACCGATGATGTGGGTAGTCCAACCCTGCTGGATCGTCGCCTATTGATAATGTTCGCAGCTGTCTTCATTGAAAGCCCTCATTCCGATCATCAACGGCATTATCAATGAGCGCAATTCAGTTTCTAAAATTCCCTCAGAGATCCTATGCCACATCTTTCGATATGTTCCTTCTGCCTACGATTATGCTAGCCACATTGCATACAAGTCAAATCCAAGCTACATCACGGAGTACCCGCCTTTCATGTGGCCCGATAATGGACTTAGATCAACACGCGAGCTAATACCCATCACTCGCGTGTGTCGTCGCTGGCGCGAGATTGCTCTTGGTTCACCGCTGCTTTGGAGTAGCATCAGTGATCCCAGTGATAGCGCGGCTCTCACATACTTGGAGCGTGCCGGGGGAAGCGTCCCTTTGACGGTCTACCTGGGGAGAATATCCACCCAATTTTGTAGAAACGTCTTTGACAGTCATATACTCCGTCTTCGAGAGCTTCATGTGATGCTCTGGTATACCCCGGGTCTGCGAAGCTCCTCATTTCCACGTTATTTCAATTCCCCTGCTCCAGAGCTGGAAAATCTGACAATTTCTATCGACCCGAACTCAGCTAATCGCCCTCCGAATGTCGAATTTCCGATCCTGTTCGATGGCAATATCCCTCGTCTCAAAGTCTTGAACTTGCATTTTCAGACTTGGCTTCCGGGCAACCATTTCCCCAATCTCACCCATTTATTCCTATTTGTTCCCTCAATTGCAACCGAGTATGAACCGACGGCGATACTCACGCTCTTGTCGAAATGTCCAATGCTCCAGGATATGGTCGTTGTCAATGTTGCTCCCCCATCTGACTGGGATTATGGGCTTAGATATCGATCAGCTCCTCTACATCACTTGCGTAGGGTGGCCATGGGGCGCATGCCGATGCTCCTCGTTGCATGGTTATTATCCCAGATTATTTTACCTACGGAAGGCCTTGCTTTACGAGCATTCGAAACTCGGTCTGTCGGAATCTCGGACATGACTCATCTCCCATCTGCGGATGCTTTTCGTCGCTTCACACGGTTGCATCTAATAATGAGGACTCTCAACACATTTCAGCTTGTGGCTACAGGCTCAGATTGCGGATTTCATGCTGATACCAAGGTGTACGATAACACGGGGCCTTTATCCTTGGACGAATTTGAACTACTCGCACAGCATTCAATTTTGCCAGTGGACAGAATCAAAGAGCTCTGGGTTACAATCGAACCATTGCAAACAGAGGCGTTTGTCACTCTCCTTAATGCCTTCCCAGCACTCACTGTCCTCGTCCTCAATATTCCCCGGAGCGACATCGATCTTCTTGTCGCCCTCGCGCTTATCACGGATTCAGAAGGAACTCCCGTCCCACCATTGTGTCCCTACCTCTCGACGTTGCATCTTTACCTGAATGAAGCGATGCCAGTGCCTCACTCTCTAGGAGCTATTGCAGCTGGCCGAGCGCAGCATGGTCATCGCATCCAGCATCTTATTGTGGAATCGGTACCGGAGTCAATTGCACAGTTGGAGGCCGACTTGGAATGGGCGCATCTGGGGATTGTGTGGATGTGGTCGAGGTCAGGACTTCTAGAGAGCCACCTAAGATGGAAGTACCGGAGATCTGCACCACCGAACTTCACGAGTACTGGCCGGCATGGTAGACTGATATTCTGGACGTTCTGTTGATGTCTTCGCACAGGTTCGGTGCTCCGTTCTTGAGATTGATATGCTCCACATTGCCGTAGTGACCCTCGGTAATTGATGTACGATATTGTGTTGGTAGAAGCGAAATTTCTTGATGAACAGGATGATACACATACAGGTTTATTCATAGATACACTGATAGAGATGACATATACAATTGCAATCACAATTTCGCCTTCGTTCCAGGGCCATCAATCTGGTACGATATCATCTCTGTCCTTCATGTCAGCACGAAATATTATGGAGCGTGCCTGCGACGTACCTCGTAATGCAGGGCCAAACCGTTTGAGAAGTCTGCAATTATAATAATGCAATCAATTGTTTGAACACTTATGTAGCACAGAGAACCCACTCCAAATGTTTAGGATGGGCGAGATACGCTCTGCGTAAATGTAAGTGGCTTGCGAGATCGCATCTGGACCAGTTGGCTCACCTGAACGTGTCATAGTCGTCAAAGATCATAGTAAGGGCTGCGTTTTGGCAGAACATGAGTGTCTCGAATTGGTCAGGAATGCTAATCACTGACCGATATCATAACCTCGGGTCGTGGACGCGTTCAACGGAGAGCCCACCCGCACGTCTCGCTTCGCCACAGGAATGGTCGCGATGATCTTCCGAATTTCTTCAAAAGCTTCTTCCTTCGTCTGACGCAAAGCAGACTGATCAATCTTGGCAAGGGCTGAGGCGGTGCGATGAAACTGAGTAGATATTGCAATTTCGACGAACCATGAGATACGCCTACATACCTACGTGGAGAACGGACATTCTGTAGTGCTTGGCTGAGGATGGAAGTTACTTCCACGAGGTACAAATCCAAGCGCGTACCTTTATGCCTTGTGATTCATCTTCCTAGCTGGCCGGCGACTCGGAAACGCACATTGCGAACGCGTTTGATCACGTGGACGTGGACGATCAAGCTCAACGTTCGCGGAATGAAAAAGTCTCCTGGCCCGTGTCGATTTCACCTTCAAGCAATCTGATAATATTCAATTATTGTCGACACTTGACTAGTTGACTAGTTGACTAGTTGACTCAGTTATGTTCAGTTATGTCGGCCATTTCGCTGATTGCTTCTTCAGGTTTACCCGATGTCAGGTGATGGTCGCCAATCCATAAAGCAACTTTCACGCAGACCGACACATGCATGGAGCCCACTGCTTTACAGCTCGCAGATGCATGTCTTTCAAGGCTCCAAGTTGATGGAGAGCATGACATCAGGTAAGTCTCCGACGGTATCTCACTATAAAATATTCATTTACATGGCTTCCTATCGACTCAGTTCGGAAGAAGTAAGTCTGAAGTTGAATTTGTTTTTTGCGCATCCTCATCCCATTCAGCTGCAGTCTATTAAGAATCGACTGTTGTCTTCCATCCGGATTATCAATGGCACCTTCAATTCACGATCTGCCATAAATCGTCTGCATCCTGAAATCCTTTATCATATCTTCCAATATGTTCCTGCCATCAGAGTCCGCCTTTCCGTCTCCGTATGGACCTGCGACTCGATCATGGCTACCGATGAGCTGATACCTCTCACGCAAGTGTGTCATCGATGGCGTGAAATTGCTCTGGCACATTCTCTGCTTTGGACAGGCATCAGTGATGATTCTAATGCTGCTTCCATCTTTCTAAAACGCTCCGGAAATTCGCCCCTCAAACTTTATCTGAAACGGCCTGATAGTCGATTTTCGGACGAATTGCTTGCTCAACATGGTCCCCGCGTCCGCGAACTCTTTGTTAAGCCTTCTCCTACCAGCTCATGGCGATCCGCGAATATCTCGTCAATCTTGGATTTTCCTGCTCCAGAACTTGAGGATCTCTCCATCTCTTTTGATCGCATTTTCGTTTCATCGAGTCGAGGCCCTGCTCCTGATGTTGCGTTTCCCACCATTTTCTGTGGAGTCACCCCAAAGCTCAGATTTTTGGCTTTGCATTACGTTCAATGGCTCCCCATCAATCAATTTGCAAGTCTGACACCTCTCTCTGGCCTTCAAGCTTCCGAACGGCGAAACAAATCCGTGGCTTATCCTCGATCTCCTTCGTCGTTGCCCTGCACTACAGGACCTGGTGCTCAGAGAAGTGTCGTTCGATTGGTCAATTGGTCCACGAGCCGCATCAGACTCCTCAGTCACGCTGTTCCATCTGCGCAGCCTGACGCTCGGGAAGATGGAAGTGGAACAAATGGGTTGGCTTCTGTCACAAATCACCACCTCTCCGGAGACGGTTATCATACTCTTCAATCTGGCCCCAAGAAATCTGTGGAGGCTGGACCTTCTCCGTCCAGCTCGTACGGGTCCCGTGGACATACTGACGAAGGCTCATATAACGTTGAGTCGGGGCACGCTTTGTTTGGCCGCCGCAGGGTCGTGTTCTGGCGTACACATAGAGTGTGAAGTGCCTTTTCTTTTTCACAGTCTCGTGGTGCCTTCAACAGATTCGCGCATCTTCTCGTGGTGGCTGCACATCGTGCCTACAGCAGATATTACCGAGCTCTGGGTCACAATGACACCCCCATAAATTCCGGGATTCTGAGAACGCTCTTGGAGGTTTATCCATCGTTGAAGACCTTAGTCCTATTCCCAAATCCGAACGACCGCGAGCCCTTCAATGTCCTGCACGGGCGATCGACCTCATCGGATGATGGCGTGAACACTCTACGCGTCCTATGCCCCAATCTCACCACGCTGCATCTCTGCCTCGGTGCTTGCCCACTTTCTCGTAATTTGGACGTTATCTTGACGAACCGCGCGAATTATGGACATCCTGTCCAACGCCTCATCGTGGAGTACGAGCCCGACTCAGGCCTGCAGCAGCCATCATGGATTAGAACGATCTCAGGCGTTGAGGAGGTGGAGTTCAGGGCAGTCGAAAGATTCCCTGAGATGGAAGTGCCGGAAACTTGTAAGAGAAAGGTTCACTGCCACTGGCCTGGACGTTGGTGATCGCCTACCCTTCCACACTGCTGTTGTTGGGTTCATATTCCACTCGCTGTCAATTACCCTTCCGGTCACGCTTTTCGTACTTATCACTTTTCGTTGCGCATTTACCTTGTTAAGTCGTCCCAGCTCTAAATCCTCTCCCAATCGATACAGGTCTCATTGCACTAATGGTACAGCGGTTGACGATATACATGTGATGCAAGGTATGCAGGTGTGCGGGGACGATGTGCGCATACAGCGTCTCAGAAACGATTCCTCTTTCGTTGCTGTTTCGACGCATCCTGCTGTGGCGCTCTGCCACTCGTCATCAGCCAAGAGCCAAAGCCACAAAGTACAACAGATTGTGCTTACTTTCGGTTTTTCCCCTTCGTACCCTCAGCAGGCTCGTCAACGTCCATACTGTCCTTATCCTTCTCCCGCTCCTTTTGTTCCCGTTCCCTCGCTTCTCGTTCCCGCTCCCTGTCACGCTCCGCTATGCCGGCTGGTGTGAGGCCGGTGCGCCCTGTGAAGGCGCTCGCCTGCTTGGCGTTCTTCGCCTCCTTCTGCTTGTCGAGGATATCCTTGAGCGTCGTCTGGTACTGATGATCGTACGCTTCCTTCACTGTCTTGTTGGTCGCTGCGCGTGCGGCGAGTTCGGTAAGCTTGTTGTCAAGCGTTGCAAGTACTGCGGATGTCGTCGACGCCCTATATTGACACTTGATGTCAAGGTGGGAAGTGGATGATCGGACGGAGGGAAGCGCACCAGTTCTGTAGTGACTGTAGCAGGCTCTCAAGTTTCCCCGGTTCGAGATCCCGCCCCATCGTGTACTCGACCTCAAACTGCTGCTCGCGCTGATCAAGCTTCCCCCGCAGCACGTCAAGATAGATGGCGTCGATGATGAGGTCCTCCAGGTCGCGAATCGTAGGCATATCGAGCACATTGAGAAGCTGCGCATAAGGGAGGATCTGGACATGGACAACATAGGGCCATAAGAGATGAGGCACGCTGTGTGGTGGGTGAGACTAGGTGGGAACGTACACGGCTCTCCATCGCGAGCGAGACAAGAGTTAGGTGCTTGAGTTTGGTGATCTGCGCCCGGTTCAGAGCAGGCAGCACGTTTCTGTACTCTGTTTTGTGCATTCACAGAGCCCCAATGAATATCAGATATGACACGGAGGAACTGGAACTCAACGAAGGTAGTCCTGGTACGTCTTGTACGAGAAAAGCTGCAGCAAGGAGAAGTATGGCTCGTGCTGTGGATTTCCCGCTAGCTACAGATAGCGTATAGAATATCGCTGTGAGCACTTGGATGGCCGCAGGATACAAGGTGGTACCTCTTGGATGTTCGGCTGCTCGAGCAACTCTGCGAACACGAACACGCCGTGAGCAGAAGTGGCATCCTGAATGAGCTTCGCGGCGCCAGCTCCCTTTGCGGCCTTCGACATCAACAAGAACGGCTCTAATTTCGCGACGAAGTTGGCTCCGAGATCCATAGCGTATGTAGTTTAGTGGTTAATTAGGATTGGATTGAACTCGGTGGCGTACGCTGGGAGCGGTATGTTTGGCGTTGTTATATTCAGAAGCTCTTGGTCAATACATCCAAACACAAGACCCCGGAACCCTGCATTCTGATAATTCTGGTAACTTGGAAATGTGTAAAGCGTCGCAGGCAAGGTTGTCCGAAAGTCCTGCAAGCCATCATTTTCAACAACATACTTGTGATTCATGTGAATGGCATTCGAGCAGAAGTAGAGCGCCGTTCAGAAAGCACAGTAAGTATTGATTGACTAACAGTCTGTCCAGGACCGGGAGAGATAAGAACATGGTACATCTACAATGGAATGTATCTTGAGATTCATGATGGTCATGATCTAGCATTATAACCGGGTACGTGGTGTAGCAGGTCGCAGGTATAGCCTTACCAGCTCAGAACCGGCTCCGCATACGGTGACTGCCTGTACGACGACTACGGCCACCGAAGCAGTTGCAGCAGAGGATATCGAAGATGACGTCAAATATTGTGACAATGATCTACAGCAAAAGATGTTAGCATGGAGCTAGTAATGTTACGAGGAATGTTTACTGACCATCACAATAACGTCGACGATGGTCATGATGATGCCTGCAATCGCAGATATGATCGCATTAATGGCATTGCCAATAGCAGAGAATATAGAACCCTGGGTGAAGATGAGTGAGTGCTGTTGACACCGGGTGGCATCTAGATCACAGCATACCATAATGTGGTTTGAGTTACTGGTGTGAGTGAAGGTTGAGAGTTGGGAGCAGAGGGTGAGGTGATCACGAACTAACCAGACGGCAAGAGCTTATATAGCCTAGAGGGAAGGAGAGGAAAGTCGCGGCGAGACTAAATTCAGGCGCAGCGTCACAGGTACGCAGCTCCAACGTCAAACACGAATCGAGCTGTGTTGGCCAGTTAATTAACGAGAACAGCAGCAGACAATGGAGTACTGTGTCATCCCATGCAGTATCCACTTCACAGTGCTTCCAAAGTGGTGTAAGCAGCACACTCGGAGCAGCAAACGTAGATTGTCGATGCGGTCCAGACCTGTGGAGCGGAAAAGGCGCCGTAAACTCGGGGCGTGGCATAGGGATCTACCGCAAATCCTACATAATATATTACATCTACGTCTATATCTAACCCGATATATAATAAATACTAAATCTCCGAGCGACGTCGTGATTAGTCTAAGGATATCGTCTACAAGGGTATGCCGCAGTGTCTTCTGCGAACTCTCGAGAAACGGCGTCACAGCTGTGGCGTGGCCTGTGGTGCTTTTCCCTTTTCCGCCATGTTATCATCTGGATTAATGGGCTGTGCATCGTGGCGTTGTCCTTGCCCAGCATCCCTGTTCGGCACCAGGTCCTCGGGAAGCAAGACTAAGATTGCGCGACACGATAAGCTGAAGCAAGAAATGGGCTGCATTGGAGGACGCACTGGCTCTATCGATGGCAACTGGAAGACCACGGTGGCGTCCTCGCACCATGATCACCATGACCACAAGCTTTGAGAGCGGGCCGAAGGCACCAGAGAACGAGTAGTTTTCCGTGGGGATACCCAGGCTCAATCCGATCCCGCCAAACGCAGAGACCAGCTCAAACACTGAGGCAAACAGAGTCAGCACCGTTCAGTGGCGAGTAAACGAAAATGTCCTATGCATTGTCCTACCTATGCGGAAGAGATTGAACCACGGTGCGTTCTCGTCGTCCATGATCTTCGTCCGCTCGATGATACAGATGAGGAAGATAGCGCAGACAAGCCACCAAATATCGAACGCTACCTGCCGACGGAGGTGCCAGCCAAAGTACTTTCCGATTCGTTCGCGTCGCGGTTGCTTTTCGTCCAGGTTAGGCTCTTCATCTTCATCCTCTGGGGTAACTTCGAAGACGCCTAGACTCTTTTCCTCGTAGCTGTGAATGTAATCAGGGATTCTTGGCAAACACGGAAGAAAATGTAGACGTACACATTGGTTGAACGTATACTCATCGCAACCTGTTCCGATTAGCTGGCGGACGAAAACGGCTTTAATAACGGTCTCACCGGATATACCGCGATGTACATCATAATCACACAAAGGAACCTAAAAACTGTCAGTCTAAGGCCAACATGCTAAAACTATGGCTGACGACATACTGGAAGGACGGTGCCAGTGATGCAAGAGACACTATGGAAAAACCTGACGCTCGAACGGCGAAGGATTGGAACAGTCCCGCAACTGCACGTGTTCCTGCCGGGAGGGACTCTGTCACTGCAAGACCGATGTCCAAAACAATGAATGAGGACCACTCGATGGCTCTGCAGAGGATAAGTGCATGCGTTAGATGCATAAGGTGCGCACTCACGTGAAGAACACCAATGCCAGTACCAGAAACCATGTAACATGCGAGGGAAACAAGTACAGGAAACAGCTATACGTATCGTACGGTTTAGCGAACTATAGAGAGATGATGTGAGGTATGCGCGCACCGACGCGGGTGGTCGAGGAGGAAGTGAAGGACCTGATCTCGAGTTGACCCATCCTTGACCAACTTCGTGCAGACCCAGCTTGAAAGGGATTTTCAATTGCGCAAATACAGATACGTATTGTGCGTGACTCTCACATTATCAAACGTAGGCTGCAAAGCGGTTTCAAGGTGAAATCAAGTTTAAAGGAACTGCGATTTGCTCACAATATAGGCTGAATGCGATGGTCAGCGAAGTTCATCTTGCACAATGACAAGAACGTACCATCCGTGATTACCAGCCAGAATACAAAAAATCAAGGAAACTTCACAACAAAAGTGTCAACATACATTTATACAGAAACGTATAGCATGCGTACATATCATCAGGTATGCCTTCTGGAAGGGTACCATGCCTCTGCGTAGAAAACAGTCGCATGAGAGCAGCTCAACATCATGGGAAATGGACATACGCGTCGACCAGACTCATTCCTCCACCAGTGTAAGCTCCACGATTTGACTAAATTGCACATTCATCATTTTCAAGCATCAGGTACGCAACACATTGACTCATCGACTCACAACGCAACAAACCTGGGTCATTTGTTAACAGAGGCGGCTGCAAGATTGACTGGGAGAATCACATACCACGACTTGTTCACCAGACGAGGTTGACTTGCGAAGACGTCGTCATACTCCGAGCTCGTTGACAACCATGGAGCAATGAGAATGAAGGTAATCATCTGTGTGCCGATGAAATACTATACTATATTTTAGTACTGTTAAATGTTGCTCAATAAAATTATGGCACTTGCCAAAATGACGAGGTAGCTCAGAAGACGCAAAGCTCTATACCTGTTGTGATGAGTGCGCTTAGAAAAGTCAAGCCTTACGAACGCAGGCAAAGTACAAACTCAAGTCCGCCCAACTCCTCCAGTTGTTCATCCGATAGATATTCTGTGTTGAAATCAGAGTTCCGACCTATGACCAAACCTCTGAGGTTCTCGCCAAGCCGTTTCATGCTCTTCTGGCGTTTAGTACGCTCCGCGGGAGCCATGATCGTGAACGTCCGCCCGACACGCCTGTATGCCTGCGGGAAGAAATGTCTCGCGAGCTTACGCCCCAGCTGCAATGGTCCAGGAAAGCCCCCAAGACCCTGGTCCTTCCGGCGCTGACCGAGTGCTGCATTCTCGCTTTCGCTGTACTTAGGCGGCACGATCATAGTCTGCCGGCGGGAACGGGTACACCTGTAAACTGTGAATGAGCGTACGGGGGCAGGTAGGCAGCAGATATGATCGCTGACCGGGACGACGCCTGCGCGCGGCCATCTCTTCCGGATTCTGGAAGAATGGCGAATACGGCGGGCGTGTAGTGGTTGGCGAGATGGGGATGGAGAGGCGCCCGAGCGCGGCGAGGACGTGAAGGAATGCACGTCTGCGATGACGCCGTGCTCATCGCCGTCGATATTCATGGTGAAGTCAGTGGATGGCGAGAGTCGTGCGGACGATTCTACTGCGATGTGGATATGGGACGACGCGGACGAGCGGTGCGAGCGCAATGACGGTGAGTCGTGAGCTTTACCGTTGTTGAGGTCTTCGATAGCACCATTATCTGCATTAACCCGTCGCCCGCCTAGGGCAACACCCAGCCCTAGGCCTGTTCCAGCACCGCCTACGATGGCAGCACCGATGCCTTCGCCCGCTTGGATTCGTTCAGGTTTGGCACTTCGCCCAAACGAACCGCCTGTTGATTGTGAATTCGGCTGGAGTTGTATCTGAGGTGCGGGTGGTATTTCTCGTCCGGTTGCCCCATAGAGAAGAGCCGCAAAACGTGAACCGATTTTGGCCAGAGTGGTCTTCCTTTTGTGTATCTCTGTAACATGCTGCCTGAAGTAGCGCTTACGAACGAGGACCATTATCCACGCGATTACGGTCTACGTAGATGTTGCGTCGTAAGATTATTCGATGGTGTAATAGCACAAGTAGACTTCTTACTACATCGCCACATATCATGAGGACGAAGAGAATGACTTGTTGAAAGACGGTGATAGTACTCAGGTTCACAACAGACAGCCCAGTAACAGTTAAAGCAGAATAGCATAGAAACAGCGAGTCAAGGAAGGCTACAAAAGGTTTGTCAGTTTTTCGTACAGGAACGTCGACTAGTTATGCTTCTGGCCACACATGCTACAAAGGTGGTGGCATACGAAGTTTGAAATAACGGTGCCATCATCATATTCTCACCACCCTCGAACACGATCGTGCGCAATACAACGATATTCTGACACAGCGTAGTATATAGTTGTATCGCGAGAGCGCGAGGTGTTCAACACAAATCAACAGATTATGGCACCCTCCCTTCCCCGTCCCAACCGTTCCAACCACGGTGGAAAAGCAGACTCACAGACAGGGTATTTGCCATTTACGGCGTAGAATATGGCTCCAGCGATTAGAGGAACAAGCAGAAAGAACAAGAGGTGCAAGCGAAAGAAGTTGGCCTCTTCCTCGATCCATTTACGTATTCGAGCATACGTGAGAGGATTCGACATATAGCTGGTGAACACAACGCCGCGTATGCAAGGTCTAAAGGCCGAAGAACACTTGCCCCAGATAGAAAAGGTTGGTCGTCCGAGCCTCTTGGTCGTCCAAAACTCTAGTCGCCAGGAATTAGTGTGGTGTGGTGTACACGTGTAGGGAATGATGTTTGATATCAGGCGAGCCGGCGCCGACGAATGAAATCGTGCGCCTAGCTTGCAAGAACGAGCGGTGCTGACGTCGAGGGTATCTGAGTAGAAAGTCCAAAAGAAAATGAACGAGAAGCGATGTCGTTAAGTCGACGTCCAGGCGAAAGCGCTGGTAGCCGGCAGCGCGGCTTTCAGAGCAAGCGACCTCGTCGTCGAAGTATACGAGCACAAAGCGAAACTTGCAGTCCAGCTAATGGTGAATACAGTGGTACTGAGGTGACGATCCTTGACCAAGTCGTTCGGAATCTGCTTCCGTACCGCGAAGGTATGTTCAATGCTACATGCTTTGTTTTTCCGCGATCAACGGTACTTCACAGTAGCCACAATTCACGGTCTGTATATATGCAGGTATATAATATCTGCTTAAACAGGATTGTACACGACTGCTGAAGGTGAGTGATTATTCACATGTATAAATCTAACAAATGAAACCGAACTCCCGTATTGTTTAGGCTCTCAGTTGCTCGCGTCGACACGCACGATGGATATCCATTCGTCGGACCATCCAGCTAAAGAACGTGCGGATGAATATTATCGATTAAGAGGTGGGCAAGCGCCTTAATTGAACGAACGGATTTGACGAAATTCGGACAGCCAGGAAGTATTCCTATTTGACGGATTACATCAAAATACTGTCTAGAGACAGCGAAGTCGACCAGTATGCAGAAGCCCTTGTTAGCATTGCAGACGCCCTTGGAATAGACGACCTATCATTCTTAAGGCAAATTCTGTTGTGTTCTCCTCGCACTGGGTTCTGACATCGATTCTTATTAGCGTCTCTTCTGCCATATCCCGCCTCTCTGCTGAAGAATTGGCATTGAAACGCTCGTTGCTGCGCTTGAAACATGCAGAAGAGGAACTTGCCGCTCATCTAGCAAAAGCTAAACATGAAGAGACTCTGATATCCAAGTCAGTCTGGGACAATCCTTCACCGCCAGTATAGTTGCTCAAAATCTCACAAAATTGCGGTTATAGATGGACAGAAATTATAAACGATCAGTCGAACTCGGAAAACAGTGTGGCCGTGCTTGAGAGACGCAAAGCAGCGTTGATGACGAAGGCCAGAGAGTATCAGAAGGAGCTGGACGTAGTCATGGTATGTTTTATTCTCATATCGCAGTGACAGCGCGAAACTTGATAGCGTCAGCAGAAGGATATGCCAGCTGCACCTCCATTATCCGCGTCCGAGCTCACCGCATATCACAAGCGCGTGAGGAAGAAGGAACAAGAACTCAAAGAGAAACGCGCCAGGGTACAGGCCTTCCAGGGCCTGCCGCCAGTGCGTACTCGCGTTTTACTCACTTTGGACTGTAGAGACTCATGACCTGTTCTCTTTGCGCCGACTCGCAGAACATTGAACTTGCTCGTCACGAGTTGAGGAAGGCGAGGGACGAGCAAATGCAGTTGATTCAGCTGAGAGAGAGATTGTTGGGGAGAATGGCGGATGGTGTAAACTGATCACACATCGTATTTTTCTCCTAGTTGGGATCGATTGAACTCATGGCTACCTAAATTTCGAGTTTTTCTTGATGTTTAAAACACTCCCAACTTCCATGATTCTTGCGGTGGCGCTCGGGGATGCGCCACGCACGTGATCGTGTAAGAAGGAGTCGCGAGCGCTGGGTGAGCTGGACGAGTAGCACATCCAGCAGTTGTCCTGGACACTGCATCATACTTGTATCGCGAGCATCTCGGACAAGTTTTCCGGGTCAGTCTTCATGCGACTGCACGCCTATTGACGTCGGACCCATCTCTCACCCATCTCTCACGCAATACTACCAGGCAAGTTGCCAGTGGGTATTCCTCGGCCCGTGGATTTTTGTCTTAGCCCCGGTCGCTGAAAGTATCCTGCATCCTTCTCACCGCCGACGTGTACAACACACACAAGTCAACAACAGACAGAAGCTATAATCGCTGCCGTACCTACAGCCGGCTCTCCACTGTATCATACTATGTCCGATACCGCCACCAGCGACGATGCAATACGCGTCGTCGTCACTCCATCTCAGGCATCCTACTTCGCTGGCGAGCCCTTCTCTGTAACGATCACCTTCACGAACACACATTCGCCAGAGTCTCGTCCCTCTCGTTCCGCTTCACATACACACCGCAGAGGGGTACATTCCATCAGCTCTGTGCCCCTGGCACGACCGCCTACCTCCCCGGCACTGTACCGCGTACAGCGGCACCGACATTCCCCTCACGCGGGACCGCCGAGGGAGAGATAACCACGAGGAAGGGTCTGATTGGAAGAGGACGTCCGCCGAGAGGGGCAGATGAACTCCCAATCTCGATTGACCCAACCAAGAGGAGACTGCTCACGAGCAAGTCGCTTTCGGTATCCATCGCCTCACCGGAGAAGGAGACCTTGAAGTCATCTTCTCCGTCCGTCCAATACGAGCTGTTGAATCGCTTCAAACCTGTGAGTGAATTCTACTCCTAAGCGGACTCGTCGGTGAATAGCGCTCCAGCACCGACGTCGCCCCGCATATCCTCGCCTCTTGCACGGTCACAGTCTCTTCCGATCGCGCCAAACCACCCGCACGCCCGAAAACAGTCGGTTCTAGACGGACAACTGCAGCTGCAGGACCTGCGGCCGCCTACCTCTCTTTCTCCGTTCTCTCCCACGCCCAACGCATCCACGTCCACGTTCTCGTTGTCCCTCGATCCCATAGCGGAGAGCGCCGCCGCCTCCCCTGTACCACCATCCACACCTTCATTTCCCTCACCGCTACCCGATGCGGCAGCCGCCAACGTTCGTACCCAGCTACCAGTGATCAACAATCCTGATGCTCCCGCACAAGTGAACGGCACCTATTCCTATCCCCCACCTACCTCAACCCGTGGACCGGCTCGCCGCCCGTCCCAGCTCGGGCATGGCCCCCACCTGCGGGCGTCCAATATCTACAGCCGCCGCGCACAGCGTCCTCGTCTACATTCTCCGCGCCGAACACAGAGCTGATCCTCTACGCGTACGCGCAGCTTCTGGGTACGCTGACGATTACGCCGCTCCCGGACGCGGCGGCGGCGGCCGAGCACTCGCGCACCCTGCGCCACCTCCGCGCACGTCTGCTGCAGCGGCAGGCCGTCGGCGGAGGCAGCATGGACATCAGCTCATCTCTCAGCTCACAGAGCATCTCGCAACACGCGGCGCGGCGCGGCTCACACGGCCGCTCGACCTCGCTCTCTGCGGGGCTTCTCTCGCTGCTCTCCCCGAGCACTCTTATGCCGCCATCGCCGGCTCAGCAGCCCTGGGCGCCGTCGCACCGCGCGCGCACGCCGTCTGTGTTCTCGATGTCTCCCCCAGCCCTTCGAGCAGTGTGGGGCTCGGGCTGGGGACGGTCGAAGACGAGGAGGATATCGACCCCGACGCGCCGCTGCCGACGTTCGAGGTGCAGCCGTCGATGCTCGCCGTGGACCTCAGCCTCGCGCCAGGCGAGTCACGCAGCTGTGCGTAAGTTCTCCATGCCGTGGTCCGCTGGGTGCGCTGTGCCTTCACGTGGCTGACCGTTCGTATATTTCAGATACGTACACTATCGTGCTGCCCGAGAACCTGCCGCCCACGTTCAGAGGGCGTGCGCTTAGGTTTTCGTACCAGTTCATTCTGGGGATATGTCGCGCTGCCCCGGCTGGGCCGACGGCGGGCCCTGCGGGGGCTAACAGCAGCAGTCGTGTCATGAAGGTGCCTATTCGTGTCTACAATAACGTTACTGGTGGGTATTTTCTTCGTGAATGCTCTGACTGGTGCTGAATGGGCATGATAGTGGGCAGACCACCGACTCCGTACGACCTTCTCTGGCCCGTTGTGTCGTGGAAGATGCGGCCTCGGCCTCCCGGGAAAGTCGTCGAGGAGCAGAAGACACCGCTGAAGAAACTTAGGAAAGCACCACATATTAGCTCACCAGGTATTTTCGAACAACATTCGACATGTAAATGACTGTTGACCGTTGCGGCACATAGGTATCGCATTTTCGGAGTCGGGAACATTCGAGGACATGCAGGAGTATGCGCGGAATCTGCTAGCGTCCTTCCCTGACCCGAACACGAGAGGTGTTCGGATAAAGCTGCCGATTGAAGCGATTCAAGGAGGGATCAAGCTTGATCAAGTCAGAGAACGCGAGGAGCAGGGCTCCCCGACTGGGTGCAGGCAGGCCGTAGAACTTCTTACGCGCAATCCGAAGAAAGGTATATCCCGGCTTGATTTTCATTTGTTAATTTACTTACATTGACATTGCAGCATCATACGACGTCAATAAAGACGGAGTCAAGGTCGCCGTACTCACGTTTACGAAGTCGGCATATCGTCTCGGTGAGACTGTCCTCGGAGTCGTGGAACTGAACGAACGGCCGAGCCGTGCACGAGTACTGAAGGTGTGTAACGCGATTCTCAGAAAAAGCATGGGCCTTACTGTCACTTGCTTTAAGCTTTCCGCGATGCTAGAGGCGCACGAATCTCTTCCGAGTTGCATTTCGTCACCTACGCTCTCGAGACACATGCGGCGCGTGCATGCGGAGCACCACTCGTGCTTTATGCCCGCGACGCTGCGTACGACGTTCTCGCTGGACATCCCCCGGACGCGAGCCCCGCGTTCCAGGTGGACGTGAGCGAGCAGGCGGCCAGCCCCTCCAAGCGTAATGCACCACACCCGGGAGGCCTGGAGTGGAAAGTGCGGCTGTGCCTCCTCGTCGCTGTCGCGTCGCCGGGTGCGCGTGACGGCGCAGAAGGCGTGCGGCTGAGGCATCTCGTGCGGGACGGGCCGAATGGCCACTGGGGCTCGTCGTGGAAGGCGGCGCCCACGATTGCGCCGATGGAACGACCGGAGACGCGTGCGCAGAGCGCGAATGGGGCGGAAGAACAGGTGCCTGCTACGCCGAGCACGGCGAAGGAGTGGATGTCATACTTTGCGGCGTCGCTGTTGGGCCCGTCTAATGTTGGATACCACGACGGGGATGAGGATATTGACGAAGAGGATGGGGGCGCGGAGGGAGAGGACGGGGAGGGCACGTGGAAAGACGTGAAGGTGGAGATGGTGGAGTGTGAGGTGCCGATTAGGGTGTGGCCCGGGAACACTGCGTTCAAGGCGACGGACGTTGTATTCAACGTTTGAGCCAAGAAGTCGCCGGGGATAGGAGATCGATGCGATGGTCGGAGTGGAAGAGGTCATGGACGTCTTTGGAATGTGAGGACGTGCAATTACCGCCGAGACCTCCTAGGACGACGGGCGCGGCGCAATGCGCGTTTGCAAATCGATTCCGTGGCGCGGTTGGAGCTTGCTGCGTGACGCGTTGGACCGTGCTGAAGAGGCTTAAGACGGTCGCTCCATAGGACTGTCCATAAGACTGTCATAGAGCATGAGTGGGCTCACACGGACCATGATCTGGGTCGTTTGATGGGAAAGATGCTGCTCCTGGGTCAGCTGGCGAGGTTGGTGTTGTGGCTCAAGGTCTGCTGGATGTGTAGAATAGGGTATAGGAACGAGTGTGACGCTGTTCTTCAATTGAGATTGTGAGTTGCGTGGGATACGAGGCTAAATGGCTGCTCGCGGTGCGAGAGGGACGAGAGCAAGGCTGTGGGAAGGCGGAGACCACAGAGACGGCGGCGAGGCAGCTGACTCTTGCATTGCCGAAAGGAGATCAGGGGTCAGCACTGCGCGACGCGACCTCCTCTCTGCTGACCTCCTCGTCACCTGCTCTCTCTCTTCAATGGCGCTCGCTCTCTCTTGACCATAGACTACCGTGTACCATCCCGTGTACCCCGCCGTAACGACCTCCGACGCCGTCCTAGACCGACTCGACACCGCCTGTCGCAGCTACCCGCTTAGATCAGACTGCCGGGGCCAGAGTCCTCGCGTGTAATACTTCCACAGCCACCATCGTACGTCGTTTTTGTCTCCGCCGCACCTCATGCTTCGTCGTTGATGCTGTCGTCGTCGCGCTGCATAGAGGAGCGACCTTACATAGAGGTCGAACGACTCGAGACGACTGTTTCCTACACAATAGTAGACTCTCCTCACACGACATTTCTACCCAAGCTGGCGACCGCCCAAAATTATCACCAGCTTCGAAGCCTCGGCTTGCCTTCTATTTCCCTCATGCAGTCAACTAATTACCAGCACCAGCCCGACGACGACGACGACGATGCAGATCGCCAGAACCGCTTCTTGTCCCCCACCCCTCCGACGCCGCCAACTCCCCCCGCGCCGCAAGCCAACCCCCAAGGAGCACAAGCGCAAACCAGGGTTTCTTGGCCCCCCATCAGACCGTACGTACCACTTCTGGCGGCGGAGGGGCCTGGGCGCGTCTTCCTTCCGGCTTAAATCCCAATGCCATCCACGGCGCACTCCCCAGTCCGTTCCCACGAGAAGTGCTTCCTTCTCCTCCTCACCTTTAAGCACCCACAGTCCCTTCTCCTCTGCCATGCGCGACTCCCGTTTCGCCTCCACCTTCGAGGACGACGAGTCCGAGGCCCTCTCCGACGTCCAAGATCTCCACGATCCGTATGATCCATACGACGACCGCTACGGTCTTACATCCAGCTCTACCTCTCGCGGGCGCACCTACGGTATGGATATGACCCGCAGCAGATCACAGTCTCTCGCGACAACCAGACCTGGCGCCATCGGCAGTGGACTCCCTGGCCAGAACGCATACTGGAACGAGTCCGCGTCCCCCTCGAATCCCCAGGGCGTTCCCATATCTCGCTACAGCGACTTTAAATCGCCCGGGGGCAGCAGATACGGCTCTCTGGGAAATATGGCGCGGTCTCCATCGAACGGTTATTCGCACGGCTCGATTACCGACCACTCAAATATGAGTCCCTTCGTGCGTGATGTCGGGCAGATCTTGCTGGATGAGGGTTCGGCCTTCCGCGAGCTGTGGGCTGGTATGAACCCTCCGCGAGATGGTGGCGGCGGCGGCGGGAGCGGTACGACGAGCCGGCGGCATAGCGTCAGTGTCGTGCAGCCGCGGCGGCCAACCATAGTTGGCTTCAATGCCCCAGGCGTAGACGGCGCAGAAGAGACGTCGCAGGCTGGAACGTTTCATTCTACCTCATTTACAGGCGGCAGTGGGCTTCTGCTCACGGACGACGACCTCGCGAGCGACCTGAACATGCTGAGCCTCAAAACGCGCGATGAGACGCGCAGCACAGGCGTAATACAACCCCCGAGTCAGCCATCATCGCTTCCGATCTACGCACCGCTCTCGCGTAGCCCCCTTCTGCGGACCGCGTGTCGCCTTACCAGCCGCTGCATCTGAACATCCCTGGAGGGGGATCGTACGCCTCCCGGCAGGTACTGGGCGGGTCCCCGAGTGAAAGTGCGCGCTCCGGCGGGAGCCCCTCGCGCGGGCACCTCGAAAGTTTCGCGCAGGAGCACGCGTTCAGGGAGCCGGCGCCGCGGCCGACACAAGGCCTGATGGCGCGGTTCGTGCCGGGACACGGGATCCAGCACATCCCCGAGCAGGGCGTGCTGCAGCCGCAGCAGCTCGCGACGCCCGTGCGCTCGCCGACGTACGCGCAGGCGCAGCGCCGCGCATCGGACGCGGGCAAGATGCTGAACGAGCTGGGGAAGGGCGTGCCGCTGCACTCCGTGCCCACGTCGTGGCCGCTGTTCATCATCGAATTCAAGGCAGGACGCACGGATCTCTTCTACTGCACCGACCTCACGCAGGACATACGGGTCGGCGACCTGGTGATCGTGGAGGCGGATCGCGGGAAGGACTTGGGCAAGGTCGTGAACGACACGATCACGCTCGCGGAAGTGGAGGCGTTCCAGAAGCAGCAAAAGCTGATGAGCGTCGGGCACGCGGACCCTCACGGTGTGCCCACCAGCCCCACGGGAGGCGCTGCGGGTGCTGCGAAAGATATTCACCCGAAGATGATATATGGAAAGGCGTCGCATCAGGAATTACAGTACGTGCTCGCTCTTCTTGCGTGGGGAGCTGCTAATGATCGTGCGGCAGGGGGCTGGCGGCGAAATCGCAGGATGAAGCGAAGGCGCTCGAGTTGTGCCGCAGCAAGGTGCGGCAGCGGAAGCTGCCCATGGAGGTCGTTGATGCCGAGTACCAATGGTACGTGGGTTTACTGTCGGCCGGTCTTTTCAGCTTCTTACATTATGCGCAGGGATCGCCGTAAATTAACGTTCTATTTTGTGGCTGAAAAGAGGATTGATTTTCGAGAGCTCGTGCGGGAGCTGTTCCGGTGAGTGGCTTTCCTGTGTCTGGATGAACGGGCGATCCTCATCCGCCGCGCAGACTGTACAAAACGAGAATCTGGATGGCCTCGTTGGGCGGAGCCGGCAGCTTCGACCAGTGATACGACCACACCCATCCGTCCCCACCGTATATGCAACCATGTCCGCAACGCGCATCTAGATATGCTATCTCCATAGGTCCGGCCATTATACCTGGCAGCGTTCGCTCGCACCCGGCCGCGTAACGTATCTGGACTTGAAATCTGCTCCTGTCCTGTCCTTGGTTATACTCTCTCCTCTCTAAATAAGTAACTAACGTGTACAACACCTCGTCTCTCATGCTGTTTTGTGTGCTGGTCCTGGTCGAACGGACGTTGACGCTACAGAAGAATGCTGCGCGGCGGGCGTGGATAGCACGTGCCAAACATACTACGTGTATTAGTACTGTACGTTCAGAATGTAAATGCAAAAGAAAGACGGCGCAGGCTGCTCTGCTTGTTGGGTTTTTCCATTTTCAAAATGTCCGAAAGCCTTATCGGCTGCAGTTTGCAGAGAACGACGCCATCTATGGTGGTGGCGAGCTTCTGCTAGAACACCGCAACGCATCGTC
This sequence comes from Grifola frondosa, assembly GCA_001683735.1. Lineage (NCBI taxonomy): Eukaryota > Fungi > Basidiomycota > Agaricomycetes > Polyporales > Grifolaceae > Grifola > Grifola frondosa. The sequence goes on along the minus strand of LUGG01000001.1, from coordinate 674,044 downwards.
TGCATTAATTATTAGCTACCGTAATACAATTCATCGTAGATAAACATCAAGAGGCCGAGTCCACTCCATAATCAGCCATCATGGAATCCACAATTTCTGTGACTGTCCGTTGCACTTTGGGCCGTTTCGCTGGTGACTGCTCGTCTACGTCCATACCAGAATCCGCCTTCTTGCGCTTCTCAGCCAAGAAGTGCAGGTATTTGAGACTGTATTTCGGGGCAGGCATGTGTGCGATGTCGACTGGCGGCGCGGCGAACCACAGCACCTCGTTGGTCTCGGGTCGCGGTCGAAATGTCTAGCTGTTGCACCAACAGTCAGCCTTTCTACAGGAGAAGAGATGCTGCATTGAGACTCACCAGTTTCCGATGGGAGCTTGTCTACCGAGGCGTTGCTCCCAAGACTTGCCAGGCCGCCGGCAGCAGTGACGATAGAACGGTCGCCCGAGGGGCGAGGCTGTGAGGACTGTGGGCGAGGATACCCATACTGCACTTGGTATGGATATGGCGAGGACATCGCTGGCGGGGCGGCTGTGAGGGGCCCGACGTAGAGGCCCTTGCTCGGCCCGACGCGGTCGGTGTGCTCTGAGCGGCTCGGTGCCACTACCGGCATTCCCGCCGCATTCCTCTTAGGCCGCCTCCTGCCTGTCCCCCCGCCCTCGATTTTCTCGCCCTCGCCCTTCTCGATGACATCGCCGATCCCACCGGGCCCCTTCACGCCCTTACCGCTGATGAACGGGCTCGCAAAGCGGCGGGGGAAGACTGGTCGCTCGAACGGGTAGATGGGCATGAACTCCGTGCTCTTGCGGACCTCCTCCGGCACGCAGGAGTTCCAGTTCTTGATCTTGACGAAGATGCGCTCGCGGTCGTTGTAGCGAGAGTCGCAGACGTAAAGTGGCCAGCCGGGATACCAGAAGGGAGGACGGGGTCTTCCGCGTATGTGGCGTGCGGTGAACTGGCATGCAATTTTTTCAATGATGTCTTCGAGAGGATGGTCTGCGAAGTGGCCTGGGAGAGGAATAGTTAGCATCCGGACACGATCACAGAGCCGTAGGACATACTAGTTTTGAAAACCTCCTTCTCCCAGAATTGCCGCTGCGCAGGATGGAATGTCTGGTGAAGAGTTCAACAGGAGGATCATAGCGAACACCACAATTGTGGCGCACCTGTTCGGGTCTGTAATACCAGCATGCTGTCACACCAGGTTGACCCTTTTTCGATCTGTCCATCTTGTCAGCGCCGCCAACGGAACACAGCGCGAAATGACCTACGGTTCGTCCGATATGAAGCACTTGAACACCTGCGCAACAATAGGTCTGCTCGGGTCGTCCGGGTTGCTCAAGTGCAGCCAGTCCGCAAGCTTGACACTCCAGCCTTTGAACTGTACTTCGTCGACGATTGTCCTGTCCTTGGTGGACACGCGGAACGTGGTGACGCCAGGCACACCCTCAGAGTCAGCTGCGTGCATGGGCTTAGCTGTGCCGGGGCCCGCCCGAAGATAGGCAAAGTTGGTGGTGGATGTGTAGGGAGGACCAGGAGGGGGGCTGGAGGATGTCAGTGCATGGTAAAGTCTCTGATGCATGGTATTGTTAGGTATGGCAACTTCCAAAACGCGGAGACAGTCACCTGAAGTACGAGAACGTTTCCATATGGTTCCGTGCCGGGCTCAAACCATCTTCGCCCTTTGAGAAACAGCTGCGACATTTCTTTGTCAAAGGTTTTGGAAGAGGTGTAATAATGCGAGCGCGCTCGGCTCTGGACGTCCACATGAGACTCGAAACGAAATCATGACATGATGCGTATGCAAGACTCACTTCGATCAGCGCTAGTGATAGGGGACTCTGCACGATGGAGGTGAATGCAGGCCTAAGGTGAGAAAGGGCATGACGTACAGTGAAAGACAAATCTGGGATTGAAGTTTCTTCAGGCATTGCTTCAAGTGTCGCAGCGAGACGATTGCCGCTAAATGCACGCCATCGTCGGAGACGAAATCATTTTCAGCATACAATGAAACGTACTGGGAATCCTTGTGGCCCGAGATGGCGAGCACAATCTCTAACTTGCGGTTCTACGCCCGCCATGAGCCAAAGGAGTAATGCCAAATGAGCAAGACAACAAGAGCTTACGTCGTCGATATCCTCCGCCCAGCCGATATCAGCAAACCCTTCCCATCTTGGAAGCCCCTTCTCGAGTTGCCGCACAATATCGTCGCCCTCACCATCTCTCGCTGTTTCAAACGCGACACCCTCCGGCTCTGGCGTACCTCCAATATCTACGTCAAGTTCCGGAGAAGGTGGACGATCTGGTGATGTTAACAGGACCGTTTGGGTGCGATGAGTGGATGGTGGCGTGGCTGGAGCTGCAGGCAGTGCGGGCTTCGCGGTCTCCGTAGCAGGATGCACCTTCGGCTGAGTGGACGGCGTCTTCGATTGTGAAGAGCTCGGCTCAGGTGCAGAAATCGGCTCTTTCTGGGCATGTGCCTTCTGCGGTGAAGATGGGGGCGGTGATACACGGGGGGCGGGGAGGATAGAGCGTTGCTTCCACTCATGATCGAGCATTCCCTAGGGTCTATTGGCATTGCTGTCGGCATCACCTGAATACGGGATGCTGCTCACCTTCAGCGTTGTAGCATCTTTTGCGATTTGGCTCCCCTCCTCGTTGTAATACAGCGCATTCAGGAAGACGAGATTCAGATCGTTATACACATCCAATGGATCTTTGTATTTGTTCTTTTCGACATTCGTCTTCACCCCGTTGATGCAACGAGGCTGTGGGATCACCTGCACAGTGATGAATGCATGAGCACATTACCTCACTCGAATATAAAACTTCGACAACTTCGTAATACTCCGGCCAGGACTCCTTGTCCACCAGCTCCAGGAACATTTCCGCCAGGCGTCGCTTAACACGGCGACTGGTAGCATTAAGCAAAGCTTTGATTACTTCCTCAATGGCGCTCTTCTGCGCGGCTGTCACGGCCATGGCTGGAGTCGTAGAACGAGAACAAGATTCAAGCACTTGAGCCCAAGTGTCAGAGTCAACAGTGATGAAAACTAGAGAAGACGGATAGACCAGGCAACAAAGCAGTCAAATATCTGAGCCCAAAGTGAATATTCTGAACAACTTGATGATACCTGCGTTCCGCAAATCGCGATGAGAACAAGACGCGTTCTTCGCGCATCACGTGCGTGTTATGTGGGCGCTTAAACAAATTGCTGACAAATGTGTCCAACATGGACCCACAACCGAATTGTGGCTCACGCGGCCTCAAACGTACTCTTTCTCACCGGGGAACGACTGTCTCCATGACTGTGGTGGTATTTGCCATCAACATTCCGGGTTCCTAAAGATGATTACTTAAGTTACTATTACATCTTATCTGTGCGCCAAACGACATCGGCTATTTCTTGGATCGCGGCAGGGCACTGGCAAGTGGCCGCAGTTCCTGGCAATCACAATCACATGGTGTTATTAATGCTACACTGTCACAGCACATGGGAGATTAGGATATGAATATGTATCCATGTTGTGAGCGGGAAATGTAAGTACAAGTTCTATCTGCATCCAGCCATACATTGTCGACCGTCCTATCTAGAATCATTAGCGACCACGACAAACAGTCATCTGACCATACTCTCCCTGACTTGCCTGTTGAGCATTCATTATGTGTAGGGCAGATCTTCAGATAGAAGCCGTCGTCGATGTCAACAAAATTTTTGCGATAGGACCGGTTAGTGCAATGATGCTCTGCTTTTCCGACGCATATGGCAGCATTCTTCTATGACTCACAAAACATTTTTGGTGAAGGAAATACTGAGTTCATGGGTCTGCCTGTGTGGTGACGTATCGTTCATCGCGCGTCAGGGTCGACGACCCTAATGGAATCATGGCTCACTGACTAGCAACCGAGGGAGAAGACGCCGGCATCTTGAATGCGCTTCGTCCAAGCTTCATCGCTAGCTTACGGTTATATTACTTCCTCTGCTTCCAATAGTCCGCGCGTCCGAGGCACTCCATAAGGCTGCAATCTGGCTATAATCGTAACGCTGTGGCGTTGGGGACACCAAGTTTGTCAAGCACCACTACTCGTATGGCACAGATGAAAGATATGGCTCATATTGATTCTTTGGGCGTCAGAAATGTCAAGATACGCCTTAAACTCTCTAGCTCCAGCGGAAGCTTGCATGTGGTACCACGATAAGTTAACGATTGAGCCACAATCTCCCGTACATCCTGACGTTGTCACCTGTTTCAGCCCATTTACAAGGTCCGGACGGCCGGCCAGGAACCTAGAAAGGTCACACGTGCCTTCATACAATGAACGTTCACATGACACTATGCCTGTTTTTACTTTCTGGGTCCTTGTGATCGATAACAAACGTATGGCCCTGCAAATGTCTTTGTTGAACAACTCGCTGAAATTATAGATGAACTGCCGTTTTCACGCAGCCCAGCCGGGAGTCCAGTGACGAACGCCGAGCGCTGAGCGTTGAACGTTGAATGCTTGAACATTCAAATCACATTGGCACATCCATGTGCAGGAATCTGTCAACTGAACTGGTGGGTTTGGGCGCCATGCGCGTGATATAATGGCCTCACCGATCCATCTGACGGTCAGCACTCACATATTTATCAGAGGAAGTCACGAAGCATTCCCGCATGACACAGGCTTATAGTATGCTGCGCCTCCATGGCTGGTAGCATTCTCGACTTGATGTCCTCCGTTTGCTAGGCAAGCATCGGCTGATAGATCGTCGTTCTCGGCCAGAGTGTCGCAATCACTCGTTGCGGATGATGGTCGTTCGTCTTCGCAGCTTCGTTGTAGTCGCAAGGCAGAGCTGAGCGTGAGTGGAGCTGTATGAAACACATTTTGCACTGCATCATTAGCGCCACCTTGCACTTTCCGGGCGATGCACCCGCTACAGGACTATGTGCTAGAATAAATAGAGTAAAGTTTGCGTGTGACGATGAAACGAGATCGCCGTGTGCAGAGAGACGTCCTCCAGAGTGCAGACGTCCAAGGATGGTCGAATGTGACCACGCCGCACCGGCCAAGTTGGCGTTATCAAAGTACCCGTTATGGCTGTTGGCAGTGGGATCCAATCGAGGGGTGCCGGATTTGACGTGGGCACGAGAGAAGAGACAACGCTGGGATAACTTTCTGCCATAACAATGCTGCTAATTGTGATCCTGACGCCATGATAGCTCTCTCTCCCACCTCCATTGAATGAGCAGAGTGACAATGCCGTGACTCGCGCAGATTGTCGGAGAAGCCTCGATTTCTGCGGATGTATGATCAAGGTTTCGACACCTCATCGTGTACGTACTGGCTCAAAATCATCGCTAACGCAATATATATATTATATATATATCGCCTTCATCTGCGCTCGCGTACCATCAGGTTCAGACCCACCGTCGAAGGGGCGCCCATGGAGTCCAACCCTCCACCGTCGCGTTATCCGCGCAATACGCCACTTGCACCATTCCATGCATATCACGCGCAGCGTAGCTTCTTCGTCGGATCGGCCCCGTACTATGATCATGCGGCCTTCCAGCGGGCAGGGCCATCCAACCTCAGCGCCGCGGGAAACAACTCTGCCCAGTTGGCTATCCCCCCCCTTCAGCCTGGCTGCCACCTCCCGTGTTCCCGGCCCCGTCCATTGCGTATGGACCTCCTTCAGATAAAAGCCGAGGGGGGACGGAAGGCTCAACATTACAGACTCGCAGCATGGCTATCCCGTACCGTACCACAGACCCAAGCTCGCCCGAATCCGCCAGTCGTAGTCGAGATGACAGCGGAGCCGCTTCTTCCTCGAACGAAGGCGGCGAGTCGCCCCAGGCTCCTCCGGCGGCTCCGCAAGATCAAGCGAAGAATTCCAAGGAGAAGAAAACTCACAACTGCTGGATGTGCCACAAGAGTTTTGATAGGTACGCGCAGATCTGGTTCTTGTGCGGTGCAGCTCATTGAGCCGTCGTCGGTAGGCCTAGCACGCTAAGGAAGGTAAGCCCGACTTGGGATCTTTGGAAACGTACGTCGCCTTATACAATTCCCTGCAATGTTTTGTAGCATCTGCTCGTACACACGGGCGAGAAAGGTGCGTCGCGTGCAGAAGACACGAGTCATTCACATGGCTAATGCTCCTCACGTTATTCAGCTTTCGCCTGCGAGACCTGTGGCCGTCGCTTCAGCGTCGCCTCCAATCTCAACCGACACGCGAAGCGCTGCCTTCTCCGTCCAGTGAATGCAGCGGCAGTCGCTAAACTCGGAGCGCCCACCGCCAATAAGGATTCGGCATCAACGGCCACGCCCATTCCCGCTGCTCCAGCGTCCGCACCTGGACCTTCTACGTCCGTCTTCGTCGCAGACCCTTCCGCTTCCCCCGTCCCGCCGCCCACATCTCGAGGACGCAAACGCAAATCCACCTCATCCGCAGAAAATGTCGAGGCAAATCCGCCAGCCGAGAAGCCGCCGCAGCGAAAGCGCGTGCGGCGTGCACCCCCGCCATCCGACTGGGTCCCAGACAGCCTGAAGGCCTTCGATCTTACACCGATATCGAAGGGCACCCCGGTGCCCCTGCCGCCTGTGCAACCGTTTCAGGACATGAACGCGCAGATTTACGAGGAGCGCGATTCCTTTGCAGAAAGCGCATCTTCCAGACCATACCATCCACTAGGCTGGAAGGGGAGGCTTCCTGGTCCGGGATTGATGGGCAAAGATATTGCGAACACGAGTGGCGGAAGGCTCTTAATATTCTGATGGCGTTGCGCCGGTTGGGAACGTCTAATATTGCTCTTTGTTAGTGGCTGACTCGAGATTGAGACCATAATTTACCAGCATGCCTTCAGGACCTATTACTATCTTCTTCTAATTGCTACCGGTTGTCCTGCTGCTCGGGTGTTTGATTTCTTTCGAGATGGATCGCTCAATTCTGCTTTCTGGTTGAGACCTGTATGTATTTTCCCTTGTTTCAATTCGTGGCACCGACGCTTCATCTACAACTTCAAATGTCGTTCTGCACGAGATGATTTGGCATATAGTGCCTCTTAAACAACGTCCCACACAAGACAAAGAAGTGATTAAATAACTTAGCGTCCATATAAATAATTTCTACTATTTATGCATCTAACCGAACTTTAACAAGGGAGTCTAGTCAGACGGCAGAATATTCTACTTAGCAGATTTCAACTCACACATTGCACTGTGGCTATAGCTTCGATCACGTCCTACGTTTGTTGAAAAACTTGGTCCCCGCTATCAAGGTGACAATCGAATCATTAGTGACACGAGGCGCAATATTAACAGATGACACTCACACTGCGCCAGATTCTGCAGCTGTGCCTTTGCACCCTGTCCAGCGACATTGCCCACTAAATTCAACGCCTGCCCAAGAGGACCCGAAGAGAACGTCGAAGTCCACCGGGGGAAGAGCCGCTCATATTTATCGGCCTAGGTGGGGGAGGTGGGAATGGCGAAGAGCTGCCGTACGGGCCTAGCAGCCAGTCATGAGCAAATGTAAGTTAAATTATTCAGGAGATGAAACTTACGTGGAGGAGGTGGGGGACGAGGCCCAAGGCTAGGCGGATATAGACTCGGATTCGGAGGTGGGGACGACGACTGCTCGGGGTCTATAGGTGGGAAGCCGTTATAAGGCGCATATGGTTGGCTGTAGATATCGGGCCCATTCATTCCAGGTCGAGCTTCCGGGAATTGAAAGGGCCCTGAGGAATCAGACCTTGATGGGTACGGGGAATATGGCTGGGGATAGGAATAATATCCGTCGCCATTGTATGGCGCAGAGGGAGTTGACGTAGGATAATAGCCGGTATTTAATGGTTCGTAACTGGAGCTAAAGATTGCGGATGTGGATGCGGGGATCCGGACGGTCGCGATCTCAACGGTGGAGGAGGTTCGGATGAAAGATAGCCGGGGGAATATGGACTAGCATGTTCATGGCCGTGGCTATGATGCGATCCATGTGGGTGTGTGCCATAAGATGAAGGAGGCATCGCAGGACTATACGCGCGATGTGGCTCTGAAGTGCCCCATTCTGGCGGAGGCCATGGTGCTTGCGACCAGGGACCAGGAGCAGGCACGTTTACATGGCCTGGTGAGGGCATGAGTGTATGTGAGAATCCCCGCGCCGGCGACGCAGACATGTCATAGAACCTATTCGGCAAAGATGGTCCCTGTGAGACGGGTCGTGTTGAATGTAATGAAGGCGCCATAGGCCGAGAAGGTGAGCCCGGAGAAGATATCGATTGCCGAGTCAAGTTATCTGTGAGAGTGGCAACAGAATATGGAGACGTAGAACGTGCTGGACCTTGGGGTGATATAGGGCCTGCAGATGCGCTAGGTTTAGACGATGTACTCGGAAGGCGAGGTCGAGAACTCGAGTTCACAGGAGGAACAGGAGATAAAGGTGGGGAAGCGGTAGTCGAAAGCGACGTCGACACCGAGATCGATGGTCGATTGGCCAGCGGAATAGGTGGCCCAGTAGAACCACTGCTCTCCACTCGCGAGTCTGATATGGACACTGTAGGCCTGCGTTCGAAAGGGACTGCGGGAGGCTCTAGCTCCTGCACCTCTAGAGAATAGGGAGGCGGTGGAAGCTCGTCTTTCTCATCCTTGTGCTTATCTGATTTCTCCCAATCTGCGAACGATTGCCCCTTATTACTGTCAGAACCTGATGCAATCTGATCAACGACTTTGTCCTCGTATCGAGGACGAGTTGACCAATAGTCTTGCAGCTCTTTGGATGGGAACGTTTCATGAATAATCCGTTCTCCTCGCAAACCTTCCGCTGCGAAACCACAGATGCGCATAAACCTAATGGTGAAACAAGGTAGTTCGCAAAAGTGCTTGACAGAAAAAAGTGGATGAAACTAACCAATCAGACGGCAGATCAAAATCATCTTCATCGAGAGCCATGAAGTTGTAATTCTCCATCCAGAACAGGTAATTGTCGCTTATGCGAAACGACTGGCATGTATGCAGTTCCTTCGTCATACCTGTATCATGAGGGTAATGTCAAGGTCGGGAAGCGTGGAATAAAAATTCAGCTCACTCATCCCACATTGCACCATAAACGATACGGATACCATGACGGCGCACATTAAATAGCTGTCTCCACAAGAAATTCCCGCCTTGTCGAGGGATATCATTCCAGCCCCATTTGCCTTCGGAAAGGTTGTGGCCCTATCATGTAGAAACACGATCATTTTATAAGTCATTGGGATGACGAGAGGAGAGTGATTGTGGCTCGGAACTCACAGATCCTCCTGGAAATATGACTGGAATGTAATCAAGTTTCCTTGATGTATGCGGATTTCTTTCCCATTGCTTATTCCTTTCCTCTATCAATTTTACGTCATCTCTGATCTTCTCTTGTTCGAATTTATCGGCTTCGTCAATATTGCTATACCGGCCGATCGTCCAAGGAGAAATTGCATCAAACTCCTCCAGCCATAATTTGACAAATTCTGGATTCGAGTCCGCATCCATTACCGAAGTGCGCCAGTGAGCCGGCACACCAGCCATTATGTATGCGCCCCCGGGTGTGTTGTTGCGTATGAAGGTAGTGATTGCGCGGATTTTAGAAGGATCATGATGAGAATCTGAAAAACCGAAGCCCCAAAGCGCAACGACAGCTTTCCCTTTCTCTCGAAGATAGTTTGGGCTATCCAAGATGCACTTGTCTCGAATGAGATGTATCCAATCGCGCTCGATCACGCCTTGTATGCGATCAGGAGCAACGCCAGAGACGTCATACCTACAGAGCCAGATTGAGTAAATACGCTGATCAGTGCTGAGAGAAACATACATAATGGCAAATACTCTGCCTTCCTTCTCCGCTGCCTCCTTGACCCTATCGCCTACTTCATCTCGGAGCTTGCGGATGCCTTCATTTCCAGTCTCTAGATCAGTCTGGCCAGCAAAACGTTGCAGAAAAGCGCCATCAACGCCATGCAAGGCCATCCAGTGAAAGTGTCGTTGTACGGTCTTTGGGTGGCGAGAAGAGAACAGGAATGCCTGTTCCCCATTAGCTAATTTCAGACCAGGTGCGGGAAACAGTTCGGAAGGGAGTACTCAGACACATCCGGCCAAAGATCAGTATTAGGACGACCACCATCAGGAACAGGGTAAGTGAACCAATGCAGCCAGCCATGATGACCGGGCCCAACAGGTTCACCATCACCAGCACAAGTAAACCATCCTTGGTATCCCACCATGAACTTGTCCTGAATGGTACTAGGATCTGAGCGTTTCAAAGTCCTATCTGGACGAAGACTTGAAGTAGATGCCATATTGACACCGGCAGAGAGGAGAATCAAGGAAACGGAGTTTAACAGCTGTATGATTGTTGTGAGCAAGTTGGGAGGATATTAGAGCTACAGCGAAGGCGATACGGATAGGCGCAGCTTGCCGCCGTGGGCTGTAATTGCAAGTGCCGACCGACGCCACAACGCCGCGAACCACGTGATGTTTTCCTGACGCGTAAACGCGTACATAAGTGTAAATACACACCGGTGTTCAAGTCGAACGGTGAGGCGTGTCTCAGTTATATCCCACGTAGTCTTAGACAATCCAATATGAAAGTCGTCATCAAGAACTGGCATGCTATCGCTCAATGGCGGTGGGACACAGGTTCCAATGACCCGGATGATGCGGATGGGGAGGGCGATGTCTGCGGCATCTGTCGCGTGCCTTATGAAGGTTGCTGTCCATCGTGTAAAATGCCAGGGGACGATTGTCCACTCAGTGCGTGCTACAGTAATGTTCTTATTTGATTTCTATGCGCTTACGTTTGTGTATTGTGTACAGTTTGGGGGAGTGCAGTCATGTGTTTCATATGCATTGTTTGCTTCAATGGATAGGGACAGCTGCATCCAAACAGCAATGTCCTATGGATCGGAGACAGTGGGGTATGTCCCATGTATGCTGACGCAATGGTGCCCGACTGAACATGTATTTTATAGTCACCGCGGAGAGGAAGGTTGATTCGACGAGATCATGAACCCTCACCTCACAAGAGTAGAACCATGACAAATTATACCGGTGTATCGATATGTTTTTTGGCTGTAATTCTGTGGAATATTGTTATCTCTCACTTTCGCCACCTCTTCGTTGTGCGTACTTGCTCGGTTTCTCTTTATTCAAGCAAGCCGTTTTGTCGTTCAGGACACTGGTATGAACAATAGCAGCATCATACGGAAAGTAGACCACATCCGTTAACTTCACACTCAAGTCGCCCAACTGCATGGTGTTCGCGCAACTGATTATCAGCGAATCTGCTTATATGGCGTCCCCAGTGACATAGATCAAGCTCAAGGTTGAGTTGAATTAAACTTAGTTGTTGAATTTTCTAACTGTTCACGCCGTATCACAGCTGCTATGTCATGACAAACTCTTCGATTGTTGACAATACAAACGTCAACGCCCTCCAGGACTTTGATTATGCAGATATAAGCATTGGATCCTCTATGCTTTGTATTACTCTTGTTGGTTTTAGCATATTCTCCTTGATGAACCTTCCATCTAACCATATGGTCAGCTAAGTACTGAGTCCAAGACAACAGAATACTCGCTCGGTGCGTCATTTTCTCTGGATCTCCACATTGCCTCACTAAGATCCTTCGCAACCCCGCTTCTCACATGTCGTGCTACGAGGCGTTTCTCTGCCTCCTCGTCACCGACTTCCACCCACCATCGCTCGTCAAGCAGCTCTGCCGCGGTTAACCAAGGAGGGATCCCTAGGAAAGTGTATAATCCCTCGATGACGACAAGACGGTGATGGGGATAGATCGGGACAGAAAGCGGTTCGGGGTCTTTGACGGTATGTGAGAAAGATGGTGCATATATCACGTTGGAAACTGAAGAAGACTTTGCAGCTGAGGGATCGTGCGGTTTACGGAGTGCGCACACAAAGCCAACATACGCGTCTCCATCAAATGTCCAGTGCGCTCCGCGCCGATCATGCGCCAACTTTGAGTCTGGGAACGTGTCGAGTTGAGCGCGGGTTAGATGCCAGCCATCAAGACCTATCAGCACTGCGATGTCGTTCTTTATGCTAGCTTCCCCCGCTACAGTTGCACCACAGGTGGCTGCGTTGACACGATCCACGATGAGCTGTGCCAGAGTGGACTTTCCAGATGCCGGGACACCTGCTATGCCAAAAAGGAGACGAGCGGTGGGGGACGTTCTGCGATTGGTCGTGTACGTTGGGTAGTGCAGCTGAGTAACAGTAAGCAATTTTGAGCTCACTCTTCAAGACGCTTTACCAGGTATGCCGACAAGTCTTCTGCAATTTGGTTCATATTGCCGTGAGCAGCTATTCGATGTTGAAATTTCAAGCTCAAGGTCGAAATCAAGTCGGGCGGCTTATGCACAGTTAACTTGCATCACGTGGTGTATGAATACCTCCAGATTAACTTCACGGTTCTAGATCCAAGTTACACCGTAATATACATGTGCTCCATACTCAGGTAACAAGAAATTTGGTTCACACGCATGCGTAACGGGTGCTGAAGCACTGAAATTCTGAGAGAAGCGGGAAGGCCTAGCTGGCTGCTGCGCCTGGAAGTTATTGTTCAATAACAGAGGAATTGGAGGGGGAACAGTGCAGGCCGAAGAGAAGTTGTGCATGGTACGTACGACAGGAATTCTGGCATGTTCCTCGCCTGCCACATCTCTTCTTCAGAGCACCTATCTCCCTCATTTTACACAATCGTTGCCAGCGCACAAGACCAAAAACAATGTGTTCTCGAACGGTCGGAAGTATCTCTTAATGATGAAGGTGAATTCGCACGGCGATTGGAAATCAGTCCATATTCGAGGTCATGTTCCTGTCTTGTACCTCGCACATCAGTTCGATAAACACTTCATTGGCTCCCTCATATCTGTCCCTGCGGCGCTCCTCATTACCGCCGTTGAGGCACAAAGTCCAACGACCGGAACAATATCTGCTCCCGCCGATGGTATCACAACCGAAGCAGGGGAGGCCTCCGCGTTCGCCTACGACGTCAACGATTGGTGCCACTCTGGCTACAGTCCGCTTTCAGTGCGGCTCGTGGAGAATTCTCCCGTGTTTCGGACCTGATTCTATGGGACAGTTCCCTGAAGGATTGTCTCCACTATTTTGGGGATTGTATTGTCGCAACCCACCGTCAGTTTGCACTATTAATACTGCGACTGCTGTAATTAATTTCATTAGCCGAACTTTCCCCCTTAGGTACCCTCCCCCCTCTGCACTCCCGATGCCTGAACTCGACATTGATGTCATTAGCACCCCATCGAGTCCTTCAGGAATAGCCCGGTGAGTGCAGTGGCTGTTCCCAATGATCCTCGAAATTAACGAGACTACGTAGCACTGGAGCTTCCTGGCAGCCATGACAACTCTGAACACAGCAGGCTGTCAGAAGGGAGCTGTTCTGCCGTTCGGTCGCAATCGCTCACCATTCAAGACGATGACGCCGTGCTTCAGGATCATATTTTCACAGGTTCAGGCCACTTCACGCCGAGTGTGCTTCCGTATTGATATTATTGGTTTAATAGCACTTGCTTGGGTGATGAGAGTCGCCATCGGGTGGAAGTGTTTGAGTCTGGACCCCGCAAGTTCGAACAGGACCAAATACTGACCAAATGTGCTCTTGTGTGCTGCCACGATCTGGTGGCTGCCGCCTCGCATCTTTCATTCCAGGCACAACAGCCGTTGTTGTCCGCGATCACTTACCGCTGACTTCCGGCGCTCTAATTGCACAGTGCTCTGATTGTACAGTTATGATGCAGCAGCGCATTCCGCTTGCAATTCATGCGGTGTCAAGTGAGCCCGCCACTAAGACAATTGTAGTTTTCGATGTTAGGCCAGGCTATTGACCGTGAGTTTTCATCATCGTCTACTTCATGCACTAACGAATCCATACCGGCACCCGGACGTGTCATCCGACGTTGATGCCTATAGTAAATACTATAGAAGCCTTCAATGTGAGACTTGTTGTTGCTCATGCATCGAAGACTGGCCTGGCTTGGCCTGAAAGCCATAACATTGGTCCGGTTCTCGCGACTTTTGGGCTTTGGAAGATGATAGGCCACGCCATAGGCCGTCGAAAGCCAAAGCTGTGGCTTGGCTTTGGCTCAAGCCCCGGCTTATAGCACTGTAGGTATCTGCAGAGGAGGGACTCAAAAATGGTCTACATTAGTAGTAAATAAATATTTGTGTAGGAATACCAACATTCCATGAGCAGAATTTTACGGAAAATGAGAGAGCAGTCATTCGAATTTTGAACCATCAGTTTAATGCAGACCCAAAATAGGAAGGTCAATGGCCAAATTAGGCACAACGGGACGGGGTCTGCGGTTTCGCCTTTGAGCGATTACCTAGTAAAATAACTTAAAATTTCGTCATACCCTGTATACCTTGACGGCCTGGCTTTGGCCGGCCTGACCCTTAAGCCGGGCTACAAGCCGTCCTAAGCCGTGTGCTATGGCCCGGCTCGGCTCGGCTTGTATCCGGCTCGGCTTGTCCTGCCTATGGCCTGGCCAAGTACAACACTAGATAGCGTCCTTAAGCCGGTATATGCTGAGCTCCAACGTTCTGTTGGGCCAAATCTTGGAGCGGTACCGAGTTGTCGACAGCACAATTCAAAAAAAAAATACCCCGTCTGGTCGCCCTGATTCTACAACGGTGAGTAAGCCTGTGTTATATTCAGCTTTCTGCTTATCCAGTGCCACGTATGCTCCTTGTTTCATGTAGACAGGCAAAGCGTCGAGACTCTCCGTTTTACGGTGGAAGATGTGTGCTCAACGTTCATCCAAGCCATCCCATTTATGAGGCACTGCATACTTACACATGGGCTACCTTCACCTATGTTCGTTTTGCAGGCCTCCGTTTTGTGATGACGCCGAAATCAGGGATGACAGTTCGTTCCTTTTGCAATTTTTGGCGGTTCATGTTTCCGCAACATCTATAATGGCGACCGCAGCGCTCCGATCATAAGCGTCTTAACTGCACCCAAGGGTTCATTGAGCCGATTACAAACTACCATCGCGGCCTTGTGCAGCCGCAGACATCGTCTTCCCTGCAGTAGGCCCTCATGCTTACAGGCAACTTCCGATTTTGATGGACGATGCTGAGCAATCCTTTGTGTTGGCTTTACCCAAGTTTGGTGCGCATGGATCTATTTAATGGGATGTGTTCGAGGATGAAGGAGCGTTGCACCTCATTACAATACATCACAACTCATTGTCTCGCACATCCATTCCATATGCGCTTCACCGTGACTGGCTCTCTCTCAGCCGTGCTTTCCGCGCTCCTTGTTACCGCTGCATCCTGCACCGTCATTGACAGACGTCAGGTGCAAAGTCCCTTCGTCGGGACAATATCTACTCCCGCCGATGGTACTACAATTGGAGTTGGGGAGACTTTCGCGTTCAACTACAGCGTCAGCGACTGGTGCCACTCCGGCTACAGTCCGCTTTCAGTGTGGCTCGTGGAGAATTCTCCCGTATTTTCGGATCTGAATTCGACGGGTCAGTTCCCTGAAGGGGAGTATCTCTACTATTTTGGCGATTACCTGGTCGCCAATTTCGG
The DNA here is from genome assembly GCA_001683735.1 of Grifola frondosa. Taxonomy (NCBI): domain Eukaryota; kingdom Fungi; phylum Basidiomycota; class Agaricomycetes; order Polyporales; family Grifolaceae; genus Grifola; species Grifola frondosa. Next base: position 658,461 of record LUGG01000001.1, on the reverse strand, counting down.
TGAGTTTGGATTTCCCACATGTTTGCTGCATCAACATGACCGAAATCGTTCCAACAGCTGGCCTTCCCCCCATGGGAACACCCCCTCCATCTGCGCTCACGATGCCTGAACTCAATATCGACGACGGCAACGTATATCTCGCTGTCGTCGAGACCTTCTATGATTGCCCGGTGAGTGCAGCTCGATTTGTCCAAGACAGGAACTCGGCGCTCATAAATTTCGTCCAGCCCAATATTCCGGTCGAATACGGGGTAGCTTCCAACCAGATTGAATACGAGTCTACTTGATTGAATAAGCCCATAAATCCGTAATTTCTGTGTGCCCCACAATCCCGATGCAATCTTATCATGCCTTTTGACTGTCATATTTTGAGTGTGGAATGACCGCTTTCGACGTATTACCGAACAAAGACAGGTGTTATTCCAGATGTAACTCGAACAGCGCACTGCGTGACTATATCCACAGTGAGAGGATTGTGAAATTGTCGCATTGCAGCTGAGATATATACAAATAATTAGCCCGCCATAAAACGCATTAGCCTCTGCTGCAAGAAGGTTTCAGCTAATGTCCTAGAACCCCGTTTTGCAACTGATCTCGCCATGTACTCCCTAGACCATTCCGTCCTTTATCTATATCACTTTGGAAAACCTTCCGCTGCACGACTACGCTGGGCACAACAGAAAAGGCCTTTAACCGTCCACTGAGGATGAGCCATGCAAATGCCTGGTCGAGCGCACGCGAGTACGCAAATGGTGGATGCCGGAGATGTAGCAAGAGCCGACGTGCACCAGTGCGCGTGAGTGCGTAGGCGTGCGTGCACTTTGGCCCGAAGGATGGGTGGAGGGTCGTCACCGAAACAGACTCAAAAGTTGAAGACGATAACGGGAGATCCATTGGAAGGGCGGGATGGTAAGACTCATTGGACCAGCAATGACCTAAAATGTATGCAAGAACGCATGAACCAATGGTTAACACTGTCACGGAAAGAAACTAACAGACCAGCCCACCTAGAAATACTATGTCCCATTGCTCTGGCAAGGCGCCCCAAACGCTGCGAAGCCGATCGCGAATGTCCCGTTCCATGTCTATATCGTCCTCCAATACTACAGTGACATCCTCGTAGCCTCCGATGCCAAGCATACTTTCTGTGGCAGGACCTGTGTTCATGATACTACCACCGTCCGCGATACGCCGTATTACCTTGACGTGAGAAGCCCAACAAGCAATCTTTGCGGGTGTTAATAGCATATATGCGGGAACAGATGGAGCGTATGGTACACCAGTTATGGAATTTCGCGCTGCACACGTTAGGGGCGGATGGACAGCAGAGTATAAGTCATAATGAAGCCCTGGATGTGAGGGCACTGTTGTCATAAGATCAAGTGGCGGAGTCGATGGAGAACCATCCAAGGATTCCAATGGCTGGTCTTCAAACCTCCAGTATGGATTAATACAACCCCAGTGCCAACGGTCGGAGCCTGCGATGCCAAGGGAATGCCGGGAGTTGGCAAGTGTCTCGATATCCGAGTCTCTCGGCCATTGAAATTCGCCTTTTATGACTTCTTCCTCAGCAAAAATTCCCGCATTTTTGTCATCGAGCGAGTTTGTATCGAGTGTCGTAAGAGGCAGGCGCGTCGCACGTACACATGACATGACTTTCTCCACAAGTGTCTCATGGGATTGTACCGCATCCACGTAAGTCCATCGAAGCCCCAAAGTGTCTTGCAGAATATCCATGGATTTGCGACGTTCCATGCGATCGGGCAACGAGATCACGAAAAGTTGGGAGGCAATACCGAGGGCAGCATCTTCAACTTGTTTAGGGTAGGACGAATCATCATGAAGGCCCGGATTTGTTCCAAGGTGACGATCTCCAATAGTAAGCCATCTGTGATCAAAACGCTGTATCCCAGTGACATTGCGGAGAGATCTAAAATTGAGACTGAGAGGAGCAAAGCCGGAAAACATCCAGGATGATGAGAGTACTAAGAGCGCAAAAAAGGTGACCGAGATTACGCGACGAGTGGTATACGCCATACTCGCAGAGAAAAGCCCCGATGGGAGTGTCCAACACTCGAAGTCTCAAAGAAGAATATCAAACAGCACTGTAATACGCGATCACGTGGTCGTGTTCAAGTTATTAAATAAATACGTCACAGAAGGTGGGCCATACGTCGAAGTAATCCAAAAATGGTTGAAGTGGACAGTACAGATACACCTGAATTCACATCTTGTGCGAGATCTCAACGAGCTGCATAGCCTCACCATTATCCTTCACGTAATCCCTATCCGCCATCGTTGGCAAGACTGCAGAAACTCGGAATCGAGGAGTACCTGTAAAGCGCGGAAGTGTCGATATTGATGTGCTGTTTGTTGTGGGTATCGAAGACATGTTCTCCTTCGCAAGTCCAATGCGGGCCGTGATGAGGCATTGAGAGATGCCCTATGAACACGACAATTTTTCTTAGCTACGCTCAGTGCAGAGAACAGAAGAGCGCACAAAAAAGATTGGGTTATGTCGAGCATGACAAATCCAACGTCAAGCTCCGTCTATAAAAGGTTAAAGCTTGAATTATTTGTGCACACACGCAAATGGATAGGTACCCACAGTAATGTGGCCAGTTGGTGCCAGAGATGATATTTCATAAACAAGCAGTCCGATCCAGGTGACCATGGCTGACTCGATAACGGCATGTAACACCATCCCATATGTAGGTCCAACAAAGGAAGAGACATCGGTTCTGCGCATTGTGCGAGCTTGGTATCTGGCGGTGAGTTCAGATGTTATGAGATTTGACAAGTTGACATTGCATAATGGAAAGCGCCACGAACAAAATTTTGGTCACGATTCCACCGGTCAAAAGCGTATTGATCGTGAACATGAACCAACCCCACGCGACCGTAATTTTCAGTGTCACGTCAAGCAGTGTATTCTCGTAGAAATATCTGTTGAAGTATATGGTCAAGTGTTGCGCATCCGCGGACCAACAGAGCACTAAGGAGTATTGTCAGTAAGTACCGACTTGAGGATAGAAAGAGCACTGACTGGCGTTCATAATAACAGCTATGCCAGGAATATATAGAGTCCATTTCTTAGGGCCATAGATGACGTGGAAGCGCCATACAAGCAATCCATCGGACAGAAGTCCCTGAGACAACGCAATCGTCAACATTGAAATAATGCAAACATACTTATCCTTACCGCAAACGTAGTGGTGACACTGTGTCAAACGAAAATACATTACTGTACCATTTCTATCAATTCGACAGCCCTTGTGACGCGTGACATCGCCGAAACGGTTGACCGATTCGACAGCTCGGTCAGTGATGCGTGACCAGCCGAAAAATTTCAACAAATTTTAACAAAAATACAGTCAGAATTAACCCAATTGGCTCCGCAGAAGCCACCGAAAATTTTTGCACTTTTTGAGACGAAAATTCGATTCGACAGCTAGCAATGTGACCTGTGACCGATGCCAAAAATTCGACCAAATCAAGGCCATGTGACCCGTGACATGTCGAATTGATGGAAATGGTACAGTACTAGTGTTCAGAGATCGAGCCACGTTGTTTGACTTAAGGTAGGCCTCATTCATACCCAACCACTATCACGTGATGATTTCTGTCACGCTTACACCCAAATGGCGGGCGAAGGCGTTACATTGCCTAATTCCTGGCGACACAACACTTTATTGAAAAAAGTGCTTCCTGAGAAGGTAAGATGAGTGCATCACGGAGGGTTCTCAGGGAGCCAAATTTTAGATTAGAGCTTGTGAGCCCACGAATTAGAAAAGATACAGTAAGACCAAACATGAGCCAAATAAAGAATATTATTTCAATTTATTTTGAAGGCTCTGCCGCTGCGTCTGCGGCGCATGCTGCAAACTGCACACGCAAGAGCATCATGGGTAAACGGTCACGGGCAGCCTCCACCAGGATTGCAAACCTCCGCAGGAAAAAGCGTAATACTGATGCAAACAAAGAGAATATAGTGAGTACTCGAATATCTGTACGAAAGAATATACTCACCCATATTGGAGGGGGAACCCGAGGCCTCCGTCCAGCATGAAAAACACTCTACTGACATTGATGTGGGCCTCCAAGCTGGGAACACCTGCGCCAGACCCAAATCACTGGATACCACTGGGATTGACTGCGCAAGAATCCACGACACATCCTTGTCACAATCTGAAGCTCCCGTGACCCAGACTCCGAGTCCATCATGCAGCTTCGGTGATCAGCAGTCACATGCACTATGCCCGGACAGTGTTCTGCCATCTGGTGCAGATGCCGAGGATGAGCTGGAGCCCACTCCGTTAGAGGATCCCGAGCTCTATGATGATGATGCAGAATTAACGGTGAGCGAGGGGGCACACAAGGCAGTGGTGTACGAGCAGAGCAGGACCCACAGGCATTCTTCAGGCAGAGCTATATACATCCCCATCCTCGTCAGCAGCTATTGCAGCTCTGACTGATGTTTCTGAGATCTTGCATCTGAAACGAAAGTCAGGGATTGGCCATAACCCATTTGAGGGTGACGAACTTCTGCGAAGGCGGCTCAGCATGATAAAAATGCTGCTTCAGTTCTATACTCACGCTATTGATCCCTTGCCTTGGATCACTGCGTCGTTGCGGACCGCACGAGGTTTCGGAGTTGGCGCCTATGGTGCGCGAAAGATGCGCCAGTGGGCGCATTCCTTCATTGAGGATCGGGAAAACTTGCCGATAAACCTGTATGGCATTTGGAATGTCTCGCTTCTGCAGAAAGGGGGTCTTGCGCAAGAGATCCACCTGCACCTGCAGAGCATAGGAAAATATGTTCAAGCCATCGACATTGTCCATTTTCTAGACACACCCGATATCAAAACACGCTACTCACTGAAAAAGACAATTTCACTCGCTACCGCCCAGCGATGGATGCATGTTATGGACTATCGCTGGAAGAAGACCCCAACTGGCCAATACGTTGATGGCCACAAGCACGAGGATGTTGTCGCTTATCGCCAGAACATCTTCCTTCCTACAATTGCGGAGCTTGAGTGGAACCTACGTGTCTGGAAAGATGGACTGGAAGAGATCACATCAGATGAGCCACGGCCGCGGAATCGACACACCATTATCTGGTTCCATGATGAATCTACATTCTATGCCAACGACGACTCGACAAACCTGTTGGGTCCATAAAGACCAGAAGGCGGTGCCTCGCCCAAAAGGAGAAGGCGCCTCCCTCATGGTTGCAGATTTTGTTTCTGCAGACTATGGGTGGCTACGATCGCCCAACGGAGAGGTGGCAGCGCAGAAATTGTTCAAGGCGGGGAAGGCACGGGATGGCTATTTCACGAATGACTCCGTACTGGATCATGCCACTGATGCGATGGATATCTGCGACGAGTGGTATCCTCACGAAAATCATGTCTTTTCATATGATAATGCCACCACTCACCTTAAGCGTCCTGATGATGCTCTCTCTGCACACTATATGCCCAAACTGCCCACCATGCCCGGAAGACCAGTCTTCATGGTGTCACGTGATGTCAAGGGACCAGATGGGAAACCTGTCTATGGGCCAGATGGAAAGAAGCTGAAGGAAAGGGTGCACATGGCAGATGGCCGATTTGCAGATGGAACTGCGCAGCCATTATACTTCCCCATTGGCCACAAATGTACGGGAGATCACAAGGGGATGGCGCTCATTCTTCAGGAACGAGGCTTTGTGAATGCCCCACAACTGCGTGCAGAGTGTCCAAAATTCCAGTGCCCAAAGGACGCCGTGGACCCCTGCTGCTGCCGACAACTTCTCTACAACCAACCTGACTTTGAGACCGTTGAGACCAATCTTGAGACTCACTGCAAAGCGCGTGGATATCAAGTCATCTTCCTGCCGAAGTTCCACTGTGAACTAAATTTCATTGAACAGTGCTGGGGACGAGCGAAGCGTTATTACCGTGAATACCCCGCATCTTCGAAAGAAGCTGATCTAGAAAGAAATGTGATCAGGGCGTTAGATTCCGTGGAACTAGCCTCAATGTGGCGGTGAGTGGTTATTTCTGAGCCTTCAATCATACACTGATCGCGTTACAATAGCTATGCGATGTGCTCGAGACGCTTCATGGATGCGTACAGACGAGGCCTCAATGGCAAGCAGGCGGCTTGGGCGGCGAGAAAATATCGCGGACATCGTGTTCTGCCTAACAGCATAATACACGAGTTGCTTGATGCAGGCATGTAATCAAATATCTTGTGTCTATCGTCATAATTGCAGTGAGTACATACTTACACAGATCCGCGCCATAGCACATCCATTGATACATAACGTAGCCTTAGTATATTCCGTAATTTGCGTATCGTACAATATCTTGGGCTAATTTATCCAGGTCACGACTCCATCACGCGTGATGTCACGGGCGCTGAGAGTGGTTGAGTATGAATGAGGCCTACCTTACTTTCCTACCACGGTCAGTGGGATGGCCCACATGTAGGTTTCGTGATCTGAAGTATCATTGACTCGAGCATGGGAAAACTCCAGGGAGCGGGTGATAAAATGAGCAAGAAGGTCGCAAAAGCTGTTTCAGTCAGAGATGGGTGGGGTCTATTTTCAGAACGGGGGTTACTTACAGAATAATCGTAACTACTCTCAAACGTCGAGAAGCGATGCTCCCATGACGGTATGTGGCCCAAAGCGCTAGAATAAATAGCACAAAGTAGACACCTAGTGTGTTTCAGTACTCGATGAGCGCAAAATAAACCGCGGAGCATTCACCAAAAAGACCGCACAATGACGCAAGAGTAATGGCCGCTATCTCAAGCGGGAGAGTGTCTGCGCTCATTCTAAGAGGCTCAGAAAGCTGCAGAAACTGCTGCTTGTAGAAGTATATGAGTCGCCGGGCATTTATATGCGATGCAGTTCGCTCGCTTGATACAAGCATCAGATATGCACTGCTCGCACTGTAGAGATTTACGATAAGCATGCTGCATTGTCTATATGTTTGAATCCACTGTGGGGAGATGTGGCGCGAGTTAAGGCAACAGATGTCATGGTGAACATTTGCATCATGGAACTTGATCATCACTTAATCAGGACCAAGCCTAAAATCGGTGTTGATCAGAAGAGATGTGATTGACAAGAGAGGCGCATCACGTTGAGATAGGAAATAATGATGTTGTTTCACTGACGGACCTCGAGAGCCTTGGATCGGAAGGTCCGATAATGCGAAAGATATGCCAAGGAGGGTTCAAATCTGCGGTCAGGAACATGGTGTGTGAACATTGGACAACCAATAGCAAGGGGCGGTTTCAGTGGTCACTTCGGGGTACTGAGGACACTATACGAAAACAAGAGGATACATCGCCGTGAAAACGGACCAGACATTGTCGAAAGTTAGCTCTACTACACCGAGAGTAGCATAAATAATCTCTGCATGACTTTCAAACTCCGGGGAGACAAAAGCAAGGAGGGCATCTCCACCCATTGCAACCTTGATCTCTCGAACAAATTAATGTCTACATCGATGGGCAGGAGACAGTTCCGCCCATGCCACTGCTCTGGCATTGACAAAGCCTCATTACGAGACATTCCTGATGGTCCCGATTTTTTACGATTCAAGCGCATGCGAGCCCCGTTCCTAAATTCCATGAATGGCTTCAGCTCTTTTCTGAGCAGCTTCGGCCAGAGCCACTGGCAGAGCTCGCTGACAATGGACATGAGGAATGAAAGAGGAACAGACTCCTTGCAATTGACTCACTACTGTTGTGGATCATCGGGATCGTATAGGCCATCCTCGATGCCTTTGTTGAAGAAGATGACAGCATTATCACCGAAATCAAGGCGCAGTCGCAGCCAGGAGCATCCTATCGAGATATTGTGCACACTGCGGAGATACACATGAGCGGGCGGCTCAGTAGGATCAATATCACCATGGAAGATGGACCTGTGTCGGCAAGGTATCAGCGAAAGTAAATATGAGGTCATAAGAATAAGAATATTACCGTAGGGCTTCAATCAATCCATGTAGCTGTGTTGTCTCTGAACCGCAATCGGTGGTGAATTGAAGAGGAATTCCTGCGCTTGTTTCAATACATGTATTGATGTGACTCGAAACTCGATTAAATCGTACCCTTGTATTTCTCGACCAAGCAGAGAAAACAGTATGCTATAATTTCTCCCATGCGATTGCTTGGCACGACCCATGCATCCAGCCAGGCTGTCGTTGCATCATCGACAACTCCCCAAATTGGAAAGCCAATCTTATACAACTTGTCGTGCCCATCTCCAGACCATCGTTCATGAATTCCAATCGGAACCTTCGGAAAGCGGACGATTTTCTTCGCAGTCGGCTCCCGCTGATCGAATCCTTCAGGATCATGCTGGTGCATGACATGGGACACAAAATCCCTGGCGGAGGTATGTTTCGCACATCCCATTCCGGCCATAAACAAGATACCAACATACCTGGTCAAATGAATGCCGCTGTCAAAGGCAATTCTCTGTTGAATGGTTCTAACTCCCTGTCGTCGGGAAGGGTCTTTGTCCATCTGCGCTAATACCAGCTGAGTACGAGTCGATTCTGGTAAAACTCTCATGGTTGCACCGCTTCCCATTAGGCCCAATGCTCTCCGTCTCTGCTTCACGGTTGATGCGCTGTTAAGAGGTTCACATATAATGAAGAATTATTTCAAGGTTCTGGCTTACTGCATACTTATGCCATGGTCGGCTTGGAGCCGTTTACTGATTTTATCGTTGTTGGTGAGCTTCTCGCGGTGATAGGCCTGCAGAGCTTTCACCAATCTCTCGTCGTCAGCTTTCACTGCGAAGAGGGTCAGCGAAGCACCAAGTTACTATGAAAACTACGAACACGTCTCCCCATGTTGATTCCTTCCAGTTGGGTTGTGGTTATGATCAGCCATGTACGAGGCCTTGCACCTGCCAACACAGTATACTAAAGAAGTTGTTGACGACGGTGTCGCTTGGAAGGTGGAGCGCCACACGTGCACATCTACGTTTATCAATACATATGTCGATACGTTGAAGTTTGTAGTCATCAATGAAAAGTTGTCCGGCTTGTCAGCTCTTCAAGAACCGACAGCCAACGCGGCGTCGAACTCTTCAAGCTTCAATGCTCGTGCAGTCTGAGCACCAGCTTGAGCCTCTGGATCATTCTCAGACCGCTTGAAGAGCGAATCACACCTTGGGGGGACACAAGTCCTAGTACTAGTGTTTCCAACATGTAAACCGAAATTCGATCAACATCGGCGATTGCTAGAAATAATCACATGATCCATAAATTTCACACACGCATCGAGCAAGTTGTGCAAGTCGAGCCGCGAACACAGCTTCTTACTTGGTTGATACACAGATCCGTTTTAACACCTTGGCATGGCGAAACACGCACGTAAAAAGCAGAAAACTAGCAAGTCCTTTCAGGAGTCGGTACAACCACTCGGTTCTGCAGTCTCGCACGCCGATGAAAGTACCAAGGACGATGAGGAACGAAGGCTTGAGAGCCTGCTTTTCGGGACGTCATTCAGTCCTCCTGAAGACGCGGGAAATAAAACATACGGTGTGTTGGATGGCGAAGTAGATGAAACAGGAGGAGGTACAGAATTTCAGAACCTGTTGGACTCAGACGTAAGTTTTTTGTTAGTTCGAAAGCACTTCAGTTCAAACATATGTTCTCAGCTGTTCTTTGTTGATGATGCCATTGGAAATAGTGCGTCGACGAGTGGGAACATTGATATTGATGAAGATATGCTCGCAGTCGAGCCTGACCAAGAAGACAACGTTACGAAAGATGGCCATGCATGGATGGATCCCGATGACACTACACTGCAGGTATCACTTGCAACTGACAAGCGTCGTCGCAAGCTACGAGACGCCTTGTCAGAAGATGAAGTCGGGGGACGCGAGTATGAAAGGCGGCTGCGGCGACAATTCCAAAAAATCAACCCAACCCCGGAATGGGCTGCCAACGCTCGTCATCGGTTACATGGTACGAAGGCCAAGCGGAGGAGTTCGTCCACTTCTTCGGAGTCCGAAGAAGACGAGGCGCTGCCTGACTTGCTGTCATCTACTGGGGGCATATTGTCTACGAGGAAATCGAAAATAATAGCTCATGGTACACTATCGATCGAGCGGTTGCGAGACGCGAATCATTCAGCTAAAGCCGAAGGAGAGATCAAGACTGTTCAGTTTCATCCCTCCGCACACATACCTGTACTGCTGACTGCAAGCTCTGATCGTCGATTGCGACTCTTCAATGTACGTGTCACTCCTTCTATTGGGCTTGGTTCAAGTGTTTATTTGGTTACTAGGTCGATGGACATACGAATCCCCATCTTCAAACTCTACATCTGCCTTCTCTCCCCCTCACTAATGCGATATTCCACCCCAATGGCACATCAGTCCTCCTTACAGGCCCCCGTCCGTTCTACTACACTTACGATTTGCAGACAGGCACTGCACAACGTTCGCCTAGAGGGCTATGGGGCACAACATTCGCAAATGCGAATCAAGCTGCACAGGACGCAGGCATGGAAGTATGCGCATTCGACCCATCCGGCTCAGTGCTTGCGGTGGCGGGTCGAAGAGGTCACGTGCACCTTGTCGACTGGCGTGCCGGTGGGGGACAAGTTGTTGGAAGTGTGAAGATGAACGCAGGAGTCCAATCGTTGTGGTGGTCTGGAGATGAGCTCATGAGCCTAGGGGAGGATGCGGAGGTATACGTGTGGGACGTGGGGGAGCGCCGATGTGTGCGTCGGTGGAAAGATGACGGAGGTTTTGGAAGTCGTCTTCTTGCTGGGGATGGAGCGGGTAAGTATCTTGCTATCGGGTAAGTGATTAAGTGATCTCGAGTGGCTTGTAGCTGACATCTCACGGCAGCTCTCGTTCGGGATTGGTAAACATCTATGGCTCGGATGGCGCTGCGTCTTTCGGCACTGAGAGGCCCAAGCCGTTGAAGACAATTGGCAACCTCACCACTTCGATTTCCACGCTTCGGTTCAATCACGATTCCCAACTTCTTGCGATAGCCAGCAACACTAAAAAGGATCAAATGCGTATGGTATGTGCCTACGGTTGCGGTCTTTACATCGGTCCTGCCATCTGAGCATCCTACCTGCCTTTAGATCCATCTCCCATCCCTCACGTCGTTCTCAAATTGGCCAACGTCGGGAACGCCGCTAGGCCACGTCACCAGCGTCGACTTCTCGGCCGGGACAGGCGAATACGTCGCTATTGGGAATAACCGCGGGCGCGTGTTATTATACCACCTGAGAGACCTCGCAGCGTTGTAGGTACACGTTCCTCAGCGCATGATCCATTCGTAGAGGACTTCGATCATCGTTTCGATGTGACAAAATATTCATGATCCTTTCGGAAGCTTAACCTGGAAAGTGCCTACATATTGCCGATCATCAGAAGCTGAATTGCGCGCAAAAATGAATATGCGTACACTGAGGTAGGGCGGTCACTTCTGGACGACAGCAGCTTGAAAGCCTAGTCTGGCGAGTGCGCCTCTGATGATACCGGCAGGCATGGCGACGTACTTGGAACATGGAGAATATTATTGAGCAACTCTTACTGCTGAATGTACACCACGCACCAACTTGGATCTTCTTACTGACTCGCCACGTCCTTCCCAGCCAGAGACACGGGATATGGGTTTGAAGGCATTGTCTTGAAGTACGTAAACGCCCTGTACGGGAAGGTCAATTGTAAAGGAATAATGTGGCCTGCTACTACGTACTCGATGATTCGTCCGTAGATTGTCCACCTGCTTGTCCCAGCATGCAGCCCACAGGTCTTTACATACGAACTTTATGGCATCTAGGGTATCGGAAAATAGTCCGCGATCATGACATAGCCTGCACATATATTAATATTAGTAGAAGAATGTATACCCGTATGAGCAACATACCGTTCAGCGGTGTTGGCGCCAACATGCATTCCAATTGCCTCTAAACGCGCTCTCAGCTCCTCCTCCTCGTCATCCCCCGCCGCCTTTCCAATCGAAGAGCGCGAGGCGGTACTCGCAACTGAATCCTTTAACGTGTGCTTCATGGACAGCGCTGGAGGAACAGGTGCGGGTGCGGGGATAAGGCCGGCCTCTATCATCTCTTGTTCTACCTTCTTTGCACGCGCTGTCGCAGCGGCAGAGGACTCTCGCAGAGCATTAACCATCTCGATGAGGAAATAATCCATTACCGCGCCGTCCATCTGACGGACTAGTGGATCCGCGGCCACTGCCAGCGACGAGAATGAAGCATTCCCAGTGGTGCCTTGAAAAGATTCTCGGCCAGCCATGTCCTTTCCCCACTGAATATATGGCAATGGAGTTGGTGCGAGCTGAAGGAGAAGATAAATAGAAGATAACCTGTTGACTGGTTTCTTATCGAGTAACCACAAGGTAAACACCGATAACAAATGAGTTGTAAGTTGAATTAGCAAACAGATTGGTTGATCGGTTGTTTGCTTATTAATCACGAAACTATGTTCCTCGGCGCTAACTTATCTCCATGATTGAACCGCGTATGTCCATTCTGCTTCGTCTCGTTTCTTGACTTAGTTACTCCGAAATCACACAGGGATATAGATCCCGAGTCTACACCGTTCTGCACCGGCCCTTGCCACAAATACATCTTGTGGCTTATTAGGAAGGGGTTCGGACGACCTACCATGTCCAGCCTCACATCCTTCTTTCCATCCAAATTGCTGGGATCCATGCATTCAAATCCTCGCGATCGTCAGTCCGACCCTCTCTCTCGTCTCAGATTCACCCTCGAGACTATGCCGGGTTCGAGGAAGTATATTTTCACTCCAGCCACTCGTGCCGAAATCCTGTCCGAACTCTACGATGCATTCTGGGGACCGTACGCACACCTATTCTTGCCCAATTCGAACTCAAGCCTCCCGTTCCACGCTACTTTGAGCGAGGTCCAGTTGAGCTCCGGAACGCAGAAAGAGCCGCCTGTGATACCGGGCAGGCCGTGTGGACATATATTCAAGAAGGGAGAAAGTTGTTTCCGTTGCAAGTCAGTTATGTTCTGTCTGTCATCACAGCAAATGTAATATCTACTTACTTGATACAGGGATTGTGCGCTTGATGACAGTTGTGTGCTGTGTTCAAGGTGCTTTGAAGCCACAGATCACACAGATCATAACGTCAGTTTCTTCATAGCCCAGCAACCCGGCGGTTGTTGCGACTGTGGCGACCCTGAGGCATGGCGCCTACCCATAAACTGTTCCTACCACCCACCTTTTGCAACAACGGCGGAGCACCCCAGTACTTTTGCCGCGAGGACTTTGCAGGGCACTCCCAAACCTATGCCGAAAGTCATCTCGGGTCCAGACTTAGCTCCGGTGAAGGACTACCCGTACAGGTGTTCGGTCCCTCCAGAGCTTCGAGACAGTATCAGCAGGACCATTGGATATGCTCTTGACTTCGCTCTCGACACTCTGGACTACTCTCCGATCGAAACCGTCGTCCCTGCGGGTGAAAATGATCTCCGTTTACAACCCACAGGCGATCCCTTGGTCCATGATCAGTTCTCGGTCATTATCTGGAACGACGACAAACATTCATTTGACGAGGTAATACAACTTTTACGTGATGTCACCAGTCATACGAGAGACGAGGCCTCAAACATTGCAGACCGCATCGATGAACAAGGACGCGAAATCGTGGATATGAACAACAATATTCCTCGTTTGCTCGAGATGGCGCAGGCCATTGCTCAAATTGACCTTGGAGTGACCGTCAGGCGGTCATACGACACGTTTCGTGAACAGGTTACCGCTGTCATCATTGAGTGGCTGCTGGATCTCACTCGGAGCAGGATAGGGTCTGACACCCTATATCTGAGAGAGATCATCGCTTTGGAGTTGCTCTCTGTGAGGAAGAATAGCACCTTAATATCGTCTCAGGATGTGGGCAGAGTCATTCCCGACGTGCATGATCCGGCGCGAATCGACTGGCTATTTTTCTATCACGCTAGACTATGGAAGAAGCCTCGCTTGAACCTCCAGGGAGGTTTATGCATCGCTCCTCACACTAAGTCACGACCACAAGTTGGCAGTGGGTGAGTAATCTATCTCTATCCGACTTCCTCCTGCAACTGAAAAACCTCAGCATCCCATTTCGCCAATGTCTATCATCGGGTAATTGACGCCTACCTTCTAACTGACCGTGAGGCCGAAACATCCATCAAGTATTTCGCGTTGCAATTATTCACAGTACCATCAGTCGCTCTTTTCATCGTCCGACACCACAATATCGTCTCTCGACTTCTTGCTATCATCACCGCATTCTTCACGAACCAAATCCAGGACAAGAGAATCATCTTTCCCCCTAATGCCGACGCTGAACTTGATGTGGACACCTTCCCATTCAAGTCAAAGCGTTTCATGCCTGTTTTCAGTGATCTCCGCTATTTATGTCATAACGAGCCCGTGCAGGATTTGATAGCACACAACCGCGAGTTCATCAATCAATTTGCAAAAACCTGCCAGATATTCATGTGCGTAAATCCCAACAAACGCGCCGCATCTAGCCATGTCGAATACGAGACGGATGCATGGATAAGCGTATTCAATGTGACACTATCTCTCTCCCGGGTCATCAAGGTGTATGGCGAGGCATTCTCGAGGGCAACTGCCGGCGAGCTGGTCGCTGCGATTACGACGGTTGTGCACCACATCCTAATGGTAACTGCGGTGGTGGACGACCAGCGCGATGTCACTAGATTCCCGCCTGTTCTGTTCCACGAAGTCATCTTTGGGGAAGTTCCTTACAAGATCATTGACTTTGATGTCTTGGACGGATGGGTCAGCTTCCATCACTCGCTTCAGTGGCTGCTCGCAGAACTGTTCAAACACGTGAACATCTTGAGCGAAGAGTCGTTACAGACAGTTGGCCTTGCTAGCTTACGGGACGTCTGCTTGCGCAATGCCAGCGAAGAGGCTATGCTCACAATCATTGATTATCCCTTAAGAGGTGAGCAATCCCCTTTCGCCCCCAATCTTATCACTGAGCGATTTGCTAGTGTTGTCTATGATCGCGCAGATACGTACCGGTCTTTGGGTCCGCAATGGGTTTGCTATCAGAGGCCAGCTCTTGCACTATCGCGACTTCATGTTACGAGAACTATGCTATGACCAAGATCTATTCATTCTGCAGACATCTCTTGTCGTCCTCGACCCGAATACTGTCTTCATCAGTATGCTAGATCGCTTCCAACTCATCGGCTACTTCTCTGGTGCTACCCTCCACCCGTCGTACGACAGCGCCCAT
Organism: Grifola frondosa; assembly: GCA_001683735.1. Classification (NCBI taxonomy): domain Eukaryota; kingdom Fungi; phylum Basidiomycota; class Agaricomycetes; order Polyporales; family Grifolaceae; genus Grifola; species Grifola frondosa. The sequence continues at coordinate 643,177 of LUGG01000001.1, read as the reverse complement.
TTGTCCAGTATGGTCGAAGAACTGCTGTACGTCCTCATAACGATCCTGACGGAAACCGCTTGTGCTACGAAGATGCCCCTTCCTACGGCTGTGCGACGAGAGATTGTACACGCACTCGCAGTCGGACCATGCACGTTCACGGATCTTGTGAAGAGGGTTGCGGAGCGCATGGTGGACGACGTCTGCTTTGAGCGCGTGCTGAAGGAAGTGGCAACCTTTAAGGCACCCGAGTCAACGGCTGACTTCGGAATGTACGAGCTGAAGGACGAGGCCTTTGACGAAGTCAATCCCTTCTTCTACCACTATACGCGCAATAAACGCGAGGAGGTGGATATCGTACTTCGCAATCGGCTGAAGAAGAAGACGGGAAATCCAGATCCAGTGATAGTTCCGAAACCACTGAACATCACGAAGGGTCCTTTCTCAACCCTTTCTTCCGCCTTTGAGTCCGAGGTCTTAGTGCAAACCATGTTCTATGGCATCTACAATATCCTCGTTCTAACGGACGCGACTGGAGCTGCACCTCCATCGGCGGAGGCAATCCTCGACCAGATCCTGCAGCTTGCCATGTTAGCTGTGGTCGAACGTCCACACGTGTTCAGTGGCTTGGCTGTCTACAAAGTCTACGAAGAAAGCAAGAATCTTTTGGATGTCCTATGCACATTCGAGCATCATGACAAATACTCTTCTTACAAGGCGCGCGTACAGTGGATATTATCGCAGATCGCTTTGCAGGAACCCGGAGAGGTACAGAAACGGAGGATGGTCCCTGATACCTCCCTCGGCGAAGCTGTTGACCCCAACGAGGCCAAAAAGCGTGCTGCGAAGGCTAGACAGGAGGAGATCATGCGGCGGATGAAGGAGCAGCAGGCGAGCTTTGCAATCAATATGGAGGATATCAATGATGATGAAGACGACGATATGGGAGAGACTCCTGAGGCACCGATTTCCTACGGTACCTGCATCGTGTGTCAGGAGGAGCTGAATAGTACCAAGGCCTTCGGCTCCCTCGGCTTCATTCAACCAAGCAGGCACCTACGTCGTCATCCCGATGCACACCTTGTATATATCAACGAAGCTATATCGGCCCCACCTTCGCTTGACAGATTACAGGACGGATCTGTGGACACTCGATTTCCCCTACCTGATACCGTAGTAAAAAATGCGAAACCACGGGGCTCGACAAACTTTGAAGCATTTCCCTCCCAGTTCACTAGGTTTGGCCTTCATGCATCAATATGTAGCCATATGATGCACTTGGATTGCTTTACAGTCTACAGCGGCTCGATACGGCAGCGTCATCGGAACCAAGCCACTAGAAACCATCCCGAGAGTATTCCAAGGAAGGAGTATATCTGTCCGCTTTGCAAGAGCCTCGGGAACGTCATCCTCCCGGTCGTCCCGTCAGCGGCGACCGAGTTGAATGCCATAGCTTTTCCAGACTGGATTCGTGCCGCTGGGATCGGTATTCTCAAGTCGAAACCTGATCCGACTCTGGAATCCCTGCAGCCTCGAAATGGGACAGGGGAATTTGTCTTCTGGAGTGCACAGGATCCCTCGTATCAATCGTACATGCGAGTCACAGACAGACCCGATAGCATGGAGGTGCACAAGATGGTTGACACTATGATGATCGTCGTGAAGAATATCTCACAGCAGACGCGGCATCTTCGAGACCGTCCGGAGCCAGAACCTGGAGAGCGCGGTGCAGGCATCTACCTTCCTGAGGAGTTGGTTGGATACACCATTGCGGCCTTGGAGGTAGCCCAACGAGGACAAGGCTCCAGTGAGCTCACTGTTGCTGATGGCATCACTGACTCTCAGTACCGCATGATTCGCGGAGCGCTGACGTGCCTTACCAAACTGGCAGCCCTGAGTTTCAAAGGGAGACCTGACGAAGGACGGGACGCTGTCAAACAAGCAATCATCAAACGTTTGCTGCCAGAATGGAGCCGCACTTCGTTGACTTCTTTTGCATACCCACTGCTCCTCCGAGATCCGTTCGCCATCCTTATTGAGACTGCTGCTGTTGCACCTGATATGCTCCGGCATGTCCTCATTCTCACCTACTATGCGTGCCTGGCACGGACAGTAATCGGTCTTGTATACACGCTGAACAAGTCTCGCAGCCACCTTACAACCGCTGTTTCTGGCCGCAGCCACGAAGACATCTTCGGCGATATACGCATGTTCTTCATGTCAGTCGTGCGACACTCTCCCGTATTTGAACAAGCGGCGGATATGGTCATTCAGTCCTTTGGGGAAGCTCGAATAGAGAAGCTATTGTACACCTTCACACTTCCATTCCTGCGGCGAGCGGCAATTCTGTGTCGCGCAGTCATGCCGTCCGCATTCCCTTCCCCCGCCTCCGAGGACACCGTCTGTGAATACAGACGTTTGTTGAATATGCTCGAGATCCCTCCACTTTCCGACCTCCCGGTGCAAGATACGATACAGAACGCCTTGTCTGGGTGGTGCGCACACTACGGCCATTCTCATGCGGCATCTCAGTTGAATTGTGGAGTGGTCTTAGACTACCCAGTCATCTACCGTCTCGCTCGACTGCCACTGGTCCTAGACCACCTATACCTCGATCAGGAGAAGATCATGACATGCCCTCGATGCAAGACCGTTCCACTGGATGCAGCTATCTGCTTATTTTGCGGTACTATCTGCTGCTTCCAGAGCCACTGTTGCATGGACTTCGATAATCAAGCTCGGGTGAGTGCAACATGCACACAAGAGAGTACGTGATTTCTATCATTGGAGTGCCCAAGCTTACCTCGGCCTTAACAGATGCGCCGGACCCATCGGATTGTATTTCCTACTCAAGCGTTGTTCTTTATTGTATTTGTATGCTAACAACGGGGCCTTTGGCCAATCCCCTTATCTCGATGTTCATGGTGAAGTTGATGTTTCGATGAGGTACGAATAACGCTTCTCTCTACTCAATTGAACTGAAGTGATCTTCAGGCGAGGACGGAGGCAATATCTCCACTATGCCAGATGGGAAGAAGTCCGCAAAATCTGGCTGAACCATGGCATACCTACTTTGATTGCGCGGAGACTTGAGGGTACGGTGGATAACGGGGGTTGGGAAACACTCTAATGGTGGTTTGAATCATGAATCATGATGTGTCGCAATATTGTAGAATATATCGTGTAGTATTTTACATCTTGGACAACTATGTAGCTAATCTATCCTTTTCACGTTGATAGGACAGAAGTTCAACATGGATTAGTTAGGCCGTCGTCTGTGCCTTCCTAAGTCGCTCCATGCTTCGTTCATGTCCCAAGACCAACAGAATATCGGAGATACCAGGTCCCGCCTGATGCGCACATTCAGCAACCTATTTGTCACATGTAGTTCCGGGAATTCTCACCTTCATTCCTGTCAGTGCATGCCGAAGTATTGTCATATAATCCTTCAGCTTGATGCCAATCTTTGACATTTCTTCGTGCAATATATCTGCAAAGTGGAGACTGTCCCAGTTCTCGCCCTCCACATCCAAGCGCTGACTGAGATTCTGGACCACCAGAGCTGTGTTTGGGAAGTCTGTTTAGAGTCCAGCGGCGGAAGGGATCATATATACGCACTATATTGGCCTGCGGGAAGCGACTTCCACATCTTGAGTGCCTCATCGGTCGTCAGGTCCGGCTCCACAAAGAAATATGGAGCCAAAGTCGATATGTCGTTCAAATTCATGATGCGACCCTATGACAATAGGCAATGAGCAGCGGTATCGGTCGTCGTAACTGAGACGCTCACCTGTAGCGTAGATATGACGTGCATCAAGTAGGGCACTGTAGTATATTGACTGGCCTGGCTTTAGCTCATTGATGACTTGGTTCACAGAATGAATCTAACCTGTCAGGGAAATGTTCCTTCACTCGCACATGAGCACGTTCGGCGAGGGTTCTAAATCCGTCCTTGCTCTCCATGACTCGCATGAGATGGTGCTTGTTGAGGTACTCTAGCTTCACGGGATCAAGCACAGAGCGTCTGTGCGTGATTACCGACAAGTCAAACTAATTGAATACAACGTATCAATATCCTGCAAGATTAATGGACACGCAAATGTACTGACCGCTTCAACCATATCTGGGAGGGTCATCACGGCGGTGCTGTCTGGCGCCTGTTTTCCAGCAGTTGACAATGATGATGAGGATGATGAAGAAACCTCCTCATGTTGTATGCCCCAGCCAGCTAGCGCAAGCCAATTCAGAATTGCACCGGGTTCCCAGCCTCGCCGCTATAATAAAACTAGATGCGTCAGGTCCTGATACAGGTTCTGCAGCAAAACAAACCTGGTAATCCAAAACTTGGACGTCGCCCTTACGCTTCGACATCTTGCTTCCATCTGGATTCAGGAGCAGAGGAAGGTGTGCAAACAGAGGAGGCGGAAGGGATAGACATGCATAAAGATCGAGGTGTAAAGGGAGGGAAGGTAGCCACTCCTGCACCAAAAATATAAGAAGTGGAATGGGAATGTTCACCTAAGGAACTTGCCTCTCCCCGAACAACATGGGTGATACCCATCTCATGATCATCAACGACCGACGCAAGATGGTAAGTCGGGAAGAGATCAGATTTCAACAAAACGGGATCCGTGGGGAGCGACGCGTGAGCATCCTTCAAATATTTGAAAACAAGATCAGGAGGAGTGGAGCGAGTAGGAAGTCTTCCATCCTGAAAAATATTCATGTTTGCATATGAGTACAATGAACGATTGAGAGGACACAACTGAATTCTTACATTCAATCTGACCACGGACTTCTCGCCTGCACGCACTCTCCTAGCCACCTCTTCCTCTGTGAGGTGAAGACACGCCTTGTCATAAGTGGAATTTGATCCAGTGCGTGCAAGTCTCTCCCTCGTTGCCGCTAATGTATCGGGAGAGCAAAAACACCGATATGCATGACCACGCTAGACATTGAAGAGAAGTTTTTAATAGTCTTGTGGTACTGGACAAAAGTAGAACATACATCAAGCAACTTGTGGGCATACGATTGATAGAGGTCCAAACGTTCTGACTGGAATCAAGTAGATGAGGTTTGCAAAAACTAGAATCCGCTTGTCAGTCTCACCTGGAAGTAAGGAGCATGAGGACCTTCCTTTCCCGGGCCTGACATTGCACTTAGAATCTGCGGTCCAGAACGAAGTAATGTATTCCATACCATAGTCGTACTCCAATCCTGCCCATTCCAAAGCATCCCGTATCCCATCTACTGCACCTGGAACAGTACGGGTCTACACGTTTGATGCGTGTTTTAGGTCAGGAAAATAGACAGTATCGTCAAAATACAAACTAACGGCGTCCGTATCTTCAATTCTCAGAATCCATTTCCCGCCCAATTTTCTGGCATACAAATAGTTGTACAACGCGGTGCGAAGACCGCCAAGGTGCAGGGCACCAGTGGGAGAAGGAGCAAACCGCAGTAGAACCATGAGCTCGTCGCTGAGTACAGTGGCTGTGTGCTGAGGCGCCGTATTGGCGCGATGACGGCGACTTGGACCACGATCCAGGCATGTTCCATTCAACAATGTTACAATTTCTACCATCGCGTACGTATTCTACCATCGCATATTCTACCATCGCGTATAGATGTCTTATCAGAAGTTCGGCGTGCAGCACCTCTAGTCATAGGATGCTCGCCTTCGCGCATGGATCCGGTCATCGTCTTACAGCTGAGTACAGCCTGGAATTCGGGGATGATCCGGGAACTTTGAGGCGATCCTCCAAGGAACACGGGCAGCAGCACAGACTGTGGGCATTTCAGGTCGTGGGCATCTCCAGAATGCACCTCAAAACTGTCGCCCTGGCGGAGTAATTCAGACGGTCACCTCAGCTTCCCCGTCTGGACATGGACGACAGAAGTGAAGCTGTGAGAGTCCCTTTGTTGACATCGCCGCGTAGCTGATCACAGTACCATTCCAGATCACACTGGGATGAACGAATGCCTTGATTCGCGCATCCATACCATACGTATACACATCCAGTGACTGCGACGTTCCCGCGTTCTCAATCGTCATGGACTACCTGCTGAGGTGAGTATGCTCTACTCCATTTGTCCCCAAGCGCTCCTGCGGAGTCATGTTCACAACCTTCCATTTGGACCATGCAATTCGCAACATTCCGTAAATTTATCCGCGTCGCCTGTCACCCGGACAGCCTACTTCATCATGTCCGCTCAGCGGCTCAGTGAACAACCGGCTATCTTCAGTAACGATCCTACCCATGTCCCCCGTGTGAGCATGGCTATCTTTCAGCATTATGGGAAATCATCTTTCCAAACTCAATCAAGCCGCCTTAGGCCCACTATGCTGTTACGTCGTTCTCTCTTACACGCGCGAGCCGCAGTTATGCAATTATGCAATCTATTGGGAAGTCAGAATTGGAGTGGCATTGTACGTAGGAGCGGTTTCTCGGGCTCACTGCACGTGGTAAACGAACTGGGTATATCCGAATGTTCACACTAGAGGGTTTGTGTTCTCCGTCTCCGTGAGCCAAGGATAGTCCGAGTCCCCGTAGGGTGTAGCCATGCGGTCGGTGCTCAATGGATATAGCGCTGCGCTGCAAGAGAAGTGGATTCGGAAGTTGCCTTAGAAGTTACTCACTATCTCAATGCAAATGTAATCATTATGTATCGTAAGACCGGGCATAACATAAATCCGCAAGCCACCGAAGCTTCGAGCACAATGCCACCAGAGAGCCAAGAGTACACCCGCAGACAATTGCAAGATGTCGACCAGGAGCACAAGACACAGAATTAGACACAGAAGGCCCGCGCGCTGACAGTACCAGTGATAGGGTCGTACAGGAGCCGGCCCGCCGACAGCCAACTTAGCTGTTCGGAGGTGCCATAGAGGATGAATACCGCGCCAGTAGTTGGGCATACGTTTCAGAAATCTGCCATATAAAGAGATCATCAGCGCAGTCGAACATAGCCCGTGAGGAAGACAAACCTTTTCTGCACGATTCTCTCCGTCCGGCACGAAACGGCAGACAGTGGTGGATGCCTCGAACCAGCGTTTAGCTTCGTCTAATAATGACGCACTTGGAGACATTTAGTGGTAAAACGCGTGATTTCAGCATCCAAGAATTAGAAGGACGAACTGCAAGCATTCGACCCCAGTATTGTAAGAAGTACCCAGGAGCCACTGGCGCTCATCGAGCGGGTAAGTCTCCTATAACAAGAGGGCATCAGCAGACCATAAGTCCCTATGAAGATGGAGAAGGCACCTCGGAGTCCGTCTCCGTTGATTGGTCTTCCAGAACATTCACCGCCTGTTCGACGTATCGAATAGCCTTCGCTCTATCAGCGGCAGAATTCCTAGATAAGAGGATCGTGCAAATTGCACGCATCCAGCGTGAAAATTTTTCGACCGACAAGGTAGCGCGGTCGAGACTAGCGTGGAGTATGGCCTGCAGGGAATATGAGAACAGAAGGAGCTGCGGTGGATGGGACTATACCTCAAGGGCGGTAAATAACACTGCGCATACACCCAACATCATCAGAAGGGTCATTGATGCGGACTAAATTCGTTCACCTTCGGTCGGACAGTCCTTCTCCACCCACTATCGATGTCAATGGTTAGTGATGTTCGTAGTTACTGGAAACTTCCGCAAACCAGTATATCTGCAATAGCTTCAAACGTGTTGACAGCTAGGGCGTCTGACCGGATGAGCTCCTATCCGAAAAGATTGTTCAGTCATATTCCGACGCATGGGAAGCGACCCACCTGAACTACATCCAGCGCTCGCGTCCAGTCCTTCAATTGACATGCGATCTCCGTCTCGAACACCCGTAAAACGTGAACAAAAGACGCGGTTTGTATAAGATCTTTGTTGTCCAGCAGCTTTTCATTGTCAATCACGCCCTGAATGCGTTTCTTGCATGATGTGATGTCTCCATAGATAGTCCTCAGACGTGTTGCCTATGCAAGAACCACGAAAAAGGGAAGTATCTATCGTCACAACGGTCACAGGGGCACAATTTTTGACAAATCACCTGTTCTGTAACATCGTTCGATACGACGTGACGGATGGCAAAAACTATGTCTCGGTCAGATTCAATATCTCACAATTATGACAAAAATATATTATACCTCTTCCGGCTACTGCGGCGAACGATGCATAGATTATATGCGTGTAGACCTCTTGATCCGCGTCGGCCAGAACAGAATCACTGTAGACCTCGAGGAGCTGTGGTGCAATACCATCTGTGCACAGAATTTCGCGCATCATGACCACCTGCCCGTACCTGTCTGGCAATATCAAACAGGTCGCAGACTTTCTCTTCGGAGTTTTCCCATTGCGAACATCCCTGTACTGCACAATTATAGGCTGTTCGCCACAGCCATGAGATGTCCTTGGCGACTAGCGCAGCATTCTTTTTGGCGCCCATTGCCTCCACCAAAGACTTAGCTATCACATGTCTGATAAGTATGAGAGTCGTCCCACAGAAAGGGCAGCTCACCGGTCGAGAAATGCCCTATAAGGACAGGAACCAGTACCGCCCTGATCGGAACGACAGAATTAGGTTGAATTCACATAAGTTATCGTTGAAAACTTACATATTGGATGCGGGTTCAACCAGAAGCTTCAGGACAAGTCTGATGATACAACGAACCAATGTGATAGCTTCCAGATCAACTTCAAGGCTTTCCCGTGTTTGCAAACTCTTCAGTAGCGCCTCCAACACCGAGAGGAGTAAAGTTTTCATGCCGGACTCATTTGCCAACGACGTGGCCAACAGTAGCATCTTCCGATTGAAATTGGAAGCATTTACCATATCTTCAGCTGCTCTGATAGCTGGAAACGGACTCAATTGAACCTCGAGGTAATCAAGATAAATGCGGATGTACCTTCGTCTTCAAGGCCTACCGAACAGTCAGATGAGAAACCATGTCTGATCCCACGAACGATAGGGGGACTACTCTTACCCTGACGGACGGCGATTAATAAGGCGACATAGTATGTTGCAGCCTCATTACTAGAACATCGGCGGATGACAGCAGAAGCTTGAGCAAGCTCCCCACGCTGGATGTGGCACAAGGCCGCCTTGCGAAAACACTTGGGGTTACAAATATGCGACATGGTCCCAAAGACGCGGTGCGTGCCGATGAGAAACCAGTCGGCAGCTTCTAACCATCGTTTTGCGTGGTACTGACGATCACCAAACTGCCAGAGAAGCTGTCGGAACCATCAGTACAACGACCCGGTGAATGTGAATGTTCATCACCGTCAAGCAGGCGGTCGTTGATATTTTTGAAAGTTCGTAGTCAGAAGAGCTAAGGCCTAGTCGGAGTCTGTGAAAAATCAGGATCGCGGACTCGAGGATACGTACACGTGAGAGCGTTCTCAGCCTCCTGCATAGCCCTAGTGTGGTCTTCATCCTTAGAACAATGAAATATCAAAGAAAGCAGAAGGCGGTCGACACAGGCTAGAGTCGATCTATTATCGGCCTCTAACGCTCGCGGAGACAGTGTTGATGAATGGAGGCAACTAGAATACTGAGAAGTAATACACGTGACGTTAGACGGTGATTGGAAGGTATTCCCATTGTCGACTTACTGATCCTTTGTGAAAGTTCTCAGCTCTTGCAGGATGCTGCCACAGGCCGCATTAGTCGATTATATCCGATAATCACATATGGATATGCCCATACTCGGTAATGTTGCCTTCTGAAAATTCCATATATCGATGATAGACTGGAAAGCTATGTCGTGCGAAACATTGTCGGATATTATAAGTGGGACCCGTGGTTCAACTTGAGACTCACCATCAAGAAGCGCGGACGTCCCTGCCTTGCGCCTTTTGAGAATGGCTATCCTCATCCATCGAAGTTGCTGATATTCGGCAGATGTCTGGAATCATAATGCCCGAGTGAACGATGGACAGAACCATATATCTCCCATGTACTTACGTGGTCCACGGAGGAGTCTACAGATGCTATCAGCTCATGCAAAGATGCTTCCGCTCGTGTTAGATTGTCTGGGTCCTCGGAAGAAGAGAGGAAGTATGCGCGAGCTGATGCATTGTCAACACATGACCAAATCGACTGGTGAATCGATAAACGCACCTAGACTCCGTAATATCGATCTCTGACACGAGTTCAACGATCCGTTAGGGCCTGTCATTTGCTGTGGCACTAACCTTCAGGTTCCGATTATCTGCATCGCCCGCATCTTCCAAAGGCTCGATAATAGAAAAGGACTTCTGAATCCACTTAATCGATTTCCGTGCGTTACTCGCAGAGTGGTTGCTGTCTCGTGAGCCGGTTCTCAACAAGGTTTTGCCTATCTCCAGAAGCTTAGCGGCCAAGACAGTCCGCTGGATGTCGTCAAGTTGTCAGATTTCTCAGAGACGGAGCACAAACCACCGGTATCTTACATCCGGCGGTGGCAACAGTGAGAGGCATTGATCATTCTCTGTGATCAGTAGGTAAGTGACGTAAGCGTAGGTATGATGCTGAGGCAACTAACCGGTAACCTTCTCTAACATAAAGTCAGCGATGCCGTCATTTCCTTCTCTCCATGCCTATTTACGAATATTCAATGTAATAATTATTCCGATATCAAAGCGTGCTGTCAGCTTACCGCTTCCATTCTGCTTGAATAATAGACCATGGTGGCACGCGCTCTAGATCGTGCTTGTACCCCCTGCGGATCGTCTGTGCTCCGCAAAGATTCCTCATACTGTCAAGTGAATCCGGCCGCTCTATCAACCGCCCAAATACGTCGACAAAGGAAACAATACCTTTGCTGCACAGCCCAACACACTCGCCGCAAGATCATTGCTTCCTATTTCTGAATATGTGAACCGGGTCAGAACTGCCGGTGTCACGGGGCAACTACAACAGCTGTCCTAACCTGAGAGACTGGCGCCAGCTTTACTAGCCAACTGGAGCACGTGTGTGAGTGCTGAAAGGGAAGATGGCATGTTGTGAAGGCACCATCCAAGATCAAACAGGTACACGCACTTTCTATTCCCGGCTTCTGCTCCAAACCGGCCTCAATCAGACGGAATCCTGCTAACCTTACTGCGGGTGTGACAAGTGAGGACCGAACAATGGGCCAACGGATAAGTCCACATACGTGCAGCAAAGATGGATCGGTGTCCGTCATCAGTAGCTTCTCGTATGAGAGTAGATGCGTTCCACAGGTTCACTCCTAGCGCCAGTGAGGAACACGCATGCACCGCCGACTGCTGACTATGCACGCACCTTCGCGATCTAAGGTATCAGCCAAGTGACGCCATTCCTTGTTCGACCGCGGGCGTTGTTTCGTAAAAGATTCTGCGAGCACGGCTATCTGCAGGAGATCAGTGCGGAGAGGTATCCAAGCGCTCTGCCTGCTATCATTTAGTTTAGGTTTGATTTTTGTCAGGATACCTGAGATGTATTCATGATGTGCTGCGGGAACAAAGTTATCCGAATATTAAACTTACTCTGTATCTCCTCGAAGATTCCCTGGAGATCGGGGGAGAATTTCCGCTTGCGTGTAGACATGGTTGCTAGAATGAACCGGAGCGGTGGTTGAGCGCAGAATGCGCGACGCGTGTGTCACGGCAAATGTCACGTAAATTCCAAAGATGGGTTATCCGTGACAGAGCGCGTCTGTCCCGTGATGGGAATATTTGTTCGCGAGGGATCTGATTTTAATCCGCAGACCCAAATTGCACCGCACTGTCTGGAAACACGATGTCGTCGCAAGACTCAGAAGTGGCCGCCCAAACACCCAGTCCGCTCCCCGTTGATGCTGTTGCAAGATGCACTAGGGTGAGAAGCACATAGTTCACGGCCTTTGGGGCGTTCTACTCACACGCCAACGATGACAGGAAGCTCAGAGAGACGGCATCTTTGCTGGAGTAACATCAGGTCTGGCATCCGGTAAGTGGTGGTCTCTCATAGAATAGCAGCCTACTGCGCATTCTTCTTCGAGCGGGGTTCTGATGATTATCACGCCATGTAGTCATCTTAGGATCCAAAGTCTTCCGTCTCAATAGGAATGCCACGATCCTCTGCGGTGTAGGTAAGCCGCCGTGATTCCTCCAGGACGCGGCCTTCCCGCACATGCTCGTCTACACAAAGTAATCTGGCCTCTTCCGCTGACTGTGCTTCGTATCTAGTGACAGGGGTTTTGGCCGGCTATCAATTTACCCAGGCTTTTCTCTCCTCCAATTTAGCGCGACTAAAGGCAGAACAGGTGAAAATTGCACGCGCCGACTCATTTGAGACCGGACTTCAGTAAAGGAGAAGCAGCCGACTTCCGACACTCCGCTCTGGTACGTAGGTAAGCAGGCCACGTATATACTGTCTGCGCCTCCGAATCTCTGGAACAGAATGATCCGAAGAGACATCCGACAAGTCTTTTATAGGAAAGGCGAAATATTTTGGCCTCCGTACCTCGCAAATTTGATGCATATTGCTTGGAACTTCCGTAGCCGGATGTGGCCGTGACCGACTTCACAGCACACATCTCTTCTGTCCGTGTATATGGCGGCTGCTGTCACCGTCAATACAGTTGGATTCAAATTTCATCGAGCGTTCCAAATACCACATAACGCCACTGGCATTCTCAGGCGCTCTCACGAGGTCTTATCGTGGACTGTGGCCCCAAGCGGGACGAAACCACCAGATCAGGTCTGTTTTACCTGCGGACAATGAGAAACTGGTCAAGGACGATCGGTGCGCATATGCACGGGATCTCCTGAATACTGATCGTGTGATCGTGCCTACTGGACCGCGTTGCTCAATGTATCGGTCTCAAAGGAGAGCGTGCGTTGGTCGCTCGAGTTCACACATCATGGGCATGGCGTGCGCGCAGCTCGGCGTCCAGGCAGGCTATGTTGGCACATCGCTCCCAGGTACGAGTCAACAACGTTCAGGCGTGTCTCCATGGAGTGGCGCCTCGGGTCTGGAGCCGAGCTCAGTGCTGCATCTCGCCCGCGTTGATGGCACATGTATGTGTTTGCCACTCCGGACGCTATGGACGTCACATCCGACCTAGCACATCCGCTCCGTGATTGCAGCTGCCACCCCCGCTACATGGATCATGATATGCTTTGTCAGTCCTGCGCCGGTAGCCCGAGCGCATCTGCATCAGAACATTCAGGGTTGGTCATGTATTCTGTATTAGCGGTTGACGGCTTGGCTACCAATATCAACGGAGAAACCTAAGTAGAACAAGTGTGATTTCTACACTAAAACTGTCAATGCGTCGAAATGCTGCAAGTGATGGGATGGGATGAGAGCGTTTGTCATGATGATGCGTGGAAGGCGGATGGGATGAGATGCAACAAGCTGAATGCGTCTGTGCGAACAAATAATACACGACGCTATCATATATGCATGTAACACATGGATGAATTTCTGAAGATACAAATGCGGCATGATGAAAGCTGAACGTAAACCGTGCGTCAATAATAACTATGCGTGTAATGCGACGAAGGAAGTCCGAAAACTAGGGAGCTTGTGCAATAATTAATATCGCCGGTTGCGGGCCCCGTAAAAATGGTGGGCTTGCTCTTGCGCAGCGGTCGAGTAAAGCTGGACGCCTGGCGGTCCGGCATTCGCGAACTGGGCAGACGGCACTGCACCCTCTCTGACAGGCTGGTGCAATTGTGTCCGCTCGTATGCGTGGGCGTCCGCTTGGGCGTGTATCTGCGGGTGGTGGTCCGAAACCTGCGAACCGTCCGCCCAGTATCGCGAGACTTCAGAAAAGGGCGGTAATACGGGCTGCAGGGGAGGAAGCTGAACGTGCGCGTCATACGGGCTCGCACACGCAGATTGCACGACCATGGGGATGGCAGGCTGGGACTGGTACTCGTAGGAAGTGCTTGGCGCGGGCGGCTGGTGGTACCGTAATCGCGACTTCCGTGACCTGTGTTCTTCCTCCGCGTCCATTGGAGAACCGGCGAGAGAGTAAAAATAGAGATTCTGGTAAATGGTATGTCAAATTACAGTCGCTGTGAAATACACACGGAAGCGTACCTGAGGGGCAACGTATGGACATTTGTCATCCACTCGGTATGCAGAGACCAAAGTCTGTGGTACAACGTCCTGCCTAACGCAGGACGCCCACGCCGGCGCCTCGCCGGCATCTACGGGAGAAGCACCCAAAGACAATTTTGAGAACGACTGCAAAGACTCCAACGGAGAGTTTTCCCTTGGGTAGGAATGCTCAAGCTGCGGAATATCCAGCGTAAGACCCATGGACCGTTTCGCTGGTTGCTGCTGCGTAAATGACATTTCTCTTGGCGAGAATGCCGCCGCCGCAGAGCGTTTCGAGCCGGTTGATGAAGCGTATACCTCGGGAGTAAGTGTTACCGGATGCGCAGGAGCATACATGCCAGGAGAGACCGAGAAGGTGACGGGATAGACAGAGGCACGGCGAGGAGATGAGGAACGGGCGCGATGAGACAGCGGCCGTGGCGGAGTGTATTGTGCTGCCTGGTGCCGAGTGCAAGGAGGCCTGTGCATATGCGACGAACGGACAGTGCACCGAGATCTCCGCCAGTGTTTCGAGTCTCTCTCCTTCGACATGACAAGTCCCTTCAGCAGATTGAGCCACGACTCGTAGGTGGTCTTGTCGACATACAAGTCGAAGTCAATCCCGAGTAAGAACTCGCGCTCCATCTTGTTGACTTCCTGCAGGTCTATACCGGAGACTTCTGACCAAGTCTTGTTCGTGTATGTGTTGCTACGGGACAAAGTATTTGTGAGTGCGACTTTTAAGGCAGTTAGCGGAGGACTCACTCGTCCACAAATTTATTAGCCATCATGAGGGCGGCGACGGCGACGCGATATTCACTACCGGCTTGACCAGCAGTAAACCGATTACGGGCTTTCATGCGGTATATGTAATGTAGGGACAAGACGATGACGGATTCGCTGACTTGTGTTGTTTCGAGTACTTTTTGCATGAAGCGTACAAAGGCGGGAGAAACTGAGAATTGAAGCGACGCTGTCGCGGGGTTACTATGAGGAGTGAAGGAAGAATGCTGCTGAGGGGCGAGACGATTGCGTTTCGTAGGGGAAGAAGTATCGGAAAGGGTGGAGAACCAGAGGTAACACACCATCTCGCAGGTCTTCTCTGCTATGAAATGGGACGACCGCTGATGCGAGCTGCCGAACCAGTCGAGTAGCGGAGGAGAGGGGGGAGTTGGTTGCTGTTGAGAGGGGAAGTCGTCGTGAGTTTGGGGAGGCTGCGGGGGTGGTAGGTGGTCGAGAGAATGGAGTGGAGGGACGCGGCTGGAGGAAGGCGCAAAGATGCAGAGCCGTAGTTGTGCCATTGCGCAGAGTCGTCTGTCTGGGGCGGGGTGACTTTGGGGAAGGTGTGAGAGCAATTAGGACGAATGGGACGCGACTTACTTGGAGAAAAACGCGAGCATTGCCTGTCCAGATGTGTAATTGGAGGCAATACTGTGTGCAGCTGTGGTTGGGGACACACGACGCGTCTTTGAGGAAGAGAAGAATGCGGAGGTGTGAGGGGCGCCTGGTTCTTGGAGGTGCGCCAGGAGGACCACGTCGAGACGAGCTCGATTGGTAGCGGGTGGAGAGCAGCGTTCATGGGGTAAGACGAAGGGGTATGAGGGAGAGAAGGGGGAGTGTAGAGAGCCATGATATGTTATGGCGGGATATGTCAGGAAGGAAGATGAAAGGAGAGCGGAGAAGGAGTCGCATATTTTAAAAGTGAACGGGGATGATTGGAGAGTTCGGGGTCGGTAAGGCAAAAAATACGAGCATGGCTGGAATGGACCGCTTAGAGACAAACAGGGGAAGCTGCGCGAACAAGAAAGAAAGTTGGCTTAACAGCGCTTAACCTTGCCCTAACATTCGCGCCACCGTGCCCTTCACCTTTCCGCTTCCTTTTCCGCTTCTTTTTTTTTATCTTAAATTTATCGTTTCCACATATTTGCCACATCCATTTCCGAATTCCCTTTCTCCCCATTTTTCCTCCCGGTTTCCCCGGCCATCCCGCCGAATGCCCACGGCTTCGCGGCATCTCCTCATCCCCAGGGATTCCCCATAATCTTTCCTCGTCTGCCTTCCATTCGCAGTACTCTCTTCTCACCCTTGTCCTCCCACGGCCCATAACAGGTCACTCCAGTCTTCCCGCGCGTGCTCTGTCCCCGGCCTCGTTTTCGTTCTCCGCCACCGCGCCGTGTGGGATTACCATCTTTTTTTTTTGTTTGCATTTTTTTTTGTTTTCGCCTCGTTACTTGACCGCCAATTTTCGGTTCCTTTAACATGACCGGTTGTGGCGAATCTTTAGCGCATCTTGTTGCTGCCACAATCGTCTTCTTTCAATCATCCGTGGTTCGCCTCCTGTCGTAACTCGCTTACTTCCTGATATGTCGTGTCGCCCGGTATGTACTCCTGTGCACGCTGCACGGCCCCCTCCATCGGTCAACCTCTGTTCACCTTTCCAAACTCACCTCCTGTTTTACATCGGATCCCATTCTCGTCATGCTATCGCCATTTATTTTCTCTGAAATTTTCACCGCCCCAACGAGCCCGTCGCTTTCGCCTCGACCAGCCCCACATCGGCCATTGTGCCACATCGGCCATAGTGCCGCACTAACGGTCGACGAGCGGTCGACGAATAATCCGCGCGGCTTAATAATCTTCTGTGCCTCGTGGCTACCATTGCGGCTAAATGTCCTGTCTCTGACTACCACTTCCTTATTTGTACAAGCACTTGCCATAAACAATCGTCAGTTTTGTGTGGCAGTTCCCAACTCCGCAAAGTGGCGCGACAAAAAGCTCTTGCTCTCGCTCCGGCCCTGTGACAATCTATCGGGACGACTCGCGGACGAAACGACGATGCCGACGACGCTGAGTCGGTTCATCTTAGGCCAAGACGACGACCTATCGGAGGTTTCGGGTGGACCTTCCTTCCAGCGCTACATCACTGACTGTTTGTGATTGCGCAGAGTGTGAATCACTTGCTCTAACCGTCATACCAACCAGATCTTACTCCTCCCGTTTGCGCTGATCCCACCTTCCAGCGGCGAGCGCTGGAATGTAACCTCGCCTCGCTTCTACGAACAACTTGTTCGTTCTGATACATCCATCCGTGCCACCCTTAGTTGGATCATTCCCATCATTCTTCCTCACCGTCGGATGCTGTGTGGCTATTGCAACAACTCGTGTCATCGCCTGTGTCTGTAAGTTCAATTCAACTACTTTGTCGAACCGTCTGATACCGCAGTCGCCCATATTGCTGTTCATCGTACCCTGTTCCATCCATCTATCCATAGCACGTAAGTTCCCTTGTTCCTTCATCTCAACGCGTGACCTTCCAGACCTCGACCTCCCCGTGTCAGCACTTGTGGCGCCGAACACTCAGCGTGTCACGTCCGTTTTCATCGTCGTCGGCCACCCGGGAAGACAACGTCTTTCCCCTTATATCAGATTGATCATCTGCGATACAAAGCGGTTTTGACACTCACGCGAATTCATGCGTTTCTCATCAGCATTTACCGGCCTCTTACCGTAAAGGTTTGAGCTGTATATACAAGCGTCGGCGTCATCGGCATCCGACTCTGCCGAACTCCGGAGTTGCTAACCTGTCCCGGACGGTCCAGTCAATGCTTTGATACAGGGTTCTTCTCTACAGCTGCCTCATTCGCCACATCTACGTTATGCATGACCAGATGAACATTTTCGTGCAATCTTCGCTATGCTGCGAACTGATCATGGCGTGCGTAAAGTTATGCAAATATCTCATCTTTGAGGACAGAGTCCCGCGCGGCAGACATCACATGATTCCGAAGAGTGCTACAGCGGCGTTTTCCGCTCAAACGGAAAGTGCCTTCACGCCGTGTCGTAATCCTTAATTGACTTACCGATTCACTTACTCGCGAGCGTGGTTTGCCTAGTTTCACGCTTCTGGGGAACATTCCACGGCACGCTGTGCTGTCTTGCTTCTTCGAACAATGGGCCGCGCGCCGTTGATACCGCTGTTGCATTCGCAGGCACATGGAACCACACATTCCACGGACTGTCCCCGCAGCTGCTACTACGTACTTCCCGGCTGTAGTATCCATACGCAATGGCATCGTGTTCCACGTCTCAAATGCAGCCTATTCCGTCCATTTTTCCATCAAATGCTCCGCACTGCCTATCTCGGCGAAGCGGTTCAGAGCTACTGGTATTCCCTGTCAACCACCTTGCGAGTCGAGGCACCTTCCGTATACACGTATCCTATTTCGGGCGGACGTCTGAGCTCGGAGCATGCGGATACGGTCCACACCCCAGTATTCGTGCTCCGTGCAGCTGGATCATATCTCGAACGACAAAAAAGCTTGTCGCAATGCCACAAGGCACGTCTTACACACACGCGTCTCCTTCTGGATGTATGGTCCCCGCCGCGCGGGCTCCTCTAGACTTTGCATTAGGATGACATCTTCATCTTGAGATCGTGCCTGCGGCGAGCTTTCATAAACGTTGTGTGAACTGATTCAAATCAACTGATCTTCAGAATTCAAGCGCCACGAAAATGATCCGGATTTATGCTACGGCTTGCCTGTCCCACCTCCAAACTATAGTTACCGATCATTCCGATAAAAGTGTAAATCTGGAATTGGCAAAAGGTGCACAATGTAGGAAAATTCACCGGATAAAGGTCCCCGAGTACCAGGACGGCGTGTAGGTACCTCCTCCTGTAGTACTGTATTAGCGGTTATAGTAGTGGCACTTGGCGCCACAACACGCCACGTATAACTTGGAATTTTCACTTGTGGAGTAATCACGCTCAGCGTGCGCAGAAAGTGAAGCACATACGCATGCATGAGTTAGTAAAGTAATCTGATATCTTCCTTGCTACGGACGTAAATGACGTAACCTGACACCGAAACATACCCCAACCAAAAAAACGGAAGACTGTTTCGGCACCGGGCCGGGAGCCTCGCTAACACCGGCGGTATTGTCGAAACCCTCGTGCATGGTCAGAACCGCCGGAATGTTGCGCCTGAAAGAAGGTGCAGCACTAACATCACACTAGTTACATTAGCTAAATTATCTCGACTTATCGAGAACGCACCGATATGTCCCATCGAACAACAACTCTCATCAGATCTTCGGTCGTTTCTGCGGTAGATTGTCTCCAGGACGTGGACGCCACAGATGACGATACGATACTGCGGGAAATGCAGGTCAGGAGACCTGCGGAAATTGGCATCTCAACGCGGCTGGAGCACTGCTAGCTCGCCCGCATACACCGCGTGTGGGTGCCACTCACGACATCTTCTGTGGCCACCTGCGCACCTTACCATACGAGTTCTGCTTCGTGGGACTTACCCCACTGCCATTGTCTGAGACGACGCAGCCGCATGTGGCATCACTGAGACTGCGTAGCTCCTATCGGATTGCGGAATAATTGGATTAGTTTGATAGCAATATCCACTGTGACAAACAAAGTACAGACCCGGGGTTTGCACAGCTCCCGCGCAGATGGGTGCTCGGAGGCGGTGGACCTCCGACAGAGAAATCATAGATCGCCTGTTTGGGATCATTGATAAGTGATGTATCTGGGGAACGAAAGCAAATAAATGGGGAGTTGGAAACGACAAGCCTCACCGTCTAGACGCGTCGGATGGATGGATCCATGGCCTCGTCGGAACGCTCAAGAGACCATGGACAGGAACTGATGCGGAAGAGATGTGTTCGACGCCGCGCAATCTATTCGCGTACATGGTTGAACAGCTCCGGGAACGACCAGACAAAACCGATGGTTGATGTGGAAAGTTGCTATTTGGCATCCCATAAGACAAGGAAAGGGTTTCAGATCACAAGTAACCAGATGTGGCTCCAGGCTCCGAGAAGTGGCAGTCGAGCTAGCACGTTTCAATTGGCGGACGGCGTGCGTAAGTGCTGAAAAAAGGGGACCCTCCTGTAGGCGTTAGATTGGGCCAATCTAATCGACTCCAGAGGCCAGGCAATAACCTGCGAAATTGAGATGAGACGGAGGAACTACAAGGAGATTACCTCTACTGGGTAAATACCTCATATTCGCCACGGTGCATTCTCAGGAGACATCACGTATATGCAATACTGCAATATCTGCAGCAGATGGCTGAAGTCGAAGCTTGTGAGGTTGGCGAACATGCTTGTCACCTACCATGAACGTTCGATAGCGTGACGCGTCACACTATCTTCGGTGTGTCACGGTCGTCGTCGCTGTCTGTTGCCTCATCCTCGCTACCACCGTCGACATAGGGCGTTGTCCCCTCCCACTCCTCCTCACGATCGTCTGTCTTTATCTCAATCAGGGTCTTCCGCTTGATTCTCGCTCACTCTCTTGAACCGTCTCTTATTCGCCGACCATGGGGATCCAGTTTGGGTCTTTCAACGGCATCTGCGAGACCGCCGCGCTTGTCATTTGCCCGCTCATCGGTTCAGAACAAGGCATAGAGCCATCGTGCTACAGCAGAAATGTGGAGATTTCGGGCACGCTTATCTTTCAGCCTTGTGAGTCTTCGTTGGCGGCTCGTTCGCGTCATTCGACTCACCTTCCTCGTCGCTGTCAGCAACATGTTTTGTTCATATCGTTGCGATCATCATGACGGCTATTATGATCTTTCATATTCGAAGTAAATATACGGCAGTTGGTACGTTTGAATTTTCGTCCGGTGTAATTTAATTGTTCTCACGTATGGCCTTGCAGGCCGCAAGGAGATCCTTATGTTTTTTACCTATACGCAATCATAGAACTATTGGCTATTTTCCTTGACTCCGGTATCATTCCTACAGCGAACGTCAGCTATCCGGTAAGCTCACATCTGCATTATTATTTTGGTCGTTAAATGTACGGTCTCTGCAGTGGTTTGCCGCGGTATATACAGGATTTGTAGCAGCAGCGTACTGCTGTCTACTCATAAATGGCTTCGTAGGCTTCCAATTTGCTGAGGATGGGACGCCGCTATCTCTTTGGGTGCGTCATTCATCTCAGGGACACCGCGCCAATAACTCAACGTGCTGCAGCTTCTTCGTATAACAACGTTGGTAGTCTTCGGAGTGTGCTTCTTCGTTGCCATTGCGACATTCAAGAAGGTGGCCAGCTTCGACTACGCGAAACCCATCGGACTGTGGATCGTCTATATTCTTTGGCCGCTCGTCTGCACTGTGATATATGTGGTGTCCCAGCTTGTTCTCGTGTTCCGCACACTCGAAGATCGGTGGCCTATTGGCGACATCATATTCGGCGCGGCGTTCTTCACCGTTGCGCAAGTCGTGCTGTTCGCGTTTAGCGTCACTATATGCGATGCGATCAAGCACTATATCGATGGGCTATTCTTCTTCACCCTATGCATGCTTCTGAGCGTGATGATGGTGTACAAGTACTGGGACAGTATCACGGTATGGCTGTTTTTTCTCGTTCAATCGTGTCCTCACCGTTGCTTGGATAGCGCGAGGACCTGGAGTTCTCCGTCGGGTCAAAGGCCACTGTCTGGGAAGTGAAGGATCCGCTACTCGCTGGAGGGGCAGACTATGGAGAGGAAGACAACGTGAGCAACTACCACGGCGGCGTGGCCGCCAGTCTCGTTGGTGGAGTCAGTGGCAAGCAGCTGTATCAGGGAGGGGGCAAGGGGGCCGTGCATACCCACCACCGATGGAGAGATTTTGATCATTTGGGAAACTGGTGACTACGGACATTTACACATATCATCTTGTTCTGCTCTGGACTTATTCCCTAATATGACGTGTACGAGTTGGGTATTCTTTCTTGCAAACATTCAAAACATTTCATTTAAACTTTAAATGGATTATGGCCAACTTGCTCACACAGAATATGCCCAAAATAAGAAATTATAGAAAACACCATTTATTGCCAAACTACATTGAAAACTGTATCTAAGCCAAATGTACTGAAGCTTCTCGGTAAAGGGAAGGTTTTTCCAAAAATTGCTGAAAGCCGAAGCTAACAGACGTGTTCGGATGTGTAATTTGCAATCAGCAAAAGACTGCGCCTCGGTAAAGACCTCACTGGCGACAGTACGTGCCCGAGCACAAGAATGGGAATCTCTCACTTCAGTCAGCCCCTTATATACCCTCTCAAGTTTAGGGCAGGCTACACCCGCGTCAATAAATGGCCCCATCGGCCCGTGCTTCCGGTGGCTGGCAATTCCGCGAACTTATGATGTCTACATAGAAATCTACCCAACGATATCTACAGAGCGCAAGATTGGCGACATCTAGGCTTGAAGTGCTCTATATGACAAAACAATCACTGCCCAAAACGACAACCCATCCCCATGCGTGCAATTTTCTCTACTTCTGGTTCTGTCAGACCAAGCCCAAGAGGAGGTTCTGCCATCAACAGGGCGTATTCACCAAGCAATGAATTGCGGAAGGGGAGGATGTCATCCGTCTGAGTGGCGTAATATTTAAGCATGGACGTCTGTGCCAGAACACGGAAGCACTCACGCAAACAACGATGGGATGGTCGTGACCCAAATAATATCGGATGTGGTGATCATCTAGAGTAGGGACAGTCTTGCAAAGAAGGTTCGACGATAAACAAATCTCGATGCACATTTCCTTGGTGTGCACAATTTTCTTGGCCGCTTCGTCCAGGAAGGTCGCATGGCCAAGACGGTCGGGCTCATAGGAAAGCAGCTGGAGAGTCTCGGCCGCTGGACAATCCTCAGTCTACGAAGATTTAGAATATCTAGGTTGCATCTATATATGACTGTTCTACGGACCTCAGCTATGTGGAGTGTGATGCCCAAGCCCGCTTCCTTCGCGGTCCGAAATTGCTGTGCGAACTCGTCCATGTTTCCTGCCTGTGCACAGTTCGAGTAAGAATCAGCAGAGGTCGTGAAGGGGAATATAGAACTACCTTCGGGTCGCCGCAGAGATCTATGCCAACCACCCTTCGTCCGCCTTTCTTCAAATATATCGCATGTTCCACACATTCCATGGACACTGCCGGACTCATTCTCCGATCGAGGCTCACGATCAGAGCAGCCTGTTCGCGAGGGTATTTCTCAACTTCATCTAGCACAACCTCCAGATATCGTAGGCGATTCATAGATGGCGTCTCACGCGGTGTCGTACGCAGCTCTAGATATGCAGCCTGGGGATAGCCATCCGAGCAGGATAGGAAATGGCCCAGCACAGCATGCGCAGCTCGTCTAAGGGCGTCGGGCGTGGATGTCAAGGCATATATCGCTGGGAATAGCGCAAAAAATTGGTGTATCTCGCCGAGCACGACCCCGCGCTGAAGCTGCTCGACACCCGTTCGAACTAGATCGGGGAGCGCGACGTCATGCGCAGGATTCGAGATATTCTCTGCGAGAAATTCGTATGCGAGTTCTCGAAGAACGGGGAGGGGAATCGAGCCGTTCAGATGAGCATGAAGCTCGGCTTTTGGAAGCCTCTGCAAAAACTCCACTTGCGACGCAGAGAGACTATTGAGAGCATCCGCTGCAAAGCCCGCTATAGTGTGGGCCATCGGGAATAGGATCACAATACCTGAGAATTGATTGTATAAAACTGCCCACGCGCGGTTGAGGTTGAGTCGGATGACTCGACAGCAGGTGGTATTATATCATCTGCTCGGGTGTAACGTACCGGGCGTGCAGAAGGCCTCCTTTCGAGATTTCAACCCAGGCTCGAGAGCAAACGGCAGAGACTCCGAGCAAGCTGCAACTCGGAGCCAAGGACTTTAGCCTGTATTGTCACGTGACTCGCACGCGCGTAACGCGATCTGAGTCTGACTGAGCCTGCAAGGCTCAAGCTAGCCCCAGACTTCGACCATGATAGGACCAAGTGTCCCCGCTGATCTGCTACACTCGAATAACGACTCAACAGAGGATGAAATTGGCGCAGTGTCTCCGACTGTAATTGGTCCTCAAATCCCTTCAAGCGGCCCTCAACCCGAGGTTAGCAAACCTGATGAGGAGGAAGACGAAGACGACTACGTACCTGAACTTCCTCCAGATCTTGTAGCTGCACGGGCAGCAGGCTCTAGCTCCACACATGGCTACAGCTCTCATAAGGTTATCGGTCCTACACTGCCTTCTGACATCCGACGGCAATACGAAGAGGACGAGGACGATGACTATGGACCGAGGCCACTTCCTGCAGGTGTTGTTCTGGAGGAGCGAGATGGCGTGCAGGAGTTCTTAGAAAAAGAGGAGATGCGCAGGAAAAGAGTGGAGGTATGTATTGACTTTGTGCGCTGCCCAATGTCGCCGTTGAATTGTGACGGCGGGCCATTCGTATGTAATTGTGGACAGCTGCAGTGCGTGCTTCCTGCCTAGTAGCCTGTGTGTCGCATGGGGGAGGTCGTCACTCCCCCTCGTTGAGCATTCAGACTTATCTAGTTGCAGGTTCTGTCGTCCGCCGGAATCGATTCATTGCACTTGTCGGCCTTTGGGATTTTATTCATATATGACAGCCCCGTTACTGGAAGCTGAATCCTCATCCACTTTCTGTAGGAAGCTGCCAAACCCAAGCCCCTTAAACGCGAAGAGTGGATGCTCGTGCCTCCAACGTCATCCGACCTGCTTAGCTGTAAGTCACTCGCGTCATCCTCCACGAGCCACGAGTACAATTGCTTCTGTCTCCGGTTGCTAACGCGCTTTCTGATACATGTAGCGATCGACCCGACGAAACTCACGCGTCCGCGGCAGTTTGCACGCAGCGCAGCTCCTGTGCGAGACGCTGATAACTCGCTCTGGACGGAGACACCAGCCGAGAGGCAGCAGCGGATCGCAGACGAGGTCGCAGGAAAGCGGCGTCGTGCTGCAGACGTGGGTGCAGACAATGAAGACGATCGGATCGCACGAAAACGGCGGCGGCACGAAGAGGAGATTAGAAGAGGTGTCGAGGAACACACGGTCGGCGTCATACTCTTTAGTTCTTGTCCTGCAGACATTCACACCTGTCTTTTTACAGAAGAAAACGCGGGGGACAACCTTGATTGACCAACATGCGAGAACGACTTCGGCGCTGGAAGAAGAGAAACAGCGCAAAGGCGGAAAGGAGGAGCCTCCGGCAATCTGGGATCATACCAGAGACATGGCACTGTCGGGACGGCTAGTGGATGACAAGACACGCGACAAGTTCATCAAGGAAGCGAAAGGGTTGGGAGATCGGTTTGGTTCCGGCAAGAGCGGAGGGTTCTTATGACTTATGACCTCCGAGGACATCGAGCTGTGCTGCTGCTGTACGCCCGTCAGAAGTTGCTGATGTACTCTCATGTTCATGACGCTATTTATTACAGCAACTTCGCGCGGGATGTTCACACCTCTGCATCAGGCGCCACTCTATCACCGTTCGACATGCAAGACGCTTCCTACAACGCTCATTCGAACCAATAATCGTCATGACTGCAAGACTGCGTGATAGTTCCGGCACACACTGATGGAAGAGAAGATGCGGGATGAGGTACATCCGGATACCCGTGTTGGCCAACAAAGACCTGGTGACATTGGATGAGGTGCACAGAGTCCGTCAGGACGCAGTTTCATCTTTTATGATAGAACTTGCGGCGAGTGTCTGTGGAATAAATTCCATGGTGTATCCACTCCCGCTCGTTGCGCTGTACACGAACTTCGCAAAGTGGGATCGATGTGATTGCATATGTATTATGTGGAAGGATTTAGTGTATGTTTTATGTGCATATGATTTCAAGAGAAAGTCGAAACATGCGGAATGCGATCGGTGTTGAGCTCGGACCGAAGGCATCTGGGGTAACCGGCCGGATGTTTATATCGTTCGTCCCGCTTGACCTCAGCTTCGTCCAGCTCTCCAAACCTCTTCGCATTCTCATCTGCATCTAGTTGCGATATCAAACATGTCAGATCGTCTCGCACAGGTTGCTGGCCACATTTCCAACTCTCACAGCCGCGGACTTTTGGCAGGTGAAGTCGCTATCGTCACCGGTGAGTAGACGCCCATAGGACCCACAACAGTTCTCCAAGTATACTTAATCCTATCAACTTCTCGTCTTCTCTCCGTGATATCCAGGTGCCGCTCAGGTGTGGAATACGTTATGCCGCGTCTACGTCTCTCTCATCGGTTCTGATTCGCACAGGGCATTGGCCGTAGCACCGCTCTGCTGTTTGCCAAGGAGGGCGCAAAGGTCGTCGTCTCCGAGTACGTAGAATCTCTTGCTCAGCTTGCTGTCTGACATTATCCTATGCAATTACTAATTGCGTACAGTCTTGATGAGCAGAAGGCCCAGCTGGTCGTTGATGAAATTCACAAGGCGGGTGGTGACGCCATCGCGGTCGGCGGCGACGTCGGCGCAGACGACTTCCCCGAGAAAGTAATCGGCGCAACTATCAAGTACTTTTCGTGGTCCCTGTCTTTCCTCGCTTTGCTAAATCTTCCCAAGGAAATACGGCAAGATCAACCACATTGTTAACAACGCAGGTTTCACATATGACCGCATGCTGCACACGACTCCTGATGATGCGTTTGACATCATCCTAAGGGTACACGTCCGTGCACCATTTAGGCTCATCCGGGCGGCCGCGCCATACATGCGTATCAAGGTAGGCAGTCACCTGGTCACTGTCACCTGTTCACCGTCGATTTGACTCATCGGTGTCGTGTCTATATGCCCACAGGGAAACACTGAGAACCGCTCCGTCATTAATGTCTCCTCCACGTCTGGACTGCACGGAAACGTCGGCCAAGCCAACTACGCTGCGGCCAAAGCGGCTGTGATTGGCTTGACGAAGACCGTCTGCAAGGAGTGGGGGCTCTTTGGCGTCAGGGCCAACACTGTCGCCTTTGGGTTCGTCCAGACACGGTGGGTTCATGCTCAGTTTCTGCCCGTCTTCAGAAAAGCTGACGTGCGTTCCAGGCTGACCGCCGCAAAGGAGGAGGGCGCAACGATCGAGATCGGCGGTAAGAAGGTGGCGCTCGGTATCCCCGGCGGTCGGTCCGCAGCCACGGGCGCGAGTGGCAAGCCCGCCGTAAACCCCTACCCCTCATTCCCCTTGGAAGACCGGCCTCGCCCGACGAGGCCGCTGGTGCCGTACTCTTGTGAGTGCTAGCTCCTTCTGAAACTGTACCTGTGCAGCGCTGATTGTGGGTTAGTTTGGCGTCGCCCCTTGCCTCCTTTGTCTCAGGACATACGCTCGAGGTCACCGGCGGACAAGGCATCTGAAGTGTGGACGTAGTGGGAGAAGTGGTTTGGCACCGCGCAGTCCTTTACGATACATTACACACTATAAAGGATGCATACATTGCACATGGCACCTCCCAGCACCGTGTGACCTGTCGAGGATTACACCTTTCACGTCAGACGATGGACATTGCCACAAAGGAATAGGCCCCGACATGCAAAGACAAATTCGTAAGGATGTCCAATATTATTGGAGCAGACATCACATAAGTAAAAGCGAACGTGAACCGCGAGTGCTGTGGCGAATGAGACATATTAGCTATGAATAGACAAGTCCCGGACTTTGGATGGCGAAGAAGTATGATGCGTGACTACTATGTGAGTATCTCTGTGCATAGGTATCTAAAAGACATAGCAACTGCGAAAACAAATTAAGACGAGACTTCCGGGGAATAAAAAAAGTGAGCGAATCTCCGTTGCAGACAGTGGGAAAAGACAACAAGGACATCGAGCGGCTGGATTTCTGGAGCGGATCCATCAGAACTTCTGCAACCTCGGATCTTCTGCGACGAGAAGCGCGGAACTGACTGGCCAATAGAGACTGGCCAATGGAGAGGGTATTCTCAGTCCCTTTCGTGGCAGGCGTATCGGCGTTGATAATGGCCACCTGTTTCCAGCGTTATAGCATAATTTCCCGGATCTGCAGAAAACGACGACGTTCTTTGAGAGACCTGCCATGAGAGCCATGTGGCGGACACTCACATTGTTACTGATGATCGTACTGTGCGAATTCAAATCGTGTACGCGAGGGAACGGCAGGTACAGATCATCCAATGTGATGTGGGGATTGCGCGAGGGACAAGACAGACGTTCGTTGATGGTACCAAGAAGGAAAAGAGAAAAAGATGAGTTGCGACGGTCATAAATTTGTGAAACAAATGCGACATGAGAGGCCGGCAGGAATTAGAAGGATTGATGAGAAGAAATCGAAGAGGATAGATAATAATAGTTGGACCCGGGTAGGATAGGATACAAGGCTGGTGAGTAGATTGATACACACAACATCGCATAGGTGAGTGAATAAATGATATGAAAAGTCTAGATCAACGCCGCAGTCTGAAGGCTCTGTCGAAGAACAATGCTGAAGAACGGCATAGCCGTAGCCACCATTGAGGTTGAGCATGATGCAAAGAAGGGTGGAAAGAAAGGGGGAGCATGGGTACGGTGATAAAAGAGCTGAACACTCACTCTGCAGAAAACATGCATATAAGTCATGAAATATTCACAAACAAGAAACAGAGATGACCGACCTTCAACTGCAGCCATAACTACTCTCAACATTGCTGTATCCGTTGCGGTTGTAACACTTCACATCAACGATCAGTAAGAGCAAACGACGATCAATGGTCCGTCCTGAAAACATCGAACAGCATTGATCTCTCTGACGTGATGACGCACTGAATGTAAATCTCCCGCTCTTTCGCATTGGCCTTCTGCGCAAGTCTTGCGAAACGCTTTTTGAAATATTCCCGCCCAGAGCGAGCATCATTACTCTCGCCATCATAATCCTTCAAGAAACCTTAGCACGAAAATGACAGTGAAGCTGGTTGTACGTACTGGGAAGAAGTTCTTGATCTCAGAATGTTCGACCTTCCGCTCAAACAAATCGTTCTTGTTCAGGAATAGGATCTAACCAGATATATGAGCACAGAATCCACAACGGGAGAGGACAAAACTCACAATCGACGTCTGCTTAAACCATTGAGAATGACAGATTGAATCCCAAATCGTCATCGCGTCTTGCATTTGGTTCTGATCACCATTGAGTCGAACATCGCATTGCTTCGAAATGTCGGACCAGATATACGTACCGCATCTTTATCCTCAACCAGACACTGGTCGTAGCCACTTAAGCTCACCAGGAATAATATACTTGTGACATCCTGGAAACAGTGAATCCACTTCCTACGTTCGCTCTTTTGGCCACCGACGTCGACCATAAGCATCTCATGGTCGCGGAGCGAAAACACCGTCTCTGTGATTCCAATAGTGCGGGCACGAGCATGAACAATGTCTTGCTCATTAGGAGTGTAAGAAGGTTCAAATAACCGGTCAAGATCCGCGAAGTAGTAGCTGAGACTGTAGAGAGAACTCAGCAACGACACGGATACTCGAACTGACGACGAACTTTTCTGGTAGAGCGGCCTCGTTACCTCTGCCATATGCGATCTGTATGTTCGGATCCTCCCACAGTCGTTTCAGTGGTTCGTGGTAATCCTCAGGGAAAGGCTCGCCATCCTTGAGATCCGTGGCATCCTCAATCAGCTGGATGTAGGGTCTGTTCTCCTCCGAGACCTCCAGCTCCATATCTTCCATGGCGTCGATAACATACTTCAGCCCATGCGTAAGGTTGTTGAAGACGAGCTGACGATATGATTCGACCTCTTGTGAGGAGAAGGGAACGCGATGGATCAGGCGCATTTGCTTGAGGATGGTCGACTTTCCTGAATCACCGGAACCGAGAAGAAGCACCTATGTGGATCGTCGTTAGTACTTAGGGTCGCATTGCGGCGAGAATGACGATGTGCAATCGACCTTGACTTGTTTAGACAATTTCGCTTTGGCCTAAGAAAGACATCAGCCGGCGCATACGAACAACGCCAGAATAAACCGACCTCCTTAAGGCTCTTCTCGGCCTCCCTATGCATTCTCTTGTCCTCCTCGCTGACCTCCACAACTCCCGAAGACATACACGCACCCATTGTAAATTATACAGAGGGGGAAAAGAGGAAAGAGCGGAGCGTGTGGAAAGAAGAGCGTGCGCGAGCTACTGAGCAAGAGCGGACCTGAGAAGATCAATGGATCACGACCTGAGCTGTGATGAAGATGTCAGCTGGTCGCCAGTGATAGCAAAGTTATGATGCGGACACACTGAAAGGACCTGGGCACGGTGAAGATACTGCAAAGAGAAATATGGATGGAAGAAAGAGAAAGAAAGAGCGGTGAATGAGCAGGAGCAACCGCTTGTGAGATCGTTCCGGTCGGAGTCGCGCGCTTGCATATTTAATTTTTTGTTACGTCCTTTGCCGCCGATCGGAGTTTCAATATTAGTTATTTATCGTCAATCGCGGAGTATGAGATGGGAATTTACACTAGTGATTGAACTTACAGTAATTATATCTTGATTATATCTACGGCTTTCTGTCGCACTTGGACAGTACCGACATTGCAATATTGTGTGCATCACCGACCCTTGTACGCGAACGGTCGCCGTACATCCGCTTAAAAGCTCATTCGCATCAGGGACAATTAGTCCTCACATCTGTCTTCAGGAACCCTCTTCATTGCAGTATCACCTGGTACCGCAGGACGGCGTCGCGCCTCCTACAGCCCGCAAGTGGTCGCTGCGTAAAATCTGTTCTTCCGCGCCCACTCTGGTCGTACACGACATTCACCGAGAGCCCAGTGCAAGTCCAGTACATCCAATTTATGAATCAGTGCAATGGTGCCTAAGCGCTCATCCGTGGACCAAAGGCCATCATGGCAACGACGTCTGCCTGCGCCGAGCTCGTTTCACCTCAAGGTGACAACGAGCATAAGCACAAGTACGTCCACCGCGAATCAGCGCCCGAAGTTCTACGGCATCATTTCCTGGCCGACGCCACGACGACGAGCTCATGAAATGGATTTACATCTCATCGACGGTCTTTACGTAGCACTGGATTCAATTGCCTGGCAGGCTTATTGGACTGTTTTTGTTGCCGCAACATGCAGAAGCGTTGTGGCCACAAACAACTGCGCGTCTCATTGTTGGTCTTTGCAATCCGGTGGACCAGTATTTACACCTTCGGTCCGGCCCCGCCACGAAATGGGTTGCGGATAGAATATTGTACAGCACATTGGAACAAGAGCAAAGGGTGCTCACAGATGTACAGGGGTGGCACGGCGAAGTACGGATATACTCTAGAGTATAACTCGGATATAACGTACTGAGCCGGGAAAGACAAGTCAGAATTCAAAAACCACCTTCACTATACAGACATCGACATTCCTCCACCAACCCCGCTGATAACATTCACCCCTCTGAGCATTTCGGTGGATGCCTTGATGAGAGCTACGGGACCGGGGATGTGGATTAGTGTTCGCTTTCTGGTAGGTGAAGACGAATGAACATGGTCCGGATGTGGATGGGGGTAAAGCTCAGCTGAAAGAGGCGATGAAGAGTCGGTATTGCGGGATGAAAATGGCATGTGGAATTTTGGGAAGGTATGCGACTCGGAGTACAGGGGTATAGAAATTGGCCCAGAATGGGGGGCAGAAAGTAGGTGGACGGTAGGAGAGTAACATGGCGGCGGACTCGAATCTGATGCTTCGCTGGAACACTTCTCATGTAGATCTTGTCTTAATACAAGAGATGACGAAGAAATGTGTGAACTTGGGATTGGGGGCGCTCCAAGCGGTCGAGTACGAGTAACGGGATGCTCGCCGCCCTCTTCCGGGATTGGCGATGGGGGGGATAACGGGCACACAGCATTGATGATGGAACAAGTAGCAAGATGCTGGGAATCGGGAAGAGATTGAGTGCGACGCAACAAGAGAACATGATCGGGTACAGAGATGTCTGAGGTCGGCGACGCATGGACATCTACCTCGTGATGAACATTATGCCAGCGTTCGACCTCATCTACGGCGACCATAGCGTCGAACCCAGGGGTGGCATCGCGGATGCGATAATGATTGTGAGCACGGACGTGATGCTCGACACTGGAGCTTCGTCTTCGAGATGCGCCGCGAGTGAAGTGCTCCTTCCATTTATCGCCCTCTCTGAGACACTCCTCAGTCGAGGCGAAACAGTCCGGGCAGCATGGACGCAGTGGCACCGTAACCAAACTGGTCGAGGAGGGAGGGATGCGATGCGCCGAAGGTGTCGTGGGTGAATCTCAGGAGACGATGGATCACGATGGACTATGCATGACACCAATGGCTCGTGTGACGTCTCGCATCGGCCTGACAGACGAGACTTGGTAGTAAAGCTACGTTCGTACGATCAACACTTGGATATAGATGATCACCGAGAAACGGACCGGAATCGATAGTTTCAAGACAACCGGCTCATCTTCTAGTTCGGAATCGGAAGGAATCAGAATCTCGCGTTTTTTTTTAGAGAGGTAATGAATAAGATTTGGTGATCAGTCGAGGTATCCTTGAAGTGGGAAGAGGCTCGGGTATAAGGACACATTCTTCCTCGAAGCGCACCCTAGGTTCAATAGGGGAATCGGGGGTCAACGGTGGGGTAGATGCGGGCGCGACGGAGGGCGAGGATGTCGATGTTGAGGGAGGGACTGGGGTCGACATGATGGTAGAGGTCAAGGGGGAAGGGGGGCCATTCTCGAGCAGGCGGCTGTAGGCGGTCACGGAGCTTGCAGACTTGACCTTGACCTTTGCTATTAATTATATAAAGCTTCCTTTTCGAGGCTAGTTGTCGATCACACGATCAAACCACGTGACGCCACCGGTATTGTTTGCGGTCCCGCGCCACACGACGGAGGAAACTCTACTAAGTACCACTAGTACTACATCGTATCGCATCGCCTCCTTGACGCAATCGTATGCATACATTACGTTCAAGCTACATAAATGTATTTGTTCATGTCGTCCTCGTCTCTCCTCAGATATTCCTGCTCCACAAGACCCTGAATCCGCTGCTTGATGGTACTCACATCCGGCACAAAATGATTCTTCACTGCATCTATCGTAGCAGCTTTCAATTGCTCGTAGGACAGCTCCTTTTTAGCCTTCATTACCCGCACAATAGCCGCGTCGAGTGCGTGTTTCCGATCGCCTTCAATAGACGTCTGTGTGCGCTTTGACTCTTCCAACTGCAAGACGCGCGCGTGATGTTAGCGGAGAGAACTTGTGATGAAACAGTTCACGAAACACACCGTCTCCTTTACTTGAATGGAATTAATGTGTACTTGATATCTCGGGTCCGTAAAATCAGCGTTGAAATAGAATATGTCCGTATCGTTGATGTCCTTTCCCGCGGGGTGCTTCCTGAGAACGCGCTTCTTACCGCATGCAAGGCTTTGCAGGGTTCTCCGCAGTTCCGACTCGTCTGTGATGCGACAGATCATTAGAACAGCACACTAACAAAACCATGCATAGTAGACCCACCAAGACCCGTCTGCATTTTGACGTCATTGTACGAGATCTCTTCGCTGTCATTGAACAGTAAGAGGACGACCGCCTGGTACAAGCTAACGGACAGTTCCTTCTCGCCAATCTTGAACTGGGCTTTCAATGTAGCTGTACCGAGAGCATGATCCCAGTCTAGCTTATGCCCCTTATGCTTGTTTTTGTAGAAAGTCGTATACTTCGTCAGGTCATCCTGCATCTGTGTTCGCTGTGAGCAGCCAAGCCGGCCAGAAACATGACGAGAGGACCTACGAAAGGGGGAGATCGACATCGTACTTCCGTGCAGCAAAAGGCCAGAAGCTGCGCTGCAGAACCATCACCGTCAACTTCTGCACGGTGCTAGCATCTCCTACCCGTGAGCGATACTCAGTGTACTCTCGCATAGTCTCCCGGGACAGTGCCAGATCATTGAACATATGATCCCCCATTCCAAATTCAGGATCATATTCTGGTGAGGACGCCAACGTCAGATACAACCGCGGAGATCCATTCGGAAGCGGACGTACGCTCTTTGAGCCGCTTGAGCATAGCTTTCTCGAAATCGTCAGAAGCGGACCTCTCCAGTAGCAGACGCTTCGCCAGCGCACGGTGATAGAATGTCCGGAAGACATCCTTGTCATCGGTGAACCGATATAGCCCAAGAGCAGCGTCGAGTTCAGCCTGAAAATCCTCATCCTTCTTGCCTTTCTGCCCTCTCCGCATCGCCTTGTCGAGATACTTTGCGATCATCTCTGCGGGCTTATTGCGACGCGCCTTGAAACCAGTTTGGAAGGCATCGATGAGCGCATAACTAAACTCTTTGTTAGGCTTCTTCTTTGGTGTATCGTTGAGAGCAGGTGGCAGAGCAGAAGTAGATGGTAAGGAAGGAGATGCAAGCGACTTCGAAGCATCAGTACGGAAATCGGCCACATCGTCGACAAAAGCAGTGGAAACAAGCTGGTCTGCGAATGCCTTGAAGTCGAGGAGCCTGTAGACCATTTCATCGTCATGTTCGACATCTTTGACAATGTTCTTGACGGTGTTCTGACAGTTCTATGTCAGCGCCACACCTTGTTGAGAAATGCAGAGATCCCACCTGAATATGGTTCTTGAATGTCTCTCTAAGGACCTGCAGGCCGTCCACCCTAGCGAATAACATGTACATTTTGGCGAGACTGGCATCATTCTTTGCATTCATGAGAGGACCCAGCGCTGTGAGTGCAAATTGTGAGCTAGAAACACCGACAGTGATCAAGAACCGAAGAATACATACCCTCCTTTGCCAACCAATCCAACCGGCCCTTCAGCAGAGCTCTATCTGTAGTATCAATTACAACACTCCAGCTTTGTTGGGGTAGCGCGTCCTTCGCCCTTTGAATTTCTTCTGTCCTGCGGGCTTCACAATGACTCAAGAATCCTCTCGCATTATCCTTTAAGGCCTCAGCACGTGCCGTAGACTCCTCTGTGTAGAAAGAGTGGGTCAGATCAATAAAGTGGGTCTCAAAAAGCACAGTGTATTGTCCATGTGTGATCAAGTGGTCGATAAGAATTGGTATTATGTCCCTCAATTCATGTGGCAACCTGAATTAAAATAAGAATGAGTAAGGCCCATCGAAATTCTCAGGGGAGTTTTACCGGTTAATCCGTTCCCATTCAATCCAGTCTTGTATCCCGGTCTGCATTTTTTGGACAATCTGTGGCGTCTTGAAGAAGCGCTCAGAAAACAGCATATAAGACAGATGGCTGCATCGTGTCATCAGCAGATGAGATTTAACGAAAAAACTATACTAACCGTATGCTTGGGCAAGTCCTTGCGATGAAACACAAAAAATCCGTCAAGGTATGTTAGAATTGATTGCAGGAATCCCTGACGATTCATGAGATAAGTTCTTGTGAAAACAACTCACATATAATAGCCTACCACTTGTTTCTCGAACCATGCACAAGATTCGATAAAAGGTATCAACCACGAAACACTCCCTCTCCCGTCCCTGAGAAGACTACTCGCTAGAGCACCGACACATTTCTCGAGTTCCAGCTTGACGTTCTCATACAGGCCTTCGCCCTTGCCATGATCGCATACAACAGACTTGCACGTGCGATAGATTTGCTCATAGGTCGCGGGCAACTTATCGTCCCCGTCTTTGGTTAAAAGTACTCTGACACATCTTCTCACGAGCGCGAAGTCAGAATCGCCCCGACTCTCCACGGCTGGCTTAACTAGTAAGTGCAAGAAGTTGAGGAAGTCGAATCCATGCTGGAATAGACAGCGACAATTGACTCACTCGGAAGTCCGAGGACTCTCACAATGAGGCCTCTGCTATCGGGGCGTCGGCCACCGGAGGTCGCTCGAGACCTAGAAGCAGAAGCAGAGTCAGAGCCGGCGTCCAAACGTGCAATCTTGCGTGGAGGAGATGCCGACCCGGGCTCTGTGACACTGATCGCAGACGAGGGAAGGGCTGTGAAAGCAGAAGACACCTTTGGAAGGGTCAAGAGCGTGAAGACATCGGTCATGATGAAGCTGAAGTCTTTGCAGTTGGTCGTAGAGAAGTAGGTTGTTCAGACCCAATTTGGTCTGGGAGTATGAACGTCGGTTTACAAGATTAGATAAGATCAAAGATCTATCTGAACAGGTGGGCGCAACATTCATCCATCATAAGTGGCGTGTAGACATGCCCTGCTCGGGAGGCCATGAATTGGAAGAATTGGATGACTTTGCATGGCCAACTACATATCTCACATCACACTGGGGGACGACCTCTATCTACCCACACGACAATGACTTGCAGCCACGCCAGACCGCCGCCGTTCCGGCTGATGTATATCTAAATGGTATGGTCGACCTTCAACATCGTGAAGCGGTGGCAGCACTTGAGCTGCTTACAAAATTGGGTGGCCACATTCAGGCCCATCACCATTCAGGACGTGTTGCCGAACAGCATAGGGATTCACAGATCATATGTGCGAGGAAGACTCGTTTATCCAGGTTCGTCTTCAAATGAGTCTGACTCGTCCAACATAGATCGCAAAACGGTAGAGATCTGTGCATGCAAGTTTTCTGCCTCGAGATGAATAATGATGATATGTAGGGTCGGAAATCACGCACTGGCACGATATACAGCTCGAGCATAGTCCTCGTTGGCTTGTATCATTTCCTCCTCTAGAGTTTGCAGCCGTTTGGCCTGGAATATATTAATTAGCCAACATCTTTCAAGCAGAACTCATGTAACAATCTTACCTGAACTTCCTCAGCTTCTGGCTCAGGTAAAGACTGGATGAGATATTCAACTTGTTTTGCCTTTACCATGAGATCCGTCATAAGTTCTTTCTTGTTAGCTTTTCAAGCAAGTGTTCGTTCAGTGACAAGTCTAAGAAATATTGCATACACATTTAACCTTCGAAAACGTCCGGCGCGTCGTACTTCTCCGTGTTTCGCTGTTTCGTAATAGGTACCTCTGGGCTTACTTGCATGAAGTTGGAGCGAGAGGTCAAGTAAGCAATACTGCTCGACATGATTGTAAGGAGCTGTGGGACATAGTTCAGCTCATGGATGTCCAGTCGTGACAGATTAAGCACCTGCTGGATCTCATCCTGAAGTTGGGTAATACGGTCCATATGAGATAGTTCCTGCAGCATGACGCTGCCAGAGGTATCGATAAGATGAAACTGAAGCCAGGACCAAGTTTGAACGAGTGTGGCGTGTCTTGGATTCATTAAGTCTCTAGTATCATAAAATAAAATAAAATAAAAATTATGTAATTGAATTTATAAGCAAACTAAGTTATCGCATATTAGTAAGTAACGGAATCTGTTGCAACCTCTCCGTGCTCCTTGTTCACTTACTGTCATTTCTACCAAGCCTATTCTTTACTTCACCCCCAGCACTTACTGAAATACCATGGGAAATGACGGAGGAAGTATACCGGATCGCAGAGATCTTGTCCGCAGCAAGCCAAAGGTTTGTCCTCAGACATATTTCATACGGGCTCTGTTACTGAACTCAGTTTTATTAGGCTGAACAAGCAGACAGAGCCAACCAGACCAGAGCGAGATGGTTCTTCTGTGCCCTGTCAAAGGTGAGTAGGACGCGGATTGGATAGAACTTTCAGACACTAATTGCAGAACTATAGCGTCCGCTGCAGGAGCCTATCGTCTCTTGTGCGTTGGGCAAATTGTACAACAAAGACTCTATTCTGGAGTTCTTATTGGATAGAACTGCATTTGGAGACGGAGAAGAGATTTGTGGTCATATCAGGTCGTTGAAGGTGCGTTATCTTCCCACTGAAAGTAGCGCTAATCATAACGGAGTACGTTGCAGGATGTCAAAACACTCAAGCTGACACTGAATGCTAGCCGAATGTCTGCAGCCTCTGACACAGCTACGGACGTCGCTGCCTTCGTTTGTCCATTGAATTTCAAGGAGATGAACGGATCACAGCCCTTCGTATACCTCTCGACTTGTGGTTGCGTCTTCTCCCAGGCTGGATTGAGGGCAGTTTCGGGTGGTACGACTCCGCCCAATGACAGTGCAGTAGTCGATCTAGACGGCAAGGGAAAAGTGCAGGTGCTAGGTGACTCCACAAAGCAGCTTGACGTCTGCCCACAGTGTGCCATCAAATACGACCGCACAACGGATGTTCTCGTGCTCAACCCTCCTTCCGAACTCGAGAGCAAGATGCGGATAGCAATGGAGCTCCGGCGTGCGTCTGAGCCCGTGAAGACTAAGGGCAAGAAACGGAAAGCGGTCGCCGATGTAGGCGATGGTGATCGGCCATTGTCAAAGCGGAAAGTTCCTTCTCCAACCCCTTCTACGAATCCCAGCATTGCAGCTGCAAGTCGCGCTGTGGCAAACAGTCTGGCGCAGGAGGAGGTAAAGCGTAAAGCAGGGATGAGTGACGCGATTAAGTCACTGTATCGGTCTAAGGAAGGAACGGCGACGAAGGAAACTTTCATGACCATGGGGACTTTTACTAGAGTGCGTGCCCAAATCTCTTTCTCTGCCTTTGAATGAATACTGATGGTCATTCATCTAGTATGCTTAATGGTTGTGGTGTCATAGGTGGACAAAGTCGACATTTGTATCAGTGGGATTATTATGTATCGAGTATATTTATCAGCTTTTCAATTCATTTTCGCAAGGCGTATCCGAAAGCTTTTTGACTTGAGACGTCCGGTTTTGCATAGTTCAGTTCTTGACCGCGAAGGTATTGGGCTGGGTCATGTGATTGTAAATTCAAGTGAAACGTTGAAC
This sequence comes from Grifola frondosa, assembly GCA_001683735.1. Taxonomy (NCBI): domain Eukaryota; kingdom Fungi; phylum Basidiomycota; class Agaricomycetes; order Polyporales; family Grifolaceae; genus Grifola; species Grifola frondosa. The sequence goes on along the minus strand of LUGG01000001.1, from coordinate 604,655 downwards.
GCTGAAGTCGTGCGACCACTTTGCAAGAAACTCCAACGCTCTAGATGTTGAGAGATTTCAACTAGCCTACACGTCTCCCCACTTGATTGTGTCTGCCTGATTCGCCAGTCGAAACGTTGAATACCCTCTCTCATCATCTGTCGTCGTGACATGCTGGCAAGAAGCGGGAGACTCATGAAAAGCCAGGCTTCTCGGTTTCATTCCTCTAGAGCCTCTCGGCTTCTTCAGCGCTGCAAGACTGGATATGGAGTGCTAATGAGGCGATCAGGTCGCCGGCAATATTTCAAGCATGCCAGAGTCCAGCCGGGGGCATTCCTGACAAGAAACCATCATTATATAGTGCGCCTGTTGAATCATACTGCCACGCACCATCCAGATTATTGATTGTGTATGGCCCAGAGAGACTCGCAAATGCATGGAAAGAGACCCCAACTAACTGGTATCCTCTTCCTATCGCTGTGGGTGCTCTCCTCCTCGTAGTCTTGCGATACCAGCACAAGCGCGCTGAGAAAGAAGTTCATGTGGATGAGCATGGTCATGAAGTGGTTCGATTGAAGGGCCCTTGGCATGTATGCATTTTGATTCCGCGCCGTTGTGGTCATTCGACTCATGTCGGTTTATGTTGCGCAGGTACATGTTCTTGGTGCCCTTCCGCTCCGAAATCTATCGCGCCTTTGGGGCTATCTCAACTCTCTCGAGCTGCCTGTCTGGTTCCGTCCACTGGGTATTCGAATTTATGCTCGAATCTTTGGATGCGATCTCGAAGAGATTGACCCGGATGACCTGACACAATATGCAAGCTTAGGCGAATTCTTCTACAGGAAACTGAAAGATGGTGCGCGGCCAACTGCGGATTCAATACTGGTACCTCTTTGCCCGGACGATGTGGGAAGTTTGGCTGACACTATATCACGTTAGGTGAGCCCTGCGGACGGCAAGGTCATACATTTCGGTGTTATAAAGAACGGTCTCGTGGAGCAGGTGAAAGGTAGCACATATTCCTTGGACGCTCTTTTAGGTATCGAGCATCGCAACAATGCTCCGGCCACCTCTGTGGAATTCGTGTTACGGGAGGGCGAGGAAGTCAACCATCGTCACTTCGCGGAAATCAATGGGATAGAATACACTCTGTCAGATTTCCTTGGATCCTCTACCCCAACTAGTAGCGTATCTTCTGGAACAACTACTCCATCGGATACACGATCGGAGTCCCACGCAAGGATATATGGAGATCAGATTGATGCATCTGTGTCGCCAGATATCTCACTGCCAGAAGTTGTTGCCCACGATGCATCCGTAGCTGCGGAGATGGGTATTAAGCACTCTTTGGAGCGCAAGACGAGTTTCAGGAGTGTTATCGGCAAGCCTGGACGCGAACTGTTCTTCATCGTCATCTATCTTGCACCTGGTGACTACCATCGCTTCCACAGTCCAACAGCATGGGTGGTGGAGAAACGACGACATTTCGTAGGTTAGTTGTCTTGATTCATCTCTTCTGTCGCGCGACTCACAATCCAATGCAGGGGACCTATTTTCCGTCTCACCTTGGATGGCGAAGCGATTGGCGAACTTATTCGTTCTCAACGAGCGTGTCGCCTTATTAGGGAGATGGAGACATGGCTTCTTTAGTATGGTTCCGGTTGGTGCAACAAATGTGGGCAGTATCAAAGTCAAATTTGATCAGGTTCGTCTCCTACGTTTTTTTTCCATGATCGTACCGTAATTGTGGCATATCAGGCGCTCCGAACCAATGTTGGCTCCCGACGGTCCACTCCCGCTGGCTCATTCACCGAGGCTGTGTATTCTGCAGCATCACCTATTTTGGGGGGCAACCACTCAAGAAAGCTGAAGAGATGGGCGGATTTTGTTTGGGAAGCACTATTGTCCTCGTCTTCGAGGCGCCAGATGCCTTTGAGTTTGCTGTGACTGCCGGACAGAAAATCAGGGTTGGGGAGAAAGTCGGAGACGTCGGATTATCGAAAGCCAGTTCAGGTTGACGCACAGCTCGTTGATGACCCGCTATGACGACCATTATGACCATATAATTTCCGTGGACAGTGCATCTTAACACCGGATGTGACAATTTGCATCGCTACAAAATATTGCATATCGCATTGCACGTAGTCGTACATCAGCTGGAACGTTGATAAGAGTCCGATAGTTTAAACGAGTCGCAAGACTGCAACAGATTCCACATGTGCTGTCTGGGGAAAGAGGTCAAAACCTCTCAACGATTCCAACACGTACTTCCGGCCTGCCAACTTCTCTTCTGATTTTCTCAAAATCATCCCCACATCGCGTGCCTGAGTATGCACATTGCAGCTCACATAGACCACCGTACTGCACCCGAAGTCAAGCATCTGGTCGATGAATTTTTCGTCCGTTCCCTTCCGTGGTGGGTCAATGATGAGCGCCGTCTTGTCTCTGGGGAAGCCTTGCACAGTCGCAAATATGTTGGACGCATCGCCAGCAAGAAATGTGCATTTATTATCGGGCAGTTGGTTCAATTCAGCATTTCGTGTAGCAGAGCGGATGGAGTCTGCGGACAGTTCTATTCCAGACACTTTCTCGAAATGAGTTGAAAGTGTGATGGCGAATAGACCACTCCCACAGTAAGCGTCAACCAGATGTGTCGGTGGAGATGAGACTGCAGCAGCGGTGTTAGTTTGAGGGAATATGGCATCGTGGACATAGGAGGTCAGAGGGACGAGCACCGAGTTACTGTTTTGGAAGAATGACCCGGCAGTGTATTCGAAGAGCATATCACCCACACGCTCACGTATGGTTCCTTTGTGGTCTGTGATGCAGAGATGTTTCTCGAATGATGAAGAAAGCTCATCGGAGTCGCTGGAGGACGATTTTGTCTCTGGAACAGTAGTCGTAGCAAGGTTGCTCGGCGTAGGGGCTGGAGATTGTAGCGGCGTAATCGCATCATCACTGGATGACGAAATCTCTAGAGAATCTCGTAGAAGTAATGAGACTCCCTTCTTATACGTATAGATATTCCTGACAACAAGCGTCAGCCGGATCACATGAGATGTCATATATAGGATTATGCACTTGATTATATTGTCGCGCAGAGGACCTAGCGCTTTATTGAGCGTGGGAGTGGCTATGGGACACTCCTGCGTTAGTAAGGTCAGAGTTGGGCCTACTCATGCATCTAGACAAACAGAGGACACGAACCTCAATGTCTATAACGTGTCGAGTTCCTATTTTGTTGAATCCAATCTGGAGCCAGTCCGGTTTAGAGCCAGCATCCGCTGAAGGTCGCGAGTGAGGGTTCTGAAACTTTTTCGGAGGTGCCTCGAAGTGGGGAGTGATTTTGGTACGGTATCCATATTGCAAGGGGACGCAATTGTGGGAAGAATGGGAGGGATCGAAGAAGACGGCAAGCCTTAAATGCGAATCAGTATGATTCCTTGTCTACGAAATTCAGACGACGTACTAGAGTAATTATTGTACGCTTTCACTACAACAGTCCTTTTAAGGTCAAGCTGCTTTTCATAGGAAAGCATCTGTTAAACGATGGTCAGGCCAATAGCGGGATCAGACATAGTGGACATTTCACAAACCTGATATTGGCAACCGGCACATTTTCCGAAATACTTACATTTCACCCTTGTCATGTCTCTCCATTCGAGGTTCGGCTCCACAACGTTCAGAAGGTCCGCATAGGAGTGCAGACGAGCATTGCGATAGATACGGGCACGAATCGTTTCTCCAGGAAGGGCCAGAGGCGTGACAACTACCCAGGGCTGACCTTTAGAGGTCACAAGGGATAGAGATTCACCTGAGGGAATACAGAAAATAGTGAGAATGTAGCCCAGGTATATAATGCGCCGGACGCAATTGATGAGTGAACAAAACACATTGAGCTGTAGAGCTCATAAGACATTCCAGAAAGCCATGCAAGGGGAATCTCTTGTATGAGATACATCAGGCAAATTTGCGAAGGACCACCGAGCTGAGGGGACCAATTGGGATGCTTACCAGTTGAGGAAAGACAAGAGACCACAAGCTCGACCTCTTCCTTCTGTTCAAATGGAGCCTTCCAATCTGTTTCATCAGCGACAGCGCTGTCCATTGCAGCCTGTCCGAGCAGCGCCAGTACATCTCTTGCAACGACATCCTCGGCAGTACAAGGTTCAGGAAGCTTGTGGACCTGCTTTTTTTTTTCTTTCGCGGATTCTTCTTGGTCTTTGCAGCCGGGGCGATGGAATTTTTTGCAAAATCGGGTTCAGCCATGTGAGAATCAAGGCGAGCTTTCTTCTCATGAGGACGGGTGTCGCCACTGGGTAGCGGAGAGGTGAGCGCGGACGAGTGTGAGGCATACTAGATGTGAAGAGTAGTCGCGATGACGGGACGACCAGCGTGTTGAGAGACGAACAATGTCTGGATAATATTAAACGAGACAAGATACGCATGCGCATGCAGAAACCAAGAGAGACTTGAGCTTCGGTGCGAGCTCGAGGCTACTACGACGATGCAATGGTCAACCTGACTCTGACTTCGAGAGCAAAAACGTGCGGCGACGATCATGTGACTATCGTAGCGCGTCGCGGGCGCTTCCCAACCCCATTAATCGACGATCGTCCTGGCGAGTTCGCCACTCCTATGTTCCTTTTCATCATCTCCTCGCTTTTCCACTCTGCACATGCATTTCCGACGCCCTCTCATTTTACTTTTCTCAACGCAGGACGGGCGGGCGAGCCTCACGGCTCCCCTGATTTCTGGTCCAAGCTCATCATCAGCATTGGGCTAGTCTTGGCTGGCGGTGTCTTCGCCGGGTATGTTTATCAGAATGCTAAAAATCTCATTCTTGTTGATCTACCTTTAAGATTGACACTTGGTCTGATGGGTCTTGACGAACTGCATCTTCGCGTGCTCTCCGCTTCTTCGGATGATCCCCAAGAACGGAAGAATGCGCAAAAAGGCAAGTTCATTTCACATCCATACGAACCAATACTCTCTGAACACAACGTACATAGTACTGCGTCTACTTCAACATCGTAGACACTGGGTCCTTGTGGTATGCCGACCGTTGCATTATCAACGGTTCTTACAATACACTCATGGCCAATCAGGTTCTATTGTTGGGGAATGTTGTAAGTTGAATCATCTCTTGCAGTCGCGTAGATTATCAGTTCACATATCTCATTACAGATTGTGAACGAAAGTTTGCCTATATTTCTGGATAGTGCGGTATGTTCCATTTTATTGGAGTTTCGTTCGTTCTAGTTTGAACGGGCCAACGCTAGCTCGGTGGAGGGCTTGCTGCTGTGGCTATTTCTACCGCCATGATAGGTCAGTCGAATTCCCTATCTTGCGTCATCGCATTCATAGCATTCTCGATGGTAATGCAACATCGTAATCCGTGACATTTGCCTTTCGTCCTGGTTTTGACAATCATATACCCTAGAGCTATCGGAGATACTTTTTACTCGATAGTGATGCTTGTTTATTCCTATTGACCCTTGAAAATGAAGTCGTATGCATGCTGATAGATATTCTCACAGTGATTTTTGGGTACGTCCTGCGCTATAAACTCTGATACTGACGTTGTATTGATCGCGTCGATAGCGAGTGAGTGAGATCCCTTGGCATATCTACTCGGACCTCATGCGATACTGACCGCACTAGGATTATACCGCAAGCTGCAAGCGTCCGTTATGGGCTCTCGATAGGCGCATCTTGTGCGCCCATCGTTCTGGCGATGATGTACCTCTTTGTGGGTAGTAGAATTCTTTATATGCATTTTTACAGTCTATTCGAACATGTTGATGCACTCGTATAGCACCAATCGCATGGCCCATCGCAAAACTTCTCGATTACGTCCTCGGCGCCGACGAAGCGCACACGTACAAAAAGGCAGAGCTGAAGTGAGTGAATTATCGTTGACTATTTTGTAGTGGATGTCCATACATCACTGCCTAGATCATTCTTGGCTTTCCATCGTCAGGGCGAGGAGCCATTGCGGGACGATGAGATAAGCATACTGAATGGTGTGCTTGAGTTGAACAACAAGAAAGTGGAGAAGATTATGACGCCTATGGCGGTGTGTTCTTAATCTTTCGAAGGTGCTGGCATCGTCAACTTACAGGACCTTAGGACGTTCTCACAATAAGCTCAGATCGAGTTTTAGATCACGATACAGTTGATCTAATGTGCGATTTTTTTTCATTTGCGCTAATCAGTGTGCACTAACATTATTTGAGGCAGTTCACGCAGCGGCTATTCACGTATACCCGTACATGAGCCAGGACGACCTCTAGATTTCGTAGGGTTGTTGTTGATCAAGAAGGTATGAGGCGCTGTATTTTTCACCTCTAGATTCTTAATTATGTGTGCGGATATTTCCCATGATGGATATAGCTTTCGGTCTATGACCCCTCCAAGGCGCTTCCGGTTTCAAGTTTTCCGCTCTCCATTCTGCCGGAGGCCTGTCCTTCCATCAACTGTTTTCAGGCTCTAGATTACTTGTATGTTGTAAATTCCATCTGCCATCTGACGCATGACTCTACCCTTGTGATACAGCCAAACCGGTCGTGCCCATCTTTTGCTTTTGAGTCTAACACCAGGTAAGGAAGGAGGAGCAATTGGTGTCATTACTCTGGAAGGTATACAATCTGCCCTATTCAGTTTGACACGTATTCTTACCAAATGCTTCAGATATTATCGAGGTTTGTTAATTGCCATCGTGTTATTTCTCCGTCATAATACCCCTCACCAGGAAATTATATCCGAAGAAATTGTGGACGAAACAGACCGTTATGAAGACAATCAGAGCAAGCGACGTGCTAGGCGGATGAAGGACGCTACGGTCATGCGGGGGTAATTATGCGTCGTCATCTTTGTTGAACGCCACTGCTAAATCTTGACTATTCTCTGCAGGATTGTGGAGAATATCGGGCGCGCAAACTCACAGTCAACTCTTCCAGGGGTTACTGATCGTACCCCGCTGATCAGTCGAGTGGCGAGCCCTTTCCCCAACATTGAGGTGGACAGCGGCAGTACGATTCAGTCAGGTAATGGTACTGACATCGCCGACCCGGATGAATTAAGAGGTGCTTTGAACCCGAATGGAAATTCACATCCCCAGTATGGAAGCGTGATTGTTGGCTCACCGAATCGTTTAGCATGAGGATGATAGAACAGCAGCGGATGACGGTTATTAGTATCTCCGACAGACTTTGTTGTAGTGCAGGGTAATTCATCCAGCATTTTACTGCATGGTCCAGCTAAACATTGACGAATTTGCACGCTCTGACATTGCTGTCAGCTTTCTACGAGGATTCAAAGGGTATAGTGGTTATAAATATTGGTATGATATACATATTTCTTTCGTATGGTTTGGGTAAGACCACATTGGAGAGGATATACAGAGTGTCGTCATCAAACACAATCAGCAAGCAAACGCTGCGGTTGCTCAACCCATCCTCTCCAAACCTCCACAAAGGCACACAATTCTGCACCCTCCACAACGCGATGGTCTGCGCTCCAACTAACCACCGACCTTGAGTCTTCTCTCTCCCTTGCCGTCACCTCGGTCAACTTCCCATACCCATTTTGCCCGTCCAATGGCGACTATGGCGACACCGCCCCCGGGACAAGGACTGGTGATGCGTATTCCACGTTGGCGATTCCGCCGACGTTAGAAACAGTCACTGTTCCTCCACGTTTGGGCATCTCGGCAGGTGTGAGACCGCTAGGTATCTGACGGCCCAAGTAAGAGAGATGTTTGAGTTGAGAAGCCAGAGAATAGATAGAATGCGTATCAACGCGTTGAATGGTGGGAGTATATAGACCAGTGGGCGTGGACAAGGCGATACTAATGTCAGCATGAGGCCGGACACTGAGAGTAGGTGGCAGGCGACGATGAGGGATGCTGGGGGGGAGGCGCAATCGAGGCACGGAAAAGGGGCCACTCTATCATCGCCTTTGAAAGCATTTTCAGAAGTATCGGAAGATAGGTTAATCGGGTAAAGCGCGCAGAGTGAGGCAGCTCTGGTGGAGTGGCAGGTACATGGAATGATGCAGGAGATACCATTAGAGATGGTTGAGGTCGGTCTGACGGAGGTTGATAGGCCTGAGGTATATGGGCATTTAAGACCGGAAGGAAGTCGTGAAGTGCTGTCAGATCTAGACTCGTCGATACGCTACTCAGGTGAAAGATTAGAAAGGTAGAGGTCATCAGTATTGTACATTACGCACCCAAAGTGGGGAATATCTAAGCTCTATAGCGAAGATTAGGAACTTGAAACCTATCATAGCCAAAAGACGTACCTTCTCCATTGCCTTCCACATGTTGTACCTCGTGCGGCTCAGTTCTACGGGAATATCTGCCTCAGATGCTGCCTTTACGGCAGTCGGAGTTGGTGCATTGTGAACTACGGTTTGAGACTCATTTAAAAATCCTTCGACGTCGGATTTCTCAATTCTTCCCCCTTTTCCACTGCCTGGCGCCAAAGCGGCAAGGTCGACACCATTCTTGCGAGCAAAGTGACGCACAGATGGAGTTGCAAGAACATCCATTGCTGAAGACAGAATCGGCTGTGGTACGTTGGGGTCCAACGGATGTGGTCGACGTGTTGGCGCAGCCTCTTCCTTGCCATCGGCTTGAGCAACGCTAGCACAAGAGCCATTTTGAGACGGTGGGACGATAGGCTTGACACCGGAAGTCTGGGCATCGCCTGATATCTCCTCGTCCACCTCAATAGTGCATAAGCCCTCGCCGACCTTTGCCACATTCCCCTCTTTGACAAGAAGCTCTTTGACCACGCCGTCGAATGGACTGGTGAGCTCCACACTTGCTTTGTCGCTCTGAACCTCACAAAGGGCGTCAAAGGCCTGAACAGGACTCGCAGGTTTGACACTCCTGAAGTCGAATGAAGGAGATCAGACGATGGCTTGGTGAAGACCACAATAAACATTCATACGAACCATCTTATGATTTCACACTCTGTGATGCCCTCGCCAATATCTGCAAGCGTGAACCTCTTTAATACTTTGTGTACTGCCGAAGAAGGATGAGACGCGTGCAAATGTGAGACTAAGCTGTGTCGAGGAAGAAAAAATCTCATGGGCCGGAGGAGAAGCATTTTGAGCTAGGAGACGTACGAGAGCAGGACATGAAAGGGAGAAAGCGTGTCGGTGCCAACTGCAGCGTTGCTAAAACACTTAATGCAAGTCTTAAGATCCGAATGTGCACAAGCGCCCGAAGACGCGTGACCAACATCTAGCGCGGAGTGTGACTGAACGCGTGACATAGCGCGACGCCAACGTTACAACTCACGCCAAGTTACGAGTCCCGTCTCTCGAGTGCACACGCCGAGCACTCCCCGTGCTCCCTCTCCATCTTCCTCGCCTCCTTGCAAACGCGATTTTATGACCCTTATTTCTGTCGCACGTATACCAAGTCATGTCTTTCGACCCTTCACTCTTCCGCTCATATCTCCTCGCACTACTTCCGCCCGTCATTGGAGCATTTCCAGCAGAGCTAGAATCTATATTCGATGACGAATTTGACGATCGTATTTCACGCTTTGCTGGTGAGGGAGGCGGTGTTATCTACGTTGTGAAGCAGAAAGACGATGCTGAAGGTGAGTAAGTCCTTCCGCCCGTGTCTGCACTTCTCTCTCTAATGTCTCACATATTAGACGATGCACCACCTTCGTTCACATATCAGCTCACTTCCAACTTGACCTACGACCCTTCCCATGTTATGACACTCGCCATAATCAAACGTGGACCGACTTTAGACCCGACCGCTCCGCTAGCCACTCAATTGCACATCCTTAATTTGTTTGGTGGGGATGAAACTCCTTATGAGAGTTTACATGCAGTCGTCAGTTGCGCGATGAAGCCATGGTTTGAAGCATTCGTCGGTGCACGAGGAGGTGGAAAGGATGGCGATTCTAAGATGGGTAAGTACCAAACCTATGTTTGGTGATGTATTCGACATGACGATCCGCACAGGAATCCCTGTTACGAAGAAGAAATTTGCTGAGTTGGAGCTCTCGTTGCTTCATTTGCAGCAAAACGTCGAAATACCAGAGACCCATCTCATCATACACCCCATCATACAGAAAGCCGTGGAACAAGCCCGAGCAGCTGGTACAAGGCCGAGCATATCAGAAATTCCGCCCAAGATTTTGAATGACAGTACCTTCTTGAATACCTTGCACGGACACGTCAATCAATGGATCAAGTCTATTCAGACGGTCACTAAGCTATCCCGCGACGTATCCTCGGGAACGGCATCCCAAGAGTCAACTTTTGGTTGAGCCTCGAACGAGCGTTGGAAGGAATCGAGACGCAGCTGAGGAGCGAAGAGGTCAACATGGTTATGGATTGTCTTCGGAACGCGAAGCGATTTCATGCCACTGTCAGCTTCATTGCAGACACGGGTTTAAATGATGCAACAGACACAGGTGAGTTCACGTTTTACTACCGGGTCATATATATCTCTATATAATAACATCATAACAGTTCATAAGTATAATCAGCTCATGAAAGACTTCCCCTTGAACGAGCTACTGTCTGCTACGGATCTCGACAAAATACAAGAAGCCCTGGTACTAATCTTTGGCCACATCAACCGCAAGCTCAAGTTGTCCCCTTATCCTATACGCCGCGCGCTTCCGCTCGTGGAGGCTATCTCGCGCGATTTTAATGACCAGTTACTCCGTGTTCTGACCTCACATCGGTTGCTGTATACGCCTTATGATACGTTTGAGCGTTTGCTATCGCAAACTATGGGTATCTTCCGTACCTGGGATGATAATATGAAGGAATTCACTAATGTCGCGCGGGAGGTGACTAGAAAGCGGTCGGAGAAATTCATTCCTATCAAAGTCATCCCTGCGCATGCGAAATTGCAGGATCGCGCCCGATATCTTCGAGACTGGAGGAAGCAGCATGAACAGCTGGCTGTCATGACTGGTCCGACGAAGGGTCTCAGTGGTGTCAATATGGAGATGGGAGGGATGGACATGGAAGCGGAGGTGAAGGAGGCATACGAGGTCATGAAGAGGATTGACGTACTTGACGTCTCGGTCGGTCAGTTTCTTGGTTCTTCATACCTGCATCATTGCTTGACATATAAGCTCCAGAGGGCAGTGAAATCTGGGTCGCAGCGGAGAATGCATACAACGAACGCGTCGCTCGAGTCGAAAACCAGATCATTGCGCGACTTAGGGATCGACTCGGAACTGCGCGAAATGCGAATGAGATGTTTCGAGTGTTTTCCAAGTTCAATGCACTCTTTGTCCGCCCAAAGGTATTGTCTGGCAGTTTTGGAGAGTTATACACCTGACAGAATGTGCTTCCATCAGATCAGGGGAGCCATTCAAGAGTATCAGACACAACTTATCGATTCGGTCAAGGAAGATATCAAGCGGTTGCATGACAAGGTCTAGAGCTATACAATTCTAAGGAACTATCACTGATACATTTTTAGTTCAAAACCCAATACCGATTTTCGGAAGCATATCATATGTCACAAATGCGCGACTTACCACCAATATCAGGTGCTATCATCTGGGCTCGTCAGATTGATAGGCAATTGCAGACCTATATGAAACGCGTCGAGGACGTCCTAGGCAAGGGTTGGGAACTCTATGCCGAGGGTCAGAAGCTACAATCTGAGAGCGCAGCTTTCCGCAAGAAGTTAGATGTTCGCCCTGTTTATGAGGCGTGGTTGCACGATATCAATCGTCGGGACATGGGTGTCAATGGTCGGTTATTCGAGATTGTGCGGCTTCGAGGCGGCGGCTTCCAGCTCGCTGTGAATTTCGATCCGCAGATCATCACTCTCTTTAAAGAAGTGAGGAACCTTCTATGGCAAAACTTCCAGGTGCCCCACGCAATTACGAATATGGCGAAGGATGCGAAGCGCGTATACCCCCATGCCGTCAGTCTCATGGAGACCGTCAGAACGTATGGCCAAACACTGGATCTTGTTGAGAATAATAAAGGCATCGAGTGGCTAGTTGCAGAGTATCGGAATGAGGCACAGAGAATGGTTACTCGTGGTGAGTATACTCAATGTATTTGTCGCGCAGAAATACTAAAATCTCTTTTGTTAGGCATGAATATTCGATGGGATTATTTTGTCAATCAATACGACACGGCTCGATACGTCTCAAGCAGTGATGCTCGTGATAACCGTCACATTCAGTTTGTCAGAGAACTCGCCAGCGTGGTTTCTGTTCTACAGGTATGGTCCGACTTCCATGGGTCTCATCGTTCTCATCGTACATTTATAGGACAAAACAAACAATGTCATTGACCTGTACAAGGATATACTTCGTGCAATTGAAGACTTGTCTACTTGTCCTTATGCATCGGACGCGTTCGCGGACTTGCTGAATAGGATACAAGCTGCGGTGAGTACATGACCCGTTGCTTTGGCAGCCCGGGCTCACTCGATATTAGATTGATCGGCTGAACTTAGAAGGGTATGCGAATCTGGAGCATTGGGTGGCTGAGTTAGACCAGCGCATCGAAGGGATTCTACTGCAACGTATGGCCCATATGATACAAATATGGTGTGGAGAATTTGATCGCGCCGATGACGGTGAAGGACGGCGCGAAACACTGGCCGTTAGAGATCTCACCAAAAGGCGAGATAAGCGCACGAAGGACGAGAAGGTAGGAGATGCAGCTGCTTCTTGATCAAGCATTCTGATTCTTTCCCCAGCTGTTAGTGGGCAGTATGACCTTGAAGCCGATCGTGCATGAGATCCGTATCCAGAATCAAGTCATATTCTTGGATCCGCCCATCGAGCATGCCCGTCAGATTTGGATACAACAATTACATGAATGGCTAGGTGAGTATTACAAGATTCTCTGCGCGCTCCAGGACTGAGTTTCACTCAGGAATTGTCTGTCGACTGAGACGAATACAGAGCTCTCGATACGAGATAGGACTACAAATGCAAGGTTCGGTAGCCGCGGAAACAACATATGCATCCTTAGTAAGTGCTCCAAGGTGATTCAAACAGCAATGTGCGCTTACAAGATTTTACGGGGTGACCATAGCTTACACATTTTCCTGACGCAACTTTGGAGCGCCCCTTTATGCTCGTCGAACACAAGGTTCAACAACTCAAAGACTACGTGGCGAAATGGTTGCAATTCCAATCCCTTTGGGACCTTGAAGCAGACTATGTCTTTAATCGTCTTGGCGACTCCCTTGCGCATTGGCAACAGTTGCTTACCGAGATCAAGAAGGCTCGTTCGACGTTTGATACTTCAGAGACCCAGAAGTCTTTTGGAGTTTGCGTCATCGACTACGAGCAAGTGCAAGCGCGCGTGAATGCGAAGTATGACGCTTGGCAAAGAGATATTCTCAGTCGCTTTGGGATCAAACTCGGGAACGCTATGAAAGATATGCACGCGGCTATCTTGAAAGCGAGGAATGACCTGGAGCATCAGTCCATAGAGGGTTTAGTTGGTGGTCCACGTAGGTTCTGATGTTACAATTCAACGTAGTAGCCAGTCCCAGCCCGAGGTTTTCAATATATACCCACTTGTGACTGGTCGGCGTTGCTCCGTCTAATTCACATTCCAACTGTGAGTCACTTCAGGCAGGGCCTGACGGGTTTTTGTGTTATATAGTGCGGGCTAGTGTTGTGCGGGCCCGGCTTGGCCTGAAAGCCACGGCTTTGGCCCGGCTTTATAGGGCTCCTGGCCTGGTGAGGTATGAAGCCAGGCCGCAAGCCCTGCAGCCGGCTTGGCTCCGGCCTGGCTTGGCCCAAGCCGGGGCCTGTAATACAAAAGTAATCTTTTTGAACATATGAGGACATATATCACTCGTCGTCTTCAGTATCTACATACAAATCGTCATCATTGTCATCTAAAACAAGGTCCCATGCCCCCGCAGCCTCCTCCGCAGTCCCTTCCAAACCATCCAATGTCTTGCTGATCTCCTTGATATCCTGCTTGAAACTTGATGATGGAGCCGGAGAACGAAACAGTAGATCCTGACATATAGCACATTTCAATGCCTGGAGTGCCTCGACAATGTCACCCTTCAGCCTATTGCGATGGTTGCTAATAGTGATGCCGCCCTGTGAAAATGCTTGTTCACTCAAAACTGAGCCTGCCATGACTGCAAGATAGTCCCATGCTAACATTAGCAAAATCTCAATTTGACTTATTATACTTTTTTCTCTTAAACTAACCCTTATGAACTTACTTTTTAGGTCTTATATCTCTTTTTCTTCTGAATTAAGAACAAAAAGCACGATTAAGAGATAAAAGAGATCTCATGGGGGTTTTTATAAGTGCATTTAAGAGCAATTAAGAGACAAAAAGTATGATAAGTTAAATTGAGATTTTGCTGATGAACGACATCCAGACGGAATATCTGTGAGCATTGTACTGTCAAAACGCAGAAGTTAGCAGAGTTAAATACATAGAATAAATGTATACATACACCCCACCACTTGACAATGGACATTCCTTCCAGAATTTGCTCTACTGTGTCGAGATATTGCTGAAATTTGGCAAGCCACAGCTTCTGTGGGTCTGATGAACCTGATAAACTTGGCACAGCACTACTGGAAGGTTTCGCCATGCTACCATCCTCATCATCAAATAGCTCCCATAACAGGGATATTGTGTGCGAGATAGCTTTTTTGACAGGCGCTCTGTCAATGTACCAGCATGTAACTGATTGTACCTATCTTTGAACTGAATAGCATCATCAGTAGTTCATGAAAACCGGAGCATCAGCAAAACTCAGTTTTGTCTAAGTTCATCTGATTTCATCTGAATGTCTCTGGAGTGTCTTAATTCAGACCAAAAAGATCTCACAGCAACATCAAATGGATTCAGACACTTAAGATGGCAAAGAACAAGGTATTGAACTACTACATATCTGCAGTTCAGACAAGTCCAGAAACATTGCAGAGGGTCCAGAGCCTCCACCCAATCAGACCAAAAGTTCAACACTCTTTCCATGAAATCAACAAGCATCAGGAAATTTACATCCTCTTATGGCCGTCTTGGGGCATCTGAGTCTTGCAAATTTGTCTTAGGCTCGATAAGGTCCTCTTGAATGATCTTACTCTTGATCTTGGTTTCCATCTTCAAAAATGCGTGTTGCAATCGTAGTGGTTGGTGACTTTATGTAGAAACCTTGATTATTTACATGTATATATTCAATATTCAATATCTGACTGTGAGTTGAGACAGAAACAGCAACAGACTGTTGCAGTGCATTTAAGGCATGTGATCATGTTGAACAATGATTTTTTTCTCATCCAAGGACTTTGTCTTTGCACTCTCACTCACATCATCCTACCTCACCTCCCTGCACCCCATCGCTTGGAACATTGTCTTCAAATATGTCTATTACATCGTTACATCTACCACTTACTCATATTCTGCTCACCCACCATCATTGTCATCAACAGTGCAGTCGCTTGGCCTACCTTAGGTTCATTCACCTCTGGCAGTACTTGCTCACCTTGAAGGTCTCGGTGCCATCAAGGCCATTCTCATCCATGGTGTGTCCATGCCTGATCATGTGCTTGTGAATGTCATCGCTGTCATGGAGGCAAGCGGGCATAGTGGCCAGGAGATCGACCGCATCAAAACAGAGTGGCTTGCACGCAACCCAATGTGCATGTTCCATGAGGATATGTAATTTGCTGGCTGTATTTGAGAATGTTGTACTGAATAGGGTGTTTTGGCCATGGAGCGATCATCTATCAAGAACAAGGAGGATGCACTTAAGGAGTATTTTGCTGTGGCCGATGGAAAATTGAACAAAGAAGCATGCACTATTGCTAAGGACATACCTGGTGAAAGCTTTTTCTGGGACTAGGATCGTAAGGCATATCTGCACCTTGAAGACCTGTGATGGTTACTACCACTGCACCGGTGGCATAGAGGTAAGACTCCTTTGACAACTACAACAAAATATACTGACTATATGCATGCATATAGGCAGCAATCAAGTGTGAACTGCTGACTTGATCTGGCTGGAAACCAAGCTGTCAAGCAGGCATGCTATTTCTTGTGCAAGATTAAGGAGAAATACCCTGGTGACATGACCCCCACTCCTTCTACCTCCCAATCCATTCATTTCTCGATCTTCTGCGACCTTCATGACATCCTCCAACTTGTGGTGACTTCACCTCTATCCTCTTGGCACTCTGACTTCTCTGACATCCCCATGGCCCGATGGGCCTGATCCTTTGACATTCACACTTCGGCCACCAGCCTCCCACATACCCGGTGCTAAGCTACTGTGCATCGGCCCGATATTTACTGATGTTCTCGACTCATCTAGACTTGATCATTCTTACTTTCTTTGGCTTCTTCTGGTTTCCCCCTTATACTCCTTATGTCTCATTCACTTCCCAACCTTTCCATTTTTGTACCGTCAGGGTCAGTGTGTGCGTACTCCCGACCTGGTGTGCCAACTTTCTGTTCCTAGCTAAATTTTCCTTATTTCATTCGTTGCTTTCTCCTCCTTCCCATCTCCCTGGCCTAATAGCTACTCCTGACCATGCTGATTTATGGCACTTCTACAAAAGTAGTGTAGCCTATATAAAAAGCCTCATGTACTCATTACAAAAACAAGTTGATTTCTCCTCTCAGAGTTCTGACTTCAAAACACTGTGACTGCAACTGCGACTTTCACTGTGACTGAAACTGTGACTGAAACTGTGACTGAAACTGTGACTTTTGTTGTGACTTCAGTCACTACTTCTCCTGCAACCTTTGCTGCAACCCCTACTACTGCGACTTCTGTGGCTTCATCCTAGTTCTTAACTCACCTCTTATTTGCAATTGCATCCTCCATATTCTCATGATACTTAGCTTTCCACATACTCATCCTCCATATTCTCGTAGTTCTCTGACCACACCCATGCCTGTGTTGTGACTGTCACATCGAGTCAGAATAGTGTTGCCACAGCTTAGTCACACCTGTTTCAGCTTTTTAAATATTCTGACATCAATTTTGCAGATAATGACATGATCTTAATTGAAATCAATAGCTAAGATGTATATGTATTTGAATGTAACACCACCATTTGCATAATTATCTTTAATATGTTTCAATTTCAGTTACATTGGTAAAAAAGCTGACTAAAAATCAGACTTTGCAATTGGCTTTTTGGCTATATCTCCATCAATATGAGGTATAACATTTTGATATTTGGCAAGAGTATGCGGCTATATATAGGCTACGAAATGAATGTAAGATCACTATGATATGTGAAAAACTGCCCAAGTTATGAGTCATATATCATTTAGGCCTGACTTAGCTGCAGCAACACTAAGTCAGAAGCTGCTTTGAGGCTCTGAGGCCCACTTGCACACTTAGTCTCACATGTTATTGGTCACTTATTATTGTTATTATAGGTGTCTAGGTAGTGCACAGGGATATCACCAGCAAGTGTGTGTTTTGCATTCTTTGGCTGCCATTCAACAAAGTTCACTCTAGCATCGGGGGCAGGACATGCATGCTTGGGAAAAAGAGTATGTGCTAGGGTTCAGTGGCATGTCCACTGTCTGTATCCTAAATTTGTATATAAGTGAGTTGTCTGCTTTGATGCACATGCACATGCTCATGGTCAGTTGACAGGCATCTTGCCATTCACCATTCACTTTTGACAATGTGACCTGCCCTGTACAGCAAATGGTAAGTCTGTGTCTGTGACACCCTCATCCATCATATCCATTGATGATCTCTGGTTGCTGCATGTGGCAAGCATGGACCTCAGATGCAGCCCGACTTTGGTGCACTCCACTGTCACCCATTGTATATGACATCTGCTCTTATTGCTCTGCTTGATAGCTTACCATTGTGTTTGTGTCAAAGCAGGACTAAACCAAGCAAATGTATTGATAATCATGTATGTTGAGGTGTATAGAGTCAGATGAGTAGAGTAAAATAGCCTTGAGTGTCATGTATACATAAAATCAATATGTTTATTCAATATGAAGAATGGCTGAATGGTCTGAGGTATCTGAGAACAGCTCTTGCAATGGTCTTTCTGACCCTTGCCCAAGATAAACCACCTGAGTAGGACACCCCAGATGTCCCACCAAGACTGATGTCTCACAACTTGGTTTCAGAGGGCCATTGCTTCGCATGGCAGGTACGATTGATGAGAAAGATGATTAACTTTATGAATTATTTTATTTTTTGTTTATTCTAAAATATTATATATGACCATCTCCCACCCTCCTGACAATATGTCTATCTTTGTAGAGTGCTAAACTCATAATTTAAATTATTGATTATCAATTAATTCATTGTATGTTATAAATAAGTAGAAATATAGTATAGATCATTCACATGTATTTAACTAACATGTTAGCATTTTTACAAGGCAATTGAATTTTAATTTTATTTATTATTTAAGTTATATTTATTCTAATATATTATAGATAATCTTCACTTACTGTCCTCACAAGATGTCTGCCTTTACAAAGTACCAAACTTATTATCTAAACTATTGCTTGTTAATTCATCTGTTCTACATTATAAATAAGTAATTGTAAAATTATAGTATGAATCATCGACATTTATAAATTGAAACATGTAGGTTCAACTAATACATTAGTATTTACAGAAGCTTGATATGATACAATCTACAAATTTTGAGTCATTAACATTGAATTTTACAACTTAGTATATATAGCTGCACTACTCTTTCTCTTTTTAGCTCTACTAAGTTTTGTTGCATCCATGTCATCAATTTTTCCTTGAAAATTTGACCTTCTGCCTAATTCCACACTGTCAGTATACCAAGTCTTACCATCTGCCTCAATGATTTTGGATGTAAAGTGGAAATCATCAAAGTATATAATTTCACACAATCTGTATGCCTCTGTATCTTCATTCAGATTAATCATATGATTAAATTTAATGCATGTACCATTAATAACTCCTCAATGCTTTTCTTTTTGACCAGCATGCTATCCTTAATCATTCTGCTTTTTTGCACATCTCACTATCTCAAACCATCATTCCAAACACTTGGTTTTAGAGGGCCATTGCTCTGCATGGCAGGTACAATTAATGAGGAAAATGATTAATTTTATTATTATTTAAGTATTATTTATTTTAAAATATTATATATAACCTTCTCCTATCCTATTGACAATACGCCTACCTTTGCAAAGTATCAAACTTATTATTTAAGCCATTAATTACTAAAGTTTCATGATCATCAGCGCAGTCCCTCCGCTGTTACCTACAATTATATGTAGGTACATACCCCAAAATTGAATTTAAGACCACGTGATCCTTGTAAATGCCACAAAACCTGACATATGGGTTGGCAACATCTGCCAGCCAATAGAATCGATCACCGAGCACTTGTACCTGAATGTAATATCTTGCCAACTACATATCCTGCTATTACCAATGCTCACAAGAATTAGCACATTTCAAATGACTGGTGCATCATTTCAAGTGGTCAGAAGTGATTCTGATATTTATTGCAGCTCTCGTATCTTCATAGGCTAGAATACCAATAATACATTTCATTTTATCCAGATGCTACAAATATGTAATTACAGCTACAAGCACATAATTATCTACAATCTAAGTGAGTGCACTGAATGAGGTGCGAGCATGCGAAGCAAAGTAAGTGAAGCGCAAGCATGGGGAGTGAGAAGTGGAACAGGGGGAGCTTCAAAGGGGAGTGATGGGCAAAGCATGAGAAGAATGGCGAAGCATGAGAAGAATGGCGAAGTATGAGCAAGAGATGAAGCATGAGCAAGTGAGCAAAGTGCGAGCAAGAGAGCAAAGCGTAAGCAAGAGAGCTGCTGAGGGGAGCAAAGAACACGTCGACAGAGGAGGTCTGAGTGGACATGTTTCAGTGAAGGTGAGATGGATGAAGAGTGCAAAAGAATCCAACTTAGGCTTCCAGGCTCTGCACCCACTCAATATCTTCCTCCTCAGAGCACTCCTCTCTGACATCCTCATTCTCATGGGGGATATGTAGCCATAGTAGTAGTTGTTGTTGTTGTCATTGTGGACTAAGCAGCCATGCCTTTTGAGGTCTGCTGTGTCCTCGTTGTCGCTGGCAACACTGTAGGGAGAGTGCATCTTTGCATAGTGTCTCTTGGCTGCTTGCTTCTTCTGTCAGGCAGCACACTGAGCAGCAATGGCAGCAACCTGATTCCCACCTGGGCCATCATCATTGTCCGAGTCATCGGTGTCCGAGTCCGCACATCCAAAGACTTGCCTAGAGCATATATTACACCACCGTTCCGGGACTAGCCGGGCTCGATCTGGCATGACCATATATCGGCCATGTGATTGCCAGGTGGATCCATCTGGCCGATATCTGGCTCCCAGTCGCGGACGAGAATGAAATCACAATGAATCCAGCACAGATGGCAGCCAGCTGGATACCCAGCTGGGGCTGCAGTGTCCACAGGTAGTAGAATACATACATCCCCTCCTTTCCATTCCTTTTAGATACAGTCCAATAAGATGTCAAACCTGAATCACATTCGAGAGTATCCAGGGGGTTTATTTACATCAATATTAATACTAATAATAGTGCGACTTGTAAGCGTCTCGAATAACAACTTGTCCGCCCACGCGGCTGTCCCTGGCATCGTAACTCATTCCAGCGGTGCCTGACATTATGCGTGAAGTTCATCAGTTACATTCAAGCATTCATATGACTCCGACATCATATTGAACTTACCTTCAAACACCACCCCATTCTAAGTCCCATCCCTGTCACTGCAAACACAGCCCAGCAACACAGTAGGACCCACCTTGAATATTTGACATCCAAGCTTGTGAGTGCTCGGGAACCTTGAGAGGTGAAGCTGGAGATCTAAAAAACAAGGTCAGTCTTTTGGTCAAATGCCCCGATACAACGATGTGGCTAACAGCTCACGGAGCACACAGCTCAGGCATTTATGGCAAGTCCAGAATCCCCAAACACAATGACACATCATGCATCAGTGCTGATGTGGAGCAAACAGCTCAGGATTCGGGAACACGAACACGGATGCCCAGCAATGCATGAAGAACACAAGGCCTTGAAGCGGTGAGCAAAAACTGCTTCATCACGTGCCGTCTGACTTGTGTGTTTGGGCCAGGAGTCCCTCGTCGTCACCGTGTTTCAATATTTCATAAGCTCATACTCCTCATGCCGCTTTCACCTGCCAGCTTAATGCAGGCAGAGATCCGCAAATTTTGGGAGACTCGCGAATCCTCTCCCAGCGATTATCGCGGGCAGCGGCAACCCGACGAGGATGTTTGCGAATATGCAACCCTGCGGCGCGCTCAGTTGAAGGCGTCCGACCACATTTCGGGGTAAGTTCTCATTCTCATATATATATTATACTTACGCCGGACATACACAGACATTTTGGGGAGGGCTATTCTACGGAAATCTTCGAGTGTTTCAATGCAATTTTCCACATGTGCAGTGTGCTCTCGAACCATCAAGCTCCTAGCCATGACATTGCATTGACTTGTGCTGAGCTGGATCGTTTCAAGCATGTCGTTAGCGGCGGATGGTGGCGGAACAGCCATGGCGCATTTGTGCAAGCAGGCGCAGGTGTTCGTCGCTACTTCGCTAATGCACAAGTTCAACGCCGACTTGAATATGTCCAATGCAACACACTCATTGCCGGTAAGGTATTCTACATGTAAACTGCATTTACGGTGTGTTTTGACTTTCCGCAGGTGCTGTTCATTGTCTCAAGAAATCCAGGTCCAACCCCGTCAAATTCTCCAGTCTGAATATCACTCCCTCAGCGAGCAGCATTTTCTTGGAGTCACAGTCGGAGTGGTACTTCTGCACTTTCGTGATATCTCAGCAAGGTGAACGTTGCATGGCAAAGTCATGGGTGTTTGCGAAAGCCGCAGTGAGTACGCATTGTTGACGGTGTTGAATACTCTTTCATTAACTATGTGACTTATGACAGGACCAAACTATCATTGGTCATATCTCGTCGATACTCACCTCCGCGCCGTCGCTGAACTGTGAACCTGGAACTGCGTGCGTCATCCTTGAACATTTCATACTGACGAATAGCGTACACCCGCACTTCAATATGCCGGAACTCATCAAGGTGACCGGGTCGGCAATACACACTGTGGTTGCCACGAAGGTGAGTGAATTTGTGCAGGACCATAGTATCATGACCATTAGCTGATAATATTATTCAGGATATTATGTTCATAGTAAATGTCCAACATAATTGTCTGGATGGGAAGTGCACTGCGAGTGGGCGCGAAGCACGGCAGCAGGAGCACACGGCTACGGAAGTGATGCATCCAGTCCTCGTACACACAAATGACACCCACTATATACTGAATCTGCACACGCTACACAATGCCGCCGTCCTCCGCAAGGTGCTTCCTCGACACCTGACCATCCCCCAGCCCTACTTAAGTGATCGGCTCCAAAAACACAAAGACATGGCCACGGCGCTCCGCATTGAACAGGACACCAAACGACAGAAGGAGGCAGATGCTCGAGAGGCATGCAAGGCAAAGAGGCAGGCAGAGAAGGCCACCGCTGTGAGTAAGGTGGATAGAGATGAGGGGGGCAAGGATAGTTGAGGAGAGCGCGAGAGGAGGGATAGTCGTCAGTGGCACGAGTGGCACTGCACGAACGGACACATGAGCATTGATATGTACAAGCTGAGATAAATAAGAGTGACTTACTGGGTGGAAGGCAGTGAAGTGCAGGAGTAATATTTGTGAGCAGAGCCAGCATAGGAAATCCAGCGAGGGACACAGTGGGTGCCAGAAAGGCAACAGCTGGATTCGTCGTGGAAGACAGCTGGGAGCTGCCAGGTGGCACATATGTGGGTCCGGAGTAGGTTCCATATGGGGTTGATGAACAGGCGCCAGCCGGACAGCCCATTTGGGAACCGCGTGAGTCGGGACTGGTGGTGTAGTTGATAGAATGTCAGTGTAGGTACAATATGTACAGGTTCCACCATCTTAATGTAGATGCAGCCCATTTCGCATCATCAAATAAATTGATAATGTTCTTGTAAAAATCGGCTCCAACAAACTTGTTGTTGTTGGCACTCCAACCATCTTGATCATTCAGAATGAAGTGCACCTGGTAAAGAAGTCGGTGAGCAAGTGTTTGATGTGAATAATTGTATGTACCAGCATCACAATGTATGCAATACTTTGCAGACAAGTTGCAGTCCCTTCTAAATGCATTGTCACCTTTGAAGACTGGGTTCTCACATGCCCTGCAACCATCTATGTGTTTCCCCACAGACATGATGAAAAATATATCACCAACTTGTTTGGGGTCCTTGCTATCCCCTTCATTGCCATACTCTCAACTTTAATCACACTCTGCAGAAACATGTCAGTTCAAGGCAAGACCTCCTACATACTGACTATCCCAAGTTTGCTGACCTTTAAATCCAGTTTTGTGACTCTTTGGACACCAACATCTATTATGAAATATGAATGGGAAC
Source organism: Grifola frondosa (assembly GCA_001683735.1). Lineage (NCBI taxonomy): Eukaryota > Fungi > Basidiomycota > Agaricomycetes > Polyporales > Grifolaceae > Grifola > Grifola frondosa. The sequence goes on along the minus strand of LUGG01000001.1, from coordinate 581,198 downwards.
CCTGTCACAAAGCTCTGGCAACTCAAAGCATGAAAAGGATGCATGTCAAAGATGGAATGCTGGAAACTGTCCAAATCATGCTATCACCACATTTGTTCTGACTGCTATATCACTGGATTTGCCTTAGGCCAATGCTCTAAGGCTTCACTTAAGTAACCTAGTCAATGCTAGCCATCCTCAATATCTCAGACACTTTATATGGAGCTAAGTGCTTGGCTGCTGGACCTCAGATTCTAGGCATTATAAGCACCTAGTACTCCTCAATGCTTTTCTCTTTGACCAGCATGCTATCCTTAACCATTCTGCTTTTTTGCGCATTTCACCATCTCAAACCATCATTCCAAACACCTTTCATAGCCTTCTTAGCATTTCCTGTGCAAAAAATGTGAGTTTCTTGCCAGCAAGCTGTGGTGGGCCTAAGCCACCTGGTCATGCCTGGTTTAGCTATTAGTGTTGGACTTCCTGTGCACCCCAGATTAAAGAAGACACACAACAACCTTGGGTGGTAGTTGCCACACTGATCACCCAATATTCTTCCATCCAGGTGCTCCTTTTTTGTATACTTTTTTGTATACATTTTTCGTTGTATTCCCCTATCAGACCAGTCTTCTATCCTATTGTTTGAGGCACAATTGATAATACTGCATTTCAAACACTAAAATGTGATACCCCCTGCTGGGTAATTTTCTGGCAGCTTTAAAAATATAGAAAGTGTCAAATATATAGTAGTCATATATACCTACAATATACAATAAATATCACAAGAATCCATGAGGAAGTGGGGAAGATGTGAGGAGAATACCCAATTGTGGCTAAAGTCTCAATACTGTATGGTGAATCGGGGACAAATATGCTGATTCCTCAATACCTCCCTCAGTTCCTCATCATATTTTATGATCATGGGCTTTGTTGAAGCCATAATATACCTTCATCACGTCCTGCAATCTGATCTTTAACTACATTTCATGTAGTAGAGCAATTATATAATCTATAGAGGCAGCTGATAAGGATTCTACCACATGGGGTCATCTTTGATAAGATGATGTGTGGCTCATAAAAATACTCAAATACATAGAAATAGCCACAAAATTCTGCTTGAAATTAGGGGCAAATTCCATTCAGAAAGGATGCAGGAAATGTTTCAGCCATGCCTGAATACTGTTCTGTGTATTGTGAAGTGGATACCAGATCAAATGTTCCACAGTAAACACTGCCTTATTAGGATAAAATACATCTTTCAGCAGGCATCCCTGTAGTAACATTGTAATGTTACCACTAGTTACTGCGGGTCATATTACAATGCCCTACTGTAGCAGGTAGTACTCAGTGGCCAGTAAGCTTACTGGCCATAAGAAAATACATGAAAGCATGTTTAGGTATGTTTGTATGATATTGGTATTTCCAAATGTGGAGTATGTCAGGCTTTCTGAATGTACTATGACATTTGTCATATGTTGTGGAAACATTCCGCATTTGGTATGTTTTTGTTTCAGCCACTATATGTTTTTTTTCATATTGCTTCCTCAATTATCCTCAGAATTTTATGATCTTGGGCTCGTCTGAAAGTGATCATTTAGGAGATGTAGAATACATTAATAACTTTGTGTGATGGTAAAATAAAAACATACCATTCTGGGCAATTCCACCAGAATATTTTCCTGGATTCCTCCCTCAAATCTTTACCAAATCTCTTGATTCCTTTATTTCCTTGGTTGAATTAATGTCCCATTTGATGTTATAATTTTATTTTGGCAGAATATGTGACAGAAAACATACCATTTCTGATGGGTGCAGGCTCAGCCACACCAGAATTCCTCCCCATCCTCCTCCCTCAATACTTCATCAATTCTCATCATTTAACATTCCCCTTAGTCCTACATATGTGTAGTTCCATTTTATGTACAGTAGATAGCCACAAACAATGATAAAATTTTGTCTCCTCCTGCTTTGCTAGCAGGGATCCCTCCTAATTTGGAAAATGAATATTGGACAGAATTTGGAGCAAAGTGCATCCTCTGAGAGGTGGAAAGATTCTGTCCAGTGCTCACCTCAGAGCACACAAAGCAGTATTCAGGGGTGGCTGAAGCATTTCCTCTGTCCTTCCTGAATGGGATTTGCCCCTAATTTCAAGCAGACTTTTGTTGTGTATTCCTTTGTATTGGGGCATCATTATGAGCCATACATCATGCTTATCATAGATGATCCCATATTGTGAAATCCTTATCAGCTTCCCCGTAGATTATACAATTGTACTACTACATGAAATATAATAAATGATCAGATGGCAGGATAGGATAAAGGAATATAGTAGCTTCCAAACAAGTCCAAGATCATAAACATTGATGAGGAATTGAGGGAACCATTGAGGAATCCTGATTCACTGTAGGTGACTTGAGCCCGGTACAGTAGTATGGAGGTTTCAGCCACAATTGGGTATTGTCCTTATATCTCCCCCACTTCCTCATGGAATCTTGTGATGTTTATCGTGTATTGTAGAGCTATATAAGTACTATATTTATGGCACTTTTCATATTTTTAGAGCTGCCAGAACAATCCCTAGCAGAGAGATATCACATTTCAGTGTTTGGGATGCAGCATTATCAAATATGCATTAAACAGTAAGATAGAAGATGTGGCTGAGAGCTATATACAATGGAAAATGTATTCAAAAATGAGCATAAAAAAAGAGCAACTGAGCAGAAGGATATTAGGTTGATCAGTGTGGCAACTGCCACCCAAGGTTGTTGTGTGTGTCCTGAAGCAAGTATAATGAGGAAGTGAGACACATTAATATGTCAAATATTTGACATTTGACATGGGCTGTAATTATTTGAATTTAATTTAATTTTATGTCTTAAAAAGTGCTTATCGACGAAGGATCCAGACCAATAACATACTAGTGGTCAATGAGGGGCCAAAGTTGGCACGTCAATGACCACTAGTAGGTATAGGCCCAGACCAGCCTATGCATTGTTGTTGTGCTGTGCTGTCCGATGCAGCCACCGAGCTACTCGGCACATTAGACATCTGACTGCCGCAAGGCAAATACTGGACCGATTCGATTCATTTTGCATAAACATCATCTTATTTGGGTAAATTCTAGCTTTCAAATGACTCCTCATATGCATGAATTGGTGCAATATTAATTTCTAAATCTGGAGTGGATATCAGCCAGCAAAGCAGGGGGAGATGAAAATTGATTGTAGTATGGGGGTCTGTATTGTAAATAATATTGAAGAGTACATTAATGAGAGTAAGAGGAATGTTAAATGAAGAAATTTGATGAAGAACTGATGGAGGGGCAAGGGGAGGAATTCTGGTGTGGCTGAGTCTACACCCACCAGAAATGGTATATTTTCTGTGACATGTTCTGACAAACAAAACTCAGAAAATTAAATAGGTGGCACATGACCAAGATCATGAAAACATCAAGAGATTTGGTGAATATTTGGGGGGGGAATTCAGCAGAACATTCTGGAGTGACTGCCCAGAATGGTATGTTTTTATTGTCATAGAATAAGGAATAATTTATATATTTGAACACCTACCAAATGAGCGCTTTCCGACAAACCTAATATGAAGAGAATCCATGAAGAATTGAGGGAGGAATGGAGAAACAAACATATGGTGGCTGAAACCAAAACATATCAAATGCGGTATGTTTTCCATAACATCAATTCAACCTGTACATTCACATTTATAAATGTCAACCATTAATATGGTAACTCTATAATTACTTATTTATAATGTATAATAGATGGATTGATAATCAATAGTTCAGATGACGTGTTTAGCGCTTCATATAGACAGACGTCCAACCTTCTGCCTTTTTGGGATATGTCAGGTTCATGATCACATATGTTTTGCTCCTTCCACAACATATGTCATAGCATCACACTGACTTTCAAAAACATTGATGATATGTTTTATGTGATTTTTATCATGCAAAACATTTGTTTTGCGATTAGAGGCATGACAAAAATCACGTGCATCTAACATATGTTTTATCTTCATATGTTTTTCTCAGCCACCCAATAAGAAAAGTAAGAACCTCACATACAAAATTTTCCTACTAAGTAAGAACAAAGTTGTTACCTGGTTGTATTGGACCGTAACCCTAACCTAGAAATTTCGTTCCCACGGATACAAAATTTTGTATTGAAAAAACTTTCCCACGACTAATGGGATGAAAAGTGCGTTTCAAGATTTGGCTGGGGACCTCGCCTATAATAACGATTAATTCGTTCCTCATCAATCGTAATTCTGCCAAAATAAATTAATAACATTAAATGGAACATTAAGGTGACCAAGGGCATAAAGGAATCAAGAGATTTGGTAAAGATTTGAGGGAGAAATTCAGGAAAACATTCTGGGGGAATTGCCCAGAATGGTATGTTTTTATTTTGATACCATACAAATATATGTGCATATTCTAATTCTACTCAATGACCACTTTCAGACGAACCTAAAATGAAGAAAATCCGTGCAGAATTGAGGGAGTAATGGAGGAGAAAACATATGGTGGCTATGTTTAAAACATATCAAATGTGATATGTTTCTGCAACATATGACAAATGCTATATCTGGTGAAAGCCCCATAACATACAAATATGGGTGTGTTAAATATCATATCACTAGCCCTATTATATATGGAGATATTTGAATATTAAAAAACATTTATTGGTTTCTAAGTTATGGCAGGGCCTTGAGAATATCTAGCAGGACTTGATGTGTTAGATTGCATTGTAATACTGGTTGCTAGTATACTAGCAAACATTATAATAGCTGTACATGGAAGCCTGCTTCTCATTGCCGTGCACACCGGGGAGCGGCAGGGTGTCACCTGTGCTGCTTGTATGGTGTGAATGTGATGTCCCAATGCAGACACAGAGCTGGGTCCATTTATTTTTGCTTAAATGTCTGTTTTGTGCTCACTTTTATAAGAGTTTCTTCAGAGTCTGTGAGCTCTGATTGATCTGATTCAGATTAGACAACCCAGAATGACCAGACAAATGTTCTTGGAGGTCTAAACAGTCTAGGATGTCTTCATCAGGAAAACTATGTACCATCTTAGGTGTCTTGGACAAGACGCTCAAGACGTCTAAGATTATGATTAATGAGGAACAAATTAATCATTCTTATAGGCGAGGTCCCCAGCCAAATCTTGAAACGCACTTTTCATCCCATTAGTCGTGGGAAAGTTTTTTCAATACAAAATTTTGTATCCGTGGGAACGAAATTTCTAGGTTAGGGTTACGGTCCAATACAACCAGGTAACAACTTTGTTCTTACTTAGTAGGAAAATTTTGTATGTGAGGTTCTTACTTTTCTTATTGGGTGGCTGAGAAAAACATATGAAGATAAAACATATGTTAGATGCACGTGATTTTTGTCATGCCTCTAATCGCAAAACAAATGTTTTGCATGATAAAACATCACATAAAACATATCATCAATGTTTTTGAAAGTCAGTGTGATGCTATGACATATGTTGTGGAAGGAGCAAAACATATGTGATCATGAACCTGACATATCCCAAAAAGGCAGAAGGTTGGACGTCTGTCTATATGAAGCGCTAAACACGTCATCTGAACTATTGATTATCAATCCATCTATTATACATTATAAATAAGTAATTATAGAGTTACCATATTAATGGTTGACATTTATAAATGTGAATGTACAGGTTGAATTGATGTTATGGAAAACATACCGCATTTGATATGTTTTGGTTTCAGCCACCATATGTTTGTTTCTCCATTCCTCCCTCAATTCTTCATGGATTCTCTTCATATTAGGTTTGTCGGAAAGCGCTCATTTGGTAGGTGTTCAAATATATAAATTATTCCTTATTCTATGACAATAAAAACATACCATTCTGGGCAGTCACTCCAGAATGTTCTGCTGAATTCCCCCCCCAAATATTCACCAAATCTCTTGATGTTTTCATGATCTTGGTCATGTGCCACCTATTTAATTTTCTGAGTTTTGTTTGTCAGAACATGTCACAGAAAATATACCATTTCTGGTGGGTGTAGACTCAGCCACACCAGAATTCCTCCCCTTGCCCCTCCATCAGTTCTTCATCAAATTTCTTCATTTAACATTCCTCTTACTCTCATTAATGTACTCTTCAATATTATTTACAATACAGATCCCCATACTACAATCAATTTTCATCTCCCCCTGCTTTGCTGGCTGGTATCCACCCCAGATTTAGAAATTAATACTGCACCAATTCATGCATATGAGGAGTCGTCTGAAAGCTAGAATTTACCCAAAGAAGACGACGTTTACGCGAAGCAAATCGGTCCAGTATTTGCCTTGCGGCAGTCAGATGTCTAATGTGCCAAGTAGCCCAGTGGCTACAATGCATAGGCTGGTCTGGACCAATGACATAGTAGTGGTCATCAACGAGCCAATTTTGACCCGTCGACGACCGCTACTACGTCATCCGTCTGGATCCTTCGTCGATAAGCACTTTTTAAGACATAAAATTAAATTAAATTCAAATAATTACAGCCCACGTCAAATGTCAAATATTTGACATATTAATGTGTCTCACTCCCTCATTATACTTGCTTCAGGACACACACAACAACCTTGGGTGGCAGTTGCCACACTGATCACCTAATATCCTTCTGCTCAGTTGCTCTTTTTTTATGCTCATTTTTGAATACATTTTCCATTGTATATAGCTCTCAGCCACATCTTCTATCTTACTGTTTAATGCATATTTGATAATGCTGCATCCCAAACACTGAAATGTGATACCCCCCTGCTAGGGATTTTTCTGGCAGCTTTGAAGATATAAAAAGTGCTATTGATATAGTACTAACATAACTCTACAATATACAATGAACATCACAACAATCCATGAGGAAGTGGGGGAGATATGAGGAAAATACCCAACTGTGGCTGAAACCTCCATACTGCTGTACCGGGCTCAAGTCACCTACAGTGAATCAGGATTCCTCAATGGTTCCTCAATTCCTCATCAATATTTATGATCTTGGACTTGTTTGGAAGCTATTATATTCCTTTATCCTATTCTGCCATCCGATATTTTATTATATTTCATGTAGTAGTACAATTGTATAATCTACAGGGGAAGCTGATAAGGATTTCACAATATGGAATCATCTATGATAAGCATTATGTGTGGCTCATAATGATGCCCCAATACAAAGGAATACACCACAAAAGTCCGTTTGAAATTAGGGGCAAATCCCATTCAGAAAGGATGGAGGAAATGCTTCAGCCACCCCTGAATACTGCTTTGTGTGCTCTGAGGTGAGTACCACACAGAATCTTTCCACATAAACATCACCTTATTAGGATAAAATACACCTTTCAGAGGGTGCACTTTGCTCCAGATTCTGTCCAATGTTTATTTCCCAAATTAGGAGGAATCCCTGCCAGCAAAGCAGGAGGAGATGACATTTTATCATTGTTTGTGGCTATCTACTGTACATAAAATTGAACTACACATATGTAGGACTAAGGAGAATGTTAAATGATGAGAATTGATGAAGTATTGAGGGAGGAGGATGGGGAGGAATTCTGGTGTGGCTGAGCCTGCACCCATCAGAAATGGTATGTTTTCTGTCACATATTCTGCCAAAATAAAATTATAACATCAAATGGGACATTAATTCAACCAAGGGAATAAAGGAATCAAGAGATTTGGTAAAGATTTGAGGGAGGAATCCAGGAAAATATTCTGGTGGAATTGCCCAGAATGGTATGTTTTTATTTTACCATCACACAAAGTTATTAATGTATTCTACATCTCCTAAATGATCACTTTCAGACGAGCCCAAGATCATAAAATTCTGAGGATAATTGAGGAAGCAATATGAAAAAAAACATATAGTGGCTGAAACAAAAACATACCAAATGCGGAATGTTTCCACAACATATGACAAATGTCATAGTACATTCAGAAAGCCTGACATACTCCACATTTGGAAATACCAATATCATACAAACATACCTAAACATGCTTTCATGTATTTTCTTATGGCCAGTAAGCTTACTGGCCACTGAGTACTACCTGCTACAGTAGGGCATTGTAATATGACCCGCAGTAACTAGTGGTAACATTACAATGTTACTACAGGGATGCCTGCTGAAAGATGTATTTTATCCTAATAAGGCAGTGTTTACTGTGGAACATTTGATCTGGTATCCACTTCACAATCACACAGTACAGAACAGTATTCAGGCATGGCTGAAACATTTCCTGCATCCTTTCTGAATGGAATTTGCCCCTAATTTCAAGCAGAATTTTGTGGCATATTTCTATGTATTTGAGTATTTTTATGAGCCACACATCATCTTATCAAAGATGACCCCATGTGGTAGAATCCTTATCAGCTGCCTCTATAGATTATATAATTGCTCTACTACATGAAATGTAGTTAAAGATCAGATTGCAGGACGTGATGAAGGTATATTATGGCTTCAACAAAGCCCATGATCATAAAATATGATGAGGAACTGAGGGAGGTATTGAGGAATCAGCATATTTGTCCCCGATTCACCATACAGTATTGAGACTTTAGCCACAATTGGGTATTCTCTTCACATCTTCCCCACTTCCTCATGGATTCTTGTGATATTTATTGTATATTGTAGGTATATATGACTACTATATATTTGACACTTTCTATATTTTTAAAGCTGCCAGAAAATTACCCAGCAGGGGGTATCACATTTTAGTGTTTGAAATGCAGTATTATCAATTGTGCCTCAAACAATAGGATAGAAGACTGGTCTGATAGGGGAATACAACGAAAAATGTATACAAAAAAGTATACAAAAAAGGAGCACCTGGATGGAAGAATATTGGGTGATCAGTGTGGCAACTACCACCCAAGGTTGTTGTGTGTCTTCTTTAATCTGGGGTGCACAGGAAGTCCAACACTAATAGCTAAACCAGGCATGACCAGGTGGCTTAGGCCCACCACAGCTTGCTGGCAAGAAACTCACATTTTTTGCACAGGAAATGCTAAGAAGGCTATGAAAGGTGTTTGGAATGATGGTTTGAGATGGTGAAATGCGCAAAAAAGCAGAATGGTTAAGGATAGCATGCTGGTCAAAGAGAAAAGCATTGAGGAGTACTAGGTGCTTATAATGCCTAGAATCTGAGGTCCAGCAGCCAAGCACTTAGCTCCATATAAAGTGTCTGAGATATTGAGGATGGCTAGCATTGACTAGGTTACTTAAGTGAAGCCTTAGAGCATTGGCCTAAGGCAAATCCAGTGATATAGCAGTCAGAACAAATGTGGTGATAGCATGATTTGGACAGTTTCCAGCATTCCATCTTTGACATGCATCCTTTTCATGCTTTGAGTTGCCAGAGCTTTGTGACAGGGTTCCCATTCATATTTCATAATAGATGTTGGTGTCCAAAGAGTCACAAAACTGGATTTAAAGGTCAGCAAACTTGGGATAGTCAGTATGTAGGAGGTCTTGCCTTGAACTGACATGTTTCTGCAGAGTGTGATTAAAGTTGAGAGTATGGCAATGAAGGGGATAGCAAGGACCCCAAACAAGTTGGTGATATATTTTTCATCATGTCTGTGGGGAAACACATAGATGGTTGCAGGGCATGTGAGAACCCAGTCTTCAAAGGTGACAATGCATTTAGAAGGGACTGCAACTTGTCTGCAAAGTATTGCATACATTGTGATGCTGGTACATACAATTATTCACATCAAACACTTGCTCACCGACTTCTTTACCAGGTGCACTTCATTCTGAATGATCAAGATGGTTGGAGTGCCAACAACAACAAGTTTGTTGGAGCCGATTTTTACAAGAACATTATCAATTTATTTGATGATGCGGAATGGGCTGCATCTACATTAAGATTGTGGAACCTGTATGTATTGTACCTACACTGACATTCTATCAACTAATATATGCTCTAGGCAAGTCTTTGGATGTGTGGACTCGGACACCGATGACTCGGACAATGATGATGGCCCAGGTGGGAATCAGGTTGCTGCCATTGCTGCTCAGTGTGCTGCCCGACAGAAGAAGCAAGCAGCCGAGAGACACTATGCAAAGATGCACTCTCCCTACAGTGTCACCAGCGATGATGAGGACACAGCAGACCTCAAGAGGCATGGTCACTTAGTTCACAATGATGACAATAACAACAAGTACTATGGCTACATATCCCCCCATGAGAATGAGAATGTCGGAGAGGAGCACTCTGAGGAGGAAGATATTGAGCGGGTGCAGAGCCTGGAAGCCTAAGTTGGATTCTTTTGCACTCTTCATCCGTCTCATCTTCACTGAAACATGTTCACTCTGTCGACATGTTCTTTGCTCCCCTCAGCAGCTCTCTTGCTCACGCTTTGCTCTCTTGCTCGCACTTTGCTCCCTTGCTCGTGCTTCACTCTCTTGCTCACACTTCGCTGCTCTTCTCATGCTTCACCGTCCTTCTCATGCTTTGCCCATCACTCTCCTCTGAAGCCCCCCTGTTCCACTTCTCACTTCCCATGCTTGCGCTTCACTTACTTTGCTCCGCATGCTCGCACCTCATTCAGTGCACTCACTTAGATTGTAGATAATTACATGCTTGTAGCTGTAATTACATATTTGTAGCATCTGGATAAAATGAAATGTATTATTGGTATTCTAGCCTATGAAGATACGAGGGCTGCAATAAATATCAGAATCACTTCTGACCACTTGAAATGATGCACCGGCCATTTGAAATGTGCTAGATCTGATTAGAAGATATGTACTGGGCTCTTCAAATCTGGTGCCTATGCTTACCTGATTATATTGTGCTTCTTGTGAGCATTGGTAATAGCAGGATATGTAGTTGGCAAGATATTGCATTCAGGTACAAGCACTCGGTGATTGATTCTATTGGCTGGCAGATGTTGCCAACCCATATGTCAGGTTTTGTGGCATCTACAAGGATCACGTGGTCTTAAATTCAATTTTGGGGTATGTACCTACATATAATTGTAGGTAACAGCGGAGGACTGCGCTGGTGATCATGAAACTTTAGCAATTAATAGCTTAAATAATAAGTTTGATACTTTGCAAAGGTAGGTGTATTGTCAACAGGATAGGAGAAGGTTATATATAATATTTTAAAATAAATAAGACTTAAATAATAATGAAATTAATCATTTTCCTCATCAATGGCCCTTTAAAACCAAGTGCTTCAGGACAAGCTCGACAAGTCCACCATCTTGCAGGCCTTCCAGACTGAGGAGCTCAACAGAACTCATCGTTCTGAGCCCTTACCTTCATCTTCCACTGCCCTCCTTGCTTCAGCATCCACTGGCCCACGCTCCAAGCTCAGAAGTCAAGGAGTTTGCTGGCAGTGCAAGTCTTTGTTCTCTTGACCCATCTGATCCTCTCTCGCCTCTGCAGCTCAATGCTGACGTCGAATGGATTGCAGACACTGGGGCCACGTCTCATATGATGCCCCATCACCACTGGCTTCGCAATTATGCCCCCCTTCGCATTCCCATTCATCTAGCAGATGATCAAGTGGTCTACTCAGCTGGAGTGGGCTCGGTGGTCTTTGCGCCGGTCATGGGAGGCAGGGAGGTTCGAGCTGTCGAGTTTAGCCATGTTCTTCATGTCCCCGCGCTTAGAAACAATCTCCTCTCTGTCCTATTCCTCACCAAACATCGTGATTTCTTCGTCACCATTGGCAAGGAGCACATGGACTTCACACACTCGAACCGGACGCTTTTCTGCGCCCCTATCAATGAGCACAACACTGCCTATCTTGCCGGCACCACTTTCCCTCTCACTGAATTTGCTCGACTGAGCTTGACATTGCCTCTTGACTTGTCTCTCTGGCATCGACGCTTTGCCCACCATCATCTTGCAGGTGTCAAGAAGCTTATCAACGATGGCCTAGTCACTGGTATTGATTTGAAGTCGAATGCACTGCCGGATCCCATTTGTGAGCCATGTCTTTCGGGCAAGATGCATGCCAACCCATTCCCTCCTTCGCAGAATCGTCGCTCGGAATGCGGATTTCTCGTCCACTCTGATGTCCACGGCCCTGTCCCTGTGCGCATCCACTCCGGGTATCGCTATTGGGTCCTATTCATCGATGATTATTCCCGTTTCCGTGTCGTTTACCTGCTGAAGTCGAAGGATCAAGTGTTTGCTGCATTTAAAGCCTATTATGCTTGGATCGAGATGCAAACCGGGCAGAAAGTCAAAGCGCTTCGCGATGACAAGGGCGGGGAGTACATTTCTAATGAGTTCAATGACTTCTGCACTACCCACGGTATTGAGCGACAGCACTCGACACGCAATCGCCCTCAGCAGAACGGAGTTGCGAAGCGCACCAATCGCATTCTCAGCGATGGTGTTACTGCAATGCTCGCGGAATCCACTTTACCTCTGCAGTTCTGGGGCGAAGCACTACTGTCTTATGTGCATGTCCTTAACCGTTTGTCATCCTCTGTCCTCCCTAATGCTACACCCTTCGAACTCTGGTACAAGCGCAAGCCCGATGTCTCTCACCTTCGCGTTTGGGGCTGTACTGCATATGTCCATGTGCAGAAGGACAAGCGCTCCGCACTCGGCCCTCACATGCAGAAATGCGTCTTCATTGGCTATCCGGAAGGCTACAAAGGCTGGAAGTTCTTCAATCCGACTACAAGGCAAGTAATCATCTCTGAACGAGCAGAGTTTGATGAACGCTATTACTCCGGTTTGAAAAAGTCGACTTCTGCTCCTTCAGATTCCATCCCACCCTCCCCTTCTTCTGTCCCTATCCTTCACATCGATGCTCCAGCCCCGTTCCGATCCTTTGAGCTATGTGGAAGCCATGCGATGTCCGGATGCGGACAAGTGGCATGAAGCTATGGAGGAGGAGATTCGAGCACAGCAATGGGACATGGAAAGTCGTTGATCTCCCTTCGGGCAAGTGAGCCATTGGCAGCAAGTGGGTTTTTCACCCCAAGCGCAAGGCTGATGGTTCTATCGAGCATTACAAGGCCCGTCTCGTTGCAAAGGGCTTTTCCCACCGTCCAGGCTTCGAATACACCGAGATCTTTGCCCCCACCATTCGCATGGCCAGTATCCGCCTCATTCTCGCTATGGCTGGCCTCGAGGATCTTCACATGCACTCTGTCGACATATCCCATGCTTTCATCAATGGCAACCTTGACGAGGAGATCTACATGAAGTTGCCGGAAGGCTTTCCCCACGATCTTCATGCAGTTGCTCTACTCTTGAAGTCGCTTTATGGTCTCAAGCAGGGTGCTCGGATGTGGAACAAGAAGATGGGTTTCAAACGCATCAGATCCGACCCGGGTGTCTATGAGCGAGGTGAAGTGCGCATCATTATGCCTATCTATGTTGATGATATCACTGCTGTTTCGCGCTCGACCAAGGCCCTGGATGATGCAGTCGAGGAGCTGTCTCGTCTCTTCAAACTGCACAATCTTGGCCCCACCTCATTCTTGCTCGGCATCGAGATCACCAGGGACCATCCGAAGCGCACCATCGGACTCTCACAGCGACTCTACATCCTCGACATTCTCGAGCGCTCTGGCATGGCTGATTGCAAACCTGTCTCCACCCTGATGAAACTCGGCTCATTCCTGTCTAATTCCCAAGCTCCACAGACTCCTGACGACATCGCCTTCATGCGCACTGTTCCGTATGTCAATGTGGTTGGTGCTTTGATGTACCTGGCCACTTGCACTCATCCAGACATTGCTTACACTGTCGGCATCCTTGCCCGCTTCAATTCCAATCCCGGTGTTGCTCACTGGAAGGCTGTCAAGCACCTTCTGCGTTACCTCAAAGGCACTGTCGACTTGAAGCTCACTTATCGCCCTAATCCTTCATCTCCTCACCCCTTCGTTGCTTACTGTGATGCGGACCACGGAGGCAACAAGGACAACAGACGCTCAACTGGTGGCTACCTTGTCTGTGTCGGTACCGGTGCAATTAACTGGAGCAGCAAGCTGCAACCAATTGTTACTTTGTCGACTACAGAAGCTGAGTACATCACTGCAGTTGAGGCAGGCAAAGACATAATCTGGACGCGCAACATTCTCTCCGAATTCGGAGATCCTGTCAGCGCTGCATCACCTCTCTGCATCGACAACCAGTCTGCCTTGACAGTGTCGAAGAATCCGGAGCATCACGGACGCATGAAGCACTTGGATTTGCGCTACTTTTGGTTGCGTGATGTTGTTGAGGCCGGGACCATTGCTCCGGAATTCCTGCCCACAGAGCAGATGCCTGCTGATCTTCTCACCAAAGCGAGTTATTCAGGCAGATGATGGGCTTAGAGTATTGGGATGAGGGGGGAGCTTCAACATAGAGAGTTGTCTCATCAGGGGGGAGTGTTGGTTGTATGATTTCGTCTCTCTCTCTTTCGTATTTTCACTTTTCATTGCGGTCACTTATTGCGCCATTTCCTAGCTATATCGTATTCCATTTACAGAGCCATATCTCTGTTATTCACTTCTCCACTGTGTCTTCATTCTTCAGCCACAGTTGGTGCCACTTGCCTATTTACTCCTGTTTACATTTCGCTCCATAGCATCTCCGGAGTCCGTCCTCTGCTGTTCTCCTTAGCAGCTCAACACAGACTCCAGGTGCGTAGTATACCCTCTCAATATCATGTACTTAGCAGCTCAACACGGACTCCAGTGTCTTGTTCTATTGAGTGTGCTCCTGGCACCCCAGCATTCGCTTTTGGCTCTAATAGGGATGGAATCTGAAGGAGCAGAAGTCGACTTTTTCAAACCGGAGTAATAGCGTTCATCAAACTCTGCTCGTTCAGAGATGATTACTTGCCTTGTAGTCGGATTGAAGAACTTCCAGCCTTTGTAGCCTTCCGGATAGCCAATGAAGACGCATTCTGCATGTGAGGGCCGAGTGCGGAGCGCTTGTCCTTCTGCACATGGACATATGCAGTACAGCCCCAAACGCGAAGGTGAGAGACATCGGGCTTGCGCTTGTACCAGAGTTCGAAGGGTGTAGCATTAGGGAGGACAGAGGATGACAAACGGTTAAGGACATGCACATAAGACAGTAGTGCTTCGCCCAGAACTGCAGAGGTAAAGTGGATTCCGCGAGCATTGCAGTAACACCATCGCTGAGAATGCGATTGGTGCGCTTCGCAACTCCGTTCTGCTGAGGGCGATTGCGTGTCGAGTGCTGTCGCTCAATACCGTGGGTAGTGCAGAAGTCATTGAACTCATTAGAAATGTACTCCCCGCCTTGTCATCGCGAAGCGCTTTGACTTTCTGCCCGGTTTGCACTCGATCCAAGCATAAATAGGCTTTAAATGCAGCAACACTTGATCCTTCGACTTCAGCAGGTAAACGACACGGAAACGGGAAATAATCATCGATGAATAGGACCCAATAGCGATACCGGAGTGGATGCGCACAGGGACAGGGCGGACATCAGAGTGGACGAGAAATCCGCATTCCGAGCGACGATTCTGCGAAGGAGGGAATGGGTTGGCATGCATCTTGCCCGAAAGACATGGCTCACAAATGGGATCCGGCAGTGCATTCGACTTCAAATCAATACCAGTGACTAGGCCATCGTTGATAAGCTTCTTGACACCTGCAAGATGATGGTGGGCAAAGCGTCGATGCCAGAGAGACAAGTCAAGAGGCAATGTCAAGCTCAGTCGAGCAAATTCAGTGAGAGGGAAAGTGGTGCCGGCAAGATAGGCAGTGTTGTGCTCATTGATAGGGGCGCAGAAAAGCGTCCGGTTCGAGTGTGTGAAGTCCATGTGCTCCTTGCCAATGGTGACGAAGAAATCACGATGTTTGGTGAGGAATAGGACAGAGAGGAGATTGTTTCTAAGCACAGGGACATGAAGAACACGGCTAAACTCGACAGCTCGAACCTCCCTGCCTCCCATGACCGGCCCAAAGACCACCGAGCCAACTCCAGCTGAGTAGACCACTTGATCATCTGCTAGATGAATGGGAATGCGAAGGGGGGCATAATTGCGAAGCCAGTGGTGATGGGGCATCATATGAGACGTGGCCCAGTGTCTGCAATCCATTCGACGTCAGCATTGAGCTGCAGAGGCGAGAGAGGATCAGATGGGTCAAGAGAACAAAGACTTGCACTGCCAGCAAACTCCTTGACTTCTGAGCTTGGAGCGTGGGCCAGTGGATGCTGAAGCAAGGAGGGCAGTGGAAGATGAAGGTAAGGGCTCAGAACGATGAGTTCTGTTGAGCTCCTCAGTCTGGAAGGCCTGCAAGATGGTGGACTTGTCGAGCTTGTCCTGAAGCATGAGGGCAGAAATGAAATTCGAGTACTCAGCAGGAAGGGCTCGAATCATGGCCATAGACTCGAGCTCATCATCCAACATGGTGAGAGTGAAGGCAGGGGGACGAAGATTCTGGATGGAGCGCATGGATTCCTCGATTCTGGTGACAAGGGACTGCAAGGACTCATCCTTGAGCTTCCGGATGGAGAAGAGGAAGTCATAGGCATTAAAATGTGCCCCAGGACAACAAAGAACATGGGCAGCCTCGAGAGCAGCCCACATTGCAACAGAATCATCATCCTTTCCGCCAAAGTGTGTCCTCTGCTCAGGGGCAACAGCCAGATAAATCTCACCAGCTGCTTTAGACTGCATCTTGAGCCACTCCCTTTGCTCTATGTCCTCATCCGGTGGTGGAAGCGTCTCAGCACCACTCACAAGCCCCCAATACCCCAATCTGCGAAGATATGCACGCATCTCTCCACTCCACTGGTTGTAGGTGCCATTGGTGAGGGGTTTGATGCGATTTGTCGACTCAGAAGACATGGGAAGCAGCAACAGAGGTGTAGACAGTGATTGGAAGTGATCAGGAGAGATCAGAGGGGATCAGAAGAGATCTGAGTGAAGCAGAGGGTGATAGGAGGTGTAGACAGGATGTAGAAAGTCCGATTTTGAGATGATGAAGGCAGATGGAGAGCTGGGGATTGACCAGAATGCAAATGGAGCGGTCAGAGCACAGGGCTCATAACCTATTAGAGCCAAAAGCAAATGCTGGGGTGCCAGGAGCACACTCAATAGAACAAGACACTGGAGTCTGTGTTGAGCTGCTCTGTACATGATATTGAGAGGATATACTACGCACCTGGAGTCTGTGTCGAGCTGCTAAGGAGAACAGCAGAGGACGGACTCCGGAGATGCTATGGAGCGAAATGTAAACAGGAGTAAATAGGCAAGTGGCACCAACTGTGGCTGAAGAATGAAGACACAGTGGAGAAGTGAATAACAGAGATATGGCTCTGTAAATGGAATACGATATAGCTAGGAAAGGGCGCAATAAGTGACCGCAATGAAAAGTGAAAATATGAAAGAGAGAGAGAGACGAAATCATACAACTAACATGTTTTTATTCAAATAACATAACAAATAATTTAATAATATAACTCGCATAAATGAGCACTTTCAGACGAACCTAATATGAAGATAATCTGTGAGGAATTGAGGGAGAAATGAAGGATAAAACATATGGTGGCTGAAGCCAAAATATATCAAAAGCAGTATGTTTTCCAAAACAAATCACAAATCTACCCGAATTTGCAGGATCTAGATGGATGACACACTAGCAGTTGTTAATGAGCCAACTTTGGCCCCTCGATGACTGCTAGTACATCATAGGTTCTGGACCGGCCTATGCATTGTCATCATGCAACACTCGCCGTCCGATGCAGCCATCGGGCGACTCGGGGTATTAGACTCCTGCCTGCTGCAGGGAACACATTCGTCCACCCAGATCAATGACACATCTCCGGTCATCGACATGTCCATTTGGATGCGTTGACAACCAGAGCTACGTCATTGGTGCCCAAGCTCATCACATTTTTCCCCATGCTTACCGCGAAAAGGACGCTTGTCATTGTCGGTCACCAGTAAGTCCATTTTTAGAATATAAATATAATAAATTAAAAATTAAAAATACAGCACAGCTCGAGTGCACATCCATCTGCATGATGACCACATTCACTGTATGTGTCCACCTCATTGTAGCCCTGCAACTGCACCCATGCCATCATCCCCCCACCTCCCTCACACAACACTCTCCCCCACACTCGCCGCCACACCTGCATGCTCCCTTGCTGCATCTACATACTTGTGTTCGCCCCCGCATCCACACCCGTGTACCCCATGTGCAGCCTGCCCAACTTGCCCATAGATATCCATGCGAATGCACTGATGGATGACCCCGATGAACCATGGTGATGCCACACTAGTGCCCGGCCACACGCTGGGAAGTGCATGCAGCAGGTGGAAGCAAGGCATGGTGACAGATGAGTACAGCACCTCATGCATGTCTGTGCCCCTTGCAACCCTCGGCCACGGCCATGTCTCATGCCCACAAGCCCGTATCTGCACTCGTGCTTGCACTGCTCATCTGCACTCGTGCCTTCTCACCTGCCTCCCCTCATATCCATCATCAAGCTCCACCCCTGTCACACTCACTCATTTCATCCATCTCCCCATGCCTTGCCCACCATGCACACCCCATCACTACGTGCTCTCGTCACGCCCATGTACTCGTGTTTGCCGTGGCATCCACACCCGTGTACCTGGTGCACGGTCCACACACCTCGCCGATAGATATGCATGCAGACATGCTGATGGACAATCTTGATGAAGCATGGCATCATCCGATGCCACACCTAGTGTATGACAATGTGGGGGGGAGTACAGGTGGCAGGTAAGTACAATGTATTCTTCATGCTGCACCCAACATTCTGCACCCATGCCCATAATCATCCTCTTTCATGTCTGCGCCCCTTGCGACCCTTGGACATGGCCACGTCTCATGTCCACATGCCCATATCTGCGGTCGTGCTCATGCAGCTCATCTGCGCTCATGCACCTTCTCACCCACTTTCCCTCATGTCCATCACTGAAGCTCCACATCCATCACACTCACCCATTTCGTGCATCTTCCCATGCCTCCCACGACACACACCCCATCACTATGTGCCCACAGCTGCATGTCACTCATGGTAGTGCCATGTCCCCGACTCGACTGCACTTGCATTTCTTGTGCACCTCATTCATGGGTGCATCCCTTGCCTGCACCTCGCACTATGCCCATCCTGCCCGACTCTTACTCATGCTCACATCTGCACCACCGACATGTGCCTGCACCCGTGCCCATGCAACTCTGGGATCAGAGTGACTTGAAGACTTTATCTACAGTGCAAGTGTATCAGTGCATGCATGCAGGTGCGAGAGGGCCGCAAGAGGAGGTGGGGCACCAGGTATAAATTTATTGCTTTTATCTGCCCATTCTATCCCTCCCACACCTGCCCACACTTGTTGCCTTCGTGCTCCCCCCCCTATCCTGCCCCCCAACCAGCCCTCACTGAGCACACATCTCTCTGCATGCACCTTCCTGCACACAGGGCCTAGCATGCCGAGCAGTGCACCAGAGGTGGGCATGCCCATCAGCATCACGACATGGATGACCGAGAATGTGAAGCCTATGTGCACACTGTGAGTAGCAATGTCAAAGTCAGCCACGAGTGGAGAGGAGAGGAGGTGCACCCAAGCTCGCTGAGGTCCGTACACAACATCATGAGCAGCACCGGGATCAATGACATATCTGTGGCGTAGGTCAGCATTGCACAAGGTGAGTGGGAGGGAGGCACACATATGTGTGCCAGACATGAAGCCAAAGATGAGCCCGATGACGATGACACCTGTGGACATTGTTGCACCGAACATGTCGAAAAACACCGTGCCTGCAGTGAATATGGATGGCATGAGCATGTTGTACATGCTGAGCCTGTCCACAAGGACCATGGGGAGCAGCCAGCCTGCCATGCTCCCTGCATTCAGAATTGCGAGCTCCATGTGAGGTGGGGCCCCATGAGCTGAATGCTCTGGATGCTCTTGCTCATGCTGGTTTTCTTCCCTTGCTGTCATCCTTCATTGTGCCTGCACACCCACCCCGGATGCTCTCGCTCACACTCACCATTGTGTTCACACACTCCCTCATTGCCCCTATGTACTGTTCTGCCAACAGCCTTGTACAGTCCACACAACTCGCGGACAGACACTCACGCAGATGTGCTGATGGATTATCCTGACAAAGCATGATGCCCTCCGATGTCGCACAGTGTGTGGCTGCATGCTGGGAAGTGTTTGCAGCAGGTTGAAGTCAGGCACGGTGGCAGGTGAGTCTGGCACCTCTTTCATGCCCATGCTCCTCGCAACCTATGCCCATGGCCACCTCTCATGCCCACACGCCTGTATCTGCACTCGTGCTCATGCAGCTTGTCCATGCTCCTGAGATGCTGGAGGCAGACATCAAGGCTTGTAAACTTCTGTAAGTGCCCCTCTCTTGCTCCCCACACCTGCCTGCACTTGTGTCTATGTCTCATGCCCATGCCTATGTCTGCATTTGAGTTTCTCACATCTGCCCTCGCTCATGCCCGTGTCCTGCACCCCTCACCTACTTAGAGGGCCATTGCTCTGCATGGCAGGTACGATTGATGAGGAAGATGATTAATTTTATGATTATTTAATCTTTTGTTTATTTTAAAATATTATATATGACCTTCTCCCACCCTCCCGACAATATGTCTATCTTTGCAGAGTGCTAAACTCATAATTTAAACTATTGACTATCAATTAATCCATTATATATTGTAAATAAATAATTGTAGAAACATAGTATAGATCATTCACATGTATATATTGAAGCATGTGGGTTTAACTAACATGTTAGCATTTTTACAAGGCAATTGAATATTAATTTTATTATTATTTAATTTATGTTTATTCTAATATATTATAGATAATCTTCTCTTACTGTTTTTCCAAGATGCCTGCCTTTGCAAAGTATCAAACTTATTATCTAAACTATTGCTTGTTAATTCATTTTTTCTACATTATAAGTAAGTAATTGTAAAATTATAGTATGGATCATCGACATTCATAAATTGGAACACATAGGTTCAACTAATACATTAGTATTTTTACAAGCTTGATATGATACAATATACAAATTTGGAGTCATTCACATTGAATCTTACAACTTAGTATATATAGCTACACTACTCTTTCTCTTTTTAGCTCTACTAAATTTTGCTGCATCCATGTCATCAATATTCCCTTGAAATTTTGACCTTCTGCCTAATTCCACACCGTCATTATACCAAGTCTTACCATCTGCCTCGATGATTCTGGATGTAAAGTGGAAATCACCAAAGTATATAATTCCACACAATCTGTATGCCTCTGTATCTTCATTCAGATTAATCATATGATTAAATTTAATACGTGTACCATTAGTAATAAAGCATACAAAGTTTGAATTTTGTTGAAATTCAACTCGTTGAAACATGTTGCCTGTGCATTTGTCGCATTTCTGAGCAATGGGTCGGTTGAATAATGGAGTAAGCCACTCTTTTATAGTCCTCTCTTTATGTGAGCCAAGCTTTGTAGGATATTCATTCCATATGACTTTTGAGCAATCCCATAAAATGGTATTATCCTCTTCAGCTTCCAAGTCAATATGACAATGCTGACAGCAAAGAGTACGTTCAACACAGCCATTGTTCACTTCTAGCATACATTTTAATAGTGAAAAAAGTTCACTGCCACGATGTCCTGTGAGTGAAAATGATTCTGCATCTATATTATGTAAGATTTGCCGTAAGCAATCTCTGGCTTGTTCCATGGTTGATTTACCCTCCCTTACTCGTTGAAATGCAGCCGTAAATGATCTCAAAAGTCCATTCTGCTTAACCACTTCTGACATCCACCTTTCTGTAGATTCACAGTATACTGAAAATAAGATAGAGAATAAAGTATCATATGCACAGCTATAGTTGTCAGCATCCCACTGAAAAGCAATGGGTGAAGCATAAGTTAATAAATCAGATTGTTTATGTAATCTAGACTTTTTGACTTTACGTTAATCTGTGTCTTCCACAGTTTCAGACTTCACATCTCTTTTGCGCTTGCCACTTTTTAAACCACCTTGATCAATGCTTATGGTGTTTAAAGTGTTGGTACCTTTAGCACTTACAAAAAGACTAATATCCTTTTGACCACGAGGTAAAGATATTTTCTCCTCAGATTGCTCTTGATTTTTAGTCTTGTTGTCTGCCTTCTGACGTGTAACAATGTTCCAGGGCAACTCTGATTCAGGTTCCTCGTTTTCAAATGGCTCAGATTTGGTCCATTTTAATGCTCCATGCATTGATTTAGGTACAAAGAGGGAACCTTTCCAGGCTCTGAATGAGTGGATAAGTGCATTTCTTGTGGAGCCTGTAACTTTAGCTGGAAGTTTCTTCAAGTATCGGAGTTTTGTGATCTCATCCAATAATTCAAGCTCACGAAATTCTTGTCTAAGACTACCAGTGATACCACCTGTCATTTTATGTTCATCAAAAGGTTGAACAATAATTGTTCCCTCATATGTTGATCCACGAGATAAACAAGTGTAAATAGACTGATGAGACCTGCAATTCTGTAAGTCACAAACATTATTGAGATGAGTACGACCCTGAGAGCCAAAGTCAGTCATGGCAAAGTTTGGAATTACAGCCACCTGGTCCCGAGATATTGCAAGCTCCTTTCCATTGGGCATCTTGCATCATATCTTTTTAGTGCTGTGACTTATTGGAATGACATTTTCAGGCAAGCCTTCCAGTTGAATCGATGTTGGTGCAGCAGTTAATTTTATAAATAGAGTGTCTAACCCTAGTTTATCATTTGGCAATGGACGTGACTTCCATCCAACCACTATACCTTCAGCACCATTTGTGACTGAACATTCTGTTGCCTCATTGGTCTTTATCATTACTGGAAGACCCAGGCATAATGTTAATTTTCCAGCATGATTATCTGTACTATTATGAGACAGATTCCATAGACACTCTTGAAGAATAGGATCAATGACATTGGATGATCGTTTAGGGTCTACCTTTTTTTTTTCTAGATTTTTTATCCTTCTCATCATTATCTGTTCCCCATTTATCTAGGGAATAGAATGTAGTCAATGGTTGTGATGTCTCTCTTGCAAATCTAGCACATCCCATCTCATTGATTTTATCCCTGTGTGCATTCCATGCAGTAATAACTGACACATTTCTAAATTTGCATTGATTCAACTTGGGTTTACCAGCTACTCGGGAACTGATATGCTTTATATCTGCCTTTGTGCAAAACTTATACCGAAGATTGTCCAATGCTGTCCGCAACTTAGCATCATCTGAATTTTGTGCCCGTTGTCTCATATTTTCTCTTAATATAACAACAGTTGTTACCTGATGCCAGAGTGCTTTACCAATAGAGGCTTCCTGTTGAGTATAGCTACTAGTCGTATGTATCACACGTCCCACTTTGTGAGAGAAAAGAGTGTTGCTATTCACTGGAGGTGGAAGCTGTGCAAAGTCACCTGCAAATATCATATTGATTCCACCAAACGGTTGACCTTCATTTTTGAGTGCTTTGCACATTTTCTCACAAATAGTATATAAGCTATTACAATCAACCATCGATACTTCATCCAAGAATATATATTCAACATTCTGTAGTCTCTCTCTGACTGCAAGTAAAGTTGCTATAGATTCTGATCCATGTTGACATAATCCTGATATGGAATGATAAGTTGATCCACCAATTAATGCAGCAGCAGAGCCTGTCGGTGCAAGACATATAAATCTATATCCCTCCTTACGCTCACCAAAGAAATGTATCAAGGCTTTGATCATCTGAGATTTTCCTGTTCCAGCCATACCACCAAGATACATTTTTAATGTAGCAAAATATCTTGCATTGCTGCAGTTTTCTTAGATGTTCTGTTAGAAATAAATAAATCATGAGACTGACATAAGATTTCCAATGAATGACCTGGTAAACATGTGGCTAGTATCATCAAAGAAATATCTGCCATCACAGTATCTGCCTCCTTATTCATATCAGATAATACAGATTTAGGACCATAAGTTATGAACTTATACCGAGCATTATCAGTTAACAATGTTGTATCTTCTACATAAGGACATATTTCATCTGAAGACCAAGTGCGAGATTTCTTGGCTACTGATGTAGCACCACCTACTTGTTGCATGTTAGAAAATGATTCAATATATACTTTAATAGGTTTGTGTGAGTAGTGAACTGTATACACCAATCTATCAAGTAAACATATGAATCCATGTTTTTGTTTATGTAAAACAACAAAATCATGTTGCCAATAAACATGTCGATAAAAGGAAATTTTGATTTCCAGAATTAAATCTAACACTGACATGTAATAAGAAGCTATTGAATGTATTAAAGGTGAACGTAATAATATAGATGTAGGCCATATTACTATAGAGATACATTCTTGCATGATAAGTTTTATTATATGATCATTCCAATCGGCTATGTCTATCACGTGACATAGACAATATTGAGTGACAACCTCATCCCTAGTGAAATACACTATTATCTCTGTTCTATATATGAACGTCTTGGTTGCATCCATAATAATGGTGGTTTTTACTTTGCCTATATCAGGCACGGTCACATACTTGAGAGTAGCCGTCTTACTCTGCCATATGGCACGGTCGCATACTTGAGAGTAGCCGTCTCTACTCTACCCACAAGGGGCATGGTCACATACTTGAGAGTAGCCATCTCTACTCTACCCACAAGGGGCACGGTTATATTTTTCATAGTGGCCCCTCCACATAATTTTTAAGCGATATCAAATCCTGGTGTCTGTGAAAGATGTGTCATATTTAATGTCAACATTGCAAGACCATATGACTACACCAGAGCACAGAGTGGCAGGCCATAGATAGGACCAATGAATACGCATGTTGAGTTAATGATGTTGGAAGAGCAACTGTCAAAAGAAAGTGTAAAGAAAAAAACGACACCAAACTAGTCAACGGATCAAAAACTTATTTAAGCTCCGCAACTCCGATAACTCCGTCTCAATTCAATTGAAGAAAAGTTAAAGAAAACTGTATTTAGTCTACATTTAAGCCACTCAGTTCTAAGATAGAGTTCAAGGATTGTCAATAGAAGGAAGATTTGATGAAGATGCTTGCAAGTAAATTGCCAATTTGTCGAATGTTTGAGTGCTCAATAGGATGCACAAGTCCGAATGAGTAAGCGCCCAATGAAAACTGGCAGTCACCGACCAAATGCATGTGCCAAGTGACATAGCTTTGGTCATTGACATGTCCATTTGGATATGTTAACAACCAAAGGTACATCATCCAACTAGGCCCATCTGTCTGAACTTATCATCAAAACAATTCTTGACATTGTTTGTCACTCCATTTTTATCATTGATTCGCCATGTTTCCAGCTTCTGTGATCTCCAAGGCCTGCACATTCACCTTCTCTGGTTTGCATGTGTACCACGCCCATGTGTCTACCTTTCAACATCAACACTGCATGACTGCACACAGCATGCCAACAGTGGATTAGTAATATGTTCAGATGCACATGCCCCTGCAAAGTCACTGACAATATCCCATAAGATTTGCGCTTGCAATTTGGCAAGGACTACGTTACTATTCCATGACAATGTATGAACACTACTTAGAATACGCTAACAAACAATAGCATACAGGTTCATACTGATCGCATCCTTTGTTTATAACCCAACAGAGTGAAAAACAGTCACCAAAGAATCAGGAGGAAGATCCTTCTTCAATCGTGGACAATCCTTGTGAATCGTCTCCCAGTTAAGGGTGGTCGATGGCTTCTTGGTCTTCTTCATGAGTTCACGGGCATCATAAATAATGACTGAGATGAAAACGATTGAACACATTAACTTATTCAAAGTAATTCTTACCTTCATCCGTCGTAAAAAGACCAGGCTTATCCAGAAGACCATAGAGAGGTCCGTATGACCCAGACAGAAAATGCAGAGCGCTGTTGAGTGATCTTCTTGGTAGGACTGACACACATCCCCTCTCGAATGGGGGCATCACCACGCTTCCGTTCACATCAATATCACAGCATCAAATAAAGTAAACAAGAGTAATTGAGGACATACCAAGATTGACAGGAATGGTCTTGAACGTCACTGCATTCTGCCAGGTGGGTATGGTGAGCTGGCACATGTTAAAAATGGTCCCATAGAAATTGACGGCCCGCTCCCACTCGTCCTTGACTGGGTGGATACTAATATCCTTGACATAATAACCCTTTAACCCAATCGGGCGAGATTGCATAAGATTACTCTCCTGCACGACACCAACAGTCATGGCCATGATGCGCTGAGCTGAGCTATCCAAGACCGTGTTGCAAATAACATTGGACCTAAAACAAGTCAGAAATAAATATCGATGATTAGTCAAGGTCACCTACTTGTCACCGCTCAAAACAGTAGCACTGAAACCTGCCTTATCAGCCCGAGCAGGGTTGAATATCCAGGGCGTCTTCACAAAAGTGATGACCTGCAACATGGCCCTGGAAACCATGAGATAAATAACAGATGATATATTTGCAAACTTACTTTTGGTTGACTTCGTAATTCTTGAGAATATACGGCGTGTACATGACGGTGTGAACCTCCTGGAAGGACACGTAGCAGCAAGAACTATAATAAAGTATTAATAAGATACATAGCCCTTAAATATAATATATATATACATACTTTAATTTCGGCAGACCCTTATATGTGCTCCCAAGGTGGGATCCAGGTTGTCGTCAATCTCCACGTCATCCCTAAGGAACAAAGGTTAAATATATAAATCAAAATAAAGGAGAAAACATACAGCTTGTCAGCGATCGTGGTGACGCTGTATAGAAATAAGTATTAAATGTTAAATTGGACTCAAGAGAAAAAGATAACTTACGGAGTTTTTGCGAATCCTTAACGGGGGATTTGCGACCTTTCTTGACACTGTGCTGTAATCATTAGAAACACGTTATGGAAAAAATTGAAAACCCACGGGGTTTGAGGTAAATCCTCCTCGTCAGTCTCCTCTTCAATGTCCTCGGCTAGCTGTTCCTCCATGGTCGTTCATCATCATAGTCCTGCACGACTCATCTCCAGACTCAGAAAGGTCATGACTTTCTTGCCCCGCTTGCTAAAGCATATAGTCAGATCAATGCAAAAGAAAGAACAAAGCGAACACATACGCGACCCCACTTCAAGGTCCAGGAAGGGGTTATTGTCACTATCAGACATGACTCCAGCCTTCCGACTTGACCCTATGAAACACTTAGAATTATACCATGCTAAAACAATGACAGAACTCACGTATTTCCTGCTCTGGTCCTTTTAACGGGAGAGGAACTAGCAATCAATATGAATGTCAACAATTCTCACTTTAATCATAGGAACACACGTACAGTTCTGATTGCTCAATATCATCATCATCCAGTCTACCTGGACTCTGCCTCGCTTCTGAACCACCTTACGTGGAGAAGGTGATTGAGGCGAGAGAGGTGCTGGTCCCCTTCCTAATAAGCAGCTTAGTAGTAACATATATATACTGTAAAAGACATACTTTTTAATAGGACTCTGAGGAATACGCTCAATATCCCATTCGGGACTATGAAGGATATGTTAATAGTTGATATTCAAGATAAATAAAGACATACCTTTGACGACAGGTCTTACCTCCTCATCAGAAGAGCTGAGTAAATGGTAATAAGTACGTGTAACAATGATAAGCATCAGAATCTGACTCACACAACGTCTTTCACATCCCCTGCATTACAGAAGAAGACTTGGTGGCTAGTCTCACTGCAAAGAGATAAGTCTGAGAGATATTTACATTAAAAGGCACGTACATGGAGTCTGCAACTTCTCGGATGACTTGACGGGCTTTGGTTTAGCACGACGACTATAAGTAAGAATATTAGTTCAATAACAAGATAATATAACGATCACAAGGCATACCTTGTAGCAGCCACACTAAGACGACCACGACCGGACGCGCGAGGAGGCATAATGTTGAAAATGGATAAAGAAAGTAACCAAGACGTCAAGAATAAGATAATCTGGGGAGGACCAGAATACGAAAGAGAATGCGCAAAAAGTGAGGCCTTAAATACTCTCCCCATTGATATAATAAATGCAATACCATTGGCCAGAAATTTATCGGACATCCATCGGACTAGTAAAGCTGCAATGAGGAGTAGATGGCGTGATTATGTGCAAACGATCCAGAGCTGGTAACTTGAGCACGAATGTTCTAGAGTCGGTGAGATTATTTACAATTTATTCGTGAAAATCAGGAATTTATTCCCTTTGCGTGGCAATCACTCAGAATCATCACGACACTCTCATGGGACACAACAACTGTTGAGCAATCCAGAGAAATATAGTATGTGAAGTTGATTTTGAATGCACAGGAATAGCTTACAACTCAATGACAGGACAGGTGCTGGAGGAGGTGATGAAAGATGCAGTGTCGGGACCCAAGCAGTATGTTCAGCTGGCCTGTATGGCTGAGGTATGTCCACACAATTCATGTCTTAAAAGTTGCTAACAAGTACAATAAGCCTGATCGAGCAAGAGTCGCCACCACCATCATAGTGGCAGACAAGGCCGTCTGACCATGGTTACTCCATATGACCCATCCTCGGCGAAGATCCATGTGAAGTTATATTACGGATACAAGGTTACGTTTCCAAGCTAATCTGCCTCCGATTCTTAATCGTAACCAGTATGTGATTCAGTCCATATGTTATAAAGTCATTAAATGTTTGAGTCGTAGACTTCCAAACAAACTAGAGATGGCTAAGCAGGCCATCACCTTAACAGGCCTTGGGAGCTCCTGGATTTGATAAGGCAGCACAAGGCATCGTAGCGATTCACCAAGTCTTTGGTGCACACGTACAAGGGGAACTGAAGAAGTGGACACCGTCTCGAGTGGATGGTTACATTTCACTTCAGTTCATCAACAGATACCTTACAAGTGCTGCTGAAGGAGAAGGATGTACTTCCATAGATATTTCACCTTCATCGATCCACTTGGTGTCTTAGCTGCAGAGATGACCAACGAGCTACATCTACCAGATAACCAGGTTCAGTATTTCGAAAGTATAACCACAATCACTAGGATAACCACCAGTACGTAAACATAGATGTTGATTCTTAATATATGATTGATCAATATTACAGAACGACTAAATATGTGGAGATCAAGCCAAAGAGATCCAGTTGGGACATTTAGTCGAACTTCAAGTCTCTTTCTGTGCATTACCTCACTTTAAACAAAAAGTATGTTTGCGATAATTCCCAAACTGCACGCTATTTGTATTATCAGTCTGTCGTGGAAAAGGCAAGTCGTATTTCTCTACACCCATAAATAAATATATAACAACACATACTAGGATCTCAATCGATTATTCTGGAACGAGTCAGAAGTAGGGAGATGTCTCCACTGAAAGGTGAAGCGAAAGATTGGATATGATGATGAGGATAGAAGAGGAAGGAGGGGTGAAAAGATTCAGCGACTGGATGGGCACGAAGGACAGGAGGAAGCTCTCAATGAAAGAATACATGCATAATGTCACTAATTACAAGAATTCGCTCTAAAATGAGCTCACTTTGCTTTTGATGGAGAACGTGCAGCTTTGCAGCAAAGTCCTCAAGAAATTTTTGAAGTGAGATGTATGCAGGCCCAACTGCAGCATTATTGTGTGCAAGAAAGAACAATGATAAGAATGATGAGCAGAGAAGGGACGGTTGAAACAGTTGTTATTGTCCTTTGAATATGTCCTTTGAACGTATGACTTCAATACTTGTTCTGTATAAGTATGCAAGCATTATTTACATGGCTCAAAGCTCGAGTGATCATAATTGATACAAAATCAAATGAACTATAATGAATGAAGTATAATATGAAGTAATCTAATACTTGAAGTACGCAGCAGACGGCCAATCTTGCAAAGCATGTGCTCCACCATGAATAAGTCAAGAGAGACCTTGTCAGCAATCTCCTTGGGAATGTTCTCCATCACAAAGGTGGAGACACGCTAAACATATCAACAACCATAGGAGCAGAAGCATCAGAGGGGAGAAGGTGAAGATGCTTCAAACCTTTGATCGCACCACTGTCCAAATCAAACACAGTCCTCCCATCTCCTGTACACCTGGTGCACGAACCTTTCCAGCATAGTAAAGATCTGCAGCAAGTAGCATGGAAACCAGCCTACCAATCTGGGTGTACTGCTGTTACGACCACGCAAATAGGCATAGCATTCCATAAAGTCCACACGACCATGGATGTCGCAGTGAGACTTCAGCCAAACATTCCACTGCTGCTCAGCAATGAAATAAGCTGATGCACAGTGGATAGACCGACCGGCAATAGCAGTACCATATGCATCCTTGCAGCACAAGAAGGTGGATGATCTCATGAGCATGCAGTGCGACAAATGCATCCCAATCAGCAAGCGTAGAAAAGAAAACAGTGGATCCCAAAGCTGCCTGAGTTGCAAAGGTGATGCCACGAAAGATACAGGCACTCGCAAAACCACCCGGCTTGTCGATGTTGGCTGGATGAAGGGGACCATGGGAGGAGGTGATGTTGGCACAGGAGGGAGCGAGCTGACGAAAGGGAAGACGCTTGTCCAGACTTCCAAGGACAAATGCAAGAAGTGGGGAATACGGAGGCTTGCCTGTTCCGTCAACAAGTGGAAGCAACAGAAAGAAGAAATCCAGAATGCGCTGCAGGCCATGAGCAAAAGGAGTGGGGAGTGGGAGGCATGGAAGTGGAGGAAGAGGAAGTGGAAGTGGAAGGATGTGAGTCATTGAACTTCTCAGTGAGAACTCCACAGCGATGGACCTGTTGTCCAATCTCCTCAAGGACATGGTACTCTGCAAGGTATGGTCATGGAGTGGAAGAGCGGTGAGAGAAGCAAGGAATGGTGATAACGCATCTGTGCTCAGATTTGTAGTACGCCCCCCTTGGTGACCAAGAACACGAGAGTTGATGTTGCGGTGTACATCCCATAAGGCGGACACCAGCAACACGTCCTCATGAAAAGTGTCCACCACGTACTGCACAAAACGACCTTGGATCTCCGAGATGCCCTGTGGAAAATTTAACCAACGGATGACGATGTTACGAATAAGCTTGAGCATGTAGTTCAACCGAGTGTCATCGTCGTCGTAGATGCGAAACCAAGAAGGGAGAGGGAAGGCATGACCATCGTCAGAGATATCTGTCAAGCCCACTTGTGAAGGAACAACGTCCCCGGCTTGCGCAAAATGAACTGTTGGTAAATGAGCCTAGAAAGACGAGCTAGCCAATCCAAGTCATTATGAGAGGTGGATGAAGTGTCGACAAGGAAGGAGGCGAGTGAGGAAGGACCAGGTCATTGAGCCAAGCCCAGGCAGCACAGTTAGAGAGCATATACTGGCTCTGAATATGATGAGCTCCAACTTGGAAGTCCCCAGTTTAGTGTTAGCAAACTGGAGAGGCTCCCAAATTCTAGAGACAGAGACGGCAAAGTCAGAAGTGAACCTTAGCACTGCTGCTGGCTGCAACAAACTCTGCAAGTTGTGACTGCCATGTGCCAGGACCCTGAAAGTGCTTCTGCATTTCTATCGCCATTGCGATGCTAGCAATCTCATCACGGGTACTGTGAGACTGCTGAGAGAAAACAGCTCCAACACATCTGCATAAACTAGAAGACATTAAAATCAAGCATGGACAAGCAAATCATAAATTAACATACCTGGAGCAGCAGAAATGGATGACTCAGAGACTGATGTAATGGGCGTTCAGTCCCGGAAACTGTCATAAATAAATTAGTGATGCTCTAAGCTGGCACACAAAGTATGCTACGCACTTGTAATGTCTGACACCTCAGCAGCAGAAATAGCCATCAACCGTGCATGTGCATCAATCTCATTCCGCTCAGAACCTGACATAGAAGAATGTCAAATTAAAATATCATACAGACATGATTTATCACCTACGTGCAGAACGAAGACGATCCCTATACCCTGCCGGTCCAGCACCTGCATCTTGAGTTGCGAGGCTAGCTCCAGCTCCTTTGCGTGACGACTAGCAGCCATGGCCGCACTAACACTCATCGCTTCTTCCTCCCCATCCTCCCCCGAGCCCGCATCGCTACCTTCTATTTGCAAACATAAGAATCACTCTATAAAGAACAACAATGTGTTACGTACCTTCATATTCCTCTGAACTCTGCATGATGCGTACAGCTTATACGCTTTGCCCTTACCCTTATCAACTAAAATAAATAAATGAGATCATGAAACAGCAATGCAATGGTGGATGATGCTCACCTTTGGACACAGAGATGTCTATGTCATCTTCAGAGTGCTCAGACACAGAAGCATCTGCGGCACGCTTACGTCCTAAAGACAGCTTAGTAAGATCTACAAGCAGAATAAAAAAATAACGCACCACGTGAACGACCAGAATCCACATATTCTGACTGAGACTCTGGCTCAGTGCCCCACCCTCATCATCACCATCTGCTTGAGCATGGCGACGGCTCTTCCTAATGGCTATTAAATATGTCAGCATAAATTATAACAAAAATAAGAAGTCTGGGAGCACCAGGCTTCACAACCTTGTCGCTCGCCTTGCGAGTTGCTGTCGGACCGGCCACTTTCTTACGGGTGTCTGAACAAATAGGATAAGTGAAGACACTCAAACAAAAATTAAAAACATACTTGAACGGCCAAGACACGCACGGCCCCCGACTTAGCACGAACAGAAGGTATAAACTTGGTCATAGTCTCCTTGTGTGCAATCCAGGACTGAGCAGCCTCCATCCGAGTACACCCCGACTCAGAATCGACCGCTGTCATACCAGGCCCAAGCGACCAAGGCTTGGATGATAGATACGCTCCACAGCGGATGACGAAGTATCGGGTGAAGTCTCTGATACGTCAATGTAAATGCAGAGAGAAACTTGTCCAAGTCCATGGAAATCTTCATGTCGGGTGTAGACTGCCAACCACAAACTGGACAACTGAGCGAGCGAGCGGACGACAAAGTCGAAATGAGCCTCGCGACTCATCAGCGCATGACCCTCAGACATGTGGTTGGCCATATTGGAAGGTAAGCCCCAGATTGACCATCGTTCCTACAAATAACAAGTTAAACACAATCAAGACATCAAAAATGAATGACGTACTCAGGAGCGATCATCTCTGGACCAATACACAGTAGATTATCACCAGGCAAGGCAGCCAAAGCAATACGAGAAGCACCGTCCATGATCGGACCACTCGGATAAAAAACCTGAGTGAAGCGGCACGACCACGGCTCAGCCACTTTACCTCTGGCAGCGACGGCGGAGTCCCCCCATGAAAGCGCAGACCAGAGAATACAGCGAGACATAAGCCACTAAGCTGAATATAGCAACCCAGCTCTGCAGCATGAAAAAGGCCAGGATGATCAGTGGGAGCCAAATCTGACTTGGTCACCAGTGAGACCACCATACGAGTCGTGGCCTCCACGTGCTTGCCGCAAAATGCCCCAAGTCCTCCTTGAACTTGCCCGCTATCAAGCATTCATCAGTTACAATTTTCAGAGAAAAAAATTAAAAACTCACCAGATTTCTCAAACTCTTCGTATGACTTAGTGGGTACCAAATTAAGCTGAGCCGCAGGGAACGATAGTTGCCCTCAAAACCAACGGGGGAAGGTTAGTTAAATTGGCTTGAAGTTTCAAAGCATCTGTAATGAACTTCGGCCCAGTCTCCAAACACTGGATCGCAATCTGTGTTCCCAACTGTCGTGAAACAAAAAATAATAATAATTAATAATTAGCAATGCAATGCAACATACCTCAACCATCTTCTTGCGAAGCTTGTGATGCTCGATAATGTGTTGAGATACACCTTGGTCCCCGCAGCAGGACCGGTAAGATTGCGAGGACTTTGGTACGTTTGCGTCAGCGGATAGAGCGGAGAGAGGTGCCTTAGCGGTGTGACTCTTCAAAGGGACCGCATACGGGGAGCGCTCAAAGGCATAGCCATGCTCATATGTCTCCCTCTCCGCATTCCATAACGGAGGAAGGGGAGATCGAGCCGAACGCTCGCCTAGAACTTCGAGTGGCAAATCACTGTACGCACTCGATAACGTCTGGCTGATAGACTAATATAATGACAGTGACCGTTAGAATTTTACTGGATGAACAAAATTAATAATTACGAACTCTGTGGTACTATCCAGCACTGGATTATATCGTTGTTGGGATCACCGTCTCCATAGAGGTCCCTGCAAAAACACAGTCCCCCGGCTTTAACTCCAGCAATCCTACAATTTATAGCATGAGCGGAGGTTATAGAGAATATAAGCATGCATGAACTCACCGCAGCATCCGCCTCCTTCTTCAAACCAACCGGTAACGTCATCTCCTCACGGCACCACTTTGCAAAAGTGGCAGACGTCTGTGGGGACGTGTCATGCAAATAAAGGTAACATTTTCCCTCAGGAAAAGGTTCTAAGGGGTGGCCAAAGACTTGGAACAGCTAGGAAGCTTAACATTCCTTCCCTTGAGGGAGAAGAGGCTCACTCTTTCCCCAGGAGCAGGAATCACAGCCAATCCTCCATTTCCAGCCCTATTCCCCATGTAAACCTGTGAAATCATGTAGAAATATATTACTCACTGAGGAGAGTCTGCCATTTGAAGTGATATGAGAGGTAGAATGGGAAGTGGGAGCTAGAAAGTGACTTGGAGGTGCAAAGAGGTGAAAGATAGGGGAGGGGAGTCAACAGATGATTGTCAGTACTCAACACAAGTTCTACAAGCCAAGGACAGACATACAGAGGTGTGTAGATAGTCAGATTCAAGATTGATAGGCAAGATTGACAGAAGAAGCAGAGATTTAATGTAAATCAGGGCCAGAAGATCAAGAAGTCAAGAAGCAAAGACTTCGCGCATTTGATGACAATTAAGCGCCCACGGGGCGCCCAACAACCCACAGCCACCCGAGCGCACAACAAGCGCACACAAGTCCGCAGAACGGGTAAGCGCCTGGTGGCTGCAGCCACGACCAAGTCACGTGATATTTGATGACGTAGATGCGGTCGTCGACGTATCGAAATGAATGCGTCGACGACCGCATCTACGTCATCGGGCTAGACCGGCCTATTCGTGCTCATCGTCTTTTGCCCCATGCTCGCCGTGAAAACGATGCTCGTCGTCGTCGATTGCCAGTAAGCTCTTTTTTTAAAAATTTAAATTTAAATTAAACTAAAAATCCAAATACAGTATGGCCATCGGGCGTTCCCCGAACGACACTCGCCGTCGTGCAGCTCACTCACCGCCGTGCCCACACTGTTCCTCACTGTGCCTGCACAGGCGTCCAACTTCCGCCATAGACGCGCTACCACCCACGTCATCGACACGCCGCCGTGTCTCCCTCTCCACCACTGTTATGTCTCTCTTCTCCCCACCGTGGACCCCTGGAATGCCCGACCCACATTCAGCGCCCGCATTCGGACCACAGGCCACCGAAAAGATGCAGCACGACGAACGCGCAGGCTAATTAGAGGGGCAATGCGACGAGTGATATGCCCAGGTGAGCTCCCGTGTGTTTTGCGCCCCTCATGTTCTACACCCAAGGCTGCCCCTCAGACATGATCCATGCCCATGCCCGAATCACATGCCCGCACCGTACACTCCTGACTATGCCCATGTCTGCACCCGTGCACATCCGACTCGTCCACACTCGCGCACCTTCCGCTCCCCATGCTCGGCTCTCTGCACCTTCTCACCAGTGCCTGCCGACATGTGCAGGTGGCTTTCTAACACATCCTCAGGGCTCTCCTGTGCCTCCCCCCCTTTGCGCATCTGCATCTCGCACACGCCTGCTCGAGCTGCACTTCCTCACCACACTCATCGCGGGTCTCCCGCCCCGAGCATGCGGCACCTTTCACTCGAGGCCCCGCTCATCACGCACACGTTCCTTCCTCTCGTCCTGAACGCACATCCTCATGCTACCCACGGGGCCTGACGGCGTCGAGTTTGAGGGTGTCTTCTGCTTGCGTGGCTGCATTTTAATGGTGTGGGCAACGAGGGTGATGATGTGCATGGGACGCGAGCTCGTTCATCGTTGCGTGAAGGCTGTGGTACTCCTCCACATCCCGCTGCTCCAGCACTGTGACCTGCGCACCATTAGCAGAATGCGCATATAGGGAACTACGCACCTCACCGATCCACTCGGGATGCCACACGATGCTCGCCCTCCCACGCGTATGCTCCCTCGTTGCCCACACCACATACTCCCTTCCTGCATGTACTCGCTCACCTGGATGTGCACACGCGTGCACCGCGTGCATTCGCTCGCCCCTCTCATGTTCCCCCCATCCATGCCAGCATCCCTTTCCCGCAATATGACTACACGTGGCCCTTCCCCTCATCCTACGTGAGCTGCCCATCCTGGCACCAACCACAACACTCACCATACTCGGTGCGCACGCACGCAGCACCCCACGCTCGCACTACCCACGATGCCCAATGGCGTCGAATTCGAGGGGCCTCTTGCGCACTTTGGCACATTCCCATCAAGACTAGGTATTATCTGCCTTCGGGCACTGGCACCCTGATCGTCCACGATGCATTGCTGAAGAAGCTGTTCCCGTGCACCATCTATACTCATGCGAAGTTCTCCAAGTGGACTCCTAGTAAGTCTCATTCAATTTGGCTGTGTTCTTCTCGATGCTCATGAGTCATACATAGATACGCTCGTATATGATTTCACTATTCTGGACGAGGCTGGTGTTCCCCTGTGCACAGTGGAGGACATGGAGGTTGAGCTCCACGGGTGGAGTGCCAACCACCTCGACAAGCGTTATGAGCTTGTCTACCACAAGACAGAACTCTCGGTCGCCGCCGAGCTCACTACGAAAGGGTCCCCGGTGGTTACTGCACAGGAATCCGGTAGAACAAGTCCGAGCTCTGTCGGAGACGACTCTGTTGATTCCGGGTATGCGACCGTGAAGAGTGCGAGCGACGCGAACCCGAACGTATTCCTCATCGAGTACGTCAGGGGCAAGGAGATGGAGATCCAGCAGCTAGTAACGCGTCTCGACTCTCTCGCCGAGCTGTCCTTCTGGTTCACCGCGTCCGAGGGATTGGATGGTGACGCTGCTTTGGGTTTCACTCGGTCTCTCAGGAGGGAGTTCCGCTCGTGGAATGTGCACATAGCTGTGTTCGATGTGGTCTGGTCTGCTGAGCAATGGGAACACGCTGTTGAAGAGCTCTCTACCAAACAAGGTGTCGAGGATGAGCTGTTGATCGACGCCACCGGAGCTGTTCATGTTCCTCGGATCGTTCTGGCATCGCCCCCGACAACCCGCTCCGCATTCCAGCCAGAGTTGCCTTGGAAGCACAAGAGGTCTTTGAAGCAGATTTCCACTCCATATGTCCCTGAGGATCATCTCCTCGTCCACGTCGCTGGCGCAGCTAAAGGTCCCGAGCAGTTGTGGTCGTTCATCGGGAACGTTGATAGCTCATCGGTTCTGTTTGCCAGCATTACTGCTAGCCCACTGTCCAACGTTGTTGTAGCCCACAAGGACAGTATCATAGAAATCCCTGGATCTGCGGGCAAGGGCAGCACTCTCGCACCCTGCGTTCTGGCGGCCTCTATTGCCGTCTTGGGCATTGGAGCCTCCTCCTTCTCGCATCCAGAACATTTGCAGCAAAAGAAGATCCTCGTCACGCACTCAGACACTGAGCTCGGAAGCCAGATCATCTGCTTGTACTCCAAGCTCGGCTTGGACATCCTCGCCCTCCCTGCCCAGCCAAGCGTCGCCGATATCAAATGTGTCTTCTCGCAAGCCCCCCAGATCATTGTCTCTGGGTCACAAGATGCCTCGGAGATCCAGACCTTCAAGGATGTTGTCACGCATCAAGGGAAGGTATTCCTTTGGAACCACCCCAAACAAGGCATCGCCAACATGTTAATCACTGACCCATGGTTGATTGGGGATGCTCTTCGTTGTGCTCTGAAGGAAGATGGGGGCTTGAAGCAGACATTTCGTCCCCCTCTTGACTTGCTGGACAGCACAGTTCCGGTAGAGGTGCTGCTGGCGATGGCTGTGTTCGATCCCAAGAAGTCCTACTTGCTCATCGGTGGTATTGGCAGCCTTGGCTTGCAAATTGCCCATTGGATGTACAAGGTATGAAATTGCCTTGGGCCTTTTTTTAGAGGCGACATCCCTGACAGAAAGGTGCTCGAGAGCTTATTGTGATATCCCGCTCTGGTCGCCGAGGGTCTCATCATCCGAATTACTGCACAGATTGTCTTGGTTCCACATCAATCATTCCAAACGCATGTGAGGTTACCTCCGGGCAAGCAAGCACGTGCCTCCCATATGCACTCTATGGTACACTGGCTCATTACAGACCTATCCATCACTCATGTTCAAAATCTGCTCAGAACCAACGTCGATACAGGAACACATCCAAACATGACAACCCACATCTGTGTAATAGAGCATTTGATCGCAGTTAAAGGCAGACCTTCTCGAGTGCAAACAGGTATTCTCTTCCCCACCCCTTTCAAATTTCGTCTGATTTCAAGATGCTCAGGACAGCGGTGTTTGCAAGTATCAACCCGAGCTGCTTCATTGAGGTACGCCATTTCCCGGCTTCGTGCACTGCGCGGGCTGACCTCAAAGTTATGCATTACTCATGCGGGACATGACAGCGATATGATGGAGGGCACGGGTGGTACCATATCCCCCAAGGGACCACGAGCGGAACTAATTTGAACCTTGTTCTTGAGAAAATAGTAACTCTTGGGGCAGTGTGTGCCAACACAGTCAAGCATGCCTGACAATGCTCACCTAGAATGACACCGCCAGCCGCTCCCCATTTCTGCCCGGATTTTCAATGTCTTCCGCTATCAACAGATATCCACCGCGATCCATGGAGGCCAAGTTGTCGAGATTGACTTCAGAACGGACATCACAGCTGAACGTCATATGATCCCAAGCAGCGACTCGTCACAAGCAACGACGAGCCCGGATGAGGATAGACGGCCAAGGCGAGAAATGGGGGTTTAGGTGAGCGAGCACGACAACCATTCCAACGTCGAACTTGCCTGAGGGGCATACATAAGCCTTTTATGGACGTCCAGGATAATTTAGATGAAGATCCATTTCCCTCAAGCAAATCTCAGTGATTCATGGCAAAACTCATTCCGGAGCATGCGTGCACGCCGGCACCGCCCGGTTGGTAAATACATATGAGCTCGCGAGCCCACTGTGTGAGACGCAGGTGCATATATACTTATATGTTTGGCGTCTGCGCTCTACGTGCGCTGCAGGGCAGAGAGGAAATGGCGGGATGATAGCATCAACATCCAGCGGATTTTTCCTTCTCATGATCACAGATACCGCGAGGGTTCAGACTATAGGATGATAACAATACTACACCAGGGGCTGTGTGCCTTTTATGTGGAATATATTGAATGTCGTAAACACCCCTCCCAAGCTGTCACTAGTTAGGCTCAGAACCACGACATGCACGAGACACGTTGTGATAAGTCATGACAGAGATCTTCAAATAATCTCATAACCGGCCCATACAGTTGACGTGCAGCATGCCACTGAGAATACAAGAAGAATATCTTGAAACCACAAAAATTGAGGAGGGCAGACAGTCTAATTTCTGATTGTTATCAGTATGCTTGTTGAAACTTTATATGCGTATGCCAAACTCATCGTTATCGAAGCATCTGGCTACATAGTTCTACAGGTGTTTAAAAACTTTTGCTGATGCAAGTAGAACTTGAACAGCAGTGCCACGCTGTCTCTCATATTTTCGTTGGTGCATTGGTTCAACAAATGTCAGAGCAGGCAGGGAACACTACCTTCTGTATATTTCTATTACCTCTCTTTACCCATTTACTTGCCCTCCGACAAATAAGCTGAGTGTAATGATGATGTATATAGCACTAATGACCATCATACAAATCTCTGAATTGTCACAGGCCATGCTTTGGGCTCTGCATGAAAGTGCATGAGCTTGTGGAGAGTGCTATGGTATTTCTGTGTGTAAACCTATAGGGTCCAGGTTCCCAATTTTAAGAATACGCAATCAGTTTACTGCTTCTAAAAGCAACTATGACATTGAAACAGAAGCTCAACAATATTCAACAGTGATCAGACTGCAGACCAAATCTGGCAGACGGTTGTCAGGAAGATCACGTGGTGGTTTTTGTTTGCATTCAAATGGAAAATAAACTATGTTGAACTTTTACCATTATGTCTTCCCTTAACTCAGACATCCTCCGAGAAATTATCACTCAGCTTGATGTATCTTGGATCAAACAGAAAGAGCTGTCTCATAATAATGCTCACACTGAATATTTTCACAGGCTTCTAAGTTTGAGAACCATCAGTCCCACCTTCTGCAATACGTACCTTCCACACTCCCCCCTATAGCCATACGCTCGACAGTCTAGAGCAGCCACTCAATTATTCACAGATGTCATACACTATGAGGAAATGGGCTGCAAATGCTCTTCAGGGGAAGATATAAACCCTCACATCCATCACGACTTTCTAAATATCTATCTGCTGGAAGTCAATTTTCCAGAGGATGATAATGGTCCAGAGTTATGGAAACTTGCAGAAAGGCGTGAAATACATGACACAGCTGGTGGAGCTCAATATCATCGTGGATCTCAAGCACAACAAACAGTGCTAAGAAGAATCGGACAGTGGTGGGAGAGGCGCTGTCCAATAGAGAAACTGAGACTTATAGATCAACGTTCAGAGCCTAGGGTGAGTAACATTATTATAATAAGAATACCTGCTTATGATTTATTTCACCAGCTATCTCTGATACAAGAACAGAGACCATGGGACAACTATCAATCCTTCGCATTCGACCTCCTATTCTTTCCCAACATTCATATCCTTTTCATCAAATCTCCTGTCTTCCCTTTTCCTATCCCCCAACATTTGCCCGCCATGACCCTAAACAACCTCTACGAGTTTAAAGCTTATGTGCTCGACAATCCATACGACTTCGAAGACGATGAATACAATATGGCGATTTTCTTTTTAATGAAGTCTCAGCCTTATGGACATTTACATGGAGTATTTAATTGGTCTATTATGACTACTGAAGAAATCTTGTATGATGCCATTGAAGTCAGACGCATACACGGGAAGCGAGATCAAGTGGAAAAGTGGGGATTGGAAAGTTATATTGAGGTGGACAAGGAAAATAAGATATTAGCTGGGGCGATGACAATTAATTACTAGGATATTGATAATATATTACTTGTAATCCAGGCCTACAAATGAACTCAGTATTAATTACTTCATCTTTGTACACATTTCAAGCTTATAAAAATTGCTAAACATATTGATTCAACCTGAGCATTCACGTCAACAATCTATAATGTAACTCTACCATTACTTATTTATAATGTATAAGAGATGGATTGATAATCAACAGTTCAGATGACGAGTTTGCATGCTTCATACAAACAGACGCTCAATCTCCTGCCTTTTTGGGATATGTCAGATTTATAATCACATATGTTTTTCTCCTTTCGCAACATATGTCATAGCATTACACTGACTTCCAAAAACATTGATCATATGTTTTATGTCATGTTTTATCATCTGGAACATTTGTTTTGCGATTAGAGCATGACAAAGATCACGTGCATCTGACATATGTTTTATCTCCGTATGTTTTTCTCAGCCACCCATAAGAAAAGTAAGAACCTCACATACAAAATTTTCTTACAAGTAAGAACAAAGTTGTTACCTAGTGGTATTGGACGTAACCCTAACCTAGAAATTTTCGTTCCCACGGATACAAAATTTTGTATCGAAAAAACTTTCCCACGACTAATGTAATGAAAAGTGTGTTACAAGATTTGGCTGGGGACCTCGCCTATAAGAACAATTAATTCGTTCCTCATCAATCGTAATGTATGTTGGCCCAGCATGCTGTGCCCGCCCGCCCCCATGATATACCATTGTTGTTGTAAGAATTAATGTGACTATGTGTGGTGATATATATGCTATATAATTAAAATTGTAAACTAGAAAAGTTCAGAAAGTGACAAGCAATATGGAATAAATTTCTTAAAATTGTACATACTATCAAGCTTATAAAAATGCTATTATTTAAAACTATGTATTCTGGTTCATATATGTTAATGATCTATACTATAACTCTACAATCACTTATTTATAATGTATAATAAATGGATTGATAATTAATAGTCCAGATGACAAGTTGGACACTTCACAAAGATAGGTGCTTAATTTTCTGCCTTATTGATATATGTCAGATTTGTGATCACATATGTTTTTCTCCTTCTGCAACATATGTTGCAGCATTGCACTGACTTCTAAAAGCATCAATGATATGTTTTATGTCATATCTTATCATGCAGAACATTTTTTTGTGATTAGAGGCATGACAAAGATCACATGCATCTGACATATGTTTTGATCTCTGTATGTTTTTCTCAGCCACTGGATAAGAAAAGTAAGAACCTCACATACAAAATTTTCTAACTGAGTAAGAACAGAGTTGTTACCTGGTTGTATTGGATTGTAACTCTAACCTAGAAATTTTGTTCCCATGATTATCAAATTTTGTATTGGAAAAACTTTCCCACAACTAATGTAATGAAAAGTGCATTTCAAGATTTGGCTGGGGACCTCGCCTATAAGAACAACTAATTCATTCCTCATCAATCATAACTTGGATGTGGTGAAAAATCTTCTTGTGCTTTGATGATGATCATTCCTATATGTATATTAGATTCATCAGCAAAATCTCAATCTAACTTATCATACTTTTTTGTCTCTTAACTGCTCTTAAATGCACTTATAAAAACCCTTATGAGATTTCTTTTATCTCTTAATTGCTCTCTTTGTTTTTAATTCAGAAGAAAAAAGATATAAGACCTAAAAAGTAAGTTCATAAGAGTTAGTTTAAGAGAAAAAAGTATAATAAGTCAAATTAGGATTTTGCTGATGTTAACAAGTTCAGTGGATAAGTGTAGAAGATATCATACCTTTATGGTGATTGCATGAACCAGTCCAACCTCATCTCGATAAGTGCCATGTAAAATGTTGAGATGCTCCTTGGGTTTCTCAGGATCGAAATGTGGTGTCTTACTGTATGATGCAATCAGTGCTTGTATTGTCAGATTGATGATGTGTGCAAGACAGCTAACATCATTGGATATATAAGTAAGATATTACAAATTTTTGACTTACTTGATCTGCCACTTCTCAGAATCGAATACCTTGTGTGTCTTGTTCTCAATCTGATATGAGAATTCACATAACATGGTGCCATTATTACCTGCATTATCACAGGTAATTTGACCAATCTGTCAATGTCAGGCCTTGTAAGCTGTAGTACTTGGGACTAGGGATGAAACACATGCCTTACGAGCAATACCCACATGAAGAATAATCTTGTACAGTGCTTGGCCAAGCTGTCAGCCATTGTGTGCACTATTAAGACATGTGAACCCAAGCAGGCAATTGTGAATCGAGTTTAGAGGGTCAATTTACACAAGTCTAATCGAGAGTTCGTCGTCTCACTCCTCAGTGGGCCCCAGCGTCACGTGCGCTGCTGTATCCTTCCGCGTGGACTGAGGTCGGGAGCTCCTTAACTGGCGAGTGGTCAGAGGGGAGGGGTTTTTCGCCTTTCTTCTCCTCTGACCATCACACTTGCGTGCTCGCCAGGTAAGTGATTCCTTCGTCTCCCGACCTCGCCTTTCTTCCTCTCTAACCAGTATGGTTGATGTCGCCAGAAGTTGACATTACTCTTGCATCACTATTGTCGGAATATATTCCTTCCCATCTTTCGAATCAATTACATTCTGCATCATTGAGTGATGTTGCGGCCGAAGCACAAACAAGCACACAGGATCGGGAGAGAACGGCTCGGTTGTCACAGCCGCTTGGAGTTCATCGACCGTTTTTCGCTCTGGAGAGCTCTCCAAAGCCCGAACCATCTTCGAGCTCAGTAGCAAGCTCCTTACTGCAACGGCTGACCTCTGCCAACACTGCTGACTCGACTATCGGCACCTATCTCACAATGCTACAAGAAATTGAGTTGGAGCAAGAGATCAGGGATGAAAACCAACTGGAGAAGATGCACCACGCACCCCTAGGAGCTCGCAAGGCCCGGCCTTATCGTGACCTGCTCAGTCGACTCACTCTCGAGAGTCATCGTCCGAGCCCGGCTAAGCGACCCCGAGTTGACCCCAGCAAATTTGCATGGACTGCAAGCAATTTTCTC
This sequence comes from Grifola frondosa, assembly GCA_001683735.1. Lineage (NCBI taxonomy): Eukaryota > Fungi > Basidiomycota > Agaricomycetes > Polyporales > Grifolaceae > Grifola > Grifola frondosa. The sequence continues at coordinate 536,975 of LUGG01000001.1, read as the reverse complement.
GGGGAATTTACCACTTGACCTGAACTCAAGGAGTCAGTGCGGCTCCTCCGTGAATACGCCGTTGATCCCAAACTTGCAAAATCCGATTTACTCAATTCATATGGAGCCCCTGAATTCCCCGACACAGAATGGGTCAATATCCTCGCTGGAAAAGCAGTCGACCTGGACCATGTCTTCGTGGGAAGATATTCTGCAGGACAGGACGACAAATACATCAAGAAGTTGGGTGAGATCGAACTTTCCTACCGAGCGCTCATACCCGCCAAAAAGATCATTACCTTTGGAGACTGGATCTTTGCCTGGAACAAGACCATCCCAGCTGTCAGCTATGCTTTCCCGCATAGACGAAAGGAACTCACCTTGTATGGTGAATACATTACCAACCTCTTCGGAGCTTTGGCCACTCCGCTCCATCGCAGACTCCTCGATTTTGACCGTGCCATTCGAAAGTGGACTGGGTCAAGACGAGACTTGCTCCTCATGGACTACGCTGACTTTGCCGACCTCAAGATGCAATTCTTGGACTCCTCGGGAGCCAATGTCTACAAGGAAGAGAGACAGGGAGTCAGCAGGTCTATCGGCTCACAGGGACATAGGCAAAAGGATGCGTGTAGGAGATGGAATGCAGGTAACTGCCCTGCCCATGCATCCGCATGCCGATACTGTCACATCTGTTTGTCATGTGCAGGTGTTGGACATACCACCAGCCAATGCACTAAGGGCATGACCAAGTAGGTTCGTCGATGCAGTGCGACCGCGCTACTTGCACGGTTTGCAGTGGAGTGTGGAAGGGCGCAAGGTTATCACCTCTGCGGAAGCGTCGTTAACACAAGCTCCTCTCCCGGATGTACCTGACGCCGAACGCAATAACCCGATGACCATTGCAACGCTCACTTCACATCCCCACCTGTTCAAAATCGTTATGCCGATTAATGTATCGCGTTTCGAGTACTTACTACGTGATCATCCTAACCCGGCTTTCATGTCATCTGTATTGCATGGCCTGCGGGAGGGTTTTTGGTCTTGGGCTACTCCCCTGCCCGAACTGTTCCCTGCGATGTGGAATGAAGATCGAGGTTCACCAGACAATGAAGAAGCAGCCAAATTCTTGAGGGATCAAAGAGATGAAGAGGTTAGACTAGGGAGATATTCAGAATCATTCGGAACAGACCTTCTTCCTGGCATGTTTTGCATGCCCATTCACGCGGTACCTAAACCACGATCGGTAAACCTGCAGCTCGTGAACGATCATAGCGCTGGACCTTACTCGCTCAACTCGTTAATCCCTCTGGAGGCCATCAAGGGCATGATTCTTGGTGGAATCCCTGTGCTCGGAGAAGCTCTTAGGGCATATCGATGCAAGCATGGAAATAAGCGACTCATCATCTGGAAATCTGATGTTTTGCAGGCTTACCGCAGGCTCCCCATGTCATTTTTCTGGCAAATCAAGCAGATCATGACAGTGGCGGGAGAACAGCATGTCGATCGATGCAATCTGTTTGGTTCACGAGGTGCACAACGCATTTATGCTGCCTTCATGTGCCTTGTTGTGTGGATCACTGTCATAAAGCGAGCAATTGACCACCTGAACTATGTGGATGACGATTTCGGATTCGAAGAGGAAGGCCGTGTCGAATTCTATCGACCCTACGGTACCTATCTTCCCACAAAACAAGCACATCTTCTCTTGCTCTGGGACGAGATCGGTCTCCCTCACGAGCACAAGAAACAAGAGTATGGTCCAACGCTCATGGTAATCAGGTTCGAGGTAGACCCCAATGCAATGACCGTGATGCTCCCGCACGATAGTCGGCAGAAGCTACTCCACACCATCACAGAATTCTGCCACTCACCTGCAGGCAACCAGTGTCGCTCCCGTCTGAATTCCAAAGCCTTGCCAGTTATGCAAACTGGGCGTTCAACGTGTTCCCATTGCTAAAACCCGGCCTAAGCAACCTGTATGCAAAAATCAGTGGAAGAGAGGACCATCATGCAGGCATTTACATTAATGCCAGTATCAAGCATGAGCTCACTTGGATGGCTGCCCATATCATGCACTCTAGCGGCGTACATTTTCTTGATGCGCTGGAGTGGGGCCCCGCAGACTTGATCGAAGGCATGCAAGAGGACGAGTTTGCTCTTGTTGATGCATCAGGAGTGGGTCTAGGGCTTTATTTCCCTTGGTTGAACTATGGCTTTCATAGTGCTTTGCCTTTTGGGCACCCAATGATGCCATTTTTTATTTTGAAGCTCTCACCATATGCTCCGCCATTCACCATGTCTCTGCTTGGACCGCAGTCCACTGCTCCGTTCGGTGTCTCGCTGTCCTCTCCGATAATACCAACGCAGTCTCTATGTTCAACACGCTCCAAGCAAAACCCAACTACAACCCCATCCTCATGTCTTCTGTCGATGTCTTAATCTGCGACAACTTGCAGCTTCGAGTAGATCATGTCCCCAGTGAGGACAACTGTGTTGCCGATGCTTTATCCCAAGGACAGCTCGACAAAGCTTCTATCCTTGCACCAGGTATTCGTCTGTTCCCTTTCACACCCCCTCGAGAGGTGCTGGGGCAATGCAAAAATGAATATTACTCCTCGACGACCATGGCAACCTCACAGGGAACTGTGGTCCCTTGAATGACTCATCCACGAGCATTCGATAGCCCTCAGACATGCGCTCGACCAGAGCACGAAGGCAACCTACTCCTCCGCTCTCAATTCTTACCTAACTTTCTGTCGACTACACGATCGACCCATCCAACCCACTCAAGACACCATGAGCTTCTATGTCATCTTCATGGCCACTCACATTGAACTGCACTCAATTGACTCCTACCTCTCCGGAATCTGTTCTGAACTAGAGCAGTTCTATCCTGATGTCCGTTGCATTCGTGCATCTCCCCTCGTCGCCCATTGCCTAAAAGGGTGTAAGTGGCTCTGCAGCAAACCCATTCAGCGAAAACAACCACTTTCCCTTGATCACTTGCGACTTGTTGCTTCTCAGCTCGGCGCCTCCTTGATCCACGATGATATCCTATTCCTCGCGCAACTGCTAACTGGGTTCCATGCACTCATGCGTTTAGGCGAGCTCGTATGGCCCGACAAATGTGCACTGTGCCAGATGCGCAAACTAGCCTTTCGTCACCACATTAAACTCTTGCCCATCTCCTTTGAGTTCCTACTCCCGTCTCACAAGGCCGACGCTTTCTTCGAAGGAAGCACAATCCTTATCCAATCTGTCACCGACTCACCAGATCCCCTGCATGCTTTCCGACGCTACCTCGCATCTCGGGACCACCTTTTTCCCTTCCGACCTGAACTGTGGCTGCGTGCCTCTGGCGTTCCACTACCCGTTCCTGGTTCTTAACGAGACTGCGCACCTTCTTCAATGTTGCGACCAACATCTCCGGCCCTCGATGTGCGCAGGAGGTGCCACATCTCTCGTGGAAAAAGGAGTCCCTCCCGCATCAATTCAAGCACTCGGCAGATGTGTCTTCCGATGCTTGGCAGGCATACATATGCAAGCATCCCGTTTTACTCAATGCGTTGATCTTCGGCGGCCGCGCACTACACGATGGCCCGCACTCAACTGTTTCACCTCCCTAGGCTGCTACCTCGCCTGCATGCATCCATCTGCATGTGCACCACTCGCGTGCACCCTACCTCTAACCCCATGTGCTCTTGCAGCGCTCGCTTTCTCAACTCCAACCATGCACCTCCGTTGCTCCTTCTTTTTCCTCTCTGGTTTTCATATCTCTGCTTCCTTCTCTTCCCGTCTATCCTGTAACACCACCTCTTCCATCTCTGTTGCCTCCATTTGTTTTCCCATGCGTCCATCTTCCATCTCAAAAAAAAAAAACCCCCCTTTAGCATTTAGCGATCACATATATAAACAAATTTGAGCCGCAGTGGGCTACAAGCCGCTGCGGTTGCATTTCGTCTGGCTACACCATCTTGCCCGCAAGTACACTAGCCGGCACTTAAGATTAGTCGAGTTTAGAGGTCAATTTACACAAGTCTAATCGAGAGTTCGTCGTCTCACTCCTCAGTGGGCCCAGCGTCACGTGTGCTGCTGTATCCTATCAGTCCGTCTTCCGCACGGACTGAGGTCGGGAGCTCCTTAACTGGCGAGTGGTCAGAGGAGAGGGGTTTTTCGCCTTTCTTCTCCTCTGACCATCACACTTGCATGCTCGCCAGGTAAGCGATTTCTTCGTCTCCTGACCTCACCTTTCTTCCCTCTCTACCCAGTATGGTTGATGTCGCCAGAAGTTGACATTACTCTTTGCATCACCCACCGTCCCACCTCTTTTACTACTACTTTCCATGTATTACGCAGAGCGATCACGTACATAAACAAATTCGAGCCACTGCGGTTGCATTTCGTCTGGCTACACCATCTTGCCCGCAAGTACACTAGCCGGCACTCAAGATTAGGCTCCCAGATACCAGGGTCAGCCTTATCAATCCAGTGTGCAGTGACTGCAAAGTATGCATCGACATTACCAGCTTGCCATGCATCATAGGTGAGACTTATCTCACCATGTGCACTGTTGCTCTGAGTGTTCTTCATTATCTAGACTATGATGATGATCCAGGATAATGCCACGTACATTAAGCTGTTCACACAGCTGCATCATTTGCACATTAAATGTACACATAATTTCTTCACATGCAGCTTTTCGTGTTGGAATTTTGACTCCATTAGTTGCATGAGATGCTATGTCAATCATAGCCTTGAATTTTGGGTGTTCGAGGGCTGAAATGGGCTTCAAATGTTATATAGCAACATTTTCAGTCTTTGTAACAGGTCTTCACATACTTGGTCTGTGACAACAAGCCACTCAATTGCAGCTTCACAGAATACTTGTTCCGAGTATGCAATGACCTGTTCTTTAGGCAGTAGCTGTCGGAGATGCCCGTTGATGCATGACTGACATTCATGTTCAGCCATCAATGCATTTTTGTGCTTGAGGATGTTGCCCGGAAGATGAGACTCAAAGTCATTGTCTTGCATCCACTTTTAGTAAGCTCCCTGGAAAATATTATAACATTATCATATGTATATAGGATGTTAGACATACTGCATGCCTGGCCTCAAGGTGACATTGCAGTGTCATTATCTCATTTACAGTAGCCACAAAAGTGTTGACATATTGGCAACAGTTTTATTGTTTTGCTTGTATCTCCAAAACTACAAATTCTAGCATGATAAAATCTTGTACTGTGTGAAAGATATTCCTCCTGACTTTCAGACATACTAAATTTCATAACATAATAGTAATAATTTATTGAGATATAAATGATTCTTTGAAGGCAACTCATGTCAACACTTTTGTGGCTGACAACCTGAAATACAGAAAACATATATTCTTGTACTTGGTATATTCTCTCTTTGCCCTCAACACCTCTTCAAGCCTTCTAGACATACTGCTGATTATGTTTTGACACACAGAAGTGTCAATTGCCTTCCATTCCTTTTGCATCCTCTCCCACAACTCATAATTCCTCTATATGGCTTTTTGTACTCTGCCAGTCTTTTTTGAGATGACTTCAGGGGTAATCTATGAGTTTATATATTGAGGAATATTTAGGCCACACTATAGTCTTAATTTCATAGACCTGAAACCAATTGTCAGCCCTTTTATTGGTGTGCTTGAGGTTACTGTCATGTTAACATGCTATATCCTCCATAGTTTTACCTTAATACTTCATGCTGTTTTTGAAGTTTATCCTCCAAAATGTTGCCTGGAGGTAGGCATTCATCCTTCCATCAACATTGCATGCAGAGCCCATATTGTTATAGTCCATACACCTTCACATTGTCCAAGTTTTTTTTCTCCAAACTTGAGAGTGTCCTTTACTAATTTGTTACTAAAATGTCTCTCCTGACTTTTTTCAACCACCATTTTCTCTTATCTGACCTCAGATAATTGATTTTGATGTTATCAGACTATAAAACCCTCTTTCAGTCCTCCAAGGTTTAGTACTAATGGCTAATAGCAAAGTCTAGTCGCTCTCTCCTACAACATTTGGAGAGAACTGCACATTACACTTCACTATGGCCTTTAAACCAGCCTTTCTCAATCTTTACACATCATTTTAGAAGCAGTAGACTCTTTTATCACATCTTAAACTGACTTGGTCACACTCACAGTAGTATTAACCTTTTTAAGATCAAAAAGGCAAATAGCATGTTGAATGGTGACAAGAGTAAGCTTGGTAAAATGACCCCCAAAGACTTTAAAAAGGTCAGGACACAGTTTAGAACATTTTGGCTCTCTGTAGAGTAGTAAATGCTAGCAGCATGAGAGATCTGCCTTATGAATTGATCCAAATCTAGAAAAAAGAGGATGTACTCAGTTTTAACAGCAAAAAGAGATTTTATGATGATTATAGTTGAGTTTAACTATATGTTTATATCTTTTTAGATCATGAGAAAGCTTAAAAAAAATATCACATGACTTATTTTTCAGACTACAGCACAGATATCATTCAGCTAAGATGTCTTTCTGCATTCCAGATTGTCGGCCACAAAAGTGTTGACATGAGTTGCCTTCAAAGAAGCATTTATATCTCAATAAATTCTAAATATTATGTTATGCAACAAGTATGTCTGAAAGTCAGGAAGAATATCTTTCAAAAGTAGAAGACTCATCATGCTAGCATTTGTAGTTCTGGAGATACAAGCAAAACAAAAAACTGTTGCCAACATGTCAACACTTTTGTGGGCTACTGTATACTTGGTTTTAGAGGACCATTGCTTTGCATGGCAGATATGATTGATGAGGAAAATGATTAAATATTAAATTTATTATTATTGAAGTCTTGTTTATGGAAATATTATATATAACCTTCTTCTACTTTCTCTCAACAATAGGTTTACTAAACTTATTATTTAAACTATTAAACTATTAATTATTGATTAATCTTTTATATGTGATAAATTACTATTTGTGGAATTATAATATGGATCATTAAATAGATTTTCGAATGGAGCAGCACAGTCCTATATAAGTGGGTCCGCCCACTGAGGAGAAAATTCCCTGTTTCTGCTGAAAACATTGTGAAAGTATGGTGAAATTTGATTAAATAAGTTCTGCATAATATCAGTGAAATAATTGTAATATTATTTAAAATATAATCACAAAATTCTCAGATAACATCTTAATAATATTTTAAATACTTTCACGATGTGTCTGTTCAAAAAACATGATGATCACATTTTAAATGTGTTTGCTATATAATCAATATATGTCTGACATAAACATAATGATCACAACTAGAATATGCCTGAAGATATCATTTTGTTTGTTTCTGAGAAAAATAGTTGGGACAGATTTTGAGCACATTGTGATTATATTTTAAATAATATTACAATTATTTCACTGATATTATGCAGAACTTATTTAATCAAATTTCACCATACTTTCACAATGTTTTCAGCAGAAACAGGGAATTTTCTCCTCAGTGATCTGTCTGTTGCCACAACTTTTAGCATTCTGATTCACTCGGGATCTTGGCAGAATCTGCCTCCCCTGTGACCAGCTGAGGGGAAAGAGACCCCTTTCTTTCCTCAGTGCCTCATTATGCTTGCCAGATGAGCAGTCTATCTTCATTCATTGTCCAAGCTTACATTCTTCAAATGCCTCATTTCCTCATTGGACTTGCCAGTTTCATGCTATCCATCCTCCCACCCCTGATTATTTCTCTTATTGTTCTCTTTTTTTCAATATATGTTGCTATATATAATATATTAAAATTTTGAATAAATTTATTAAAAACTTTAAAGAAGTATATAAGATGATAAATAGAAAATCAGAGTTATGGTATTGATTTTGCATATGCAAACTTCTTTAATAGCCTCTTATTTTGACATTCTCCCTCTGCTCTCACTTATGTTTTTGAATATTGCTCATATAAATCAATTAACATGAGATACAAAGATATAGTTAAAATAGTTGGTTTTTATAAGTAACTTATTATTCAAATTTGAAGATCTCTGCCAAGAACATTAATAACATGTATAATATAATATAACAATACATGTAATGAATTATGGATGATACTGAAGATATATTCCTTTAAATTTGTATAATCTTTCTGAAATATTAGACACCAAGAGAAAACTCTGATGATAAACTAGCATAATCATTACTAAATCTTATATAGTAGTTAAAAATAAAATTATGTACTTTATTTGAATATACATAATATAACTCACATAAATGAGGGCTTTCAGATGAACCTCATATGAAGAGAATCCATGAAGAATCGAGGGAGGAATGAAGGATAAAACATATGGTGGGTGAAATCAAAACATGCATGTTTTCCATAACATATGACAAATTTAGTATCTGCTACATTCACAGGATCCAGACAGATGACGCACTAGCAGTCATCGATGAGCCAACATTGGCCCCTCGATGACTGCTAGTATGTCATAGGTCCTGGACTGGCCTATGCATTGTGCAACACTCACCATCTGATTCAGCCATTGGCCAACTCGGGATATTAGGTGCTTGACTGCCACAGGGAACACATCAGTTCACCCAGACCAATGATGCACCTCTGATCATCAACATGTCCATTTGGATGCGTCAACGACCAAAGCTACATCATTGATGTGCAAGCTCATCACGTTTTGCCCCACGCTCACTGTGAAAACCATGCTTGTCATTGTCAGTCACCGGTAAGTCCATTTTTAGTATATGAATTAAAAGTAAAATAATAAAAATACAGCACAGCTGGAGAGTCCCTCGCCCGATGCTCTCGCTCATGCTCACCGCTGCACCTGCATGCTTCCTTGCTGCACCCACATACTCTTGCTCACCGTTGCATCCACACCTGAATACCCCATGCACAGCCTACACAACTCACCAGCTACACATGCAGTGATACTCTCTTGCTGACTCTGATCTATAAAACACTAAATATGTATCCTATAAATCGTCAAGTCAGTAGCAATGAGATATAGTGTGAATGGGCTCCTGATTTCTCGCAGAGGTCCCTTCTACTGAGCTGAGTGACTTGATTATGCTCGCAAGTCACAAGTAAATTGTGCATCTCTGAAGTTTGGAAAATGCAGAACAATATAAAAGAAATGCTTAACAATATTATCTCTTTACGTACTCCACATATATCGCAGCTAAAGAGCTCTCCTTGATTGCAGGTCCGAAGTTGCAGTGTGTAAAATAGTCTACACATATATTCACAAGTATCGTGGTTGCAGTTTTATAGTGTGAGAAGAGTTTTAAGTGTGGAGTGGATCTGATCACAAGTAAAGTCAATGATTTTTGAACTCTGTACTTGTGGGGAAACTTGTATCTGATTCGCATCATATTGTACATGAGTTTTTTATAAGCTACTCTATGTATCTGAAATGCGAAATGATTGTGATGCATTCGGTAAGCCTATCGCAACCACTTCGTGGTGAACATATCCTGTGAATATCTTTAACTAGTAGGGAATGAATCAGCCACAACATCAGTAACGGCCGGTAATAAAATGTCACACAAGTAAGTTATGAATATTTCGGAACACCAACACAGGAATTATGGTGGTGCTGACCACTAGACCTGCCACATATAGACATGCACCACACTGGTATGTGGAAGATGCAAGTGTATGTGTGGGTAAATGTGCAGTCTTCTCGGGAGGTCTAGAGGAGGTGGGGTACATTGTGTAATAACAATAGTGGCTGCAACAGGATGACACTTCTGTGATGTGTGTCTGCAACACATGCCTAAAGTGTTTGCAAGGACATGGAAACCTCCAACGACAGATTATTATTAGGATACAAAGCTATTTAGTTCAATCACGACATGTATGTACTGTAAAGATGAGAATTGCACTGTTTCTGAACTGCGGAAACAGTTCTTCATGTCATGTCATGTGTCAATATTGCGAATGGAGCCCTCTTTGCACCGTCTCTGTGTTGCATAAAAATGAGTAGTAAAATTGTGAAGATATTGGGGTGCGTATTGCATGCATATCAGCAAACATGCTGATGGATGACCCCAGTAAAGCATGGCATCATCCAGTGTCACACCTAGTGCACAACAACATGAGGGGGATACACATGGCAGGTTGAAGAGGCATGGTGGCAGATAAGTCCATTTCTTCATGCCCATGCCCATTCTGCACCCCTCACAACCCATGCTCAATGGCCCCTTCATGTCCACACCATAGCCCATGTCTGCACCCCTTGCCCACACTCTGCACTACTCCTCTTGCACCTCACATCCATGGCCACATCTTTCTCATGCTCTGACCTTATGCCCGCATTGCATGCTGTACTTGTATTCATGCCCATTCAATTCATCCATCCTTGTGCCCCATTGTACATGTCTGTGCTCCACACTGCACCCCTCATGACCCATGCTCATGGCCACCTCTTGCAGGTATATGCCTGTATCTGCACTCATGCACCATTTCGCCCACCTACAAGGGTTTAAATACATCCAGATGAGTCTGTGTTTGCATCACATCACTAATAAATTTTACTTGCAACACCTGCAGTACTGCCAGCTTCCTCATCTGTATCTGCCCCCCTTGCCCACATCTTGCGCTGCATGTCCATGCTCTAAGCTCATGTCTGCGCTGCATTCTATGCTTAGGTTTGTGCCCCATTGTACATACTCTCTCACCCACACCCATGTCTGCACCTGTGCTTGCACAACTCATCCACGCTCATGCTCACCTGCTTCCCCTCATGCCCATTTTCATTATCCAAGCCCCACACCACACCCTCGCACTCACTACCATACTGGCATGCTTACCCTCACTGCCGTACACATCCATACACACTAGCAACTTGCACATCTTCTGCTCCTATCCTGTATACCATCAAATGTGCCTTCAGATCCATCCCATTCAAGGCATATAGGCAGCGAGGAGGAAGAGCAATGACTAGATTGTAAAGCACTTCCTTCATGTCTGTGCCCATTCAGCACCCCTCACTATGCCTATGATCACCCTCTTTCATGTCTGTGCTCCTGTATCTGTGCTCGTGCTTGTGCAGCTCATCTGCACTCATACACCTTCTTGCCTGCCTTCTCTCATGCCCATTGCTCATGACCCATGCTCCTCATGCCCACATGCCAAAGCTCCACACTCACTGCACATGCCTGTTGCTGCAGCCATGCACTTTGCACTTGCACACACCCACACCCTTGTGCTCACTCAGTATCCTCATGCCTTCATCCATGCTCATGCCTTATGTGTGCTCATCTTCATGCAACTCTCATACTCCTCATGCACAATTTGCACTGTAGAAGAGGTCAGGAGAATATGTTGAGGAGAGACCGAAGGCGAACATCAAGGACACTCCCATCTGTACATCTTCATAAGTGCCTGCTCTCATACAGTGCCCCTTGCTCCCCACATCTGCCCGCATCCACCTCTATGCCCTGTATTCATGCAAGCATCCCTCGCACCTGCACTTCACACTTGCCTGCCCCCCACAGTATGCCTGTCATGCCTGTCTCTCATCTGTGCTCATGTCTACTTACATCCATGGCTGTTGACGCTCAAGTCCCTCACATTTTGGTCTTGAAGCTGACAAACCTGAACAAGATGGAGGGCATGGAGACAGTGTCATTCTGGCATGTTTAGCAACATGTTCTTGCTAACAAATACATGCAAGCTCATGCCAGACTGGAGGAAGATATTGTCAAAGACACACCCACTACCACTGTCGCTATTGTTTATGGAACATCACACTCCCTCACCCTCATCGTGTACTGCACTCCTCACACTCGCCCCTTTTGTTCATGCTTGCATCTGCATCACAGCCCGCACTTGCTCTCCTGCACCTCACACTGCTCCCCATGTCCACGGCCACCTCTCGCCCACGTTCGCACCTATATGCCTGTATCTGTGCCCATACCCACACGACTCACCTCGCACCTATTATTTAGGACCTGCATCCACCTCTCACCAGAGCTCCACACTCACCTTGGATGTGTGTTCTTGCATCTGCATATTTGTTTACCTATGTCCCTTGCCCACCTCCCCTTATGCCTCTCACCTAAGCTTTATACATGCCCTTCTTGTGTCTGTGCACACCACACTCACTGCTGCACCCACATGCTCATGCTCGTGCCTGCCATGTTTACACACCAAAAGCTAGTGTCGGCATTGGGCCCCAACCAAATGCAGCATTCAAAGAACATCACTGTTTGTGACATGATGTCAAATAGTACAGCAGGAACTGTTGTCATCCCTGTGATGAGCATGCAGATTTCAACATGGAATAGCTATTCTCTGCAGGATGGCAAGATTGAAATCTGTGTGAAGCTTACTCAGAGGAACTGGCCCTGGCTCTTTACACTGTTCATGTAAAATAAAACATTCCACAAAAAGTGATGAGGAATACTGAATGAACCCCTTAAACCTTGTCCATACTATCAAGCTTACAAAAATGCTAACATATTAGTTAAAACTGTGCATTCACATTTGTAAATGTCAATGATCTAAACTGTAACTCTACAATCACTTATTTATAATGTATAATAGATGGATTGATAATTAATAGTCCAGATGACAAGTTGGACACTTCACAAAGATAGGTGCTTAATTTTCTGCCTTATTGATATATGTCAGATTTGTGATCACATATGTTTTTCTCCTTCTGCAACATATGTTGCAGCATTGCACTAACTTCTAAAAGCATCAATGACATGTTTTATGTCATATCTTATCACGCAGAACATTTTTTTGTGATTAGAGGCATGATAAAGATCACATGCATCTGACATATGTTTTGATCTCTGTATGTTTTTCTCAGCCACTGGATAAGAAAAGTAAGAACCTCACATACAAAATTTTCTAACTGAGTAAGAACAGAGTTGTTACCTGGTTGTATTGGATTGTAACCCTAACCTAGAAATTTTGTTCCCACGATTATCAAATTTTGTATTGAAAAAACTTTCCCACAACTAATGTAATGAAAAGTGCATTTCAAGATTTGGCTGGGGACCTCACCTATAAGAACGATTAATTCATTCCTCATCAATTGTGATGTCAACCTACAATTTTGCTTGACCAGGCTCCAAATTAAAATTTTATATATAAACTCACTCCTACTCAAGCCCCAATTAGCAAGGAGAAATTTTTCTGAAACATTAACTCTAACCCAATAAAAGCACCAAATTGGCTAGTATTCATTAATATTGTCATGACATGTTTGGGACATGAAGCACAGGCCTTCAACATTTTTGCTTGATATTCCACCTTATTGACAGAGATATACACTTTTTGAGTTATCCATACTAGTTGTATGCAGACTGCAATTCAATTTGGATATTGTGTTAATTATGTGATTACTATATTAGACTATAATTAGTCAGCACATGTATCAAATTGATCTTCAAGAAATATAAAATTTGAGAATATAAAAAAAACAGTTCAGCCATCCTTTAAAGGGTCCTTTGGAGTTACCTTTCATAAATTATCATAATATAAAAAGAAATTGTCAAGGAACCATAATGAATCCACATCAAACCCAAAATGATTGTCACAAAGTGATGTCTGCCACCATATATACTGCAGAGTTATGATTATAGGTTTGTCACATAGTCACACAACTGTCCAAATCAAACCTAATTTAAGTGACCATCACACACTTTTGTGAGGCAAAAAAAATCATTTGTGACCTATTGTTGGCACTTCATCCAAGTGCCAACTGGACTCTCTATAAATAAGGGGAAAACAAGTGGAAAATGTGAGTTTGTCATGGGTCACATGGCCTGACAAACTTTCAAACTTAGGGTGACCATAGATTACAGGTCACACCCTGCAAACCTATGATCATAACTCTACAGTATCATTATTATGATCCACAACCAATATCATATTGAACATAGCATCATACTAATTAGTTGCATTATTCCTAGTGTTTGAAATCTTGCTAAATTTCAGTTAATTCATAATGTACATTTTGCAATGCAAGCAAGGGTTCATCCCACAGCAGTCAATATTTTCGAGTCAAGACTATCCAGTCAAACCAGCAGCTCAAATTTCCTGACAGGGCCATTTTACTTTGAATTTATACATTTTTACAGTCTGAAAAGTTGACACTAGAAGAAAAATTTGATAACAAACTACGGTGACCCATTGTTAGGCCTTGTTCAGTAGCCTCGGGCCCTGCCTGAAGTAATCTTTGCCTATCTGCATTGCACCCACCTTAACTTTGGAGTCCGATTTATCTTATCTTATCTTATTAAATCTAATTATTTGTCACACCTCGAATCAGGATCGCCGCCGTATCACACACATTCGGAGTCCCATCAGTACTGTTTCAACACGATGTCTGGTTTGCCCTCCCAAAAGGAGCACTGTATCGGATACCCAGACGTCCACATGAACACCACGAAGGAATTGACGGTCGGGCTACCTGACATACGCATGGCTACAGCTAAAGGCATGACTCTCGACCACGATATCCGAATGGAGACTGCCAGACCCATTACTACTCTCAAACAGGGAGGTTTTCAGTTGTGGGAGAAAGAGTTTCTCGAGAGTTCTGAAGTCAAACGGAAAGCTACAGTAGCACAACTTTGTGAGTCTCGCCGATTCTTTCAGCGGGAATGAATTGATAATTCCAAATCAACTTCCCTTTGGAGCAGATTTTCTCGATTACTACTTCCAGATGTTGGGATATCTTGCAGCTCGCAAGGAACGCCGAGCCAAGTTTGACATTGACACGCGAGAACGCAATCTTTCGTCCGCAGAATACGCAAAAGAGTATAAGTCGTACCGCGGACGAGAACGCGTGGTCCTGAGGAAACGTAGAACCAAACTCAGAGTTGATCAGTTTCATATAATCGCTCAGGTTGGTCAGGGAGGGTATGGTGAGGTGTTTCTGGCGAGAAAGCAGGAGACTGGAGAGGTCTGTGCGTTGAAGAAGATGAGAAAGCGTACCTTGTTCAAGATGGACGAGGTAAGTCGTTTCGTGCTGCCTCTTGACAATGCTGAAAGCTCCTTTAGGTCCGACATGTACTCGTGGAGAGGGACATCCTCACAGCAACGAAAACTCCATGGCTTGTTCGTCTTCTCTACGCTTTCCAGGACCCATCATACGTTTACCTCGCTATGGAATATGTACCTGGTGGTGATTTTCGAACCCTCCTGAACAATTCAGGTGTTCTCAAAGAAGAACACGCGAGGTTCTATATCAGCGAAATGTTCGCTGCTGTCAATGAGTTGCATAAGCTTGGTTACATTCACCGAGATCTCAAGCCGGAAGTATGTACTTGTCTTATTAAGTGTCCATATTAATCCTGATTCCGCAACTTGGCAGAATTTCCTCGTAGACAGTACAGGTCATGTCAAGCTTACGGATTTCGGATTGGCCACTGGCGCTCTTAATCCCCAGCGAATAGAGTCGTTGAAAGTCAAGGTAGCGTTGATTCCACCATTTCAAGGTCCCATCTAACGTCGATATCAGCTAGATAAAGTGAAAGACAATCAAATAATTCACAGGTCGACGTTGGAGAGACGTTCCATCTATCGATCTATACGCAACCAGGACCCCCGCTATGCCGACTCTATTGTGGGATCGCCCGACTATATGGCACCTGAGGTGCTACGTGGAAAACCCTATACATTTTCCGTCGATTACTGGTCTCTCGGCTGCATCCTGTTTGAGTTCTTAGCTGGCTTCCCCCCTTTCAGCGGTAGTACGCCAGAAGAGACATGGACGAACCTCAAGAACTGGACCAAAGTGCTCCGTCGACCGGAGTACGACAAAGCCGAGGACCTCATCTTTAATCTGACGGATATCGCTTGGGACGCGGTGACGAGGTTCGTGACTCGTGGCTGTGTTCATGCATGTTTGCTGATATTGTATGGTAGACTTATCTCTCACGCAAGCGTCCGGTACGCCACCTTGACTCAAATTACCGATCATCCTTTCTTTTCAAATGTGCAATGGGATACCCTCCGTGCCGTGAAGGCACCATTTGTTCCTGCTCTGGACTCCGAGATTGATACGGGCTATTACGATGACTTCACCTCCGCAGAAGATATGGCTAAATATGCCGAGGTTAAAGAGAAGCAGAAGAATGTCGAACGAGTGAAGGAGAAAGACGAGCCGTTCACAAGGGGGTATGGGTAGGATTCACCTTTGGAAAGAACGGTCCAAACGTGAAGGCTTTCAACGCGTTCGGGGGTGCGAGTGATGACAATGCTCTGGCGACCATCTTCTAGTCGTCCCTCGAAGAGTGGTGGTTTACCTTTTTCATCCTGTTTCCGCTTTCGATGTTACTTGTATTCGCTCCGGTTAGAATTTCGTCGCAAAAATACCCATGGTACCCAGGTTTGTTACCCCACGGTTAGGTATATACTTTTTTGTAGAGAGTCGTGTACATCATATGACAGCCGCAGTAGATACGTTCTCCATTATGCACTCTGGTTCATCAAATTGTTACATTGGTACTGGACATTAGAACGACAAATATGAACACTATGAGCCATTACAAACAGACAACCAAGTTCGTGGTGGTATACAGATAGGTATATTCATGTCAGGTAAAATGAAACCAAAAAAAGAAACCGATCATGATCCTTCGACCATCTCTGTCGAATCGACGTGTCCCGAGTTGACTATATGCGCGCTAGCAACAAGAGGTCAGCGTAAAGGACGGATTCGAAGGGTGCCAATACGTACGTTCCTTCGCCCGGCACGTCGGTCTGCTCGGTGACGCGCAGATAAATCATCGGAAGAGCGAAGATCAAGCCAGCAACCAGGAGCACCCACGTTGCGACGAAAATGTTCATATACCTGTCGAACGCGAGCTCAGCACACCTAAGAAGTCAACGGGTCATGAATGACTCACGGGATATCGACAGCATCAGCACGCCAGATACCAGCAGCACCCGCTGACTGTAGAGATTTGTCTATTCACATAGGAATCAGCGCTCGCTGATCAGAATATCCTACGCAGCGAGACTCACAAAAACCTGCAAAATTGGCAAGTTTAGCGGGGTCATTGGACATGGCTCCCATGATCCAGTAGGCTGTTGTCTGCCACATGGCATCCAGCAAGCCGCAGACGATATAGAGCCACATTCTACCAACATATGGCGGCTCGTGAATATCGATCTTGATGGATACAGTCGAGCGAGTGTATCCTCTGTGACAGAGGAAATGAAGACGGGTAATGATATGAGAAGATGACCAACCCACCTCTGATAGAAGTATGCCCAGATGTGCACAACGAAAACCATGAAGAATAGCACGGCCCATCCAGCGAAGGCACGGAAACGCCGAGAAAGGCCACGCTGATCAAGCAAGAAACCGATGCTGACTGAACCGAGGATTTGGGACAGCCAGTAAACCAAGTTGTTGAGGGCTCGAGCCCGAATGGTAAACAGGGCGCCGTTGAAATCGTTGAATTCTATAGGACTTCATCAAAATCAAGAACATGTGTGGGAAAAAGAAGGTACGAACGCCATGTATAGAAGAAATTACTGGCGAAGAACATCGGGAAGAGCATGATAATGGAGGGATCAGTCCTGAGGGTGATCCACAAACCGTAGAGTTCACTCTTCCAAGAGGGATGACGAGGGGTAGTGACCTTCGTACCATCCAAACGGATCATCTTGTTGGGGTCGGCCATGAGCATAGGAATCGTGACACCAATCAGAGTAAGAATGAGGAATCCGATCTATTGGATCCTGTCAATTCAAGCTGACAAAAAGAGAGATAAAGACACACGTAGGTACCGTTCCCAACTGCCAGCCATGACGAATCGAGTGAATCCAAGAACATCCATCTAAAAATACGTCGAGATAAGCTTACCCGAATTTGCCTACAGAAGAGAATGTGAGTAAATCAAAACTTTGGTGTCAACTGATCATGCGGACCACAGAATGGAAGTTCTGTCCCAACGAGACAGAAGCACCCACTACCCCTCCAAGGTTGAAGATAAACCAGAATATGCCGATGAACATGCCCTTCTGGCTCTCCGTAGGATATGCCATCATCAAGGAGCCCTGTGCAGTCCAGAGTAATCCTGCACATATGCCGAGAATAGCGCCTGCTGCGATCACGAATCCGCCGGCATTGGGGTGTATATTGACAGCACTGATAGAAAACATGAACGTTTATATCACGGTAGAGGAGTCTCGACGACGTACAGATAAGAGCCGATATATAACGCATACCCAGTGGATCCCAGCAAAAGTGTGAGACGAGAACCCAGAACATTATTGATAGACCTATAAGTGCATATATAAGCGAGACAAGTCTCGTATCGGCTGCGATAGCTGAACGTACCCGGCAAAAAAGGCGGCGACTGCGAAGGTCGCGTACAACGCAGCATTGGCGTTGGCACTGACGGTGGTAGTGACTTGCCCACCACCACCTAGGCCATTTAGTGCATTGAAAAGACCGGGACCCATGAAGCAGATGAAACCCAGCATGAACACCTGCACGACGGGATGATAGTACACGCGCTTGAAGCCAGTGTGCTGGGGATGGATCTCCGGGGGGAATGGGAGGCTACGTCGCTGCCGGTCCCACTAGCATAGTCCTTTTCGACAACACCGTCGGACATGTTTCAATCCGAGTAAATTGGACGACGAAGAGTGGGTATAGACGAGGAGAAAGAGAACTCGAAACTCGAGTCGCCTCGTGTGGGCTGATATACATAACGTCGATAGCGATGAGCGCGCGCCAGAAAGATCAGGAGGACAAGGGAGTAAGTTCACCATCAGAACTCATTTCAAGCACGGATCTCCTCCACATTGTCGAGGTCAGGCACCGCTGCAGCGCTGCTATCTATAGTGATGGGTGTCCACGACTGCAAATTAACGAGCATCCGCCCAGTCGCGCCTTCTTGCACAGAATCCTTCGCTCGCGCCTGTTCTCGCTCACGGTGAAAGAGCGGCGAAGAAACTGCGCTACGGTAGACATTCTCGATGCGACCAGCCTGAATTCTAGAAGACGGTTGGACGGAGATGCGCAGTTTGAGATTCATGAGAGTCAGACTCCGGAGTTATCCAGGTGATTGAAGGTATCCGCAGGCCGCGTGGTTACCCACCCCACGAACTTCTCACGGCGACCTCGTCTATGATGATCAAACGACAAACAATCGTGATGCTCTTCATTACAAGTCATCAATATTGAAAATACATTCATCACCGAACCACTAAGGTAGACACCGCAAAATCAACTCGAATCCTCAGCACCAGCAAACTCCGTACATAAAATGTGACGAAAGTTCAGCCAGAACGACGAAAAGCAAACAGGTCAGGGTTCTATACGAAGGCATGGAAAGCATAGAGTACCGAACGGCGTTAAACAAAGTAACGGAGCGCACAGGATGTGCGATTACTCTGCGATGGCGGTGGCGGCGCGATCGCGAAGATTGTCGGCCGCGGCAGTGGACTCGGATTGCGTAGGAGTGGAGTTCGTCTTGTGGTGCAGATTCGCAAAAACGGGTTTCACGACGGTTGCATACAGAGTTTCCGCGCCCTGTGACACAGACATGCATAAGACGAGGAACGCGGCAATGAGCAGGCAAGAACACGTACGCGGAAGGCGGGCAACTGAAGCCAGAGGATGAAGATACTCTTGAAGGCAAAATACCATGGAACGTAGTAGAGGACGATGCGAAGAGCGAAGCTCTCCAAAAAGTTGAAGTAACCGAAGACGACCCAGTACGTCAACCACTGGATGTCATCCTGATGGCTGGGAGACTCGAGGGCCTTGACAGAAAGGTACGCGGGAAGAGCCCAGCCGACGAGGTTGGAGACAGGAGCGGCGAACGTGTTGATGGAATGGAAGAAGCCGAGGATGATGACTGCGCCAATGAAGGCGTAGCTCTTGGGAATCTGAGTCCGTTGCTCAAAGTTGGTGAGCAGCGGATATTTCGTCAGCTGAAAAGTCGCGTGACAAAGACCATCAGCACTGCAGAAGATGATATATGAAGATGGGAAGAGTACCTCTTTGTCGAGCTGGCTGACGTAGTAGTTCGCCTTGGCTTGAGCCTGAATGAAGGCGGGGTGCTGTTGAACCTTTTGCGTGGCAGACATCTGAGTCGAACAAACGGATGAAATCGGAAGGAGGAAGAGAGACAAAGAGATAGGTGAGCTCGCTGTGTGAAATACTACGCGATACTTGAGAAGAACGAACCTCGAATGGTCAGAACTGTTCGCTGGGGGAAAAGCAAAATGAGATGAAGAAAAGAATTGGAGAGAGGCAAGAGAGGAGAGGTCGGTTGATGTGGGTTTTGATGACGCGTGTTTGCCTGCCGTACGTCAGCGACAGCGCACCAGCAACAGCGCACAGTCCGCACACCGCAGCGCCACGTCCTCACCGCGTCCTCACCGTCATGTCCGACATCCAGGCAAGCACACCTCTCTCTCCGCGTCGTTCCATCATTCATCAGCGTCGTCGTAGGCATTGCACAATACTATTCCACCGTTTTCTCCTTACATCGCAGTCGGTCTACTGCCCTACTTTGCTTTCACCCTCCTCGCAGCAACATTTGCGCTCGCCTTCTACTTTTCTACGTCAGTCGACCTCCACTTGGCCCTCAATTATATTCTGCAGCATCGCTCATACATCCCTTCATGTACAGACTCCCAAAACAGACTCTTCCCATCCGTGAGGCCGCAGTGGCGTCCACCGCCAGCCTTCTCGGCGGCTTCGGCGTAGTCGCCTTGTTCTGCACCGCCGGCGTATACGTATAGACCCGCCTATGATACCCCCGGACGTGCCCACTGCGCTGTGTCATGTCACAGGTGGCCGTGTAGGACCGTCTTGACCGCACACTTTAATTGTTGACGCGCCAGCCGAATTTGCATTTGACGCACTACGGATCATGGTCAGAAACAGGCCAGCACGTACCATGGATGCTACGTACAGTGTAAAAGATGGTAGAGCCCTCGTCCGCGCTCCTCAGCTGCATGGGCATATTCCATAAGCAATTCATCGCCACGATGCAACTTGCGTACCTGTGCCTCATGCGTGTATGCTTCCATGTGTCCGCACTTGGAGCATTGCTCTGTGACCTGTAGACAAAAAACTTGAGCACCTCTTGGCCAAGGCTCGGCCGTTGCAGTATCCTACCTTCAACATAGCTTCATTAGCATCGTGTACTTTAGTTTGTGTTTTGCGCTTCTGCCTCAGCGGTGAAGGAAAGGCGTCCGGGTGCGAATGCGTTATAATCTCGATATTTTCATATGCTACGAAATTTCCCCAGGATGTCACTCTATCATAGACAAATGGGACTTCAATGCTACGTACAACTGGCTGGTTCTTCATGACCACATTGCTCGCAAAGGACTTCACTTTCGCCGTCCTGAGGCAGGTTGAGGAGAGTGCCACAATCGGGACAAAACAGCAATGAACCTGGCCAGATGACGAGGCATTAATTGTTCGAAAGGCGATGAGACATGCGGCGACCAGACAAGCGATGGCCAGACATTACCTATTTTCACGGCGAGCTTGGCCATGGGTTTGGCTGATGTCGAGTGTCGAGCGAGTCGAGTGCACCGATGTGCAGTACTGTGCAGTGTGCACCAGCAGCACGCAAAAGAAATGTGGTGCATGTGATCGAGTCAATGGCAGATTAGATCGCGACTAGATCTTGCCGTCCTCCAGCAGACGGTCCAGCCACTGCTGTTCGTCTCGCTCGTCGTCCCGCGTTCGCACGTTGATCCGCTACAACACTCGTCGAGAATGTCTCTAGATCCAACCACGCAGTCCAACTACCATGAAATTGTCTCAGAACATGTACACTTCGACTGGACCGTCGACTATACGCGCAACATCATATCAGGATCCGCCACTCACACCCTCACTGTCAAGCAGGAGGCTGTGAAAGAAGTTATGTGAGCAACCGCACTTTCCGATCAGCTATCTTATTCATCTCTTCCAGTCTCGATACAAACGGTCTGCAGATCGACAAAGTGCAACTGGAGGACAAACCCTCCTCGGTAAGTCATGGCCAATATTTCTCACTTTTCTTTCTCTGATGACAGCATTCACTTAGTATGAGCTTGGTCCTCACCATGAGGTCATGGGATCTGCCTTGCGAATTCCTCTTCCAACCGCTCCCAAAACGGGCTCTCAAGTCAAGGTTACGGTACACTACAGCACTTCAAAGGACAGCACTGCACTTCAGTGGCTAGAGAAGGAGTGAGTCTGTCAGAAAAATATCCGCCCTTCGCGTCACGAAGGAAATCCAGACAAACGCAAGGGAAGGCCTTCCCCTTCTTGTTCAGTCAATGCCAGCCCATCTACGCCCGGTGCCTGGCACCACTGCAGGATACACCATCTGCAAAGATCGTGAGTTACGTGGAGCAAAGTGTTCACATTGAGAATAGCTCACGCTTCATACAGACTTATACGGCGAAGGTAGCTTCTACACTACCCATCTTACTCTCTGCTATCCGTGTCTCTCCGCCCTCGCAAGGACCCGCACACGATGGCCAAGTGATCGGCAGAGACGTCGTTACTTACACGTATAAACAGGTCAGTAGATACTTCCTCGCATTTATGTTTGTCGAACTGATAGCCGATACGCCCTTCTGTGCGATGTCCGCTGAACGTCCTGTAGCCTGTTCCTATTCCCTCGTATTTGATTGCTATTTCCGCAGGAAATGTCCGCTATCGCGCTTTCCCTCAAGTCGAGGGTAAAGCTTGGACAATCGGGGTATGGGCAGAACCAGAACTGATCGACGCTGCCTACTGGGAATTTAGCGAAGATATTGGAAGGTACCGTTCTATAAATCCGTCCTCTTGGATTTCCCTTCATTCTCGTCTAGATTTTTGTCAACGGCTGAGAGGATCCTCCCGCCGTACCGGTTTGGCGTGTATGACGTTTTGGTGCTTCCTCCATCCTTCCCCTATGGAGGCATGGTGAGAACTCTGCTTTATAAATTCATCAAGCCACTTTCTCAATTGCAAGCGCAGGAAAATGCTTGTCTTACATTCTTGACTCCTAGTATGTCGCACGCTCCGTTCTTATCGTCCCAAAGTTAACCCACGTACTACAGCCCTCCTTGTGGGCGACCGCACTTTGGTAAGATTTCTGATCAATCATCTTCCATAATTGTCGAGGCTCATTCGTGGTAGGTCGACGTCGTCGTGCACGAACTGACACATTCGTGTTTGGCAACGGCGTAACGTAACGTGGGACTGTCTCTCACCCCACGCAACCGACGTTGAACTCTCCTTCGCATAGCCAAGCTAACGCTACGCATTTCTGGCTCAACGAAGGATGGACAACATATATCGAACGTGTGCTTCAACAGCTCCTCCATAACCCGGCCGAGCGCGGCTTCTCATTCCTCATCGGTGCAAAGTCCCTATCTGATGCGCTAAAGTTGTATGAAAACAAGCCGAAGTACCAGCGGCTTGTGATCGACTTCGACAAGGGAGAGGACCCGGATGACGCATACAGCACCGTGCCGTATGAGAAGGGTGCCAACTTCCTGCTCCATCTTGGTAATTTGATTGCGCCTTCCCCGATCGTCGTGCTCACGACCGTTCTCGCACAGAACGCATGCTTGGTGGCCTCGACGTATTCTTGCCATACGTCAAGGACTATGTCAGCACCTTCATGGGCAAAAGCATTACCACCGAGGATTGGAAGACACACCTCTATGCGTACTTTGAGAAGCACGGCGGCGAACAGAAAATCAAGGCTCTCAACAGCGTCAAGTGGGATGTAAGCTCACCAGTTCACTTACCTCCAACACATTCCTCACTGACCGTTAGGCGTGGTTCCATGGAGAAGGATTGAAGCTTCCTGTGGAAATGGTATACGACACTGCCTTGGCGAGGCAAGCCTACGCGTTGGCCGAACGCTGGGATGCATCGCGCTCGGTCTCGGACGTCTCCCAGCTCAATTTCAAAGACACTGATCTCTTGGAATTCAACTCGAACCAGAAGAGTACGTCTATGCGCTTCCCCCGCTATCTCAGACTGACGTAACCGCGCCGGAAGTTGTGTTTCTTGAACGCCTGCAATCCTACGCCGCACTTCCCCCATCACACATCACGCTGCTGGGCAATTTGTACCGCCTATCGGATACGCCGAACGCGGAGATTCGTCTGCGGTTCTACGAGGTCGCCCTTCTCGATCCCTCTTCGCCTATTGCCAAGTCGCTGGCGCCAGAAGCGGCCAATTGGGTTGTAGGCAATGATGGGACTGGCATTATTAAAGGTCGTATGAAGTTCTGCAGACCTGTTTTCAGGGCCGTTGCGAAGGTCGACACACAATTGGCAGTCAAGGTGTTCTCTGGCTCGAAGGAAGGGTTCCATCCGATTGCCCGCAGGCTCATTGAGAAGGTATGCCACACGTTGCACCGAAATACAGACGGATCACTCACTGTTATATCTTTAGGACTTGGGACTGGTGTGATACGGACATGGGACCCAAATAACGGACGATGTGTAGTATACGATGATGTAAATGGTGTATCTTCGATGCTCGTATGGGTAGTCTGTTGTAAGGTACCACTCTATTACAAACCCGAGAAGTCTGAATATCAATGTATCGGGCAAAATTAACGATATACTACCCAATATACTAAACCCTCCATGCATATGCCACCGCATACGAAACATTATTTGAATCCGCCCCATATATCTCCAAACACGTCGTCCTTCTTCTGCATACCGGGTAAAGACGAATCAAAGAGACCCGCACTATTAACGGCAGTACCTGCAGCCGCTGTCGGTCCGCTCGATGAGTTCCACACATCACTTGTGGTAAAGAAACTCTGTTGCTGCGCTGGAACGACTGGCGTCGCCGCGCTGCCCCACATATTCTGTTGTGCAGATACTGGAGCGGCTGGACTCGCCGCATTGCCCCACATATTCTGTTGCGCAGGTGCCGTAGCGGGTGGAGTCACCGCATTGCTCCACGAGTTCGATTGCGTAGGTGCTGTGGCATGGAATCGCTGCATTGCTCGATGAGTTCGGCTGCGTAGGTGCTGCAGCAGCTAGAGTCGCCGTATTGGCCCACAAGCTCGGTTGCGCAGGTACAGCAGGAGCGGCATTCCATCCAGAAGTAGCACCCCACAAGCCAACACCTGCGTTGCCCATCATACTGGTTTGCGGTGGCTGTTGCACAGCCTGCGCATCAAGCTGGCCCCATCCAGCTTGAGGCTGCACACCGCCTCTGAACTGGCCAAAAGTATTCTGTACAGGCTGACTTGGTGTAGACTGCGCAGGCATGGAGAAAAGGGAGAGAATATCCTGCTTGATATCCTTCTTGGGGGCTTCTGATGAAGCATTAGAGGGAGTGCTCGCAGGTGGGTGAAAGTCGAGCGAAAACAGCTCGTTCGTCGTGGTAGCGGGTTGTGGCTGGGGAGCAGGTGGCTGCTTGGCAGGGGCAGAAGGATGTGGAACAGCTTGGTGGGCACGATTCGCGATACCGGTGGACAACAGTTGGTGAGGTTGTGGTTGGCGGATTGTAAGAGATGGTCGTGGTGTATGGCTCATAGGCGACGTAGGGGATTGCGCTTGTTGTGTGGCAGGTACTGGGGGTGCGTCTGTTTCGAGAACTGAAGGGTCTTCTGGCGGTGGTCCTTCACGAGCCCACCGTCGAGATTCGTACTTCGACCGAATAAAAGAATCCATCTTACTGAAACATGTATCGCAATGTAAGACGCATGGTACACAGGAAATACATTGTCAACGTACTGATCCGGCGGTATGTGTCCCGCTCGTAGGTGTGCTTCCCAGTACAGGTTGGCTCGGCGGTTGCCCCATTTCTGGATGGACTGAAATGGCAGATGATGAGTGGTGATCAAAGGGACTGCACTTTACTCACGGCCATCTGCTCCGGTGTCCAAACATCGAGATCTACTGACTTCACTCTGCTGATGTGGGTGCCCATTGAGCGATGAATGCCGGAGCAACGAATGCAGAGAAAGACGCCACTGTTAGCATAGTCAGAATAACAATTTACGGATCTGAACTGGATAATCACAGATTCCAGGATGCCCATCGAGGGTCTAACAGACAATGTTAGTCGAGATATGGGAAGGAGAACATATCGGCTTGCCATTTCGTTTGCAATCTGCGCATACTTTATTCTCTGGCCGCTTGAGAAGCTCTCTAAGAGTCTTTGCGTTCCTTTCAGTTATAGCTTTGTCTTGCCTTGACATGACGGTAGTAGTGGAATGAAGACAGGAGAGATAGAGCAGTTAGAGCAGTATGGGCGATGCAAAGCGAATACAATGCGGCCAGCACGGTATGAACTTCAAGCAGAGCACGTGGCACCGACTACTGTGCTGTGCGTCAATTTCTCCAGGCCTCACTCTACACGCTCATCATGTCCGACGCTGCTAAAGCCAGAGCGGAGGCAAGAAGGAAAGCCATCCTCAGTCGTGGAACAGACCGTTTGGCAAAAATCACTTCTTCAGCCAGAGGTGAGGATGCTGCTGCCTACATGCATGATGGTGCGCACTCCCCTTTCACAGTATTCCACCACTCGAACTTACCAATCGAACTTACCACTGTCCTCAGACCCTCCATTAGCACCATTGCCAAATCGCCCAGGTCTCGAAGAGTTCGTGGGTGAATCGAGCAGTTTGCCTATTCCGCCAACCTCGTCACATAACGTCAGAGGCAGCTCGCAAGCTTCGCCGTTCCAAGCCGCAGGGCTAGGGAGCACTTCACCAGATCCCTCTGTCTGGTCGGAAGAACAACAAGCACAACTCCTCCACGCCATCCTGGGGGGAGGCCCTAATGCCTCACGCACTTCCGAGCAAACGAAACTTCCGCTTCCCTCGAATGGTCAATTTGCACCTTCTGCATCCTCTGACGACCCCCTCGCCGCTCTTATGTCTTCTATGCAACAGTTTGGTGGACCTCCAGGCTTTATGCCCCCTGGTGCAGCTGTGTCGTCACCCCCTCAGATTGCGCGACCAAAATCGAAGTCACTGTTGCAGAAATTAATGCCATTTGTCCACTTCCTGGCCGCTTGGGCATTGCTCGCATATTTTGTCATCATGAAGGAACCGGAGGCTTATGATGCAAAGACTCATAGTACCGATGTATCAGAAGGACGTTGGAGACGATGGGCGGATCTCAGTTGGAAAAATCCCGAAGATGGCTGGGGCGTGCAAGCGGTGGTGAGCTGTCATAATATGTTATCGGACTCATGCCGTTATTTGATACTTTAACAGCCTTTCTTCTGGGGTTTCACAACGCTGACTATCGTTTTGCATTCATGGCGTATCTTCTCCAAGCTGGTTAGTTGAATTGTCTCTTCTTGCTGGCACCCTCGCTCATGCTCGCAACGCTCAGGATTCTATACAGCCACCAATGCTTCTGTCACTTGCAATCTCGTCTTTGCCTCCACCAATTCCTTCTATCATCATGAATGGCCTGAAATATTTGCAAATTGGGGCGGTTTTCCTTGATGACGTCTCGGGGTTGCTGGTGGGCGTTGGGCTGCTCGTATGGATTGCGGGCTGGGCTACAAGCTGAGTCACAGACGGCGAGGGCGTGTCGGCGCGTGTATGGGTTGATGCAATGTTATACATGGTGAACGTCACCAGGAGGTTCGAAGAGTTTGACATATATGCGACTAGGGTAATACGGCAGCAGCACCAGTCTTGGGTCTCGAAGGATCGAGTAGGAAGGCCGTCCCGGATGGCAAATGTGGTACTTTTTTTTGCTCGGGTTTGGGCTCCTCCACTATAGGTAGTCCTGCCTCGATTCTTTCCTTCTTCCATTGCGCCCACCAAGTTCCAGCCGTCATATCCATGAGTTCTGTGAAGATAGTGGACGACCACTTTTGTTCCATGCTGAGGGTCCGTTTTGTACCATTGTCTGCGATACATGCAAGCCATGCATACAACAGGTGTGCCGCAACAAGGATATCGACCCTGTTCAGGAGGTGCGACAGCGGAGCAAGTCAAGTGAACTCACTAAACTCAATGATCATCTCCGGCTTCCAACGATCACTTAGTGATTTCGGGGTCTTATTCACTTGTATCTCAATTTCGGGGTTGGCATAGCGTATTCGAGGAAGATCCTCCTTCACAAAATGTCTGAAAGTCGTTCAGCCTGGGTAAACTCAGCGTAGACATATAGTACTCACCGTGCCCCAAAATGATCATTGCGAGCGGCCAATGTCAGATGAAGACTCTTTAGACCGGCCAAACGTGGGCGAGGTTCCTTTGTGAGTTGAACAAGTATTTGTGACAACCTGGACGGACCAGGGATGGTCTTTGGCTTGCGAACCATGGCCGGATCGGTAGTAAATTGAAATAAGCGCGCGTCAGTAAAGGGCAAAGCGGCTATTTGTACTTGTTGCATTTAGAGGGCGATAGCTTCTTCCCGCAACGTCTCCAGTGGCGTCAATCGTCTTGACTAACATTGTGTACCGCTCACTTTAGCACCACTATGGCAGACCCAAATGACTCTCTCGTGATGCGCAGGTCGAAACGGAGCACTGCTGGGAATAGGTTTGAAATTGAAATTGTTACGCGTCGCAGACACGCTAACACATTGCAGGATGGAGGCAGCATTGGCTGAGTTCAAGGCTGAAGACGTAGGAATGGACATCGATGAAGATGTGGACTTTGTAATTGAGAAAGGTAAATTGCAATGTGTATGACGGCATAACAACTAAGTCCGGACGTGCTGGCTATCTCAGATGAAGAAGATGTATTCGGATCGGATTTCGAGAGCACCGACGAGGAAGGCGCACAGGATGATGTAGATGCCATTGCGGAGAATTTGGTTAGGCAGGAAGAGAAGGTTTTCCGCAGGGTATGTTTTGCCTTTGGCTCATACTGCGTACGATTTATCTGTATTTTCAGGCAACACGGACGAAACTGGACCAAGTCACTGCTGCTGCTCATGCCCGCCACAAGGCGACATTCAATCCTGATACTACGCTCACTGCGAAACCTCCAACTGTAGGAAAGGTGAAGCGTCGTGTATCAATGGGGGTTGCGATAGACGTTGAGACCGGAGAGATCATGAGCAAACGACATAGCAGTCGACGTCACACGATGTTGAACACATCTGCCACAGTCCTTCGCATGAGAGATGCCGAAGAGAAGAAGGTACATAATTTAAATGTACGGCTCTCTTCACTAATTGCAATGCAAGTATTTAGTCTGCAATCCCGAAAAAAGTCAAGGCAAAGATGCGAGCTCCAACTCAGGATGAATTGATCTCCCGTGCGTTGGACATGGAAGAAGGAAACATCATCGAGCACCGTAATTATCTAACCCTGGAAGAAGAAAAGCGCAAGAAGGCACGCGTTGTGCGCGCGACCGTCCAAGGCCCTCTGCTGCGATGGGTTAGTAGAGGCGAAGAAATCACAGTCAAAGTCGAACCTGTTCCTCAAGGAAGTGCCGCTCCTCCGTATGGATACACTTATCCTCCTCCCTTTCCAAGTACTCCCGGCTTTCCGCCAACTTCGTATCTTCATTTATCTGCCAACGTATCCAACCCCAATGGATCTGTAAAGCCACCAGCATCAACTGGGTCATCATTTCAATCCCCCGCAACCTTCGTCTATCACGCATATGCCCCTCAGCCTGTCCTGGCTCCTATCGAGCGTAAAGAGAAAGTTGCTAAAGCTTATGTTGTCCATGAAGTCGCGCAGTCGGAAAACACCGCAAGGCCTCCCTGGCATAGTACCATGACGGCCATGTTTGGTGATCACGTTAAATGGGAGGATCTGCGAGTCTACACAACAAAAGGCCGACCTTTATGTGCGTTCTCCTCCAAAGAAGTCTAGATGTTCTCGCTGATCCGCGTCCAGCCCGACCAGCGCAGATTTGTCCCATTACAGGCAAAATCGCACGGTACAAAGACCCTCGAACAGGAGTACCCTTCGCCAATCTTGAAGCGTACTCGACCCTGAGTCAAATTCTTGCGCATGAATATGTGTGGAGCGATACCTTAGGCTGCTATATCTCACAGGAGGGGTCTCTCTTCTCATAAGGTGTTCCGTTCGGAATTCCTTCTATATCCGGGAGATAGCACTTATGCATGACGTATGCTTGACAGCATTTATGAATGAAATGTGTATCTCGAGAATATGTGCGGAGTTGTTTCTCACTGGATTGATTCACCTGAATATTATATGTTTCGATTTTGTAGGTATTTTTTTCTTCATAGCACGCTTGGGCGCTTGAGATGCAATGATGCGCACACGTGATCCTCTGAGCGTATGTACATTGATGATATTGTACGCGTCGCGATCGCGATTCGCCTTCGATTTATACCTCGATACGCAGATTCATCCCATCCACGTTCGTCGTTCACTCCGTACATACTCGTTCCAAATGTCGGCTGTGTCCCGGTCTTTTTCGGGAAACATTTATCGTCGCGGCCTACTACCGGTGTCTCTCGCCCATGGACCGCTCAATCTCGACCAGCAACTGCGCGTCCTCAAACCGCAGCTTCCACAAGACATGAATCGAATTATATTGTTGCAGTGTTGGAAGGAAGGGTGTGGGAAGGGAAGTTGGGATGGCTGCTCTCGATAAGGATACAGGCAGAGTCGCACTCATCCAAGTATCCATTGCACAACTCTTCCATAGCCTTACCACTGATCGTCGTCGTAGCTCGCGGATTGTCCTACATACGTGAAGACATTGCATCAACTACATCTTCATTCTCCGTCTTTGATTCTCGTTCCAGACACGTTCCTTTCTATATCTGATGTCTGGTCAGCATCTGGCGGGAAGAAACCGTCGACAACATCCCTTCTCGTCCAGTGCATGATGGAAGAATTTGACACTGTACCGATCCAACCTGT
This sequence comes from Grifola frondosa, assembly GCA_001683735.1. Lineage (NCBI taxonomy): Eukaryota > Fungi > Basidiomycota > Agaricomycetes > Polyporales > Grifolaceae > Grifola > Grifola frondosa. Next base: position 506,216 of record LUGG01000001.1, on the reverse strand, counting down.
GATGAGAAAGTTCTGGAACGAAAATGCTGGTAAATCCCCACATATTTAGCGATTTCTCTCGCTAATCTTACCTCAGGACTTGAATTTGTCAACCAACTCACCGTCGAAGATGATGAGAGAGCAGCTATATTGGTTGCAGTTTCGAACAAGAAAGTATATGCATGATGTCACGATCGTTTCAAAACTGTTAAAATATACGATGATATCACAGATACTATGCGCTTTCGGCAGCAAGCGCTCTCTTTAAACACGCTGAACTGAAACTGAATACTCGCTTCTCGGCATGCTCGTTGCTCATACGATATACACAAGTGGAAGGTACCATGATGATCGATCCAGAAACAGCACGCAATTTGGAGTTATTGGCAACATGTCGAACAGGAAATGCGCCCATCATTGTTTGGGTGAGTATCATATTTCCTGATGATTCGGAGACGCTAATGACTCCCTTACTCATCCTTAAGTCTACTGAACCACTCGTATACTGCCATGGGTGCACGTCTGCTGCGAGTCAATATCCTCTCTCCAATTACTGGTAGTGGCCACATGATTCTGTTGAGAGGATGCAACTGATCGTGCACACAGTGAAGTCTGCCTTAGAGGCACGCTTAGATGTTGTTGAAGGTAGTTGACATGCTCATGTGCTACGGCTTGAAGTGACGCTTCTGCAGAATTGATCCAGTCAGAGGAACGGTTCAATGAAATCAAGAATGCCTTGAAAACCCTGAACAAGCTCGACTTTGATAAGTTGATCTCCGCAGTGAGCTTCTTCTTCCCTAGCGTTATGTTCTTCTGATTGTTGCGATAGTTAGCTGCTTCAGACGCCCGAGAATACAGCAGCACCGCCAAGCCTGCATCTGCACGAGTCTCTCAGATGCTCAATTTACGTGATATTGTTCAGGCTTTACCTTTGCTAGCTAAAGCTCTTGCTGGCAGTAGGTCGCAATTATTGCAAATTATCAGAGAGGTATGCGGCTTCGTGCTTGTTTGTCAAGCACTACTGTAGATTTCATCTATGCAGATGATTATGGATGAACGACTTGGTAAGATCGCGCAACTCGTAGGCAACGGTCTTAATGAGCAAGCCACTCCAGCCAAGGTATATACTATTTTCATTCAACATGCTCCTTACTAACCCAAATGTAGGGTGGTGTCAATGCAGTGAATGCCCGTGTATATGCTGTCAAAGTATGGTTACATCGTGAATGAGCGAATTGATAGTTGCTGACGACCTTGCGGAACCAAGGCCAACTATAACCGTCTCCTTGATGTTGCTCGCGAAACGTACAAGGAGAACGTTGGTGACATCTACACCTTGAGAAATAGCCTCTCCCAGCAATTCAATATACCACTGACCCTCATCTACCAAGATACGGGTTTTGTGTTCGCGCTCAAGAAAAGCGACCTCGAGGGCGAATTGCCTAGAGGGTTCGTAAATGTGACAATGCAGAAGGGACGATGGATATTCTCTAGTGTGGAGCTGGTAAGCCACATCAATTAGGTTGAGAAGCATTTCATTAAGCTGCCGTTATAGAAGAAACGGAATGCTCGGATGAAGGATGCATTAGATGAAACATTGATTCTTAGCGACAAGTTAGTCATTATCTCTTCCAGCTGGATGTCAGATATCTCACACCTTCCTATCAGGATCATCCAAGACCTAACTACGGAGGTCGTGGTAGACATTGGAGCTCTGTATAAAGCATCCGAAGCGGTCGCACTACTCGATGTATTGTGGTCTTTTGCCCATGCTTCTATCCGTAAGTTGAATGTATCTTGATGACTGCAGTGTTTGTTGACCCTCATCGCATGAGCAGTTCGAAACTATGGTAAATTATTGCGTCATTCAAAACGATCCCTTTTCATTCAGGACGCTTTAGTTCGACCCGAATTTACTGGGACGCTCGCTATCAAGGCAGGTCGACACCCAGTCTTGGAGTCTGTACAGTCAGCTGGAGCCATGGTGCCTAATGATGTTTATTGCTGCGAGGCATCATCGTTCCAGATCGTCCAGGGACCAAAGTGTGTTCAGCCTTTTCTTTTCACCACGATATCACTAATAGATAAAATAGTATGTCAGGTCAGTCCTTAACTCGATTCCTAGAGCAAATACCTAACTCTACAAACAGGAAAGAGCACATACCTCCGGCAAATTGGATTACTCACCACAATGGCAATGTGCGGGTGCTTCGTCCCTGCAGAATATGGCAGCTTCAGGTAGATGATTTCAAGAAATCTCTATCTGCGATGTTTGATTTGTGCACTCTTCAGGATTCACGATGCACTTCTTTCTCGACTGTCAAATGATGACGATATTGAGAAAAGCTTGAGTACTTTTGCTAATGAAATGGCTTCCTCGGCGATGATCCTAGGTTTGCTTGAATATTGTATCTTCATGGTTACATGCTGATACGCCACAAGGGCTTGCAACCTCCGACTCGCTTGTGCTCGTCGACGAAGTGGGACGTGGGACCTCCACCAGAGAAGGAATTGGTATTTCCCATGCCATCGCTGAATCTCTGATCAAGTTGAAGGCAAGTTATAAAGTTTTTACACATTCTTTTGTCATCCATTGATGTAATTCTGTGGGACAGTCATACGTGTTCTTTGCAACGTAGAATTCTTGCAACGTGTCTGCTGTCTTGCTATACTCACGCTTTGTCTGTTTCCCTAGCCATTTCAATGAACTCACCACCACTTTGTCACGTCAACCCTCCGTAGTTAAGTGAGTATTCCGAGATATAACATTTCAATATGAGAAGTAATGCTTCGTGATAGCTTGCACCTCGCTGTCCAGGTATACTTGGCCCGATATTGAACAGGATCAGCGGACTGGGTCTGAACGACGATTTATAGAAATCTCGTCAAACCACGTCAGACTTTGGCATCACTTTCCAATATAAGTACGTCGTTCAAGAGCGATGATTTGACCTATCTCACATTCGGTATGTAGGATCATCGATGGGGCCCCTGAAGCTGCAGATCACTACGGTTCCGTTAAGTCTCCCCCGATTTTTCCCGTGCTAACGAAGATCCACAATCAGGCTTGGATCTCGCGAGGCTAGCCGACTTGCCAGATGACGTTTTGAATGAGGCAAGAAGAGTGGCAGAGAGTTACTTCTCTCGAAGAACGCGATCAGCAAGAAAGCAGAACAAACAAGATTTCTATTCGACGCAAAGCTCTCCTCAGGGTCAAATTCTGCTTCATATTTCTATGAGTCACCCGCAGCTCCTGATATCTCCTTGCTGCAGCTTCGCACGCAACTTACGCAGGCGCTAAACCACTCCTCTTTACCAAATGAAGAACTCGCCGCTTATCTCGCCCGATTCCAAAAAGATATCACGAAGGTTCTGCATGATACGCTGTAAGGTCGAAAGAGACTCTTTACATGCGATATGAGTGTAAGATTACATTGTTAGTCACGATGCATGGGAGTTCGAAGCGCCTTCGATGTCGGCGAAGGGAGGAATTCCGAGACCCGACCCAGTCCTTATCTCATTCAGCATTGTACATCCAATGACAATTTTCTGCGACATGCTGCTGCCACGGCATAGCGTGCATTAATTGCTCTGACTTCGACCGCCGTAGCCTCGCTGTTGCCGTGTGCTTATATGTCATTGCAGAGATATATAAGTGCTGGACTCCCGGGAGACGGACCAGTTCTCACAATCGCAGCCATGGGCAACGTCGTCTCCAAGGCTAAATTAGTGTTGCAGGCCACTATGCGCCTCAGCGAGACATACGATACACTTACCAAACGATTCGCCACATCCCCCGGTCTTCCGGTCGTAAAGTCCACTCTGCCATTCTGGACGGTCCCTGCAGCGCTCATTCCATCAGAATCCCCCTCTCTCCCACACATGCAGATGTTGTTATCATCGGTTCGGGTATCACTGGCACTTCCTTTGCATATAATCTCTTGACCACTGGAAGTCCTCTAAATGTGATCATGCTTGAAGCTCGCGACGTTTGTTCAGGGGCAACCGGTCGGTAAGCACCTCGCCCCTTCTTATTGTTCTATTCATCACGCTCTTTGTAGCAACGGTGGACACGTCAATCCGCCACTTTATCATGACTATAGCGAGTTGAAAGAGAAGTTTGGAGAACCTATGGCGAAGTCCATGATTCGCTTTCGCCAAGCGCACATTCGGGAATTCATCCAAATTGCTGCGACTGAGGACATCCTGAAAGAGTCGCAGTGTCGTGAAATCGAACACCTCGACGTGTTCACATGCCCAATTAGCTTCGCGGTTGCGAAGCAAAACCTTGCAGCGTGGCAGTCGGATATGCCGTCAGAAGCCAGCAGCTTCAATTGTTATGACAGCAAGGAGGCTATTGAGGTATGTCTTTTGTTCCTCCTGGACTCGGTGGCGCTAGGGAAGTAGGCAATGTGCGCACGGGGATGTAAGGGGTAGCTCCTTCACACCAGTGCGCACTACTCTTACTTTTCTAGGTCTTCCGAGATCCGTAGAACCTGGATTTTGTCGCTCTTCGTTGAGGACGACAGTTCTGGTGTTATTCCGTATTTAAATGCAGTTCTCAAGTCGAACACAGAGATATCATTTATCGAATGAGACAGCGGGTTGTATATCGAATGATGGGGGAGCTATGCATCCGTATCGCTTCGTTACATCACTGTTATCAATCTTACTGGATCGATACTCCGAAACGTAGGTGTCACAATTATATATCGCAACCAATCTACTGATACAAGATCCAATAGCTTTCACCTTGCTACCCAAACGCCGTGTACCTCCATAGCTCCTCCATCTTCGTCATCTCCTTTTTACGCGGTGAACACACCGCTAGGGGTGGTTATGGCTTCTCATGTCATCCACGCCACCAACGGGTGGTGCTCTCATCTTCTCGAGCCCATGCGTGAGAAGATTATCCCAGCGCGGGGGAACATGTCCGCCCAGCGCCCAGGGAGGTCTCTCAGCCCAACCACACTCGATGGGTACCGTTCGTTCGTGTTTTACCGCGGTGCTAAAGGATATGATTATCTCACTCAACTCACGTCGGGTGAACACGAGCTGATGTTTGGCGGCGGGTGGGCTCAGTCCTGCGATGGCTCTTTGCCGGAGCTCGGCCTCACGGACGACGGGATCTGCAATCTCGGCGCACAGAGCCATCTCGCCGGCGCGCTGCCGCTTTATTTTGGGCATGCTAACTGGGGCGCGGAGAAGACGCCTGCGGAGCAGGAGGGAGACGTTTCATGGAGTCAAGGACGGACAAAGGCACAATGGAGCGGGGTCCTTGGCATCTCAGTTGACGGGTTGCCTTGGGTTGGACGGCTGCCTGGGAAAGGTATCTGGTCGTGAACCGCCTCCGCTCGCATCCGCGCCTGTATTGGACGCGAAGAAGAAGACCATCACTGCTGCTCCGGGTGAGTGGATCGCTGCAGGATACACGGGTGAAGGAATGGCGCATGCCTGGATGAGCGGCAAAGCACTTGCCTTTATGGTGAGCGCTGATAAGGAGGACGAGTTGGATTCCTGGTTCCCAGATATTTTGCGCGTCACAGAGAAGCGGTGGAAGGCTGCTAATGTAGACGACTTGATAGCTCGTTTTCTTTAGGCTATACTTATGGTCGGAAATCTCACCGTGTTCTTCACAACTGTATAACATCCTTATGCGGGCAGAGTCTATTGAGAAACCCCGTGCCTGGAGAAACCCTGGGGTTTCTCGATGACTAAGCAGAAACCCCCTCACAAAATAATTAGGATGGGTTTCTAAACAAGGGTCGTCCCCCGTGAACTGCTTGTTGGGCGCCTTCGAATAAAAATAGACGCTAATTACTTAATGTGGTACACATCGATGCAATTCAACGCGCCGCGGCCCTCAGTGAAATCTCAGGAATCCAAGAGACAACATTGAAGCTGAGGAGAATAAAAGTTTAATTGGAAGATATCATGAGTGAATTCCCATCATGGAGCAAGATGAAGATGAGGAACTTGGCAAATTTCTCGTCCTCAAAGTCTCATTACCATTCTGGGAAGAGTGTGTGAACATACCAACACAGCAGAGTGTTACACAGTACTTGAGTCGAGCCGCGATTGCGTCGAAATGTTTTTGATTTATGCCATTCTGGCATGTCGAATATGTTGGAAACACAAAATGTTGACAAGTTTGACAAGATTTATTCGTCCTCGAGCAGCCAAGTACTGCCTCCAGTGAATGCTCATTTTCGAGGTGTTAGAGGTCTTTACATTGAGAAACCCGGGTTTCTCAACAGAAGGAGGGGTTTCTTTTCCCACGGGGGTTTCTCAATAGACTTTTCCCCTTATGCGTGCAATACATCCTATGTATAGATCACTTACCTTCATAGAAGCGATGAATCGGATATCCGAGTCTCTTCCACCGTTTGAAACCTTGTCGTAGATACCTTCGGCCCAACTGTTTTCCAATTATCCGCACTTACTTCGACTCTCTCAAAGCTCGGTCCACAACTTCTGTCATAGCAATTACCGCCTCTTCCTCTTGCGTGCGACCGATGAGCTGGAGACCAACCGGGAGGCCATGGAACAATTCCGGTACATCTAGCACATGTATCGTTTGTAAGCATTGAACCCTAAACGTAACGCTTGCAGATATACATACATAGCTTGTAGATAGCCTCGTCCTCATGGTTTCGAAACTCGTGTGGCGGCTGGACCTTGTCAAGCTCCGCATCCGCAAAAGTCACCGGGAACACCGCGGAGGGATAGTTGAGTATGTTACAGAACGTCGTGTAGAATGCATCACTGCGGGGGCACGATCATCATTGTTAGCTGGCACGCGAGTGCATATTCAATGCAGAAGCAATACGTGCGAATTGCAACCGTGCGGACACGCTGCACACGCAACCGCCGGGCTAATGATCGCATCAACAGGCCGGCCAGTGCCCGTTCGGGCCACAGTGGCCTCCCAGTGGTCGAGATGCGACTTGCGTAGCGCGCGCTTTTCCTCGTGCAGCTTCCAGAGCTTCCATGCATGTGCATCAGGATCAGTTCGTTGGAGATGAAGGGGCCCGGCTGAGGGTGATACAAACCTCGTAAGCGTTCAGGTGTTTGACCTTCCCGACAATGGTTTTAGCGAACGGCTCATCGAGTGGGTATTCGTGCGCGTCTACTGAGGGCCTCATTGTCTGTATCAGAGGTTCCCCAGACAAGGCGCATTCTGTCCGATAACCTGTACCCTCGTCAGCGGCGAAGATAGTCTCCTGTGGGAAGACCGGAACTTTCAGTGACAGACGATAGTGAAGTGGCTCAATAAGGCACGCACAGCATTCTTGTATATTTCCAGATGCCTGTGCGGCTCCCAATCAATCACTGACAGCAAGAAAGCCAAGTTAGAAGACCACTCGGACTGGTATTCGGAATGAGGGTACTACCCGTATTCCCAGCAGCCTCCAACGCCAGTTTTGTCATCTTCATTGCCCTCACTAGCGGCGGGTGGGGCTTGATAACCCCGTTATCCCACATAATTGCAAAGCACATCTTGCCTCCCGACCCGTGCTCCGAGAGGGCATATTCACCGTCACTCCATGCCTTGTGCACTGCAAGCGGATCTTTGCGCCATGGTTTGGCATCGATGATGGCCTTCGTGAATATTTTGACCGCAGACAGAGAATTGGCCATCGGCCCGAGAGAGGATGAGATAGACTCTTGGCCCTTCAGAACGTTGACTGCATTGCAGTAGGGAAGACGATCATATGATGGGCACAGCGTGTAGAGTCCACAAAAAGCGCTCGGTATACGCACAGATCTGCGCGGGTCGTATTAGCGCCACTAACGGTGCGAAAGGAGATAAGGCGGGCAGAGAAGTCATCTTACCCGCCGATATCGGTGCCTACGCCGAGAGGGCTTCCTCTCATGGCAATGAGCGCGCCCTCTCCGCCTGAAGAACCGCCCGGAGTCATGTACCGATTATAAGGATTAGTGGTGCGGCCGAACACATGATTGTATGTCTCGCCCCACTAGAACAAAATAAGCTCCTGACCATTTACGTGTATAGAATGACTTGCCATCAAGGTTTGCGGGACATTTGTGCGAACAAAGGGAACCGCACCACATTCGTACAACATTTCGACGAGAACGCTATCATGTTCGGCATAGCGACCGATCCATCCTGCATAACCTGCGAACCACGACAGTTCATATATCAAGGGCCCACTCTAGATATGGCGGGAACGCGTACCCATAATCGTCTCCAGGCCCTTGATGCAGAACTGGTCCTTGAGAGAGATGGGCAACCCATGGAGGGGCCCGATGACCTTGCCCGTGGTTCGCAGGTAATCATCTACTTCCTTCGCACGCGCCACTGCGCGCTCGACAAAAATTTCTGTCAGACAATTTGTCTATGGTGGAGATTAATTTTCCAACATCAGAATTTTTTGGGAAAAGTGGGCTGACTAGCTGCTGGGCTATGATCGCGCGTTTGTAGAATGCGGTAGTGACATCCACGGATGACCACTCTGCGGTGCGCAACTTGTGCAACAAAATTTCAACATCGATGGTATCAGTGATCTCGAGCTCCCGTGTAGTTAAGAGACCACAGGTGATAGGAACCGTCTGGACATTTCGTTGATCTGAGGGTGGAGGATTTATGAGCCACTTGGGGGTATGGACTGGAGTTGCTGTTTCTTTCGAGCAGCACAAATATCCTGCCAATTCTGAACTGGTGCCATTAGGGAGTACAAAGTCGAAACCGGGGAGTAGTACTGAAGTCGACTGCAGTCGAAGGGGAGTTGCAATCTACAATCAGCGATGGAAGTTCGCCACATTTCTCGGCAATTTTTGCCGAACACGATCGATCGGTGTGAGATATACCGTGGGAATGTCTATTCATCTGAGATCTGGCTCTTCGCAAACATTCCGTAAGTCACGACTTTGTCACGACAGCCTCAAAGCACCTCAACAAGCACAGCACCATGCACCGGGCGAGAACATTAATGTGTCGTGTGCAAGCGTGTGTCCTCTCGTAAGCGTAGATCATACGAACGTGGTCTGCGCAGGGCATGTTCACACGTCGGAACTTGGTGACGTGGTTGCGCAGGTCTCCCAGCGCAAACAGCCTAGCGTAAACGGCGTGATTCCAATGGGCCAACGCATGACGAAAACGTAGAACGTCCGTATCAGAAATACCATTGATTTCAACCATCAGGCGACACAGAGGCGACACAGATGATGGCTCACAGCGAGGTCACCACAGAGCATGCGCAGATCGCACGCTCATCGTGGTGTGCACAATTAACGCGCTGAACCACGCACCGGTCCACCACAGACAATCCGGATCGCATGCTGTGTCGGAATACGTCCGTGACGGTCCGTCAAATTTCAACGCAACAGTCCGGCCGACGGGTGCTGCGCAGGAGTGATTACAACGGAAAATCGAATTAGGAAAGGATATATTAGTATTTACCGTTATTTGTATTTGGTGGCGCGCGCTCGGTCGCGAGCGGATGGAGCGCCCTCGTTGTCGTTGTCGTTGTCGTCGTCGTCGGCCAGTCTCCATATCTCAGCGTCGGGCACAGTCCTCTCCCGGCTTTCCCCCGCTTGCTCTCCTTTTCCATTCTTTTCCTTCTCTCCTTAAAACAGTTGCCAGCTCTTCTGTGCGTGCACTTGATGACTCGCTAAATATCATCTAACGGTTCTGTTTCCTTACATTTCCGACCAACCCATCCCCGACGTCGTGCATTGCAACTGCGACCATCTCCTCTTCAACTCCTTCAGTAAGCTTCAGCCTTTCTGCTCAACTGCAGTCCATGGCCGTTCTTGCTCCTCAGGACTGGCATCCACCTAGAGATCACACAATGGACGCGCCCTCTCCAAACGCCATCAGTGCCGCCGTACCTCGCCAACGTTCTTCACCAGCGAACGATCACTCCGCCTCCCCTACTCCTTCCGCCGCCAGTCAGCAGCAGCCTTATCCTTACCCAGTGCAGCAGCAGCAGGCAGGATGGTCCCCCTCCCCCAACAATTTTATCCTTCCTTCTATCAAAACCCCCATCAGCAGCCATACCCTATGCACGGGCATCCCACTCAAGGACAAATGCCTTACTATGATCCTACAAATGTTCAGTTCGCTCAATGGGCTTACCAACAGATGATGTTCAACGCCCACCAGGCCCATCAAATGCCCCATATACCGCCGGCGATGGGTAGTCAACGCAGCAGATCGGGTACGGCTTCCTCCGGTGACTACTTCGGACCCAACCAAGGACCTGCCTTCAGCCCTTTCCCCAGCGGTACCCCGCCCCCGCATCCATCACAGCTGCCCAACGGTTACCAGCCTAATACGCCCGAGAATCAATCCCAATACAATGGCTTCCATCCCTACCGCCGCCCACAACGACACGGATCGCACAGTCAGGATCCTCAACAAGTGGCTGCGAACGGCGATTGGCGTTCTGTACCGCAGCACCCGGGGGCATTCCAGCCCCCGTATGCGCGATCGGATGCCGCAGGTTCTTCAACATCAGTAAACTCGGGATCCACACATTCTCATAGCCCTCGTCAGAGGACGAATAGCGCGCAGGGATCTACTAGCGGCGGTAGTGTTGTTGGCTCGCAATCCAACCCCAAGGTTGCCAGCACTACCAGTCATGGCAGAGGCGGAAGCACAACATCGGCCAATTCTCAAGCGTCTGGTGCTCCACCACCGCGAATACATCACCGAACGGGCTCTACATCGTCGAGTGCCTCGTCAACTGTAAGGCCGGCCGCAACGTCATCGGGTTCCACGTCATCTGTCCCTCACGGCACTTCCACTCTCCGGAAACCGTCTCCTTTGTCACAGGGCACGTTCACTGCGGCCGAGAAGCGGATGTCTCGCGATGACAGCGATCTCACCACCATGCTAGAGCCTGCACCTGGCGTCCGTAGCGGCGGACTAAAGGGCCGCCTGCGCCGTGCGCTCTCGCTCAATGCTAACGGTGTGCTGCATGAGGAGGAAGAGGAAGACCTTGCCAAACACGCCATGCCTCGGCCGAGCATTAGCACGCTCGCCGACGACGAGTCCACCGCGACCGTTCAGAAGAAGAAGTCGCGTTCGCTCTTCAACTCGCGCCTTAATCGTTCTACTGACAATATCTCTCTCTCATCCACGATGTCTTCTGCATCCATGGTCATTCGCAAGCTCGGCTCCATAGGCAAGCTTGCGCGACGAAACTCCCTCGCAGGAATCACGTCCCTGTTCAAGGACAAGAAGGACAAGGACGACGAGGAGGGTGGAGGCAAGAAGGGCAAGAAGAAGAAGGGCGAGAAAGGGTCTGCTGCAGATCCTAGTGTCTCGCATGCTACTGCGGAGCTCGACCGCTCAGACTGGACCGCGAGCGCAGATCTTGCTGGACTAAGTCCTGCTGCTCGGTTGGCTCGTCAACACACGCTCAAGAGCAACGCTGAGGCTGCTGCCAAGGCTAAGGCGGAGCAGGAGGCTCGGGCCGCTGCCGCCGCTGCCTCTGTTGCTCAGACTCAAGCAAACGGGGAGGTTCTACCAGCTACCTGGGAGAAGAATACCACTAATAGACAAGGCGAGAACATCCATGGAAAGCTCGGACCGAGAGTGAATGAAGCCGGGATGAGGGTTGTGGTTGAAGATGATGATTCGGATAGTGATGACGGGCAGAGCGATGGACACAGTGAGGGCATCCTGTGCATAACTTCGGGAAGGTTGGGACGATGATGAGGAATGGGGCGAGGCACAAGACGACGAGGATGTCACCATCCGCCAGAGCATCGACGGTCCTGGTATGGACGAGGACATGGAACCGTGGGCTATCAATGTGCGCAGAAGCATCGAGCGGACAAGGGTGCCGACAAAGGGCATTTTGAAAAGTACGCTGTTAGTCTCGCTGTTGTCATTTTCTTACATGTTTATACCACAGCGCGGGTAGATGGTCGTGGATACGAGCAAGACACATTTTTGCAGCATCCTAATCCTGCTTTCAATCGCACGCGCTCGAACTCCTATGATTCTTCTCCGGCACATGGTAATGAGCTCCCTCCGTTGGTTCATATACCATCTCCAAACCCTGCTCAGATTGACGGCTTACACAAACACAATTTGGCGTCATCAAACGGTCACACGCCGTCGTCGTTCCTCCCTCCTTTGTCATTTGAAGCGAACGCGTTGGCACTGGATTCGCAGAAGGACAGCGCATCGGACTCGGGAAGCACCCACGGGCCCATCGTGGAGAAGAGTCTCTTCAGTCACCCGAATTCGTCGGCCCCGGCTTTGTCTACAATGTTCACGGCGAATCCCCCGACACTTTCACACCGCTCAGCCACGGCTCCTGCGAAGCGGCTCGCTTTTGCCTCTAACTTATCTGTCTACGACACGTTCCCTGCGACCGTGTATGATAGGCGTAGTGAACCCGCAACGTGGAGTCGCTTGACACCGGCTCTGGCGCAGCGCATTAAGGAAGAGCTGAATTCGTACAAAATGGAGGAAATGGAAGTGCATGCCGCGAGTCGGGTCCAGTACGTGTGAAGTCTCTTTATGATTCCTCGTTGCTCATCATGATTTATCATGATTTTCCAGCACCCAATTCTTCGTTTGATGAAATACGACTGCTCGATCCCCAATCGTCACCATACTGCTCTCTTTGCTCTCACGCTGACGAAAATACGAAATTATAACTTGACTTCACCCCATTCTTCCATCTGACAAATACTTAAATCCCATCCCCTTCCCCCATCGTTTGCGCATGACAACTTTTTGGATCAGATATCCGTGGTTTCGATCTCGTTCAAGTTATAGTATACCCCAATCAATGCCCTCATGTGTAATACTATGACGCACGGTGTTCTCGTCATTCCGGTCTCTACGTACATATGGTACGCTGCGTCGTACTTACTCCACATCTCACTCGTTTGCATTCATCACGGACGGACCTTCCCGGGAGTCTGCCCCATCATAGCTAACTGCCGTGTCTACTACATTGCTGCATGCTTTCTCACTGTCTTGATCGTTTGTTAGCCTTTTCTCTATTATATTCTATTCCATAGCGATGCCTTCTACTTGTTCATATGCGATACGAAGTAGAATTGCAAACGCGCGTATGCCCTTGAACATGCTCGTTCCTAGCTAGCTCTACATGCGGAAGGTAGTCATCTTTCTGTACGTTACGTGGGCTCGACCCACTCGTTGGCATCCAAATGTCACTGGCAAAGAAAAACACAACAATTGGAAGCAGAAGTCCTGGAACAATTGTACATATACACCATCAATTCTGTAAAGAAGGTCAGGAGCAACATAATAATTAGCCTGCAAGCTTCCTCTGGTTCGTCGCATATGTGGCAATGGATCAAAGGGAATGTCATGCATGAGAAAACAATAGAGCTATGTCGTCTATTGCACGCAGGTGCGATATCTTGGTGCTCAGGTGCCGAAAACAATGCCAGATGTTTACCATGGAGACAACAAAGATATCTGAAGGGATTTCAACTCCACATTCCTGTCAATATGAGAAATAATCTCGAAATATCCAACTGTTTGTTACTGGTATATCCGCTTTTATAACAACGCATTCCTTTCTCGGTTGCGGCAACTTTGGCCTTCTTGCCACAATCCATTTAAGACATTTGGTCACAGCCTTTGTCATATATACGCCACTCCGGGTATAAAAGAAGACGGACAGATCACCGTTCTGCAATCCTGCTCCTTTCACCTGAACACCACACCCCAAAGAAATTCTACTCATCGTTAAACATGGACGACGAATTCGATTATGACTACCCCCCAAATCAGCCACGTCGAAGGCACTACGGACAGCTGTGGCAACGATCGCCGTCACCGAGTGATGTTGCTGACGACTCCACGAGCGACGTAGAGACCAGCAGCAATAGCTCGACTGCAGAGGAGGACGAGAGTGGCTCTGAGTATGAATACGAAACGGAGGACGAAAGCGATTCCGAGGGCGAAGAGCATTCGGAACGCAGAAAGGCTGTGGCGCGCAGAAAGGTTGTGCACGAAAAGCCGCTGGAACGTCGAAAGCTGCCGTCGCATCCACCACAAAGTGAGGCGGAGGAGAGGCTGAGCGATTTCACTGATATTTCAGATGGCGAGGAGTCTCATATTGACCTCGTGGAACCTGCAAGGCTCGATGAACCCTGGGAATATGCCTTCAAGGTCAGTGGAAGAGCTAGATTATGACGATGCGGAGTACTCACCTTGATTATTTTGTTCAGAAAGGAGACCCTGTCTGGGTTTCAACAACAGGAGATATATGGCATCTCGGTTCCGTCACGACTTCAAAGGCTACCGAGACTTCGCCACAATCGCAGGTATGACTACGGTTGTGTGGTGCTGACTGAAGCTGACATATAATGATCTATTCTAGGCAATAATACGGTACCTTGTATCGTTCCGCACACTCCATGGACATGCGAAGCTAAGAGGATGGTTTTCGCCTCTGAAAGGACGTATCAAACCTGATACGCCGCACATACGCCAGCTGGTGGTTGCAGCTGATGCTTGGCGTTGATGTCATGTTGAAGCCCGCCCATCTGAATGTCGCATTTGAATTTCGGATTAGGGATGACTTTATTGCTGTAGCTGGTGCACCCTGCCTGTTAGAGTACGAATGTGATAAATTTGACTTGAGGATGCGATTGCCGAAGTAAGGGATCGTGAATACCGACGAGAGGTTACGTTAAGGTGATGGAATTGATCAAGAGCGGTCTGGTGCGGGGAGACCTAGCCACATCTGCGTGAGTTAGCAAGCAGATGGCCGAAGACTAGCAGAGGCCTATGTACAGAGAGGCTGGGCGGAAGCACAGCGCACTGTGATCTAAGATGAACAGGACGCTTGCGGAGCACGCGAGACTAGATCCGCGTAACTTATCCTTTCCTCTATACGCCACACTCTCTTCTTATCCCACCTCCAATCTATACCAATCGTTCAGCACAACATGACGAAGGCATACATCATGAACGGCCTGGTCGAGAAGGTGATCTCTTTCAACTATCCACCGCCGCCCCCTTCAACACACTCACTACGGCCATATAGATGCAATCTCCCGACCAGGATTTTCGGTGCGTGGTCAAAGGCTCGCCGACGCGTTTCCCATACTGATATTGGTACCTACAGGTATATGGGCTTGAATGATCTACTGTTGGAGATCAAACAAGATCCAAACAGCTTCTTGGGCGATGAAGCCACCGAGAACAAAGTCCTTCGCCAAGTCTTGCAATTGGTGGAGGACAAGGATATCCGAAGTCAAGAATCAAGCAGTTAAATGGTGCGCATACGCGTGATTGTCTGTTCGAACAATTAATTTCATCCTGCGTATAGCTTAGGGCAGCTCATCAAAATCATCCGGGAGTCCCAAATGGAGTACGTTGTGGATAAGCTAATTGACTTTTCCGCTGGAAAGGACGAGGAGTTGAGGGATATCTCTGGCCTTGGTGGGTGGCTAGTTGCTATCGAAGACGTCCAACTGACCGATTAACACCAAGCATTGAAAACTATCACGGCCGAGCTGCCTCCTGATGGTAAGATTGCAACCAAAGCTTGCGAGAGACTCACTCCCAAGTTGCTGGGACAGCTCGCTAATGTGGGTTCACCTTTTTTGCTCGTATTGCTCTATCTGACTGCTTCGTAGGCGGACACTCCTCCTGAGACGCTTATCGAAACGCTCTCCATCTTGTCCATCCTCATCAGCCGGTTTCCCGTCTACATGTCGACTGTGCAGCCTCAACCGCTTACTGTACTCACTCCCATGCTCTCCACCCTCGTCCAGCAGTTCGGAAACGCGCCATCACAACCCTCGCACAATTCTTACCCACATCCCAGCCGCAGCTGTTCTCCGTACTCCTAGATGCTATCATCATACCAGGTCTCGCGCCCAATGCGAGTGTAGATGGGCAGCGGACTACTGTTCAACTCGTTGCGGCTGTTGCACGCCATTCACCTCATCAAATTGCTCCCGCTCTGAATGGTATTGTCCCAAACATTGTTAAGGTTGTGCATCGTGAAGATGAAGAGTTGCGAGAAAGTTGTCTTCAGGTTAGTGGTACATGTGATTCACGATGCATCAGGGTATTGATATACAATATGGCAGGCTTTGGAAGCTCTTGTTCTTAGGTGTCCTAGCGAAATTACTCCGTATCTTTCATCTATCATTCAGATCGCAAATCAGTATATCAAGTACGACCCTGTGAGTCTAACCTGAACAAACATTTCGCTGCTGCGGATGACCTCATACTATTTACCCTTAGAATTATGCAGGAGATGATGAGGAAGATGAAGATATGGCCGACGAAGATGATGAAGACGCTGAGGACGATGATGAGTACGTAGAGACGCAATGCTCTGTGATTCTACTCACTATAAATCCATCGCCAGGTACTCAGACGACGAAGACACCTCATACAGGATTCGCCGATCCGCGACCAAGCTATTGGCAGCGGTTATTGCCACTCGACCTGAACTACTCATTACCCTTTATAAGGAAGTATCTCCTGTACTGATCTCCCGGTTCGGGGACCGTGAAGAAACTGTCCGTGTTGAGGTATGGTCGACGTATGGTGTT
This sequence comes from Grifola frondosa, assembly GCA_001683735.1. Taxonomy (NCBI): domain Eukaryota; kingdom Fungi; phylum Basidiomycota; class Agaricomycetes; order Polyporales; family Grifolaceae; genus Grifola; species Grifola frondosa. The sequence continues at coordinate 489,698 of LUGG01000001.1, read as the reverse complement.
CTCCTCAGTCAGACTGGCGTGTATGGCGGCGCTCCGCAATCCAAGGATAGTGAATATACTGTCGGCGAGAAGCGGAAGCGCGATGAAGGCATGGAGGTCGAAGAGACACCGTATACCCTCCTTCGGTCACAAGTACCCTCGCTTGCAAAGGCGCTTCTGGGGCAAATGAAGCCCAAGACATCCCCTGCCACGCTCGAAGCTGGCTTTTCCTTGTTGCAGAAGCTGCTTAGTGTGCTACCGGGCTCATTATCAAGCCAGTCAACGCAGATAATCAACACCTCGAAGAGGGTCCTCTCACAATCGCGAACTAGCACTGCGTCGCTGCAAGTCTCTTGCATGTCCTTCATCGCGCTGTTCTTCGCGAAGCATTCCCCGCCGACCTTCGCGGGCCAACTTGATGTCATCACACCAGTGCTACTCCAGTGCCTTGGGGAGAAGCATCCGCGTCTGGCATCAGAGTCATTCCGCGTCTTCTCTGCCTTGCTGAACTCGATGGATCCCGTTAAGGGCAGCGCGTGGGTGGATCGCGTGTACGACGAAGCCGTGGCAAGGCTAAGCAACCATGACACGGATGCAGACGTGCGGACGTGCGCAGAAGACTGCATTGGCGACCTTTGGGCATCTGCGACGGACGTCATGCGGGGGAAGAACAGGAAGGAGTGGGAGTCCATGTGCCGCACGACCGGGAGGACGGACGGCGCTGTCAAGGTCGTCACAAGGGTTGCGAAGGAGGTGGAGATCGGAGACGACTGGGTGAATGGGTGTGTCGCGTGGGTGCTAGTCCTTCTCAAAAAGAGCGGGAAATCTGGCAAGAGCGAGATGTTCAGTTGTCTGGATGCCCTGTTGCGGAGGTTAGTTGTCTTGCGTGGTGTATCTTGCCATGCGTTAACTCGCCCACAGGTACTCGGCTGGCATCCCTGCTGATCTGCCGCCGAATCTCATTCCCCCACTCAAAGCTTATATTACCACTTCCGACATATCCCTTCTTTCTCAGGCACTTTCCATCGTCGCACTTCTGTTACAGCTTGCGCCATCCACTACCTTCCCCGAGGTAGAGAGAGACGTTCTGAAGGACGCGTATGACATCGCGCATTCGCCGCTTGTAACCGGCGCCGCGTTTGACTCATGCTTGCTTTCTTTGCTGCGCTCGTGGAGGCAGATGTGCAGATCGCAGCTCATGTCGTGCCGAACTTGGTCTTTTCAGTCGAAAAGGCGCCCAGGTCGGAAGCGTCTCTCGGAAATGTTTCGAAATGCGTGGGTCAGGTTGTTAAGAGCCAGCATGGCATTGCGGCGGGTACGATTGCGGAATTTTCCAAGCATTTGAAGGTAGATGTCTGACGCTTTACGCGATCTATGATTACCTGACGTGCGGTGTTCATAGCCGTCATCCAAAGCGAAGAGTTCGCAAGTTGTGTTGAGCCTTCTTGTGATGGGAGAAGTCGGTCGCTTCATGTAAGGAATTTCCTTTATTTCATGTCTTAGATTCTGACATATACACCATGGCTTAGTGATATGTGCCCTCAACACGATATCTTTACCCAAGCCATCGAGCGTTTCACGGCTGAGCAGGAGGAAGTCCGCACCGCTGCCGCCTTCGCTGCTGGTACGTCTCGATCCTTCCGAATTGCGATATGTGTACTCACGACTATCCAGGAAACATGGCTGTCGGCAACTTACACTACTTCCTCCCTGTTATTGTTAAGATGGTCGAACATGACTCGGAAAGGCGTCTGTTGTCATTACATGCTCTCAAGGAGGTATGATGTTCTGTCTTCCGATATCTTCATCTGCATAATGGTGCCTGCTTTCCAGGTCGTGACGCACTGCTCCCATGGACAATTGGAGAATGTTGCGGATATGCTTTGGGTGCCCCTCTTTGAGAATTCAGAGAATTCAGAAGAGACCACCCGCAACGTCGCGGCGGCATGTCTCGGCAAACTGACCACAACACATCCTGCGCGATACCTTCCGCAGCTTCACGTAAGCTCGCATTTGGCTGTGGCATTCCTGGCTCATATAGACATTCGATAGGCACGCATTCGTGACGAGAACCCAGCTGCGAGGGCCACTGTGTTGTCGGCAATCCGTTATACGTTCGCGGAGAGCGCAAACTCGCTCGATGAGCTTCTCAACACGCTGATCATGGACTTCCTTTCATTGATCGTAGATCCTGATCTGGTGAGCAACAACAGTGCCACAGCGCTTTCATTGCGACGACTGACCGACTTCACGTCAGACCGTCCGCCGTCTCGCACTCTCGGCCTTGAACTCCGCCGCCCGTTCCAAGCCCCACCTGATCCGCGACCATCTTCCCTCCATCCTGCCAAATCTCTACAAGGAGACCGTCATCAACCCAGACCTCATCCGCACGGTGCAGATGGGGCCCTGGACGCACAAAGTCGACGATGGTCTGGACGCGCGCAAGACCGCGTACGAGACGCTGTACACGCTGGTGAGTGCTATCTCCTCTCCTGTCCATCGACCGCTACTAACCGGCTCTTCCCTGCAGCTGGACACCTGTCTCTCGAAGCTGGACTTGCACGAGTTCCTCGGGCGGGTGCTTGCGGGGCTCGCAGACGACTCGGACGAGGTGAAGGTGATCTGCCACATGATGCTGTTCCGGCTCGCGCAGGTCGCGCCAACGGCGGTCGCTCAGCGGCTTGACGACATCACGCCGGCGCTCGAGAAGAGTATGAAGGGCATGACAGTGACGAAGGACACGGTGAAGCAGGACCTCGAGCGTGCGGCGGAGCTACAACGCAGCGCGCTCCGCGCGCTCGCTGCGCTGAGCAAGATCAGCCAGCCCGGTGCGAGCCCGCGCTTCGACACGTTCGTGGTCGCGACGCAGAAGTCGGGCGAGTGGGGCGCCGAGTTCAAGGAACTCGTCGGTGCGTAAGAACAGTGGCGTGGACGATTCGTTCCCTGTCTCACTGTATTGTGTGTCTTGTCGGGAGTTCTGATATCATAATCAAATATGTAGCTGTATACATTCTCGAGAACGATATCGGCATTGTTTTGATCACCTTGAACGTTGAACTAGCATGTAGGAGATTCCGCCGGGTAGAAAATGTACATTTCTGCTAGCGATGTTGGTCTATGGGGAACATAGAAACAAATAATTTAATCAACCAAAGAACCGGTCCCAAATCTCCGTCGCAGCCCTCTGCCGCTCGATGGCGGCGACACCGTTGCCCAACACCGACTTGTTCTCGATCGCACGCCTGCTGAGGTACGGCATGACCTGCGGGGATCACGGTAATTTAGTCTGTCTGGTCTGGAAGAGGAGCGTGCCTACTGACATCAGAGATGTTCCCGTAGGGAATATACTTGAGGACGAACGGCGAGGAGCACCGCGTGCGGTCAACGAGGTGGTTCGTCAGCGAGTCATGCATACCTATACAAAGGGAAAAATATCACTGCACAACTAATTGGGAGACACAAATGCACCTACCATAAAGCTGCCCGAGAGAGATGCGCTCCGCGACCTCATCAGGGATGCGCACCACACCCGCTTCCTCGCTTGCGAGGCCCTGCTTCACAAGCTCACACAGGACGAGGTTCGTGCTTTCCTGGTTGTGAGTACCGAGTAGCACGCCGATCGTCAGCGTGCCCGCGCGATGCGCCGAGACATCAGCGCGAATGTGGTCGATGAGCTGAGTGGTGCAAGAGTTGAAACACGCGTCTGTCTCCGGCTTGGTGAGCCAGACCGGGGGAAAAGCCTCGGGGGAGATGGAGAGCGAATGGCTGTGCTCGGTGGAGGAAGGGGTTTCGGCAGCGGTATGTGCGGAGATCTCGTGTGGGTGGTAGGCGCCGCGCACCAGCTTCACGCCGAGGGCGTAACCGCCTGCACGCGCCGCTGCGATGCTCTGAACGAGGTATTCTGGTGTGCTGGTCGGGCAGACGTCAGAATGGGAACCACTATGGGAAGAAAGACTAACCGACGAAGATAAGCCTGGTAAGTGTTGTAGATCAATGGCTGCACGGCGGGCTGAACGGGAGACGCTGTAGGAACCGCAGAAGAGCCAAACCACGAAGACCTCGACTTTTTGGAAGGCTGAGGCAGCTTATTGAATTCACGCATGAGATCTAGACACAGTGCGTCTACTGCAGGCTGGTCATTTGGGTTAGGCTTTCGAAGGAAAATAGAGCAATCAAGATACCTGATACCAGCTGGACTCGCACGAATTAGCGATCGCTTGATCGCAAGCGGCAGATGATGAGGACGTACCTGTACTCGGCGTCGATGATGATCCGAACACCGCGTTCCTTGGCTCGTGAGCAGATCGCGTGCAGGTCGGCACGAAGCTCACGTAGGGCGGCAACATCACCAGGAGTCAGAGGACCAAGCGGTGCTTGCGCATCGAGGACGTCCAGATCAGTCGGGAGCGGGCAGCCGGGGAATGCGACATGCGGCGAGGTCAGAGGGCGCGTCGCGACGAGGTGCTTCGACAGGTTGAGCAGTGATTCTGAGCTGGGCAACATAGCAGTCTGCAAGCAGAGCGTGTTTAACGGGCATGACAAGCAAGGGATAAATCACAGTGCACTTGCCAGCTTGACCGCGACCCACGTGCGGCGACCTGAGATGCCGTTCGCATGCTTGTCCTCAAAATCTGCCGCAACATCCACGCAGTGGATCGTCTCGGCGACGATTTGCTTGTGTGCCGATTCCGCTGGTTTTATATCCTCGCGCACGTCCCCTGCCGCCTCTTCCTCGTCGACCTCGACGCTGTACGCGAACAGGCAGCCCTTGTTGTCTGAGCGCATTTGCTCCAGGAGCGGGATCACTTCCTCTGCTGTCTCTCCGCCTACAAACTAAGAGGGTGTCACGCATTGTCATCGTGGTGCCCGTGGTGTGGACGCACCTGATTGAAGAATGTAACACGAACTACGACTTCCGTGATCTGCTTGATGCCAGGGATGGAGAGCAGGGTGGCAAGGATCGCCGAAGAATAGTCGATGAGGGGAGGTATCGAGCACATACCATACACGATATACGTCCTGACGAGCGTGGATAACGGGGTGCGCGGTCTCTCGTAGACGTTGTCACTTTCTTTCGCGGGTTCCGCATCGGCGTGGACAGTGGGCTGGGTATTTCCGTAAAACAAAGAGGATACAAATACAGCGCCTGAGACGAAACCGATGCGAGTGAGACGATGTGCATTGAAGATAGCTGAGTGAGGAGAGGAGCGAGCAGAGGATGCTAGCGTCCGTACAGGGCAGAAAGTGGGAGAGCGTTGCAGAATTAACGGCCTGCAGACCAGTCTGAACGACATGGCGAAGTTAAGGGGAACCCTGATGTCCTCTAGCGATGAACTTAGAGGTCAGATAAGAGGAATTGCAAGATAACACGAGGAACAATAAATTTGAAGCAAGGTGCGTGTGACCGCCAGCGTTGGCACGACCTATGTTCCGACCCGCTTTACGCAATGAAACGATGCATGTTGTACGCATACCGACGTGGCTGGCAGTGCCCGGCATTAGTGTTGAGCACGACCGGAATATCGACGAACCTGAGACAGAAAGCGGGCTCAGTCTAGTCCATCATGTCATCGCCCAGTATCGCAGTCTTCGTTAATGTTCTCAAACCCAGATTTTTCTCTGAAGTCGCAAACCCGCCAGCTATCAATGCAACTGAGATGCGTTGTAGACAGCGAAAGTGAAGGCAAAACGTTTAAATAAACGAGAAAGACGAGAGACGAAAGTAGGAGTCGATGACTAAGCATGATATTACCCAAAATGGACTTGGCTGGTCGTCGCGTCCAACGGCGTCCAAGCGGCTCTCACTAGCCCTCCAGCCCTCCTCAGGTTATCCTCGAGTATTCTCCTCAATGGCGAAACGAAAGCAGAATGCCGAATGCTCCGGCTCTGATGACGACGGCGACGAAACTCGCGTATGTCCCACCCTTCCGCTCCCCGTTCTCCGCGCTCATCTCTCCGGCCCCAGTAGAGTCTCGTGGACGTCGACTTTGAATTCTTCGACCCCAATCCCGACATCGACTACCTTGCTCTCAAGCGCCTTCTTACGCAGCTTTTCCAGGCCGACGCACAGCTTCTCCATCTCGAGGACCTCGCAGACCTGATCCTCTCTCAGCCTTTGGTTGGCACTACCGTGAAATGCGACGGCCGCGAGAGCGACCCATACGCATTCCTCACTGTGCTCAACCTGCACGTGCATCAAGTGCGTCCCTCCCAACCCGTTCCGCTCTCCAAATTACTAACGCAATGCGACGAAGAACCACCCCTCGATAAAAGCACTCATCGCGTATGCGCTGGAGAAATCCTCCCCTGACACGAGCCTGCATACTACGCTGCAAGGCCTGCTCGGCCCTCACGGTCTAACCTCTGAAAATCATGTCGGCTTCATCTTCTCCGAACGCCTCATCAACATGCCAGTCCAAATCGTGCCGCACATGTACCGCATGCTCACCGACGAGATTCAGTGGGCCCTCGACGATGTGCGTTTCAATGTCTCTCTGTTCCCGCCTTTGTCCCTTACGGCATGATGCAGAAAGAGCCATATAATTTCAGTCATTTTCTCGTGATTTCGCGCGTGTACAAGCTCTCTGCAGAGGAAGCGGCGGAGCTGCAAGCTGCTACTCCCCGCACAAAGCGCCAGAAGCAGGTGCTCGTGTCCGCCTCTTCAGGTGGGGGTGTATTCCCTTTCCACCCCGAAGACGACTGTATCCGCAAGGTACGCCGCCTACATTGTATTCACAAACCGGGATTGATTTTTGGTGCGCACGTAGTTCGCATCGCATGCGATAGATTACACGTTCTCACATGCGCAGCCGAGGGAAGAGGAGGCGTTTGGGCTGGACACAGGCGGTCGGATGATGCTAATCCCTGCAGCGCGGCTGCGAGAGCTTGCCGCGGCATTGGCAGATACGTTCCCTCAGCCTTCGTAGCGTTAATCCAATCTGAGAAAGTAGACCTTACGAGTCTCACCAGCAGCTGTGATTATAAACAAAAGAAAGTAGCGGTATCTACAAACACAACAGACAACATATTGTATTAACCCGTTAGTCCACTCTGCATCCATGCAGTACACTAGCCTATCGCGCGCCGATCCCCATCTTGAGGATTGCGCCGACGACGTCCACGTCGTCCCACCGTGACGCAGCCTCGCCCTCCGCGGCACCCGCCTTCTTCGTCTGGATATACATGAGTGTGTTGCGGAAGTGCCGCGTGATCATCTCTGGCGTCTGTACGCCCTCCAACAGTCCGGGCGGCGCGCGTTGGGAAGGATGCACGTCCGGCGACGCGATGTTGTCGATCGAGGACGTGATCAACTCGACGAGACTGTTTACGAACTTCGGGGTGACCTGCACATACGGTCCTATCAATAAACAGTGTCAGAAGAATGAACTGAGGGCACCTACAGCTGGAGCTCCGCGATCCAGGTAGTACAGATACTGGTCGAGGGTGTCGCAGTACAGTTGTACGGTCATGATTTCTTCCGTCGCGGAGTTTGCGATGCGCAATGCTTTCTGCAAGCACTCCAGCACGCGCTTGCTGTCCTGCAAAGGGAACTGGGAGCAATAAGTCAGCGACACTGTCAACACGCAGCCAACACAGATATCGCATACCGCCTTCACGCTCTCCAGGGCGTCCTCCTTGGACCCGGCCGGCTTCTCCAGAACCTTGGCGGGCGCAGGGGCCTCCTCGTCTGGCGAGAACTCCTGCCACCACAGGTGGCTCGCGAGGTTGACCGCGGTCGCCTGGTGCGGCTTCTTGAGTAGCTTCGCGCCGTGCAGCGCGGCCTTCGTGATAAGCGTGTCGTAGTTGTCAACGCCGAACACCCGCGCGCCCTGCAGCGTGCCAATGATGAGCGTGATCGCCTGCAGTTGCGCGCGGCTTTCCGAGATGCTATCCTCATACACCGTGAACGCCTGTACATACAGGTCGTATGTGAGGTCCTCGAATCCGCACTCGTCTGCGACCTGCGCCGCCAGGAGGAAGAGGCGCAGAGCTATCGAAGGAGCCTCGACTTGCGTTGCGAGGATAGAGTTCAGTTGGCGCACAAACTTGAGGATGGCAGACACCTTGCTTTCCCATTCATCCTCCTACAGGCGCAAGAAGTCAGCAAATGGCAATGTGTGATGTGGCAGTAAACATACTAGATGCTCCCGATTCTTGTATCGCCTGCACAACTTGATCGCAGACGTAATGAGCGCAGGGTACGTGAAGCGCATCCGCTCAGCGCCCGCCTCAAGATGCCTTCGTGCTGTTTGTAGAAGCTGAAGTTTGCAAAATTGTTTAGTCACGACCGAATTTGGAGTCAGCTGAAAGACACTCACTTCAAACTGTACGTCGAGCGACTCCGACTTGAATAGATGCACCATCCGCGCAACCCACCCCTGCTCTTCAGCCATCTCCTCCTTCTCATGACTAATCGATGGCCCACGTCGAGACTCCTTCATACCCGCTTGGGGACCATGACTTCCCACCCCGCATCGCTCTGGTCCTTGATGAGCACATGACAGAGCTCTAGGATGCCATTAACATCCTCTGGCGTCTCGATGACCGTCTCATTCTTGAGCACGGAAGAGATAAGTGAATGCGCAAGCGAACGTCGCGTAGAGAAGGGTTGCTGTGTAAGGAGTGGGGAATACTGCTGCAGCGCGAGCAGCGTGAGGACGGATTGATACGAATTGATCGGCGCGAGTAGTAGTGACGCGAGGTTGGTCGTGGTTTGTGGGGAATGAAGATCCGGGCTAGTTGAGAGGATCAGACTAGGCGAAAGTACAAAGGAACTACACTTACCTATCATTGAACTCTTTGATCTTATCATGCGCGAATGCAAGAATTTGGTCGACATATTCCAATCTGTCTGGATAGCAGCTCAGCGACAAATTCGTCAACGATACTAAGAGTGCAGTAATGTCCTGTATCGACAAGTCTGGTCGAGCCTAATCGCCGGGGTGTTAGACATAGGACCGACAGGAATAATTTTCACTGACCTTAATCAGCTCCACCACCTGCTGCCAGAATACCTCAAACAGTTTGACATCCTCAGGGACGCCTCTGAACTTCCGCACATGTGGCCCGCTAGTCTCTTTCTCCTTGCCCTTGTCGACTTTCTCTATATCGCCGTCCTCTGTTTGTCCCTCGACGGTCGGCGACACAGCCTCCTTCTCTTTGCCAGCATCGGCGACAGGACTCTGGGGAGCTGAGCCCCATTCGGCCTCGGCGGTGGCAGACTCTGTCGTAGGCGTGGCGGGCGCGGTCCCGTTCTGTCGTAGCCACGCCTTTTGGATCTTCACCTTCTCAGCGAGACGACGAGCGGCGGCCTCTTCTTGCCGCTTCGTTTCCTCCGGGTCCTCGTTTTCAGCTTCACGCGCAGCGTATGCAGCAAGTCGGTCGATCAGGGCGATCACGATCTGCTTGATATTCACCTTCGGATGAAGCTGTGCGGTCGCTGAGAGAAACGGCCCCAGTGTGTGCAGGTGAAACTCATCTGTGAAGACCTGGAGTCCTGTTGTGTGAGAACCTGCCAAATGGGTATGATAACACGGCACACCTGTATGACCACCTCCATCAGGTACTCCTGCGCGATCACATCCTTGCAGCTCACGACCTGCTGCAGGATGCTCGGCAGGATATTGCTCTGGTACATCTCGAGGTCGACACCATCCAGTTGGCTCAGCCGGACGAGATTCGTGCCGACAAGGATACGCAACTCGCGCCGCTCCATTTCACGCTTCTCGCGGTCGCGCGAGTGACCCTGGTGTTGCAGCCGGACCCACAGTTTGTTCATCTCGATAAAATTTGTAAGGACGAAGGTGATAGAGTCCTGCAGGTTCCCCTTGGGTCTACGAATCGACGCGTATGAGATGCTGCTGTCGCAGGGAACTCTTACTCGACACCACAGCGACGTACCCTGAGTCATCCCCCACAGGCAAATGGTCCCTCGTCTGCCCGCTAAGATAATGCCGTAGGAACAATCCTCTGATGGGATGGAGAACGCCCCGGGACATCTCCATCATATCTTTCATAATCTCCTTGACAGGGGCATCCGGGATGGACATGTAGACTGAACCCACAGTGATCATGAGATAGAGACGGGGGACGATATTGCCGGCATATTGTACAAGCTCGTAGAGGTCGGCGAGATGATGTCGGCCCTGTACGTGGGCGTCGTATAGATAATTGGATAAGTGACGAAGAGCATCGAATACAGCCATATCTACAGATGTTTCAATACATCTAAATAGTATCATAGGTACACAGATAGAATACGCACAAAGTTCATAGTATTGTTTGGGAGAGAGAGAGGATGTCCGTAGCTCAGCCAGCATAAGACTGGCACTTTTGAGCGCGTCCATGAGTTGGTCCAGTTCCTACGATAGAAAAAGGCGTCATAAGACAATCCAAAACATAAATACGAACCATCCCCAAGTGACATAAACCAAGAGTCGACAAGGAAGACTTACCAGATGCCTCTTCATCTGCTGAACCTGAATCTTGACGGTGCTGAGCGACTCGCTAAGCAGCTTGCCCTCCTCGACAGCTGCAGGAGTAACCGCCGCCATGATCCTTCGTGTTCAAGACGCTGATAGTAACTTGGAGTAGTAGGACTGGAAAGTCCAAATGTTGAGCAGCACGAGCTGCGCGGTGCAGAGGCCGGTGACACTGACGAACTGCTCATACTAAATAAGGCAATTCTCGGGTATCACCCTGCACTCAAGATATTATTTGGTCCAAATTCTTACTGGCATACATTCTACTACGACATATCCGCTCATAAAGCTACATATCCACACAATTACAGATCAATCAATAGCGCTTCTTTCCTCTCTGTCTCCACCGGTGCACCATATGATGCGTATGTCTGCGGAATAGACGTAGGCACTGCAGGGAAGTTGGGTGTCGGCACTACCACTTGCTGAAATTGTTGTGGAGAATGCGACACAGTGTTGTGGCGAGACAAATATGCGTTCGCAGCCGCGGGTGATACGGTGTGTGATGAGATGGTACTATGTCGAGTCAATGAAGGGGACGAGGTGTGCTGGGAGAGCACCGGAGGGGGTGACTGAGCAACCTGAGGCTGAGGTTGGGCTGAGGCTGAGACTGAGGTGGCGGGGGAATTGAGGCGGTCGGTAACGAGACTGGTGCGGGAGTAATCGAAGACAGATGTATTGCCGCCGGCTGGGGAGCTGCTGGCGCAGCATTATACCGTGGCACAGTCACTGGTGGAGGGGATGTCATGGCATATTGTGTCGACTCGGGCGGGTACTGCTGCTGGATATCGGTGGGATATCGCGAGGGCGGTATAGATACTTGCTGTGGCTGATAGATGGGCTGATGGTAGGACTCCACAACTGGTGATGTGACGTAGGGACCATTTGCCTGCTGAGAGGCAGCGTAATATGACTGCACCGCCTGCATCTGTCCTTGAATCACGGGAGACGTCGGATGCTGACTCTGAACCTCTGGGGACCATTGGTTATAGGAACCGTCTACTGTCTGATATCGAGCAGCATATGTCGGATTAACCTGCTGGTAGCTTGTCGAAGCGGCCACCGAAGCAGATCGCCACGGGGGGTGAGAAACCTGTTCGGTTAATAGTTGATCGTATAGCTTAACGGCCTGCGATAGCTTGTCATGCATTTCTGATAGTAATTCTGCATGATAATGATGAGATCTCAGTCAGAATATGAATTAGAATTGACATACGCTCTTTGCGTCCCGTGTCGCTTAAATTCATAGCAAGCTTCGGCCTCAGCGAATTAGCTTTATCGAACAATTCTGTGACTGCAGGGTATCGCGCAATATCCTTCCCTCCTTGAGCTTGCACCTGGTCCACTGTTTGATTGAAGGTCAGGATGGCATCAGCCTCCAACGGTTCCAGGTCGTAATTTGGTATGACTGGTAACCGAGGTTTGGGAGTAGCGGAGGAAGGAGGATAATGACTGTGGATAACCTGGTGCAGAGACATATGCAGAAGATGACCTATCCGGGGAGGGTTCGATGACAACAGGTGCACTAGCTTTCGGCGCATTCGCCTCCCGCAAGCTGGCCTCGATCGCTGCCTTGAGGTCAGGATCCTCCTCCTCCTCTTCAGATCGAGAAGATGAAGCGTAGGGATGTGTCATATGATCGACAATGGGAGGTTCAGAGGACTGCCACGGAGACGGGGACGGTACATAGCCAGGTCGACGACCACCAGCAGCACCCACCTCTTCCAGTGATAGCTGAATGGCACGCTGGAGCTCGGCGTCCGCGAGGTCGCGAGCAGAGCGATGGCGAGAGCTCGACACGCTCTGCGAGGGACGATGGATCCTAAATAATGAACAGATTGGTGATGTCAGGGATTCAATAATTGGAAAAGGAGCACGTACTTGGTCGACTTCCTGTTGAGTTTCGTGAAGCAACTGTCGCAGACTCTGACCTCTTGCATGATACCGAAATGTGGCAGCGCCATGGATTTGGAAGAACATTGTTGATCGAACACTTGTCCGCAATTCCGACAGTGGTGCTTGCGGTTGGTAAAAGTGAAGGGTGTTCTGCACCGGAGGCAAACATCAGAGTCGATCCATTCTGGCGCGGTTTGTGTGTCCACCATAGCGGAAGAAGTCACTGCTGGGTCTCGCGGAGGAAAGTTGAAACCTGTAGAACTAATCAGTATCTTCCCGGCGAGAAGTGCCAAAGTAGCCGCTTACCCTTCGCTGCAACGTCTTATATACTTCCCCGACGTAACTAAGAGTGGGCTTTCCCTCAAAAGCAGTTGCCCAGTCTTGGGTCAATCTGAGGATTTTGTTCTTGACGTCATGATTCAACACAGGCATCTTCAGGATAGACACTAGGTTATCCATAAACTCTCTAGATGCAATCTAACAAGAAACTGGTCTCCGCCGTTCTTGATGCATACATCTGTCAACTGGACGGAAACTATCAGGACTAGATGAAGAACCTTGCGCAGCTATGCACACGTACGCCGAGCGCCAACAGCTGGACGTTGGGATTCTTGTGGTTGAGCCGACGTTTCAGAGTACGCATAGCATCCTTGGGTGGAACAGACTTTGAGCGTATCTGGTCGCATATTTCAAGGTTGAGGGCGATATCTTCAGCACCGGATGGTAGGAGTTCCGAAGTCGCCTTGTCTAGATTACTCGTAATGAGCTTTCGGACTCGCGACACAAATTCAAATTGAGTACACACCAACAGCATCGTCGAGCTGAGACGCTCCCCAAAGCAAAGAACTAAGGTAGGACGACATTAGGTTGACGATTGAGGTGAACGGGACACACAGTACTTTGCTGATGTCTGGGGGCGCTGACCGCGGTGACTATTTGTAACTTATGTGACACAGGCGTGACAGATGGTGACAAAGGGCGGCCCCGACCTGCATGACCCACTCAGGTTGTCTCCCAACCACGTCGACGCTGTTGACCGTCTTGCTGCATTCTGCTTGCTACTTGTCAACCATTCTTCAGGACCTCTCTGTGTCTCTGTACCTGTTGTTCTGCTGAATATCTGTGGTCTCAGGGCTTTCAACGCGTCGCGAACGGTTGGTTCTGAATCGTGTAAAAATCAACATAAAGCCTCCTGAACGGTTCAAATCGTTTGTAATCGGGAGTCCAATACCATCTGCATCGTTTTAGAACACGGACTTGTCTACCTCTACTGATTTTCAGCCCTAATTCCTCACTCTCTGTATTGCCGTCTCTTCGTACCTCTCAATAATGTTGGGCCACCAATTTGCATATTCCGCGGCTCCAGTCCGCAAGGTCAAGGAAGTTCAGTTTGGCATTCTCTCTCCGGAGGAAATAGTGAATGCAGCTGGTTCTTGCCACTATTCGACCTTGCTGACCCTTATCTTAGAAAGCATATTCGGTTGCCAAAATCGAGCATCCGGAAGTCATGGACGAGACTACGCACAAACCGAAAATGGGTGGCTTGATGGATCCTCATATGGGAACAATTGACAGGAACTTCAAGTGCCAGACGTGTGGGGAGGGTATGTCAGAGTGTCCCGGTCACTTTGGGCACATTGAGTTGGCCAGACCTGTCTTTCATCCGGGTGTGTAAAAGATTTTCTATACCATATATTTGAGCAGCTTACATATCTCTTTTCAGGCTTCATTGTGAAAGTGAAAAAGATTCTGGAGTGCATTTGTGTAAACTGCGGGAGACTGAAAGCGGATAGCGTGAGTGGCGTCTCCTTTCCTCTACTCGTTTCGCACCCCACCACCCAATTTTCTGGGGGCTCTCTCCGAATCAATGGAGAACCCCAAACCCGCACTGCGCCAGTTCTCGACAATCGAGGCGTTCTTCCACCCGTGGCGTGGTCCACACGCGTTTTCGGTCGTTTGATCGCCGCGTGGACCATTGCATACGCCCGGTGTTGGTTGGACACGCGGCTGCGTGGTGAAATGGGGGGCTGAGCGAGGAGTGCGGAAAATGAATTATGGCGTAGTCTCGCTTGAGGCTCGCTGGGTTGGATGGTCAAGCGGCACTCGCTGTGACGCAGATAGAGTGGCTCGTTCTTGGCCTGCACTTGTTACTCGATAGTGGTAGCCCCCTGTCGTATCGATGTTGTGTGTGTGGTACTTGTCGCATAATCCCGACGGGACGCGACCACATGTTGATTGTCACTGGTGCTGACGTTTTGACCTGCATATTTTCTGGACCATCGTACCAATGTCTTCGAACCTATCACGATGTAAGTCGGACCCCGCTTTCGCGGATAAGATCCGCCATCTCCGTGATCCCAAGGCCCGCATGCAAATGGTATGGAACTACTGCAAGGGCAAGATGATTTGCGAACCGGACGAGCCCAAGGATGAAAACGAGGCGGACAATGACGAACCCAAGAAGGGTCATGGCGGCTGCGGTGCTGCCCAACCTCTTATTCGGAAGGAGGGTCTTAAGCTCTTCGTACAGTACAAGCGATCAAAGGATGAAGACGAGGTTTGATTTTGCCTTTCACAAGCACGTCTATTATTAATACCCTCATCTTATAATCAGGAGGTGAAGTCATTGCAGCCGGATAAGCGGCTATTTCCTCCCCATGAAGTGTATACAGCTTTGAAGAAGATCTCTGACTCGGACCTTCATTTACTCGGACTTTCTGACGAGTATGCTCGCCCAGAATGGATGATCCTCACTGTCCTACCTGTCCCTCCTCCGCCCGTTCGACCCAGTATCGCTGTTGACGGCGGTACTATGCGAAGCGAGGATGATTTGACGTATAAACTTGGTGATATCATCAAAGCGTCTGCGAGTGTGCGAAGATGCGAACAGGAAGGTGCTCCTGCGCACGTCATTACTGAATTCGAACAGCTGTTGCAGGTATGCTGACGAACGCTATATCCGTCAAGTACCCAAGTATACTGATATGATATAGTTCCATGTTGCGACGTACATGGACAACGACATTGCCGGGATACCCCAGGCGCTGCAGAAGTCCGGTCGGCCTGTGAAGGCCATTCGTGCGCGTCTCAAAGGGAAGGAGGGTCGCCTGCGAGGCAATTTGATGGGCAAGCGTGTCGATTTCTCTGCCCGCACGGTCATCACGGGTGATCCAAATCTGGAACTGGACGAAGTTGGTGTCCCAAAGAGTATCGCTATGAACTTAACTTTCCCCGAACGCGGTAAGTCTACTAGCCTTGTCGCGCCTGTGATATGGATTAACATTTCCTTCTAGTTACTCCGTACAACATCGCGTACTTGCAGGAACTCGTACGCAATGGACCTACAGTTTATCCTGGCGCCAGATATGTAGTTCGAGACACCGGCGAACGTATCGATCTGAGGTACAACAAGCGCGCAGATGCCTTCCTCCAATATGGCTGGGTTGTGGAGCGGCATTTGAAGGACGGAGAGTACGTGCTATCTATAATAGGCATGCTCATTGTCTGATTGTTTCATCCAGTTTTGTGCTGTTCAATCGGCAGCCTAGTCTGCATAAGATGAGTATGATGAGTCATCGTGTCAAGCTCATGCCTTATTCTAGTGAGTCCGCTTCCAAACTAGAGTCATCGTACACATATTCATTGTTCTTGCTTAGCCTTCCGTCTGAATCTATCGGTGTAAGTGAAGATAGATGTATGCCTCTTTGTATGCGTTCTTAACATGCTATTTATTGTAGGACGCCGCCCTACAATGCCGATTTTGATGGTGACGAAATGAACATGCAGTATGTTTTCATCTCATTTCCGAAGCTGTCTTCATGATTCGATGATTGTGTTCAGCGTGCCGCAGAGTGAGGAGACCCGTGCGGAGCTTAGTCAGATAGCATGGGTACCTCGCCAAGTATGTTCCGTATACCATCGATTAATAAATGTATCCACTGATGTTTGCATTTTCCAGATTATCTCTCCTCAAGCCAACAAACCTGTTATGGGTATCGTGCAGGATACTCTGTGTGGTATCCGCAAATTCACTCTGCGAGACTCCTTCCTCGATTGGAACCAGGTACAGAACATTCTGCTGTGGGTTCCGGACTGGGATGGCACAGTTCCTATACCTGCGATCATCAAGCCCAAGCCACTTTGGACTGGCAAGCAGATTCTTAGCATGTGTATCCCTCGCGGCATAAACATACATCGCTCTCCTGAGCCGAAGTCATCTAACCCAGTCTTCGACGACGGTATGATGATCGAGAATGGCGACATCATCTTTGGCATTGTAGAGAAGAAGACCGTAGGAGCGTCGCAGGGTGGTCTAGTGCATGTGGTCTTCCGCGAGAAAGGACCAGAGGCGACGAGGCAATTATTCACGGGACTGCAACAAGTTGTCAACTACTGGCTGTTCCACAATGGGTTCAGCATCGGTATCGGGGACACGATTGCCGATCGCAAGACGATGGCCCACATTCAGGAGCAGATCGCGTTGCGCAAGGCGAACGTCGCACAGGTTATCGACGATGCGACTCACGACCGCTTGAAGCCCGCGCCCGGTATGACCATTCGCGAATCCTTCGAGAGCAAAGTTGAGCGAGAGCTGAACTTGGCTCGTGATCAAAACGGTCAATATGCTCAGAAAAATCTGAAGGAGGATAACAACGTGAAGCAGATGGTCGTCGCCGGTTCGAAGGGTTCCTTCATCAATATCTCGCAGATGTCTGTCTGCGTGGGTCAGCAAATTGTCGAGGGCAAACGTATTCCGTTTGGCTTCCGTCATCGCACGCTCCCTCATTTCACGAAAGACGACTACAGTCCGGAAGCGCGCGGTTTTGTGGAAAATTCCTATCTTCGCGGTTTGACTCCGCAGGAGTTTTTCTTCCACGCGATGGCTGGACGCGAGGGATTGATAGATACGGCCGTAAAGACTGCGGAGACAGGATATATTCAGCGTCGGCTCGTCAAAGCGCTAGAAGACGTCATGGTCTGTTATGATGGCACGGTCCGAAATTCGTTGGGCGATCTCATCCAGTTCGTGTACGGCGAGGACGGCATGGACGGTGCCTTCATCGAACGCCAGAACATTGAGACTTTTGCGCTCAATGACTCGCAGTTCGAACATGATTACCGGGTGGACGTAACGGATCAATCGGGAGGTTTCCTCCCAGGGGTACTACAAGTTGGCTTGGACGATAATTCACTCGACCTTCAGGCCAAATTAGACGAAGAATTTAGGCAGCTTTCCGAGGATCGCCGGTTACTTCGCCAATTCATATTCCCCGGTTCCGATCCAACCTCGCCGCGGTACCTTCCCGTCAACCTTCAGCGCATCGTGCAGAATGCCATGCAAATCTTTCATATCGATCGACGGAAACCTAGCGATCTCGAACCCGCATATATCATTGATGCCGTCCGCGAACTCAGTCAACGGCTTGTTGTCGTGCGCGGCGATAGCTCACTGAGTAGCGAGGGGCAGGATAACGCCACACTCATGTTCCGGATGCACTTACGGGCAACGTTCGCGGCTCGTCGGGTATTGGAGCGGTACCATCTGAATCGCGAGGCCTTCGAATGGGTGTTAGGCGAAATTGAAGCTAAGTTCAATCAGTCTCTCGCCCATCCAGGTGAGATGTGCGGAACTCTAGCAGCGCAGTCTATCGGAGAACCCGCCACTCAGATGACTTTGAACACGTTCCATTACGCTGGTGTTTCGAGCAAGAACGTCACTCTTGGTGTCCCTCGTCTGAAGGAAATCATTAATGTTGCTACGAACATCAAGACCCCTTCCCTCGCCGTATATCTCGTACCTGAGATTGCGAAGGACGCGATGCTTGCCAAGAATGTGCAGCAAGAGCTCGCCTTCACATCGCTGCGCACTGTTACCGCCGCTGTAGAAATCTGGTACGACCCTGATCCCAGTTCTACCATCATCGAGGAGGATAGCGTCTTCGTGGAGTCGTTCTTCGCCATCCCAGACGAGGAAGTGGAATCGAAGCTTCATCTGCAATCTCCTTGGCTCCTGCGGTTGGAACTCGATCGAGCGAAGATGATCGATAGGAAATTGACCATGCCTTACGTGGCTGGTCGAATCGCGGAGAGTTTCAAGACGGACCTTTTCGTAATTTGGAGCGAAGACAATTCCGAGAAGCTCATCATTCGTTGTCGCGTGCTAGGCGGTGCGGACAAGGATGAAGATGATATGGGCACGGTGGAAGAAGACATATTCCTGCGGCAGTTGGAGAACACCATGCTTAACTCAGTAAGTTTGCGTGGTGTCCCAGGCATCGAGCGTGTCTTCCTTCTGGAGCACGACAAGATCATCATCACAGACGAAGGAAGCATCGAGGCGCGGCAGGAGAAGGAGTGGGTGTTGGAAACCGATGGCGTTAACTTGAA
The DNA here is from genome assembly GCA_001683735.1 of Grifola frondosa. Taxonomy (NCBI): domain Eukaryota; kingdom Fungi; phylum Basidiomycota; class Agaricomycetes; order Polyporales; family Grifolaceae; genus Grifola; species Grifola frondosa. The sequence goes on along the minus strand of LUGG01000001.1, from coordinate 470,955 downwards.
GACCGTGATGTGCATCGACGGCGTCGACTTCAGGCGCACATACTCCAATAGCTGCGTGGAAGTCTTCAACGTTCTAGGAATTGAAGCCGCTCGCGCCGCAATCATGAAGGAGTTACGCGGAGTCATCGAGTTCGACGGTTCATATGTCAATTATCGTCACCTGGCGCTCCTATGCGACTTGATGACTCACCGCGGGTCTCTCATGGCCATCACTCGCCATGGTATCAATCGGGCGGACACTGGCGCACTCATGAGATGTTCGTTCGAAGAGACCGTGGAGATTCTCATGGAAGCTGCAGCTGTGGGTGAGAAGGATGACTGCCACGGAATTGCGGAGAACGTTATGTTTGGTCAGATGGCCCCCATGGGTACGGGCGCTTTTGAAGTTGCTCTCGATATCGACATGCTCAAGGACGTCATTGTCGACCATCGTTTGCCGGTGCAGAGCATGATGGCTGCTCAAGTCGATGGTGGAATCACACCAGGCCAGGTAGCGATGACGCCTTACGACAGTAGCTCGCCCATGTGGAATCAGGATGTTTCATTCAAGGGAGAAACCGCTGCCTTCTCTCCTCTGGCAGTGAACGGTGGCGAAGACGCCGCTAGTTTCTCATATCTTGGGTTCGGTCAGAGTCCAATGGGAGCAGGTGGTATGTCACCAGCAGCGCCGGGATACAGTCCTAGTTCGCCGAACGTCTACTCACCCACGTCGCCTTATGTTCCACCGTCACCTTTCGGCGGAGCGACATCGCCTTTCGGTACATCGCCTTATGCTACGTCGCCCTTCTACGACCGTGGTCGTGGGCCGACATCGCCAACCTACTCTCCGACATCTCCGGCCCTGAACCTCACGTCGCCTGGCTATTCCCCTACCAGTCCCCGCTATTCTCCTACCTCTCCATCCTTTTCCCCTACATCTCCACGGTACAGCCCACAATCGCCGTCCTTCAGTCCAACTTCTCCGCGCTATTCACCGACGAGTCCATCATTCAGTCCTGCGTCGCCCAGATGTAAGTCCGATTTTTTGTATCGAAAGTTCTAGTGCTAAGATAATCTCTTTGACAGATTCCCCAAGCAAGTGCTCCCATCCTTCTTATATCTATAAGTTTACTGACTAAATTAATTATTATCGCCTTGTTCATCCCTACAGCTTGTGAGTATTTTGATTCTCTGTTACATATATACCTCTCATTTCCCCTCAGCGCCAGCGCAGATGTCTCCATCATCGCCGAAGTACTCGCCTACCTCGCCTACCTCACCATCGTCTCCGAAGTATTGTAAGTTAATATATTCGAATTCTCGTAACTCGTCAGTAACATCTTCCCCAGCCCCTACATCCCCGGCTTATTCCCCAACTTGTGAGTTGTCACTTGTACTTGAGATATCATATACTAACTCCTTGTGTTATTCAGCTCCCACGTATTGTGAGTTCATTGCTTCTCCATTTTGCTCCATGTTCACAATATTTTTATTCGACAGCCCCAGCTTCACCAGCATATAGCCCAACCTCACCCCAGTGGTCTCCTTCCAGCCCTGCGCAGCAGCAGAATGGTACAGGAAATCGCGCCCATTCCTATAGCACGCCGTCATGGGACTAAGAGTGCCTTTGGATGCTTTTCTTCATGTCATAAATGTTGCCATCGGGTTCCTCGTTCTTGCTTTTACTACCACCGTTATCCAGCTCTGACAACGCAAGCCCTGTAGATTAATGTCATACATATTATATCGCTTGATATTGTCGTCCTGAGACTGGATTTTTGATGAACTTGTAAGTTGTCTGCTCTATGGAGGCAAGACATCTCAATGGAAGCGAGGGAATACGCCTATGGTCTTAAGAAGATGTCGTTGCATTGTTAATCATTCGGGGAGGTACAGAAGGCATCTCGCTGTACAATGTAGAAGGGTTACAAGATAATAGCTGTTCATTCCGATTGGCTTCTTTGGTATCTTCACTTTCAATGAGACTGAGGCTGATATATAGCAAAAAACGTCTCTAAAGTGCTTATCTGAAGGCGCAAAACTACGGTGAGATTCGACAACTCTGGAGCGCATACACCAGTGACTGTCACCCAGTGATGGAACAAAGAGAAACAATAATGATCGCTACGCCCCCTCATTACCTGCATGAGATATTCGATCAACAACAAAACACGTAGTTCTGGTCCATGACTAACTCACCAGACTCCATCGTCCATTGATCATGCTTCTTGATGTCTTCCGCTGTCACCGTTGGTCTTACGTTACTCAGCGACTTCAAGAAGTCCGCCAACTTCAGTGGCGGCTCTTGCAGCTCGTCACTTTCAATCGTTGTCCACGATTTCTCTTCTGCTTCGGGGTCGCCAGGAGAACAAGGTGTCCACTTGACTGCGCTCGGATCTGTAGGGGATGGTACGCGCTTGAAGTGTGTGGCAGAAAGGACTTTGCGGATAGGTTGCATGAGCGCGTCGCGTACAACGATTGCGATATCAGATCCAGAATAGCTAAACATTGATTACTGTCAGCCCATCAGATCGCAATGAAATATTATATACTCACCCATCGGTCTTCTCAGCAAGCAGGCGGTAGTCATGCGAACTAAGTTGGCACGGTGTCTCCCCAACATGTAGCTGGAACATTCGTCTTCTTGCTTCTGGTCCAGGAAGGGGTATATATATTCTTTTCTCGAACCTGCTACCAGGTTATAAAGACGTTCGGGGACACAAGAAAAGACGCACCTCCGCTTGATCGCGTTGTCCAGTTGCCAAGGGATATTTGTTGCCCCGAGCACTAACACGCCAGTGTCATCGTGTCCAACTCCATTCATCTGCACAAGGAACTCGGTCTTTATCCGTCGCGATCCCTCTGATTCTGACTCATTTCGCGTACCCGCGAGCGAGTCGACCTCGTCAATGAAGATGATTGCAGGCTTGTTCTCTCGCGCCATCTCAAACAACTGCCTCACCAGCCTGCACACAGTATCGCATCAGTCCTTTCAAGAAAATTGAGGGAAAACTGACAGCTTTCACCTTTCAGAGTCGCCCTGCCACTTGCTCACAAGATCACTTGAGCTGACGCTAAAGAACGTGCCCTTCGCCTCCGTCGCGACCGCCTTCGCAAGGTATGACTTTCCCGTCCCCGGCGGACCGTACAGCAGAATCCCCCGCCACGGCGTCCGCTTTCCGGTGAAGAGATGGGGAAACTTGATGGGCAAGATGACAGCTTCCTTCAGTGACTCCTTCGCAGCCTCGAGCCCAGCGACATCATCCCACTTAACATTCGGCTTCTCGGAGACGATGGCATTCATCAGCCCTGCGCGAAGCTTCTTGACCTCAGGATCTTGGTCATCGCCGACAGCCTCGTTCCTGCAACAAGAAGCCGGACAGTTGAGAACTTGAACTTGGTGGGTTGCAGCAGCCACTTACTTCCTGCCTCCGCCTGCGGATCCGCCGTTGGTCATCCCATTCGCGCCGATCGCCCTCCTGGCCCGCTTCTCCTCCTTGTTATCGACATGTTCCTTGAGCATTTCCGCGCGCCCGAGGTACTCCATTATTTTGGACTTGATGAGCGACTTCAGCTTTTCATTCTTCTCATCTGTAGAACATTAGCCACCAGTTCGAGCAAAACAGACTGCGACATACATTTCAGAGCAAGCATGAAGTAGTCGAGCGCGTTCTGATACTGTTTGTAAGCTTCCTCATAATTCTGCTTGTTATCTTCCTCGATCGCTCGTTGCACAATCTCTATAGCACGCTAAAGGTGCCAAGTCAAGCAGTGAGATCGCAATGAGGCGAATGCCACTCACATCCAAATTGTTCGACATCGTTGACGGCGACCGACCTGTCGCCACAGCCACCAAGAAGTCGTTTCCTAATTCGTGTTGTTTGGCATTGTTAAAATCGGAGGCTATAGACAAACACACGCAAGCAAACAGCGACTATTATGTATTAACAAACACAGTACATTACTAATACAACATTCGATGCTAGTCCTGGCATGTAGCACACAACCGTCCCAGGAAGAGTAATCACAGTGACATTGCTAGGACATAGGAGTAAAGCCCGAATGCTTCGTCACTACTCAGAAGCCGGTCAACTAAGGGCAGTAGTACATCTACATCAAGCGAAGCGGTGAGAAGAACAATAAAAACAACAGAGACGTCATCAAACAAGGCAGGCCGCACAGCATAACGCGTCTTCCAGTCCAAGAAGGTTGACGACCGTAGGGAGAAACGCGGCATGAAACAATCCTAGGAACCTCCCGTCACAACCCCTGGAGCTGCGCCTGAGCCATTTCAGTCGCATTGACGTGGACATGTGTTGGCTTTGGCACCAAGTGGCAGACCTCGATACTTTGTATCCATGGATTTGAGATGATGTCTTCGATGAGCGAACGCATCTTCGGATTGGGTTCAAGCATCTTGCGAATGACAGGTCTGCACGCCCGCGGTGAAAGATTGTTGATGGTGGGAGGACACGACGATTGCGAGGGTGTCTGACACGCGGCAAGGTATGCCGAGAAGAGATTGTCGGAGGGCTGCGCGACAGTCCAGGGGAGTTCCTGGAAGTGCAAGCAGTAGTAGACGACGCCGCATGCCCATATATCGACAAGACGAGCATCGTAGGCTGATCGCCCAATGCCGGGATGACAAGCAAATTAGGTGTAGAACTGCGGAAAATGCAAGTTCAACTGCTTACGTTTGCCTAAAAACTGCTCTGGAGCAATGTAAGGCTCACTGCCACAAAGCCCGGTGGACATGTGGATCGTCGACTCCCACGGGAGGCGATATACAGTTGAAGCACCATAGTCACCGATCTGCAACCAGTTGATGAGCTGATCTGACAAGAGCGATATGATGGATCGACGTACTTTCAGATGACCCCTCATGTCGAAGAACAGATTCTCGGGCTTAATGTCACGATGGGCCACACCTTGACTATGTAGATAGCCGACACCAGTCAAGATCTGCTTAAAGCAGCACTCGACTTCGCTCGGCGACATGCCTCCTCTCTTGATTGCTGCATAGAGATCACCCCCTGGGCAAAACTCCATGACCTCGCACCAGTGCCGGTTCTCATCTTGAACGAGATCGACCGTCTCGACGATATTTACGTGATGCAACGTCGAAGAAATACAGAACTCAGCGGTAAGCTTCTTGACGTACTCCTTCTCTGACTCGTTCTTCCGCCGCTTTCGGAACTCCTATAGTCTAAATGAGCAACTAACGTATATGTGCGAAATCAAAAATCGGATATGTACCTTGACGGCGTACAACTTCTCCTCGCTGCGATCCCACTTGTGCGCTAGACGAACAACGGATGTCGCACCTTTCCCGATAGCAACCTTCTCACACACACCATACTTCTTTAGCAGGCTCACGGTGCTGTCACCCGCCGTCGAACGCCCACCACGATCCGAATCCGACCTCCTGCTGCTCGCAGTAGAGCGCGCTGACGACTTCCTACCAAGCTTCGGGCCGTTGCCCAGCAGGTCTTTGAGGGTAAATTTGTGCGAGGTGTCGGAATGGACCGAAGGAGGGCCCTTGGCACGGGTGGTGCCCGCTGGCGCCAAATCTCCACCAGTAGAAGAGGTCGGCGATATCCGCGGGGCGGTAGATGGAGGTGACTGCTCCTTCTTCGTGGCGGGCTTGATTTGTGATGAAGGCGGCGGGATGACCTTGCCGCCAGACAGACCGGCGGACATGCTGGGCGCCCTGCTCGGGGGCTGTGTGGAGGGAACACTCCAGCTCCCGCATTCGGAAACCGAAGGGGATTCGCTGGTGGATGGCGTGATCGAGCCTGTGGTTGATGAAGAGTCATGCTGAACGTGGGGGTACCATTGAGCGACAGCTTGTCAAGTTTGTCGAGCTTGTCGAGTTTACCAAGCTTGTGCATCTCTTCGAGGCTCTTTCGGGTGTGACCCGGCTGCTTCAAGTATAGATGTGTGTCGGGAGGCGGTAAGGGGATGTGTTCTTGTTCCAGCTCAGGGATGCCACTTGGGGCCACCTGTGGCAGGGGTGGGGGATGTAATTGTTTGCTGCCGTTGACGCACGCTTTAGAGGGAACGATGAGATACGTTTGGAATGGGAGGAGTGGAAGTGGACGTTACCATGCGGTGGTTTATCTGAACCTTCGGTTCCTTCGCCCTCAGTTTGAGAGGTCTCGGTAGAATCGGTCATGGAAGATGATAAGGAAAAGTGTGTGGATATGATCGTTAAAGGTGAGGTTTGTAAGGTTAATGCGGTATTCGTGGTAGTGAAGATGATAAGATTGAGGTATTCGGAGAGTTCGTGGCGATGGGACGTGTTTATAGAGACATCATGACGGCAGACACGGTTGAGGAGGGCTGGGGAGAGCGAGAAGAGGATATGGAGGGCGCGAGAGGGCGGAAGTGGGCGAAACCCCCTCGCCAAAGCCCTGAAAAGGCTACTTGGAAGATGAGGAAAGAAAAAGAGTTGCTGAGAGGAGAGAGAGGTGCGCGGCTGAAATGAACCGGAGCAAAAGGCTTGCTTGCGCCACCAACGAATGCTTTTATCAGCAGCTTACGTAACGTGGCGGGCGCTAAACATATGCTTTGCCACAACCGCTGGCATCCGGAAATTGGCAGACAAGTATTGGCAGGCTATGAATGGCAGGCCGTGCACGTTCCATTCCAACATTTACACATAAAACCGTCATGCAGCGTGGCAAGCACCCCCTCGCGCAACCCTGCCACAGCTCACGTACTTTTCGTGTATGTATCGTTGTGTATCGGTTCGGACACTTCGCACACGAGGTGATGGAAGTGAAGACAAGAATCATCCCGACACGTTATCCAGTCTATAATGTCCCGTCTGATGGAAAACATTCATTTGCCGAGCTACCCAGATGTCTCACGTGTAGGCAATACAGCGAAGCAGACAGGTCGGATGATGTGGTGGCACTGGCCTTTTTCAAGGCCTCGAGATAACGCGCGGTTTTCGCCATAGAACCGCGACTACCATTTCCCATACGCCCACCGTGCTATCACCGTCCACTCAGCACACGAATGTTGTCATGCTATGCAAGGCTGAGATTGCAAGTCTCTAGAGTACGCGTCTCTCATCGCAAGGTATAGATAGCCTACTGGAATCGATGATATCGCAATATAACATCACATCGGAGGGAATCGGACGAACACCTTCAGACCTCTCTCAACATTGGAGCGCAGTATTCCTGACCATTCCGCCACAAACGCAACGTCCGAGACTCGCCCAGACTGCCCGAGAAAGAAGTGTGACCGTCCTCTTCTGAGAAAAAAGACGCTAGGACTCTGAATTCAAGCCGCAATATTTGCAATCGGTAAGGAAGCAGCAAGTCCTGGCATGTAAAACGTTCGTGGTTCAGCAGGCTTGAGAATCATCCGGCAGCAGAAAAAGACGAAGCCGGTCAGTAAGCAGAAACGAAACCGTCTCCTGGCTGAGTTGTGCAGATCCGACATTAAGGTTTCGGTATTATCCGGGTGGCTGACATTATGTAAGCACTCCCTGAGCTACAGTTGAGGGAGGGACATCGCACCCTATCGATCCTCCTCAAGAACAAGGTGAGCTTGCTGCTGGTCCGACAATCTCTAGATGAACATGTTCTCTAACGTGTTACTGTCGCTGCAGACGTCATGGTCAATCTCCGGTCTCAAAAGCGCCTCGCCGCATCCGTCGCTGGCGTCGGCAAGCGAAAAATCTGGCTCGACCCCAACGAGCAGGCGGAGATTGGCAATGCAAACTCCCGTACGCATGTCAAGAAGCTGATCAAGGACGGCCGAATCATCATCAAACCCACGACCGTTCACTCTCGCGCGCGTACTCGGGATCTCCTGGCGGCGAAGCGTAAGGGTCGTCACACCGGCCCCGGAAAGAGGAAGGGTACTGCCGATGCGCGTATGCCCACGAAGGTGCAGTGGATGAGGAGACAGCGAGTGCTGCGTCGGCTGCTGAGGAAGTACCGGGAGGCGGGCAAGATTGATAAACACCTGTGAGTCTCAAGCTATGTCGGTATGGGATGGATCTCATCTATGAGGCACCGGCGGCATGTAGCTATCACTCGCTCTACCAGAAATCAAAGGGTAACGTCTTCAAGAACAAGCGTGTACTCATGGAGTACATTCACAAGGCGAAGGCGGAGAAGACCCGGACAAAAGTCCTCACTGACCAGATGGAGGCGCGCCGTGTCAAGAACAAGGTACGTCTCATCGGATACTATGTTGAGCTGTCGAAATTCATATTTCGCCCAGGCTGCTCGTGAGCGTCGTGCGGTTCGGGTGCAGGAGAAGAGACAGGCGATACTTGCTGTTGAGCACGAGACACCCCTGAAAGAGTAATCACCTTCACTTACCGCCATCCTCCCGTCCTTTATCGCCGTCCTCTTCTTCCACGTCTTACTTGTATCCTATGCTATGCATGCCCCCGATTCATACGCCAAGCCCATGCTCGCATGTTATCTACACGGTTTCATGATCCGATTATCTGCCATTGTGAAAGTAGATCAGCTTTCCTTCAGGAAAGCAGGAGCAATCCGGACGTCTGTTTGTTAAGGTTCGCTTATCATTTGCTGGGAAACTTTTGTACGATATGTGGCCACGATTTGAGCCATTGTTCTGTATGAGGATATTGAAAAGTGGTCTGAGTTCGAGCGCTTTGGTTGACCGAGTCTCATCCATGCCTTGTGTCGTCTTGGGTCTCTCCTTCCATGTAATTCGAAGACCTGGTGACTGTAAATTACTGCGGAGAACCTTCTGTAACGATCATTGACGACAACATCTCGCAACGTGTAGCACTTTTTAAACTACAGGCTCGTTCCTGCTCTACTGGTTCCTATCTGCTTCTTCGCTTGTGAACCCTTCCACCTGGAATTCAGTCAGCGACGCCTCATGCCAAAGATATTTCCTCCGGTGGAAGTCCACGACTCGGAGATAGTCATCGTGAGCAAGAATGGGGTCGACCGTAAGTCCATGCTGCGTACATGCACGTCGACTAGTGCATCCTCCCTGACGTGCAGACAGAACAGGCCCAACTCCTCGAGCGGCGAGGACAGGAAGTGTACGTGCATTATGTAAACTCGGACAAGAGGCTGGACGAATGGGTGGCAGAGGGCGACGTGCGACCTGCAGGCGACCACGAGGCAGCCCTGGCGAATGATGCTGCCAATCGCAAGAGAAAGCGAATGTCCGTGGACCGTGAAACTTCCAATCGAGGCTCCATGGGCCCTTCAGATGTGGATGCTGGGTCATTGGGGCCTGGGGACAAGAATAATGCCTCCATCACAGAAGAAGAATACGACATCGAGCATCATAAGCAGATCACCGCAAGGAGGAATTTTGACAAGGTCAACTTTGGGCGATGGCAGATCAAGACGTGGTCGGTTTGTTCTCGTAGAATACCAAGTTGTCTTCTCACTGACCCAAGTCTAGGTACTTCTCTCCCTATCCATTGACCGAGACAGAGGCCGAGGAGGTAGGAACCCCGGGGCCACACGCCCCTCACTCTGCTGGCAAAATTCCAGGCGTCGCACGCTCTACTTTCCGTTCGCATGGTCGCACGTCTGACCTGCTGGCCGGCGGCCTTGGTCGAAGCCACGGCGTAGGCGAGAAGTCTATTCTGTGGGTTTGTGATAGGTGCTTCAAGTATATGGCAGATGGTCTATCTTGGGAATCACACGTCGTGCGTTTGCCATTCTGCAACATAAGTCTACACGTCATATTGATGGAAGCTAGGCGTCTTAGAAAAAGTGCACGCGAAGACATCCCCCAGGACGTAAAGTCTATCAACGTGGTGCACACATAATCTGGGAGGTGGACGGTGCCAAGGAAAAGGTGCGCGATCCCGATGCGATGATGGAGTATTTGGTGTCCTGACTTCCAGATTCAATAAGCTGTATTGTCAAAATCTGTCGCTCTTTGGCAAGCTGTTTATTGACATCAAGACCCTGTTTTTTGACTGTGACAACTGTGAGTCCTCCGTTACTCAGTTCCTCCGCAAGAGCTAATTCTGTGCTGCGATCTTCGTTGGTAAGTTCTGTTCTACATCCTAACAGATGCCGATTCTCAGCGGGACCATGTTCTTGGTTTCTTCTCGAAGGTGAGGCTGAAATTACGCATAACCCTAATATTGCCGTTCAACTGCCCTCATCAGGAAAAAGTATCCTATGATGACTACAATCTCGCATGCATCGTTGTTCTCCCTCCTTATCAAAAGAAAGGTTACGGCATGCTCTTGATTGAATTTAGGGAGTAAAGGCCACATGTACAATTTCGACATCGACTAATTTCCGACTTCACATGTGTTCTTGTAGGCTATGAGCTCTCTCGCCGAGCTGGCAGGGTCGGAACGCCAGAACGCCCTCTATCAGACCTCGGGCTGCGAAGCTATCTCACATACTGGGTAGCCACCCTGGTCAGATTCTTTCGGTGCGTGCCGGGCTCTACGTCACATTCAGCGTCCTCACCTAACCTGCATGCCCTGGTCCCTTAGCCGACTCTTATCGGTCCTACCTCCGGACACTTCAAAGATGATCACTACGGGCGGCTCGCCAGACCTGTCTGAAGTTTTCATACGATCACCATCCAGAGAACCGGAAGATGGCACTTCCGGTTCCAAGACCAAGAAACGTAAGAGCATGAAGGGATGGGATGGCGAGACGCTTGCCAAAGCAGATGCAATGCTGCGTACTGCGCAGATATCTGACCTATCCGGTATGCAAAGATTTTGTGCCGTGTCATATTCAGGGGCATGATGATGGCATAGCGCTGATGATTTTTGTGCTAGACCCTATGTACACATCCCTTCGCGCAGTAGAGACGACAGCAAACGCGGACGGCAGTGCTACCAGCCATGTCGTTGTAAGATGCTCGCTTGCCGATGTCGCCCGTGCGACAAATCTCCGGGTCGATGATGCAGCGTTTGCGCTAAATGAGTGTGGACTACTGATAAGAAGACGCAAGGATGACGGTCCGAGAAGATCGAAGAGACTGTCGTCATATCCAGAGAGATGGTAGAGACCGTAGCGAAGGAGAGGGATGTGAAAAGAATGTGCATGGACCTGGCTCATGTTCTTCTGTAATGCATTCATCATTCTCTGTCTGATTTATTGTTTTGTACATCAGCTTGTATTCTTCCGATGTGTACTAAAGTTACTTTATCGCACCGATTGGGGCAATCATAATCTTAATTTGTATGCGGCGTAAGTATTATACATACAATAAAGGCTCTGTATGATTATTAGACAAGTTGCTAGTGTATTCAGGATGGAACTTTATGAATCAACGAGAGCGAAAAAAAGGCGATGTACATTCCAAAGACAAGAGAAAACAAGAGCCCATCCAGTGTGACAGTCGACCTAGAGTCCCAAACCAGGATTACTAGCAGATGGCGAAACCAATCGAAGAGTGCTGTCGGGGCCCAAAGTAGAAGCATCCGCAGGAGGTGTCGCGTACCGCGTCAACGCGGACTCGGCCCATCCCAAGCCCGCCCTCGGTGTCGCGCCGAGCTTCGCAGAAACAGAATACCCGCGTGGGGAAACCCCAGCGCCAGGCAACTCGGTCGCGGAGAGCCCGACATTCCAATTGCTGCCATAAATCTCGCGCATCACTGCGTCCATCGCGTCTTCGCTCTCGTCGTTCCCGTTCATCACCGCGCCGCCCTTCGACTGCTGTGCCTGGTCTTTCCGGTCGCTAGCGGTCTTCTTCTTGTTCAGCTTCGGCGTCAGTCCATGAAACCGTCCGCTCGAGAAGAATGCATGGCACGTCCGCGGGGTGAGGCTTGCCATCGTGAGACGGGTGTTTTGAAGATCAGTCCTCCGGGTGTATGCAATGCCGTTGCCGATTTGCTCCACTCCCTGCGGAAGCTCCAACACTGGCGCCGACTGTAAGATCGGCGTGCTGTCAGGGCGGCTCTTCTTGCGCAACTTATTTTGGGGGCGGGGTGAATTCGAAGGACCTTCGTGATCACTGAAGGGAGAGGTACAGTGGATAGATGAGGATTTGGGTAATTTGTCCGGGACTGTTTGAGAAGGCCCGTCCTCAGGTTCAAACGACGGCGCTGAGGCCAGCGTATCCAAGGAGAAGTTCAGGCTTGAGTACTTGCGAAGCGTCCCATCCGGTCGCACACCTTCGGCATTCCATCTTGACGTCCACCAAATTCCGAAGGAATGGAACCATTAGCGGCCGTGGCTCTTCTGTCCAAGTTGGCTAGATATGTCGAAAACGGAGACTTGTTGCCAGTGCCCAAAGAGCTCAAGTTCACTTCCTCAGATGTTCTCGAATACGTAGTGCCAGGATCAGTCTGCAGCCCAGTCAGATTAGCGTCGCCGAGAGAGTAAATAGAAGAGTTGTCTTGAGCCCAAGAGAATGAAAAGGCCCCAGATCCAAGGCGACGGTGGTCCCGACTGCGGGGACTGACGGTAGCCTTCTCACGACCGTGATAACTTGTAATTTGTGCTGGATCTTGTAGTTTGAAAGGCGCTATATGGCATGTTGCGTGAGGGTTGTATCGGCCGTAATAGACGTTCGCGACCACTTGCTTACCTGGCATTCTCCCTTCTAACACGTCTGCCCAGTTCCTATCAACGTTCACGGTCAATTATTCGATCAGTACCAATGTTGGATAAAGTCCTACACGTGAGCAAAATAGCCATGGGTCTTTATGCCGCGGACATCGAGTCGTAGGGCGGGATTCCGTTGCAAACACTATGATGCATGTAGATGTGTTCAATGTGCATGGAGAAATCAAGATTTCACGTACTTTGGTAATCAGATCAGATGCAGTCGAATCTACAGGGGACCGAGCGGAGCTTCTTGAATCATTGTACAAGATTCTGGCTTGCAGAACTGAAGGACGCGTGACGCCTATCACGTCCGTAAATGGATGCTATACAACGCTTCAGCCCGATGATTCGGTTGATGAAGCTCAAAACCGAACAGCACCTCTCCTGTCAACATCGCATGCATTACTAGCCCGAAACTCCACCAATCCACAGCGTAGTCGTGCGCCCATCCGAGGATGATTTCTGGAGCTTGAAATTCTCTCGTTCCACAGGCTAATGAAGCGTCGCCTTCATCCGAAGTCTGCCTGAAATGAGTGAGGAGCCTTGCACAACCGAAGTCGGTAATTAGGATACGACCGTCCTTTCCAATCTGCAAACTTTCTGGCTTCAAATCTCGGTGGATAATACCTGCCGCATGGAGAGCGCATAGGCCTCCGACCTACAAAAGAAAGACATGCATATGTATTAATAAAAAAGTCAGATGCCGAAGGGGAAAACATACCAGCTCCGTTGCACAAGCAACTGCCAGCTTCGGTTGAAGAGGCCCATTGTTAGCAATCCAGCCTCTCAGGGTGCCTCCCGCGCATGCGTCCTAATGCATTACAATGAACATTCCATCGACAGTATAAAGTTGCGCACCCACCATAACTAAATATAAAGACTGCTCATCCTCGAAGCTCCAGTGCAACCTAACCATGGATGACACTCGACGCTCGGTAAGAAGCCTTAGGACGGCCTGTTCAGTGCGCATATAGAGAACACTATCTGAAGACATATGTGGTGCCTTTTTGGTCATTTTGACAGAGAACAGCGCGGAGGTGTCATTCTTCCTTCCCAAGTAAATATCTCCAGTGTGATTGACGCGAATGATGTGTAACAATTCGAAGTCCGATGAAGCTACTCTCTTGCCCTACGACCATCAGTATAGGGAGGGGAATCTCAAAGACAAAGGCCCAACCTTGGATGAATCAAAAGTATGAGCCTCTGAGCCTTCCATGATTACACTGAGGGTTTTCTCTTTATTTTCCGTGAGAGAACCATAACCTCCTAGACCATGGAATAGGTCATTACTGACTGAAACACGTGAATATCGATTGAACATACGTCGACATCATCGTCCTCCCACTCTGGATCGAGCTCTTTGGGATCATCCACATTCTACCATATTAGATTATTAGATCGAGACATGCACGCACGAAACAAGTGTAGTTAATGACTCGCCTTCACTTCGAAGCTCAAATCGGAAATAGCTCGATCCTCAATTGATGTCCACGTCCTATCCGCATTCCACCTTGGGAAGTAATGAACGGGTCATAAGATTCTGTACCAATGAAGTTGATCTATAATATTATTCATCAATATGTGAGGACGACAAGAGCTAGTTATGAGGAAAATTCTGACTTGCGAGTCGAAATTTGGAGTTTCCAGAGTATCAAAGATGCATCCTGGAGTGCTTCCCCCATGAGATGACGGTGTTTTTGACTTCAGGAACCGGTAGTAAGCCATGATGCAGACGCCGCAAAGTGAAGTGTTCACTCACGCCGACGTTTGGGTTAGAAGGAAGACTATATTGAAGACGATCCTTGGGAGCATCTGAAGTATCCGCCGTGTTGCAATAGCGAGTTTGCATGGTGGATTGTAGGCGTGATAGTTCAGAGAAATAGAGATGGTGGTGGTATAACTCCTCAAGTCGAACTCAACCACACGCAGTTGCGATCGCCGATCTGGATTCCGATCAGTTTTACAAGTTCAGACGTTCACGCGCAACATGCAACGACCGTGCTCTGCTGCTTGACACCGTCGCCTACAACGTCTTTTATGCACAGAGCCCTCGACGCTTGGCCGACACGTCGTTGCCATCTGTTCTGTCTCTGTAAAGACACATTGATTGGAAATATTCAACAGGGAATCCACGGGAAGGTACTTATAACCCATCTGCGACCTGACGATGTCGGATTTGCCGGATCTGAACGCCGCTTCCTAGCGACGCGGGTCTATACGTCGCTGTAGCGTGAGTTCGATGGCTGCCCTTTAAGTTGTTTCGACGCTTTCTGCTACTATGTTACTACAGTCGACTGACGTTACAATGAAGGGCCATGTCTACAGCATCACCTCCGATTGCATCGTGTACAGCACTGTTGCGTCATCGTAATGGTTTCATTCTGCGTCATATGAACCTTCGATGTTGGGAAATACTGCTGCGACACGACATAATCAAAACTTCATATCGTGGTATAGTAGTACCGCAATATCCAATATCTTGGTTTGAGTCCTTCTGTGTTATAGAACGCGACGTTGCGACTCGGGCGACAATGTTATACATGTATTCGACGATAGCGCTGGTGATCGGCTTGAACAACGGCCTCGTATCATAGTAATTTGAGTCTCAAGTGCAATGTCTGGATTAGAATTTAAATCTCGAGGACCAGGTCGCTGATGCTTGAACAGGACAGAGACAGCTGGTCTCCATTGATTCAGAACGCGCTAATACAAAAAAGAACATATATGGATGGACTCTCGACAGGCATTCACAAATCCAGTTTCATTACTATGTACACTCTAGGCAGGTGCGAGATATTACTCCTATTCGCCTTCCATTTCGGCCCGCCATTGTGGCCTAGTCTTCGATGCAAATTTTCGAACCTATGTGACTTTCAATATCCACTTACTGTACGAGCTGTCCATAGACTAATAACTCACCAAGTTTTGTACTTTCAACGCGTGATGACCTGTTTGATGACAGCATTCAGCATGATGGAGACACGCGCTCTAATAAGGAAATATACCAGTGTCATCGTTGTATTCCATAGTCGCGTGCAAGTCAAGCTGAAAGGAGTAAATTTAGCCTCCAGTCACGATATATGGATGAACATCGCTGGTGGCACAAACCGGATTGTCAGTATCAGGGGTCAAAAGAATGCCGTATAAGATCTGGAATATGAGGCTAGACACGGCATTTAGCGCAACCACCCAAAACTCATGACGACCAACTCACCTCATGGTCATGTCGACAAGCCAACTCCGATCCAGTGCAGCATGACAGACTTTCCCATGTCGGTTGATGTTGGGATGGAGGATTTTTGTCACGAATCGGCTGTAAAAAAGAGGTGGTCTGCATAGCACAGAGCAAGGTAAACATCCACTCACATCTCTGGTGGCACTCGAGGATAATCTGGGCTAAAGTCAATGTATGCCAAGAATGTTCCACCTTCATATGGCGACTGCAAGGCAGCTGAGACAAAATACACAATATATGGTTTATTGGAAACCCACCCCTTCTGGTGCTTCGATCACAATCTTGGGACGGAACAAAGTTAAATGTGGGCGCACATAAGAATTATCGCCTTGAACTCACCTTCCAGAATGCAAGATCATCGCCGGCGTAGACATCAATTGCGGCTACGTGTATCATACACCTTCATATCAGTGTGCGCGTATGACAATGCGGCCAACTCACGGTGAGGAGATTTGACGACATCGCGAATCTCTTGCATCAATCGCCTTTGCCTATCTGTACTGAATGGTGGAACGCCTCGTGCAGCGGCCTTCTGCGCTGAAAGTACATTCTCATGGAGACGCTATAACGGGAGTTGACATTCAGAATTCCACGATAAGCTACGGAAAATCGCAACTGAAACAAGACTCACTGCATGTGGCTTGCGTTCCGGACAGGTCTCCGTAGTTACAATATCCATCTAAGATGATGTAAATTGGTCCATAGAACATATTGTGGAGAAGGGGAACCCACCGGATAGTATAACGGGTTATTGTACCGAAGCAAGTCCCAAGCATTCTGAACAACAGGTTTCCGTTCCTGTAAGAAGGTCAACGAGATATTCGTTGAAACACTATGGCGCACGCACTCGCTCAACGCGGTCTTTAATCCGGAGGACAGTCTCAAGTTCTACAGTATTTAGTGCATTCTCGAGCTTCGCATATAAATTGTCAATAGCTCAGTGTGAATCCGAGTGTAATGAGCTCACCGTGTCGACGCAGAACGAATACCCGCCAGTCACAACCGACATAGGATGAACCCTATTGGGCGCATCGCCTGTTTGGACAACTATGGAGTCGATAACTACTCCAGAACGTTGGAGCTTGGCCGCAATTGTGTGGGCTGCCGTTTTAGAACCCACATCGAACCCTATTGAGACTTCGTTACTAAAAAGTCCTCTAAATCAGAGAAAGATAACAAACCATCGGTCAAACAAATGATTCGCAGTGCTGAAGAGGGATGCTGAGAACGTTGACTTAAACATGATGTCAATACATAAAGAAGCTGGATGAGATACCTCGGCCTTAAATGCTGTCAGCATTGAGTGAGCAACGGACAAGCTGTCATATAGCGGAGTATCACCATCCGCCTGGACTATATATTAGAGACAGCAGTCAACGGAACAGAAGACGTGAACGGACCTCGAGACTCCTCAAGGTATTGCGGAACTGCTCCTTGAGTAGTGTTATTTTCTAGGGAAAAGATTAAAACCTGATGTCGTTGATGAGACATTAGTCTTGAGCGCACCTGAACTTCGCGAACCTCTCGGCCAAAAGTGACCAGGCCTACAGCACATTTGATAGTTCTATCAGCGGACTAGACATAACCAGGGATTCGACTGACCAATTGCGATAGGGTGATCGAACACTTCAGACTTATTGACGAACCTACTCGCAATATGTCTAACTTTCATCACAAAAGGAAGATAATATGTATTACTCACGCTTCGAATGCTTGTTTGACTATGTCGAGCCTTCTCGACAATTATTTATTAGTGTAAAACTGCCAAATTACACACGAGACCTTTGACACACCTGCTCATTGTCCGAGACTCTAATCGACTTTTTTGTGCACCACTCGCCATGAAGTAACAGGCTATGATGGATATTGAGCTCGTTTCTTGTATATTAATGATAAATTGAATACCTCTTCGTGCCAGATCTAAAGTATCTATAGGCGATTCAGTGGCGCGAAGCGACCGACTTCTGTAAAGATGCAATGAGGTATCCGGTTCAAGAACGTGACCACAGAAACGGCCATCACCCCTATCCTGCAGGCCTGTGAAACATATTTCAGTGAGGGAACGAGGATGGTGCATTAATGCTTAGAATACCACAGACCTTGCCAGAGCCGAGACAACGAGGGAGCAACGCTGGAGAAATACCAGAGATCAAAAAGAATCGAGAGCGCTGATGTCGTGTGTGGCAGCGCAATATATTCCCAGTTGTCTCTAGGTATTCGAATCATGAGAGGCCGCCAATTGGAATGGAACATCGTCTGAACTCTCCCATGAAGGAAAGTCATGATTGAGCATTTTAAGTCTCTCGCAGGTACCAAAGGTGATTGCTTGTCAAGATTGATGGTTGGATCCATAGGCGAAGTGCTGTGAAGAGCTCGCCAAGTTTCGATATGAGTTCGCTCGTATATGAATCCTGAAAAGACTCATGATTTATCTTATGTCACTATTTATGATAACTTTGGTGCTTACCATCATTTGCCTTTACTGGATCACTAAATATCTCGCCGCTGAATGGATCAATAAAACGCTGGACGGAATATATGTGAGAATTTGGAGCTACCAGAAAGTTCATATCACACCTCCGGAACACCATTAGGCAAGAGTATGTTGGCAGAGTCGTTATACAAATTTGTAAGATGGAGTAACAGGTGGTTCACAAGTTCGGTGCTGAGGACAGTATTCACTGCGACTGCCACGAAGTCCTCCCACATTGATAGACTACGGTTAACAGCATCAGCAGTGTGAACTTTCAGGTAAAAAGCAGTTTCCACTCACTTCTGATCCGTCAATGATTCGACGGATTCACCCTGGTTACGTCTCCAGTGTAAGCGCGTATATATCACCTGAAGCTCATCCAGCGTGTCCACTGCTCTTTGACGTCTTCTCGCCGCATCTCCTGCCGGAGGCACGCGATCTCGTTGCATAACTTCTCCCACAAATATGTATCGGCCGACACTACGAAGGCAATCAAGGCTAACGAGAAAGGCCTTTGCTGTGGGTGAACATTTAGGACAGAAAAGCTATTAGAGGGTTGAAAATGACACACCATTTGGCAGCGCCAAGTTCAACTGATCTCTTCGCTTAGAGAACCGACTAAGGAGGTTTTCAAGAGCTACTTCATCAGGATCCTCCACGTCTTCATCATCAGATGCACTGAAAGCATCATCCATCATCTCGACAGATCAAGTGCCACAACTTATTGCAAAATTTAAATTTCAGAGGCCATTCTCGCAACAAAATGATGTTAGCTTACCTACGGCCTCCTCTATTTCCCTTGTATCCACACGATCTGTTCGGGAAGACCCAAATGCGTCGATATCCCAATCACCCATCGCCTTTCGCTTTTCAATGATGGGATTTAGCCGCAGTGCAACCTGCGAACCGTCGATACAAATAGTTGTGAAGTACAAGTATCGCTCTTACCACATTAACGTCCACGCCAACTTCTCCTCCATGACAGGGCCTTAATAAAAATATATCTTCACCAGGCTGGGCACATGGGCCTCCACGCGAGATATATACTGCATTGAAGCCCTCCTCGTCAAGTGTCAGCGCCGGAGTCACAACCTGTGTTAGAGAGAGCGGCGCATGTATTTGCATCTCTATGTTCGCCATATCAATAGCAGCGGAAAACGGCGAGGTGCTGAGACGGTATGACTGCAGAGCAGGTATGTCGAGAGCTTCATTAACGACAAAAAGCCGATTCACGCGCATGCCGTACGCTGGATGAGCAGAGGCAGACTATCCGAGACTTGCTCTGTTGTAACAGCCTTCAGAACCGGATTGAAGAGCGCTCCTCCTTCCTGACGAATTCTGGCTGCATTGCGTTCGATAATTTGACCTCCGTAGATGACGGGGTCACGAAGCGGCTCCCCGGAGATTTCACTATGAAATCAATCAAACGTGACAAACTACGGCGAATGAAGATAGCTGAAATACGTACCATGTCAGCGAAACCTCGCTGAAAAGAGGTGGTGGTATGATTTGTGTTCCCAAACTTGGAAACGTCCACGAACGCTTTGCCCGCTCAATGATTACTCCAAAAAGAATTCGCGCACATTCGAATACTCGCGTGGTATTCCCTTTGGTGATCGTCGGAGAGGCGGCGTCCAGAGCGAGGTGATACATTGTCTCGCTGACAGCACGAATTTCCTCTGGCAAAATGGTTTCGTTTTCTGAGAGAATATGCAATGCACGTACAGCTGAGTCAAATGTATTAGTATCCGTAAGATGCGGAAGGGTGCGACAGATAGTACCAGGTGGAAAACGGGATAGCGCCAAGATGTATAAGAGCACACGGTCATGCATGTTGCGCACAGCCTCTTCATCGCCGCTAGAAGCCGTGTGAGCGGTATGAGATAACATCTATGTGGGACAAGTACTTACGATAGGTAGTTGGTGAAAACAAGTAAAGAAGACAGAAAAGTCGCCATTCCACGATCTGTCTGGCGGACAGTAGGGTGCTACGAGTAGATATAGATTGCCGAATTAGCATTCGTGAGAGAAAGGTCAAGTTATGCTTACCCAGTCGTCTTGAACAGTATACACAGCCGATTTACCAATTCTTTTATCCGAGCCCGCCACTTTCGTGGTGTTATTCCTCTTCACGACATAAAAGGTGATCTCTCCTCCATCCGCCACACTTTCATCCAATCCAAGCTCTGCGAGCGTGCGATTGGGTTCCTCGTTGAAGATTGGTGACGAGGCTGTGTGAAGGTCAAGTGCAGAGCGATACTCATACGGAGGCGGGAGAAGCCCATTGAGAGCAAAGCGGACAATACCATCAAACTCTGTGTGGCGCGAAGTGCAGCAGATTGACACCACGGTGGAGTGCGTAAATGAGACGAGACTAATGAGGAGTAAGCCAATAGCAGTAGGATGCCTCCAGAATGGGTATGCTCTCACCCAGAACGCTCCCTTCCATGCTGCGATACCGTGAGATGAGCACGAAATTGTTGAGTAAATGATAAAAATACCATGCGAACTGTGAGTCCGGGACCGAGGTGTGCAAATTTAGAAGCGAGTAACTCCACCACTAAATTGGTTGTAATATCAGAGAAAGTGGAGAACATGAGAACATCACTTTTCGCACCTTCGATATCGATAAGCTTGACTTGCGTGTGATCTGACGGAAGAGATTCTTCTGGGACCACTATTTTCTCAACGACTGAACCAGTGTGAACGACCACAATGTGAGGCGCTGTATGATGCATCGGCATGAGAAGATGCGCAATACAAGCAGCAAGATATACCTTGTAGGTCGAATGGGACTGCTTCGCGAGAAATCAAGGATGCAGGACAGCCTGCGGGACACCTTGAGCGGATGATATTCGGCCATAATAGCAATGCGCATGGAATATGTGGTGACACCTGCACAAATCCCACATGAATATTGCGAAGCAGAAGGCGACCAGATGTGCAACCACCCCGCATTCTGTACAATCGGACAATGCGTGATATCTTGAGCACCACATTCACCGAAGGTGCTGGTCTCTTTGAGGCACTTCTCGCACGGGAAGCCTGCAAACAGTCAATAGCGGTTGTTTAATCGAACAAAGATTACGTACCGAAAAGTTCCATGCAGATTTTGCACTCTAGATCTGCGGATTTCCGCCAAGGCGCCCTGAGCCTAGCATACATCAAATTGCATGAGTGCATCAGGATGTTTTAATAAACAACACTAATACCGATAGCAGCATGTGAATATGGACAATCCTCCTTGGCGCATTTGGAGCCATCGATTTCTCTTGGGCAGTGGAGCTGTTCGAAGCGCCCCTCTGTGAAGGACCACGTCAGCATCGTAGTACTGATTTACTACTTCAGCTTACCTGAAGCGATCTCGTTAGCAGCCGTGCATGCGCAGCTGCCTCGCGAGGACATTTGGGTCGTTGTGTCAACGTCTGTTGGTGTTGTGTGATCTTCAATCCATCCGAGAGTCCGAGCAGCTTCTCTGCGAATTACGTTCTACGGTATATTAAGCTGAAGAACTGAGCGCGAAGAAGAGCTCGAGACCGTACCATGCTGAGATTCACACTAATAGCACTGCCGCCAAATGCCATTACTTTGGATGCTTTACTTTCGCCTCCGTTCCTAGCAAGTTCAGGGTTATGAGAGCAATTTTGATGCGCTTTTCATTGAGTCCTTTCTCCTTGTAGTCTGAATGTTCCGTTGGTCTGACAGGAGGGGCTATAGGTTCCTGCGGTGGCGCATCAAAGCGAGCGACTACAATCTCTCCAGAGAGGATAACGTCGCCGACCTCGTCTTCGGGGAAGAGCAGGGCATCTGACGTATTGTACAATTTGAGGGCTCGGTGCTGAGCTTCATCCAATTTGCACCGCCGAACAACCTCTGCCAGGAGATCGCGCACAGGTTTGTCGGGAGGGATTGGAATAACCAGACGGTTGGGGGACGGAGGAGGAAGCGGAGGAAGTTCTAAGATTACGCGTAACTTGGGGTGTATACCAGCCATCCTAAAAGGGTTCGGCACGGCGGACAACAAAAGTCACTCTCAGCGGTTCAAGTGTGCAATTAAAAGCACCGAGAAACTGCAGCTAAGATGTGCGCAACAAATGTTGCAGCGTTCTTCACCACTCTCAGGTTGTCAACTCAAACTTCCGTCACAACCCGACTACCACTGTCACGGCTGTGGCAGATGCTTCCAATGTCGTGACGGTGATGCCGCCTGGCATGTCTCGAGACTGCATCAAGTCACACTTGAAGACAGCACATAGCCTCGAATGCCTGCAGAATGTTGTAGTCTCTCAAGGCATGATATACACTACATAGTAGTGTGGGAAGAGATATGGTGTGTAGTCACTATCCTATTACAGCTGACTAACAGGCAGAAGATACAGCCGTCATAAAGGTGAGAGAACCGAGTATGCACGGCTTCGCCACGCTACGCTATATAAGAATTCACCTTCAGAAACCGACAACATCCGTCCTCTTCAGCTCGGGATCTCATCAATCCATCTCCACTGTAGATACTAGAAAGGTGTCATGACATAAAGCTATACAGATACTTCATATCTTGCGCTGCACTCATCCTCGTCCACGTCACCGCGACTTCGCTTCAAGACCCTCTCTGGATCGTAGGCGAGTCTGAGCTTGAGAAGTTCATCGGGTATGCCTGAGTTAATGGAACGAGGAAAGCGATGGGACTTCGACGCGCTCTATCTCGGTCGCGCCAAGAGGATATGTTCGTATTTCTCTCTGAGGCGCGGGAGAAGTGGTGCTAGCTGATGGCGGTCTGAGAGCATGCGAGAAACAGTCGTCGTCTTCGCAGTTGACTATTAATTAGCTCGAAGACACGAGATTGAAACGAGAACGGCTGAGGACACTCGAGACTGAGATGCGGATGGTAGATCGGGGTGACGTCACGCACGTGAGCCCGATCCCGTCACCTGTGATAAACTCGACCGTTTTAAGTCGGCAACGAACCTTTGCCACAGCTTGTTCTCCTACTCCCACCTCCACCTACACCACCGTTCTCTGCCAACCGCTCTCTGCCAACAATCGCAATGAGTTTGCTGCAGGATGTTCTCCGTACACAGACTCTAGATTCTCTAGATAAGAAGCTCGGCTCTGCAGCAGACCGCCCGCCCAACGGGCGGACAACCCCACATGGTACAGACAGAGATGACGACGAGGATGAGCTTGTGAACGTTGTGAGTAACCCTCATCCACGTATTCCATAGTTCATCTCAACATAATTTCAGGTTTCTCTTCCAAGCTCACCATCTCGATCTCGTCCTACATCGCGCCCGCCTTCCCCCACTCGCGGAGCGGCCGGACGACCTTTACCCCGAGCGCTACACATCTCCTCATCGACACCACGCCACGTCCCAACAGATCCACTGAAGGCATTCCCCACCGAACTATCCCAGCGTATCTTCTCACGTCTCTCCGTGAAAGATCTCGCTACTTGCTCTCGGGTCTCCAGGAAGTGGAGCAAGAGCCAGACGTTAAATTATGGTCCGTCATTTATACACTTGACTAAGATTACGGGAGGTGACTATGATTCTTCTTCACAGTGTGGTTTCAGTATTACCGCAAAGAAAATTTCCACGATGATAGTTTGCCGCCGGGAAAGTGGACCAAGCGTGAATCGAAGCAGAACTGGGTCAGTATCAGTGCTTTCCATCGCTCCGTACGATGTCTAATACCCGTACACATCGCTCTCGTTACACTTCCCCCTCATTAGCGCACGACCTATCTGCAATCCATAGCCACCCGATCACCACCGCTCGGCCCCCTGTCGGGGTCGGGCTACTCCTCTCCCCGCTCGGGCACGCAAACCCCCGCGAGGTCCGTGAGGAGCGCTGGCGCCTCGAAGCCGAGTCCACAGCACGCCGACCAAGGTCGAGATGCGTGAGATGTATAAAGAACTTGGCGGCCGGAAGGCAAGGGGGAAGGCCAAGTTTGGTAATGCGGTGGGATACGCGATCGTGGCGGATGGGCTGATTTAGGAAACGGTGACGAATGACCCGAAAATGATCTCTGGTTGGTAGTTTCTGGATGGGATAGATGTGTATATGATGTTTGTTCTAATAAATGCTGTGTTGTAGTTATGTCTCGACTTGTATTTCCCACGTTAGGATATTGCTGTATCTAGAGGACCTAGAATCTTCTCACAAGTCTTTTTCTTTGTATCAACCCTCGCCAGTTTTATATGTATCGCATGGCGCAATCTCGGTGTGGCATGAGTTCATCTATACCCAGTTCAGTGAAGTTTGTCGCATACAGAACCTAGCCATGCTTTGAGACTTCAAATTGAAAGCGGTTGAAGTCATTGGGACATGCTAAGTATACAATTTGACTACTGCACCAGGGTTCGTCCAACTATCACCTTCAAGGCGAGAAGAATTCTGCACCACCCATCAGGCGCTCCGACTCAACATAAACCGGTAGCTCATCCGCTTTATCCTGCACCTTCACGATGAAGCCGAGGCCGGTCCACATCGTCACCATATCAGTACTACCGGGGAAGAACGTGTCGTCTGTAATGCAACACGGTCAGTTCTGAGCTAGACGCTCGAAGACCGTTACGCACTATCTGGGGTTTCGCGGATGCCTCGCGTCCAGCTCGAGCGCTCGAACTCGCCCAGGAACGCAGCGAGGTCATTTCCCTCCAAGTTCTTCATCTTCGCATCGTACACATATTTATCTGGGATGACATCATCAGGACGGGCCGACGGCCACCTGGACGGCACACTGCATCAGCCGCCGCAAAACCCCGGTACTGGCAGCACTCGACGCACCAATGTGTGTTGCACTGACTGAAGTCGCTCTGCCACGGCAAGCACAAGCCGCGCGAGAGGAAGCCAGGGAGCACCTTGTCGTGATTCACTCTGAAGGGCGGCCGCAGCCCTTGTGGACGCTCGACGTCGGGATGTACGTGTCCGACAGCTTCGCGATCCAGAACACCTCTATGCCCGGATAGAGGGGGTCTCCGACAGTTTGTTCCAGCGCCGCGCGGGTGAGCTCGGCCGGCTGGAGCTCGATCCCGTATTCTTCGATGCACTTCTTCGGCTTTATGGGCGTCGCTGTGAATTTGCCGTCCTTCCAGTTCGTGAAGCGCTGGTACTGCAGCTCGGTCAGCGCCGCCAGAGCTCTATCGCGTTCTCGGTGGGCAGCGCACCGGGCTCGAGCGCGTCGCCTGTGAGAAGCCCGAATGTGGTCACGTAGAGACATGGTGACAAACACCAAAGAGGACATACCGCTGTCACCCGAGAGACGAGGCATGAACTTCTCCCCCGCCATGTCTTTGTTCTTGAAGTTTGGCACACGGAGCCGATCGAAGATATGCTGGCGCAGATTCTTGTTCTTGTCAGCAGACGTCGGCACCGAGGACAGCTCCTTCTCCATCGCCGCGAAGTTGCCAAAACCGTTCGGCCCTGCAGTGCTGCATCAGCCCATCCTTCCTTACGCAAGAGAAAGGAGACACAGGTAGCCCACCATGTCCACGGTATGCAAACTTATTGACCCAAGACAACTTGTACATCCCGGCCAAAACTGGCCAGATGTCTTTATAGAAATCAGTACCGGTATGATCCGTGTACTGGGCTTGGTATAGTTCTCCACGACGTCATACAGGGATGTCGGCAGTTGCATGTTCCAAGCAAACTTCGGCGGCGCAGCAATAATCGTAGCCTTGTGCGGCCGAGTGATTCTGCGAAAATGGATATTACACCGCATACGTCGGTCCGGTGAAGGCAGAGAACGCGCACTCACTCCTTTGACAAACCCGGTCTGTTCGGGTGGGAGACTATGACATCGATCCATCCGTCGCAAATGTCGTCCATCCAGTCGATGCTATCCATCTCAGAGATGATTTCCGGTGGATCAAACGCTGGAGCTTGAATAGAGCGAGAGAATCCCCGCCCGCCGAGGAAGACAAGACGACCCTGTTGATCGGTCCGGAGCTCTCCCAAGTCACCGGAAGGGGCTTCTCTCCAGCAGGTTTTGAACCCTGGAAGCTCCCGATGAGTTTGACTGGTTGCGGATTGCCACCAGAGGGATCACGTTTGATCGACCTCTCTCCAGGGTCGATAATGAGGCTTGTGCGGTTTTCGAGAGACGTGTCGAACGGATCGCCGGATAATGGAGTATCCTAGTTCCCACAACGTTGTGAGCTAGCAGCTAGAAAAAATAGCAATCACTTACAACGGAATCGACGTCGGGGTTGCGCAGTTCGGCCTGGGCTGTCTCAGTCCTGCCTGTGAAGATAATCAGTACTTCGATGCCTCCAAACATGCTTGGACGCATCAGTCACCTCGGAACATGTAGGAGGCCGCTTTCTTGTTGGCAACGTGAACCACCCAATTCATCGTGTAGTTCGAAGCATTATTTATTTCACCAAGGGCCTTCCCATTCTTGTCGTAAGCGTACACTCGGAATCTAGCGGCCTGGTGATAGAAATGAGCAACCCGCGATGTCACATTCATACCATACACACCTGCCTCCTAATCCGTTGTTCACCATCGCGGAAGGACCCGAAAGGCTGCTCAGAGCCGCCAGGCACTGGGGTGCCATAACTGCCTGGCACTTCGGGGCCATAGTAGTATTCGATCTCGCTGCTAGTGTCTTCCTCACCGCCAGGCAGCGAGCCCGAGTCACCGACGCGAGCGATGCCGATGGGCGGGAATATCTCCACTCGAGCGATCTGCTCAGGCGGGACATTTTGATAGCTCCAGCCTTGACTGGGGTCGTAGGGAACGAATGGAGCCATGATACAATTGCTATCAAAAGTTGGGATCGGGCGCGGGGGGGGGTTCCAACACAGCTAAGGAATGACTGGGGAGTATAAATTGCGTCCAACAAGGTCTTGCGCGTTACAGTGTTGCTGTTGGCATCTAGCGCTTCCCAGGCTCTGAGTCGTGTAAGCTGCATGTAATGAGAAATGGAATCAGAAAGTACCATACCTCGGGCAGTATTATCTGATCAAACAAGGTTAGTTGATCTCTGGATTAAAACGTAAATGGAGTAATGGAAGCAAAACTAGTCATACAGCCTTGACATGACGGACATCTGATGCATTGTAACACCATCCATCATGTCATCGAAGGCACCCTAAGAGAAAGTCAGCTGAGACTGTTGTATTACATTACTGGCCGGGGAAATTGGGCGTCGAGACCAGAGGTAGCGAGTTGATGCCTACCACACAAACGAATCCGCCACGACTCGCATCGCCAGCTATATCGCTCCCCATCTAAGCCAATAAGATAGATCGGAGTCATATCATGATAGAAGTCATACTTTCTCTTACATCGAAGTTCCGCATATTCTCTTCGTATTCGGTTGAAAAGCGACTGAGAAATACGTACATATTCACAGACGCAAACCCGAAGCCTGATCGGGAGTGCTGGATATGTTTGTGCATGTTTAAATCTAAAGCCGTTGACAAATAGCACCAAATACAGATTGAATGATGTACAGTGCTGTACACATACGCTCAAATATTGCTTCGCACCAAAAATACTACTCGCTACTCAAAATTCAGGAGGATTCGGAGTGATAGCATCGAGCACGAACAGGATCTTCGTCATCACCGCCTTCACATTATCGCCACCCAAATTCGAAGCCTTCTGAGCCTCCTTCACCAGCGCATTGTACAAGTCACCTGGCGACAGCGCATCATCCTTGTCCGGGGGATAGAAGTTAAAGCAAGGCGCGGGATGCTTGCCCTGAAAGTTCTGCTGGGACGAGCAGATTCCCGAGCGGCGGCGTGATGTCGAGCATGACGCGGTGAATGGTCCGCATGAGGTGCTTCCGCACGGTCGGGTTCTGCTCCAGCCACAGGCGGTCGATCACCTGAAGGAGATAGCAGTACGAAGCATCGAAGGCGAGCGAGAGCTAGTGGGGAAGTTTTAGATCCCAGCCAGGCATCAGATAAATGAGTATACCTGGTAGATGAGAGGGTCGCTCTTGTATTTGTCAGTAGTCGGTTCGTCGATGTACTCGTAACATGTCCACTTCTTGCGCTCCGAGTAAAGACCCACAAAGGTAGCGTAGTGCGAGTCGGGAACACCTATGCTGCCCTCGCCCTGATCGACGATGGTCTTGAGCGCCCGAAGCGCTGTCCGCTCATCCTGGATAACCACCATCTGGGTGTTGAAGAAGTCTGCTCCCGAGAACTGCTTGTCGTGGTTGTCCTTGAAGAGATATTTGTTATCCTTCCACAATTCCTTGATACCTGGACATGTCCAAATTAATCATCGTTGCCATCAGACTTTGCACGAAGCCTACCAGTCTCGACATGTTCGTAGAACATCCCAATACTCCTGTATCCCGGGAGCAGATTAACTTTGAACATCATATGGGAAGTTTCAACAGGGGGCTTATACGGCGCTTCGAGCTGTGCGAGAGCATCCCGTGAGGAGAAACCAACTATATACACAACGGCCGAACTTGCCTTGAGAAAGTTTTCAATGTTTTTCTTGTCGGCGGCTCTTAACTGCATGTCGATCTCGTCATATAAAATCTTAGAGGGATATGTCGGCATAAAGCCCTTGTCGTACAGCGCCTGCTTTCCACCCAGAGCGCGCAGCATGTTGCCGGCAAGGGAAAGATGGAGCATCTCCTGCTCCACAACCGCTGAAGGATAGGTCAGTTAACGATGATCTAACGAATCCATTATCTCACCTAGTATGCTAACACGGGCATTGCTGCTAGGTCCGCCGTTATCCGGTATGATGCTATTTAATGCGCAGATGTATAGAGGAATGGTACTGAGTTCAACTTGCATAGCCTGCCTCTAGCGTGAGTAGATAGCCCGCGGTTAAAACAAGTAGGCTGTCGCTCACCGACTGCATATGTTGAATCAATACGTCTTTGGTCCATTTTTGCGGTGGACCAGGTGCTGGAGCAAAGATAGGATAGCTTTCAGGAGAGGGCATGTTGGTACGAAGTTTCGTGGAAACAGCAGAGCCCGTCTGATTGTTGGTTGAAGTATATGAATAGGTACGTAGCTATCCTGCTCCAAGATATCGGGAGAGAGCCCATGATGCCTCCAAAAGAAGCTATCTCTGCCCAAAGGCACGAGCGCGATGCAAAGTCGAGTAGTGGAAGAGAAGCTGTCATTCTCGACTGCGCGTAACAGGGACCAATTGATCCTACAATGCTGCTGAACGTCGCAAAATGGTCAGTTCATCTACTCACATGACTATTCTAGCGGTGATTGTTGTGAAAAAACGTGCACACGTTGTGCGAGTTATGATTCCATGAGTCATTCCAATGGCATGGAAGGAAATTGAGGTAATTATGCTCCAGACGCTAGTCTCATTAATAGCATATCGTCGGAAAGATATGTGCGAGCGCTCTCCATAACCGCTACCTGGACCGGAGAACTGCCTTGGCCGAAGCCACGCAGCAGCCAGCATGCATCGAGTGGCAGCCTGTAGATCGCCGATCGGATCTAGTGTTCAATTTGGGCGCTAAATGTCGGCGTCTTCACAAAATCTATTACTTACGGTTCAGATCTAGTAAATACTAGTCTCGATGATATACTTATCCCGTCTTTCTGACATGCTCCCCAAAACGTGTGACGGATGCTTGACTGACAAAGGTAGTCGGGGTACATCGCGACCATATCCCTGGCAGACCAGCTGATACCATTCTCGAGCTCAAGTTATAGCGCAGAGCTAGGAATGCTTATAATAACTATTGGTTTGCCTTTGCGCCGCCGCACATATTCAGGTCTACCGTACAGCTTAACATGTCGTTGAAGGAGTCAGATTCCACGGAGAGCGAACCTATTTATGATGGTATGTCGATTAATACGAACTACTAAAGCAAAAGCAACAGCTCATTTCTATCCAGTGATAATTGTGGGCGGAGGCCCTGCAGGCTGTGCAACTGCACTCTCTCTTATCCGATGCAATCCAGACTCGAAATTTCTTCTCCTAGATGACTCCGATCCAGAGGTGTTCAAGGTATGCTCATCGAGAGGCAATAACACCTCATCACTGAACTCACGTTGAGATAGGCGAATCCCTCCCTCCCTCCGCGAAGCCTACCTTGGGCTACCTCAGTTCTGCTCTATTGAGTCGGCTTCAAGAGGACACCTCCGTCGGGAACCACGGGTTATGTACAGGAAACGCGTCAGCATGGCTGTCGGAGCACATTGAGGAGACCTATCCGATCATGAATCCCTACGGGATGGGCTGGCACCTCGACCGTGCGCATTTTGACGAGACCCTGCGAGATGCTGTGCGCGATGCATGCTCTCCGCCGGCTCATGTCGGAGATAGTGGTTCAGGCGCAGCAAATTCTCGTAAGCTCGAAAGGGGGCGTTTCACGGGGGTGCGGCGGATCTCGGGTGGCTGGGAAGTAAACGTGGATGGCATCGAGGAATCATCTATCCAGAAGACCTTCCGTGCGATATGGCTAGTCGATGCGACCGGAAGGAAAGCGTCGCTTGCGCACAAAGTCAATATCATTGCTGGCTCCATGTGGTGATACTGACAAGCGATTCTTCTCTAGCTCGGCGCGAATACAACCAAACTCGACTCTCTTCTTTCTTTTTACGCGCTGTTCAGTTCTAACGCCGACCACTCTCCCCATCATGCACCTGACCGAGACCGACGTACTCTTATCGAAGCTGCCTCATCCGGCTGGTGGTACACCGCCCAACTTCCTCATGCATTGCGCCTAGTTGCATACCATACAGACGCCTCAGATCCTTCGGCACGTCAGGCACGCACTTTGGACGGTTTTAACGAGCTTCTCCACGCGCACACCACGCACGTAGCGCAGGCGCTGCAAGACAGCGCATACGAGCCCCTTGTTCTCCCTGGGAGGCAAGCACAGTTCCCGCGATGCACCGCGGCCAATTCATCCTTTCTCGAGCCATGCGGTGCTGTACAGACGTACAACGACTCCGAAATAGGCCAGAGATGTAGTCCGGGCTGGTGCGCGGTTGGCGACGCTGCCATGGCGTTCGATCCTCTTTCGTCTCAGGGCATGATCACCGCAATTGAGATGGGGAAGTATGTTGGGGCCATCCTTGGTCGCCATCTATCTGGATCAATAAAGGATCCTGAGTCAAATCCAGACGTGATCGACTGTATCGCGCGGATGTATGAGAAGGTACGCATGAAGTATCAAAAGGCGAGGAGGTACTACTATGGTCAGGTGACGAGGTTCGAAGGCGAATTCTGGACGAGACAGAGGGACGTATCTATTAACCAAAATATCTGAGAGACTGAATAAAGTAGCTCGTTCGTGCGAGCGCCGAGCTTGCGAAACCCTCGTTGATGTTCAGGCTTATTGTAGCCACCCGAGCACCGATGTCTGTCGCTCTTTGGCAGTCGCACCTTGTCAGGCCAGGGCGACTGCGACTGAAATATTCATTAGTCCCCAAACATTGAGCTGTCCCTTTGAAAGTTAAGTTCTAGTGCGTGATATCTACACTGTTGAAGCTGGGCTGTACAGTACTTATACTGACTGCCAATTATCCTGCGATGAAATAACCATGACCGACAACCATGGCAAATTTTGGACTAAACACACCTCCCGCATTGTCAAACTTGCGCGAATAATATTTTCGTGGACGAACGTACTTGAATAGCTGCCTAATTTGGTATCGATTACATAACGCTCGGCGAAGTGGCATAGATCGGAATTGTCTGCTCTGTATCTCAGTATCAAGCAATGAAGTTCAGTCTCTTGCACAGGCCTACGTCTTGTGCATTCGCACTGTCGTACAAGCTGTTCGCGCAATGATTATAGGCGCGATGCACTGATTATCACTGGCGGGCGCATCATGATGGCTGTACTGCGAGGCTTCTAGTCTCATCATTACCTCTGGACGACCCTCAGATCAAATCACAGCCCCTCTTGAAACCATGAGAATCATCTATACGAATCGTGCAGAGCCCATCCAGTGCTCGACGGTGGGCAGTGTACAGCTTTGCTGACGGTTTGATATGCCGAGTTTGATCTCTTTGCAGGTGTTTTCCTGGAATCCTACCACACTGGGCCTTTCTTTCATCCGTGCGAAATGACCGAATTCACCGACGATCATTACGGTATGCGCGCGCCTCAAAAGGCACTGACCTAAAATCAGGAGACCGGCTGGCCATATCCTCCGTTACGCAACTATAAATTGACTACACTTGCTAGCACTGGATGTGTCCGCTGTCCAGTGCCCGAACCCAACACACGCGGCTCAGCACAAACCATGTCATCTGCTTTTGACATCGCGGCCGCGCAGGGAAAGTGAGCGACGCACCACCTCTCGACTCATTCTGCTTAACAGACTTGTCCGATCAGTTTCATCTCTCTCTGTTGTGGGGTTTCAGCGACTTGTGTGTGCTTCTCTGTGTCTCTCGAGTCATTCAGGATCCTCACCAACCTCTCCCATAGCGCTTCCCGTCTTTGAGTATATGATTACCGTGGATCGGGAGTATC
The DNA here is from genome assembly GCA_001683735.1 of Grifola frondosa. Classification (NCBI taxonomy): domain Eukaryota; kingdom Fungi; phylum Basidiomycota; class Agaricomycetes; order Polyporales; family Grifolaceae; genus Grifola; species Grifola frondosa. Next base: position 438,281 of record LUGG01000001.1, on the reverse strand, counting down.
AGCTCGTATGGAAGCGCCGATTCACCGCGGCCACCCTCTTCTTCTTGCTTAATAGATACACCGTACTGCTGATGCTCGTCCTCACCCTCCCTACTGCGTATCCAATGACCAGCGAAGTATGACATACCTCTGCAGCCTATTTTGTCGCTAATTTCTATTCTTAGAGCTGCAACGTCTTGGGACGATTAATATTGTCTCCACAAACGCTCCAAAGTGTGCTTATCGCCGGTGAGCGCTAATTGGCTATGTAGTAAGCTCTCTATCTCTGAGAGGTCTATGAAGGGTTCTCAAGTCTCCGTGTGTACGCAATTTCTGGTCGCCAATGGGTGTTGGCCTCGTTGGTATTCATATTATCACTGGGCCCCTTTACTTTTGATATGGTGAGATCTGCTTCCCCCTGGGACCACGACATGAGCGTAACAAGTTCGAGCTCGAGTCCGTGCGCCAAGTACCATTGGAGGCCCCGCCCCCAATAAACTGCACGAACAACAGCAACATATCGCTGGAGCTCCTGAACATGTATGTGTCGCATCTATCCCTGTATACCACACACTAATCCTTCTGATCTAGACGTAAGTCCACGTTTTACGCTGAGTGGCATGACACCCCGCTCACAAACCCTCAGTGATCCCGGTGACGCGGGCCGCGGTCGTCCTCGCCGACATCCTCGTGCTCGCAGCGACCGTGCACCGCACGTACAAGGTCCAAAAAATCACGCTCGAGGCCAACCTCAAAAGCGTCATTCAGCTCTGTGATCCTCCGAGATGGTCAGATCTTCCCGCGATGTATTCTGTGTGCATAACCTCACGCACGTCACAGGGACACTGTATTTCCTGTGAGCGGATCAGCGTCCGCCACCACTGCGAAGTAACCCATCAATTCCACAGCGTGCTGTTGATCATCAACGTCATGGACATCATATTTTCCGTTACGCAGGTACGCAGATCCCCACTCCCGCGCTTACCCGCCGACGCCCAATACGCCACAGACATTCGCCTTCGTCGGCAGCACCTTCCTAGACCCGTCAGTGCACGTCCTACTACTGCCCCATCGCGACCCGTTCACCTCTATCTAGGATCACAGCCATCCTCATCTCGCGCTTCATCCTCAACCTGCGCGCGGTCGACCCGTCGGGCGCCGGACAGAACGACGCGAGCCGTCCGTCCTTCGTCTGCGAGCAGGACGCCTCGCTGCGCTTCGCCGCCCTCAGCTTCATCGAGCCCCTCGGTGCGCCGCTCGACCACGGCTACGCGTCCTCTGCACATGAATGCGATATCTCTCTTTATGACGTGGAGTCGCTTGATGAGGAACGCAAGTTCGGAGACGCGCCGGGGAGCAGTGCTGATACAGTGGTAGGCCGCACGAGCACAGAATTAATTTCTGACGCCGTCGCACATTTACCCACAATGGGAGAAGGTTCTCAGAGTGAAATATTGGTTTGGTTCGTGGCCCTCTTGTGCCGCATCCGAACTAACACTCGTGCTAAAGCTAAATACCAACGATGCATTGCTTTGTGTAAACGCATATCACCGCGCGAATTCACCGCTGCAGCCAACACCGAATTGGCATTTCATATACGTGTCCGTATATTAAGCCGTCTCTACACTCCTACTCCCAATGTAACGGTCTATTTGCAATAACTATCATTTATACGCGTTTCTCAATGTCCTGTTCATGATCTTATGTTGAGATATCGAGCAGCTTCTCCGCTCTAATAAGCTCAAGGTGAACGCACACACAAGAGCACACCAGGAGTCCCAAGAAACCCAATCCTGCGTCTATTCAAAGACGCTACCCGTCTCGCCAGAGACGCGCTCGTCTAAAGAGACAAGAATCACAAAAAACAGCAATTTTACAATCGAACGAATCATCGCAATGCACAGCATCTCTCAAGCGACCGCTCCCAGAATACATCGTCCGCTCAGAACGCGCGCCCGTTCTTGAAGCCCGCCGCGCCGAATCCCGGAGCCGCCTTCTGGCTGGGCGCGGCAGCGTTGTTCCCGCCCTTCGCGAAGCCGCCCTGCACGCCGGGCTGCTTGCCGGTGTTCGCGCCCTTGATCGCAACGGTTGCGGTGCTCGAGGCGGCGGAACTTGCGGCGGCGGCAGTAGTAGCGGCAGCGGCAGTAGTGGCAGCAGCGGCGGACGAAGCGGGGGGCGCAGCGGCGGCGGCGTCTGCGACGGTGAACTGTATCGAGTGATCAGTACGGATGGGCCGGCACTAGATACAATGTGACTTACGTAGACCACTGAAAATTGACAACGTCATCGCAGAACAGGGAAAGCAGAGGACGAACATTAGCAGCCAGCTATTTAGATACAATGAATGACGCACTGTCATCGAGCGATCCGTGCTGGGCGACCGCAACGAGCGCAGGCTGGTGGTTAGCGGCAGTGTTGATCGACGCGAGGCGGTATGCGCCCGCGGGGAGGCCACCGGCAACGGTCGCAGTAAGGATGCCATTCTGCGCGGGATCGTTCAGACCCTTGAAGAATGCAAACTTGGTGGGGTCCGTCGGGGTGGTCTGGTCGAGCGCGGAGAGCTGCTCGATGACGACGTGCGAATGTCCCGTGATGTCACCCGCAGAATCCACGACCTGAGGCGCGGCGAAGAAGTTCTCTTCCGCATTCACGAAGTTGCCGGTATTGAGGTGCGAGACCGCCATCTGAATGGTGAAGTTCGTGTTCGGCGCGACCGTGCCGCCGTTCGTAGGGAACACGAACTTGCTCGAGGGCATGTTCGTCTGGGCCGCGATGACACCCATAGGCGCGGGGTTGCATGAGCCGGTCGTGATCTGCTGGCCGTTCGTAATAGGGAGCTGGGGAACGGTGAGGCAGAAGTTGATGAAGTTGTTGCTGGAGGTCAGGGATGCGACCTGGCCGGCAGTGGGCTGATCCTGGCCGTTGTTCTCAAAGCCTGTTGCAACTACGGAGGGGTCGAGCGCTGAAGTGCGGGTAAGCAAGAGCGCGAAAAGGACAGGAAGAAAGCATACTTAATGAGGATTGCTCATCACCCGAGGCCGCCGATGAGGTTGCTGTGGCTGCGGCCGACGTTGAAGAGGCAGCAGCAACCGAAGAAGAGGCGGCGGCGTTGTTGTTGCCGCCCTTTCCAGATCCGGAAGCATTAGAGTCCCCTTTTGGCCTGTTCGCGTGCCAGATGAGAAGCCCTTGTGTTATACGATATGTGAGTATTAGCGTGCCATGGGCCATCACCTGGAACTCACCACAGGAGTGGCCGCAACATATTGAGCAAAGACGGGGAGGAGCACAAGGAGAGTAGAAAGAGAGTGAGAGAACTTCATGGCTGCGTAAAGGTAGGCGACACGGGGAAGCAAGCTTCAACGAATGTAAAAAAGCCGATGGCGAGCAGCGATAATCTGCGACTGATGATAGAATTAGCAATGTTTGAGAGGTACCAAGTGACGAGGACTCACGAAGAGAAGTAAAGCAGCGCTGCTGCGAAGACGAGTACGAAGACGAGAGAGAGGGAGGGAAGATAGAGAAGATGAGAGAGGGAGGGGGGTTTATAAAGATGGGGAATGGCATAGAAGGAGGGAAGGTTGTTACGAAGATAGAGGAATTCTCATCGCTGTTACCCAGGAAACAAGAGAAACCCCTTGCGGAGGCCTTGAGGAGGTTGTTGAGCATTGGCAGATTGGGTGGACACGGTATGCGCACGAGATGGCCGTAAATAGCACAGCTATAAGTTGCTGCCAACTGCCGCCAACTGCCACTGCCTCTGATAGATCGCTATTTTCGTCTTCGCTCCCATTGGCTGCCAATAGCCACCGAGCCGGGAATGCCGAGCCAGGGCAACGTCGCTCATTGGCCAGCACTTCACATCTGCATCCTCGCTGTCGTGCGTCACATCAGCTGTCGGCAAAAATACACCAAAACAACACAGTGTTCTCGACATCTCCGCCACACCTCCGTGGTCATCACACAGAGGAACGACGGCATTCACATATGAAATCTAGGGCCAGCACCTGCCAGCGAGCCAGAGGGTTCTCCAACTCGCCACGGACTGGCACGGTAAACATCTGCCAGATGCGTCGCCGGATGCACTGCGCCCACTGTCGCCCATGACATTGGCACTCATAGCCATTCGCTCAATCTCGACACATCACACACAACCAAATGATCACGGCTTACCTTTAGCCTTCACGGCACACATGAATGATGCCAGCGTGTCCACCTCTTTCGCGGTCGTTTCCCGAAAGTGCTTCTGCGCGATGGCCGCGAGCACCCCGTGCACGTCCCCCACATCTGCCAGAACCGGTGGAGCCGTCCATTCATCCTCCACCAGCCGCGAGCTCCGGCGTAGGCTCGCCCCTGGCTCGCGCCGCGGCCGGTTCGCAGGCGTGATCGGCAGCGGCGGCGGTCCAGGGCTCACCGTGGACCGACGCCCGTGTCCATGCTGCCCCCGGGCCGGAACAGCGACGAAGGGGGTACCGGGTTCTCCGCGCTCAGCGGATCAGGGTCCAGCTCCGGTATCAGGTCGTAGTACGTCAGGTACCGGTGCAGTGCCTCCGTGGGCATGGCTGTGAAATCCACCTATGTACATCAAAGCAATGTCAGAAAAAATACTCATCAGTCATACTGATTGTTCGTATGATCCGCGGGAGCAGAAGAGAGGAAGAGCATACATAGAGCGGTAGTGAAAAAGACCGCGAACGAACGGCGAACTCGGAGTGGGAAAGGCACACACGTAACCCCCACGACGGAGAATATCTGCAACGCGAGCATGCCTCACTACGCCCCCGTCGTCGACTCGCGTGCAAGAACTCAGCAGAAGCACCTCTGCGAGATGTCCATTTAAACGCCACACCCTCTGACGTGCCTCAAGATCTAGAACAACAATACTACTTACCAACGAGATTCGCCCATCGCCATCTCCCCTCTTGTCTGCACCGCCTGCCCCGGCACCCGCACTGACCTCGATCCTCTTCCTCTTCGCCCTCTCTCTTTCCCCCTCGGCGCGGTCTCCAGCAGCACGCTTCGTCCCCGCCCCAGCATGGTACGCCGCGTCGTCCGCCGGCGCGTGCGTACGCTTGCGCGAGGCCTGCGCGCGCGAACGCGAGGTCGTGCTTGACGGCCCAGCGCCGACAGAGGCATTGTTGGCTCCGGTCATTCTGAGACTGCTGGTTATAATGGAAGTGCCACTATCGTTCGTCGTTGCGGTGAGTTGAAGACTCGAGGGTCAGTGTATGCGCCGGATGACCGCGCTCACCGAATATTTGATCTCCGATAGGTACACGTGCGCGACGCGTCGCGTCACAACGATCATCGACGATCCACGAACCTTAGCTGTATGTAGCGACTGCATCATATACACTAGGTCATACATCCCTAGCGAAGATTACATTTAATGAATCGAAAAGTTACCATGTACAGCGTGTTCAGGCCGAAATGCCTCTTTCGCGGCCAGCCGCGGTGGGCGAAAAGCCACCCGGTTGCGCCTGGCCCAGCTACATCCCGCGCCCGCGTCAGCCTGGCTGAGCGTGCGAGATTAGTCGAAATAAACACCAACCTAGCTACGGTTCATGCCTCTCTACTGGTATGATCCCCCACATTGAATTATTGCATATTATGATCTGAATTTGGTTCTCAAATACAATGGACAGAACAGCGTCCATCTACAAATACAACGACCATGTCGGAGGTCGTCCCCATACTCCTTACTTCAAGCAGCGTCCTGCGGATGTACAACGAGCTTCCTCGCGCTGACCTGGTCATTCTCCAGCCTCTTGAGTCCACCAGCGATGCCCTTCAATCCATGGGGCAGAACCTCGAAATGCAGGGGCTGCGCGCAACCATCAGCAGAGTGCACCGCTCACAAACGCCGCACGCACCTTCACAGCGCCTTCCTCGAGCAATCCAAATAATTTCGAAAACAAGCTCGCGCCCACGGCGACATTGAACGGGAGCTGCACCATGCCCAACACGTTCACGACGGTCCTACCCTCCGCCTTCTTGCTCTCATCGACGGCATCGCCGAGCGTAATGAGGAGCTTTCCCCCGGGCATGAGCACATCATACCCGATATTCTGCGTCTCGGGCAGCGCGATCACGTCGTACACGAGCGGGACGCGGCCCCCGCGTGTCTCACGATCTCAGCGCTCAGGACGTCCGGAGCGAGGTGTCGGTCGAGGACGTGCGTTGCGCCGAGCGCGGTGAGCTGTGCAGCGTTCCGCGGCGACGCGGTGGTGATGATGGGCGAGAACCCGGAGAGCTTCGCCAACTGCAGGACTTCGGGAGGCGCACCTTGTCAGGCATGGGAACGTCGATGCATAAGGAGATCGTGTGCGCACCGAATTGTCCGACCGCGCTCGAGCCGCCCATGACCACGATGGGCGTGGCTGCGTACTTGCCGCGTCCGCCCTCCTCCCACGGCGGGCTGAGTGCCGCGCTTTTGTCCACTGATTTCACGTTGTACAGGCCGAGTGCGGCGGTCGAGAGGCCAAGTGGGATAGTCACACCCTGGTCGAACGAGAACTGGCTTGGGAGCTAGGGGCCCTCTCGATGAGCCTCTATAAATTTACAGACGACGCATGATACATACCTTCGAGACAAGCTCCGCGGTGATAAGTGTATACTGCTGGTAGGTCGCGTGGTCATTGTCGAGCCTTCCTTGGAAGATCCTGCATCGAGCCGTATGAGCATATTGGCGGACCAGACGCACGCACGACAACGACTCACACTCTGTCTCCCTTCTTGAACGATGTGACCCCCTCGCCCACCTCCTCGACAATGCCAGCGGCATCCTCTCCGAGGACGGCAGGGTAATCGGTGATAAAGCCGCCGTACTTCTGGATCTTCCAGTCGACGGGGTTAAGTGCGGTAGCCTCGACCTTCACGAGGACTTCTCCTGCGGCCGGCGCGGGCACCTCCCTGGTCCCTACTACGAAGTGGCCATGCTTAGCCTGGAGGAATAGAGCTTTCTGTTGAGCGGGCATAGTAGCTGCTGTGAACGATGTGTGAATGAGGTTTGTCTTGGAGAAGGCGGCGGCAGCCTAGTTTAAGTACTATGCTCATAATTGCTGAGGAACAATGTTAGGAGGTGATGACATCGCGATGACTACAGTCGTATGACGGTGTGGCTCAGTTTGCTCCCCCATGGAGTCTGAACGCCTGGTTTCATGCAATGATGAGTAAGAACATATGCACGTAGCCTCGCCCTGATCTGTGAGTTGACTCTATGTGGTCTCGGCGGAAGAAGGTGCGCAGTATAATGGGCAGGCTCAGATAGCTGTAAGTAAAGTTGCTGAAGCTTGTGGATGAGATTAGGTGCGGCGGTGATCAGATCCCAGATCCATTAAGTCATCTAAAATCTAGACGTATGGCTTATTTGGCGTTGTTGGTCAACAACCTTGGATTCAAACAAGTGCAAACTCTCGCCGTTGTGGCATTGACCATTGACCTGTGACAGATAATATGTGTAGTCGCTTCGTCCACGGGTAAGGGTGAATATCATCAGATTCTAGTAACATGTAAGTCCCCGGATGTCGCTGGAAGGTCTTACGATCTGGATTGCGCATTATCACTGCGCATTATCTCCGAGATAATGCGCGGTTTAGCTTTCACCATGCTCATAGACGGTGGAGTCGACGCAGGCTCATCGTGAGTGTACATTACACCTGCTCGCATGCACATTTAATTGAAAGGTATTTTCAGCGACTGCACCTCATCGATGAGTTTTACGATGCAGAGCATCTACGACGGCTCTAACGGGTGTTCACCAGAATTTGACATCTAGTATGCTGCTACAGTGCTAATGGTCTCGCGACAATTATTCCCTTCTCCGGTTGTTGCGGCGCTCAGGACGAGCTGCCTTCCCCGTCGGAAGCCACAGTCAAGGAGCACCCCTTGTAGATTGAATGCACGGAAATTCAGAGCGATGACCTCTGTGAAATTCGTTCACTTCGTACGGCACAAACACAGCGAGGCCAATGTTCACGCTCACTGTTGCACTGATCAACGTTAACTCAACGCCTGAACAAGTCTCCGTTCAGATTCTTGAACTTGTTTTGCACATGACGGCCGCGTTCATCGGTCACTAAATTTTAGCCATCCGGTCTTCAAGGTACACGACTCCGATAAAATTGAAAAGAGATTGTATAGTCCGAAAGAGTCCATCAGTCGACAATGTTAAATATTAAATTGTAAATTGATCTGGTGACCTCCCGCGACCGACAAATTTGATGCGGCTAGCTTGAATGGGCTCGATCGTTGCTCTCAATTCTTCTTCTTAATCATTCGCCGTCTCACAACCAAGGGTCTTGTCGACGACGTACATGACGACCTCATGAATGGCGGGAGCTCAGCAACCTCACAGGGTATGACGCCCATCCCGCAAGCCACAATCAAGCATGCGCACGAGTCGACGCTCAAGCCCATACTGATGCTAGGTGTGTGTATGTGCCCCGCATCGCGCGCGAGTTGCCCTATCATGCATGACTCTCACACGAATCATCTTCCTTCGATCCGCACGTTTAGGAAGCAGCCTAGCGCACGCGCAGAACGGACAGACGGGGAGTACAAATGGAGGGCAGGCGGCAGTAATTCAGGAGGACCAACCTGGACCCCTCTACGGTGGACTTCCCACTGCCCAAGTGCACGTCGAGGACGAGTTCACCCCCCACACAGAACCCACTATGCGTCCCCGCATGACCATCGACCTCCAGGACGACCCCATGGATATGCTGTTCGACCGCAAGCTCTCCGTGGAGGGCTCCTCTCCGAAACCGTGCATTGTCCCGGGAAATGCCCTTCATCTCATAGACGATGACCCCACTCCCCGCTCTCAAACACCCTCCTCCGTCATCATCTTCGCTGATGACCTCAATCACCCCCCAGGCGCGGACGCCGACCGGAATTCCTCTGAGCCCCTACCCCCTTCCCGCCCAGCCCCACGTGTACGCTTCCGCTCCCGTGTGCGCATAACCTCTGGCGTACACCGACATCGACATAGCGCGAGTACTGCGACAGGGAATGGCACTGCCACTCCCTGCTCCTCCGCCTCCGACTCTCCGTCGTCCTCTATCTCCGCGCCTCTGCGTTACCAGGCCGACGAGAATACTGGTTGGGGTCCGATCGGGAAACGTCTTAGTGCGTATGCGGGAGGTTGGCAGAGGCGCGTTGTGGTGGCACCGCGAGAGAGGCAGGAACAGGTGCGGAGAGTTGGGCTTCGAGCAGCCTCAGGTCCCGACGAACGGACGCCCTTGATTGGTGCTGCGCAGCATGCGACTTATGTGGACACTGATGGTGAAGGGTCTCATTTGGGGGAGGGGGAGGATAGTCGAATATTGGATCCCGAGGAGAGGTCGTTGCGTGCGGCTGCGCTAAGGAGAGAGGAGGAGGTGGTATTTGGGAAGTGGCCTTGGAGACTATTCAATAAACATGTGAGTTGGTTGCTTCATTCTTTCCGATGTCGAGAATTGAACATGTATCTTTGTCGAAATTCTAGTGGTGGTGGTGGCACATAGAACCCGTACTGTGCTGCTGCTGTTCTGATGATGCCGATTACGAAGAATACTGACGACCACATATATTTCGAGCCTTGTCTTGCTGATCTGCTCTGCTTGTAGTCTCCCCCACCAGCTGCATCATTCATGTATTTCCCAAATATACCCTATCCTGTACATCCTTGCCACATCCAACAAGTTTGTTTCGCCTTGGGTCTATATTCACACCCCGAACTCTATAGAACACGACCGTTATCGCACTCGGAATCACTGCTGACTCTCTTTTCCCTTCTGCGATTCTGAAGGTGGCTTGACCATGGTAGGCGGCAAGGTCGTGATAGGCGGAAGGAGAGAAGCGGCAGTCTTGCGTGCGTTCTGGAGGAGAAGCTGGTCCATAATGACAAGGCTCGCCATGGCCTCGACAATGGGAACTGCCCGAGGCACGACGCATGGATCATGTCTTCCCCTGGCAGCTAGCGTTCCCGGAGTACCGTCGTACTGTGCGGTCTGTTGGGCCTGAGAGATTGTCGCTGGGGACTTGAATCCAACCCTACAAAACACGTCAAACTTGCATCGTCTGAACTGAAACATGAACCATTACCTGAAATAGATGTTTTCTCCATTGGAGATGCCTCCCTGGATACCGCCGCTCCAATTCGTCTTAGTACCCATCGAACCGTCTTCATGCTTCACGAAGGGGTCGTTGTGTTTGCTGCCGGGTACCTGCGTGCCGCGGAAGCCAGACCCAATCTCGAAGCCTTTTGTGGCGGGGATAGAGAGCATCGCGTGCGCCAGCTTCGCCTCTAGCTTGTCGAAGACGGGCTCGCCCAGTCCTGCAGGCACTCCGCGGACCACGCAAGTGATGGTCCCACCGATCGAGTCGAGAGATTCCTTCGCGCGTATGATGCGCTACGGAACGAGGATAATAAGTGCCGTATGTGGCGAACGTTCAAGTTGACCCACCTTGATCATGCGCTCTGAGGTCTCCAGATGGGGGCAGCGCGTGGCCTGGCCATCAACCTGCTCCCGCGTCACCGTGCGTAAGAGCTCACAGAACTCAGGGCTCAACGGATCCTCGATCGTGTCGTCGTCCTCGTCGACAACTTGCGATGCGGGAGCGAACGGGAGATGTACTTTGCCCACGGACGAAACGAAGGCAACGATCTCGATGCCGTGGGCGAGCTTGAGGTATTTCTCGGCTATGGCACCGGCCGCTACTCGGCCTTTGAGAGAGGAATTAGTGAATCAATCATATGTGCTTCTAAATAATTGAGATACCAATGGTCTCGCGTGCACTGCTTCTGCCGCCACCGCTGCTGGCTTTCACACCATATTTTTCAAGATATGTCCAATCTGCATGGCTGGGACGAGGGTAAAGATCCGTCTAATCAGATAAAGAATATTCAGTTGAGCCGCTAAGACTTGACAAAAATGACAACATGCCTCGGAGTAATCTCTCGGTCTCTGATCTTCGTTGCGAACCAAAAGCCCGATCGGAGTTCCCAGAGTAATGTCGTGTTCTATACCGGATTGCAGCTGTACAAGATCCTTCTCGTCACGCTACAGATTCACCCGTGATCATTCCGTCGACGATGAGAGATGGTTGAATCCACGAAACCACAAGACTAACTGGAGTAGTGAGATTGCTTGCTCGCCAGGTCTCCTTCGGCTGAGCTGCACTTGAATATCTTGTGCCACTAGAGGGAGACCCTAATGTAGACGAATATAATGTCAAACGGTGACAATGGACGTGCTGAAGCTATAGCAGAACGTACAGGTGGGCATCCATCGATTATAGCTCCCACAGATGCACAATGCGACTCTCCGAAAGTCGTCACTCGGAAAATTGTGCCAAACGTAGACATTTCTAGGTGTTAAGTGTTCTGTAGAGGGTGGACAGTCAATGGGAGTCACAATGCAAGTTGCAACCGAATCGTCAACGACTTACATACCAACGTGAAATTAGTTTGTGATATGGCTCAGTTTAGAATGGATGGCAAGTTCCTCGATCCGACACTTGTGCTGTGTAGTGATCCTGCGGGCAGGTCGGAAGTCTGAGTGAGTTCGGAAAGTTGGTAGTCGAGCGCTGAGGAACGTCCGACCGGAGAAGAAACGCACAGAAGATACCACCCGGAAAAACAAAGTTCGAGACTGGCGGCAGTCAGGCTGGGTGTTCGAGACGATGAGCTCGAGGGCAAGGTCAAGGCAAGATTCGCAATTCCAGTGAAATGACTCGATATAAGATTAGATTAGATTGACGCGCTTCCACTGCAAACGGCTTCCACAGGCTTCCACTCACTCTTAATTCTCAACCAATGTCCACTCTATCTCATTCTTCATCCACCTCCCTTCCAACTATGCCGTCTCCACCGTCAGACAATATAGAGCATTTAAAATCTCTGCTGAAGCAACCACTGCGTATTGCCGTTGAAGACGGCCGTGTCTTTCTCGGGACCTTCGCTGGCACAGACAAGCAGTTGAACGTCATTCTTGTCAATACCGACGAATTTCGACCAGCTGCTGGTTACCAAGACGCCAATCCGAATGGACGATTTGTGGGACAGGTCATGATACCTTGGCGGCTTGTTCGCCGAGTTGAGGCGCGATCTGGCAGTGGTGGTCTCAGGTTGCCGGACAGCGATGGTGATGCCGTGTATGCATGAAGGAGAAACCAGCTGGTGAGTGTATTACGATTACATGGCTGGGAATTGACTGATATGGTGGAATTTGTAGTCTCACACTCGCGACTTGAGGGAACAACTAATCTTTATTCGGACTACGGTATGATATGAGTATTGTTCCTTGCTGCGATGTGATGCGAACTGCTCTTATCAGACCGCCGCTGGCTGCGCCTACGGCCCTAAAGCACACAGGTGTCCCTCCGCAGTCGGACACCTGTCAGAACCAGGCATCGCCGCGTAGCCTCCGTTTAACAGATATCTGTGGCGTTTGAATGCTGTAGACTGCGGTTGATGGGGCCACTGCGGTGAACTCTCCTGGGGGAGCTCAGTGGTGCCGATTTCGGTTTGGTCATGTCGCAGTACATTTCAGGGCTGACTCCCTCAATGATGGAATATGGAACCCCAGTTATGATTGCGAACACCTGCGTCATGAAACACCTCCCGAATTGCTTCCAACCGCCTTTCGTAGCAACTGCCGAAATAATGTCTTATTCCAGCGGCTGCAATCAACCAAATTAGTTTGCAAGTGGCGTTGATCACAACACAATTAATACTAACGTATCGAAGGATACCAATGGCCCATTTCATAGGCTGCACGGATAGGGTGGAGGGGGGCAATGTGGAATGGGGATATCAAGTGGGACAGCAATTGTGACGCTGACGAGGGACACGAGTGCCACGATCATAGCAGAAAGGAAAACACGCATGGTGAGTGGTCTTGAAGGGTGTATATGAAAGGAGCTGTGTCTCTTGATAGAATTTATAATCAAGACGCGACCATGGTCAGTGCTTTATAAAAGCAGGGAAGGAACCCTGAGTTTGGCTCTTCAATGACATTGACATAGCAGGTACCAACTGTCGTTGTGGTTATTGTTTTATGCTTGACCGTCAGTCGTTCACAGACCGCCATTACGCAGACGGTACTCCGGCTAGTCGTGGCTAGACCTTTAAACTGCTGGCTAACCGTGAACCCAGGGCCCTTTGGCCCCAGCTAATTCACATCCCAGGGTCAGATATGAACGGACACCGGCTGAGGCTGGTCTTCAATTTTGATACATCAACCGTTGAGTCCATCCTCTTCTTCACGACATAATCATGAAGCTGAGACTCACAATCGCTCACAGAACAGGTATATATGATTCTATCCTTTGGCCTCGAACCCTGCATGTGAATTTCCAGTCATCTTTTATATTTGAGCAGGAGCTATCTCCAGAAGTTGGTATTAGTTGCGGAAGGTCGATGTCCATTCAATGATGAGGTCAGCACTATTTTACAATGATGAATAACGGTACATGGATTGACCGGTGATATGGACCAGGCGGGCCACAGAAGAGCACATAATGATAGGGCGCAAGCCTGACCTTATCACCTGAATGCTTGTATCTCCCGCCAGGGCACCGCTGATCCTGTCAGATGTATGGCGATGGGAAAAATCAATTCATCGGTTCCATAAGTGGTGCCCGAGCTGTTCCTTAACGCCAGGAAAGGCCACTCAGCTATGGTTGAGGGATTTTCTTCTTTGTCAAGATGCAATCGCGACATGCAGTCAAGCCCGACAGTCGTAAGAGATTACTCAGTGCTCGCCTATCCTGGGAGTGGTAGATCTTACCTTTTTATGTTGAACATTATATCGTTTCTGTCTGCTGTCGGGCCGTCCACATTCAAGTCGATACGCAATGACGAACTCAATCATTTCGCCGTTGCACCGCGTGAGTCACCTTCTGCTCTTCTTTTTATCAGTCGGACACTGTTGTAGCTTCGGAGACTCGTCATGCTTTTGAACCTCGGAGCCGGCATCCCGCAATCAAAATACTAGCCTCATTTCGTCAGTCGCCGTTTGCATATGTTTGCTACTCGGTGGAAAGTTGACTAGTATTATATCTCAAGCTTCTGTCGACGCCTAAGTAGGTTATGTCAACACGATATTCGTTGTGCGTCCCTGTTGGGGATGGACCTGGATGGACGCCTGGCAGCAGCTGTTCGCCAAGCACATCGGAAACTACATCTCGACTCCTGCCCAAATAGATACGAGACACCACCGTCCGATGCCGGAGGTACCACTGGCTATGAAGCTATGCAGGGTATAACTCGTGCATGGATCCGATTCGGTTTTGATGAAGTACCGCCCACTTGGCGCGCAGAACCGCGTGGCTTTTCTCAATACGGACCCTCGTCTATCCCTGTTCCATCTGGAATAGCGTGTATGGAAATGTTCTTCCAATCTGCATGAAACCGAAGTGAGACCGCCTGTTACGTCCGTGAGTGTCTGTCTAAGGTCGGGGCAATGTTCACGAATGCTCACTCCAGGCTTAATCTTCGAGATATATGAGCCAATTCAATGTAAGGCAATATCAAGTCCTGGCATGCGCTCTCGACATTCTGCGCTCGAGGCGATACACGATCGAAGCTAAGCCTTGCTAAGTCTTCGAGACGCCGACGCTCTGTACCTATCATAGCTTATGTGACCAGTTGCTTCTCCGCGCACTCATATTGGCATCCCCCGTAGGTTTCGCCCACGACCTTCATTCTTCCTATATCCTCCGACAGTGTTCACGAAGGTAGTTTCCAGAGAAGTGTCATCCGCTGAAGATATCCTCAAATAACTCGGTGAGGGTTCGCACCACGCGGTGTCTCAGATGTTCAAGGTACATAAATCAGGCTTCACTGATGTCCTCTGCGCGCAGGGTATCATGCGGACCTTCGGCAGGACTCGTTTGCTCCTCGCATTATGTTCTGTGCATCTATTTCCTCTAGTCTATGCTTTCACGCCACCTGCGAGGCTCGACATACCTCTGCATTTTGATAGTTTAGGACGGTATGTATTGCCTATAGCCATGGTGAGATATTCTTCTGTATGCACGGATATACACGGACTCCGTCGACTCATCATAGTCCAGGGGGACAATACGCAACATTTCAACTTCACTATGTCAATGAGCACTGGCCTGACATTTGTCGCTGGAAACAACTGCAGCACATGTAATGACACAAATTTGTGTGTCAATTCCCTCTCTGATGCTCTTTTCCTGTTTATACATCTCCCGATTCCAGGTATAACGAATCTGCATCGCCCACCGCACAAAGCTTGAGTGGTCAAGAGGGAGTAAATGTCCTCGGTGGCTCATTTAATGGCTCTGCGTTTAAGGAGGATTGCGCTATGACAACATTGAATGGTTCCTCATGGGACTATCCCAACCAAACCAGTCAGTATGATATTTCAACATCTATCTGAATGCTAAACCATAATCTGCATGTCAAAATAGTTCTCGTTACAAACAACCAAGGGGCAGGGTCGATCTTTGGCGATGGTATTTCCGGCCTCGTCGGCCTTGGTACGAACAAAAACCTACCAGCATCAAATTACTCGTACTCCGCTGGCTTCGATGACACCATCTTCGGGGCGTGGCTGATTCAGCATCCCGATGCTCCCTACTTCTCTTATGGCATGCAGATCCGACCGCCCGCGCAGATCCCGAGCACCTCTTCGTCCCTAAGTCTCGCTTCCGACGTGGATTTGAATGCCTGGCGGCGGCATCCTGCATTGGCTTCAGCCCGACAGCTCTGCCTATGTGAACGACGAATTGATATGGCTTAGCACGCAGGATAATGTGACGAGCGGCTTTCTGTCGAATAGCGACCAGCCGGATTGGACGGTCGAGCTCGATGGGTGGTCGGCGAAGATTGGGAGCGATACAGTAGGGAACATGGCCGCCATGGTGACGAGCGTGGATCCGTACTATCCCGATATCTACCTCCCGTTCTCTCAGGCTCAGTTGATTCGTATGTGGCGACTCCTCTTTACACGATGCATTGAATTCTGATAATGTGGTGATGCAGACGATGCGATTGCGGGCGCTGTATCGCAAGACTCGCTCTCCACGATTCCCGGGAGGTCGCAGGCGTGGACAGTGCCTTGCAATACCAAAATCAGTTTCACGGTAGCTATCGGCACGCAGTCTTTTACTACCGACCAATCAGTCTTGATAGTGGCGCAGAGTGACGGCACTTGCGTGAGCGTCATCGAAGGGTGGACCGATACTTTTGCCTCGCAGTACCTCCTCGGCGCTCGATTCATGAGCCAGATATATATGTACGTCTCCCAGTTTATCGCAATACTAGCTAGCTAATGCTTAGCTCTATATCATCCTAGGATCTTCAATGTCCCTCGTGATGGTGCGAGTCAGATTGGCTTCGCACCTCTCGCGCAGTCGAAGTCCAAGGACATTGGTGCGATTGTTGGGGGAACCGTTGGTGGGGTCGCAGGCGTGCTCGGGCTCGGGCTGCTCGCGTTCTACCTCATTCGCCGGCGGCAAGATAACGTGTTCTTCCGGCGGGCGGCTGTCTTCGAGGAGGAAGCAAAGGTCGCAAGTACTGTGGTGCCGTACGTGGAGCAAGCACCGCCGACCCCCGCACAGGTGTCTCAGTTTGGTACGCCACCGGTGACACCCTCCACATCGCTCTTCGCGCAGTCAGAGCCCGGTCCCATAATTCCGCCACCGTCGTACCAGGAGGCGTCCGAGAGCGGCGCATCACCCCCGGTGTCGCCGCGAGATGCGAAAACTAGGCATTTGCATCAATCCAGTGTATCCAGCCAGCCAACAAACCGCACGAGCGAAATTTCTGGGGTGTCTGGGTCGTGAGTTATGTTTGATCTCACTCATATGTATCTGTCTTTAAAGGGCCCTCAAGTCGTTTCGTGTCGTGTACGTCCACTATGTTACAGTTTGATGACCACATACGTCAGCAGTTGTCTCTAACGTGTCTGTAATTGCACTTTACATCCGTCTTATTATCTACTGTTGAGATTTCGGTCCGATAGCTATCGTTATCCTGAATGAAGTGTATGAATGTGGCTTGCAATTTGAATTTGAGCAATGAAGAGGGTCGGGTGATTTTGATGTGTTGCGAGAGTCCGGCGCCAATTGGAGGCTCACTGGATAATTTGAGTTGGACAGGCCGCGAATATTTTCGTTATTCAATATTCAGCACCTACTCTTCCGGTTGTCTCGTCCTTCCCACTCATCCTCACTGGATGGTTAATCTTCTCTGAGCGGCCTAGTTAAAATTTCTGCAAAGTTCTCGGCTGCATCTTTAGTAAGTAACTGATGGATTCATGACTGTCGAGAAAAGGCGTAGATCCGAGAACATTGTGGAGGACACTTGGATTATCGATGTGAACCGACAGATGTGGTGCCGACAAACGGGATGTGACCACGTGCGGCGCGTAAATACTCGCACTGTCAGGTGCAGTCATGTTCCGACCGTTTTATGCACTGAAACGATGCATGTTATGCGCTGTTACGCGTCCCGACGTCCTGGGGATTCTGGCCGGGCCCGGCGTTGAGAACGACAGGGACATCGACGAGCCCGGAGAGTGGCGCGGCGGCGCCTGAGCGTTATCAACGGAACGAGGGTCGGAAGGCGAGCACAGTCTGGGCAGCCGATGATGAATTCCCCCTGCCTGCTCAACGTTTCTCTCGTCTGACTCGATCTCTCAGGCGCGCTGCTTGCTTTAAATTTATATGTTTCATCACTCGCAGTTCCTGTTATCCCCTGTTTCATTGTCTCGCTTCCAGAGGACATCAGAGGCTCTCTTGGCCTCGCCATGTCGTTCAGACTGGTCTGCAGGTCGCCAACCTTGCAACGCTCTCTCGCTTTCTGCCCTGCACGAACACTCGCATCATCCACTCGCTCCGCTCCTCGTCCAGCTTTCTTCAATGCTCATCGTCTTACTCGCATCGGTCTCGCCTCGGGCGCGATAGTCGCAGCATCCTTGTTTTACGGACATACGCAGTCTACTATCCATGCTGATGCAGCGCTCGCCAATGAAAGGGCCAACCTCTCCGAGAGACCGCGCACTCCGCTGTCCACGCTCATAAGGACGTACGTCGTATATGCCATGTGCTCGATACCTCCCCTCGTCGACTATTCTCCGGCGATCCTCGCCGCTCTACTCTCCATCCCCGGCATCAAGCAGATCACGGAAGCCGCAGTTCGCATCACATTCTTCAACCAGGTGCGCCCACATTCAGTGCAGTTCGATGGCAACGCGTGACACGCTCTTAGTTCGTAGGTGGAGACACGGCAGAGGACACGATCCCCGTCATGGAGCAGCTACGCGCAGAGAACAAGGGATGCATATTTGTGTACAGCGTCGAGGTCGACGAGGAAGAGGCTGCAGGGAATGTGCGCGAGGACACGAAATCGGCTGAATTGGCACACAAGCAAATCGTCACCGAGACGATCCACTGCGTGGACGTCGCGGCGGATTTCGAGGACAGGTATACGAGCGGCGTCTCGGGTCGCCGGACATGGGTCGCGGTCAAGCTGGCAAGTGCACTGTGATTTATCCCTTGCTTGACATGTGCATTGAACACGCTTCTCTTGCAGAGTGCGATGCTGCCCAGCTCGGAATCGCTGCTCAACCTGTCAAAGCACCTTGTCGCGACGCGCCCGCTGACCTCGCCGCGTGTCGCGTTCCCCGGCTGCCCGCTCCCAGCTGATCTGGACATCCTCGATGCACAAACCCCGCCTGGCCCTCTGACCCCTGGTGATGTCGCTGCCCTACGCGAGCTCCGTGCCGACCTGCATGCGATCTGTTCACGAGCCAAGCAACGCGGTGTCCGGATTGTCATCGACGCCGAGCACAGGTTCGTCCCCATCATATATCCCGTCTTGCCATCACGCGGTCGCTAATTCATGCAAGTCCAGTTGGTACCAGGTATATTTGCTCCATATTTTGCTCCGCCAAAAGTAGACCCTAACCTTAATGACCAGCCTGCGATAGACGCCCTCTGTCTGGATCTCATGCGCGAATTCAACAAGCTCCCTCAGCCTCCCAAAAAATCGCAGTCTTTGTGGTTTGGCTCTTCTCCAGCTCCTGTTGTGTCTCCCGCCGTGCAACCTTTGATCTACAACACTTACCAGGCTTATCTTCATCGGTTAGTCTGTTTCTTCATAGCGGCAGTTGCAGCTCTCATCGCTGACGTCCGCCACACAGCACACCGGAATACCTCACTCAGAGTATCGCAGCGGCACATGCAGGCGGCTACGCACTCGGCGTGAAGCTCGTGCGCGGCGCCTATCACCCGCATGAGGTCTCCTCGCACACCGCTGCCGCGAACCCTTCCTCCGCCGAGCACAGCCACTCGCTCTCTATCTCCCCCGAGGCCCTTCCCCCGGTCTGGCTCACCAAGCCGGAGACAGATGCATGCTTCAATTCGTGCGCTGCCCAGCTCGTCGGCCTTATTCGCGCCGATGTCGCGGCAGGCGCGCCGAGTCCGACGATCGGCGTGATGCTCGGTACGCACAACTGGGAAAGCACGGACCTCGTACTTCGCGAGCTCGTAAGGCAGGGTCTTGCAAAAGAACAGGGGGGTGTCGTGCACATCCCGGATGAGGTCACAGAGCGCATTTCGCTGGGACAGCTGTATGGTCGGTGCATCTGTGTTTCTCTGTTAACGGCACACTGACCTTGTTCGTCATTTGTAGGTATGCACGACGCGCTGACGAATCATCTCGTCGATCGCACACGGTGCTCTTCGCCCTTCGTCCTGAAGTACACTCCCTACGGGAATCTATCTGATGTCAGTGCACACGCTCCTCCATCTGTGTTAAGCAGACTAAATGACGATGACACCGCAGGTCATGCCGTATCTCAGCAGACGTGCGATCGAAAATAAGTCGGTGCTGGGCAATGGTGGTGCAGCAGTCGAGCGGCAGAGGGCTGCGAAGGAGATTCGGGAACGGTTCTTTGGTTGATTGATGTAAATTATTCATTATTCATTTGTGTTCTCAATAGACTAATATCGCTATTCCCTGCCGAATTGTTGCTGGTGCTCCCTGATCATGCCAGTCCAGCGTGCAGAGCCGATGTCGATATTGTTCTCGAGAATATACTACGTACAGCTACATATTTGACACTATGATATCCCTGCTTCCAGCATGACAGACTTTCGGTGAGATTCAAGGAATCAATCGTCCAGCTTCTTCCTCGCCGGAAGAGCATGAATTAGATGCTGGACAATGAAGAAAGCGGTGGAACTCAAAAATAGTTTAGAAATGCGCACTGTATCGAGCATAGATCTAGAACGTTAGTATTCGTATTCTCGGATGTACAGCGAGAGAATCCGCGCGTAAGGGAATCAGTGCGGCGTTCGCGCAAAACGCGTGGGTGGGTCACGTGCAAGTCACGTACGTATAAGTGCGCGCGTCTTTCAGAAGTTAGTGGTGGTCCCGCCAATTCTTGGTCTCAGCAGGTTACTTGAAGTTCACCCGCTAATTGCTTGCATTGATATATAGATCTAGCGTTCTCATATATCCTTTAGACGCGATTACCACATAATGTCTATATCCCCAGAAGACATCGCCGAGGAGATTCGTACCACGCTTCCTGGTACAGAAGAGATTATTGTCCAGTATCTCTCCGGCTACCTCCTCGATCTCGATGACGCAGCAGAAGATGAGGATGTCCTTCAAGTTACCCGCACTATTCTTGATTCTGCGATTGGCTCATCCTCTCGGAAGGCAAAGAGCCCTCAATTAGATCAAGTAATGAAGACACTGGGGAAATGCTGAGAGATTCTCTCAGTAGGAGAGAAGAACGGAACAGGGCAGGAAGGAAAACAGGATTGGTGCGGTTGGACAAAGTCATGGATATGAGCAAGTCGAATGTGATGAGTAGCACCATTGCTTTCTCCGAGGGAGTTGATCTCGAGAGCATTAACAAGGGAAAGTGAGTTGTCTTAAGTTATGTATCGAGAGAATGCTGGACGATGCGATTGACAGAGCTTCACGAGTCGATGTGAAGAAGCTAGAGAAGCAGGAGGCTAAGCTAAAGGTCAGCCCTTTGTATCATTATTGTCGTCAATCTACTAACGAGGATGACAGGCCAAGATAGAGAAACGTTCCAAGCGGAATCTATACGAAGGTTCAAAACTGCTCGACCAACAGAGGAAACAGGTACATAAACTGTTTGTGGTTTTACGACGACCAGCGAATTTACAATGCTTCTGCAGCAATCATACGAAGAAATGTTTTTGAAAATCAATCCCCTTGACGCTGCCGCCGCATCCAAAAACAAGTCGAAGGATATCCATCTACCGTCAATTGATGTCAACTTTGGTTCAAACCGTATCTTGTAAGTACATATTTGATACAGTATCTTGTGTGCTAATTTTCCACAGGTCTGGTGCATCCCTGACCCTCGCTCATGGGCGTCGCTATGGTTTGATTGGTCGTAATGGTGTTGGAAAGTCAACACTGCTTCGACACATCGCGATGCGTGAGGTGCCGATCCCCTCACACATCACAATCCTGTTCGTTGAACAAGAGGTCCGTGACACTTTTTAATACCGTTGTATATGCTGATCATTATGCTCGCTTTCAGATTATTGGCGACGAAACTACCGCACTTGACTCGGTGCTCAAAGCTGACGTCTGGCGCGACACCTTGCTGCGTGAAGAAGCATCGCTAAATAAGCAGCTCGCAGAACTCGACAGTGAAGGAGACGACAAACGATTTGAGGATGCGCAGAGGAGGCACAAACGCGACTCGCAGATGTACATTCGCGTCTTGCCGAGATGGAAGCCGAAAGCGGACCTGCAAGAGCCGCAGCATTGCTTGCTGGTGAGTACCAGTCAGTGCATTTTGAAGGCGGGTTGTAATCTCCCATCTAGGGCTCGGATTCAGCGAAGAAGACCAGCAGAGACCGACGAAATCATTCAGTGGTGGTTGGAGGATGAGACTAGCATTAGCCAGGGCGTTGTTTGTCAAGGTATTATCTGTTGACCTCCATCTCGGCTCCTGTTGAACCTGTCTGTTAGCCTTCACTGCTGCTGCTGGATGAGCCGTCGAATCACAGTAAGCATTAATTCCACATGAAATCAAGAACAGTTCTAACTTGTATGATGCAGTCGATCTAAATGCTTTGGCATGGCTGGAAGATTACCTCCAGACGTGGCCTGGAACACTTCTTGTCGTGTATGTCTTCATTTTATATCGCAAACCCATCTACTCACCTTTTTTTCAGCTCACACGACCGCGCGTTCCTGTAAGTCTCCATCTTGATATTCACAGCAGTTACCTGAATATTTATGTAGGGATGCTGTGGCCACCGACATCATTCACCAACACTCAGGTCGCCTCGATTACTACAAAGGGTACGTCCTCTTACGTCCTCCAGTATTTTATTATATTTATCTATACACCTCCAGGAATTTCACACAGTTCTACTCCACAAAATCCGAACGCGATCGTAACCTTCGAAAGGAATACGAGACGCAGATGGAGTACCGTAAACATTTGCAAGCCTTCATCGACCGATGGCGATACAATGCGAACCGTGCAGCACAAGCACAATCTAAAATTAAAATTTTGGAGAAGGTGCATATTCCACCCCGACCTTCCTCGTCGTTTTACTGATAACCATGTAGTTGCCAGAGCTTCATCCGCCCGAAGTGGAAGAGACAGAGACGTTCAAGTTCCCTGAGGCCGAAAAAATATCTCCACCATTATTACAGCTGAATGAGGTGTCATTTGGCTATACCCCGGACAAAATTTTGCTGCGAAACGTGAATATCGACGTGGGATTGGACTCCCGTATGGCAGTTGTGGGACCCAACGGTGCAGGAAAGTCGACACTGTAAGTGAATCGATGACATCCTTGTTGCACATCGGAGTAACGCGTCTGTATTTCAATAGTATCAAGTTATTGACTGGAGAATTGAAGCCGCTTGCGGGACATGTGAGCCAAAATGGTCGTCTGAGGATGTACGTTTTGTTTCTGTCTCGTGTTTGATCGCTGAATTCGACGCGAACCCATTGCAGAGGGTATTTCGCGCAGCATCATGTTGACAGCCTGATTCCGGATATGACACCGGTCCAATTTCTTGCGTCTAAATTCCCTGGGAAGACCGAACAGGAGTACCGAGGACATCTAGGCAATTTCCAGATCAGTGGCATGACTGGGCGAGTCCTTCTCGTAGATCGCGTTCATTTACGTGTTTTGTTCATTACGATTACAGGTTGCAGCAGATTGGTACTCTAAGTGGTGGTCAAAAGTCTCGTGTTGCCTTTGCCGTGTTGTCCCTACAGAGGCCCCATGTGTTGCTATTGGATGAGGTATGTGGTGATTATATCGAGAAGACGGATATAGGCACTCACAACTGGACTAATACAGCCCACTAACCACCTGGATATTGAGGTTATACATGGATTTGCTGAAGCAATGGCTCTCTGACTGATCTTTTTTGATAGGGTCTTGATGCACTCATGGCGGCTTTGAATACCTGGAATGGAGGTGTGATTATCATTTCTCACGACGAGCGGTTTATCACTTCCGTGGCCAAAGAAGTACGAGGCCTCCCTGTCTGACCTTTTTGATCTCACTTATCCCCATGGCTTAGTTATGGGTTTGCGCCGATGGTACCGTCAGCAAATTCAGAGGCGATGTGCAGGCATACAAGGTGCGTTGCTCAGACCCGAACTTCTCAGAACCATGGATTCATGGTGTGATTTGCAGAGCCTTATCGTCAGCAACATCAAGGCCCGTCCATAGTAGAGAAAATAATAGTGTACACCCTCGTTGTATTATGCATTTTGCAATTTACGTACTTGCTGCATTATCTAATTGCAGCTATGTTGTGACCGCAGCGTGACCTTTCGCGTGTTTTCTCCTTGCATTCTGCGGTCAAGTCGACGTGCATGAGTAGCCGTTGGCCATTACGTGCGTGAAAACTTAGCTTCGAAGTCCCTTACATATATCCACATTCCTTCCGTCGCATATTCGAGTTTCCGCTCTTCATCTGACAAGCAACAACTTGTTTTCAGCTGGTCGGGCAAAATTTGGCCGTACGCGATTGTTTATACGTCACGTGCACGACGCGATTCCAAACCCCGCGCGATCGTGTTCGAGTTTGACGCGAACCACACCTGGCAACCTCCTCAACCACCATCTTTACACGCGCAAATCATTCTCAAACACTATATATTGTCATCGGATCTCGAGAAAGATGAGTTCTTCTGAGGAGAACTTCGACCTCGATGTCTCTGGCTCCGAGTCGGAAGGCTATGCTCCCGCGCCGAAGAAGAATACCAAGGCTGTCCTAAAGCTAAACCCGCGACGAAGGCTGCCGCGAAAGCTCCCGCGAAGCCAAGGCTGCTCCGAAGAAGAAAGTTTTGGTGCAAGGATGACAACGCGGATTCAGATGGGAGAGGGATGACGACAACGATGCCCCACTGCTGGGACGTCGGCACCGGCGAACCCGAAGAACGAAAATGCATCTGAAACGTATACAAAAGTTCGTTGACGCGTCTTTCCTGTTTGTCGTGACTAGTAATGGTGCTTTGCAGCTGTCACAACTGGAACATATTCTCAAGCGGCCGGATTCGTATATTGGTAGCGTGGAAACTATTACACAGCCTATGTGGGCCTGGGACTCGGAAAAGAATCGGATGGTCCATAGGGAGATCAAGTATGTTCCCGGTTTCTTCAAGATCGTGGATGAAATTCTGGTGAATGCCGCTGACAATAAGGTAGTTGTAATTTATTATGGGAAAGGAAATGCAGCAGAGCGGTCTCTGCTCGTGCGAGTATCATCATGATACTCGCATTGCATATATTTGCTTCAATGTGAAAGTTTTTTTTTTGCCGTTACTAACCCTAATGCAGATTAACGACTCCAATATGGACACTGTCAAGGTCACCATTGATGCCGAGAACAACACCATTTCGGTCTATAATAATGGTCGCGGAATACCGATCGAGATGCATTCAAAGGAGAATGTACATTCCCGAACTAATCTTCGGACACCTATTGTCTTCTTCGAACTATGATGACGATGAGAAGAAATGACAGGAGGTCGTAACGGTTACGGTGCAAAGTTGGCGAATATCTACTCCGTGGAGTTCACCGTCGATACGGCGGACAAAGCTTCTGGGCAGAAATACGTTCAGACGTGGACGGATAACATGAGCAAGATGGGCAAGGCGAAGATCACGAAGAACGGCCGGGGCGAGGAATATACGCGCGTCACATTCAAGCCCGATCTGAAGCGCTTTGGAATGGATTGTATCGACGAAGACACCGTCGCGCTCCTCAAAAAGCGGGTTCACGATTTGGCCGGTACAGTGAAGGATGTGAAGGTGTTCCTGAACGATGAGCGATTGAAGATCAAAGGTTTCAAGCAGTACGTTGAGCTTTATATCAACTCTGCGGCTGAGGAGGCGGCAGAGACGTCGGGCGGAGCTGCACAGCCGAAACAGTCGGTCATCTTCGAGCAGATCGACAAACGGTGGGAAGTGGCTTTCGCGGTTTCCGAAGGCATACCTCAGCAGGTGTCATTCGCTAACTCGATTTCGACCGTGAAGGGAGGCACGCACGTTACGGTCATCGCGGACCAGATTGCCAAAGCTCTCATAGCGTCGATTACAAAGAAGAATAAGGGTGCCGCGGTCAAGCCGGCACAGGTCAAGAATCATATGTGGTATTCGTGAATGCATTGATCGAAAATCCCACATTTGACAGTCAGACGAAGGAGACTCTAACTCTGCCTGCGAGCAAGTTCGGGACCAAGCCTGTGCTCTCGGAGGAGTTCATGAAGAAAGGTGTGTTGATAAGTTTTTACAGTTCGCACATGAACTTATCCCGCAAATCGGCGTAGTCCAAAAGTCTTCGATTATCGACCATATTTTGAACTGGGCAAAGTTCAAGGCTGATCAGCAGTTGAAGAAGACGGATGGCAGTCGAAGAACGAGGTGGGTTTCCGTCGTTATTTTTTTGCTGATTACTTGATGACGCTTCTATTAGGCTGACTGGCTTACCCAAGCTTTCTGATGCGAACAATGCAGGCACCAAAAAGGCCCATGAATGTACGCTCATCCTTACCGAGGGGATTCCGCCAAAACGCTAGCGGTCGCAGGTCTGGGTGTTGTTGGTCGTGACAACTACGGCGTCTTCCCTCTCCGTGGAAAGCTCCTGAACGTGCGAGATGCGAAGCACGATCAGATCATGAAGAACGAGGAGATCCAGAACATCAAGAAGATTTTGGGACTGCAGCACAACAAGGTGTACACGGACGCCAACGGTCTGCGTTACGGCCGATTGATGCTGATGACGGATCAAGTTAGTCGTCGATTTATTATTGAGAACAATTGATGCTAACTACCACCATGTCTAGGATCACGACGGTTCACATATCAAAGGATTACTGATCAACTACATCGATCATTTCTATCCGTCGTTGCTGAAAATTCCACGATTCCTTGTAGAATTCGTCACGCCAGTGGTTAGGGTAAGTCATTTGACTGTTGACCGATGCACTGGTCATGAATCTGTTATTAGGTGTGGAAAGGAAAGGAAAAGATCAACTTCTATACTATTCCGGAGTACGAACGTTGGAAAGCAGAGACACCGAACTCGCAGAAATGGGACTTCAAGTACTACAAAGTTTGTGTTACATCTGGAGCCTCATTTTGCCGTTTGCTGATACGGATATAGGGTCTAGGAACAAGCAAGGATGAGGATGCGCGAGATTACTTTAGCGACATGAAACGGCACATGATACCTTTCTCTACCGCAGAGGAAGGCGATCGGGAATTGATCGAGCTGGCGTTCAGCAAGAAAAAGGCAGACGATCGTAAGGAGTGGCTCCGTCAGTTTAAGGTATTTCCCATAAATCTCATGCTGTACTGCAACGAAACCTTCTGATGACCTATTCACTGCATTCAGCCGGGGACATATCTTGATCACACGCAACGCGAAATCTCGATGTCGGACTTCATCAACAGGGAACTCATCTTGTTCTCTATGGCCGATAACATTCGTTCAATTCCCTTCGTCTCGGATGGGCTCAAACCCGGTCAAAGGAAGGTTGTTTGGGCCTGCTTCAAAATTAAGCTCGCCAAGGAAATGAAGGTACATGACTGTCAACGAATACCTGAATAAGCGCTAAGAACTCCTCCATGTAGGTTGCTCAACTGGTTGGTTATGTATCTGGACTTTCGGCGTACCATCACGGAGAGCAGAGTTTGATGGCAACAATCATCAACTTAGCGCAAGACTTTGTTGGAAGCAATAACATGAATCTCCTCATGCCGAATGGTCAATTCGGTAGTCGCGACCAGGGTGGTAAAGACCATGCTTCTGCTAGGTACATCTACACGGAAGTCGCTCCGATCGTCCGAACTGTTATCCACCCGGCGGACGATGCTGTCCTCACCTATCAACAGGAGGATGGCAAAGACCTCGAGCCTGACTTCTACATGCCTATCATACCTCTGGTTTTGGTCAATGGCGCGGAGGGTATCGGCACTGGTAATTGTAAATCTGTTCTCTTCCTTCGTAGTATTGATTTTCTCTACAGGATGGAGCACTACTATCCCGAGCTACAACCCAGAAGACATTGTCGCCAATATTCTACGGGTCATGAACGGTGAGGAGCAAGTGCCGATGATGCCCTGGTGGCGTGGCTTCACGGGGACGATCAAGAAGGTTGGAGAGCACAAGTACGACGTCTTCGGTACTGTAAACAAGATCGACGACACAACCGTCGAGATTACAGAACTGCCTGTCCACAAATGGACACAGACCTACAAGACGGAGCTTGAGACAATGTGTGGAGAGAAGGGCGACGGCGTGATCAAGGTACGAATCCCTGAAAGTGGCCTTTCCCGCTCTCATGTGCTGATATTTGAACAACAGGACTACAAAGAGCACCATACTAACATGAATGTCCACTTTGTTATCAACATGGCGGAGAAGGATCTCGAAAAGGCGGAGAAGCAAGGTCTGCACGAGTTTTTCAAGCTGACCACCAAGATCAACACTAGCAACATGATCTGCTTCGACTTCGACGGAAAGATCAAGAGATATGCTTCTCCCGAAGGAATCATCGAAGACTTCTATCCTAGACGTCTGGCGTATTATCAGAAGCGCAAGGTAGGCATTTCCCAAACTTGTATTACGAGTTTACTAAATGAATATCATAGGACTTCATGGCAAACGAATTGCAGAACCAGCTCGAGAGACTGAACAATCAAGCGCGGTTTGTGCAGATGATCGTGGATAAGGAGTTGGTCGTGTCCAACCGGAAGAAGACGGACATTGTTGCAGAATTGCGCAAGAAGCAATTCCGGCCATTCCCCAAGGTCGCGAAAGCTAAAGCCATGGGTGAGGACGAACCTGCTGTAGACGATGAGGAAGAAGGAACTGCGTCTGACTTCGACTACCTATTGGGAATGCAAATCTGGAGTTTGACCAAGGAGAAGGTGAAGAAATTGCTGACAATTCAAAGTTCTCGCACTAAACCATTATTCTCCTGTATAGATTGAGAAGTTGCGTCAACAAGGAAGAGACAAGGAGGCGGAGCTTCTGGCTTTGCTGGAACTTACCCCGATCCAAATGTGGCAGACTGACCTCGACCGGTTCCTCGGGGAGTGGAAGGTGACATTCCATTCCTCCGCCCTTCAAGTTCCGATACTAATATATCGCTCCGCAGAACACTTGTGCCATCTGGGAGGGAAGGTGTTCGCGGCGAATGCCACTGCCAAGAATAGTAAGCGCAAGCAAACGAAACTGCCTCTCTTCGGCGCCGGCAAGAAAGTCGCGAAAACCGAAGAATCGGACGATGATTTCAAGCCGACCAAGGCAGCCGCGAAGGCGAAGAAGGCTGGACCAGTGAAGAAGACTGCCGCAGCCGTGCCTTCTGGCTCTAACCTCGCGCTCAAGGAGGAAGATGATGATGACGACGTGCCTCCGCCGCCGCCAAAGAAGGCGGCCAAGAAAGTTATTGCGAAATCTGAATCCGAGTCGGACTTCGAGATGTACGCAGCTAAATCCAAGACGGCACCTTCTGGCAAGAAGAAAGTGACGCCAAAGTCGTCGGATTCTGACGTGGAGATCATTCCTGCTTCCAAGGATAAAGGGAAAGGAAAAGCGGGGGCTGCTCCTGCGGCCAAGCGCAAGAGGTCAGTGTCTATTATACTTTGAGTGCAGTACGAGACTGAATGTTGCACCTTAGCCCAGCATCGGATGAGGAGAGCGACGATGCTATGTACATCAAGCCCGCCCCAAAGAAGAAGAAGAAGAACTGCCGATGGTTATTGACGACAGTGACGATGATATGCTGATCGAAGCTGCACCGAAGAAGGCCGGCAAGGCGTCGCAAGCGGCGGTAACGGACTTCTTCAACAAAGTCCCTGCTGCAGCCGCTGCCAAGAAGTCTGCCGCACGCAAGCCTTCCTCGAGCAGTCAA
The DNA here is from genome assembly GCA_001683735.1 of Grifola frondosa. Taxonomy (NCBI): domain Eukaryota; kingdom Fungi; phylum Basidiomycota; class Agaricomycetes; order Polyporales; family Grifolaceae; genus Grifola; species Grifola frondosa. The sequence goes on along the minus strand of LUGG01000001.1, from coordinate 408,885 downwards.
TCGGGTGCCGGAAAGGCCAAGGCTGCATCCAAGAAGACGGCTACGAAGAAGGTAGTGAACTCGGACGCGGATATGAGCGACGACGACGCGGTGCCTGCACCCCCTCCTCGTGAGGCACCGAAGCGCGCTGCAAGAGCGGTGGTATCGAAGTACATCGAGATTACGTCCGAGGATGAAGGCGGGGATCAGGACGGGTCGGATTTTGAAGACTTTGACTAGAGAATTCTATCCTTGCCATATTGTCCGTGCTGTATTCTAGCATTCACTAGGCTTTCTTTCTCTCCGCACACTACTTACCATCGCATTCCCACCAAGTTTCGTTGCATCACTCATTACTTACCATTCACATCTGGTTTCCCAGTAATTTTAGACATCTTGAAAGAGCACTTTTTTGTTGGGGGATTCACTTGTTGTATGAATGCGACTATAACTCTCCGCAACACTACGCCTGCCATTTTTGGAAGCTGACGTAAGACACTCGGGAAGAGTGTAATTTCTGTGCGTGGACGCGTTCCGGCGACTTTTTGTGCTATGTTGGCTCTTCGAAGGCTACCTCGGATATGTCCCAGGCTCGCCGGCGTACGAGGAAACGCGTCCATCGAGACACCCTCCACACCCGCTGCTGAGGCGAACACCCAGCTGCCCCCGCCGCCTCAAGTTGCTTCCAGTCCTGCGCCTCCCGCTCCCTCCCCTGCCCCACGTCCTGCGAAAACCAAGCCAGCAAAGGCATCAGAGGTAGCTCCAGCCGCCAAGGAAGATGCTGAGGAGGACACGGGAAAGACACCACCGCGTGTATGGCCGACGCGTCGGCCATTCATCTCGCTAGAGCGTCCGCGGGAGTGGAACCGTCCCCTCGCCAAGGGAGTGCTGCCTGCGTATGACTTTGCACTGCGATATATCGCGCGGGACTCGAAGATACTGAGGAAGGAGCTGGCTGACCTGAAGGAGGCGTTAAAGGCGGCAGAAAGTGCGCCGGAGGGAGAGAAGGACGAAGAGGCATTGCAGAAAATGCGGGAGAAGGTGAAGATCTTAGAGATCCAGGCCGAAGTCAACCTGCCGGACGTGAGATGGATGGCGCGGAATGGCATGGGTGAGCGGTTTTTATGACCGAGCACAGCGCAGTTGGTGTCTTACCATGCTCCCAGCGGACTTGAACGTCCCTGTCTACAGACATCTTGTTGAGCAGAAATGGAGAGAGGACGGAGCATTGGATCTGTTGGTATGTCGCAGGTTATCGTGTCTGATCCTTATTTTAACGTGCTATGGCAGATGGAACGTATCTACCAAATGAGCGTGGTGCCAGACCTGCTTCCGGTTCTGCAACCTTCGCTTGACCTTCGTGTTAACTTCCTCGCACCCCCGCCCAAGAGTATGTATCTCCGCGCCCGTGTCAAACGCGACCACAAGCAGGTCGAGCCTGGTATTTTTTTGTTGCCGGAACAGGTACGTTGTATTACTTGCCGTTAATCTAGTCTGACCTCGTAATGCTTACACCAGACGCGCAAACCGCCGACATTGTACACAACAGTCTTCCACAATGACACTCGGCTATACACCCTGTTGATGGTTGACCTTGGTGGGTACTTCTTGTCGCCGTTTAGGATATATGACTTATATAGCCTCAGACGTCCCCGATCCGGAGAATGAGTCATTCCAGTCCTACTTGCACTGGCTCCAGTAAGTTATCTCTCAATTCAGTTGTTGTTTACACAATTTACGAATTTGTTCAGTCCGAATATCCCTCTGTCCGCTTTCTCGCCATCTCCCATTCCCCTTACGACAACACACACACGCTACGTCCCTCCGCATCCGCAGGCCGGTACACCTTACCACCGCTACGTAATTCTGCTACTCCCACAAGTGTCGGCGACAGAGCGCATCTCGATTCCGGCCATTGAGGACGCAGACAGGCTCGGCTTCAACTTCCGGGAGTTTGCGGAGAAGTATGGGTTTGATGGAACGAGAGGCGGCGGAGCGCACATGTGGAGAGAAGTGTGGGACAAGACTGTGTCACACATCTACGAGCACACATTGAGTGAGTACTCGATTGTTCCTCGACTGCGCATGCTGTCATCGAGATTGATTTTTACGTTCTACAGAAATTGAGGAGCCGAGGTTTGGCAGAATGCCGAAGCCGGATCCTTATGCGGAGATCAAGCGTACGAAAAGATATTTGTAGGCCTGTTGCGCAATACACTGCTCATCCTGTTATCGTCTTTGTGGCACCGTTGCCTTGAGTTAACAAGTACCATAGTTAGCGTCATCGCCTACCAGGGCCGCTGTGAATAACAAGGGCCATGATTCGTCTTGATACATAACGGAGAGCACTATGAATAATTATATGTAGCACGAGGGAAGCCCTGCCAGATGTTATCAGATTAAGATGTTGGTTGGAAGTTGGAACTGAAGTAGGAACTCGGTAGGAGCCCATCTATCGGCAACTGCTTGGCGACAACTACGGCCACGAAGATGTAGCTCACCGCGTCCTCCTTCCCTCTCTTCTCCGTCCTCCTCGTTATGCAGCATACGGCCCCCAACGTTCACGACGCTTCTCCCCTCGGCACTCTCATGCACAGGACATCTTCCCGCAGAGTCAAGAACACCAAACCTGCAAACCTCAATCTGCCCTCCGCTTCTCCCATCGCAGAAGTGCCCTACTCGCCGCTGCTGCACACTCAGTTCCGCACATCCACCGCGGAGTCCTCTCGCTATGACGGCGCCAGCACGCGTACGCTTTCCTGGGATGGGAGGACGGCGGACACAGAATCGCAGTACAGCCCATCGAACGCGAGCACATTTCGTCCGGTGACAACCACAGGCGAATCCATCCGCTCTTCCAACTACGATCTCGACGACATCACCGCCGGCTACCACGAGTCCTGGCGCACGTCCGAAGTCCCGCCCAATGCGGCCATTCCTATGGTCGTCGTCTCCACTGACCCCGAGGAGTCCCCTGTATCAGCCGGCAGGGAGCGCTCCCGCGTCCCCAACGTGAACTTCTCCCGCCCGGTGGCCCCACCTGTCGACAGGTCCGATGAGCGCAAACGCGAGGTGCTCCTGCGCAACGCCTACCACGCGCCGCCCTCACCAAAAAGCGTGTACTCGGACTATTCCTTCTACCAGCTGCCCTCGCCCACGAACCCCACCGGCATCGCTGCACATCCTGCAGCAACCTCTCCCCACGCGCACTCACCCTCACAGAGATTCCCGTCCCGCATGAGCCCCCGCCCTCGTACCTACACTCACATCCGCACTCACCTGCGCCCTCACCCACGCCGGACGCCTCGCCGACGACGCCGGAAGACTACCTCCAGCTCGGCATCCAACACCACCTCGAGAACAGGCTTGCCGAGTCCGCTGCGTGCTTCGAGAAAAGCGCGACGCTGCACGGCGGGTGCGGCGTCGGCATGTTGATGTGGGGGCTCGCACAACGGCACGGGTGGGGCTGCGCGAAGGACGAGGCGATGGGGTTCCGGTGGCTGCGTCGCGCGGCGGAGACCGCAGTGACGGATCTGGAGAAGCGGAAACAAGGTGTGGACATGGGTGCGGTCAAGGTGAGTCTGCTTTCGGACCCTCGCTCGGATACAGGTCGCTGACAAGCTACAGACGGAGCTGGTGATGGCAATATACGAGGTGGGGCAGAGCTTCTACCGCGGCTGGGGCATCGAGAAGGACAAGGAGATGGCCGTGGTGCGTGCTGTTACGCTTACTATTCGTCCGTACAATGACGGTCTACAGAACTACTTCCGCGTCGCTGCGCGTCTTGGCGATCCGGACGCGCAACAGGAGCTTGCATTCTGTCTTCTCAATGGCAAGGGATGCAAGAAGGACAAGCGTGAGGCGGCCAAGTGGTACCGTGCAGCGGTGAGCGGCTGTTCTATCGTGTGATCAGGCTGTGCTGATATTCTGGCAGGTCGCCCAAGGTATTAGCGATATTGGGCTAGCTTGGATTTATAAGGACAAGTACCAATGAATGCTACCTTCCAAGTTTCTTTAGATTTTCCGCCTTGTCGTGCATCTGGAGTCAGGACTCCGTTCCCCTGCTACGAAAGATACCCTTGTACCCGGCTCCTGCGCCATTTTTTGCTGTATCATTATTCCTTTATGATGTACCAGTACTATTTCTGCATGTACAGCCCAGTCTGTTGCACAATTTTGGCTCATTCAATTATGTCCGTATGCGTCGATACCGACATCTGCAATGTGCATAAGCCTCAAGCTTTCCATCCGAAATTCTGGAATATGCTATTGGAATCCACCATGATTCAGTGCAAGTAATCTGATAATATACACAGATGGTAGGGCTTCATTTCCGTCCTTCCCTGCATCTAGGACCGATCATAGGGACTTCAACGAGAGTGGGGAGACGACGTTGGGAAGTTGTGTGCAATAAATATGGTACTCCAGCAGGTAATAAACAGACAACAACCAACAAGAACCTGAGAACGCAGAGAATGCAGAGAAGTAGCGGGTGGTTGCGGACAGGTGCTTCAGGGACTTGGGAGGGTCTGAATCATTCCTCCATCTTCAAAATAATCTGCATAGCGTGACGAATAGATGAGGCATCGTATTCGGGCAGACCGGTACGCTCGTTCACGCAGCCGTTCGTCTGAAGGCACATCACACCCAACGCCTGCAAGCACAAGAAGTCATCAGGTAGGGAGATCTGAAGAGGACAATTGCTCTCACAGTGACTGCAGCTACGTCTACTTGGACCGTCGTGTCCTTCAGATAGATGAGGTGCGTGACAGAACGCGGAAATAGGATACAGTGTGTCGGCTTCGCTCAGGCCTCCGTAGGGTTGCGGGTGATACGGTGCATTCAGAGTGCGTGCAATCGTCCTGCACATGCTGTAGACGTTATATGCGTTGAGGATGAGTGTAACTCACTTTATGTAATCTATCGCCGTATAACCATCTGTCTCTCTGTCATTTGTTGAATTCACTACACACCCAGTCAGACACTCTGGAGAGACACAACCTGCAAATACTTACGGAGAAGCACTTTCGCGCGAAGAGAGCGTGACCGTGCAATGCCACTCGCAACGCCTTTCAGAGCTAGGCAGGTTATAATGCTGGAGCGAATTATGCAAAACGTCAGATGATCGAACCTGCAGTGATCGTGAGATACATTTTTACCTTGTCCATAGCGAGCCACACGAATATACAAGTATATCACAGAGCGAGAGATTTGCAAGGTAATCCGGATTAGGAGAAGGATGAATTTCATGACCATAGGCGTTGATATAATATAGTCCTACCGCATTTATTCAGACAGCACCCCACGTCAGCCAATCTACTCACTCGATATCCGCGCATCGAGGGGCTTATATTCGCCCTTGGCCTCCGGTTGGAAGAGGATGTTCCGTCCCTGCGATACCATCCCGTCCATGTCGTCCACTGGCGATGTCGGTTCCGATGGTGCGGTGCCAGTGATGCTGATGTGCGGCACGGGATGGGATATTTCGCACTGGCCGACCAGCCGCTCACCATTCTCCTTGTGAAGGGAAAGCAGCATGTGAGTGATGGAGGCAGCGCAAGAGACTAGGACCTGACTAGTTCAGCGGCGATCGTGACGGTGTGGTTCGTCACTATCACCGGGAGAATGTTTGCCTGTAAGGTGGGGTATTAAGCTGGATATGACGGCGGATGCTCAAGGCGAAATGCACCTGGCTGTTGGTGATGGACGAGAATAGGAAAATCGCGGAAGGTAATGACTTGAAGAATGCTTGCGCTGCGGACAGGAAGTAGTTGCCAATGCTATACTGATGAATTGAGTAAGTGTGCGCCGAAAACACCGTATCCTGGGTACCTTCCGTTGACAAAAGAAAAGTTCTTGTGCGCTCGCTTGAGAATCTCGTACTCGAAGTATACGAGGAAGCCTACATTCGTAGTTGGTGGCGAAATTTACCACTGCGTTGCATATCATACCTCGGATCATTTCCTTTCTGTCGTTTGGGATCCCTGCCCAGAGTGTACTTCTTCCCTCGACGATGTCTCTCCATTCATCTCGGCTTCCCGCTCGGAAACGTCAGCAGGCAGTCGATACGCAAGGAGATTGCGGATAGAATTCAACGGCGAGGACGGCGGTGATGGGGGTATCAGCCGTACAAGCCTTGACCGTATATCACCTACAGCAACTGTTCGATTCACCCAAGACACCTCATAACCGCGACGCGCTCACCGATCGAAGGACCTCCGACAACGCGTATTATTTCACTGGACGACCCCCCGTCGTCCGATACCGGCAGCACGTAGCACGCGTTCCCGAAGGCAGCGCATATCGAGTTGCAGCCCGTCCCGCCAGAAATGACGAGGAATGTGGGTGATGTGCCCGGTGTGTTGTCCCGGGCCGATAGTTCAGTGTGGGTCCCGGCCTGAGCGCGGAGAACTGGAGGACTCCTGCCAGGATGCGCACGTTCGGGCTGCGTAGGCAGGTCAAAGACAGAAGATCCTGGGCTGTCTATGCCTAAGACGTGGGTCCCTGGTGAGAGCGAGAAGTTATTCATTGGACAAGATAGCACAAGGCCTGGGAGCGTTGTACATACTGCGCACGCGTCGACGTGACGCGCTTCAGCCCTTCTTCAACCGCATCCACGACACTTGACAGTCTTGACTGTGCAGACCAGCCCATCTACTGATATTTGACTAGCTACCGAATTTTTTATTACAATGAAAGCCTTCCCCCGCTACCTGGATTCTACCGGCTCCTTTTCCTGCACATTGAGCCATGTTAGCTTTATCGTGTTTTCTGGTGCAAATCTGCTCATCAAAGAGGTGTATCCTCAGTGTCTACGATATCTCCTTCGATTATGATCTGGTGGTTTCCCGGGGCTGCATGGTTTCACCACCAGCAGATTCCTGACTCCACGCCGATCCCCACTGCTGGATTGGCGGATCCCCGAACTGTCATGACCGTCTGGCAACTTGGAAATTGCAAGCGTCGTTTGGACTATGAGTGGCCTTGCTTTTCGGCTCACGTTGTACACCTTCCAGGTTATTTCTTGCTGGGGCTGCTCTCATCTTTGGTATTCCGCGCTGTCCGAGATGCGCTGCCGAACAATCCTGTTGCCCAAGAGCGAATTCTAGGTGCAAGCCTTACCGCGTTGGCTCTAGCAGATGTGAGTATGCATCTGTCGCTTTTTGGCTCGTATTCATTGTGCTCTTTAGGTCACCCAGTATGTGTACGGTCCTGTGCAAGGAATACCTTTCTAACGCAGGTCGCGCAGCATTCTTGCTACATTTTTTGGCTTGCCCGAGGAGCTCCGGTACAATCCAATGAGCTGGAACCCCGTCACCCATGGAAATATCACCTTCACGACTTTCCTTCTGAGCGTTAGGTGCTGTGCCCGCCGGTCCATTGTTTAGAGGCTTTGATTGCTTATAGTTCTCCTTTGCACCAGACTCGCTTGGTTCATGGGAATAGGTCGTACCAGGTACTACTACGGCATCAGCAAGCCGACTGATGCTGTGAAAATCAAGAATTGATGTTGCCACACTGCTCGGGTCGTCGTTCGTAACACTGATTGTGTTGGCCTGACAGACTGCATTGTTGTTCTACTTGCGCAGACTTGTAAAATAATACTGCCGACATTGTACTTCATTTTTTTGGTGTCTATGTACGCCGTGTGCCACAGTGTGCATGACTTGCGCAGAGGAAAAGTTGAAGCCACCGTTATGCGATCGACGGGGGGTAATTATGTAAATTGCCCAAATTTAGATGCAAGAAGCCGGCTGTGCAGGTCGGTTGTCGTGAAGAGAGCAACCAACTGTAGTAGCAGTAGCTGCGAGCAGCCAGAGCGGATTTCGTGTTCTATTCCTCAGCTCGCTGTTCTCTAGCTCGCTGTTCTCTAGCTCGTTGCTCTCTCCGTTCCCTTTTTCTTTCTTTTGGGTATTTGGGAACTCAGCCGTCGGGAACCCCGCAGGTCGGACTTGGCGTCCCAGGTTACTTGGCTTTCTATCATACCACCACCACCTCTCCAGAGGTGTTTGCCTTTTTATTCCATGTTTCCCAACAGTCATGTATTGTTGCTGGTCATTACGCTCTTCTTTCAGACTGGCTTTCATTTGGTAACTGGTGAGATTCCATGTGTGCTTCCTCGTGTGCGCTCCTATTGACCACGGCGCATCCTGCTACCCCTTCCTTGCGAAGCTTCGAGTGCACCACCAAAACCTCTGAAACGAGTTGCGCATCCATCTACGCTTGCCATCGAAATTCTTCCGCGGCAGAGGTCTCTCTCGGGATCATATGGGAAACGCTCGTTCCCGTCGATTCACCCATCCTTCGACACTCTGATTCCTTCAGACTCAAACTCTCCGCTTTTGACGAGACCTTCTACCTTCATCTCCGCCCCAACGAGCACCTCGTTCACCCGGCAGCTCGCATCAATTACTACAAGACCTCAGCAGACGGGCACACGGTGCTATCCCACACCACACCGCTTCTCAGAGAGTCTGTCAAGGCTTATTGGGGTGAGGTGATCCCCGCCGACTCCTCCTCAGGCAGATTGCGCGAGGATGCGGCAGGTGTCCTACCACGTCCCTCCGGTAAGTCAGAGTTGGGGTGGGCAAGGATTATGGTCCATCATCAGGGCGACGCTGCGGCAGGCATAGCGCCCGTGTTCGAGGGCGCTTTTTCGGTGAACGGCGTAATTCATCATGTCATGACGAAGGATAATTACGCTCGTAACAAGCATCACCTTGACCCGCATATCGCGCTTGCCGACGATGATCCTGATTCCCTCCTGGTTCATATGGCGCGACTCGGACGTGATGACCACGCACGAATATTCTGCCGCGTTGTCTGGTGGTCTGGATGTCAGTTCGGATGCACCCACCCCGCAGACGTGCGGACACGACCGACTAACATTTAACACGGAACACCGGAACACAGCGCTGCGCAAGCCCGTAGTCCCGCCTACCACTCCCTGGTACGACCCATTTGGTCTGTTTGACAACAGTACGCTTGCAAAACGCGACGATGTTGCTGGTGGCGGAATGGGCTCAAAGTGCGAATAATATGCATTCTTCTTCGTGATCGCCTCTCATAGTACATTGCAGCTTCCAGGACTACATCGGGCAGTCTGCCGGTTGTCCATCCACGCAGAAAATCCTGTATATAGGCGTAGCAGCGGACTGTGAGTATACAACCCAGTACGGTTCGCAGGACAACGCGACGCAGCAGATTATCAACAACCTGAACACGGCGGGTGCACTGTATAAGGTAATTCCGCTTATAAGCTATTGCGCCGGGTCGACTCAATCTGGTTTTAGTCTACGTTCAACGTCAGCCTTGGCATTGTCGAGCTCCAAGTTCATGATCCTACGTTAGACTTTTTATATCAGATTCATCGCAATACCTGACCGTTCTTCCTTAGCTGCCCTAGTACGGCTGACTCGACTGCCCCATGGAACCTCGCGTGTTCCACTAACGTCACACTTAAGATCGTCTGTCCATATTCTCCGGGTGGAGAGGGCAGAAGGGCAACGACGGTGCGGGGCTGTGGCACCTGATGAGCGGATGTCCGACTGGGCTGAGGTCGGAATCGCTTGGCTTGCTACACTGTGAGCTCTGTCATTCCTGTTTTGGTGAGCTACTGTTGGGAACTTGAGTAGATGCGACCAATCATCGCGTCCGCGAGCGCGCCAGCCATCGTGTCGGGCACGGCTGTATCGACTGCAGGACGGACGGAGTGGCTAGTGGTGTCGCACGAGATCGGACATAATTTCGGTGCTATTGTAAGTTTCGCTCTATCGCTTCTGCAGCCAAGCGACTGATATTACCACAGCACGACGTAAGTATCGTGTTCGCGCACAAGCGCCATGTGTGCTGACAGTTCTCGCAATCAGTGTACGGACGGCTGTGCTTCCGACGACAGCCAATGCTGCCCGCTCTCCTTGAGTTCATGCGACGCAAATTCGAAGTACATCATGAGTCCAGTCGCAGAGTCCGGTGAGATGAACTTCTCGCCGTGCAGCTTGGGCAACATCTGTGCGCACCAATCTATTTTTAGCTACCTTCATCGCCTTACAGACTTCTGCGCCAGGCTCGCTCATGCAAGGTAGCACCGGCGATCGACCACACCTCCTGCCTTGCCGACGCGAGCGCGGCGCGGGAGACGATCACGCTGCAAATGTGCGGCAACGGGATCGTTGAAGCCGGAGAGGACTGCGACCCGGGCCTGGGCTCGAACTCGACGTGCTGCGACGTGTCGACGTGCAAGTTCCTCGGGAACGCAGTGTGCGACCCGGACAGCAGCCCATGCTGCACCGCGCAGTGCAGCTTCGCGCTCGCGACGCAGGTGTGTCGCCCATCGAAGGACGCGAGCTGTGACATCGCGGAGGTGTGTACGGGGAACTCGTCTGCGTGCCCTGCGGACGTCATCGTACCGAACGGTAAGCACTCCCCGCGCGAATATCGGAGTGGGACTGATGACCTGCCCTGTTTGAAGGCCGCAGTTGCGGCTCGAATGGTCTGGCCTGCGCCAGCGGAACGTGCACGTCCTTGGACGGTGAGTCTCCTCCATTTCGGCCTCCCGACGCACAGCTAACGGTCCTCCAGCTCAATGCCAGCTCGTTGGCGCGTCCATGAATCTGCAGAAGGCCTGTGAAACACGAACGATAAGTCTTGCCAGGTTTCGTGCCAGGATCCGAGCAACTCCAACCAGTGTGTGGTGCTGCAGTCGACGCTGATCGATGGCTCCCCGTGTGGTAAGTGGTCTCTCGCGCTGCTCCCCGCGGGACTGCAAGTGACGCGACATTGTCTTTCAGGCTATGGAGGGACGTGTTATTCAGGCAGCTGTAAGGCTGGTAGCGTACTCGCCACGATCAAGGTAACAACCGCGCGCTTCACTGCGCTCGTCCGGTTCGCTGACCTCGCTGCAGGCCTGGTACGCTGACAATCTCCAAATCTCCATCCCGGTCACGATCGTGGCGGGAGTGGTCATCCTGCTGCTCATCTACTATTAGTAACCTGTAAGCAAGCTTGTGTCGGTAAATTTACATCCATGAGGCAGTTTTGACTTGTTGTCCTAGGTCTGTGCAGGCCTTCCAGGTCTAGGCGGAGGGCTGCAGCGCGTGCCGTCGAGCCAGCTTTGGCCAGAGCCAGGAGCAAAGGATCCCGAGCTGGCCCAATGGCGACGGACAGCCGACAGGCTTCAACAGTGCCGCGATGTGTGCAGTCCGCCAGGCCAATCCCGTCGTCAGTCTAGCAAAGTGCGTCTCCGCGACTCTGCGTGCCATACGCTATGCACCATGTGCTAACTTGACCGCAGTGTTCCTCCTCAATCGCAGGGAGGCTACGCCGCAACGCATTCTAGGGGCCACTCGACACCAACTGCGGGGCGGACCGGCCGGAGCGGCGGCTCTAACCACCGCGCGTCGAAGAGCGGGAGCCACTACGCCCCCCAGTTTCCCGTCGAGCCCGTCCGGAACAGCCGCTCCCACTGGTGGACGAGTCGCTGTATAACGGGCCTCCTGCACTGGGATGATGATATTGTCATGTTTGCTCTTCTCTCCGTCCGTTCGTCCTCTGTGTTCGCTCCAAGTTCGGACGCTGTCTTCGTCTTTCATTCCCGTGTACTCTCGCTTTCGAATGATGATCTTTGTTGGTGGATTATACCATAAATGTTGTACCGACTATCTCAACAGATATGTGCATGTCCGAACGATGCTAAGTTATCGCCTGCAGCACAGTCCGAGAAAACCGAAAAGGGGGAGATATATGCTGTACACTGATAACTATATAACAACAGACGCTCCGCACATACTGCGGAGCATGGCCACCTATTCTACAGAGAATGCACAGAAACCATTTCGAGCGACCATTAAAAAGATGTGACATTACTTGCTGACTCTATGATAGCACGAGCACCGAACCCGCCCTCAAATGGCCGAGGAGCCCGAGAACTCGCTGGTATCATTTGGGGTCGCAGAAGGGCTGCCCGCAGTGCTCATGAGCGTCTGCCGGCGCAGATACCCCGACTTGGAGTCGCGCGGTAACGTCGGCGAGCGGGCGCCACTCTCCGACGCCTCCTCATATGAGGGCGGTGCGACCGCGGCGCCGGTATCGAGCTGCCCGAGCAAGGGCGCGGAGGGTGACATGGGCGGGGAGCCAAACGCGAGATGAGACGCCTGTGCGGGAGTAGGCGGCCCTTGTCCGACGACATACGGCTCGACGGTGCGCGCGACCTTGGCCTCCTCCTCGAAGTAAGCTGCGCGCTTGAAGAACGAGTTGTCCTGCCGGCGACGGATAAGGTAGAATGCGAGCAGCCCGAGCGCAACCACGCCTGCAACGCCGCCGACGGTGCCTCCTACGATCGCGCCGATGTCGCGCGACTTGGACTGCGTGCGCGGCGCAAAGCCGATCTGGTCCGTGCCGTCGCGCGGAATGTTGAAGACCCTGGGGAAGGTGAGCCTTGGACGGTGGCAGAAATGAACGGAGACTTACAGGTACAGCTGGCTGATGAAGCGGGCGCCGAGGATGTACTGGGTGTTGTTGGTGCTGGTCCACGCCTCGATGACGCTCACGCACGTGCCGTCACTTTGGGGGACCACAAGGATTGACTGGTCGACCGTGAACGACTGCGAGCCGATATTGACGGTGAAGCTGATTTGAGTGTTGCAAGGCACCGTCCACGCCTGCGACTGCCCGGGGATCGTGGACAGCGAACTCTGCAGCACAGCACCCGTGATGGCATCGTCTGTGTAATTCAAATTCAGCATGCAATCGGGCAACATGGGCACCGGAGAAAGCACGCACGGATCTGCTGCGCCTGCGAGAGAGGCATGTAGATATCGGGGTAGAACGGGTCCACGTTCGTCAGCATTGACGCCGAGTTCCCCGCGCTGCTGCTGCCAATCTTGGCTGACCATCCGTCGAGCATGACCTGCCAGTCTGCCTGCTGGCTGTCAGAACTGCTCGCTGCACTGCTCTCTACGCTGCGCCAGACGACTTGGTCGTTCACATAGGCGGAATTGTCCGGCTGGAGCCAGTGCAGCGTGCCGCCGCCGGATCCAAGATTCACGTTGGAAGCAAGCCCTGAAGATGAAGCACTCGGAATTATCGCTGGGGGATGAATGTCCATGCCGTAGGAAAAGTTGGTTGCGCCGGGGTTGCGATTCAGCCACCCACCGAAGATGGTGTCATTGAAGCCCGCAGAGTAAGATCCGCTTGAAGGAGTCTGGATATTTTTATTCGTACCGAGACCAACCATACCGGAAACACCATTACCAAACAGGGTGCCTATTCCTTGGTCGTTTGCGACAACAACTATTGAGGATCAAACAGGTTGAAATGTTCTTGTGAATTAGGCTAGAAAGTAAGAAAGAAATCACTGACTTGTCTGGTTTGGGTAGGGCCATGAAGAACCATTCGAGGTAGCCATTGTGCAGTCCTCCTTGATCACGGAACCATTGATGGAACTACCGAGGATGCTAACGCCATCCTGGCTAGTCAAGTTACGTGCAGTAGAGGATGCGGCGGCATTGTACCTGTTGTCACGAGCACGACGACGGAATAGCGTGAGGAGACATTTGACGAGATAAAGCAAAATGACCCACAACTAGCATTGTTGCAAGTGGTACAGCCTGTACCAGCAACGGAGGTTAGGGTGCTTGTCGACAGCGTGAAATTGAAGTGCTGCACGTCGGCGCCAGACGACCTGGATGGCTAAATGAGTTGACAGATCCTGCTGATGCCGAAAACCTGAATGGAATCTCACCATCCCCACGGGAATGACATACCGCCCGGAACTATCGAACAGCAGCGGAATGTTCACCGTCGCAGGTGGCGTAAAGGCGTAGACCGCGGGAGCGGCATACACGAAGCACAACGTAAGGAGACGGGTCATGGTGGAAGAAGGCATGGGGCTCGCTCGGAGACGACAAGTCTGATATCATGTACTTGACATCAGCGCACGTCTGAAACATCGCGTAGCGTGGAGAGCTCACTGAAATGTCTCGCGATGAACTGATGCTTCAACAGACCGCAGAAAAGAAACGACCACGAGCGGTGGAAGCTGGTGGCCGGGGATGAACGAAGAGGGCAAAATGGAGCGTGTAGAGTATGGAGGCCATTACTTATGTTGTCGGATCAGCACTGGTGGCATGAGGGCGCGGGCGCTAGACACCGCGTTCTTTCCTAGTGCTGGCAGGACCCTTGGCAGTGCGACGCGTTTGCTATGCCTCTTTATTGTCATCCTCACACTATAATTACTATCATGCTTTAGAGAAGCTGAACACTCTCAAAAACGCAAACAAGACATTTCAAACGGGCTTTTCTTTTTGTGTTTCAAGCTGGTTCAAGACCGTTTCATATGATCTGTGCTACGATGCGATACACAAGGACCCCGGTTGTTCATGATGAAGCACCGGCCACCGGCGGGCGCGCCCACTAACGCACGCGCATATACTTACCCAGCATAGCCAGTCAGGCTCTCTCTTCTACGACGCTGCATTTTCGGAAGACTTGACAGTGTTGGTCCAGAAGTCGACGTGTAAGCGCGCCGGAAATTGTAGAGCCACAGCCAGAATCATGCTGAGCATTTGTTTCAACTTAAGGAAAGGGATAGTGCTCACAAATTATGTGGAAATTAGTGAGTACAATGGGTCCTCAATGCTCAAATGGAGTAAACTGAGAAGAAACAGGTTGATTGTCCTGCCAAGGAGCATGCTTCGAATAACTAGTGAGGACTTCAAGGTTCACAATCATAGGAGCCACTGCTCGGACCGCTAGGGCAAATCAAACTCAATGTATCAATGCATCATAATTCAACGTTCCACCGTACTACTGGCGCGAAGTGGGCCTTTTTCTTTCTGCACGCACCATGACATTGCAATCAGAACATTTGTGGTGGCATTATATCTGTCTGTCATCGAGCCTAGAGCCATCAGCTTCTGCTGTCGATCTATCAAGGCCCGAAGTTGTGTCAACGGAGACTGTGAACAGGCCCCTTGATTCATGATGCCCATCCTTATAAAAATGTACGTATGGAGTGCAGCCTCCTTTGCGATAATACCCGGTGTCATCCCGCGGTGAGTTGCCCACCACCAAAGAATCCATTCTGGTACTAACTGCAGGTCCCTCTCCCTTTTTTATTCCCGTTTTCTAGCTTCGTCTCAACTCGCATCATTTTATGATGCGGTCTCTCTTTTTCTCCGCACTCCTCGTCTTTCTCCCGCTGCTTTCTACAAATACTTTTGCGATGTCCGTGGTGCGTTCTTATCTGTCTTTACTTCTCGTTCCAAATGTCGTGTGGGAAAAGGCTTTTCCTCTGTGAGAAAACTCCTGCAATAGAAGCCAGTCCAGAGTGCAGCCCTGTGCAGCCCTTCTCGTTCCTGGTCCTTGAAAAAGGCAGAATGGGCACTATGATTCATGTCTACAGCGCACCCCAATGCAGATCGGGTTGTCCATATGAAAACACCCACATGATCCAGCGTATTCAGCTGACCGGCTCCAACGTGTTCTTCCAGAATTCTCAAGTCAGTCGCGGCGCTGACTCGGGCAGCGCGGTACAACTGCCGGACGATAGCTTCGCCATCGCGGGATTCATGGCCCGTCGCGCACCCGAGCCGGACGGACGCGGCGCGAGCAGCGCGGCGGGCCACCAGCACGAGTCAGTGCGCGAACGCGACAGCACGGCTGGAAGTAGCATGGCTGACGATCAGCACGACTGACTGAGTGAGCGTTAGCATGGCGGGCCTTCAGCAAAAGGAGATGGGTGTTCATGATGCACTGGGTGCGAACATCATGATGAATTTAACATGTTTTGAGCCGGGTCGCGCGACGTAAAGTGTTTTCGAATTTGATGACTCTTAAACTCTCAGCTGTATCTGAATTACCAGGAGTACTTGGCGAAAGTCCAGACAGGGAACTCGTGTGTTGAGGTGAAGCTGTGGTGTCCGCTGAGGAAGGTAAGCTGTGCTCGATTGTTTGTTAGCCACTGCTATTTTTCTGAGTCGACAAGTGGCCAACCACTTCGAACAACGTTGAAATGATCGTGTGCGCGATCGATCAAGATCGTGTTCAACCACAATTGCCACAGTCGCGCCAGATATCACGTGAGGGCACGCCACTATTCAAATGCTGTGGTGACCATAACGCTATGCATTCTATCCCGTCTTGTCCTACGGATGACACAGCGTTACACGAAGCACGAAAAGGCTCAGGCTGCCAAATCTTGATTGAAGTTGCCCAGTGTCACACTAGCCAGTGCCACCTCAATAGTGGCACTGGCACTGGGTCATGCGGAACTCGTTTCCGAGTCACCCTGTGAAAATTCGCTCTCATTAAGCTCTACGAGCTGCCCCTTTTCATCTATTCTGACTATGATGTTTTTCCGGACGTAACGAGGCCTCATTGCAGCAGATCAAGCGGCCTTGCACTATCACAGAAAAACACTGCTGTTTTTGTATACCATTCCTTTATTGACCAACCGAAACACCCGCAAGACGAACGTCATGCTGTAATCTATTTTACTGCTCAAGACACGATAAAAGTTCGACCAATCAGCATGGAGCTCGCCCACGCCACTGTACATTTGTGGCTCCTACGCCTTCACGGAAGTATGATTTTAACGCGGAAGCATCCTGTTTAGTGCCTCGCATAACCCCACATGTTGAAAACGAGGCCGCCTCAAGTACTTGCGGATCAACTGATTGATCAAAGCCGACACGTTATCTACGCATGGGCGTGGGCCACAAATGCGCCACTCGCGTACGGCTTTGTTCTCGTGCGCATATAAAACCTCTCTGCATCTACAAGACATCCTTCAAAATAACCCTACTCACGATTTATACGCAGCTCTAGCCTTTGTTCATATCTGCCCTTCGTTATGCCTTCGAAACGTGCCGCCGCTCCGAAAGACAACTGTGTTTTGCTCTCCAAACGCCAACGAATCTGGATGATCGAAAAAATACGCTTCAGGCAATTACTTATGGAGGCACAGATACCGAAAATGGTGTCGATAGCTCCTACAATTTCGAGGTAAACTCAAATTTCAGAATCAACAGTTTCCTCTGCCTCGGAATGAACTCATGATCCGGACTTCATTAGCTCGGACAGTTAGTGTGGTTGAAAAGTAGCTATAGCCCCGTTTGGCGGAGAGGCTCGATACTCAGCGCCACACCTAAGTTACTCTCCTCGCCGCGGGATCCCAGTGTGAGCGCGATCATTCCCTGACCTTGAATGCGTTATTGACTATCACTTCAGCAACCCTTACGCCGGCACTGGCGTGTAGAATACATTTTTAATGGCAACAGGATAAGTGAATGGCTTTCACCGGCAAATCACGAGCTACAGCCGGAACACTGAGAATGTGTAGCAATTATTATTACATGCGAAATTGATCGCGTTCAGTTAGCATTGTCTTAGGTCTACTTATCATACTTTTGGACATTGCTTAATCTAGTGTGCATTTGTGCATTGTACGAATACCATCAATGTAGAATGGAAAAAGTTATCATCATGCAATTTATATCAAGTGTCAAATGAACATCTATCCAAGCAACATACACCCGCGAACATCAAGCCTACAACGGAAATTACTCAAGATGAGAATATCTATATATCAGCTTGCCTAGGTGCCCTGGACATTCATGCATATGAAAACCAGGACCGTAAGACGGAGAACAAGTGGAGAAGAGTGGCTGGCATCAGAGCCGTTAACATATAGGTGGGCTTGAAAATCAATCACTCACTTCGTGAGTGCACTGCGAATTCCAAGAGCACTTCTGGTGGATCCAAAGGGAACGTAAAGGCAAGCTAAGGCTCATATGCCTTCAAAAAGCTTTCTTTGTAAGCGGTACCATAAATGTAACCTTCCGTTCATGAAGTCCATAGCGCAGAGTGGATCTTCTGGTCCGCCATGACCGCACTTGTGGATTCGTAGATGGATGCACTAGGCCAGTTCGAAACCTTTACAAACCTAGTGGTACCTGTGGCTGAGCGCCCACAGATCGCCACCCCACCATGCACCGAAATAATCGGTTGACAAGCCCGCAGTGGAGCGGTAGAAATATCGTTCCAGTTCGGGGGTATATTCTGCACAGAAGACATGCCGCTCCAATTGGATGCAATCACGCGCACGGTTTGGCCACTTCACGGATCCAGAACATGACGCTGTTTGCGCGCTTGACAGGACGTCTGGTCCCAAATTTCTCCAATAGAAACATGATGAAAGATAGAACAGCGGTACTTTAATTGAGGTGACGCCCGTGAAACGATGTGTTGGGTGCTGCGATCTGCGCAACCACGTTTAACTTCGAACGTCTTGTGCCCCATGGAGCAAGAGAAACTAGCGACGTACCGCATGAACATTCATCACGAAGACCTGTCAATTCAAAGAAGAGAAATCCATCACGGACTGCACCATGCGCTGACCTGAGCGCAGGTCGGTGTTGAATGTCTACCGAGCTGAAATCATCTTGGAAGCTACGTCGGATCCCAGCAGCATCATTCATCTATTAGTGAGTGCAAATGAGTCAGTCGAGAAAGTGCTGATGAACGCGCGGAAACCAGCGCCATAAGCTGCCGACTTTGCCTGCTTGCAGTCGGAGAGACCTGAAGAATTGTTAAACGCTGTCGAAATACTATATCAGATTCAACCGCCGATATCAATTTATGTCAATTTAATACTTGCAAGCCAATTTATCAACGTTTATGAGAAAACATCCGGATGATCCGATAAAGGGCCAGTGGCAAATGAAAAATTTGCATAGCTGTTCACACGAAATGCCCTCGGTCGCTACCTTATTAGCGCAATAGTATAAAATAGCACCGCATTACTTACTCACTATCAAGTCGTGTGGCATCGGGCTTCTTACTGACGCTGGATCCAGGCCACATGAAAGTTGGCATCATAGTATCAATGCGAAGTTGGTATATTGTGATGGCAGATGACCTGAATATAAGAGAGGTATGACTTTGCACGATAAGATGTTTACTTGGATAATTCCTGATTTCCAGTTCTGGTGTGGCGTGGAACTTGACAGGAAACAGATGTATGCATTGAGCGGCCCAAGCGCTGAGAGAACAATTTGATCCTTTGACGTTTGCACATCCGGTTCTCAACTGCAAGGATTCAGCGCTCGACCCTGTTCATTACAGCTCATCGAGGCATGCGGAGCCCCACGGGACCTGATATAATTATAAGTTGTTCAACTGTCCGAAAATGAGAGAGACGTATGATTGAATGAGGAAGCATATTTGCGGGTTGACACCCGTCGCCGAAGTAGCGATCAACGGGCAAGCCCCAAGAAGTGTAGATCGTCCCGCAACACAGGGACGACGCCGGGCGCCTCGTATCCAATGGCATCGAAGGAATGGTCATCTGAGGATGGTTGGTATTGAGCACAGGCGTGTGATTGGAGCGCCTTTGGAGTGGTGTTCGCGGACTTCCCAGCGCCTCCGCGGGGCCTGTTCATAGAAAAAATCCCTTGTTGATATAACGCCGGTCTAGAAGTTCTCATGGTGTCCATAGGGGAACGAGCCTAACTTCAGGACCTATCGGTGCCTAATACCAGAAAGGTTAAGAAGAGAACCAAATTCACAGAAGGTCAAGACGGAATATCATTACAGTGAGGGACCAGAGAGCCCACCTTGTTCGCCGAAAACCTAATATGCTATAGGATAGCTTCGATGTTCTCGTAACATGATCATGCATCCGACGGCCGGAGTGAGGGTACTGCCTCCAGTTATGACGGATGACAAAATGGCGTGTGAGAAGAGCACAAGGTGGGTTGAAATTCGATGGATGTGGATTACGCTGAACTCTCATACTCGTAATTGGAAGACCACGCACTATCTTGTCAAGACTCAATTGCTGCCAAGGTACGGTCCCATAGATCTAGGGTCTGCACATATCTGTGATGACGACGGAAGGGCGATGCAACCAGACCGGGCTATGTTCATCTCATCTGTCAAACACCCTACCGATCTCCGTAACACAGCCCAACCGGCGTCTCCCATCAAGCCGCAAAAAGAACCTGTAGCTTCAGAACATCAGCGAACAACATTGCCTTTCGGGCGGAACACAAGATGGAGGACAATATCAGAGCTTTTGATATAAGCATTCAGATATCTTGCTCGGACTCCAGATATTTCCCCACGAAAACATCATTCCATCATTGAAGGAAACCAAATCAGGTAGCCCAGATATAGCATAATCGAATAGCAATGTCGAGTTCGCGTTTGTCAACATAAGGATTATATGGATAAGGCAGCAACATTATCCAAGATCTATTCTAGTGAATCACTTTGTGAATCTGGGCTAGAATGAATGGAGCACAAGGAGTACTCACCCTATCGCCCGGAGACAACAACACGAATCTTCCATATATATATGTATAGAACCAATGGAATAGGTAAAGCTACTAATCAAATGCTTGCGTTCATAGCGAAAAGCCACTGTCAAACATATATGTTCAAGTTCCTGCACTATCAAAACAACTACTTGATCTTAGCAGCTAGACCACCTTCGAGTCGGCGCCTCCTGGTCGGCGTCTCCTCAACCCCACTGCGAGATTTGTTCCATGATTGGTTCCATTCCGGTGGAGAAGACAGGTATTGATGCGGATACGGTGCGGGTGGTGCAATGGGGAATGACGGAACCGGTGGCGTCGGCACTATCGGTGCCACAGGACTGTGTCTCGATCGATAAAGCGAGAGCAGTGTATTGATGAACACTGTCAAAAAGGACAGAGATGTCAAGGTAAACGCCTAGTGACGCAGTTCGTCATCATCAAAACAAGGTCCGAGCCATAGAGCGAAGGCTTACCAAGGTTTTCCAGCTTATCGGCTCGACGAAACTATTGATGACCTCCGCAATGAGTTCGGCGCTGACTTTAGCGCGGCCTACCTTCGTAGGATCACGATTCATACACGTTTCCCATGTAGCACATTGACGTGCCATTGCGGGAATGGGATTTGTTGCACACATGTTAGATTTGTAGTGCAAGGCACATTGTGCGATTTCTTGGACGATGTCTGGAATCCGAGGTGAGATTCTAGTATGATCAAGAAATTGAGTAAGCTTACCCATGGAATACTCGGAGATGCGCTGCTCCACATCACGTTGAACAGTAAGTATGAATTGTACCAAGAGGTACAAAAACACAAGGATCAACGACGTGTTGAAGAAGAACTGCAGATACCTGGTACATAATGATGTTTTGATACCTGTTGTTGTTGTAACTAAGCTTAAGAAACACATACCCAAGCAATATATATGGCAAATCAGATTGTGGTTGAGCGGGTCCTGGCATGTTGAGCGTATAGTGATGCGACAAGTTCTGGGTGACAGGATTTAGGCTGTCCTCATCTCCGCTCTCTTCGTCTCCTTCGCTACCACCTGCATCGTCAAACTTGCTATGCCCGCCCTCCATGCGACTGCGCTCGCGCGCTCTCTGGCGTGATCTGTACACTCTGCGCAACGCACCAAGAGCGACTACCCGCCCGCCTTCAACCTCCTTCTCTTTTTCTGGTACTTCGGAAGGTGCCTTCGGAGGACTGAGCTCTGACATGTCAACATCTTTCAACTCAGGTTGTGGAAATGCTTTTGCAGGCGAGAAGCCTGGGGGAGGAGCCCATGCAGGTGAATGCGGCGTATGTGGCGGCGGCTCCTGGAACAAGAATGGTATGTTTGTATTCTGCCCAAAGCTCGGCATCGTTGGTGTGTGCGGGGGAGCAGGGAAATCCGGCGTTGATGGATTGGCATCCGTCAAAGTTCCTAAGTATGGCATTATTGAGATATTTCATACGACGACATTAAGATTCATCCATAGCCAGATTATAAGAATCCTATTGATCTATTTCAGCTACTTACGTTTTCTTGGTGTGCTTGGGTCTGGTGGTGGTGTAGCCCACACCGGTTTTACTTGGTTGCTTGGGCGGGACGTGAACTCGAAGTCCATCGGAGTCTCTGTCGACCTGTCAAATCGTCGACGGTAGAATGACATGGTGAATCGAAGCAGATATAATTCAATAGCACAAATGAGCGCAATCTGCTTCAGAAGGAAGGCCTGCAAGGATAGAAAGTGTCGTGGCTGGTCCCAGTGGCCGTCAGTACTTGTCGTCGTGGCAAAGTTGAAGACGCGTGAATCACGTGGACGCGGCTTGTACGCGCGTGCCGACTCGCGAGTCTCCTCATCGTCTTACTCAACGTCTACTATGGCCAGCGCAAGCACGCTACTTCGTCTGTTGCCGTCGGTCTCTCGCAGAAGAATTCAGACCATTCCCTCAAATTTACGTCGCATACATCCGTTGGCCTCAGATTGGTCTCCACCAAGTTCTTCCTCATCTTTGGTACCAATAGTCATCGAGCAAACTGTACGCTTTCATCCTATGGGGAGTCCGAATTTTTGTTCACTATATGCACAGGGCAGAGGTGAACGGAGCTATGACATTTTTTCGAGGTTGTTGAGAGAACGAGTCGTGATGTTGTATGGGCCTGTAAGTCATGCGGCTCTGAGTCCCATAGTGGGTACTAACTTTGTACAGATACGGGATACGGACGCCACACTTATCGTTGCACAACTGTTATTCCTCGAGGCGGAGGAAACCTCCAAACCTATCCACCTTTACATCAATTCTCCGGGTGGCAGTGTTTCTGCTGGTCTTGCGATATACGACACAGTAAGTTATACATCTTCCATTGATGAAATTGTGACTGATTCATGCAGATGTAGATGCAGGTATGTTCCTTCTTCACTTGTGGCATCATACAATTGACAGCGCCTACACGAATTAGTACGTATCATCACCTATCCATACCTACTGCATCGGGCAAGCTTGTTCCATGGGCTCTTTGTTGCTTGCTGCTGGTGAGAAAGGAAAACGCCATGCACTACCGAACGCTAGCATAATGATTCATCGTGCGTTCTTTATTTATCCTTTTAATTTTCAGCACAAACTTATTTTTGTCCTCACGTCAGAACCATCTGGCGGTGCATCTGGCCAAGCATCGGATATTGCTATTCATGCCAAGGAGATTCTCCGCGTGCGAGAAGTGCTGACCTCCATTTATCAACGTCATTGTGGACGCGATGGTGAAAGTGTGGAAGACGGGATGCGGCGATTCGGTATGTTGCATCTTTTGTGACATACGATGCTTCATTTCTCATAAACATTGTGTAGAGAAATCTCTCGAGCGAGATTACTTCATGACCTGTAAGGCCGCCCGCTTGAGTCATTCTCATACACATACTCATCTAAAACCTACAGCACAAGAAGCTTTGCAGTTCGGCATAGTCGACGCGTCCTGGAGAAGCGACCGAAGCTGGACAGCATTTAATCTCAATGTGTTAACTCTACACATGAACATCTGCCGGGCTATGTTTCATGTGTATTTTGTCAATCAACCTCCCGGTTCCAATCTAACACCTTACAGGCCACCTGCATCAGATCGAGTCTAAAAATTACGCAGAATCCAGTTACTTATGCATTGTCCTGTAAGTTAACATAGCCGGTATTGGTAATGCACATGGCGCTGCCGTTATTGGGTTCTCGTGCACAAATATCTGGATATGCCATTTGCCGACTTGGACGACCATCTATCACATCCCTATCGTGCTGGCTTCGTTTTCTCGCGCTGCCTGCTCTTTATCACCATCTGACTGACGGGCAGCCGTGCCGAACATGTTGCACAGGCCTGCTCATCACCGGTGTTTTGCTTATGGCAGCCTGCTCCACGTCCCCTGTATGATCATCGCTAGCCCTGAAGCGACGCCAGACTTGCTTGTCACGGACTTTCAAGCTGGAGCTTTGAAGTTCCGTGTACGATGAAAGAAGCCTGAAACCGCTGACCTGGAGCGGTGTCCTCGGTCATTCCTCGACGCTGACCCAGATATCCAGGTGGGAAAACGAAGTGCTGATAGTGAGTCCGACGGGTTATGTGGTCTTGGCATAGCTGTACTCCCGGGGAAGCGACCTGCGCATTGCCCGAATCCACTATTGTGAGGCGAGTGACCGTTGAATTGCATCTAAGTCATGTGTGTGGGCTAGTGTTGTTTCGACTGCATTCCACACCCTTCTTGTCCGCCGACTTGGGAAATCACTGTCGGAGCATGGAACTGCGTAAGATAGTTCGACAGCTACTATGTTAGTAGTGCATGTAAGTTGGTCCTCTTGGTTCGTGCTGTGCTTGAGGCCTCAGGTCTCAGGAGCTGCACTGACAGGCGTTTTATATGGCCCGTTTCACACGCAGGCCCAGTATCAGCGTTACATGGAATGTCCGACCATTCGTCGCGGGAATGTGGTTTCAGCATGTCCACGTCCAATCGTGCGTACAGTTGCCAAGGTATGGAACATGAACTCAGAAATCTCCGGCCAGATATAGCTATCTGATCTGACCGCACGCAGTTGTTCTTGCTGCCACACGGGCCTTTGCAGCCTGATGTATGTGCCAGCCTTGCCCCGCTCACGTTCATCTAGATTGGTGTTTCCCGGCATCAGTATGATAGTGCCTGAGGGAACTGCGCACTGGTTATATAAACAGATCCGGTGAGAGTACCCTCTCGTGTGCGTTTGTTGAAGACCGCCAATGGCCGATTGCTAAGCCCATCATAGCGTTGACGCTGTTTCTCAGATGATCATCTCATCATACATTTGGTTAGATCTCGATGTCGTGATATCCTGATGGATGTTTGTAACTGTGCAATAATGGAACTTAATGGAACTGCGGTAGCCACATTAATCGCGAAGGCCACACTAGCATCGACTCTAACAGAAGTATTCAGTTCTGTTATCGAAGGGCGGACGCAACCAGAGTCCGGTCGCCACATCGGTGCGCGTTCCGATCCCGTTTTAACCTCCAGGAGCAGAAATAATCGCGTTAAAATTATCTCGTTAGCCTTTCAAGATGTGGCATGTGAGCATTTATCCGATTTCACATAGGAAGGAAGATGCCATAATACTCATCTATGGAAAAAATATCGCGCTTAATCAGAGCATGTTCCATCTCCTGATCTGCGAATTCCGCGAGAGAACCCATATGGTCCTCTTTTCCTCGGATGATGAAGATATTCCCCCATATTCTCCGCAAATTGTGCGGAAGTGGGAAGGAACCAACCCTCCTTCGCGCGCCCGTGTCTTAGGTTTGCTGTGCTTGGAAAGACAACGTTTCCTACCGGTCGGTCTGCAGATAGCCATGTGCATGCCACAAAGTATACCCGAGAAGGAAGGCTTCCGTTCAGCCATCTCCGTGCAGCGCTGATTTCTCGGAAAACGATGAGTCGACGTTGGCGCGCCAGTGCCTATCCGATATCGGAGCGATGTGAACAACGGTAGGAGTAATGCCCGGTTGCGACGAGGCCGCAACAGTTCCACAGAGATGCTGAATCAGCGTCAGATCATTGATAGAGCTCTAATGTCCCCCACTCACGTCCATTGGCGGTTTCGATCCGATGAAGGCACCGCAAATAGGTTGGGCCAGAGATATATCTTGGCGGACGCCCGGACGCCATCTGTTCGTGATGATCAGCGCTAGGTCTAGGACACCAATAAGTGTCGCCCTTCTTTCCGCTTCTGGATCGTGAGTATCAGAACAGTTTCCGGGGAAGTAGTACTGCCTTGCAATGGGCTCATCCCAGGAAAAGGAACTTGTATTCCTGGGAGCGCATTTGCGCCACGGCCCAGCTTCGACGAAGAACCTACCAAGCACACCTGGGAACACTCCTCGATGCTGGGCCCGCACTACTCGTTCGAGGCGTACTCGCCCCACGTTCCCATTAATCTACATCAGGGCATTGCGAAGTGCGGCCTGTCGACGGGACAATGCAGCATCGCTGGATCCGGCCGCACAGAAGATGTCATCTCCAACGTGTTGCAGGCAGGCTGCAGAGCTTACGTCTGCGAGCTTCTCTGCATTCCTATTAAGTATGTGCGCCGCGGGGATAAGACGTCCGGCTGTGGAACGTGGCTAAGACAAGTCTGCAATGAGCGGCGGGCTTCTGCTCGTGTCCTCCTTGTATTTAGCTGCCTTGTCAACCGTCACCTGGATCCTGTCGCAGCCTGTCGCATTGTTCGGTGCCCTGGTCATCGACGCGCGCTCGATGGTGCCGCCGGCGTCGCGGCATAGTACTTAATATCCACCGTGGCTCGCAGGGTCCTGACATGTGAGGGACTCTTCACCAGACCCTTTCGGTTCCATACCACAGTGTGTGCATCTGCCAGCCCTGACATTGCTTGATTACCGGAGTTGCAATAATGGCGTGGGCCTGCATGAATCGGCGAACCGTGCGTATACAAAGATGCTGTATGATCGGATCTCTTTTTAAATCCAGCGTGTCGCACGTCCTCAATGCAATAGTTCAACTCGCAGCAGCGAATCCCTCCGACCCACTTGCATGAACGAGCCCAACCATGTCTGGAGATGAATTAAGCCTATGAAGTACACTCGAGCTCATACGAGAGCTCTGATATGATCTCGCACCAAACCATGAACCCCTCTAAACCACGCCACAAGCTAACCAAATACCATTATAGCACCATTCGACAAGGCGAAGACGGGCGACGGAAGCGGCATGTAACGGGAACCCTCCCCACACCGATGTTATTTCTTCGTGCCCCCTCGCCAGCAGCCTTCTCCTCCTCCTTTTTCTGTGCAGATACATGACGTTAGCCTCTGCGCAGCCCATACACAGCAGCGCCCACGCGAGCACGC
This sequence comes from Grifola frondosa, assembly GCA_001683735.1. Taxonomy (NCBI): domain Eukaryota; kingdom Fungi; phylum Basidiomycota; class Agaricomycetes; order Polyporales; family Grifolaceae; genus Grifola; species Grifola frondosa. The sequence goes on along the minus strand of LUGG01000001.1, from coordinate 382,229 downwards.
ACCTTCTGCTTCTCCCTCAAGGCCGCAGCATCCCTGCACACAGCCGCATGATCAGTCCGAGCAGATATGAAGCCGCAGAAGGCCATTATGTGTGACACGGGTGGAACACGCACTTCTCTCGTCGCTGCTGCAGTGTCGCGGCACTCTCTTTCGTCTTGTTCTTACTCGCAGCAGCCTTCTTCGCCGCCTTCGCACGATCCGTCTCCCGCTGATTACCACCTATATCGTGAGAGCCACAGGCGATCTTGAATGAATCGAGACGGAACTAAAGCAGATAACTGGGATGGTGTACTTACGAGTCATCTCGTCCCCAGTCAAACAAAGGTGGTGGAAGCAATTACTGACCCAATGCGGCAGCTGACAACGTGTACGCTGACGTGTCACGTTCCACAAACAATGTGACGCGTCACGCAGGTTCGAGCGTGAATTTCCACGCGTCTGTGCTTTGCGTTTCTCCACCGAGAAGATGTTCATGGAATGCATTTTCTCATCGACACGCGGTGACCTGACCTTGAACTCGATAGGCTAGGATAGGCTCCCTTCTAGTGGCGCACACTGTCGCTGCGGTCAGGAAGAAGAAGGCCGAGTCGCAGACTCTCAGACCCCAGCTGATCCTCATTCCCAGCCACGGCGGATGCCTGAACTGCTGCCATCCGGTTTCCCCTGGATTCTTCTTCTTTTCATGGCGCGCGAAGGCGACTGAATGAATGAACAGCTGTGAATGAGCGAATCATGAGTGCGTGCGCATGCCCTGACGTAGCAGATATCTGTGTCCGTCTGGTGGGCGTGTGACCGCAGACCCGCGTTTCTGGATGCCGTTGTTCTTTGACTGATTTATGTCGTTGCAGCGCCAATTACGACATAATACCAGCTGCCGCCTGCGATGGCTATTAACTCGGAAAGGCGACGGAGCGATGCGCGGTAGCCGGAGGCGATGGTGCGCTTCTACGCCATCTATTCCCGAATCAGCCTTAACTGACGGTATTCTCTTGTGTCCATCTCGGTCTCTTACGACGCTTGTTGTCGTTGTCGTTGTTGTCGTTGTTGTCGTCGTTATATCCAGATGGATCTCGCCCGCGGAAATTATCTGGATGGGAGCGGAGGTGCCAGCGCTCATCCACGGCATCCGGATACAATGATGAGTGTGCTTCGATCTTATATTCCCTCCGCCGTTATCACTCCGACAAAATCAATCCATCTGTTTGTGATGCTGGCCGTATCGTTTCCCACCGTAACTTTGGCTATGACTTTATCTGGACAAGATCCCACCGCGGTGTTAGTCCGGAAAAGCGCGCGACGAGAATAAGCTTGTGAGAAAGGAAGGTGTTCGACTGGCAATTCATCGGTCGCTGATACACCATTTCACTTTCCCAGTTGATATGGAAGAAGCGGTTCCATTGATTCAGTGCAGCGTCCCGCTTCTGCATGGGAAGTTCGGAGCACGATGTGTGGAACCTCGGCTCCTGGAGTTCTTGTGCAGCGGTCGGCATTCGGACGCCTCCCCGGCTATGTGGTCCGCTTCTATGAAATAGGGTTGCCGACGATCCTTTCTCGTGTGCCCGCTCCGGAGCAGCGTGCCAGCGAACGTGTCATGTCACTTTGGCTCTGTAGGCTGCATGGCGACGGGTGTTTGGATTGCTTGTTTCTGCAGAGGGTCGAGCGGAGGAACATGAGATGCAGGCGTAGAACGACGACACGTGCATGAGGCGCGGCGGTGGAGCATATTTGAGTGGGCGCATGGCTGCGCATGGAGATGCGATAGGATGCGATTGGTGCACTTGAAAGGCGTTGATTGGAATTGCCCGATCAAGGCGTAGATCTGAGATGGACGGGAGCTGTTCCTCGTACACACTTACCGTAGCAAATCAGGTGAATGCTTCACTCGAGCCGTCGGCCGACAAGACGTCCGCGAGCAGAAGCGACGTGTCCGGGGCGTCGCACGACAGCGGCTAGGAGCCCCTGGGGCAACGTTGGAGACGCTAGATGCTGCGTATGTCGAACAAGAGAGGTCTCAGTCCGGAGAGATGATGATCATGTTTGAACCATGCCTTAAAAGTTGAAATTCTGTGCGGGAGATAAGATCAGCGTGTCGGCGGTTCCGACGGAATGTAGGACTCGGCGCCGGCGCCGGAGGAGACCGTGAATAGCCGTGAATCAGCAGATGATGACTGCAACGTCACTAGTCTCGGAACCAGCCGTTCTCTCCCTTCGGACCCCCAATCGGACATCGAAAAACACCAGCACAGAGAGGGAGAGAACGTCTGGTGAATTTGGTATAGGCGGGGGTGGTATGGTCACATTCACGTGCACTAAGACGCGCTCTACGCGTCGCGTCGCGCACGGCCGCATGTCATGTACTCTACGAATTGGCTCTTAATATTCATGAAAAAAATTGTCTACCCATATTTTAGTCAAGTACATTGGTCTGAGACAGATTCTGCCTCATCTCGTCATAATTTGTTATCATCTCAGCACTTACTCTCGTACATTGGTGGATGCTGACTAAGCATTGGCTGTAAAGAGACCGAGGCACTTTTGATATGTTTGACTGGGTCGGAGAGATCTCTTGACCCTTCTAACTCATAGGGTGATCACTCGGTTGAATTTCATGGCATTTGGCCATGCATACACAGCCTATCTCGAGTGTTGTTGAGAGCAATCTGACGCGGTCGGTCACAAAGCGTGACCATACCACCCCCGCCTATACCAAAGTCACCAGACTAGTCTCGGAACCAGCCGTTCTCTCCCTTCGGACCCCCAATCGGACATCGAAAAACACCAACACACAGAGGGAGAGAACGTCTGGTGAATTTGGTATAGGCGGGGGGGGATGGTCACATTCACGTGCCTTAAGACGCGCTCTACGCGTCGCGTCGCGCACAGCCGCATGTCATTTTGATGCACGTACTCTGCGAATTGGCTCTTGATATTAATGAAAAAAATTTGCCTAACCACATTTGTCATGTATATTGGTCTGAGACAGATTCTGCCTCATCTCGTGGTAATTTGTTATCATCCCAGTACTTACTCTCATGTATGGTAGATGCTGACTAAGCGTTGGTAGTACGGAGACCGGGGCACTTTTGATATGTTTAACAGCGTCGGACAGACTTCTTGGCTCTTTCAACTCATAGGGTGATCACTCGGTTGAATTTTGTGGTATTTGGCTGTGCATACATAGCCTATCTCGAGCGTCGTTGAGAGCAATCTGACGCGGTCGGTCACAAAGCGTGACCATCCCCCCCGCCTATACGAAACTCACCAGACGTTATAGGTGGTAGTTGTGCTGGGGTTTTTCGATGTCCGATTGGTTCTGCGCCGGACTCTTCCGGTGGCGCAGCCGCCGTGCACAACTACCACTATAACGGCTGGTTACGAGACTATCACCAGACGTTATAGGTGGTAGTTGTGCTGGGGTTTTTCGATGTCCGATTGGTTCTGCGCCGGACTCTTCCGGTGGCGCAGCCGCCGGCACAACCACCACCATAACGGCTGGTTACGAGACTACAACGTCACCAGGGTCGAGCATCCAGACAAGAACGGTTTTCTCCGCTTAGCAGCCGCCCAGAGAGCATGTGTAAGTGAAGATCGAAGATGGGATCGTGGATAGGTCGCGTTCCGTCAGCTTGGTGCACAGGGACGCGTCTGGGCCGGTGTAACCGCGCACAGCCGCGCGCACATCGTCTGGAATGAGCGATCTGTCCACCGTATCGTGCACGATTCGTCTAGAACGGATACAGCCTCTCCGCGTTTGGATCAACAAGGATCAACATGAAGAGGAGATGGACAAATGGGGCAGGAATGTGGCAAATTTCCCTGCGTTAATGAGAGAGGGTCTGGACGGGAAGAACGAGCCAGATGAACGGTGATCTGCAAAATGGTGGATCCCTGGCCAATTAACTTCGGGAGGTTTTGCAAATGGAAGCACGGCAGAGAGGATTAAAGGAGTGTTGGACGGGACCATCTGGCCGAGATCCCGAGGAAGATGGTAGCGGCGGGCGGGGAAGCGCGCAGAGGGGCGTTGGGTGGGGCAGGCCGGAGCTGTCGGAGTGATGGCGGACGAGATCGGAAGCGAGGATGAGACGAAGAGCCAGATAAGGCAAGCAGATGTCGTGCTCTCATCGGCAAAAGTGATTGCCAGATCTCGATTCGAGTATAGTTGCCGAAGAAGAGCCGCAGCCTCGGTGAGATGTACTCCCGATATAGAAGGAGGCACGGGGTTGTGAAGGAGACAGCGCCGAGAAAGCGGTAAGGATGCGGCAAGCGCCAAGAACGTGAAGAGCAGGTCTCATTGAGTAAGCGCCGATAGTCAGCGCTGCAGACAAGATCCCCATCTCCCCGTAAATGCTCAACCTTCGATCTCTGATCTCCTTCCTCTCCGCCCTGATTTCTTTCCCGCAGCCATATATACCACCTCTCCCCACTCACTCCTCTCCTTTTGCCTCCCCCATTCCCCGTCCTCATTGCCCACCCCTCCCGCTCAACGTCCTCTCCCTCCCGCTCAATCCTCCTCGGTGCCCCTCCAGCACCCCAACATGGCTCTCAGACACACCCTCGCCAGCCGGAGCGCGACATTCGTCTCCATGATCCCCACGCTCCCCATCATGCCCACTCGCTGCCTCCGTCCAATCACCAGCACCCTCACCCACCTCACCTCAACGGAAATAGCCTTTCCAACCCTCCGGCATCAATAGCCGGTCCGTCCGTCGTCAGCCGCGCCCCCTGTGCCCCCGATGGTTTCACCTCCCGTATCAAACACCGCTCCGAATGGAATCGTCGTATCATCTTCCATCCAGAAGCTAACTCAAGCAAATGAACAGACATGGCTCCTGATAGGTCATATCCCTCCCCGCGCTCTGATCGCACAGCCCAACTAATTCGCGTTCATGTCGGATCAACTTAGGTCGAGTTGCCGAGCAGATGGGCAACCTGGAACACGCGTTATCTGCCTACGAGCATGCGCTGCGTCACAATCCGCTGTCATTGTCAGGTCTCACTCAGGTGGCAGGCATCGCGCGGATCAAAGAGAATTATCCAAAGGTATGTATGAAACCATTCCTCTGGTTTTGTCATCCTCGGGTAAGACCTGTTGGACGGAACCCAAATGTCCTTTAATGTTCCGCCCATGACTGTATTACATCATCCATCTTCGGTCATTTCAGATCTCGTTCAAGGGGGCTAATTATCGGATCGTATAGGCCGTAGACTATTTCCAGCGTGTCCTGGGCATGCAGCAAGACAACGGCGAAGTGTGGAGTGCATTGGGTAGGTGTCATACATGGTTTGTACGCGCAGCATCCTTCTCACACGCCGCTCAGGTCACTGTTACTTGATGCAAGACGATCTACAGAAAGCTTATACAGCTTACCAGCAGGCGCTCTATTACCTGCCCAATCCCAAGGTGCGCTCTTTATGGCACGTGTGTTCCCGCGCTGCTCAACGGTTTATCCCCATAGGACGATCCAAAGCTGTGGTACGGTATCGGTATTTTGTACGATCGATATGGCTCCTTGGATCATGCCGAAGAAGCTTTCGCTTCTGTCCTCAAAATGGACAAAGGTCAGTGGCGCGTGGGCAGGGTTCACTTCCGCGCTTATCTTTGATCAATACTTTCTAGATTTCGACAAGGCCAACGAGATATTATTCCGTCTCGGTATTATTTACAAACAACAAGGCAAATATACGGACAGCTTGGACTGCTTCGACCGTATCTTGCGTAATCCGCCGAACCCCCTTGCCCATGCGGACATATGGTTCCAGATCGGTCATGTCTTCGAGCAGCAGCGAGACGTAAGTCATATCGGCAGCTTTCTAGAACGCTGTCTGATTCTAGTGTCATCAGCATGTTCGTGCCCGTGATGCCTATGAGCGCGTTGTCCATGACAACCCGAGTCATGCGAAAGTCCTCCAGCAACTGGGCTGGCTGTACCATCAGGATGGCTCGTCATTCCAAAACCAGGAGCTCGCTATTCAATATCTGACAAAGAGTCTTGAGGCTGGTATGTAATAATTTTAGTTTCCATCACCGACATATCCTCACTTTGGGAGTAGATCCCGCGGACGCCCAGAGCTGGTATCTCCTCGGGCGCGCATACATGGCGGGTCAAAAGTACAACAAAGCCTACGAGGCCTACCAGCAGGCAGTTTATCGCGACGGACGCAACCCTACCTTCTGGTGTTCGATTGGCGTCCTCTATTTCCAAATCAACCAGTATCGCGACGCCCTTGACGCCTACTCTCGTGCGATCCGTATTAATCCATACATATCGGAAGTCTGGTTCGACCTGGGCAGCTTATATGAAAGCTGCAACAATCAAATTTCGGATGCCATCGATGCTTATGCGAGGGCGGCTGAACTTGATCCCGGTAATACTGCGATCGCGCAGAGGCTACAGCTCTTGAAGACCGCCCAAGCTACCGGTGGAGCACTTCCCGCCGCCCCGGGTCCTCAGGACGTGCATCCTACGGCTTATGCGAATCCCATGATGCCTGCGCCTGGTCTGAATCCTCCGATGTTAATGCAGCCGGGTGCAGGCGGTCGTCCGCTGTTCAGAACTGACTCGAGAGGTCCTCAAAGTGACCTTCCGTTACCGATGCCCGCTCAGCTTGCATCAACGAGGTCTTCTCCAGGTCCATTCAGAGGCGGACCGCCTCCCCCGTTGTTCTCAACGAAAATCACCACGTTCCCTCCCACACACCACTCGCACCGATGGATGTCGATCGCGAGCATCCGGGACCGTACCCCCCACAGTCGACGAGGGAGAATGGGCCTCGAGGTCCTGCAGGGCAAAGTCTGCTTCTTCACCATGCTGCGCCTCAGCAACAGCCGCCTACGGAGTTGCACCGTACTGGGCATTCACAGTCGCATTCCCATGAACAAGGGTTTGGCCGTCCCATACGCATGTCGTCGACGTCGCGTCTCCCCACCGCGGTCCCCGCTCCTCCGGTGGACATATACTTCCCTCTTTCAACGAAGTGAGGCCGCCGATGGGTCCTGCACAAACACGACTTCCGCAGGACCTTCGCCCCCGCCGTACCCTCGCGAGGAACCTGGGTGGGACCGTCGGATGCCCGTGGAACATCTTGAGTGGGAGCGCAGGTCCAGGACCAATGGCGAATACCCTCCGCATCCCCAATCTCAATTCTACCCATCGCGTCCGCACTCGCCGCCCAGTCAGTCTCGAGGACCACCGAGCCCCCGTGGCCCACGCGATAGTCCGCCGGATATATCACCGCGCTCAAATCACCCCGGCTACTCGCGTCAGTACTGGGAGGCAAAGCAGGGCGGTCCGTCGGGACCGGCTGTCATGCCTAGACGCGCGTCTTCCCCGCGTCCCTCGATGCAAGAGATGATGCATGAGTCATCGGGTAGGCGGTACGATCCTCGCTTCGACGCCAGGGAGCGGGAGCCGCCTCGGGAATACGAGCGGGAGCCAATGTTGGACCCACGGGCCGATCCGCGGTACGCCGCGTCCCCGGAAGCGATACGGATGCACAATGCCCTCCCCGCCGCCGCACATCGTTGGGAGCAATCGCACGTCGGAGAGCCCTCATATCCCGTCTCAGCAGGCGCAGCCGGCTGAGCAGAAAGAGCGGCGGAGGCGGAACGCTAGGGATAAGGACACGGAGTCGTCGTCTTCTGTTACTGCGGCTGAGCCCCGAAGAAGGAGCGGAAACGCAGAGCGGCGCCGAAGCGAGTGAAGGAAGAGCCCCCGCGTCCAGACCAACCCGGGTATGCATCCCAGTCCGCATCGTTCAAGATCGACTACAGGCAGCCGCCGAAGGGGAACAACAGCCCCGAGCCTGTGAGCTCAAACGGCTCGGGATCTGCAAGCAGGTCCATCCAGCCATCGCCCACCAGTTCGACGCACGTGCCTCCGTCGCGGGTCGTCGATGAGGACTATGACGAGGGTGTTGCAGACGCACTCATCAACCTCGCGTCTGACCCTCGGGCATTTGCCGCTCCTCCTCCCGGTGCTAGGATAGCGATGTGGTCTCCCCCAGTCCCTCACGTGCACGCGCGGCACGGGTCCGTGTCGTCCCGCAACTCGCCGCCTGTGGGGACCAAAAGGCCGCTCAGCCCAGGTCCGGACGACCACGTCGAGAAGAAGCGGTCGCGGATGGGCAGCACAAGCCAGAGCCGCCGCACCCCGACCGGCGGGCGACCCACCCCCACGCCGTCTACGCGCCTTTCCCCCATCCCGTTCCGCCAGCAGCCGACGTCGCACTCCCCGGACATGCGCCAGCCTGTGGATAACTCGCGTTCATACCCTCCGAGCCCGTCGCTGCCCACGATGCTTCCACCGCACCCACGACCGATCGGCGCGGGTGGGATGCCCCTCCCGCATATGTCGACGCGCTCGCCGCCGTCGAACGGGACGTCGCCCGTGGAGGACGAGAGGATGCACTCGCGCTCTGCATCGCCACCACGCGGCGCTGAGCGTAAGATCGTGCTTCACACCGCGCCTGCCGGGTCACCTGCGGGCAAAGGTACCTCGACATCGTCGCCGTCTTCGAGCACCGGCCGTGGGCCTGTTTCGTGACACGCGGTGTCATGTTTTCATTGATGTGTTACTCTTTCTGGACTGTTAGTGTGTGTTTTGTGTCTCCTGTCTCTCTTGTCTGTCTGCTTTGTGTACCCGCATTGATTGTCCCCATTCCTTCATGATTAACGACGTGACATGACTCGTGTTTCGACGTGTAGCATTGGTTCTGCCTTATCTATCGAACAGCTCGTATATAGTATCTACAGTAGTGCATGTACAGTACTTATGGCTCTATGCACAGCATGAATCTAGGCAAAAACATGATTTTAAACTTGCAGATTACCTCGAGGGGGGCTTCGCTGAGTTACAAGCCTTGATCGAACCACGCAAGGCGTGGCGGTCAGGGAATGATGAGATTGTTTGACGATGGGCGGATCACTCGAGGAATGTTTCATTTTATGGATAAGCGACGGATAAGATGTAGGCTATGTTTCAAAAATTAAGGAAGGCTGTTGGTATCGCCCAGACTCATATCGACACATGCGGATAACAACAGCCTCTGGAACTTCATAACAAAGTCAATGCTTGCGACCCACATACGTTCCGTGCCGCTGCTGTATGCTAAAGGGGACGTGGCGATGATCTGGCGACGTGTAATAGTCAGCATCAAGACGACAAATATTGATTTCATTTAGATAGGATCAGAGGTGCAAAATTTGGCTGTATGCTCTCTGCCTTCTCGTCACAACTTTAAGCTACGACTGGGGCGGCAGCGGTCTCATCCGGAGAAAAATGATAGATATGCTCGATCAACTCACCCGATACCCACAATCAAGCCACATCTCAGGGCTCAGCGCTCAGGAGCCGCAATCATCTTTAGCAAGCCTCGGTTGCTTTTCTTCATAAATTATGGCTAGTGCCGACCGCCTGACATCAGGGGCTCGCGGATATAGCAACATCAGGCTAGACACGCTGCGAACAAAGAGCCTTGCCCTGTGAATTTATCTCCGCGGCTGCGCAAAGGCTGATGACAATGACACTTACCACCCGAACACCCGGAGTCCCTATGCAGGAAACATCAGATCATTTCCGGGGTGTGCGCCTCACACCCATTTGTCAAAACGCACACCATATTTATGAAATAGGGAGCCCCTTGCTGCCAAGCGAGGACGCGCGTTCTACATCTCCGTGCCCTTTAATGCCCTGCAATGATGCTGCTGGTTATGCTATTGTCCTCCGAGGGGCGGCACCGTGGCAGTCGCGCGCGCAGTTATCAGAGTTTGCTTCCGGGCTTGTATGGAGCGATCGGCCAGGAGCTTTATTTGCGAGGAGACTCGCACCGCGCAGCCGCTGCGAGATCCGTTGCAGAACGGACCATGCAAGAGCGGCCTAGTGGTAGCCTTATGAGATTCAGGAGGCTTGACGATCCGATGAGCGAAGGGGGTGATGATGTTGGCAGCGCCAACCGGGTGCGGTACGAGTCATGTCGCGAGGAGCACAAATGCAAAACATAGGAGACCTCGAACTATAGAGTAGAGGCTGAAGCAGAATCATTTTCAATTTGAGTTGAATTTGATGAAAGAATTATCATCACGGGTCACAGCGTGACTCCCGACTGTTGGTGAGAAAGTAGCACCCGCCACCGCTAATTCCCCTCTGCTTGCAGGTTATGGCATGCAGCGTGCTCGCAGCACACAACTATTAATTGACAACTTCTTCTCTCTTCCCTCTCACAGGAAAGCTGCATTATCTTGCATTACCCAGGTTAGTGAACCCTTCTGAGCTGCTGGGAAGCTGTCAGACAAGCTGCATTCTTCGTGGCAACATCAGATTCTCGCGCGTTCTCCGCTCCCACCTCTCCTTTGTTCTGCGCCGACTTTCCTTCCCGCAAGCTCCATCTGACCTCACTTCTATCAACCACCTCGTTGCCAACAAACTCATAGATCTAGCCGCACATGTCGTCACATCCAACCCTCCAGCGTCTTCCCACCCCTCCGATGCACACGACCTCGAGGCCGCACGCAGCTCGCGCCCATCCTCCCCCTCGAGGTCGTCCAAATAACGCACATCGCCTCTCCCACGATGTCCTCGCTTTGGCCCAAAGCCGCCACGCCCGACGTGCTACCCGAGCCCACCCTCACAGACCTCGAGCTCCGGGCTGCTGCAGAGGATGCGCAGGCGCACCTAGACGCGGAGCAGGACGAGATGGACGTCAAGAACGCCGGTAGCTCGTGGGAGGGCCCGGACCAAGACGACTCGGAGTCGTCCAAAGGCGTGCCGTCCGCAGACCACGCCATCCAGGCTGCGTTCGCAGACGCGCACGGCAGTGCATCCCAGCACGTCCAAGAGCATCCCCTACGCATGGACGTGCACCCGCCATCCCCGACACCGTGGGAGGTCACTGGGCCGCCGCCCGGCGAAGTGGGCGCGCAGAGGACTTTTACTCGACGGCGAAGTCGCGACGGTGCACGAGTTCACCAACAATGGCAAGCCCAGGTGAGTGTGCTCGCGTGCTGCTGCGTTCTGGCGCCCCCCAAGCGCTCCGTGCTCACTGTATGCGTGCTTGCCTGTTCGGTCGTGGGTGCGCAGCCGCACACGCCCGCTGGTGCCCCACTCCGCGTACTACTTTGGCCGCCGCCTGCAGATTCCGCATATGGGACAGACCCTATAGGACAGATTGGCGTGCACCATCCGCGGGAGATAGTGCGTATCGAGCGAGATTACACGGGCGGAGAATTGGTGCAATTTGCGCCGTCGTATCCGCTCGAACTCGAGGGCCGGGTAAGTTTACTCCTCCTTTCGAATGCATATGGGCGTATCTGAGTTTGCGCTGCGCAGGTAACGCCGACGCAGTTCTTGGAGACGATCAATGCGATCAATGAGCTGCTTATTTCCGCGCACAGCCTGCGGCACTCGTTCTTTGACAATGCGCTATCGTTTTTTCACGCTCCAGGTCTCGAGGCTGGTTAAAACGCCGCATTATGAATCTGTATGTCTTTGGGTCGCGGCTTGTCATTTGTGTGTGAACTGACAGCGTCTGTGACAGGAAATGCAGCGGCTACATACCCTGATCGATGAAATGAACACGCAGCTATATAACCGGTGGGGTCAATATCCTGTGGCCGCGCAAGGTCGCGTTTCTGTTTGTACGTGTGCTGTTCATTCATGTTCTGAATTTCATGAACTCATCGCGGTGGTCTAGCTGGAAATCGAGTACTATGTGCGTGTGGCTCTCGTGATCGCGACGTCGGGTTGCACTGATGCCTTCATTTCGTCCTTGCTAACAGTGATCTGTGTTCATCACAAGTCCCTACTTCTCTTCCTTCCTTCATTTCGGGCATTCGCGCGTCGGACTGCAGCGCGAATTCCAGAGCCCACCACATACCCTTATATCCCCTAATCTCGCATGCGTGCATCTCATTTGCATTTTCTGCATTCTTTGCATCCATCTGCCAGCTCATTTTGTATCCCATTCGCTTATTCCGGACCCCCGCTCGCTCGCTCATTCTCTCCCACGGATCGTTCCTTCTGCAATATATATCGACTACCGACGCTATTATTCTATGTATCTCCTATTTCTCGTGGAACATTCGACATAAACATAATTATCTTTTTTCACCCCCTTCCTTGCCGGTGCATTCGCAAATAGGCAAGCATGAACCAGGCCTGGCAGTTAGTCGATAAATGGGGTGAAGCTGCATATGGCGAGTGATCTTTATATCACTATCCCTATATGAGGATCGACACTTGGTAGCACTCCTGTTTTCAGTTCCCACGACCGCAGCTCCTCATTATATTGCGCTGTTACCAAGTAAAACACGCCCAAACCCTCTCGCTTCGCCATGCCGCTTCCTGCCACTTTAAATATGTCCTTGTGTCTAGCACATTGAATACCTCATTTATGCCGTACCACAATCGAGAGTGTTTTTTCCGACGCCTCGAACACGGTCGAATGAGCACCTCCTCGGAGACTCGCCGGATAATATTGCTGAGACACGATCGATATATATTAGCACCGGGCGGACTCGGCGCCGTTGAGTCTGACCTAGTCTGACAAAGATAGCAACAGGGGCGCCAGTCGCAGCCCGCGCCCGATGGTGCCGGAGAGGGGCGCCCTGTGTGGCAGTGCCGTACCGCGTGACGTCAAGCGTCGAGGGTCTAGGCCCTGTCAATGCGCGCATGGTCCCTGGCCGTAGTGACGACGCGTTGACGACCGAGGGCGATCAACGCACACGCAGAGCGACCGCGTCGACTTCGAGACCACCTCCTCAACGTGTTTTTGACTAGAAGTCCATCAACGTATATAATAATGGAGTCCGGGCGCCGGCGTCCAGTTCGAAATGCAAACAACTGACGCGTCTGCACGGCCGCCTCAATATTGTATGTGAATATAAGGAATATATGTGCACAATGGCCATCCGGGCATTCTCGGGCACCTTGAGTATCCGGAAAGCCAACACGGTCGCCTGTAGCATAGACGTTCCGGTGGACGTACGCCAAGCACCACTGTGGCGCCGCGAGAACGGGGCGTCCCTTCTCGCAGCTTCTCTCGCAAGCAACTTGACAAACTCGGCCCTCGAGGTGGCGAACAAGCCTCGTATTCGGACAGTTGCTGTGCACCGCCGAAGCCGCCACAGCCAGCCACTACGGAACCCAATCGCACACCCCACCCAGACGCGCACGCTGAACCTTCTATTCGCAGGGTCCGGTCAGGAGGACGAGAGACACGAGGCGCGATTCCGAATGGAGGCAGGTGCCGGCGGCCGCGTCCAGGGTCGAGAGAATATGATGAGATCCTACCCGACTTTGTTTTTGTGCGTTTACGTTCCGTTGCCTGACAGCAGGTCGGAGGATGCGAGCACTGACGCGCAGACGTGTCGCGACCGTTGTCGGTGCAGAGACGGACTTACCTTGAGCAGCCTTGAGCGCCATAAACAACATTGCGAACTTGGATGGTGATTGGCGCATTTCGAAACCCCAAGGATTGTCGCGCGCGCTGCGAGTCTGATAGAACAAACAAACGAGAAACGCCCAATCTGATCGCTTGCGGCGAGAACGGCTTCGAGACGCTGAGGCATGATAGGCGGAAACAGTGCACACTTGTGCAGATCATCGGATTCGAACGCAGTTTCGGACCTTGTCGGACCAGAAACAAAGTTGGGTTCCTATCATCTCTGCAGAACACTGTGCGGGGCTGGACTTCCCTGGACAAGAGACGGGGCATGCGGCAACGGGAGCCTCGCGAGAAATCTGCCGTAAGCCCAACCTTGAGCCAGAAACAGAGCGGCGAATGCGCAGCGAAAAGTGAGAACTAAAACATGAAGACGCAGGGATGAGACCACTGAATAGAAGAGGAGGAGTCATAAGAGGTCTGTCGGGAGCGAGTCAGTGATGCGAAAAGGCGGAGGAGTTCAAGTGCGTGATGGGAGCGTGATGGTTGGTAAGCCAATCCTGGGCCACGGTCACACCCGTGACCATGAAAGCGGCAGGGGAGCCGCTGCTGCTTGCGTCTCCCCGGCCAATCCCGCCACCGTTTCACTCGCGCCCTCTTCCATTTCCACACTTTCTCAACGCCCTCCATCTCCTCCTCCTCCTTCCTCTCCCCCTCCTTCTTTATCTTCCTCGACAACCTCCACCACACCCGCCCCACTCGCCTCATTGCTACCTCGACTCCTCCATAGTCTCTCTTTCGGCATCGAGCTCCGGCCAAGATCTCACTTCGACTTCAGACATACCTCTCCCGCTAACAATGGATTTCCCTGGACCTGGAGACGTGCATTCGTTCTGGGACCTCTCGCACCAACCTGCTACCTTCTCAGCACTCCCAGATGACGACTTTCTCGCCTTCCTGCAGAAGCAGTTTCCCGCAGCGGTCGGCAATAATCCCATCGCTTTTGATGGAGTTGTCGACGGCGTTAACCCGCAGAGTCTCACCCGCTTCCCATTGACAAACCCCAGCCCCCTTCCAGCGATAGTAGTAGTCCCAGCCCTCCCAGCGTGCAGAACGACTCCACTCCTTCCCGGAGGCAATCAGGGGTGTTCAATAGTTCCGCCTCTCCCACGGCCGCCGACTCCGAAGATCCCTCTTTGAAGCGCAAGGCGAGCCACGACAGTATGGACGAAGAGCCCTCCCATAAGAACGCACACATCACCAGTATGTTATGTCGTCATTTGATGAGCGTCCGAGAATCAGAACATATCTTATCTAGGCTCGAACAATCCCAGCGCCAATAAAAAGAGTGGCGGCTCTCGTCGCAAGTCTGGTGGTCAACAAGTAGGTTTTAGACATCGTGCCTCGCGTCATGATCCGCGCCTGACTGCTTTTGTGCATACGTGAAGGATGAGTCTCGCCTTCTTAAACGCAAAGAACAGAATCGTGCCGCTCAACGTGCTTTCCGCGAACGCAAAGAAAAGCATGTCAAAGACGTGGGTGCTCGTCAGCCTTCGGCCGCCACATATTTTTAATGGCTTCTTATTTAGTTGGAGGACAAGGTTGCTGCCCTGGAGGCGAAAAATCAGATGACAGAGTCCGAGAATGAGAACCTCCGGGACCTATTATCCCGACTCCAGAACGAGAACATGATGCTGAAACAAGCAGCCTTCACTTTCTCCATGCCAAGGGAAACCACCAGTAACAACGGTAGGGCTCCGTACGACACACAGGCTGCTACCAATTTCAACTTCGTGACACCTGGTGCTGGACCGAGCAAGCCCATAGCTGCGCAGAATTCTGTGCAACCGCCGTTTGATCTCAATTCACTGATCTCGTTTGACCCGAACATGCTGAACGTAGCGGAAGAGCAGCCCGACAGCGCGATGAACGTCGAGTACGGGTTCGGTCAACCGAATCAATACACGACGATCGCAAGCAACCCCATGTTCACCTCATTCGCCGAACCCTCTCCCTCCGATTCTCCACCGCTGCAAATTAATGGGAACGGCAATCACTTCAATCAGTTTGACTTCTCCAATCTCGAGCAGTGGACGCCAACGGAGTTGCAGAACAATGGTGGTGCGGATGCGCTGGATCAGCTATTTGGCGGAAGCTACATGGGCGCGGGCCAGAACGGCACCGTCGACTTCAACGCGTTGCTCACGAGCCCTCCAAGCTCATTAAGTCCCGTCTCGCATGCTTCCCTCCGCTCACCCTCGTCCTCCTCTCCTCGCAGGCTTCCACGACACCCACGTCCACTTCGAGCCCATCGACCGGCGCGAGCCCCGCCAACGCCCACTCAGATTGTCCGAAGACCAAGGAGCAGCTGTCGAAGGCGATCGCGGACGGGGGCCAGTCCAGCTTTGTGCAGCAGCCATCAGGTGCGCTCCGCAGGCGCTGCAGTGTGACATGCCGATGGCCCCCTTCTTGCGCAAGGCAAACCAGGATGGCTCAGGCCCAATCGTGATGTGCAAGGGCTCGAGTTTTCCGAAGACAGAGAAGAGCGACAAGAATGTCGAGGTGCTCGCCGCGTGGCGGAGTATCACCTCGAATCCACAGTTCAAGGTCAATATCATTATATGTTACGTTTGACTGGCATCTGTGCAGCTGTACTTACTGGCTTGCATCTGAAGCAGGACGTTGATATCAACGAGCTGTGCTCAGAGTTCACGGCGAAGGCGAAGTGCGACGGCACGAAGGTCGTGCTCGAGCCTGCGGGCGTCCATCATATCATCGAGACACTCGCGGCGAAGCGGCACCAGCAGCAGGCGCAGAAGTAGGCGTTGTCCTTGGTATCGTTGCAGCATGCATCCGGGCCTCCACCTTCGGGGCGCGCTCGCGTGCGCCAGCTCCCGCGTGTCTCCCGGCCGTCATCGTCCCGCACATCGCATTGGATCGAATCGAATCGCATCGCATTGAATCGCATTGTCGTCCCTTAGGTGGTGCCGGCCCGAGGGGGCGGAAGACATTGTATCGGCTTCGGCTTAGACGGGGAGAGGGGTCGCGGGCGCGGACTGCCCGCTC
The DNA here is from genome assembly GCA_001683735.1 of Grifola frondosa. Lineage (NCBI taxonomy): Eukaryota > Fungi > Basidiomycota > Agaricomycetes > Polyporales > Grifolaceae > Grifola > Grifola frondosa. Next base: position 365,786 of record LUGG01000001.1, on the reverse strand, counting down.
GCCGCCGCGGCGCGCGCAGTGGCTGTCTGTCGTGCTACGGCGCGCTCATATCCCTGGTTGGTTTCGTGTCCAGTTTGGCTGTCATGTGTATCTTGTATCATCGCTGTTCGACTTAGTATAACAACCCATCCTTTTCTGCTTATGCTCTTGCATTTATATAACTACGTATGGCGCGGCGTGCCGCTTTCGCTTCCCAGTCGTGTCCAGGAGCGCTGTCTCGCGTGTGATGATATCATTACTACTAATTCGTGTAAATCGAACTGAATCGAATCGAACCGTGTCGCAGGCATTGGTATCTCGGGCTGCTCACGATTCAGATGCACGTCCGGTAAATCAAGGGGCATGCAATGTGCATTCCTCGGGGAGATCTAGCAGCGCGGTGTATCAATCGAGATTGGGGGCGTAAGGCACTACGAGCATCTTGCTGAACTCCTGCAGCTTCTGCGGGCCGCGGACCTCTTCCGTGAGGAGGGGCAGCTGCACGATGTGGAAGAACTCGTCGTAGAGCTCGTGCGCCTCGTTCAGGTACTTTTGCTGCATGTTGTGCCGTACCCGACAGTGTTCGCAGTTGGAGCCTGTGAATGCGTGCGTTCAGAGGGAGTGTAAGGAGAAGGGGAGGGAGGGGGACGTACTGTTCTTGGGGAAGAGAAGCTGGTTCACGACGATGTTGTGTGTGTCGATCTCGTATGCCGTGAGCTCTTGCACGAGCCGCTCGGTCTCGTACAGCGAGAGGAACTCCGAGATGCACACGCATACGAAGGTGGTCTTTTCCTGTACGCGTGGTGTGAGCTGAACGACTGATTCCGACACAACAATCCACGTACGGGGTCCTTGAACTGCGTGTTCACTTCGGTGATGATCGCCCGCATCGACTCGAGCTTCGCGAACATGTCTTCTGGCGCGTCCGCCTGGCCGCCCATGAGGCTCGTCATCTGCGACCCACGACAGTCAGTTCAGCAGCACTCATAGCAGCACCCGCTCCGACCTGGTTGATCATCGGCCCAATCCGCCCGCTCAGCGCGCTGAGCTTCCCGAGGGCCTTCTCGAGCACCGTGGGGAAGGACAAGAAGCGGAGCGTGTGCCCCGTCGGCGCGGTGTCGAACACGATCACGGAGTACTCCATCGACTTGACGTGCCTGTGCAGTACGAGGTGAGCGCGCGCGAGGCGGTCTGTGCGGGGACGGGAGTGACGGACTTCATGATCTCCGCGAAGCTCATCGCCTCGTCCACACCCGGGATCGCGAACGCGAGGTCCTGCATCATGCTGCCCATCATGCCGTTCGAGTCCGCTGTGCGGGGAGGGTGAGCGCGGGTGAGGGGAGAGAAGGGGACGCGTACATTGCTCGACCATCTCTTGGATGGCACTCGTCGGGTCGATCTCCATCGCGAACAGGTTGGCGAAGCCGTTCACCTTTGTCGCCTCTTTCGAGAACTTCTGGCCGAACGCATCGGAGAGGTTATGTGCGGGGTCGGTGGACTTTGGGACACGGATGTGGTCAGCAGGCCAGGTTCTGAAGGAAGCAGTACGTACGATTAGTAGAACGGATTCACGACATGTTGCGAGCTGGATCGCCAGAGAACACGATGTGGTGGTCTTTCCTGACGTGTACGTCGCATGAGGCGATATCAGACACGTTACGCGAATATTCCAGGCTCACCGACACCACCCTTTCCACCTAGTTATTTAACAGAGACTGGATGAGCATGCAGAACGTAGGCAGCGACGATGGGACATGCCGCAGAAGATCCATTTCAGTGATTTCTGGTCCAGGATGTTCTGCAAGGTCGGCTCTAGTGTCTCGGTCGCCATTGTCCGCGTTATGGAAAGCCTAGGTGTATAAAAGAGAAAGGAGAGGGTAGAGAAATATAGTCAGAGCACAAGCTTTACATCGAGATTGCCGCGTATGCACAAGTTGCTCGACGCGTCTTGCCGTCTACCACGATATTCCACACGTATCTCGTATATTCGCGCAGCATCTGACGGCTTCGACAGCATGTCTCAGGCACCCCCGGACGCACATGTCAACTTTCAAGGTATGTAGAAAGTTTGAGACACCTAGCGTTGTGCTAAGTGGCAATATAGCACTTTTGATTGCGAATGAGCAGCGCAATGCGTACGGACTCAGATACAACGACTATGAACGCTACAGGAAGCATTGTGCGAATAGGACCCATCGTCTGCGGTCGTCGCTCAAGATGACCCATGGAAAGGGACGTGAATTCAAGAAGCTGCCCCCGCTCAAGCTGGAGACTATCCAAGATGGACAGTGCGTTATCGTATTGCATTCGAATTTTCCTGCCGCTGATCCTCGAATAGTTTGCAACTGCTTTTGTTCGAGGCAGAGCGTGCATGGGTATATTCTCAAGAGCTGTCCCAGTCATCGTTGCAGGCCGCGACGACCTCGAAAGCATCCGCTGGCCAAGACGGGAAGTCTACCTCCCTCCGCCGGCACGCTACCAGTCGTATGCGCCGCGCTGTAAACTGGTCTACACAACTGCTTTCGCATTGCCAGTCGCTCTATGCAAGTTCTCGTCTTTCCGCCGAGGACCTCACTCAGGCTACCATATACACCCTCGTATTGAACGGACGCTTCCTCCGCCACCGATACGAGTTTGAAGACGCGCTTATCCAGCTCAGCGTCGCGAGGCACCTTTTGGACGAGCTGGCTGCAAAGGCGGCTACCAGTCGCGAGCAGGCACTGGCTATCGCGTTCGCTGACGAGATCAGTCCTGAGATCAGACACTGTGCGCATGAGATGAGGCGCGAGAAGGCATATGATGTCGATGCCATCGTCTCAGATATCGCGCCGAAGCATAGAAACGAGATTGTGGAGGGTTGCGATGCGCTGCTGGGGAACCTCGGTAAAAGAAATGAGGGGGCTGCTCAGGACAGGAAGAATCTGAATACGCTCATGTGGGAAGACGAGCCCGTGCCTGTGCGCAATCCCGAACTGGTGGATGTCCTCCTAAAGGTGCAAGAGGCGGAGAGGCGGTTGAAGGAGGCCGACAGGCCAGAGGGGAAACAAGCCGACCAGGTTCAAGAGGGAGGAAGGAAGAAGGGTCGACTTGGGAAAGGGACCCGGTCGAAGCGAGGTGTTGCAGCATATGACGCAATACTTCTTGCACTTAGCGATGCAGAGGATGTCGCCCGTAGACTAGTGGAAGTTCACAAAGTGAGCGTGTTGCTGCTCGGAGATCTGTGGTAGCTGACACCAATTTCAGCTGAGCGGTGCAACTGCAGGGAACGTGGTAGCGGGGGTGCGCGACATCCGTTCATGCACGCTTACATTGTCTACCAGCTCCTGTCTCGTCGTATCCAGCGAGACTTGCTGCTGATCTCCACCCTTCTGCATCAATTACAACCCACCCAACATGTGAAGGTTGGCCAACAGAGTACCGCAGGCCCATCGAAACCTCGGAAGGAGCAAGTCGATGCCAGGCTCTTCCCTGCAGTGGTCAAGTTGCTGGACACCATTATTCAGAGTCTAAACCAAATGCGTACGCTGACGATAGTGGACGAGAGTCCTGACCTCGCGTCGGCGGTAGAGGCACGGTTGTCTTTCACAAAAGCCCGGAGGTCAGTCCAGGCCCTCCGACTGTGGTGTATGCTCCATTCTGACATGTCGCAGATGCTGCTACCTTGCGCGTAGCTATGCGCCACTCAAGCAGTATGCAGAAGCTCTGACGCTGACACAGCATGCGAGCATCCATTTGCGCGAAAGCCGCTCGGTACTGTCCATCATTGCCGAGACAGACCCCATCACGTCAGGCGAACCGTTGTTCTATCCCTCAGCATCGCAGATCTCGATCAGCTTGAGGAAAACATTGGATCGGAGAGTCTGGAGTTCAAGAAAGCGTGGTTCACATATAACGGAGGATCGGTCTCCTCCGACGGCAAGTCGTACAAGAAGCCATTGTTCTTCGACATCGCTCTGAACTATGTGCAACTGGACATGGACCGGTTACACGAGCGTGCGGGCAAAGCACCTGCAGTGCCTCAGACTGCTGTCCCAATTCAGGCACCCGTGCCTCAGCTACCTCAGGAGAAGAAAACCTCGTCTCGAGCGAAAGTCGAGGAGATCGAGCGGGCGGCTACTCCCGAACCTTCTGCGCCAGCTCGGGGCGGATTGGGCGGCCTTTTGGGAGGGTGGTGGGGTAGAAAGTAATGCCATGCGTCAGAATATAAATGTACCGAGATTCATCAAAGCATTATCTTATTATGGTATGTGAGCTATTGTACAGCAAGTATATGTGATAGAAATGATATATCACATGTGAAGGTATCATATGCGACTAGCCAAATAAGTAGGCAATCTTCCGCAATAGATAGCAGGAGGATTATTTCTGGATGAACTGTACGGGAAAGGTGAGCGATACGATGTCAGTCAATCATGGAAATCGCACCTCAATAGCTTCAGCTTCAGATATATTAGACTTGCCGCCTGCCCTCGCTGCGTCGAGCTTACTGATTAGGCTCATTTCCCGCCCTAGCTCCTTTACATGGGCCCAAAAGTCTGGGTTCCCAGGCTTGTTATCAATGCACGACTTGCGAAGGTCGCGCAAGAAGCTAAAGGAGTAAAGAAATGAACATGAGCTGATTGCGCGCTGAATGTATGCATCACAAACTCACACATTCCATGCATCAATCTCATCCTCCTGCAAAATTTTGCAAGTCAGCAGACGTTCCTCGAGTATTACTCGCAGTCTCACCTCTAGTGCGACTTGCCTCAGCTCTTTCATGCAATCCAGCAGTTCGGCATTCCGTCGCGACGAAAATGGCTGCAATACGATCTCCTTTACGACGAACGCGAGGTCTTCGACGGCCTTGGAGACAACGTCACCACGCTCTATGTTTTTCCGGAAGTCTGCAAGTGGATATGCCGAGCCAACGATGCGCCCTGGTGCACGTCTAGAATCGGGCGCGGCGGGAGATGGCGAGAGCGTAGGCGTAGGGAGGGACGGCTTTTGCACCTGGCCGAGTATTAACTCCTGGTCATTTTCACTCTCAGACTCAGTCTCGCTGTCCACGGGCTTCGACTTCGCGCGCTGCCTTTGCTGAGACCTGCTTTCAGCTCGTGCTTGCATGGGCAGTTGAGATCGCGGCTGTGTCTGCCGCGGCATCTTATCGAGCAGAATTGTTTCATCACCTTCGTCGAGTGCAAGGACATGATCGTCCTTCCGCGTACGCGCCACCTTCTTCGGTACTGCGATTCAACTCATTAGTGTGCTATGAGAGGTAATTGGCAAGGTATTTACCTTCTTTCACTTTGAATACTTGTTTGCACTCCTCGATAGCATCGTGTGCACGCTTAAGGACACGCTGAGGAGGCTCAAAGTACTTCAAGAGCTCGGGATGAGGTGGAGGTAACGGGTGTGTTGTGATATCTGGGACAATTGCACTGTGGAAAAGCGCCTGCTTGGTGCGATGTATGGCAGGATTGTAAGACAGACGAGTGTCGAACCATGGTTGGCGGTTTCTGGCGAAAACGCATCATGGTATGTGCTAATGAAAATATGGATAGAGACATACCCATCTTCATCCTTCTCACCTGCTTCCATGAGGTCCATGGTGTCTACAAAATTTTCCATAGCCTCCATCTGCTCTTCGTTAGGCAGATAGGGGTGCTTTGTGAGGACTTCGCCACTCTTCGTAATGAGGGTATCAAGCGATGCAAAAGGAAAACTCCGCACGTCGTCTGCGAATGGCATCTATAGTCGCCAGATGTCAAGGCGATTGAGGAAGGGACCTAGGACCACACACCTGCACCCACAGCAAACAGTCCGCTTCCTCAAATACACACGGCGATAGCACGCCCATCTTGGGATCCATACCATCACGGCTCACCCACTTTGCGATCGCGATCACGCCCTTCTCATACATGGCCTGTACAATAGATGACAGCGCCGCTTGCTGTACCGCGGAATCGGGGTCCGCCCATATGTACTGTACCTCGCCCATCGCGAGTTCTTGTCGCAGATTGCGGGCAGCAAAGAAGCCGCATATATTGATACCCTTGCGCGTCTTGAGCCGCTCGAACTGTCCATCTGGGCAAGGCGCATATGACGCTCCATACTTGAACCCCCGCACGAGGTTCTCCTTCTCGATCGTCGCCGGGGGCTGCTCTGGAGCCTCCTCGATTTCTTCTTCTGCGCCCTCTTCTGTCGGCGTCTTTTCGATGTAATATTCTGTGTGCATGCGCAGCTGTGCGTAGACAGCTTTGTTGGCTTCCTCTTCGCGCGTGCGCCGTGCCATTTCGTCCTCATCTCCCATTTCATCTGAGGGGCGTACGCGCCGCGCGAACCTTTTCCAGCTCTTGGGGCGTGCAAGTGCAGTGCATTTGCTTGTTTTGACATGCACCTCGACCGCTTCCTCTGGGCGCACATCGACATCGCCGAGCCGTAAGACTGTGCCTATCAGCGCAGACTTAGTCTGCTTGATGTCCGGTCGCGAAAGTTCACGCAATGCGAAGTCACAGTTTCCGACCACACCTGAATCTAGGTTAGAGACGAATGTATGGTAGAAGGTCTCGTTAGCGCTCTGTGGAACGAATCAGATTACTAGCTGAACTTGCGTAGAAAGAGTATCGATGGCGCACCTTCATAGTGGACTTGTTATCTTCGTGGAATGGAAGCTCGTCGTCATCGAAATCGACCCCGCTAATAATGCGTCAGGATAAGCTCGTCAGCGAGATTATAGGGTACATACACGATGGTGAGACTGGTTTCAAGGGCATTCATTTTCTTCACGGTAGCTTCCCAATCTTCTACCTCGATGGGGTTCTCGCCATCTGTCAGAAGCACCATTTTGCGTGTCCATGTTTTCTTAGAAGCAAGATACTCATGCTGAGTCTCAATGCCTACTATAAGCGCATCAAGAGCTGTAAATAAGATGCAGCAGTTTGGCAAAATTGAATAGCAGATTTGTGTTCACACGCACGATCACCCGCAACAGTTGAAGGCTCAAGGGAAGCAAGTTTGGCCAGGGTACTCGCGCTCGGCTGCGAGATGGGAATGAATTCAGTAACATTCTCATATCCGCCGTTCTTCTCATTGATTATGTTGTCTGTATCTAAGAAATACTTGAACTTAAAGTTGAACGATGGCACAGAGCATGGCGCACCTTCAGTCCCAAACAGGATGATGCCACACTGGTCCGTTTTCCTTCCATTGAATATCTATTGTATTGATTGAGTCCCAGCGGCATCGCATATTACTTGGTGCTCACCATCTCCTGTATCTTCAACATGACAAACTGAAGCGACCACTCAAGGTTTGTCATTTCAATTGTCTCCCTCTCGGCGCCAGCAGATGGCGGGAGCTCAACTTCCCTCATTTTGCCCATGGACGGTGAGATGTCGATGAGAAATATCGTCACTGTGTACTGTGAGAGTTCAGTCAGAACAAATGAAACTTGAAGATGTTGAACATATACCCCTGCTCGCTCTGCGGGCATGGCTGCGCTCGTTGCAATGTGCGGTGTTTACTAGTACGTCACGGACATGTAAGCCTAATTATCGAGTAGAACTACTCTTAGAAAATTCAACATACCTGTCAAAATTTCTGCACAAGCCCCTTATCGCCTGGAGACTAAGTGGTAAGGACAAAACAAAGTGCCACACTCGTGCTGCCGTTGCTGAGGACGCGACGCGACTGAAGCACGTGATCAAATAATGAAGCGGAGAAAGAAAATATTCCCACGAATATGTAAGACAGAGGTCGCTGAGGCGCGCGTTGTCGAGAACAACTTACGTTTCACGAGATCTGCGCGACACGGCCTTTTCAAGTGGCAAAGTGGCTGCGACGCGACCTTCTAAGCCATTCAAGCTATGGCTGCAACAAATCTTGCTCCCAACCCTCATCAAATTTCTCAACAACACCCCTTTCCCAACGTCGCGGCCAACGGCAGACAGCCCATCCCTCCCCCAAATGTTACTCGCGATCGCATTCAGGCTTGTGTCCAGGTTCGTCGATCAGTTTATCCTTAGCACATTCATCAATGCCTATACTTTACCACTCTCAGCGCGCCCACTTCCTCCGCAACAATGGTCTTACTCCAGAGACCTCGCCAGAGCTCGACAGGATCTACAAGTTCTTGCATGCGTTCCAACAATCACAGAGTGAGTGTTCTTTTCTTGGGTCGTTCTAATTCATCTTGCATTCCCTGTGCATTCATAATCACCTGCGGTGTCACCGAGTGTCAGCTCTGAAGATAACATGAGCAGCGAATTTGCTGTGATGCTGTTTGTGGGACATTGCGAGACAGATGGTTTCGGATATGTAATACAACTATGGTACTGCATTTTGCTCTCCAAACATCATAGAAGCTGAAGTATCATTTCCGTGACCTTGTTCTCGCTCAACAGCATCATCGAGTCCATTTTACTCCTTCTGCTAGGTCGATATGTCTATTTCCATTACTGACTCATCATGCTTCGTAGAACCAGACCAACTGGCTGCAGAACATCCTCAGCCTTCGTTGAACGGGCACACGCCTCCCGTCATCAATGGCGCCCCACCTCCCAACGGCAACGTCGCCGCCTCCACTCCCACTCCCGCGCAGCCCTACCCATCTGCTTCTCAGACACCCGTGTCGTTTACTCCAGACCAGATCAACGCATTGCGTGCGCAGATACACGCATTCAAGCTCCTCTCGCGCGGCATGCCGATCCCCGAACCCATTCAACAAGCTATTCGCATCCCGAACCAGGCAGTACCGGACCTCGAGAAGCTACTCCACGGTGCGGATGTCAATGCGCGCGTCGTTGACAGCGCGGTCAAGATTCACAAGGGTACTGAAGAGTCCGCCGTCGATGGTGCGGTCGTGGACGGGATCAAGGCGGAAGAAATTGAGGTGGTGGAGAGCACGGAGGACATGCCGAAGGGCCCGTTCTTCGAGGACGACGTCAACTCAGGCATCTACCCGTACAACGCGTACATGCACCCGTTCGCGCATCTGAAGCGAGAAGCGAGCACAGACCCGGCGTTGTTCGCGACGCGCATGCAGCGGCTGCTGGTGCCGTCGATCATGCCCGCGGGACTGGACCCGCACGAGGCAATCGCGGAGCGCAACCGGTTCGTGGATGCACGGATTGACCAGCGGATCGCGAGCTGGAGGATATGCCGGCGATGATGGGGGACGGCGGGCTAGAGAACATCATGGACGACGCGGCGAAGAACGATAAGGAGAACGCCATGCGCGAGGTGCCGTCGTTGAACGAGTTGATGCACCCCGGTCCGAACACGCACGGGAAGCTGCGGGCGCTGATCGAGCTGAAAGGGCTTCGGGTGGTGGAGAAGCAGCGGGCTCTTCGTGCGCTGGTGGCGGAGCGGCTGACGCACGGGTCGCTGCTGCCTTTGAACCGGGTAGACTTCCGGCGAGTGCGCAAGCCTGCGCTGCGGGACGTTCGGACGACGGAGAACTCAGAGCGTCGGCAGCGACTGGAACGGGAGCGTCGGGCGAAGCAGAAGCACGTCGAGCAACTGAGAGTGATCTGCGATCATGGGAACGACTTGCGAGCAATGGGACGGGCGTCGCAGGACCGCATCACGAGGCTGGGGCGTGCGGTGCTCTCGTTCCATGCGCACACGGAGAGGGAGGAGCAGAAGCGAATCGAGCGGATTTCAAAGGAACGTCTGAGGGCTCTCAAGGCGGACGATGAGGAGGCGTACATGAAGCTGATCGACACAGCGAAGGATACGCGTATCACGCACCTGCTGAAGCAGACAGATGCATATCTCGATTCGCTTGCACAGGCGGTGATGGAGCAGCAGCGGGGCGATGGCCACGATGTGACGCAATCCTACTACGATGATGAAGGGCCAGCGAATGAGGCGACGTTCGGCGCGAAGACCTTCGAGGATGAGCATGAGGATAAGGGTAAGCTGGACTACTATGCAGTGGCCCATCGGATCAAAGAGAAGATCACGAAGCAACCGAGCATACTGGTCGGCGGTACACTCAAGGATTACCAGCTGAAGGGCTTGCAGTGGATGGTGAGCTTGTACAATAACAAGCTCGACGGTATCCTTGCAGACGAGATGGTATATAATTCCTTCAAGCTCCTCGCGCGAGCTGATACTGAACATTTTTGCATAGGGTTTGGGCAAGACCATTCAGACGATATCCTTAATCACATTCCTCATCGAGACAAAGAAACAGCGCGGGCCTTATCTCGTCATCGTGCCACTATCCACCATGACTAACTGGTCTGGCGAGTTCGCCAAGTGGGCGCCCAGCGTCAGGATGATCTCGTACAAGGGCAATCCCGCTCAGCGTAAGATACTACAGGCTGAGCTCCGGTCGGGAAATTTCCAGGTCGTCTTGACCACATACGAGTACATTATTAAGGATCGCGTGCATCTCAGTAGGATTAAATGGGTCCATATGATAATCGGTGCGATTATATTTTCTCCCTCATATACATAGAATATTTACTTACGAGATCTGCAGATGAGGGCCACCGGATGAAGAACACTCAAAGCAAACTCGTTCAGACGCTGACACAGCATTATCACTCGCGCTACCGACTTATCCTGACGGGAACGCCACTGCAAAATAACTTGCCTGAACTATGGGCGCTTTTAATTTCGTCCTACCGAAGGTCTTCAATTCGGTCAAGTCATTCGATGAATGGTTCAATACGCCGTTCGCGAACTCGGGTACTGGTGATAAGATCGAGTTGAACGAAGAAGAGGCGCTGCTCATCATTCGGCGCCTGCATAAGGTGCTTCGTCCTTTCTTGCTACGCCGTCTGAAGAAGGACGTCGAGTCGGAGCTGCCGGACAAGGTTGAAAAGGTGATCAAGGTCCGCATGAGTGCGCTTCAGTCGCAGTTGTATAAGCAGATGAAGAAGTACAAGATGATTGCCGACGGGAAAGATTCGAAGGGGTCAGTGCAGAAGTTTCTATGATTGGCATTTTCGCTGATATCTGTATGCCCTGCAGAAAATCGGGTGGCGTTAAGGGCCTCAGTAATGAGCTCATGCAGCTTCGGAAGATTTGCCAACATCCTTTCCTTTTCGAGAGTGTAGAGGACAACATCAATCCCGGCTCAGTGATCGACGACAAGCTCATCCGCATCAGGCAAGATCGAGCTTCTGTCCCGCATTTTACCCAAGTTCTTCATGACCGGTCACAGAGTACGCCCGTATCTAGCTCTTATGGTCTCGAACTCATGTATTACATGGATTTCAGGTGCTTATCTTCTTCCAAATGACGAAAGTCATGGATATCATGGAGGACTTCCTCAAAATGATGGGGTGGAAATACCTCCGCCTTGACGGTGGGACGAAGACCGAGGATCGTGCAGGCCACGTTGCGCTCTTTAACGCCCCAAATTCCGAATATAAAGTCTTCATCCTCTCCACTAGGGCTGGTGCCTCGGTCTGAACTTGCAGACGGCTGATACCGTCATCATGTATGTGTTGCCTGCCTCTTTCTGCGAATCTTGGCTGACATATTGCCTGGGCATTCTTAGCTTCGATAGTGATTGGTGAGTGCCCATCAAGTGTTCGCGTTTAATTTCGCACTAAATACTGTATTAAACAGGAATCCTCATGCCGATTTGCAAGCACAGGACCGTGCTCATCGTATTGGCCAGACGAAAGTTGTGCGAATCCTGCGATTCATCACCGAGAAGTCCGTAGAAGAGGCTATGTTTGCTCGTGCTCGTTATAAATTGGACATCGACGACAAGGTCATTCAGGCCGGTCGCTTCGATAACAAGTCTACCCAGGAAGAGCAGGAAGAGTTTTTGGTGCGTGCTTCCACATCTCGGCTTGGATGACAATAATGATGACCCGGCATTAGCGCTCCATTTTGGAAGCGGATCAGGAGGAAGAGAACGAAGAAGCGGGCGATATGAACGATGATGAAATCAACGAGATTATTTCTCGCAGTGACGAAGAAAGTGCTCTCTTCCGCGAGGTCGATATCCAACGTGAGCGCGACGCTCTAGAAGCGTGGCGGAAAGCAAACAACAGGGGCAAGCCGCCTCCTCCGCTCATGCAACTTGAAGAGCTACCGGAATTCTATCGTACAGACGAGCCTTTCGAAGACAAGAATGAGCTCGAGGGATGGAGGGTCGGGGACACCGCCGGAGAACGGCGGTCAACTACAACGACGGACTCAGCGATGACCAGTGGGCGATGGTAAGCTTTCGTCAGCAACGGAAGTCGATGATATACTGACGTTTGCGCGCAACAAGGCTTTGGAGGACGGTGAAGATTTGCAAGAGCTGTCTGAGCGTGCCCGGAAAAGAAAGAAAGGAGGGTAACACAAGTTGATCAGAGAAACCGAGTCGAACGCATCCCCTGCACCAGAAGTAGACACGCCCCGTGGACGTAAGGGAAAAAAGGGCAAAGGGAAGATGACCGACCTAGATATGTTACAAGTCAGCGGCAAGCGGAAACGTGGGGGTGGAAAATCGACATCAATGACGCCCTCTGTCGTTGATGACGATGAGGACGACCGCGATACAGTGAGTTCCTTCAAATTGTTTCTACGTCGCAAACTAAGTTACTTCGGCAGAAACGCCGCAAGACCAAAGTGTCTGATATCCTTGCCCCGATTCGTGACAAGATGAAGAAGGCGTTCAAGAGTGTCATAAAGCTGTGTCAAGCTGCGAGGATGAGGAGGGTCGCAAGCGTTGTGAGCTGTTCAAGGAGCTCCCTGACAAGAAGGTATAGATATTTCTTCATAGCAATGAGCACATCACTAAGCCTTCCTGTAGGCCTACCCTGATTACTATCAACTCATCGAGCAACCTATCGCTCTGTCAACCATCCGCAAACGAATAAACGGCAATCAGTACAAGAGCGTCCTTGAATTCCGAGACGACATGAGACTGATGTTCAATAACGCCCGAACGTACAACCAGGAAGGTTCCTACGTCTATATGAATGCGGACGAGATGGAGAAAGTATTCAACGCGGTCTTCGAACGGACAATTGCTGGAAGTGGCCTTCCTGGAGCGCCACCAGGACCTGGGACGTCCGCTTCATATGATGCGGCATCAACTCCGATGGACGATGACGAGCGACCATGCCCAAAGGCAAGAGGCTGAGGACCAGATCATCAGCGACGATGAATACCTCACACCTAGTGACGACGAATGATTGCCCCCAAGACTTCTTTCTTTCCACTCATGGTGTACCAGTTCGGTCGTTGTAGTTCTAATTGTAATCTCATTGCAGGTTTATACCGTTTGACATGTATGCCGCTTCTATGACAACTTATTTTCGGGTGGAGCAACCCTAGAGTTTCCGTATTTTATATATATTAAGTTGGCCGAACCATGTAGCTAGCTACAGGATTCTAATCCAAGTCTCCACGAAATACAGGTTTTAAAGAAGACTTGACAGTCGTTTGCAGTCGATGTGCAAGTAAGGCATGTGAGCAAAGAATCTTCCTTCCGTCGACATGGCAGCGAGTGTGCTAAGTATTCTCTGGTATGCAGGTCGCGTCAGCGCCGTCAACCTGAACATAGCAAAACTTTAACTCGGATTTAAAGGACATGTCAGAATCGGCACTCCAGTAGGTCAGAACAGTTCAGGGAACAGTAAGTTCTCCAAGTGAAGCCTGGACATGTCTCCACAGCCGTAAATTCTAAATATGTAGGAGCATGCTGCTCAGAAGTTCGTCCGTAGTCCAGGAGTCAGGGAATGCTAAGAAGCTGCGGCATCACCAATTTAGAGGCAGTATCAGAGGCGTAAGGCATCCCAGAGAACGACGGGATCATCGTCAGAAAGAACGAAAGTCTGCCAAAGTTGTGAATGGCTCAACGACGATCAGGCCTCCGAAAGCTCCACATTGATAAGGCCTATCTGATGATGCCTGATCACGGCACGCTCGACAAAATGAACTTACTTCAATATACTAAGAAGGTCTTCAAAACTGACAGGTCAGATCAACATAGAGTTATTCAAGTTGACCTAGGTTGAAAACAAGAGGACACAAAACGTACGCAGCAAGTTGAAGGCGAACACCAGTGCAGCAATGTCCACAGTGCTGGTAGACGAGTGACATGAATCAATATCGCTCAATTGCAGACAAGGAGCAGATAAGTATCATACAGACATCTCGACATAACAAGTCACGGAGCCGTCTACGGCCGGGTCATTTTGAAGTATGCTAGGTCAAGCCTGCATGGGTCCGAAGTGCATGATGCCTAGTAAACATAGCCCAAAAGCTTTCCACCAACGTTCTTGCGGCGGGCCTCCTCATGATCAAGGATGCCAGATGACGTCGTCTGAAGAACATTCTCTTAATGGAACATTCTCAGCAACACGACGTATAAGACTCACCAGGATAATGATACCGAATGAACGAGCGGGGAGAAGCAAATTGACCCAGGCCTCAATTTGGGTAACCTGAACGTTGTAACGAGGAGAAATAACACCGGTCTTGTTCAGACGGCCGTTCAGCTGAACGACGATTTTGCCCGAACGGTGGTCATCGACAATCTCAAACTCGCCGATATAACCTGTGCGCAGATAATTAGTCTCGTAAGAATTAGACTAAAGATCCAAATATGAGAGATGATGTTCTCTACAGTGAATACCAGATCCACTGTGTGAAAAGGAAAGGTATTGTTATGGTTTCGAGAGAGTAATTGATTTATCGGAGCGTTAAAACGAGGGGCGGGTGGAGGCAAAACCTCGTCAATCGTAGTTATCACTCCGAGTTTTGTGGATAGGGCAACGGATGGGGATAGGGAAAAGAAACAAATCGTGAAGATGCGCACCGTGACGCTGCATGACAGTCAAGAACTTCACGATGACCTTCGAGGAGGGGCGGATGAGAACTTGACGCTTGCCCCGGTGCTCGGCATTGACAATGTTGTTCTAGAAACGATATAAGTCATTGCAAGAGATGATAGATAAATTAGACATACCAGGCAGTCATTCTGCATCGGATAGAAGTCACATCAGCGCCCAGTAGCAGAACTGTAAGGAACTCACCAGAACAGAGACGCGGACCATGATGGGACAAGGAGCGGATGCGAAGTGACGTGTAGTACTAAGACAAAGAGAAGTAAGCAAGACTGCTCGTCCGAGTGTCGCGCTACAGAAAGCACGAGTCAAGACGAGCTAGAAACCGAAAACGGTGACAAGAATCGTCGAGTGTCGTGTTCTCCCAGAGCATGATGGACGGGGGAGGGATTCACCTTGACGAGTCTTGAGGGTTGGCTGAGAATTGTCGGCGACCAGTTTAGGCGCGCTGGACCACTTACAATAACCACGTGTGGCTGGCAATGCTGTATAGCACCGGCCCAGCCACTCGGCATGCCCCGGTGCGTAGCCACTTGTTCTACGCCAAGTCCGCCGCCGTCTACATCAAGGTCAAGCCTCCTCGCCACACCTCAATTCCACCATGGTTAGCTCCTGGAGACTATGACCTAGCAATACATTGGGCTGACAGGACTTTCCCCGTTGTCCAGGGCCGCGTTCGCACCAAAACTACCAAAAGGGCCTCCCGAGTGCTCATCGAGAAATAGTGAGTTGTTATTCCGCGTATGCACTATCACAAGGGATTGTGCATCATAGGAGGCTGTCTGGGAGAGCGAGAAGCAGGAGCTCATATACAAATTTTACAGCTACCCGCGCCTTACCCTCGACTTTCACACCAACAAGCGTATCATCGATGAAGTTGTGCGTTCATGCCTTTTACTCCGGCATATTTACCTTCTTATTCGTTACGCAAGGCGGTTGTCCCTTCGAAACGCCTCCGGAACAAGATTGCCGGATTCACGACCCACTTGATGAAGCGTATCCAGCGCGGACCTGTCCGTGGCATTTCGTTCAAGCTGCAGGAAGAGGAGCGCGAGCGGAAGGACAACTATGTGCCCGAGGTGTCTGCTCTTGACACTAGCGTCAACGGGCTCGAGATCGACCAGGATACTAAGGTGCGTTGTTACTCGATATTGTGCTCGGTGTGCATTACTCAAGTGTTTGCGCATTCCAGGATCTCCTGCACTCGCTGAACTTCGATTCTATTCCCGTTAACGTCGTCAGCCTTGTAACTGCGCAGCCAGAGCGTGGTCCCCGGCGGGAGCGACGCAACGTCCCTGGTGCTGGTCGCTCGTGAAGTTGTTCTCGGTTACTATGCTATGTGACTATGCTGCATACTGTCGTACCGATGGCTGGCGCTTTAGGGATGTATCTCCGATCAGGCTGTCAGTTGCTATCATATCTCCTCGTATGTACTTGGCTTTCGTCGACTGGGGTTGCCGTTCGATTGTAAAGTTCAGGACTTATGCAGCATCTCAATGCATGAGGAATGTCATTTTCACTGTATTCTCATCGCAATACCTCTGTCTTCTTCTCCAACCATATCAGATGTTGGGACATAGCTTTGCACGCAAATTGGTTGCATTGACATTTCGGCTAAACATGCATGTGCGCAATTGGAAGTATGACAATAACATCCGGTTGATACTGCTTTATGCTACCTGTTGCATCGTGTCGCCTTGCGATTGCCGTATCAATATGCTATGGTTACTTGCGCAGAACATAGGTGCGCTGACTGTATAAGTAATCAGTTATTTTTACTTACCATGGGTCTGACTCAATTCCTGTTCTCTCTAGTTTGAGATATATTGCGAATTTCTGACAGAGAACTCTACTTTATAACACAACATGGTTGGAATACATGTACATGTGTCACACTACTTATTACAGCAAGTCTTGATATAGATAGTTGGTGCACCATCATTTTTGAAAAATCACGAATATTGCCTATTATAGCTAAGTTCCAAAGGAAGCGCCGTGACAGTCACCATTCCCGTGACCGTGATGGTGCATGTCCTTTCAACTTGAAGCTTGAGGTTGCACGCGTGCATTACTGGACTCGCCACCTTGAATCTTCTTCTCGCCTAGCAGAATCTCTTGAAACATTTTTGACACTGCTCTGTGCTAAGCTGTCCACGCTCTTGCTGAAATTACCTGTTTTGCATCTCACTTAATCACGGGAAAATATCTGCGATGGCGAATAATTTGTCCTCGCTCCTGAACGCGTCCAAAGCCCTCACATCCCATCTTTCACGTCCTGATCTTCCTTCTGTCAACCTCTCGCTTGATCAGATTGAAGCACAATCAAGACGCCTTGTCTCCCGCCAGCCTGGTACCTCTGCCGACGCTGGTCGCGCGTATGTTACATGCTCATCATTGCGCGAACATGATTTGAGTGATATGTGATTAGGAATTACCTTCTTGCACAGGCGCACGTCGATGCTCCTGCACTTGCGAGCTCAATTGCCCACTTGAATACATCGACAACCTTCACGCCACTCCAAGCACTTCAGGATACCGACGTTGCTGGATACCTGCGTCATGCTCATGAGCAGAATCTCATTTCCACTATTGAAGAAGGACGGAAAGAAACACAAGAGGAGTTCTATCAAGTTCTGGAGGAGCGTGGTCGGCGTGACTGGGAGGCGCGGAAGAAGCGTGTGTTCGAGCAGCTGGGTGGACGTGTAGGTGGAGAGAATAGAGCAGTTTCAGAATTGAAGAAGAGCCTGCACACAAAGAATCTTCTTTCGGTAAGTCCTTGACTCGCTATCATTCGTGGCGAGCAGTGCTGTATGTTGCACATTACAGGTCAGCACAGGCCCCAGTCCTAGTCTGCAGATGCAGAGCAAAATGATGGCGTACGACCGCGTAGTCTCCGACCTGAATACAGCAAGACTGCGCGGCACGTCCTACCCAGTTGTTCACGCGCTGATCGAAGCTTCGCTTTCTGTCACCTCTGATGTGAGACCTTTGCTGGTTAAGTGGCTCGCACGCTCACTCGCCGCCTTAGCATACACTTCAGATTGCTCAAAACTTCCACGTACTTTCTAAAATTACCGCCGAACCCCCAGCACTCCCGCCACTCGAGCATGCAGGTGCGCACATCCTCAACGCGCCCATCTTTGAACGCAAGTACGCGCGTGCATATCTCGGCGATCCCGAAACGCGTGAAGGGGTGCAACTTCGCAAACAAATTGCGAGAGGCGCTCGAGAAGCGCTCGAGGAACAGTATTGGGATGTGCTCGAGCGTACGCTCCAGGCGCGACCAATGGAGGCGCGTCTGGGTGGCGACCCAAGCGTCGCAAACAAGGTACGTGCGTTCGTACTGGTAAGGCACTATAGGAATGGGGAATGGGAGGACCGCGTCGAGGTGAGTTTAATGGCATATATTCTGTGTGGCATATACTGATGCTACAGCATAGCTGGTCGCCGGTCAACCTTTATGGGCGAAGTTGTTTTATCTCGTGCGTACGGGACACGTGCAAGAGGCATACGACGAGGCCATCCGCTATCAGCAGGCGATAGAGCACCGGGAGTCCAGCTTCCTGAGCCATTTCAGGACATGGATCGAGTCTCCGGATCGACGGTACTCTTAATTTCTCGTTACGAACTGAATTTCAGACCATTGATACTTTTCCAGGTTACCGAAGCAGCATCGAGATCAACTACATGCAGTGTATAACGCGCACATGCTTCATTCATCCACGGCTGACCCGTTCAAATTGGCGTTGTACAAGTTAATGGGTAAAATTGACCCCTCACGACGGAGTGTCCACCAAGTCACGGTGACTACCGAGGATTGGCTCTGGTTCCAGCTCGCTATGGTAGCATCTATTTTTCCCATGAATGTCATGTCAACTTCTGACGACTGTCGTAGGTGGATGAAGAGGAGAATGGCGGTCTGCGCGGACTGGCTGAAGTTCTTCTCAGCTACGGTGAGCGTCACTTCGATGGTGTGCCTGGCCAGAAAGGTGCCAAGCGGGGTGTATGGGCTGGAGTCTTACTCATGTGCGGACAATTCGAGCGAGTCAGTAGACGCATCTTTTGTGTATTAAGGTTGTTGTTGACATCGTCGTAGGCTGTGGCTGCACTATGGGATCACCAAGATACCGAGGTTGAAGCTGTCCACTTGGCGATCGCGCTTGCGTACCACGGTTTGCTCCGTGTTCCTTCTCGTGCAGAAACGTCTGATATGACACCCCGTAAGTACCAGTTTGTGGTTCTTACCTTGTTCTATCTGATCTTTTGACTCATGATCATAGTGTCCTTGTCACCAATTTTGCCACCCGCCTTGAGTCTATCAACACTCATATGGCGTTACGTCCGCCAATTCGTCAAAATGGACGCTCGGGAAGCGCTGCAGTACGTGTACTGTGTGTGCCTCAGCGCTGATCAGGGCAGCGGCGTAGGCAAAGAGCAGATGGAGAATGCGTGGGAGTTCGTAAGGCGCATCATTGTTCTTGCAAACACTGGTGCTGCTTGGGAAGAGCTCGTCGGCGGGTTCCGCCCCGACGGTACACGCTTCGTGAGTTTTGTATTGTTGCACTGGGCACTGTGCTCACATTACCTCTGCTTCATGTATTGTATGACAGAGTGGTATTATCGAGCAGGGCGCGCCGTTGCTCAAGCTGGAAGACGTGCGGGAATACAACGAGCAGATTCTAATCCGTGCGGCAAAAAACTCGGAGCAGAACGACCGTATTCCAGAGGCCATCAAGCTATACAATCTTGCAGGCGACTACACAACGGTCATCGCGTGTCTTGCCCAAGCTGTCGGAAACACTGTCTCCCAGCCCAGTGGAGACGAGAAGGCACGAACTATTGAGCGTACCGCTGCAGAAATCCTGAGGCATTACGAGCGGATGAACCGGCAGTGGGGAAGGAAAGAGACGCAGTTATAAGGTTATTGCGTGTGAGAGAGGCAAAGGACGCAAAAGATGCGGGGAGGGTGGAGACTGCTTTGGAGGTAAGTGATATATGGAATACACAACGGCCTTCCGCTCACAACATTATTTCTAGATCATGGAATCCACCGACCTCATCCCATTAGATGGGGATATCGGGAAGATCACCAAGAGAGCAGAGGAATTCCGAGACCTTCCAGACGCCCTCCAGAGGAATTTGCAGACCTTCCTACACTACTATGGATATTCTCGCAGTGTCCACCAGAAAGTGAAGAACTCCATGGCACCCGATGTTGCCAGGCAGATGGTCAGCTTTTTTTTCCTTTACATCCGTGTAGGCACACTTAACATTTTCTTGCATACTAGACGCTCGCTGCGCTGCGCAAGAAGTCGAGATCACTCATCATTTTCGCTGGAAATCTGAAATACCGCATGTCACCGGATGTGACTCATATCTGGCACGGCTGGATGTGGAGATTGCTTTATGATTGCTTTTGTATGCTGTAGATGATGCGGAATGTTGTACCGATATATCAGACCGTCAGACGCCATGTCTCCACTGATGCATTCGACGCAATGAGGTTGTGGCTAAATATTATTGCACGGGGTGGTTTACGTTCTTTCACTTCCGTGCATGCTGAAGTCACGGTTAGCGCACCGGAGAGCTCGTTGTCGAACAAGCATCTGCTGCACCAGCTCAAGTTCTGTGATGTCTATATGCTGAGTAATCATGATGGTCTAGAGAAATTTCACGAGCACTGAACGAAACAAATGTGCGGTCTCGTTAACAACCTCCCAAGATTCCAGCACAAACCATTCAGCGTCTCCTGCCGGAAGAAGGCATAAAATCATTACAACGCACGTCTAGATAATTTCTGCAAAGAATACTGATTATTGAGGGAGTTGGTTGATCACCCCTTGGAGAACAACGGTGAAATCAATCATTCTGACACGTAATGACGATGTATGTGAGGAGATGGACGCTGTTTTAATCATGAGTAGAATAGGCCAGTATGTCCTTTACCGTTGAGCCGGCATCATATCGTCGTCGGTTTCATCCACAACATCATCTCCATCTACCTCTTTCTCCAGTTCATCCTCGCCACTACCCTCCGCGCTGCCAATTGGGGGAACCGCGTTTGCCCGTTGGCACTAACATTGAGATATTAGACAAGATGACGCTTTTCTTAAACAAACAACCAAACTCACATGATATACTGCTGTCCAGTAGCCGCCCCAATACATTGCCACAAGGCGCGCGAGAACGCCGTCCTGACTGACCATCGGTCCCTGATAATTCGTGAAATCGTATGAGGTGGTAGGTGCTGCAGATGGGTAGCATGGGATAGTCGACGCTAACGAGGGGTCGTGCGTTGGCACATAAGTATTGAAATTGAGTGGGGTGGAATCAGCGTCCAGTTCGCCGTGCTCTGTGCCGCTCTCGCCATTTTGCGCAGAGACGATAGGAGGGCCTGCCGGTGCTTTAGATTTCGATTCTGTAGTTGACGACACTGGGACATTATACCACCTGATTGTCCATAGGACGATCTGTGAGGTTGAGCGACATGAACTGTGAGATTTACACGCACAACGGTGATTTTTTGACGGGCTCCTCCTTCCACTTCTTTCCAGGACCATGGAAAGCCTCACACCATAGCCTCAGCATAGTAAAGCAAGCACAATAATATCAAAGGGCTCACCTCATACTCGGCCATCGCTGAATTCCAAGCGTCAAGGAGCGCAGAGTCATCCCAGATTTCATCATGCGTAAGTTCCCTGCTTTCCTCCTCTTCGTACTCCTCTTCGTATGACTCCTCGTTAGCCGCAGCTGCGCTAGCATTACTCGTGCTTGGAGCGCTGTCATTGTAGTTCATCGCAGGCACATTATTTCCAGGATCATCCCAATGTTGCACGCGTTGTGGCTGTCGTCCTCCACCAGATTTCTGATTGGGTTTTCTCCGCTTGGAAGGAGGTTGGTTCATGGAATTAGTTACTGGTAATTGGAGCGGAGGCTGTGGTGCTGTTATATCGTCGTATGATACCAGAGGTCGCATTGTAAATGTTAACAGAGCACAGAACTGAGGTCCGACGATCATTCACTTCGCCCACGCAAGCGCACATGCACGTGACTTAGGGACTTCCGCATTGAGTATCTACTAACCACCACACGAAAGCTTTCAAGTTTCATCGACATCCGCGCAAGTAACAAATCGATTTTCAAGCAAGATACAAAATCACAACATGTACGCAAAACAACAACATAATTGAACGAACAAATGCATAGCAAACAGAATGTGATCTCTCAATCGTCATCGTCATCTTCATCGCTGTCCTCGGCCTCATCAAGCCACTAACAATGACAATGATCAGTTTCAAGCACAACAGCTCTTGGAAGAACAAAGACGTACCTTCAAGAATGGTTCACTGGCCTTACGAACCTTCTTGCTCGTGTCCCTGTCAACGTACTTCTTGCTAACATGCGTACCCCACTGCTTTACGGTGTCTTCCTCCAAGACATCAGCCTGATAAAATCCATCAGGATCTTCGGCACAAGCGGAATGAGGTCGGGATGCATGACGCCGACAAATCGTTCAACGCCGCCGAGAAGTGCCTTCTGGTGCTTCTCTGATGTAACCAGCTATTCACCGATGTTAGATCTAATCACATAACAAACGGATATCAACATACCTTTGCGAACAAGGGAGCATACTTCGGAATCTCCGCAGCGATGTTATCAGTGAAAAGGCCCTGCACTATCACCTGCACGGAGTTGTGCTTCTTCGCGATACCGAGTTCCTCTGCCTTCTTGTAGATGGCGACCGGGCCGCTGTCACGATTTTCCTCAACCCAACGTCCCAACTGTGAGTACGGGCTATCGGGATCGTCGTCGCTATCATCATCTCCGAGAGGAGGGGCGAAGAGATAGCACCCATGGCGCTCTCGACAGCCTTGACACGAGCCTTGACGGCCTCGGCTGATGTGTCGACCGACCAGTCTTCGTTGCTAATAGCAGTTTCGGTATTCAAAACCGCCGCTTCGGCTTTGATACGTCTCGTTAACTCATCGTCGCTCTCCCTCCTCCATCGCCCTGAGCATCGCCGTTCCCATTCTCGTGGCCATTGCCACTAGGGCTGGGGCTACCGTCCGTGGTCGCCTTCTTGGTCTTGCTCTTCTTCGGGTTTTTCGGTGGGTTCTTGACAATGAACGTCGTCAGCTTGTGACGCATGTCAACGCCAGTGCGCTCCCCACAGGCCTTGCAGTCGCGAATGATCTCTTCGTTCTTAGTAATGATCAAGTCGGTCTCGGGGTTCTTGCACGACTTGCATAGAACGAATTTTTCGATGAATGCATCGAGCAGCTCGCGCAACTTCGTAGCATCGTGCGCGCCGTTAACGATGTAGCGGTCGTTCTTTTGTCAAACGAAGTCTGAGCGCCGAGTTCGCAGCCAAAGAACTTCGTGGGATAGGTGGGCGGCCGACTGAGCGCCCGGGCGACGTCGGACATGTTGGGAATGACAGTTTTGATGCCGTTCCCTTTTCCCTCTATCTTGGTCATGAGGATGGGCATGCTGTGAAGGCAGAAGTTAGTCATACAGAGGATACGTATAGGTGGGAAGGACACATACCGGTAGCGATAGAATTTATCGTCGACATCACGACGAATGTTGACAACACCAGCGGCCATATTGGAAGAATTTTAGCGCTATTGGAGAGAGGGAGGATGAGTCACAAGGAACGCCCTGAACGAAACAGATTACACACAGTACTGATCAGTGGATTGGGATGAAAGAGTCGTTTGTGTCTTGAGATAGCGATTGGAGGTCGAAGCATGAATCCTCTGTTTTCACAGAAGATGTCGTGGTGAGCTATAAAGTGGGAAGAAATCGTGGAATACAGGACGAGAGACGACTTGGGATAGAAGGAGGTCGAGATGAAGGTGAGCTGAGAGCAAACGAGCAACGTTCTCGCGAGGTCATGCTTGTTCGGGATATCCCGGTCGGAGTGCTGACTTAAGCTCATAGCCTTAATATATCCACGTGGCTCCGAAATGAATTTTCCTGGTTTCCGACATACGTTTTCACCCGATCCGACCGTACACTAGAAAGACGACAACAACAATTTTTATTTGAAGAGATAATTTATGAGTTCAGTCACAACCCGCACATTCACACTATTGCCTATAAGCCGATATCGTGTCTTCATAGATATCTCGTCAGGCCAACAGAACACATCGTCTGCGTCGTCGCGGGATCTAGACGGGAAACAGAAGAGTCTCAATAATTCCGTCGGTGAGAAATATCGGAGCCGTAGCGGATCGAGAATCCGCACAGCGTCCTCATCCCCACAGTTCTGCGCTTCCATGAACTGATTGAAAGTGGTTGTGGTCTGAACATCCGCTTGTAAGATGGAATCGCTGTCGGTTGGCCAAAGGATAGACGCACATCGAGTTCTTCGTTCAATTGTAATACCGACCCGGAGCGTTCTGCCATCTTCGCGTACCCTAATGGAAGGAAGGAACGTTTGCATCAACACAGAAAAATGGTGCGTTCGAACTAACCTCTGGTAAAACAACAGCTCCGCCGCGCAGAAGGTAGAACGATGTCGAACAAGCGTCCCCATTTCTTCAGCACTTGATCCGGAATCGCGCAGTGCTGCAATTGCGTATCATCTGGGTCAAGAAATTGACGGATTTCCCGTATGCCACGAGTCTGTGAGAGGTCAGATTGTAACCTTGGGTCAACCCAGTCGACCCCACTCCCAGGAATATGTCGCCAAATTTTCTCTCCAACGGCGGACACGCCTGAAAACACTAGTGGTTTACACTTCGCGAGCAGATAATATCGCAGACGGGAATTGGGTATATCGAATTGCAGAGGAGTGAGGAGAGCTCGAGCGTGGTGTAACCTAGCGATGCAAGCATTACCAACAACCTCCGTCTTGTACTAGATGTCTATTAAAAAGTTAGAGGGTGTGACTACGATATAAATATTTGATAAGTACCTCGAACCCAGCAACGTTTTCGACAAGCATGTACTTCGGCTGCGCGTTCATCGATACCAGTTCTGGGAGTACGTCTTCAATAAGGTGAATGAACGATTTCGCTCTCGGATCCGCTGCACCCTTTGCCAAAGGATTCAGTACGGTATATGGCTGGCAAGATGGTGATAGAAGCCATAGGTCTGCATGAAAAGAAGCCAGTTCGGGTGCGAAAAGCATGGAGATGTCGACCTGGATAGTAGAAGGCGATCGGTGATATACTTCACTGTCACATTGCATCAAGTGATATCGACCTTCTGAACGATGTTGCTTCCATAGTTAGCCTCATAAACTCGGCAGGCGGACTGATCCCAATCAAACCCGCGAATGACTGTTCCGTCGACGTCACTTTGTAACAGTGCACGGTGCAAACCTCCTTGAAGCACAATTTGTGAGAGGCTTTTGACGTAAAATCTGGAGTTCTAACCTATTCCAGAGTAGAATTCAAGCGTGTGGACTACAGTCATTTTGTTGTTTCCATATCACCTGTCCTGGCCATCAGAAAATGCCGTAGGTCCACGACAAAAAATCAGTGATTTGGAAGAAAATAACGCCGATCACCGGTTACTTACAAGTTCTCGACCAAAACTAAGAAGATGGGATAGGCCGACAAGACGGGAGAGACAAAATTCTTGACAGTTTTAAGATGGGGATCTTCGGTGAGTATAGTGATTGGCTTACATAAGACCACCCTGTTTCAAACAGAGACTCAAGTACTCTCACCTGCTTTCTTGCAACTACTCTGGCTAGCGATACCTTCACTGTCCTCTCTCTTTCTTCCCCGCACCATTAACAAATTCCATCTCTGCTCTGTGCCAGAAGCTGTGTTTGAGCACCTCTAGATTGCTCTCAAACACGTACAGTTGTACTTCATACTAGACGCCGCTCGTATCGTTCGAGTGGAAATCTCCAGTCTCGGGGACCATTTCTACCTGTGATACCCATCTTTAAACCCCGCGGATTGCATTCAACAACTTCCTATGCTCCCGGAGACGCCAGACAAACAGGAAGGGATTGCTCGAATGGAACATGGGCGCTTGGAGGCCGCCACTTCTGATTTTGAGCATGTAACGCCGAAGAAGTTTGTGAACATGCTATCTAGCAAAACTAGAACTAACGACATCACAGTATTGCTACTTCTTATGGAGGCTTACTACCGCCTTTTGGCATGAATCAGATGGCCCAGCTACCCACACCACAAAGGTGAGTTCCACCGTCTACAGAATGGATCTTTCAGGTTCTGTGCCAATCAGAGGGCGAAATGCTATGACAATTTGGCTTGCTCTACGTGGGTTATGGGGATTTGGATGTTTGTTATCGATGACACATCTGCTTAAACCTTTTATCCTGTCATGGGAGGTTTGCTGCGAGTGTTGGCTCGTCTGTCGATGGTTCAGTACCGAGACTTAGCCTGTCAAGCGGTCATAGCTCATTCCTCCTTCTTTCGTCTGCGTTCTGAATGGAATTGAGATATTAAACTGAAGATATTTCATCTCAAGTAGCCCAAGTAACGCAGATGCGTATGCATCGAACATAGGTTTCTTGCAGGATTCACCTTTGCTATATGGGTATGTACTGTCTAATAGATTGGTTGTCTCACCTAATGCTTTGTTAATATCAGATTGCGTCACTCACGTCCCCTTCATGGCCGGGAACGCAGTCCTCCTAAGTTCGTATGGTCCATGCTTGTTCTTAGCATCACGTATCTGATGACTGTATTTACTAAGAGCGATGACAAGCATCATATCTGGTGGCTCTTTCATTACACCTGATTCTAGGTAGCGGTTCAGGCTTGCTGCATCAATCATGTGCTCATTGTTCGAACAGCCCCATTCTACCTCGCAAGCTGATGCCAGCATTTGTTCCCGTTGCGTAAGTGCCAGCTCGCGAGTAACAGTCAGGCGTTCTAATGATTACTCTAGGGGCCCTTCATCGTTGCCCCATACCCCCCGTCGGCCAAATAGCCAGCTAGAGTGCGTATATTTTTGGTTGGGATGTCTGTGTGGGTGTATTTAATCATATTCAACAGCATGACATTCGAAAGCAGCCCCTTGACGCCCTCCCATGACCATGCGATGTCTTCGCCGTCAAGCCAATCTCGAGATATGGAGCTCCCATCCCGACTTTCTTCTCCATTTGTGGATAACTTTTCCAAGCTAGATCACCCCGCTACGAGATCTCAATCTCAACAATCTTCTCATGCAGAGTCCCGTGATGTTGAAATGTCCTCCTCACTCGTTTATGACCCACCATCCCCCTTACTAGCACCCGTCCCCCAAAGAGCTGCAGGCGGCGAGATTGAGCGGATTCGTTTGCAGTTAGCTGCAGACCAGGCCGCTCGTCTTCACGAAACTGAGGCACGCAGACCAGAATATCTCGTTCGGGAGAAGCGGCCGCGCTCCGTCGGTATATCCGACCCATTTGATCCCGACGATCACGATAGCGCATTACCAGGCCTCGGGGTGACCGTTAGCCCGAACAAGGGGCGTCGCCTGACGCTGTTCCAGGAAACGTCGGAGGAGAGCTTCGAGCAGAGCCTCCTGGCCGGCGGGTACCCCGGTTATGGACACACTCCTGCGTACGGAGAGCCCCAGACACCGCAAGGCAAAACCGCGTTGTCGCAGGGCGCGCTGCAATGGCTTCATCAATCGACACCCGGACAATCAGGACCATCTAATGTGGCCTCGGAGCCGGAGCCCAACGAGATTCCTAGTGAACATGAGATCAAGAAGCGACGCCTAGCTGCTTTCCGGGACGATGAAGAGAAGGTGCCCTTGCGCAAACTCTTTCCACTGGATGTTGAAGGTCAAGGGAGAGTCCTGGCGCCCTTCCCAGAGATGCCATCGGTACAATCGGAGCCTCCGGCCAAGAAACGCGGAAGCCGTCGTAGGAAGAAGGGCTCGAAGAAAAAGGGCCAAGTCATAGAGCCGCTTCCTAACGAGGAGCCCGTCTTGCAACCGGATTGGGTGGACTCCGTATTTCCTTGGTGCATGCGCACACAAGAGCGCACGGAGATCGCACGGTTAGAGCAGGAAGAGAAGTTGAAGGTTGTGGAGCAGTATCTGAGCCGAGACAGCGATGACGATGCCGATGAGAAGTCGCCAGATTCCGAATTTAACTCTCAAGTTAATGGTGAAGCGGGATTAGTGAAGGGACGAGGCAGTATAACCAAAGATACGTCGGATGCCCTAAAGAAGATACGTGATAGCGGATCATTTCCCACTCCTAACGACCCCGCCGATGCTCGAGCGGCGTTGCTCACGAGGAAGTCCGTCCGAGCACTGGTTCATCGCAAGAGGGCAGAGCGGGCCGAAGAGGAGGATGTCTGCATCTGCCAGCAGAAGAAGAGTCCCGACGAGCTGCTTGTACAGTGCGACGACTGCAAGGTGTGGTACCACTTCAGCTGCGTTGGCCTCAAGAGCGAGTCCGAGCTCGGGGAAGAGGAAGACCCATGGTATTGCCAGACCTGCCTCAATACCATCAACAACCACGCGCGGGATGCATCTACTCCATTCTCTGAACCGGTTCTTGCACCTGATGACCATTCGGCTCTCGATGCTACGCCAGACCAATGGTTATTCCCCGCACATTGGCCTTCGGCACCTTGGACAACGTCATTGGAGGCCCCCAAGACTCCTGTTCGTAGCGGAGAGGCTGGTCAGATTTCGACCCTTATACTACTTGGGCTCCCTCGAGCCAAGAGCGCACCATCCACGCCCGACAACTCGGCCCGAAGTGCGCGAGTGTATACTACGCCGACAATATTCGATCGTTTGAACCACGACGATTCCCCATTCGATCCTACGACCACGCCTTCTCGCATTAAAGTCGGCCAATCGTTCACGACACCGAAAAATAATTTTTGGTCGAACCGTTCTGGCGGCTTGTTGCAAACGCCGTCGCGGTACGCGCGTGATACGTTGAAGCACAGTGGCGGTTTATTCTCCTTCGACGATAGCGGAGGTCCCTTTTCCAGTCCAGCGAATCGAAACATCTATTCATATGATGATACACCTATCCGGCGAGCGAAACCGCGGGAGGAACCTAGAAGTCTGTTCGCCGGGCACCCGTGGGACTCACCGTTGCCGCATGCTGCGACTGTATCACACCTTCAGGAGTCCCCTTCGTTGATAGCCAACACGGACGAGCGGTCGCACGTTGAACAGCCTATCGGTGCTGGATTGGCACCCGTACAGGAAAACGAAGGCGAGTTATGTTCATATGTACGCAAAATATTCCTGTTCTGAAGGGTTTCCATGCAGCATCCTAAGCTCGTTACTCGGATCTATCTCGAACGGTTACTATACGCGTTGTTATTTGCTCTCGTGCTGGACCTAGTGTTTGTTGGCCTATGTTATGCGGTCAGTTCATGTTGTCTTGCTTATTGTAGCACAGTTCTGCAGTAAACGTAACGTGTAGCTTGTGAAGACTAACCTGCAACCTGTTCTGTAATCGTCTGGCCATCAGTAGCTAGGCTGTTGTAACCCGCCATTTATGGATGTTCGAGTTTGCGGGTTTGAAAGTCCATATTAATGTAGACTTCCATTCAATATCGATTTAACGGCAAATTGTTGGCCGCGAAGCAAGGGCTGGCCAATGGCTGGTGGCGCCGATCATATACCCGATTCTTTGTGGCGTAAGCAATTACTTACCTACTAAATATATCGCGTGGCGTTTCGACGAAATGCGAATGATCTGGCAGGAGGGAGCTCATCCTTGTCCAAAGGAAAGAATAATTTGGGATATGCTCTTGGCTCAAGATGTTCGTGTCCACATGCGCGGCATCCGAAAGCCCTGGCTGACTTTCCCTACTTCCTGTACCTGAATGACTGTTATTAGTTCGGGCCCACTTTGGCCCACTCAGTTGGATGCATCAGGCATGGGCCTGAACGTTACTGTCTCGAAGTTCCGGCCGCGGGATCTAACGTCAACACGCGCAGTAACTGCCAAACGCGCGGACGCGCCAGTGCGCGACGTGACATCAATCGTCACTATGTGACAGTCGTTCTCCCCGCGCTCCGATTGCCAGTCGGAGCGCTTCGTGCCTTCGGATTCTCGATTCGTTCGATACCATCACCTTCGAAGGACGTTCCCAAAATCAACCTCCAGAGCCGACCCTCTTTTCTCTACCGCTAGTCTCAGTCGAAGCAAGGAACCCGCTTTGGTCGTGCTAAGGCCATCCTCCTGGGAACGATCATGTCTGGTCATTCAGCAAGTCCAGCACACCAACTACGCATAGCCATAGTTCAGACTCTAGTGTTGTAGGTCTTTTGATATACTGACGCGCCCGCTAGGCTTTGGCAGCTCTTCGACACAAGCCTATCGACCAATCCTACGAAGGTCCGTACCGATGGCGTGTGGAATCATGACTATAGGCGGCTGAGCGCATTTTCGCAGCATACATCCTTGATGTGCAAGCCAAATTTCCGCTGTCGCGGTCTCCTTCTGATGGATGCGAGCCATGGCGAGCGCGCGCACTCCTGCTGGAGAAGAATCTGAAGGAACTGCAGGCGAAGCACCAGAAGGATCAAACGGGTACACATGCATCTAGCTTCTTCGTACGGCGTCGTGCTGATGTGAGATCCGGTGTTAGAGTTGTATTCTCTTCGCAAGGCGCAGGCCTCCGGTCAAGATCGCTCTGAGTCGCCCGCCCTTGTTGGCGGCAAGAAGAAGCAGAAGAAGAAAACATCGACAAACACATCTAGCCTCACCGCTGTGTCCCGCCAACCAGATTATTGACCATACTGACTGGTGGCAGTAGCAGTATGTCTTTCATGCACTTCGTTTGGACCATGTTTGCGAGCAATGGTGCATATATGCGCATACATCCTGGTTTTCCTTGTTTCTCAACGCACCGTGCCAGCGGCGTTACGACGTTGACCTCGAATCCCCCGCAGGCTCCAGCATACTTCAAGGTTCCTCGATAAAGAATGCACTTGGGGCGCTAGAGACTCTGGACACCCTACTGGAAATGATTGGCGAGAAATCCGCAATTCCTGACGATATTCTCATCGAGACAACAACCAGTGCTCTCGAAGCCCTCGCTTCGTTGCTGACTTCGGTGCTCTCGCAAGATGTGTATGGATCGTCCACCGTCGAAATACTCGATGCTCTTGCGACATTGCTTTCTCGTTTGCTCACGACGGTTTTTCCACTCTTGTCGAAGCCAAAATCGAAACGAAGCAAGAAAGCTAGATTGGAGAGGGGCCTTGCGATCGACAACATGCTAGGATTACTGTCGACGACGATTCTTGTCCCTCTCATACCGTCGTTCGCTCGTCTCTCTGTTCAGTATCTTTCTGCGCTGTTCTCCGATAACAAGACTAGCAAGCATGCTCAGTCTCACGCCGTAATCGATATCCGACCAATTGTCTTCGCCTTCGTTGACAAAACAATCTCAGTGCTGGATGAGCTGGTCACGTCTGGTGGTGCATTTTCTATTAACAGCCACCGCCACGTCAAATGTCTCTTGGCTCTGCAGTCTATTCGTGAACTTGCGAAGTTATATCCTGAATCGTCTCGAGGCACCGCTGCGGACATGAACCTCGGCGAAACAACCGCTGCTGGGGTGCAACCTCCGCACCCTCAGCCTCCGAACCGACTCGTGAGGCTGGCGAAGAAGGACGCGGCGTGGTACCTCTGCAACGTTCTGCATCGCGTGCTCCCCGCGTCCCCAGAATCTTTACCCGCAGATCCCTCAGACGAACAGGCTGCCCTGCTGGAAGATGCTATCTATACGACCATGTCGGCATTGCTTCGGTGCACGCGTGGGACTGCTCATCACAAGGCCGCGGGGGCACTCCCTGCTGGAGGAGTAAGTTTAGGACATCCGTTTTGCGGGACGATGGGGGAAGTGGAGCGTGGAATGCTGCTGGCTGTTGTCGAGCGGTTGTGGCTCGGGATGTGATCTGTGAATATCGCACCCGGGGACTAAAGTGTACGTACGCCCTTTCGCCGTCTGTCGATCTATTGCGGCGCTCGCGGCGCAATCACCCCCACGTCTGTCGGCCTGGCTGCTATCTGCACTGAAGGACCCGGAAGAGGTGTTCGGCAGCGTAAACGCTGTAAAGCCACTAGTGTCACACTTGGGCTCCGCTAAGCTCCATGTTGGACGCCGAGGTGAGTGACCGGACCCCTAACTGCTGTAATGGGTTAGCGTTATGATAGGTACTCAATGGTGATATCCGCTCAAGGCTCTCTGATAGACAGCAAGAGCCCGTTGAGTTCCGGTAACCTATCAGGGTGTTGTTAGGTAGACATGTGGGAATCAAAATATAGGACTCTGCCGTCAAATATCTTCAACCCTTACACAGAATTGTCAAGTCGTCCTGTAACGCCCGGGTGCCGAGGCGGAAGACGGCATAAGTATTCTGGCGGCTTACCCGGTAGACGGCCGTGTGCGAACTGCGCGGGTCGCTATAATCCTCAGCTAGCCATGCCAGGAAAAACCTGCATACCATGGCGGACGTGGAATTCCGAATTTGACCTGCAAGCTTGTCGTTGGGATCGTCTGCTCGGCCGTGACATGCAAGGGCGCAAGGTCTCCTCAGGAACATCTAGAAAAATACTCTGGGGCGACTGCAGGCCTGTTCGGTGTTACCTTTTTTCACGCTGTGGGGAGGCACGCAGCGTACAGGAATGTAGAGGCGTGCCCCTCACTTGTGGAGAGGAGGCCGGATATGGAGATGTAAGTGCCGGCATTTTTTCATGTAATGTAAGGTTACCTAACGATTGACGTGGGATGAGGCAGGGTTGTCCAGCGTGCGTCCGCCGGCTAATGGTCAACCCCCAATCGGAGTGGCCGAGCCCGAACTATCTCATATATGTGTATCGGCAAGCGATGTCACCTGGAGATGCATATAATTTTCGGCTAGCTTATCAGGAGCCTCGCGATTTCCCATAGCCGCATGTGGCGCACTCGAGTTCGTCGCCGGGCACCCCGTGCCAGCCGCGGAAAGCGGACAGGGCCAGCGTGCAAAGAGCAGCGATCAGTGTTTGGTGCGATCATGGGTGGGTGTTGTCTGTTGGTGGTTGATGCGCTGGCGAAAGGATGGAACAAAATTGGTGGAAGGGTGGGAGGAGATGCCCAAGAGCAGCAGACAGCCCCGGGAAAACTCAGGGTTTCGCCGAAACTGTGCCCGAAAGGCGGCATGTTGCGGTGTGGCAGCAACGTAAAGCTTATTTGCTTAAGGAAAGTGGCCACCGTGGCTTGGGCACGCCTCTCCCGCTTCTCACGCCCATTCGTGCATGGCCACTTCTCTACGTATATAACTCTCCGAGGATGCCTTCCTGTCGCTCGCGATACCTCCGTCGAGGCCCCTCCCCCGTCACACCTCCGAACTAACATACTTCGCCCCCCTTCACTTCCTACTGTATAATCATGGCCTTGGCCTCCGTCTTGGCTTCGGGTCTTAGCTCTCTCTCTGCTCCGCTTACCCGTCTGCCGGTCGATTCGGCAGACCAGTGTGCGAGCAGCGCGTCACAAGGTACGTTCTGTGCAGTCTATGTGTGCCACACCCGATGCTCACTTCATGTGATTCGTTGTTTTGCAGACACTAGTGGCACCGCGACCTCCACTCCCACCTTGTCCACCGTCTCCTCCCTGTCGAACTCTACGTCCTCGTTGGATAGCGCCCGCATGTCCCTCACACGACGGAATGAACATCTCGCCGTGCTGTTGCCCAAGCGTCTCTGGAAGGTAGGTTTGATTCATATTGTGGCTTCTATCGTTGCCATCTGTTTCAGTGCACGTGATTAAGTTCATCTCCGTTTGATTGTATAGCCCGATTCACAGGCCTCACGCTGTGACGTCTTCTTCTGCCGCAAGCAGTTCTCTATCTGGGAGCGTAGACATGTGCGTTTGTGCTCCTATCAAATATAATGTCATCTCCGTACTAACCGTATCTTGCGCCTTCACAGCATTGCAGAAAGTGTGGCGGTGTGTTCTGCGGCGATTGCTCAGCACGCATGACGCCCCTCCTCGACGCCTCCAACCTGGGCTTCATCCATCCTCCCCGCAATGTTCCCATCACCGTATTCGAGTCTGCTACATCACCTATTGTTGAATCAAGAGTGTGCGACGAATGCTGGGATCAGCTCCATGGTTCCAAGACGCCGCGTTCCCCGGTCACATCTCCCCTTCCCATCTCCGTCGTAAGGGACACTCGCTCCAGCGCATCTTCTGTCTCGTCTTCTGTCTCTACGCCTCTCGATGGCTGCCCCCTCTCCACCCGTCCGCTTATCCGCCGCATACACACCTCGCCGCGCCCCCCTCCTCTCCCTTACGCGCGGGCACCCCCGCACTCGCTCCGCACACTAACACCGGCGTGCACGTTGCCGACAGTGAGCTCTCGTTAGGAGAGCTGGACGCATACCCGCTGAAGTTAGCAAGCAGCATCTGCAAGAAGAACGGCGGCGGGCGCTGGGAGCCGAAGCCCATTACGACGTGGGTAGGCCACAGGGTCCCGGGCTGCAAGGCGCCGTACGAATTGGAGCTTGAGCGGGAGGAAGAAGAGAACCGCATCCGCCGTGCTAACCCCGTTATAGTTAATGGAGGTATGTTTTCTTCTGGTTCAACATTTGTTCAGGCGCTTGCTCACTGACAGCGTGTGTTACTTGTAGATTTCCAGCTGCGCGCTCCGCGTGAGCTCGAGCCGCACTCCATTGGCGGACCCTTCCAGTTTTCCACATTTTAAGTGGTCGTGGTGTGTATCCTTATTGTTCTGCTATGTGTTGTTTATCGCACCTATATGCTCTCTACGTTTCTTGCTTGTTGATACATACATACCTTGTCCGCTACTGTCCGTCCTGTGATACCTAACCCGCCGTTATTCGGGGCCCTATGGGCCTCTTGTTAGATACGTATACCTTTTGTGTAGTATGCTATACCTTACTTGTTAATCTCGGTTGTATCTTCTGTCGTTACTCGCTGTTATAGTGTACTACACCTCGCAATAGACTTTCGTTTGTTGTTGTGCCAACTTTGGAGGTGCGATGTTTGGGGAATCGCAGGGACTGACCTCGGTCGTTGTCTGTAAGCACTCGGCTCCGTGTGGCAATTGCCTTGGACTGACGAATCGTAGCCTGCATTTTGCTTCCGCGATGAAACCTGGGTCGCAAGTCACACATTGTGCTATGTTCACACAAGGTACATTACTACGCCGCATACGGCACTTAAGTTAGCATTAAGCTCGAACAGGCTTTCAGAACCTCCTTTATCCGCCTCCAATTGCTCGCGATGCGAAGCCTCTCGTTACAATGTTTCGAGAACATGTCGAAATATGCCGTTAAGCTCTCTTCTGGCAGAATCGTCAGCGGAGCAGGTGCTCTAGACGTATATAGTATGACGGCAGTCGAGAGCCGTTCATTGAAGTTCCAGACGCCACAGGATCCCGTCGTATGCAAAGCTTAAACTTAAGGCCTTAAGGATCCGAGCCACTGGGAGCGGCCAATGTAAGCGTTGATCACCTCTTCAAGCCTTGCGGGACCCATGGACCGTACCGGTATTCTTTGGCCCGCCCCTGTGTATGTGCGCGATTGGATTCGATCTGCTCAGACTCGACCGGTTATATGCATGCCACATCTCGAGACATATTGCCTCCGAACCACTCACAGTCCAAATCTCTATCCCGCGACATTCGCCCCGTCTAGACGCTGCGTGCCTGCATCGGAATCCCCATTCTATCTACAGGACCCGCCTTGAAGTACTTCCATTGCGCCGAATCTGCCTCCGACATCTCAACCGACAGATGAGCCACGAATGTTCCGAATCCGAAAGTTTCGCTCCTTGTAGTAACTGCCCAATGGGGTCTGAGAGGCCGTACTGATCTTTATCGAGCACTGGCTTTATCACTCACACTTCCCGGTCAGCGCCACACTTCATCGAGCCATCGCAGTCCTACAAATATTATATGGACCTAGAATAATACATCTATATTCCGACGCGTCGTCTGGGTGTCTGCGTCACTCGCGCACCCGCACCCACCCCCGTGTGTCGCGGCGTCCCCGGGACGATGATCTTCGCGCTTCCGCTGGAGGTCTTGACAGCCAACGCCTCCTCTTGAGCCTTCCTCGCAGTCCTGTAGTAGTCATTATCGTTAGCAAGCGACACACGATGCAGACGCTAGTGAAAAACAGACGTACTCCTCGCGTTGCTTGGCCATCTCAGTCTCGAGCTCTGCTCGCTTCGAGAACTCGCGGTCGGCCGTGCGGCGGTTCCCTCTTTCGTCAAAGTTCTTCTCCTTGACGGAGTAGAACACCGACCCGAGCTCCGCTGCGGAGATGAGGGTTAGAATATCTGCTGGCCAGTTCGGAGCTGCGGGACGTACCTAGCCAATATGCATCAACGGCGGTGACCTGCGTCATGTACTCCTTAGACGTCAGGATCAATTCGTGGTAGACGACGTAGGTCGGAGTATCTAAGAGATGCAATGAGAAAATTCAGAGTAGCAGGATAAATCAGCATTGCTCACAGCCCAGGCCATACAATGCACTCGTCGGATGCAAATGCGTAGGGAGACCGGTCCGGATGTTGACGAACTCCCCAATACCTTTGACTCGGGCGGCCTGGTGGAAGTACCCTGCAGTGATCGCTTTCCTGAACCAACGTCAATAATGCACATTCAATTTGTGGAGGTCTGATCAAATGCACAAACCTGATCACGTCAAAGTCCGTCCCGGCAGAGAACAGCTCCATTTTCTGGAACTTCATGATATCCTCCAGCTGAGCACGGACCTCCCGTGCTTTCCGGAGGAGCTTCGGGTGTAAGAAATGGCGCATACACCAATCGTCGCGGTACCTGCCAAAGAAATTAGCCGGTGGAATCTACCCTTATCTCCCGGTCACTTACCCGTGACTCTTCCATTGCGCGAAGACATTAAGCAACGTTAGATGATCACTCTCCGGTACGTTGAACTTCTCTCTAGCAGCGTCGGCCTCTTCCATTCTCTCCTTCGGTCTGTAGAACACGCTCGGCACGGAAAGCATCGACACAATTGTAAGCATTTCCGCGGAGCATTTGTACTCCACGGAGACGATGAGCATCTTCGCCATGGACGGCTCCATAGGGAATTCAGACATCTTCCGGCCAACAGCGGTCAGATCACCGACGTTGTCCAGAGCGCCTAGCACCCAGAGCTGGTACATCGAATTCAACATGTTTGCCTAGAGAGAACTTATTTAGCCCCTGAGAACTGAGTTGAATGCTAGAGGCGCACCTGGGGTGGAGGATCCATGAAGTCGAACTCGAGCAGGTTCTTCACGCCGAGTGACTTCAGCAATAACACGGTATTCGCCAAGTTTGTCCTCTGGATTTCAGGGATGTTGTTGGCGAACATCTCATTGCGATACGCCATCTCGGTGTATAGCCGGTAACAAAATCTGTGTGTAGAACAGTGAGCTCCAGCTGCTTGAGATATCGCGTCAAACATGGAGTTACTCACCCACTGCCAGTACGTCCAGCTCGTCCAGTTCGCTGATTCGCGTTTGCTTGGCTGATGGGTGTGATTTGTAGAGCATCCATGCCAACTTTGGGGTTGTAGACCTTGAGTTTGGAGTATCCAGCATCCACAACGTATAAAATACCGTCGACTAAAGAATAAAATCAATTATACGATACATATCAACATATCGAAGAGGATTATCATGCTCACCGGTCAGCGATGTCTCAGCAATGTTTGTGGCAACGATAACCTTCCTACGACCGTCGGCTGTAGGCTCAAAAATCTTCGCTTGAAGGTCGGCTGGCATCTGGGAGTAGATAGGAAGCACGGCCAAAGGAGCAGGTTCGTCAAGTTGCGATAGCCGTTCTGTACGATGGAGATGAGCAATATGTCAGCAAACTTTACTACACAATCCTTACCTTGCACAACCTGACACGTGATTTCGATATCCTCTTGACCAGTCATGAATACCAGAATGTCTCCAGGGGGAAGCGAGAGATGAATTTGCAGGACTTGCTTCACAGCGCTGTCCACGTAGTCTTCGCAAGGTGATTTCGCATGGAAAACCTCTACCGGGAATGTGCGTCCTGGAATTGTGAACGTAGGCGCATTGCCATAGAATTGCGAGAACTATGTCGTTCATGCCAAGTTAATTCCTGAGATTGTGGGAAATACAAGTCAAGTCAAACCTTTTCAGAATTCATTGTGGCCGAAGTCACGATCAGCTTCAGATCTCTCCTTCGAGACAAAACTAAAAATATTGTCAATACTACAAGGATGATGACATGAGTTTACAACTCACTTTTACGCAGAAGCCCCATCAGTACGTCGGTGCTCAATGAGCGCTCATGGGCTTCATCCAGGATAATGACGCTGTACCGATCCAGGTCCCCTCGTTCAAAGATTCACGGAGGAGCACACCGTCGGTCATGTCTGACAAAACAATAAGCGGTCAAAGCCGAAAAAGGATAATAAACGGCTCTTACACTTGATCTTTGTTTCCGGAGATGTGCAATCCTCAAACCGAATGGCATACCCTACGGTAGACCCGAGTTTGCACTGCAAGAATTCATTATAGTCAGATTAACCGACTCTCGGGAGGAAGATGGCACAACAAACCTCCATTTCCTCGCTGACACGCTTGGCAACAGACATGGCAGCCACACGGCGCGGCTGTGTACAGCCAACCATGCCATATGTGCAATAACCATCTTCGTACAAGAACTGGGCGAGCTGTGTGGTCTTGCCGGAGCCCGTCTCGCCCACGACGACGATTACTGTAAACGGATTCATTAAGTCATCGGTGAAAGCCAATGAACTATATATCATACCTTGATTGTCGCGGATAATCTTCATCAGCTCCTCGCGGCATGCGAATGCGGGAAGATATTCCCTTTGCTCCTTGAGAGTCCGTGTTCGCGCGAACGCACTCACGCCCTTAGCAGCCTTTAGATGTGTTGCAAACTTCGATTCGCCCTTGTAGTCTTCTTTCTCCCCATCTTTCGCTTTCGCTTCTGCCTCCGCTGTATGATCACCATCAATCGACACATGCAAAAGGAGACTACGTGAATGTCCAATCCGACAACGCCCAAACACAGGGCAGAAAAATCACTTACCCTCCGCTTCCATCTCCTCGTCCTTGACACCCATAATGTTACCCAGTGATGTTCCGCCCAGCGCGGCCATCTTCGCGGCTGCTTTCGCCCGCTCTGCCTGCTCACGCTTCTCCTTGACCAAGGCGCTACCCTTGCGCGCAAATACTGCCATATCGCTTGTGGGGTCACGTACAGGATTGATGGGTTCCAGCTGCTTCGTAAATACTGTGCGCCCGTCGAGGAAAGGGGGCTTCAGGTCGTGCACCATAACGTGCACCGTGGACTCGGATTCGTCTTCGAAGTCGAGGTCTATCGCCTTGCGTGTGGCAACACCCGATGTGAGCATTCGGTTCGCTTCCCACAGGTCATTGTCCGCATTCTAAGAAATTAACTCTCAGCGATGGCAATTATTATATGGGATCATCCTTCACTCACGTATTGCGCCTGTCTCGCCGAGATCTTTCTCTGGAATAAATTCACGTCAACAACATCCTTGTACAAACCCGACCGGACTTACCACTTGCTTCTGCGCCACCTCTGCCTGCCGGACCATGCCCAAGTCCTCATACTGGGCCAAAGGATTGAACTCCTCATCACCCGCGCCTCCACCCTCCTCCGTACCCATGTACCAATCCCTATCCAACCGGATTTGTTCCTCTTCCCATTCACGCGCATCCAACCCTAGGGCGCCCTCGCCCTCATCAGAGCTCGGAGATCCACCCCTTCGAGGAGTCGGTGCGTCCCATTGCCTGTTTCGCAGGCGCGAGGGAGTAGATGATTTGTGTCGCGGGGTGGTATCCCACGGAAGGTTCGGGACTCGTACACTCGGCGCGTCAACCCCGCCTCCGCGCTCAGAACGAGGGGTGGCATCCCAACCACGCCTATCCCGGTCGCGAATGTGTCTATTATCGTAAAGTCTGTCACGATTCGAGCGCCGTTGGAAATCGCCGAGGCCGCGTGGGGCGTCGTCTCTTCGCTCGTTATGCGCTGTGATTCCCTCTACCGACATGAACCGATGAGTATCATATAACTAGGAAATAATCAAGTCCTGCACACCTCGTTGTCTATCTTTAGCCCGTCTATGCTCTTCCAGCTTCTTGCGTGCAGTCTCAGAAAGACCACCAGGATGTGATGGGGTCTCCTCTCCGCGTTGTCGAAAATGATTTGTACGAGACGCCGGTAAGCTAGGAACTAGCAGATTCGTGTTATAATCAAAGTCAAATTGGTCAACCGCTGAACACATACCCTTGAACAGAGGCTCGGAATCTCCATTCAATCTGGGCTTCTTCCTGCTGCCCTCGCCGTTTGTAGCGGCAGCGGCTGCACGCTTCTCCTGTGCAAGACGGTCGAGACCCAGTACTGACGTCCTCGGTGTTGGCGGTTCAAGCGGTTTGGCAGGTTGGCGGAAGGTGTGACGCTAATACAGGACACAGATAAGTACGATCAGCATTTGGATGATAATAGCCAACATTTCCGAAACATGAACACGTACAGCATCATTCCGCATGAGCCCACCTTGGCGGACAGGGTCAGGTTCCAAAACCTCGCTGTCATGTACCACAATGCCTTGTACGGGTTGCGGAGCAAGCCCTGCGGCCTCCTGCTTCTCATGCGACAAAATTTCTGCATGAAGTTCTGCTAGAAAAGAATCTTTGAACTTGCCAAAAGATTTTGCCGCTTCGGTCGAAAGTGAGCATTACCGCAACTGGTGCCGCAGCTGAAAGTGCGCACCTGAGATGAAACTGTCCACGGAGTTGGTCTTGGCGATATCCTGCACTCGGCGAGCAAGAAGGTCGTTAGGATTAACTATGTTAAGTGCTCTAGAGAGCTTGATAGCGAGTTGATGAGTGAAGACATCGTCCGTAGAGGCCATTCGCAGTGGACTTGGTAAAGAGTTATTAACCGTGCTGCTTACTTACGTGCAACCGTCACGCCCCTCATGTCGACAGTCACAGAAAGTAACGAAAATGTCACGCATTCACGCATGCACGTGTAGCGCGTCATTGGTTCGATTTCCATATATGGTTAGCGATGGAGAGTGCGCGAGCTCTTGGAATCGGAACAGCCCTGCCCCTTGCCATGTCCATTAATTTCACGCGTCTATGAGTTGCCTTAGGCTCTCCCAGTCCGGTCGTGGACTAGCTCGTCTTGTCTTGTCTTGTCGCCCACGTCCCGTATCTCTGCTATCACGACACATAGTATCTGTCCGATTCGTTACTGAGAAACACGTTTCAGTGGATGCTGCAGGAAACATTAATGTAGGAGGCCTGAAATTTATCGAGGAACCGCTGGGATTTCCAACGTACAAGGATTGTGGCTTTCCAAGGATTGTCGTGGGCGAAATTTTGGGGCCGGATGCACGCTACGAGGTCGTGCGCAAGTTTGGATTCGGCATGAATTCAAGCGTGTGGTTAGCGCGAGACTATTTCTCGGCGGCGTAAGTACGGTTCTTTGGCATGCGGTCATTTCCCGCTCATTGTGCAATGCTAGTCAGTCG
This sequence comes from Grifola frondosa, assembly GCA_001683735.1. Lineage (NCBI taxonomy): Eukaryota > Fungi > Basidiomycota > Agaricomycetes > Polyporales > Grifolaceae > Grifola > Grifola frondosa. The sequence goes on along the minus strand of LUGG01000001.1, from coordinate 324,524 downwards.
CAGTTCGTCTCAATAAAGGTTCTAAGCGGCTCCGCGACGGAGGCAGAGAGAGCGGACATCACGCACGAACTCGGAATTCTTCAGCTACTTGCGGAAGCGCAGGCGAACCGATGTCTCAGACTTCTCGGCCACTTCTTTATGCCTGGAAAGGTCGCCTCCGAAGGCGAGCATTTATGTATTGTTACTGAGGTCATGGGTGGAAACGTGAACGAACTACAGCAGAGTCTGCCCTCTGGAATGTGCAATCTACCTCTCCCGTTAGCGAAACACATTCTTCGCCAGGTGCTCGAAGGCCTGATGCAGCTCCACCGCCTGGGCATCGCGCATACCGACCTGAAGCAGGACAACATCATGTGGGATGTCGATCCGGAGCTCGACATACCATCTTTGCTGGCGCGTGATCCCCCTAGACTTAATCCACCGGAGCAGAGTTGGAAGGACGAGGTCGTACAGACGTCGGTCTCACAGCCGCTCCCTCTTCTTGGCTCCCTGGATATGTACATGTGCCGGAAGTTCTACATAGCGGACTTTGGGAGCGGTTCGTCTGCTCGGCTTATCCTTCCTCGGCCGACGAACTAAGCTGATTACATTGTAGCCCAGTTTGTGAACGAACAAGTGACAGATGGGATAACGGCGCGTTCCTTACGTGCTCCAGAAACAATTCTGAATGGTCCCTGGGATGAAAAGGTTGACATATGGACCTTTGGCTGTCTTGCACGTACATTGCGATGCATTCCACCCTCCTTCCCGTACTCACAGGATGTTTCTTTATGTAGGTTTTCGAGCTCATCGTCGGTGCCGGGCTCTTTAAGTATCAGCGTCTCCCGGATCGTAGGCTTGACGCTGCAGGTGCACATCTTTGGCAGATGATATGCTTCACAGGCGAATTTTTTAAGCCCAAGCAGCTCAAGTATAGCCGGCGTGCGGCGTGGTATCTCAAACGGAGGACTGGTTAGTGGCCATTTGTCAGTTAACTAGCATACTGATCGGATCATGGTGCAGGCTACCTGAAACGCAACCCTCCGTATATTTCCACCCCATTCGAGAACTTAATTAGGGATCATAAGCTCCCCGGGCTCTCGGATGCAGACGTGCTGGCGACAGCGGTCTTCCTACGTAGATGCCTGCGCTTAGACCCGTATGACAGGCCGTCTGCGGAAGAACTTCTCAATGATCCGTTCTGGGTTAGTTGAAGGTGGATGGATCGCAGCTTGAAGGAGTGAAGCAAGTATACATTAACACCTTTCAACTTGGAAGTGCCGACTGTTATCGCGGCTGAACCCTGGCTTAGGTTCAGAGAATTCTTCAAAGAGCCCTTACGAACTAGTACGATGATTTTAAATGCATGTCCCAGACCTAGGGGTAATATGAGAATCCTGTGGAGAGCTGCAGGAGTGTGATTAATGATTGTGTGCGAGCATTCATAGTTGTGTAGCGAACAATTGAGTGATCATAACATTGTATGTACCAACATTGAGCGCGCGATACAGCGAATACATATATAATATATGAGCAAAATTTCGTGGCACGAGCACTTGGAGGTTCACGTACACGCTTAGATGGCGACAATCGTAGTATTTTTTTAGTAGCTATGTACCTTACAGCGCTTTGCATAATTCCGTGAAATACGCTCGAAAAAAAGTTTTGTTTGGTCCGAACAAATAGCGTCACGGTGGCGCAAGGTACACGAGGATTTCTCAGCGTGTTTCATACTTTCAAACATATTTCATGTTTCGAGTGCACTTGGAGGTATCATGCTGTTTTCCTCCAATAACTTTGAGCATCATACATATCGATGCGGAACAAAAATGACCTGCGGGCATTATGACACATGTTGCACGTGATCGTGACTATTCGGCTTGTTCCGAAAGTGGCTTCAGCTTGTGTCGCGACAATTCCCCCACCATTTCATACACAACGGTCTCAAAAAGCCGTTTAGAGTGTGTCATATACTGTCAAATTCACATAAGGTAAAAAAATTAGCAAGTGAAACTGCAGGAAGTCTCTCAAAATGTTGTTTATGATCTCGTCACGGTCACTTTATTTGTCCGGACCAAACAAAACTTTTTTTCTAGCGTATTTCACGGAATTATGCAAAGCGCTGTAATTGATAAAGACATTTCTTCAAGCTCCAGTGTGACTGATCGGTGTGACACGGTCCTGAGCCAGACGACGGTCGGCAACCTCTGGAACAGTCAACGAGGCCGGCCAAGCCGTCTTATCGTAGGTCTTCATTTTTCTTCATCTTTTGCATGTTGTGAAGGCAGGGAATCATGGTGAGTTGTCTACTACGAAATTTCCGTAAAATTTCTGCCTCACCCCAACCCAGGTGTTTCTCAATGATAAGAAATTCGCATGGTATGTTTCCCTAAGGGTGTTATTCCCCAGTTATCTCACAATCCAACAGCGAGTCATGCATAAAGGGACATCGCTCCTCTGCATGCCACCACACTGATCGCGCGCTTTTCGAAATCAAGAAGAAGGGCCGCCCAGTCTCGCAATGCGAGAAATGCCGGGAACTCCGGAAAACGAAGCGGATGCACTCAAAGTGTACCTGTAGTGCAGACCCTGATGCAGGCTCAAGTACCGAGTTTACTCAACCGCTCTCGGCGTCACAAGGATCTTCTACGGCGAAATGTATGTCCGACATTGTTATATTCATCCTCAGGTCCTTATTTCTTGCAGCGAGATTCAAGCCTATAGCGCCAGCCTTGCCGAATGGCTTGAAGGACGCGTTCGCTTTCAGAAATTCATCGGATTCCATTCCTGCCGATCCCCGGTCTAAAGGTTTTCTTTCTTTCGTGCGAGCACCAATCTTGTGACTGACAGGACAACTCCCAGTGGATACCCTTCTGAATCCCTGTCACTGCGGCAAGAGCGTTTGGAAATGCAAATGTCGTGCTCTCAATCCCGACAGCATCGTCGATACCAGTAGTATATCCCTTTCTCAAACTCCAGCCACGACGAATGGCCTTGCGACCCTCGCACAAGCTGCAGCACTGTGTTGCGGCCGGGGACCTTCAGCGGGCACTCAGCCTATTGCTCCATCAGTAAATTCTGTGCCCGCACCATCCACATCTGATGAACAAGCAATTAACCGGAAACATGCACGGGAATGCTGTGGAGGCCATTCCCGGGGCCCGTCACCGTCCCACTCTCCTCATCCCAAGCGTAGTAGGCCGGTGTCTCTACACATGCTTCCCGCGAAAGGCCCGGACCTACCCCCAATCCGACTTCCCATACTCTCCCCGTCCTTTGCGCCGCCCACTTTCCCTACTATTCCGTCTATCAGCGTGATCACGTCTCTGGCAGGCTCCAGCTGCTCCTGCGGTCTGCAATGTGCCTGTCCTGGCTGTGTCGAGCACCGCGGGCAACAACACGCATCGAAGGACTTTAACGACTGCGCGGATGGGTGCGGCACCTGCGTGGACCATACTGGCGGAGTGGAGCTGCCCAGCGGCTTGCCGGCTCCGAGCTTCATCGATGCTTTTTTTGCACGTGCTGCGACACTGCCCATGCCGCCACCCTCGCGCACCGCCTCGCTGGATCCGACGAATGTCACAGTATATCCGCCTCAGCTGTTCTCTGGGGAAGCGAAGGAAAGAGAAGAGCGCGGCGCAGCATTCGGCCTTGTTGCGGTTCCGCGGCTTGTTTGCAATTGCAAGGGAGGATGTGGTTGTCCGGAGGGGCAATGTGCTTGCGGCGACGCATGTGCCGGTTGCTGCGATGATAAGAGCGGCCCTGTTGAATCGCCGAGTATCATTGAAGGAACGGCAGCTACCCGTGATGACGTGGATGCCTTGAGCGTGCCCCGTGGCGGAACAATTCCTGTTGTGGCGAACTGCTGCGGTGGCCGGTAGCAGTAATTGTAAGCTTTCTTTATGTGTTGGATAAAATTCACGTCCCTTCCTCTCTCTTTTTTACTATCTCTTTCTTTGGTTTCTCCTATGGTGGTTTGTCAACTGTGGTATTTGTCGACCGCGATAATCGTAACGGAAGGTAGGTGGCATCATCACCTACAAGGAGCATTTTTTTCCAGTCCTGACCAATGTATGTGTTATTATAATTTATTAAATACAGTGCCCTGTGCACTTTGCTATTTCCACAACCCCTGTTGAGATCTTGGAAGCTCCGCAAGAACATGTATACAGGTAGGTTACACCATAATCTTCCTCCACGTTCTAGACCATCTTACATGTTATACAAGTAGACCGAGGTATTGCAATGTCAAACAATGGGTTATACACTAGTGTTGACGGAGATCAGGTTCTGAACGCGAAGAAGGTTAAGAATTACGAACTTATCATCTGAGAATAGCGTGGCGACACACAATCAGCGACGCGAACAAAGAGAATAGCAATCACTTACCATGGAAGTCCCATCGTGTCTGCAATGAGGTAGCCTAAATCAGTATCACGTCTTGCAACACACGAATGGCTTACCTTCTTCGGATTCTCGGGTGCATGCTGTACGTAACGATCGTTGTCTGGAGGTCTGGACACTCATTAGACCGCGTTGATGGAGGAGAATGACGCCATATACATACCGCTCCTTCTTCTACAAATCATAATAAATAGATGTCATGTGAGTACATGAATGGGCAGACAAGACATACCCCTTACCTTGCACGACGCCAGCATGCTCTGTATTGTCACACACACCGCGACAACACTGAGCACAGGTGACCATTCATTGCCGAGGATAGAAGCACATATCTATGAGAAAATGCATCAGTCGGATCCAAAAGCCTCACGACTAGGGAACGTACATGGCCGTTGGAATATACATGCTAGACATGGACAGAATCAGTCAATACCGTTGTGAGCAATCATGAGGCAGTCCAGTAGAAGTGACAGACCGGGTGTATGGGTGCTTGATACTTGTTGTCCACAACGAACTGAACCGCCGGCGAAGATATAGGATACTGATTATCAAATCGGAACTTCAACGCGAATACCTCGCACTGCAGGCAGTCTGTCGTCTCGCTGACTTATGAACTAGCTGGTATATATGACGCACCTGGTATATGCTATCGCCCAAAACTTCTACAGAGAGGTACCAAGTCTGGAAGTCGTCCGCGCTCAACAGCTTGATACCTGGCATCGAACGACACATTAATGAGCTTCTCCAGCTCCGATATGCACGAGGAAGAGCTAGCGTTGCGTACCTACGGGTGTCCCATGTTTATGGATATCCGCGAGCTCCTTCTGTAGTCGTCTGGTCGACACCGCCATAGCTTGTGCGTTGTATTCACGAAGGAAGGGGATGGTGGCAAAGCAATCACACTGCTATTAGTACCGGCGCCGATATCCCGTCACTACACAAACAGTGGCAAACTTTGCTGCGTATAAATTGCATCTCTTCGTGCCTCAATTTCCCAACAATGTCCACCATCTCCGCCATAGAGTCACTTGCTTCCCATTACTTTTGAATACAGGGGAATTGCAGGCGCTCGCGGGGATGCAGATCATCTTTTCCTTGCTTTATCTACTTGTTGGTTGGTGTTAACTTTTTCGACCACCTTGCGACGTGATATTGCATGGTACATCCACCCTTCCTTCTCACCACATACAGCGAAGATGCCGAACTGTAGTCTCATTTAAAGCACTGGATACATATATTTCTACACCGCTCTTGACTATACAGCATGCAGATAGATGAGTGATAATTTACGCCGCCTTATTCTCTTTCGTCTTCGCCTCTTCGATCCTTTTCTCCCGGTCAACGTTGATTTCGTCCAGGATCTCCTTCGCACCGGTGCTGATGAGCACCTTGGCCAGCCTCATGCCCACGTCTTCTGCCTCCCCCACTGATTTTACCTCTTCCTGAATCCGATGCTCAACGTGCCGTGAGCCATCCAACGACGTAACACACCCAATGATGTCCAGCGTGCCCCCCTTCTCCCCGTTTTCCTGCTCCATCAGCGTCGTGTATACTCCAACAGGGACACTGCAACCACCCTCAAGCACGCGCAGACACGCACGTTCGGCGAGACACGCCCATTCTGTCGGCCAGTGCGTCACAGCGGCACACAGCGCCCGCGCCTCAGTGTCGTCTGCGCGGATCTCGATGGCGAGCGCACCCTGAGAAACTGCGTGGAGAAGTGTTGGCGGTGCGAGGTCTGCAGTGACGCGCGCGCCCCAACCGAGACGAACCATCCCTGCTTTCGCGAGAATGAGGGCGGCGTAAGGACCGTCGGGCGCATCCAACTTCGCCATACGGGTATTTCTAATGAAGTTGAGAAATGGCAAGCTACATCAGCGCGTTTCTCGACGCGTAAAATGTGATAAGTACGCACAGGTTTCCGCGCTAAAGCGTACGCACTGGAGATCAATCAAAGCATAGGCGACAGTAGCAGTCCATAGAATCGTGCTCACCACGTCCATGAACACCAATTTGGGGAAGCGTCTTTTTAGCTGGGCAACCCTTCGGACGCTGCTCGTGCCCACCACGCTCCCATCCGGAAGTTCCTCCAGACTCTTCCATACCTCGCCTTTCTTGACCACCAAGCAGTCCAGCGGATCCTCCCTCTTAAGCACCCCTGCAATCTCACATCCCTCCGGCAGCACAGTCGGCACGTCCTTGAAGCTATGCACAAGCATGTCCACGGCGCGTTCGCGCAGCGCGACCTCGAGCTCCTTCGTCCACAACGCCTTGCCTCCTAGCAGGTACAGCGCCTGCGACTGGTTATGGTCCCCGCCCGTGGACATGAACGCCGTCTCGAATGTTGTAGTAGGCTGCAGCTCGGCGAGGGCATCTCGCACGATGTTTGTCTGGATCTGGGCCAGCTGTGACACACGCGAGGCAAGGGTAAAGGTGCGTCCGGCAGAGGGTGTGCTTGGGGTGGCCATTTTCGATAGGGCAGAATGGAGGACGTGGAAAGCAAATCTTTTTGAGTGTCAGTGCAAGGTGCTGTACATGGCTGTGGGAAATGATCAATGGGGTCCGATAAGCGCCGAGTGTATAATTCACGCGTTCTGACGCGTCCGTATGCCTTCATTCACACAGAACATGAAGAGTGGGACAAAGATTATGGATACATTCGCGCAATCGTGTAAATTAGTGTACTACCTACATGGAATCTAAACGGACATGTACTGCGCCATACTGAGTACCGGGAAGCATTAGCACAAGGCTATGGGAGAGAGGCCCTGACGTTTACCTAGAGTTCTTCTTTGCCGGACGTGACTTCTCGTGCGATAACCGGTTTTCCAGTTTCTCAAATTCGTTCAATGCGATCGTCTCTTCTTGGTCAAGTATCTACACATAGACATCAGCTAAAACGCATCGGAGAGATAACATAGTGGACAGACCTGTTCCACGCCTTTGACCTCGGGAATGTAATGCATTAACATGCGCTCAATCCCACTTTTCAGTGTGACTGTGCTGGAATCACATCCACGACAGCTACCCTTCAGCTTGACCTGCACCACGCCGTCGTCGGTGAATCCGCGATACTCAATATCTCCACCGTCTTCCATAATGGCAGGCCGCACACGCGTATCAAGCAGTTCCTTGATCATCGCGACGGTTTCCGAGTCCGTGTCAAGTATGCGCGTGTCCTGTGGTCCTGCTGCCTCGCGGTCCTCGTCGCTGCGGAAGAGTGGCTGACCGGCGGAGAAGAATTCCATGAGCGTGGCGTAAATTTCGGGCTTAATTATGGACCATGCTGTCTCTGAGTCCTTCGAGACAGTAACAAAATCCGGGCCGTAGAAGACGGCAGTCACACCCTCAATACCCATGAGACGGATGGCCAGAGGTGACTTGAGTGCGGAGCGGGTATCCAGAAATTCGGCAGTGTTGGATTCTTCCATGACTGGTACGCCGGGAATGAACTTTAGCGAATCATCATTCGGCGTCGTCTCTGTCTGGATAAACATGGATCTGTCTGCGGACCTTTAGCGTGAGTTCAAGGTAAAAGGTCATAGAGAACCTACACTGTAGAGGACGCTGATGACTCGAAATCGACTTCGTTGTGAGAGTAGGAGAAGCGGTGGCAAATGTCAGACCATGGTATAGACTTGCGGAACGCGCCGCTGTGTATGAGATATTTCGCGAGTGTGAAGAAATCCGGGGGTGTGGGTGAAGACGAGGTTTCTGTGCTCTCGCAAGGGTGCGAAGGGAGGAGCATGCCGCTGATGACATTGATGCTAGATACAAGTACTTGTGGTAGGAGCAAGAAGCTTAGATGTACGTCGATTTCAGTCGCGAGTCGACGGCCGAATAAATGAGAGCTAAGCGCTAAACAATTAGTCATTTCATTGACTTAACTGCCTAATTTGTCAAGACCGGGCACGTGGCACGACGCGTCAATACTCGCGTCACGCGTCGAACAGCTTCTCTCGTCGACGTCAACTTGCAAGCCTGTTCTCTCAGAATTTTGAAGATGGAGTTGTTCACCATATTCCAGGTGGCGTTTACTTTATTATTTGTATTGATGCTGTATCTCCTCTATAAGCAACCGCGCGAACGACCGTCGCTCCGCTCTGTTGCCATCCTCGTTCTTGGAGACATCGGTCGTAGCCCTAGGATGATGTACCACGCCGAAAGCTTCGCCACCAACGGTTTTGAGACATTCCTTATAGGCTATGGAGGTGATTAATCTGTCATTTTATAATAGTTGACGTTCTAATCTGCCTCTTCAGGCTCGGATCCAATCCCTTCGCTCCTCTCAATTCCTCACGTCCACTTTCTTTACCTCTCTTCGCCGCCTGCCTTTTTGAATGCATTGCCATTTGTCATTTCCGCACCACGAAAAGTCCTTCATCAAGTTTGCAGTATTCTTCACACCCTTCTTGTACGGGTGCCCCATCCTCCGGAGTTCATCGTAGTCCAGGTAAGTTCTAGAATACTTTTATACTGATAAGGTGACCTTGACCTCCCGATGCCGAAAGAAAGAATCCTCCCAGTATACCCACCCTTGCCCTTGTGTGGTTCGTTGCTAAAGTGCGGGGAAGCAAAGTCATCATCGACTGGCATAACCTCGGCTACAGCATTCTTGCCCTCAAACTCGGAGAACGCCATATATTTGTCAAAATTGCGAAACGGTGGGTTTCTCGTATTTATAATCTGCTGGTGGTATTGCTACTAGAAGCTGGCCAGAAATGTATCAGATCCTTTGATATCACAGCATTGAACGACAACCGCTCAAATATTCCTTGTTGTGATATCATTGAAGCTTCATCTTCCATGGGCGTCTTTCTTGCGTTTAGGTGTTTTAAAGTAAGGAAAGGTATCTGTCGTGGCCACAGTGCGGTTTGGATCACGAACCTTAGTATCTAGCTTTCGGTATCGATGAAATCCACGCCCAGTGATGCTCATGTCAGATATCTCGCAAGGGTTGAACGTGTGCTCTAAGATATGTCATTCTCGAAACAGGGCCATCAATAAATGTGTTCGAGTGCTGGCACAGATATTTGGTCTCACTATATGCGCTATTTTGTGCCAATGCCGCATACAAATCCGTATTGACACACCCATTTTCACTCGACTGCCAGCTTCGAAGCATATTTTGGCCGCTCTGCCTATGCCCATTTATTTGTTACGCACGCCATGCGTGATTATCTCGTAAAACAGTGGAACCTCAAGTACGTCGTCCTTGTTTACCACCAACCCTCGACCCTCACCTTCCCATCACAGGGGACACAAAGCAGTCCTGCATGACCGTCCCCCAGCGCGTTTCCACCGCACCTCGCCATCCGAGTCCCACGATCTCTTCCTCCGTCTGCGCGACGCGCTCTCTACCCCATCTCTCGTCGAGTATCTCCCGCAGTCTGCAGCCCCTTATTCCACGCCTTTCACGCGTATCCCATCTGCCGACATGCCCGCAGATTCTTCCACCGATCCGGACCCAAGCCCGTTCCCGGACACAATCCCGATGCCCACGCGTCGCCCAGATCGTCCGGCACTGCTCGTCTCCAGCACGTCGTGGACACCGGACGAAGATTTCGGAATATTGTTAGATGCGCTAGGCATATACGAGCAGCACGCGCGGAAGACCAGCAGCGGTAGTGATGGCACCATTTTGCCGAAGGTGTTGGTAGTCATAACGGGCAAAGGCCCGCTGCGCGAGCGGTATATGCGCAAGGTAGATCAACTGCAGCGCGGCAGTGTTCGAGGGGACGATGTAGAGGCATGGCAATTCGTGCGCTGCATCAGTATGTGGCTCGAGGCGGAGGACTATCCGCTATTACTTGGTATGCGTTATTTACTGCACTGGTCAGCATTTGGTATGAACCTTGTCTTTTCTGATGTCCCAGGCTCAGCGGACCTCGGCGTTTCCTTACATTCGAGCTCGTCCGCGCTTGATCTGCCAATGAAGATCGTCGATATGTTTGGGTGCGGACTGCCAGTGTGTGCGCCCTAGGATTTGCCTGGTATGTCATCTCCGAGCCTCGCGCGCTTATACAATAATAGACTTGTAACATGTAATAGCCTTGATGAACTAGTCAAGGACGGCCTCAACGGGCTCATTTTCAAAGACGCTGCACAACTTGCCGAACACCTACAGGTGTGTCTCAACCCTATATCCATCGCTCTCAAGTCTGACACTGCTCTCATACAGACCCTACTCACCGCATTCCCCGCTGCTCCTGCGCTTGCGGCTCTCCGTAGTTCGCTTCAGCACCCAGTACAGCCATCGTCTCCTATCCCAGGAGAAGCTCAGTGGGAATGGGGCACATGGGCAGAAAATTGGGACCGCATCATGCGCCCCTTGGTACTGAGCGACGTTGGTGGCAAAGCAGTTCTATTCGGTGGAACTAAAGAAGCGAAACAGAAGTAGCTGGATGCATCTGTAACGAAGTAATAGTACATTTTCGAGGACGTACCTGATCCATTTGGAACTCTTCTCATAGGCCAGGATCGAAACGAGATGCTTGGTATACAAGGACCATGGACGATGTCATTGACCCAATGTTCGCAGGGCTCCTTTGTCAAATAGATATACTAAAACGAAAACTATCCCTCCGCGAAGTAGACCGTGTAGTAATGTTATGAAGCCGTCCGACTCAATTTACTCCCACATTACACCGGATTACTTCTTTCCTAGAGGCTCAACCCGCAAATCCTATAACATCCTGCACAAACCGAAGTCTAGACAATTAAGCCTCCTGAACGTAGTTTCCTGTCATGACGAACAGCGTTAAGCAACACACCAGGACAGCGGGAAACAGTTAAACACGCACCTGGGAAGACACCCTGCCGTCCGTTCAACTTCCCCGTCCACCAATCCTCCGTGCTATCTGTGCGCTCTACAAGTTCGATGCGATCACCCGCACGGAAGTCGAGGTCCCCATCCGCCTGTGCGGCGAAATCATACAGCGCGACGACATATGACGCCGCCTTCGGCTTCGGTTTGAGTGGCGGCGGCGGGGGTGGAGCCTTCTTCACTGGGGCTGCGCTCGTATAGGCTGACGGGGTGTATGGTGGAGGAGGAACAGCTGAGACAGCACTGGAGGGCGGCGGGGGAGGCGCCTTCTTGGTAAAGCTGGAAGTAGCAGAGGGCGAGCGTGACGGTGGAGCCAGACGCGAGCCCGCTGTGGAGGCGGTGGCGGAGCGCCCGAGGGCGGGAGCACCTGAGTCTGAAACGGTCCGCTTCGATTGGACAAACTTCGCTGCTGACGGAAGTGCGTGAGATTAGGGCGATCGTCGCGCAAAGCCTTCACGTACACGTCGAAATCATTCGGCTCCCAATGTTGAGCGCTTCGATCTGCTCCAGGGCGTTGGTGCGCTTCTCCTCGTAATCACTCGCGATTTGTGCGCCGGTCACAGACACATCATATTTGCCCTCTGCGAAGCCATTCAACTTCTCAAGCAGAAGATAGTATATATTGAGCCTAGTACAGCGCAGTTGATGAGTTGACGAATTGTCCAAAAAAAAGAGCCTTCGAATTCGTGGCAATGCGAACCAAGAGAACGATGTGAAATGGAACAGACATATGAGAACTCACTGCATGTAGAAGAACGAATGGAATAGCGGGTCGATAAATTGTGTAGCTTGCACCAAGAATCGAGGGAGTTCGTTCTTCATGGCAGTGTTGATAAAGTCATATTCGTTTGATGCAATCTCAAAGTCTTGCTCCAACTATGGCCATATAGCAAGGAACATAAATATATGTAGGCGGATTTATGGATCGTAGGTTATGATGTAGAAACGCATGGTGGGCAGGCGTACCTTGAAGAGATGCTTCTCATCATTAAGAGATTTCTCCTTCTTGTCCCTTAACTTTGTCAGTGAGTTGTTGAATCGGTCATAATCAATCAACTGAAGATATCGTGGTTAGTGCGAGTTATCACGTGGGAACAGACACTATGAAATTGCGCACCTTGTGCTCCCTCTTGGTGATGCTTTTTCGGATTAACTTGAGAATTCCCTGGAACTCCTTAATAGGTCCGACGATCCTAGTCTCGATGAGCTCGAGCTCTGGGATTATTGATGACTTGACCTCCTCCATCGAGGCCTCGTAGGGGTCGACATGAGCGATAGTATGTTGGGACTCCGGGTGCTTTTGTGCTAGGTCATATTCGCCCGGTACGGGATGGTAGAGAGCGGCGAAGGTGGTAGCAAATTCAGCTCCGTGCGTGAAAAGCTTCGAGACGGCTTCGGTGTACCCCTTGCTATCCTTCAGTAGTTTCTCTGTCGCCGTCTCTATTGACGAGAAGCGATGCGCATAATCGTCGAATTCCGCGTCGGACGACTCTACATGAGGCAGATAACGTGAGGAGGTAGCAGCAGAACTCAGTTCGCTGCATCAAGTATTCACAAATCAAGTACGCACTCTTGGACATCCCGACCTTTGTGGTCAGCATGTGCGGTGTCCTGTCATAAATTCGTCATACTTTCAGTATTTCCGCCACAAACTCTGGAAGAGAGCGGATGTGTACCGCGCAAATGCCCTCGTGATTCCTTTCATGTTGAGTCAAGGGATGAGTTAGGTATAATTTCTAATAAGAAATGGGAAGATGTGCTCTCGTTGTTGATGGTGACGGCAACAGGAGAGGAACGGGAAGGGGAGAGAGTGAGCTCGGCGACGAACAAGCGGCTCGGCGGTGCTGCGATCGCTGCCAATCTAAGCGCTTATGTAAGAGGCGATACACCCGCGTCCAAATGGGGACACCATATACGGCTCCGAGCTTAACGCTCCTCACCCATTGACTCTATACACTTGCAAAGGGATTTTTATTCTGCTCTACCAATTTATCTTCAGATCGCCAACGCCTCTCGCCCAGTGTACTCACCCACGGCGTAATCCCGGTTCAAAATGCCCATTCAGCAACCATCAAATCAGATCAAGTGTGATACTCGTTCGCGCAACCTTTCGCATTCTGTGAACGTCTAACAATCTCTTTACATAGGCTCACCAATGTATCAATCGTCCGCTTGAAGAAAGGCGGAAAGCGATTCGAGGTACGTCTCCTTCATTTTCGCCGTCGCCGTATAGAAATATTGATTAGATTTATCAGATTGCTTGCTACAAGAACAAAGTGCAGGAATGGCGCAGCGGTGTGGAAACAGACATCGATGACGTACTTCAGATCGCAAATGTGTTCATAAACGTCTCCAAAGGCGAGCTCGCGAAGAGCCAAGACCTTCAGAAGGCGTTTTCCACCACCGACACTAATACGATCGTCAAGGAGGTCGTGCCTTTTCCCCTACTATAATATTATCCCCTCTTATTCATGATGTGGTTTTAGATTTTGAAGAAGGGCGAGCTGCAAGTTGGCGAGAAAGAACGCGAACACGATCTGACTTCCATCCGGCGCGAGATTGCGACTCTCGTCTCGGAAAAATGTGTAGACCCCGCAACGCAACGCCCTTATCCTGTCGGCATCATTGAAAAGGCCATGACAGAAGCCGGTTTTAGCGTGCGCCCCGGCAAGAACGCCAAGAGTCAGGTACGCTCCTCGTCTTCTCGTGAGATCGCTTTCTCATGCTCGCACAGGCCTCCGAATGCATCAAACTCCTGCAGACAGAGTCTAAGTTGCCCATTCAGCGCGCCCGCATGCGAGTGCGCATCGTGATGCCTGCTGCCGATGCCGAACGCCTTCGCGTGCGGGTTGCCGAATCTGCGGACAGCGTTGAGCGAGACAATCTTGGTACAGAGGAATGGGAGACGGTGGGCGTAGTGATTCCTGCACCTCATCGGACACTGATCATTACTCTGGTGCAGGTGATGTTGATCGATCCTGGCCAGATTCGCGTTCTCAACGAGCTTCTGCAAAAGGAGTGTAAAGGACGCGGGCGACTCGAGACGCTGAGTTTCTCCGCAACGGCCAGTAGCTGAGAGCGTTAGTGCTGGTGATAGGGTTTTATGTGTGTAACACCAATAGAAATGTATTCGTGCGCTTTTGATGTATCTTTGGATCAACGATGTAATGACTGAGCCTCTTCCTTGACCCTTCTAGCACAATGTATTCATCTTCGTTGAAAAAGCGGGCGTGATCGATGCGGATGTCGAAATCAATCGTTATGGAAAGGATCAGTACATGACTGTGATGCTACTACAAACGAACTTCCTCTGTTGACTACAACTCCAATGAGCCTTTGACAAGTACCTCGCCTCAACCCTCGATAGCCACATTCTGCTGACCAGCGGCCGCACTCTCGATGACTGCCACAATCTTGTCCTCCATCGCTTCCTCCTTCGACTGAGCACTGACGCTAGTTTGTACGTCCATCAAAGCAAGGTCCAGCTGCCCTTCATCAGCGACCGATTGTTGCTGACCAGCGGAAACCTCGCGCGGTGATTCGCCATTCACAGGTGCCGCCTCCGCGATGCCTCCCGATACCTGAGAGTCAACAGAGGTTTGTGTGGTGGGGGGAAGGAGCTCTTTAGGCGGCATCCACTCTGTCGGGAAGGGAGCGGGCGTGCGCCGCGACGCTCTGGGTGGAGTGAATGCAAGCAAGGATGGGAGCTTGTCTAAGGTCTCGAACTTGATTGATCGTAGATTGCCTGGGATCATGACTGCGTCGACCTTAATTCTTACTTCATCCTGCAGATGAATGAGTTCAGCAGTGGTTTGGTCAGTTCTCCAGAGCGCGCGTAGAAGATGGCGCCATTCCTTCGCGTTAATGTATCTGCTCATTTGTCAGCCTGTGACATGATTAAGGTGCGTACAACAACATACTCGCTGAGAGGAAAAGAGTGAATAATGCCATTGTTGATCTGCTGCGGCAAAGAAGTCAGGATCTGCAAGATGACCGAATGGAGGTCGAATTCATTTCTGTCTGTGTTTGGGAAATGCCGCTGAACGATGTTTTGACCAACTAGGAGTGATTTAAGTCTTTGGTATGTCTGGCTGTCGAGAGAATTGCTCACGAAGGATGAGACCTCTGAAGCTAGAGGAATTGATAGGTCATTAAATTCTTGACGGCTCCATATGGCGAGTAAACTCACAAGCGCAATATACGGCGAATTTGGAGGTCAAGGTCGATCGCATGTGCTTTGCCATCATCGCGCGTGATTATAGCTCACAAGCATGACATAGATCCGGTTGGACTCACCGCCTCGTGAGCCGTCCAGTATCTGCTTCAGAAGGTCTGGCACTGACTTGACAAACAAATCCAAGGCCTCCCAATTTCGAGTCATGCCCAAATTCAACTTCCAGGCGCATAGACTGTTGAGCCAGGCATGGGGAAGTACTATGTTGTGCAATGGCGAAGGTCTGTGGTTGCGGAAGCATAAAATGAATGAACCGCAGAGGTATCGAAGAGATGACATAGGACATTCATATCGATGCGTAAGTTTCGCTTGACCACAGATCTGCAAAGCAAGCATTTCGTCAGACATATGGAAAGTCGCCGGACTACGACACACAGCATACAAAAAGTACTGGACTGCTGGTATCACACCAGAGGCTTGATCATGCGGAGAGAACGATGAAGATTCCCCAGACAAGCATTTCTCATGTTCTTTGAATTCTTGAGACTTGACGTGTGCAGGTTTGATGTCGGCATCGGCACCAAGACATTCAAGCATGAAGCTCAAAGTCACTATCTCGGGAATAGTGATCAGAAGAGGACCGGATGAGTCGTAGAGACTGAAGCCGTGAATCAAATCGCGAATCCATAGGCGGGCGACTTGGCGACCTTTCAAAAAATCAGGGACAAGGGCTGGATTAAACATGAATGTCGTTCCGAGCTGGAAGAATGGCGGCCATATGGTATGGCAGAGTTCTCCCAGCCACACTCTGTATGAAGTGAGAATCGTGTCTCAGTTAATGAAGGCGACTAACCGTCGTTCCGTTTGCATTGTTCTCCCGTCAGCTGAATTGAGGTCGTGTATTGATAATTGCTGAAAGCAGATACGCATCCGCGAATGAAGAGCCTCACTCTCCATAGGCTGATCGCCGTGCTCGTGTTCTCTCGGGCACTCTCCTCTGTAGCACTGCCCGGACAATGCGCAGGAGACGCAGCGAGAGAAAACTGGCAATGCTTGGCACATTCGATTCTCGTCTTTTATTCTCTTTTCCAGGTGGTCACCGAGAGCTGAACGAAGAAGTCCTGTAAGCACCGTGCCATGTACGAATCTCCCATCGTCGGTTTCCGAGACGGTTTGCCACATGTCGCAGGACGCAGCTTGATCAAGGAAGGTTCCCTTCGTTAACAGAACTCTACCGGTTTTGTTTGAGCCTCGAATGCCGAATAGGCGTCGTAGGGGGGATCGGCGCAAGATGGTTTAGTAATCCATCCTTTCAAGAGATGGGCATATGCCTGGAATGCTTGGAGAATCTCTATGATTTCCGCATCGCTTGCTGAATTCATCTCTAATTCGTTCCAGTTATCGAACGCGTTGTCAAGACTGAGTATCGCGGATGAGATGTCCTTCCTGAGGAGGAACCTATAACCAAGTTTCAGTAACTTGTCGGCATCCCCACGCTCGATAGCGAGGAACATCATGATCTAGCATATGCATGAGTACCCACGGTAGATAATAAGATAGGGCGGCGTACCTGGTCGTCAATGTCATCTGGTTGTCGGAAGGACACGGCCGACAAGGGTCTTTCTTTTGCGGCATCCAGCAATTGAATAAGGTATGTACCCCAGCTTTTCGAGCCAGGCTTTACACCAAACGTCAACTTCATCCATAGTTCCTTCAGAAGATGTTGCTCTCCGCATCGTATCGATCGTCCGTCTGAGCTGTTCTTGAAACAAAGCCTGATTGCTGGCAACACATTACCTCTCTCGAGGTGCACCCCTGCAGCATCTGAATACCTTCCTAGTTTCTCGAGGAAGGCTATAAGACAAGGATAGAGATCGTGGTGTTTCATGAAACTAATGGCGTCTTCATCCGTCGAGAATAATTTTAGGGCATCGCTATCCTTCAAATTCAGCAATGTAATGATAAAGCAAGCAGAGACATCACTCACTCTACCGGTTCATTCCGGAAGTAATGAAGACGGATCGGTTCAACGAAGGTATCTGCTTCCGTTTTCGTGAGCGTATTTCGATTTGAGTTCACGACGTCGAAGGCCTCCTTGAACTTCTGGAGTTTTAGATACTGATGACCGGAGAGAATAAATTCCTCTGCTTCAGCATACGCGTTCGCCGATTCGCCATAAGCCTTCGCATCTGCAAAGCAACCCCCTGCGATCCGGAGGTACTTCCGCCTATTAGAAACTAATGTCGCATATTTGGCAGATTCCATGAATTTCTCCGCAGCGTCGAGGTAATCGTTCGTGAGATTTGTCGATCTCGCTAAGTCACGGAGATGATATGATTCAGCGATGTGTTTCTCATGAGGTAGTCGCGCTCGCTCGAATGCGTGCATCGCAGCTTCATATTTTTTGTTGTCGAACAGATTGTGCGCTCTTTCAGCCCAAGCGGAAAGCGAAGATCCCATGGCAAGGCGTGGCATATAGTCTCCTGGAGCCCAGATCCGTACTTGTTCTCTCATCGTCCAAATATCCTACATTGATATCAGCATATCAAACTAATATGGGGCAAATGGGCCACGTACACGCATGGGTTCCGCCCTTTCGGAGCAGTCGGTCAAGAACAGGTTAGTTCTGGCCCTTGTTATGGCGACATACAGGAATTTCAGCTGCGCAGGAAAGGTCAGCAGGAGTCTCTTAATGAAAAATTAAACAAACCTCCCGACAAACGCTACTGTCACGTATTTGGTCCAAAAGGAAGGCCGAAATATCGTTATGCAAGATGTTGAACACTACTCGCCACTGAGCGTGATCAACGGTCGAATCCTTGAAAAAGTTGTAGAGGAAGACCTGTTGCACAAATTATATGTCAGAAGTAGTACATATCATACGTTGAGCCCTTACGTCGTTGAATTCCAGACCCTTACACTCATACAGTGTCCTATCAAAGCTTTGAGTTAGGGTGAGTAAATAAGTAGCTGTAAGTGTCAACTTTACATAATCATGCCAACTTCATCTCCAAACAACGAATATAGCCATCTTTTTGTCGTATCGTTCCGGACAAGAATACCTGTCAGGTGGGCGCTTTAACCATTTGAACAAGATGGTACAAATTTGACATACACTGATCGGCCCCGAGCTCCAGTTTTCCTTGCCTGGTTTAAAACTTATCAAAAAAATATCAATGATCGGTGCATGTCAGCAACTCACGGTTCGCTCTGAAGGCCCTGGAGTAGCTGCCTCAAATTAAATGCATCTGTGTCTGAATCATTTCCAATGAAGAACACCGGCTTAGGGGCCACGCGCAAGACCACGTTCGGAGTTGAGCTGATCTATCGAATGTGGCCACAGTTTGGCGATCAGCTCTATGACGGTTTGCGCGCAGTCGACTATCTGCATGTGAGAACGATAATTTACAGCCAGATGAAAGGTTTCAGGCGTTTGCGATGAGTGTTTGCTGACGCCCCTGCGTGTCTACGATAAGTCGAAGTGAATTTGAGTGAGACTAGTCACCAAGGTGTAAGGGCACGGACCTCAGTTCGGTGAAGGAATGCTTTGAGTTCATTGAACTTAAACGAGCTGCCCGCAGAGATGGTCTGCGCGGTATCGCCAGCCCAGAACAGACCATCAGAGTTTCTACACAATGATCTCAGGACTATGATAACATGTCGGCACTTTTAATGTCTGTGAAAGCTCTAGTATGATTATAGTACGCACTCAGGGCGTCGATCAACAGATTGTCCTGTGCTTCATCAACATATCTGAACAACTGATATCAGATGTGAAAAACAACACAGTTCCAAATCACTTGCAGGAAGTCGACAAGCTGACCAGGAGTACTACCGCTTTGCAGCTTTGTCAAGATCCTATGTGTTCTACCGGTGAAGAAACATGAGTGGTGCCGTATGAGATGTACGCTAGAAATTACCTGTCGGCAGCATCGTATTCCCTGCGCTCTCGTTTTCGCGTCAAGTAAGCTTGAAAGAGGGCATAAATATTCTCCCTCTGACCAACAAAGGTGCCTTGGGAACGGTTGCTGAAACCAAGATAGGTGCTTTGGTCCAAATATTTGTCCTCGTATTCTAACGCCCTTTCGGACCCTTTGATCACACCTGGAAGGGCATATGACATTCTAATTCTGAACATATGAGTGCCTGCTTACCCATGAACTCTCCGAACACTAACGTCGGATCTCCAGTTTGTTTCAGCTGCTGCGAATAGACCATCTACAATGAATACACATACCCAATCCCTTCCTCAGGTGCTCGGGAAAGTGACGCCAATATGAGTTCACAAAAACGTTGAGGGAGACGAACGAAAGACGGTTTTGTTGCATATAGTCGCTGGAAAATCGTAAGGCCCGTTGTTCAACCTTTCGAACAACGAAACAAATCAACTCACATGTTGTCGCTATTCTCCACGTATTCAGAGACATTTCCAGATGCGCTATCTAGTTCGGCCTCAAGCAGATAACACAGCTATGATATCATGGTAAATCAAATACAGATGAGAGACATACGACATGACCTACGTGATCAAAAGTAATGAACATCGGGAAATGTTCATCCTTTAATTCTCCGAAACGACGAGGAAGCAAATTCTGGCGAAGAAATTCTTCGTCCTGATCATACATGATTTGAGCCTGTTGAGATTGCTCAGTAGCATATGCAGTGTCCTGTTTGCCGGCAGTTGACGTTTGGAGTTGGACGAAATACCCTTGAACCTTGTTTGCCAAGACACGCGATTGTGTCATGAAAAGCTGCCGGGGTTTAGGCATGCTACCATGGAATGTCTCCCATGCTCGATGAATACCTAGCATTTTGTACATCATAGTAGTCGTTTTGCTATGGCGAAAAATAATCAATGGATGATGGTCACATGCGAGCAAACGGCTCACCCAGTACCCGACCGCCCTGAACACCGTGGTTTATATGTCAGTGACCATAAACATGGCCGCTTCATCAACTCACCAATTACATAGCATGATGTTGGATGTTCAATAATCATCTTCTCCTGAGATCTATGTGCGTAGTGAATACAAAGTGGCCATAACAAGAACTCGAGCGGAACGTACGACATGTCAAACAGGTATGCCGAGTCTTGATCGTTGAGTATACCTTGAAATGCAGATGAAATATGTGAATTACGGCGGTTTAATGCAGAACGGACTATTTAAGAGAGCCTAATGACAAATACAAATATGAATACTACTTCAGCAGAGAAAGTTGACAGAATCACCTGCGATAGCGTCACATATTTATGTAGTCTAGAGAACCGTCAGTTGCACCGGCGATCCGCTGTAATGATGGACATACACAAGTAACTCGCCCAACTGCACAGAGACATCTCAGCATGGACGGGAATAGCACCTTCAGTGATGGCGCACCTCGAAATCGTCATTATCAGTGGGCATGGTGAGGGCAGCAGGTGAAGTATCGACATCGATGGTATTCAATCTGACAGGGAATGATTCCGGCAGAAAGACGTTGCTGTCCGTAGCAAGCGACAGCCGACGGAGACATCTGAGGCAAACATGATTATAAGGCCTATGGCAAGGCATGATTGGGGCATTGAGGTACCTACCGTTCTCTGTACAAACCGCCTCTCTTGCCTAGCTCTCGTCCGAGAGTTTCCCAGAAGCTTGACAACCTACTGAGTTGAGTATGGGTGTAGACACCATAAATCCGGATAGCTAGGGGACATTGCTCAGGGACAAGATCTTGAACAAAGTATGAGGACTGACCTTGGCGAAAGACCTAAAACCTGAAATAAGAAATCAGAAATGTACACCGCGCAGGAGGACGTACGTTATCAAAGTCCATGACACAGTCAACCTGGTACTATATATGGTTCGGCTCGAGAGGTATATACACAATGTTGAAACTTACTATGAGGCGAGCATCTCGAGACATCTTGGCCTCAAAAATTGGCACTGCTGCTGTGTCGAAACCTGCCACTTTCTTTTGATTATCACTAGAGAAATGACCATTCGATAATTCGCTAACGCATCATCAGCAACCGTGTATATATCTCATCAGGTGGAGGATACAAACCCAATCTTTTTTATGATAATATCGAACAGCTTTCTCTCCCTCTTGCGTGTTTGACGTAAGAAGCGGTTCGCGCGGTCTGAGACCAAAATTCGCCATTGACCAAAATGAGCCACATTGTCGAAATACTGCGCGGCCTTCATGGGCTGTACCATGGGATATGCTGTTCGCATATCATGGCCTGAAGCGTGGACTGATTCAGACACGGAATGCGACTTGCCGGCAGGGAACCGAGGGATGTAAGCATATTTGAATGTTTCCGCTAGAGCTGACATGCGGAAAATCTCAAAATAAGACTGCAGATGATGTTGGTGCACGCGATCGCGAGATATGTTCAGACAGATGTCGTACCTGCAACACCCCCTTTTGATCCTCGAGGACCTTCGTTACTAGTCTATCGGCTTCTTCTTTTGTGCACGGGGTATCAACACCCAGCGCCTCAAAAGGTTTCCGGTCTACGGCAATGTTCATACTTGCTCGTTTGGTAGATCTTTTCTTCCTGGAAGCGGGGACCTGCAGGTCATGATTAGGTTTAAAACACAGCCAATGGACAAGCCTCACCTCAGTGAAGGATATAGATGATAGTTCCTTCAAAGCGGGAACAGCCAAATCAACGGCGCGACGACAATCTTTTATATTTGGAGGCTCCGTCAATGGAGGATAGGAGAGGAAAAAGAGATAGGCGGAGAATTGGCGCAACAGTTTCGACGCGCTACAAGCTGCGAAATTCTCGGCCGTGGATGGGAAATCATTCAAAATTGAAGTGCGGAATTTCACAAAAGTGCTTTCGCTCACAGCTGTGTCGGTTGGTGAGGTGTGTCTTTTCAGAGTCGATTTGAAGGAACTGCTTACCCGACAGCATGAATTCGAATAAGTGCGGAATAGACGTTAAGTCTTCAACAAGTTGGTCAATGCTGACGGAATTGAACTCGAGGGTGTCCTCGAGAACGCTGACGGCAACCTCAAGGGCCACCTCATCTTTCAGTGCCACCGCATCGTACAACGTCAGGTCTATTCCGACGCGGCCTTTGTTTTTCCTATCAGTCCGGGGAAGAGATGGCACACCGTTCTTCATGTTGGATGACAGTATGGTGCAGTCCTTCCAATCAATATTTCTGCGGGATAAATCGTCACGGTCTTACACCTCGTGGATCAAATCAGATAGGCTGCGGGGAACGAGGCATTCATATCCATACGTAGATTGTGGGTCCATACTATGAACCTTGTTACGAATATGGAAGGACTCCGAAGGAGAGCTCGGGCGCTATCTTCAAGTTAATTCATGTGTTCGTAACCATAGACCTACAATGTCCTTTCTAACACAGCGTAAATTCATGGGCCATAGTACACTTAGTTGAATCAGCTGTATGACTGCATCCTTGTCAACATCGATATTTACCTTAGTCCGAACGTCATCTTGAGGTTTCGCCTTGACTTGCTCGGTCAAAAGGCCCCATAGATTGTAGTTATCTGAGGCATCATATTTAGCATTTTGTTGGACTAGATCCAGCTGGCTACGGGCAGCGTGGTGAACACAGCGAGAGAATTGCCAGAGTACAGTCGTGCCGACAACCACGGAGTCGTGACGATATCGCGTCGCGTGAGTCACGCCGTGACAGCGTAAGATTTGTGGCGCAGCAGGGAGTGACTGGAACTTGAATACCTCCGCTGTTTGACATTCGGCGGCACCACTGCGACCCTCTCGTCCGTGTTGTACTATTATATATTGACCCTGCGCGACGCTTAGGAGCAGCTAGCAGCAATTCTGACCCCATCGACACATTGCGCGGTCGGAACTTGGTCCCCTGGTCGTCTGCTACTATGATCACGACTCCCGTGCCTCGCCAGTCGTCCACCGACCACAGCTTCTTCTCGAAGTCTAAGTCCACAAGACCGGTTACCTCCCAGCTACAATCCTCTGTTGTAACTGTGCGCAGGTCGCGTGTAGTAGACGAGCGGCCCCTGAAGTCTGGCACTCTCGCGCTCACCGCGCGTTCTGCATCATCCACTCCTACCCCTGTTCATGCACTCAAGCGCAAGGGAGCAACGTCGGATACATTAGAACCTATAGCGAAGAAGCAGCGCGTCAGCTCTCCCAGCGTGTCATCTGTCGCGTCGCGTTCCTCCAGCTACGCTCCCTCTCAGAAACCGCTTCTTCCAAGTCGACAGTCCTCAGTTGCACCGTCTCCTCAGCCTACCACACAGCCGCAATCGAACAGATACCATGACGCGTCTCGCGACACGTCTCGCTCGACATCCGTTTTCAACGTGTTTGATGCGCCACCTCCCCGCGAATGTTGGGCGGAGGAAGACGGCAGGCCGGGACTTGGCTTCCTCAGCTACGAGACCGTGATCAAGGAAAATATGAAGGATTATAGAGCATGTGAGTTCGTGGTAGTTCACGCATGGTTTATGATGACACCTATCCGGGCTGCAGACTTTACCAACCCAGATGATCCAGAGGACAAATCTTTCGAGCCACATCCTACCAATTACCCAGTAACCGAGTTGGAATATCCAAACACGAGTGCATGCGAGAGGTAAGGTTCCCGAGAGCGCATTTTATCCCCCGGTAACCCGTTCCCAGGATTATTTTACTGGTTCCGAAAGACAAGGACCTCTTCCATCCAATAATGTGTCTGGAAAGTACAATACATACAATATTCGAGTGTGCGGTAACTTTCATCTTCTCCCTTCTGTAGAGAAATTGATAAATCATCCAGGCTATCTCACCCCAGCTCAGCAATCACTATTCGGCACGTTACCGGACAAAAATCTATGGGACGAAGATTCTTCTCCCTCTACGCCCTTAGGGTCGCCTTTCTCTTCACCATCGTCACTCTCATCTTCTGCGTCTTCATCGTCTTTGTCGTCGATTTCGTCGATTTCGTCGCTCTCGTCGCTCTCTTCGTTGTCTTCGCTTTCGGATGTTTCTCAGTATGCTTCGCGATCCTCGGACTCGGAGCCTCCTTCTGTGGATCTGCTCCGCCTTCTCCGTCGTGCAATTCGCAGACACGACGGCCCGATGTTTCTGAAAGTAATGGCGGCCATCAATACGCAGCTGCGGCTGCTCAAGTATCCACCGCTTCCCGCAGATGCGTTCGAACCATCACCGCCCAACATGCTTCGAGAGGCGGTCAAGTCGTGGACAGCGGCGGGCATACCGAGGAAGGTGCTTATGCGGATGATTGATGAGACGTACCAACGGGCGGTGATGCCGCACCGGAAAGAGCTGCAGAAGTACGAAGCGTTCTCGTCAGGCGTATATGGGGAGTTGATGCCGTCGTTGGTATGGGATATCGTGCGAGCGACAGGCCTCGGCGAGGGTTCGCTGTTTGTGGATCTTGGCGCGGGAGTGGGAAACGTGGTGCTACAGGCGAGCCTGCAAACGGGATGCCGGGGCTTTGGGGTGGAGATTTTACCTGCACCTGCGAAAATCGCGCGGAGCCAGCTGGCCCAGTTCCAGATGCGCTGCCGGATGTGGGGCGTGCGTATGGGCGAGGTCGATCTGGAGGAGGGCGACATGCTCCGAAGCGCACGTGTGGACGAACTCATCGCGGAGGCCGACGTCGTGCTTGTGAACAACAAGGTGTTCGACGAGGAGTGTGCGTACCCAGTCTCTGATATTAGCGTGCCGTACTGATTTAGTCACGAACAGTGAACGACGCCCTGCGATCCAAGTTCTTGGACCTAAAGGAAGGCGCTATAGTCATCTCGTTGAAAGAATTCGGCTCTTCTTCCCGGCGCACCGAGCGTAATGTATGTACTTTAGCTATGTTTTCGTTTTGATAGCATCCTCACATGGCAATTCGCACAGCTTGACGATATCAGCTCGATTTTCACTGTGGAAACACGAGAATACCATCCCGGGAGTGTCTCTTGGGGCAGCGGTGGCGGCCAATATTATCTGCATCGCGTGGATCGCGAGGCATATGCCGACTTCAGGCAGCGATGTGAGCGATCGCGCAGTGCATCGGCGAGGAGCACTCGATCAAGGAGGTAATATACACTGGATCTTGCGTACAATTTAGTAGAAGTCTCCGGACAGGCAGAACGCTCCTGGATGGCATGGATGGGACCGTAACTGACGATTGATCGGTTGTATTGCGTTGCTGTATGTGCTCTGTTTACAGCGTAATGTTCTGAGTATTATCGTACATAGTGTGTAGTTACACGAGTTGTAGTGTCGGAGTGTGGCAAATTTAGCAGTTTCGTCTGGATCTCATAACACTGAAATTTAGACATACGACATTCCAAAACTATGAGACCAAAATCAGCTGGTACTAGTAATCCTCCAAGACATCCTCAACATTGAGCTCTGGCTTCACTTCCTTCACCGGCAGCTGTTTCGTTTTTACAATCCCTTTCACCGCTATCTTCATGTCCTCCTGCCACTCGAGCGGAGGTCCTGAGGGTACGCTATGCATGAGCCGCTCCACTTCCACCACGCGAGCTTTGAGTTGTACCAAATCGCGCCCGACATGGAACTCAGATTTCGGACCGAGCAATTTCTGCAACCTCACCACATCTTTCAAGAGACCTCTGGAGAAAGGAATCATAGGTGTTAATAGGTAGAGCAAACGCGAGGAAGGAAAAAGACACATACGCCCAAACCGAGAAGGCTGCTTGTGCATTTTCTAACTCAATATGCTGCACCACCATGAACCGCTTCCTGGCATGATTTTTCGCGGTATGGATGTGGTTCTGCATGCATTCCAAGCAGACGAGCAGATGCGGGAGGGGTCCCAGGTAGAGGAAGCGATAATATTTGTGCGGCCACTGCATGGTGTGTGATGCCTCTTGAAACGCAGTGAAGATACGGCGCCTCATCTCGTGCAGTGTAGTCTTCGTGGTGGTGCGCCGTCGAGCTAGATACTGGCGATAAGCGACTTGAATGGCGTTTGCTGCGGCGACCTCCGCTTCAGTTGGGGCTGCTGGGGCAGAATTCGTTTGTCCGGCATCAATGGCCTGTGCGATATCGTCCACATTCACAGTGTTCTCGATGATGTCATCATTGCCTTCGTCGTCGTCGAACAATGGATCTGCGTCCACCGACACATCCGCAGAGACAGGCAAAAGCTCGTTCGTTTGGTCTCCAGAAGCGACATTCGCAGAGCCTGGACGCGTAGGTACGAATGGGAGGGCTTCACCTCTCAGTACGGTCTTGGAAAGCAGCAATCCTCCACTATTCAAGAGGCCTGGAATCTCATCGAGATGCTTGTAGACGATTCGCCGCACATTGGGTAGCTCCATGTTGCGGACCATCCGAGTGGCATCGTGAAGCTGAATCATCTCGTCCAATGGTGATCCGGTAACAGAGCTTCGGACCGTCCGCGCTAGGTACTCCCAACTTCTTGCAGTAACGTAGCTGTGCATTTCAGGTTATAGTATAGCCTTCACTACATGAAGAGATACGCACGATTCAATAAGTGGGTTGAATTGCCGATTTGGCTTGCGAACGGAAGTGATGATTCTGAAAATCTCATTTTTCAAACTCCACGTTCGGATGTTATAACCCACTGTTGGAGTAAACAGATTAGATCAAGACAGCGATAAGGAATACGTGGTAGCGAACATACACAAACACAGATTTCGACAGCTAACAAATGCAAGTTAGTAAATCATCACTATGAGTCTCAGTACCGCTTACATTCTAGCGAAGAACACATTTTTGATTTGGAAACCCAGATTTGAAAGGGCGCGACGTTCAAAAAGGAGGTAATCTATGCACTGCATTAGGGGACAATGATCACACAACATCATTACGCTCACCAGCAGAAAGCCCTGTATATATCTGCTCCAACAAGGCTGTCATTGACTTCACGTATACGAACGATAGTCCGGTATCTCTCAACTTTGCCTTGTTTATAGCCCGAACCTCGCGAACGAGCCAGCTTCGCGGTAGTGTGACGTCATGCAGCGTGGAATCTCTCTGGAATCGAACAGATATAACAAGGGATCCACAGAGGTGATCCAGAAAGTCACAGAGGACAGCGATGTCTATGGGAATTTGGTTGTCGAGAACATGTCTGCAAGATGACATGAGCATGGTTCGAATTCAGGTGGAGTAGACTCACTTCATGAAGAGGATTCCCCTAGATAACGAGTTCTGGTGATTGTCCTCCATGAACGCCAGGATATCATGAACAACATAAGCGTCGGGGCTACGTAACAGATGTGGGGGACGATACATGGAGTAGCAATTGGCGCGGCGGATATAATGATGAGCCGCGTATGAATCGAAGGTGTAGCTCAACGCGGCCGCCCTCGTAAGCGACGAAAGAAATTGATGTTGCGCGGCGTATGGGTCAAGAGCGTAGAATAGCTCTGGTACCCATGTTCTCACCACCTGAAGGCCTTTCTGAAACTCCGGAATCATGGCTGTCGCAAGAAGATGGAGCGAACCCATCTTATAATGCGGGGGGAAAAGGGCATCATATAGTTGTCGAAGCCAATCACTAGTGTCTACAATCAGAGAGGTGATATATTAAATGATATTAAATAATAGCGTACCGCTTTTGTCTGTCTCGCTCTGCCCCGTTCTCTACTGCATGCAGAGTTTGATAGATGAGGATCTGTTGAAGATGAACGCGAACGCGATTGTTATAGGCATTCGCGTCATAAAAGGCTGGATCGACGTGATCTCTGGGACATTCCTGTCGATTACAGTGGCGGAAGATGATGAAAGGCAGACATGGTCGAAAGGCCCGCAACGTGTGGCACATCTCGTTTTCCTGGATGACTCTCCGCAGAAGTCGACCTCTGAGGAAGAACCCGATAAGCCTCTCTAACTCCCAGCGGACGACAATTGATCCTTCATCAGTGCTACGTGCTGTAGGGGTTAACCGGTCATTGATTTGCGTAAACAGGGATGTCTCCTTAGGAATGAGGAACAACTCTTCTGTCGACGCTTCGAATCCGAATAGCTTGCGAATGGTCTTGTTGTTACAGAGATCTGAGTCAGAGACAAATTTCTGGAGCATTTGCGCGTAGGATAGGAAGGTTTGGAGTTTCGTGGCGATCTGCGAAAGAGAGGCCGCCTGAAGCTTGGGCATAGTGGAAAAGACGTGATCCATGCACAAAAAAGCTGCTGCCATGTTGTGGTGAAGAAGATAGAATTTCTCTCCTAGCTGCAGCAGCCTCGCAAGGTCGCTGGATGCGATGGCGCGGAACATCGACATCTAGAGTGTGGTTGCATGAGTACGCGCAGTATCTATGAGGCGAGAAGACAGCATACCTCATCATCCGAGTTTTCATCCGAGCTTGCATGATTCAACTGAGCAGATAAACGAAGCAGTTCTTGCAGTGTGACATTGGCCTTCGCAGAGTCAGAGTGAAACATGATTCCACACGATAAGTGGCGCCATAATCCATCAAGCAAACATTGGTATGCTCGCCGTACAGATATCGAGTTCTGTTGGTCAGCCAAGAAAAGCCGGATAGCGTCGAGTGTGTGTCCTTCAGCAAGATGTAGCTCAGCAGCATCCGCAAATCTACCGAGTTCCTCCAAAAGCGTGGCACGAGCAATATCAAGACCGTAGTCGTCCATGTACTCCAGTGCGTCTTCATCCGATTCGAAAAGCTCTCTCGCCTCTCTGCGTGACCATAGATTTAGTGACTACTTCGAACTAGGGAGAGAATGTGCACGTACTTGACTTTCTGTTTACTCAGATAGTATAGTCGAGAGACATCCACGATACTATCCGCGACGGTGTGGGTCATTTCGCTACGGTGAGCTTTGATCACTTTCACCGCTTCGTCAAACCTTCCTGCTTTCCGGAAATGTTGGGCCGAGAGAGTGAACTCTAATGCAGAAAGATATGCTTGACCAGCTTTGCGATCATCACCACTAAGCACATAACACTCCGCCGCAATTCGGTAGTATGCCCGCCTTTCTTTCACGGCTTGTTCCGCTGATTTTAAGAAAGCCTCAGCTGCAATGGTAAAAGCTGTTGATTGTGCAATGCCATCTGAACGAGGGATGACTGGGGTAGCTCTGGCCTGTTCTCGAAGGTAGTAGGCGCGAGCGACAGCCTTCTCTCGTGGAAGTCCCGCGCGTTCGTAACAGTGCATAGCCTGCAGGTACCGCCTGTTGTTGAATAGAGAAAGTGCAGTTTTTGCCCAATCTTCTGCCGAGGAGGACATAGCAAGACGCGGTACATCTGTGCCAGGGGTGCAGTTCTGAAGTTGATTCCGAGCAGTCCAGAAAACCTGATTCGTTGTCAGATATTCCCAAATCGTAGACACAATTGATAAGAAAGACGGACCCTCATTGGTTCGCCCTTCTCTGAGCAATCTGCTATCCATAGATTCTTGCGTGCTCTGGTAATTGCAACATACAAGAATTTGAGCTGTATATAACCGTTAGTGTGATGTGATGTTACGAGTCACTGGTTTATCACCTCACGGCATACACCGCTATGACGAGTATCATCGAAGCGCGGAGCGGGATGATTCCCGCACTCTCTCTCGGGCAGAGCATTCAAAACTACTCGCCATTGTGAGAGGTCGACGGTAGAATCTTCGAAGAAGTTGTAAAGCAGGACCTATATCCATAAATTAAAAGATATCCAAGCACCTCAGAGAATTGACTTACATCGTTGAACTCTAAACCCTTGCTCTCGTACAGTGTCCTGTGGGGGGGCATAGTCAGAAGACTGTAGTAATTCATCATATAAGGTGAGCTGACATGATCAAACCGATATCCCCCACTTGCTCCCGCAACTTGACACGAGCGGCATCGTCTCGGACCAAGATGCCTAACATTCGTTCAGTCATCTAAGCTCGGTTAAGTGGGTTTGCCTCACATTGTTGAGCTCCAAATTCTATATGGCTACCTCTGTCAAGCAATAGTAAGCGACTGGACAATGGGGTTGCTGAACATAGCGTACGATTCGCCGAACAAGAATTGTTCATATCGGACTGTGTTCTGGTCCCAGCCGCTGAAAAATACCGGTTTGAGTCCATCAATCATGCCTCTTTCTTCACCGAGGAAATCTATCGCGTGAGGCCAAAATTCCGTGATCAACTCGACAACAGAATGTGCGCAGCTGACAATCCCCGCGTGTGAACGGTAATTGACGGTTAACTGGAACGATTGTGGCTGCGTCTGACTCTCTGCATGTGGCCCCGCATTCGCCTATAGCAGGAAATTAATTCAGCATGGCTAGAAGGAGAAAGAAATACCCTACCTCCTCTACGCGATATAGAAATGCCTTCAGGTCATTGAACCTAAAGGCACTTCCAACTGAGATGGTTTGCGCAGTATCGCCAGCCCAGAACAGCCCATTTGGGTTCCTACAAATGGACCTCAACACTAGAGAATATCAGTCAACACCTTCATTCCGTTCCGCCGTATGGGTAACACTGACCCAGGGCGTCAATTAAGAGATTGTCTTGCGCCTCGTCAACGTATCTATGGGAGGTGTGCAGTAAGCGAATGCGAGCCCTTGAGTTAAGCCAGTGACACAGACATGAAATCAACTTCTTTCCCTGGAACACCTTGGACGCGAAGGCCATCCAAAATTGCATGGGTCCTTAAAGACATCATCAGACACATCCATCTGGACATGAAAGAGAAAACGTACCTATCTGCAGCATCGTAATCTCCGCGCTCTCTCTTTCTCTTCAGATAAGCTTGGAACAACTTGTAGATTGCGTCACGCTGGTTCGAGAATGTTGCTTGTGAACGATGGCTCAAACTGTAATACGCGTCCTTGTCTAGAAATCCTTCGCCACACTTCAATGTCTGTTCCGACCCTTTGATCACGCCTAAGAAAATTGTCAGCATCACGAAACGACATATTTGCCATTACTCGCCCATGAATTCGCCAAAAACCAAAGTAGGGTCTGCATCGATGACTCATTAATGATGCTGCTACTAGACATTAAGGCTCATTTACCTAATCCTTTTGTTAGCGATTGTGGGAAATGGGACCAGTAGGCTTCTAAAAAAGTGCCGAACGAGACGAACGAGGCCTTTGTTGTTGCATATAGTCATTCGACAGTACTTCGCCATTATTGAGAGCATCCTTCGCTTGCACATCTTCCTGCATAGCTCGCGATATCGCTTCTCGTTTAGAAAGTAAAGTTTTGGAGTCGTTCATCTCGGCTTCCAACAATCGGCAGAGCTACAACAGTAAAATCAGAAGCCAGATCGGAACTGCAATTTACAATGCTCACATGATCGAAGGTGACAAACATGGGAAATGCTCGTCCTTCAACTCGCTATACCGTTTCGGAAGATCTCCTCGCCAGTAGATCTCCTCATCACGATCAACAAGCCCTTGTTCCTGTTGATTCTTCTTCGTGGCTGCTATGTTGATTAACTCTTTGGGCGATTGATTCGCTGTTGCCAACGATTCGATGAGCTTGGCAAAGTACTCTTCCACTTTCTCTGCGAGCACCCGCGATTGTGTCACAAACAACTGGCGTGGTTTGGGCATAGCATCACGATAGGCTTCCCAGGATCGTTCAATCCCAAGCATCTTGAACAGCATTGTAGTTGTTTTCCTGCACAACGCCTTCGTATTTAACCTTCACATCAGGAGAAAGAAATATTCGTACCCTGTGCCGCTTCTCCCTGCATCCGTCCGATAATTAAAGTCATAGCTTCAGGAATTGATGTGACACATACCAAGGACGTAACATGAGGACGTGTGCTCTATGATCTTCTTCTCTTGAGGTCTAGATAACAGCATAAGTCAACAGTGACATGAGAAGGACAAATGATATACGTACGAGACATCGAACACATGCGCCACGTCTTGATCAGCGAGTATGCCTAAGTTGCTTCATGATCAGAGACAGCTCAGCCTGACGGCGTCGTACTCACTGTTGAGTAAAGCCTTTGGGCGACCAATTGTAAGAAATAATCAACGGTGGCAGCAGAGAATAATACCTGAGAGAACGTGACAAATTTCTCCAGTCTGTTTGAATGAAATCAATCTACGCTACGGACTTCATAATAGTTGCTTCTTATCTTACACTAGAAGTGAGTGAAGCTATAATAAGTGTATCAGGAAAACGACATCATGAACCACAAGCTATCGGGCCTTACCTCTTCTAAATCCTCTTTGCGTAAGTCGGGTATACCGGATGGCGACAGCACCATGTCGTCCGATGGCGGAGGAAAGGAAGCCGGCATAATCACATTGTCTCCCGCATTAACCGGCTTGTTGCGGAACACGCATCTAGCACACGGAGACCGATATTCAACAAACACGCTGAAAGGTTTGGGCTTGACATCGCCTACCTTTGTCTATATTCCTTTCCCTTCCGACCGAGCTGCTGGCCCATGCAATCCCAGAAACGGTGATCCAATTGTGCATGGGTGTAGATACCGAAGATGCGAAGGACTGCATCACAGATATGTTATAATCTTAGAAGACGATAAATATGCGAAGCATGAAACTCGAACCTTGTCGTTCGACCTGGATGGACAAGTCAATACTTCGCAAGGTCAAGGGAGATGAAGGGAAGACTCACATCACTTTCAAATTCTGGGATACAGTCCACTTGATACTGCACAAGATGAATACGGAGTTTATTATATATGAAGCCTACTTACCACGAGACGGGAATCTCTGGTCATCTTCGCCTCATAGATCGGTACTTCAACTTCGAGGCCAGTTAGCCGCTTCTGATTGTCATCGGAGAAGTGCCCTTTGGATAGCTCCCTATAATCGTTGTCAGCATTCGCGCTGCATGGCGTGACAGGTGCACGCGCCTGATCTTCTTGATGATGATTCTAAAGATCTTTGCGTCCTTCTTGCGAGCCTGCCGTAGGTCACGATCCGCCCGGGTAGATATGAGAATCCTCCATTCGCCAAAGCCATCTGCACTGTCGAAGTAGAGCGCAGCCTTCATCGGCTGTACCATCGGATACGCCGCAGGTATATCATCATTTGCCAAGCTTGTGTTTGCTTCCACATTATCGTCCTCTTCGATGGTGGATGCGTCGTAGAAGGATAACTCCTGCGGTAAATACGCCTTTTTGAATGTGGTAGTCAGCTGGGGATAACGGAAGATTTCCAGATAGTACTGGAAAGCCACTTTCAGTTGATATGATACGCCAGACCGTAGGTAAACAAGTAACCTGTAAAATATCCCCTGATCTTCGAGGATCTTTGACGCTAATTCCGTCCGCTTCCTCCTTGGTGGAGGGAATGGATACCTGCATGTTGTCGAAAGGCTTACGATCGATGATGGGCGACGGGTGGCACGCTTGACCTGCTTTTTACTTCGTGTCCTCCGTCTGACCAGAAACGCTGACTGAAATTCGTCTAAATCGTCATCGACAACTTCAACTTCATCAGCAAAGACAAGGCTAGGTATTGCCTGGAGGACCGCGAGAGCCAATTCCACAGAGCGACGACATTCTTTCAGGCGCCCAGGTTCTTCGGCAGAGGACGAATACGGCAAAAATACCAAGGACAATGAGAGGCGAGATAATAGCACCGATACAATGGAGGTTGCGAAATCTTCTGGTTTTGCGGGAAAATGTTGAATTATCCAAGCCTTCAACGCAAGAAATGTTTCATTGGCCACAGCTGCAAATGGCCAGTGAGGAACATCTGAACATGCAGAACCAAGTTACTTACCTGACATAACAAACTCGAACAAGTGTGGGATGGATAATAGATCGTTGATGAGATGTTCAACGTTTGTTTCCTTTCCGAGGTAACTTTCGAGACCGCGAATTGCGGCCTCGACTGCCACCTCGTTCCGAAGTAACGAAGAGTCTGAAAGAGCCATACCGACAGAGAAATGACCTCTCCCGGAGGAGGATGTGATGTTGTTTGGAATGTCTCTCATGACGTTCAAGGTATATGTGGGGTCACCACGATGTGCGAGGGGTCGTCGCGGTATATAGTCTGCGCAGTACCTCATGTACCGAAGCAATTAATCTGCTTCAAACAACGAGGCTCAGGTTGTCGTCTGACAAGCGCTCTGAGATGATAACAGGTGTGCCACTGAGCACACACTGGTGAGCAGGCTCCTTGCCCAAAAGGATCAACAGGAGCCTGAAATTCCACAATACAGCCCTGAAAGGACGAGTATTGGAAGCAAAACACGCAGAATAGCGCAGATGCAATTGGATTGTCCAAAGTATGAACAAGGTGTTGTTTCTCGTGTGTGTACTGTTTGTAGACACTCGAGGTTGTTCGAGAAAATTGGGCGCCGCGGCGAGCAGGCAGCACAGTGACAGTGACAGTGACGATACCCGTCACGAGAAGTCACCGAGAAATTGAGGCACGTGGCGGAGGTTACTTGGTAGCGATCCACAAGCGCGCAGTTCCTCTACTCGACTCTCTGGTACGTCCATAACCCGTAGAAGTCTCTGGATATCTTAGAGCTCACCACAGTCTATAGTCCTTGTCGTTTCATAAAATGCCTCCTCCCCATTATGACTTTTTGATCAAGGTGAGCACCATGAGCACCGTGATGAGCCCCTGGTTTGCGAAGGGCTAATGTGATTCCATGATCAGCTTCTACTCATTGGAGATTCAGGTATTACTAGTAATCGTTTGGGTAAATGCACCACTCATTATCTACTACTCTTATAGGCGTTGGAAAGTCGTGTCTTCTGCTACGGTTCTGCGATGACGCATGGACGCCGTCATTCATCACCACCATTGGGATCGACTTCAAGATCAGGACCATTGAGCTCGATGGGAAGCGTATTAAGCTCCAGATTGTACGTATTGAGAAGCTTTCCATACTCTGTGACTGACTAGACCAAACGTCCACTCTGTAGTGGGACACTGCTGGTCAGGAACGATTCAGGACGATCACCACTGCTTACTATCGTGGGGCTATGGGCATCTTACTAGTATACGACGTAACCGACGAGCGGTCTTTCAATAGTGCGTTATATTCTTACATCCCCGACGTTATTCTAAGGCTGAAACGCTCACTCTTTCATCCTATCTGCCGCAATGACAGACATCCGTACATGGCATGCGAACATCGAACAGCATGCATCAGAGGGTGTGAACAAGATTCTTATTGGCAATAAGTCAGATTGGACAGAGAAACGTGCTGTTACAGAAGAGCAAGGCAGGGAGCTCGCGGATGAGCTTGGGATTAAGTTCATGGAGACATCCGCGAAGATCAACGAGGGTGTTGAGGAAGCGTTTTTCACGTTGGCAAGGTTCGTTTGGCAGAGTGTATGTTGTAAGGTGGCGGGCTTGAGGCTAATTGATCATCCTACAGAGACATCAAGACACGACTCATCGATTCGCAACCAGATGCCGCAGGTGCTCCAGGAGGAACTCGGGCGCCGAGGGTCTGTCAAGGTCAATCAGCCCGCAAGCCAGGCGACAGGAGGCTGCTGTTAATAGAGCGAAGTTGCTTTGACATTCGTGTACATACTTTCATGTTCTCAGGAGTATTCCCCTGGTTGGTTTCATCTCTGTACTGCCACAACGCTGCAGCCGCCTCTGCACCAGCGTTGTCTTATAGCAATCTACCTATTTATACAGGATACGGATACAATGTGAATAGACTGCCTAGGTTCGACGGAGGCATTCCAGTTCCCTCCCCACCACCTCTTGATTCGTTCACCACCCCACTCATTGTATTCTTCCTTCGTCACGCCGACGTGTTTGAACTCCTCAGTTTTGGCAAAGTCTCCATGCCCTCCAAGCATCAGAGATGGGTCTATAGCGCGTACAATCTCGAGTGACATTTCGGAGGTAGTATCGGACGTAAGGTCGCCTGTAAACGTGGGAATAACCCAGGTAATTGTGATGGTGCGCCCGTGACGAAAACATTCTATATAGTGTTGTTAGATGAGCATATGTAGACAGTATCGTCAACGTACCTTCACCAATCGTCCCTTATCGGAATCTGGGAATCGAGCTAGAACATTCTGCAATACTTCACCTAATCCTGCTGTATCAACACCCGCCATACTTGGTTGAAACCAAGCTTCGCACACGCGCCATCTCTCAACGTTGAGATGAAAGCGTGCCCTCCCTACGAGGACACGTCAGATTGGAGTGCGTAGCCAAAGTAAAATTGACAAACCCTCAACGTCGCCCTCCTCGTATTGTGGTCTGAAGGCAGATATCAGCGCAGATCTCTGTGAAGACAAAGATGCATGTGTGTGTTCTGCGGTGAATGATGGGTCATAGGCTAGTAGCTTCTGCTCCACTGCCTGCAAATTCGCCATATCTTCTTCTTCATCAGACGACACCGCTGCAGTATTCTGCATAGTATTTTCGTGATTAACGTGGTAACCATAATGTCGAAAATGGCCTTACAATTTTCCGGTATATTGCCCAGTCCGCATCGTCAGCACCAAACGTATCCTCTGATTAACGATCAGCTTTTCGTTCCTGCTTCACGAGACGCGTGCATACCTCCTCCGGCCTTGCGCCTCTTTTTAGGGACCCTGTCATCCGCTGCGAGGTTTGCTATGCTCTTCATCCTCGCCTGCGCAGCGGCGCTCTTTCGATCTGTCAGCGCCGCCTTTCTGCGAGTCCGCTCTTTGATCCGGTTCATGATCGCCTATGAAACAACAGAGATGTTGAAAAGATCAAGTGAAAACAAACACTCGCGTACCTCTTGTTCTCTTCTTAGCTTTGCTGCCCAGCCAGTTAGATCTCGGTCGCGTTCCTCTTCCTCTTGCTTTTTCTCTGCCTCCCGCTCTTCCCGCTCGCGCTCCTTTTCCCGCTTTACACGTTCTCGCGCGTCGTATCCTGCTTTCATCAGCTTCTGTTTCTTCTTCTCTTTTAATTGTTCTTCATCTAGCTATCATTCATGTCAGAACACGTCACGCGAAGAAGCAGAGCACTACATACGTCTGCGTCAGGAATGTCGACCAACGGGAACGACGGTGCCTCTTCCTGGATAAAGGTAAGTTTTGAACCGTGAATCTGCGCATGCTCCTACCTCCATATCTTCTCCATCCGCATCCTTCTTCCGCGCCCTTTTCATGTCACTCTCCAACTTCTTGATTGCGTTGTCCAAAGCCGCATCATTCGTGAAACCTTCCTCTTGGAGTATGTCCTACGCAATGTGAGTAATAGCATTAGACGTAAGACGCTGACATACCGCCCATTCTTTCTTGTCCTCCTCGTCTCGCTGTTCTCTCAAGCTTAGCAAATGCTGCAGGTCGTTCTCCTTTTGGACCAGCTGTAGACGTAGTTTCGTCAGGAAAGCTCAAAGATTGAGGGACAACGCCCTGCCTTCTCCTGTCTAGATTTCGCCGCCAGCTCTTGGAGCTTGCGTCCCTGTTCTTTTTTCCGCTCCGCGATACGCGCAAGCTCTTCCTGTGTCTTCTCCTCTACAATTGGCAGTGTGTACGGAAACTGAATGATACGCTCCGATGCGCGCATGTTAAGCGGATCCTTGAGCTTGCGCAGGAGCGCGGGATAGTCGATAGCGAATTCGCAAAAATTCTGAAGCATCCACTGTGCGACGGTCAGTCAGTTACGAGGAGAGGGTGGAATAGCGGTTGGCATACACTGCATTGGTTCGTAGTGACACGCGTCGGAAACGTCGGATACTTGAGCTGTATCAACTTCATGAGGTAATCCGTTGACTGCATTGCACCCCACGGCATTCGCTTGGCGTGACTCATCAAACCCTTTCCGCTCAGGATTGGAATGACAGAAGTTGATGCAGTGTTAAATGACACAACCAGACCGTCCGAAGTGAACGGGTTGGAAAGAGCGGGTAGATTGTTGTGATAGAATGACATCATGGAGTCGACACAGAATGCCAGAGATGGCACGGAATATTGTTCAAACATAAGTTCGGATGTCACTAGGACAAAAATAAATTGAAAGTCGTTATTAAAGGGAAGAAGCATGTACATACACGCTCGAGAGTGCAGGGGTGAGCATAGACGCTCGGTCATGAGAACAGGATGATCAACGCTTGGTGCGTCGATGCCAAGCTGTATGAACGCATAGTCGAGTGCGTTCTCCTGATCATCCCAGTCAGAAACACAGCTTACTATCATTCAGATTACGGACACACAGGAGCAGCACTGACTTACAAGAGCGTCAAAGTTCAATAGGACGTCTCCCTCCCATGGCGTCTTCGCCTGCGATTTCGCGCCACCTTCGGCATCTATGCCTTCCCCGAAGAGCAAGAGAGGTTTATTGGTTCTGCGCTCCTTGTACCGCGCGACCACGTTGAGCCCAGAGCGCGGAGAAGTGGATGTGCAGAATCCGAAGCGCAGGTTAGTTGACCCATTGTCGATGATGAGCGGGGTATGCTGCGAGCGATGCTCGTCGTATGATGCACGACGAGGAACGTTAGGGAGCAATGGGATGGGCAGACGTGTTATATTAAGAGTTTCGTCGACCTGCATAACTGTCGAAGACAAGAAAAGGGAAGAACCGGCAATGCTAAAGCTGTCATCAGCATTTTAAGACTTCACATCCAGCCAATAGACGCCCAAACCCTCTCAATCTACATTACCGCTTTAAGAAATGCTATAATGTCACACGTGACTGTGACGAGCATCAATATCACGTGCCGAACTTTTTTGATTCTCAAGTTTCAGTTTCCCATTTACGTCTCATCTCTGGCAATATCTGCAATGACTATGGAACTGCACTCTGAAGTGCCTGCGAAGGATGCTTCTTTAAAACATAAGAAGTCCAAAAAGTCTCGCGAAAAGAAGAACGCAGAGAAACGTGATAAAGAACAGGAGGGCGATGTAGGCGGTGTGTATGTTGTACATCGTCCGCGGTGCTGCATGATACTCAGAAGGATTTATAGCCTCCCATAGCGTGGAAGAGCCGGAGAAGAAAAAGAAGAAGAAGAAACATGCTGCTGAGGTTGAGGATGCAGCAGTAGAAGTGGGCATTGCTGGTAGTTCAATGGTCGTGGATTCGTCAGGTAAGTTGTTCTTAGTCTTTTATTTTATTTTATGACTACTCACTGTACGAGAAGCGGAACCATCAGGGGATACGAAGCTCGAAAAGAAAAGGAAACGAAAACGTGATGCCGAAGAGTCTGCCATTGCCGAATCAAGCTCATCGAAGAAAGAGAAGAAGAAACGGAAGGACTCATCTGCTGAGGCAACACTTTCAGAACCTATTTCTGGAGCGACGTCCTCTGCACCCGCCTCCGCAGAAATAGAAGCCTTCTTGACCAAAAATGAGATTACATTGCACGTACCCCAGAGCGCAGGTAGCATTACACCCATCATCTCTTTCGACCAACTGGATGTTCCATCTGGATTACGATCAGCATTCGCCGGGTTCAAGGAGCCCATCCCATCCAAGCATGCTCATGGCCGCCTGCGTTGGAAGGCCGTGATGTTGTTGGGATTGCAGAGACCGGCAGGTGCGCTCATTTTCTTCCAGGTGTCTTCGCATAATTGATATCAGCTTAGCGGCAAAACTCTCGCATTTGGCCTACCCGCTCTTGCACGTCTGATATCCGCTGGTGAATCTAAGAAGCAAAAGGGAACGACAGTTTCTGTGCTAGTTATGGCGCCCACCCGCGAGCTTGCGATCCAAACACATGAGACACTCTTGGCGCTGGGAGAACCATTCGGGATCGCTAGCGTGGCCGTATTTGGTGGCGTGGACAAGGCTCCACAGATTAAGACGCTCAAGAATGCGAACAAGGATGGGAAGACGACGAGGATTATTGTCGGCACCCCAGGACGTATTCTCGATCTCGTGAATGATGGTGCTTGTGACTTGACGAAGTATGTGGATTACTTTTTTTGCGCCAACGTATATGCTCATGCTTTTGTGTTCTTCTTAGAGTTTCGTATCTTGTATTGGACGAAGCCGATCGAATGCTTGACAAGGGATTCGAGAACGACATCCGCTCTATCATTGGACATACGAAGCAGGGCGCTGAGCGTCAGACTCTGATGTGTGAGCACACTAGGTTAACAGTTCTGGTTGATTTAATATTTTCTAATTTTCCTGCAGTCAGTGCAACCTGGCCAGAAGCAGTACGAAGACTTGCCGGTTCGTTCCAACGCGACCCCGTGCGTGTTACGGTCGGGAGCGATGATCTCACTGCCAACAGTCGAGTAGAACAAGGTACGTGTAGCATCGTATTACTTGGTATTTTTTAAATATACCAGTCCATCTGTAGTTGTAGAGGTATTTGACGATGCGCGGTCAAAAGAGTAAGCAATACAAGCACAATGCTTGCACTGCATTCACTGACTACGGCTATAGTTCTCGATTGTTGGGCCTTCTCCGCACATTGTCCCACAAAAAGTCAAGCGGAGCCGGGTCTCCAGAAGACTCGCGAATTCTCGTATTTGTGTTGTACAAGAAGGAAGCCACTCGTGTAGAGGGCATGTTGCGCAGCAAGGGCTATACAGTCGGCGGTCTCCACGGAGACCTGTCGCAGTCCGCCCGGATGGAGGCACTGCAGAACTTCAAGACTGGCGTGACAGGCCTGCTTGTTGCGACGGACGTCGCCGCGCGGGGTCTGGATATCCCTAATGTCGCGGCGGTTATCAACTACAGCTTCCCGCTCACGATTGAAGATTATATTCATCGGATCGGACGAACTGGTGAGTGTTCCGTGCTTGTGTGCGCTAGGCACGTCTGACGTATGCGCATAGGCCGTGGGGGTAAGAGTGGCAAATCAATCACGTTTTTCACCGGTGACAACCACGAGCGCGCGCTCGCAGGAGAGTTGGCGCGTGTGCTTAGGGAGAGTGGATTTGAAGCCGAAGGGCTGAAGAAGTTCCCGATGACCATCAAAAAGAAGACTCATAGTGCTTACGGGGCATTTTTCAGAGACGACATTCCGACCCCGAGTGGACCCATTAAAATCACCTTTGACTAATACGTGTTCATTAGATATCAGAGGCGTGGTGTAGAGTAGATTTTGTTCTCATGTCCTTGTGATGTTTTGATTGAAAGTGAAATATTAGTCTTTCTTCCAAGCTTGGTGTTTGATTTTATGGAGGAGTGTAAATGGAATGCTTCCGGTGCTCCGGTTTGATGAATTTGGTTGTGGGCTTTGCGCCCGAGGCAAACGTACCGAATCGGCGGAATGGTGCCGGATGCGTCACCGTGCACAAGCCTGCAGGAGGCTGTGGCGGACATTCCTACCTTTCTCTCTTCCCTCCATCTGCTTGCGCATTTGCACAACTATCGTTACCTCACTTTGACGTACGTGCTTTTCAAATAACAGCAGCCAAACAGCCCTCCTTTGCTTGCAGACTCTGAGCGCAGTAACCTTTATATGTTCTTGAACTGATACACGCTGCAACCACCCCCCTGCAACGCTTCAGTCATGATGGGTCTCTTCAACCAGGCGAGTTCTCTCACTCAGAAGGTACATAGGCCACGAGGGAACTCCGATGAGGACAAAATGCCTGAGGACACTGAGCCAGACGACACATCGATCTTGTCCGTCCCCTCTCATGTTCTATTTTACTGCCACTGACCCAGACGACGATGACTGTTACTGTAGAGATGAGAATGAGGGATCTATCATCGCATCGCTTATATCCCAGCTCAGGTACGTCACTCTGTGTCTGTCTCAGCTTGCCAGTCGCGCCGACCTCCCAAAGGGTGGGGATGGACCTCTCCAAGGTCACATTCCCGACATTTGTGCTAGAGCCGCGCAGCATGTTAGAGCGCATCACCGACTTCATGTCGCATCCTGATCTCCTTTTTGGGCAAGTGCATGTCTCCTCCCCTCCTGACCCTTCGTAACGACTCGTGCGTTTACCTCCAGGGCCGAGAATTGTGACGATTCTGAGGAACGGTTCATTCGTGTACTCCAATACTATCTGGCAGGGTGGCATATTAAGCCACGGGGCGTGAAGAAACCGTGGGTGTCGCGTTATTCTCTTCTGCTCGCCCGTTGAGCCTGTTGTATGTCTTTGTCTGTGTGCGCGTGAACATTGTATAGATATAATCCTGTCCTCGGGGAGTTTTTCCGTTGTAGGTATGATTATCCAGATGGCAGTCAGGGATTCTACATTGCAGAGCAGGGTGCGTGGCACACACTAGCTCCAGTGACCCATCATTTAACATGTATCAAACCACAGTGTCTCACCACCCGCCTATATCCGCGTTCTACTACGTTTCTCCCGCAAACAAGGTTGCCATCGTTGGCGAGTTGCGGCCGAAGTCGAAGTTCCTCGGGAACAGCGTGTCAACGAATATGGAAGGCGAGAATCGTGTTTACCTTCTCGGGCGTCCGGAGGACGGAGGTGCGTCGCACTGTGTAAAACCTCTTCATAGCCTGGTGACCATGTTGCAGAGTACGTTATTTCGATGCCGAATATGTATGCCCGGGGCATCTTGTGGGGGAAGATGGTCCTTGAGCTAGGCGACTCGTGCACCGCGCGGAACGACAGGAACGGTTACTTTGCAGACATACAGTTTAAGACCAAAGTGCGGCGTGTCCTCGTTGCTCGTCTTTTCCATTGTGTTCTGGGTCTCACGACTTGTGGAAGGGCTATTTCTCAGGGACATATAACGCGATCGCAGGTCGGATACGGCGGGGAAATACCGATACTGGAGAAATTGGCGGGAAGTGGAGCGC
Source organism: Grifola frondosa (assembly GCA_001683735.1). NCBI lineage: Eukaryota > Fungi > Basidiomycota > Agaricomycetes > Polyporales > Grifolaceae > Grifola > Grifola frondosa. The sequence continues at coordinate 281,592 of LUGG01000001.1, read as the reverse complement.
GGTCATGGAGTATAAGAGCGTTAAGGTATGTTGCAGGTTGGTTTGGGACGAACGGCCCTCGTCAAATAACGTACAGCGCCCGCAGAGCGGAGAGAAGCGCGTCTTGTTCGATGTCGACAAGGATGGCCAGAAGATCGCGCCGAAGTTCGTGCCCCCGGAGGAGCATCAGGACCCGAACGAGTCGCGCCGGTACTTGTGACCTTTAGGGCTCTGGTCGTGTGATCTTCTGTTAACGCATCCATAATTTAGCCTCTGGACGAAGTTGACGAAGGCCATCATCGCAAAGGATATGGAGGCGGCGACAGAAGCCAAGACTGCTGTGGAGGAATCACAGCGGGAGTTGCGCCGCGTACGAGAGGACAGCGGGCAGAAACACATCCCGCGGTTCTTCCACAAGAAGAATGGCAGATGGGTGCCGAAGCTCAGGTACGTCTCTTCGATACTCTGTAATGTTTTTTGAATGCTAAAACCACGTTTAGACTGCCAGAGGACCCTCAAGAGGCTGTGACGGCAGTGCAGAATTGGATCTGGCCGCCAGCGCCGCCATTCTAATCGACGACTCCGCTGATGATAATGATCCTCACGTTCTCGCAGTATATATTTTCCCGTTCAGTCTATCATTCAGATTAATGCAATATATTCCAGAAGTGTACAACAGATGAAGGAATATCCCGTTCTGACCGTGTATGAGATGAAGCGGTGGTATTGAAGTGTTGCGTAGCATAAGATGTACGGACAATGGGCAAACTAGATAATAGAGAGATGGACACGAGAGTATGCATACCAATAACATCCAATGAAAGACGAAAGCAGATAGGTTAGTATTCCCAGAAGACCTTCATGCCCACCAGCCGTCATCACCCAACGTCGGCGCGGCCGAGACATTGCTCGGAGTCGGTGAGGGTATCTGAGGTCGATAGTACTGGTTCAGGGTGAGACGCTTGGCCTTTGGTGTCATTTGGATCCGTATAGGGTTCTCGTGGCGCGCATTGGGCGCATGAATGGAATCCCATACGGAAGGTTGAGGAGGCGTCAGAACTTGGACATTGCTGGACCCCCGTACGCCATTGTATTGGCTTAGTGGAGTACTACCACGGCTCTCACCATAGATGGTACTCGCCCGCGAATCTGGGCGTGGTGGGGGATGAGAATGACCGTTCTGGTATAGTGGAGCCTGCAAGGCCGCTGCAGCCTTCTTGGACTGATCCACTTCCGCCTGTAATCGCGCGACCTGCGCTTCCAAGGAAGCAATCTGGTCACGCAGTTTGTTCTGCCGATCCTATACAGATGTTAGCTGCGTTTATCTCGATGCCCATCAACGAAGCCTACCCTGTCTAGCCGTTCTTCTGCGTCTCTCTCCTCGAGTCGCAACTTCACCACAGAATAATCTGCATCCAGCTGCGCGTGTGCTTGCTCTGCTTGTTCAAGCTTGATCTCGTTAAGTTCGAGTTGGCCTTCGTACTCCTTCGTACGCTGCTCCCATTCAACAGCGCGCTGCTGAGCTTGCGCAAGACTTTGACGAGAGGCCTGAGCCACCTTCTCGCTGTTCATCGTTTTGGTCTCGTATTCCTTCAGACGTCTCTGCAGGGCGGCATGTTCGCCCTCCAATACCTTGCTCCGATCACGGATGCGTCTGAGCTCTTGAATCTCCTCGGTGTCGGCCTGTCCAACCAGATTGGCGAGCATCTGAATCTGCTCAGACGCACGACGAAGTTCATCCCAGTGATTCTGCTGGCTAGTGAGGTCCTCATTTTGCTTCCGCAGAACACTGAGCTCGTCTCCGATACTTTCCTTCTCACGGGTGACGAAAGTGACGCGCAAGTTGAGTGAATCAACCTATTTGACCGTACTTAGCTCACTTGTATCAGATGTAAATCGAGAACGTCTGACCTTGGACTTCAGCTGCTGCTTTTCTAGCCCAAGTTCATGGTTGGCTTTCTCAAGTTGAGAGAGACGTTCTTGTGCGGTCTGTGCTTGAACATCTGCAGCCTTCACCCTTTCAAGAGCTCGTGCGAGGGCCTCCTCTAGTTCTGCATTCCTCGCCTCAGTTGCTGTGGCCTCCGAAGCCTTCGCAGCTATTGACGTCTGCAATGTATCCACCTTCGCACTCAAGCGATCTCGCTCGTCTTCAGCAGTCTTCAACCGCTCTATGAGGATATCCTTCTCAACGCGCACTTGACCATGAGCACCGCGGGCCTTGGCCAGTTGTACCTGGAGCTCAGCGTTCGCAGCCATTTGCCGCCGGATTTCCTCCGAGTCCTTCTGAGATGAATCACGGGCCGCAAAGTCAGCATGGGCATTCTGAAGGACCTTCGTAGCCTCAACCATGGCCTCCGGTAAAGCGTTGATATGTTTTATGATATCCGAACAGAAGTCAGAGAACTCCTGGTTTTGAGATGTCAACCGCCTTTGCTCGTTCGCTACGTCGGAAACAATGGCTTCAATATTGTGTAGACTCTTCGATGACGATGGATTCTGTTCAAGGGACTGCGCATATTTGACAAATTCAGCCTCAGCGCTGCAAGGGCCTCAGTCGCCGAACACATTTGTGCTGGAATGTCAGAAAGCAGATCGAGAATATCTTGACGAATTGAAGATTGGTCCTGTCCCTGGACAACTGTCGACTGTTCCTTTTGCGCCAGACTGTCCACGGTAGTCTGAATCGCCTGAAGGGGACCCAGAAGCGTGCGAAGATTCTCGACGACCTTCTCGGAGAGAATGTCAACATTGAACGTCTTGTCTCGAACTGCGAGGCGAGATCGAGGCGCTCTACACGAGATCTGATACCTGCTCTTCATTTCATGGGCATCCAAAGGTCCAATGATCTTCCTGACTTCCGTTGTCAGAGCACCAACGATTGCGTCCATGTCCAGAGAAGGGTACAAAGATGGAATTACGGGCACAAGTCGGTCCACAATGAGCCCCAGTTTCACGCTTATCTGACGCGAGGTCGATCAGTTGTGAAATATGTGGCTTGACCGCCTGCGTCAGTTGATTGGTGAGGGTCTCGTAGTCAATGGGGTCGGGACGAAGGGATGCGATTTGTGGTAGCAGTACCGTCGCCAGGTCGCGAACCAGTATCTCCCTCTCTGCAACTGCCGGTAGTCGGGAATTCTCCATGGCCTGCACTCGGGCCACTAGCTGAGACATTGATGCCATGACAGCATTCACCGTTCGCTCGCTGAGGTCCTCAACGACTTGCTCAATATCGTCTGCCCGTTCCGAGCATCTCTAAGTTCCGCTATTCCCCTTGGATGATAAACGCGACTCCGCATGACTCTGCTCTATGACGTCTTTGATCATCTCGAAGTCAAACTCCCACGAGCATCCATTTGGCTGTCCTCCAAGCTCTTGGCAGCCGATGCCTGGAGTTGCGCATGGAATAGAGAGACAACCTCGGATATCATCGCTTCCGCAGACGCATTTAAAGCTTGCCCACTAGAAGCTTGTTTGTACTCCTCCAATGCCTGCCTGATGCCTCCGAACTTCTCCTCCAAAAGGACCTCCAGCCTCTGTTCGTACTGCTGCATTTCCACCCGCCTCGCGAGATTGATCGGGGGAATCAATACCTCCGACCCAGAGTCATCATCTTCGTCACCAAGGATATGTCGTGGAGGTAAGGAGCGTCTCCGCTGCACACTGAATACATCGCCACGACCGGGCGAGATATCCGTCAAGCCAGGTTCGGTGAACAAACGAGCTCGGCCGATTCTGGGAACATGGAAGTCGTCAAGTGACTGTCTCGGACTAGCTCATAGATGTCTCTGGAACTGAGCCTTGATCGAACAGCCCTGCGAGTGCGCTCTCACTCTCGCCATTGACGAGAGCTTAAACAGACCTGCAGGGACGGTATTGGTTGATACTGGGTGTTTGAAGTCCAACGGGATGGGAGCCCGCTTAGGCTTGGCGGCCGGCGGGAACGGAAGCTCTTCTGCTGATTTAGCGTCTTCATCAATTGGGTCAGGAGATGGCACAATGGGCAGGTTCTCTTCGTCTCCCTCTGTGGTTTGAGAGGTAGATACTAAGGGATGGGGAAGGGGCGTCGTCTCTTTCGGCATGAATGGCAGGCTGCTGGCGAAGCCAGAGAAAGTGAAAGGCTTCGTGGAGGTATTGAGCGAGAAGTCTCTTGCTGATCCACTGGACGGTGGACTGGCAGGCGCAGAATGTCTCATGACCCGCACGTCGTCCGCCGACGGAGGGAACTTGAAGGACGACATATTGTTCACGCCATCCTCATCCTCACCGTCACCGTCAGCTCCAACACTCGATCCGCGGCGCTGTCTCTTCTCCTGCCTTGAGATGCCCTTGCAGCAATTGGCACGATCTCGGGCGGTACCGGCAGAGGACGGGAGCTTTGTGGAGTGACAAATGCCAGCTGCGGTACGCCTGGAGGTGGACGGAAGTGAAGCCGGTAGGCTTAAATTCTAGTGCAGCAGCGTTGAGTGGCTTCCCGACGGAAGGTGTGCGAGTATGATTTGGTGGGACGGTGCTCGGTGCAGACGCCTGGCCGGGCAAATTCTGCGGGCAAGATGTCGACACCCCAAACACGAACGGCTTCGCATGAGGATTAGTGCCTCGGTGCGCACTGTCGCTGCCGTAACCGGACGAGGATGCAGACCTCCATAAGAAAGCGTTGCTCAGAGGCAGTGCGCGAATGTGCCAAGGCAGGGTCGTGATTAGATAGCTGCGAGGATCCTGTGCGCGAATGCGGAAGAGGAGGGAGCGGCCGACCTTTGCCGCTTAACTTCGATGATGGCCGAGAATAATACTCCTCCTGTTCGACGGCCAGGTAAGGATCCTGCAGAAGCGTATTGCCATCTTCGCTGGGATTAGATACATATCATCATCTACTCTTGCTTGAAGCAACCCGGAGCAGTCCAGGAGGACGCGGGAAATTTGGCAATCTCCTGGAATCTCTAGCTCTTGCTTCACTTGCTTGACACGACGAATCATGCGCCGATGCAGCGTTCCTGGCGAGCGCGCTCCTCATCTGACGGGTTGGACCATTCACCGATACTCTGAGACAATGAAACCAAGATCAACATCCGGAATGACCGCTGATAGAAGAGAACAGAACCTCATCTTCAGATGTCTCAGCAGTATGCAAATCCTCTGAGCCTGTCCATTCTCCGACGACTTCGTCCAGGTCTGATCTACGTCTTCCACTTCCACGTCTCCAATCGGGCTCCTTTCCGGCACTACCTCGATGTCCACGATCGGTTCTTCCACACCGCCCACCGAAATAAGAGACAAGGCGGCAGATAAACGAGAAACATGTCGAGAGTGGATACGACTGTGTCCAACAGTGCTACGCCATCCAGGTCTACTTCCTACGCTCCTCCTGCATCACACTGTGGTTCACTATTGCACTGTCCTCATGAACACCTTCCATAGCAGTAACCTCTTCCTCCGGCTTTCTTCCTCTTCAGTATATCTAGCCCGAATCCGCGCATGAAATCGGGGCGACTCTCAGGCCTCGATAATGCTGCGGAGGCGCTAATGAAGACAAGTTCGCCGGAACCCGACCCTGCGGCGCTATTATGTTATCTAGCGGTGAACGTATAGGTGCGGGCGACAAGCGTTGTAGGATCTGGTCTGAGCCGAGCGTCGCGTTCGGCCGAACGGATTGAGTGCACCACCATGGTGGTAATGCGGCGGAGGAGACTGGTACGAAGGCGGCTGAACGAGGGACATGCTGTGGCCATGTCTGTTTTGGAAGCGTGGGGGAAGCTGATTAGGCGGCGGGGTTGTGAGGTTTATAGGTGGCTGAGGTGATGTCGACAACGAATTGGAGGAGGACGCGTTCTGCGATTGCTGTAGTTTGTTGAGTTTGAAGAAGAGAAGCGCGGGATCCGCAGGGGATGATATCGGAATACGAGAATTGAATCATTGAGAACATTCAGCGCATACATCATAACATACCGAAGCAGCGCGCGCATGGGGAGCAAGGATATGAGGAACAGAGCTGCCGGAGCCCCGCTCGACACCCAACTTCTCCAACTTCTCTTCTATAATACTGCGCTTGATCGTATCCCAAGCGGTCTATAGCAATATCGTTTCATGGAACTTAAGAGCAGTGATGGAAATCGGCATCTAAGTGTACAGACCTTGCCAGGAAGGAACACATCCACTGTACTCGGAAGATGATATCTCCATGAATCCGTTGGGATAACTCTATTGTGGTGAGTTCTGGGTATCGAACTGTAGCCTCCTCTGACACCTCAGAGGGTCGCAAAGGTGTCCGTGCAAACGATGCGCGCGTAGAAGGGGCGTCTCCTTCGCCAGGTATTGTCTCACGCGGGAAATTCACGATGACCTTCTTCGCTTTTGGGGCTGGAGCGGAAACCGGTGTCACTGTAGCATTGGGAGGCAGCGGACTCACTTTGCGCTGCGGGCCGCCCAGAACAGCTTTCGGGGGACCTCCTACGGAAACACTAGATGACCTCTTACTCCTAGGGACGAATGGTGGAGCAAAGGTGGAGACCTGGTATCAAAGGCTGTGGGAATCCATTCTGACCTAAAGGCGTCATGGGTATGCCGGGAGGAGGCAGTATCCCCGCCGCGGCGAGCTGAGCAACACTGGGGTGACTTCTATGAAGCGCTGGTCGTCCAGGTGCCCCTGGGGGCTGAGGAAAGAACGCGGGTTGCATGGGAGTCTGGAGCGGGTTATGATGCATCGCGAAAGGCGGGTGATAACTCTGCTGAATTGATGAGGGCAGTCCGGCGGCGAACATTGGCGCACCCTCTGCGAAGGACATGGGCTGCTGGGAGTTGAGAGAGGGAGGGATGAATAGCCTAGGTAGCATCTGTTGGCGCGGTTGTGTGTCGCCATAGCGGAGAAACCACTACACGGCGAGCAACGTGGGAGATTATAGCTGCTGGCCTCGACGTTGTCGGCGGCAGCGGGCTACACGAGGGAGCCTAGATAAGGGGTATAGGAACCTAAGACGGTGGTATACTGCACTTGCCCGACGACGAGACTCAAGAGCGAGCAAATGGCCTCGCAGTCCAAGCCACGTGGTGGTGTGACCATCACCCACTTACCTTCAACTTGTTTCACTAGCACTAGGCACTGCTTACGACAAATCATTCATTTCATATTGAATCCGTTGGTGACCTCGGCCCTTGTGAAATATCACTTGACGAATTGTGTTTTGTTTGAACAAGCCATCAAGTCGAATTTGGTTCGCAGCCACAGTCCGCCACAGGTCCGTTTTCATGCACTAATTTGGCCTTCAAATTTAAGCTTACAGCGCTCAAAATTAAGGCGCATTACGGAACTTTCGGACATCTATAATGTTATTACGAGCTTGGGAGGTCTGTTAGCGAAGTGTGACTAACTCGGACATCAAAAGAAGTCAACGCTGAATTGAGATGCCATGAAAAAAGTCCACCATTGCAGCCTGTCAATGAAGGTAAACTCGGTACTAATGGCCTCACCGATCCTACCATCCGAAAATAAATAGCATATATAGCATAGAAACTAAATCCTCATCCGAACTTCACGAAGGACAAATTTCTACAGACCGATTCACAGGGCAATGTCGTCAGTCGCAGCATTCAACAACATATTCCTATTGCAGAATCATCAGACAACGACGTAGAGTAAGTCGCCTTAATCGCTTACCGGTCGTGCGAACGTCCAACAGTTCAAAGACGTGTATGCTCTTGCATAGCCGGCTTCAGCATATTCAAACATATACTTCCATTTTCGCTTGAAAGCTTCCATTGCTTGTTTGTCCGCAAGTCCAGGCTGCTCTTCAATGACTTTCGAAACCACGTCCCCTCGGAAATTCTCCTCAAACCGTCTAGACTGCATATCAGCACCTCTATGCATCTGACTTTGTGAAACCAATAGATACCTTCCCCACTCACGCAAGGTACGAGGGTAGTCTGGATGAAAGTGCGAAAGTGGTGAATATTATTGTTGGAAACTAAACATACTAGGTAACTCACGTGGACCATGGTCTTCGACGCTGTGCAGAACAAGCCGTCCCTGAACCGCCTCTTGAGCGGCCAGAGGAAAGTAAGTCGCGTTGGGTAGGAATGTGTTCGCCCAATGATAGTGACGCGCAAAATCGTCCGGCCTGTCAGAAAAAACGAGATGCGGCTGACATAGATACGACGACAAAAGCCTACTGGAACTTGGAGTACCGGAATTCAGGCTGTGCGGTCGCCGAGATAACCGCAGCACCTTTATTCTTTTTCAGAGCCCAGTCTATTACCTTGAAATACGTCGTGTGGTCGTTCAATCCCGTAGCCTGCGATACGGATGACTGAAACTCAGCAAGCAACCGAAAGTCGACCAAGCGTTCCGCACTTGCCTCAACCATCCCGCAGCTGACAAACGAGTCGAAGACTCCTTCGAACGATGCAGGGAGCTGTCGGTAGTCCAGTAAATGCACACGAACGCGATCGCTGAGCCCGGCCGACGCAGCCCGCTCCTCAGTAAGCAGCTTCTGCTGAGAAGAGAGCGTGACGGTGTCGACAATACATCCAAGTCGCGCAGCCTAAGTTGATCAGAATTTATTCAGAATGAGTCGAGCACGAAAAGTACGAAATTCCCATACCTCGATTGCCATAGCTCCCCATCCTGTCCCAATCTCGAGCAGACGATGTCCGGGAGCTATTCGAGCTTTGGCCAAGACATGTCGTATCTTGCGCATTTGCGCATTGTGTAAATCATCATCCGCGGAGCCAACCATCAGATCTCCTCGGACGCCATGTTCGGCTTCTCCCCAGAGAGCGCGAGTACATCATCTCCTCACTGAGGAAGCATATGTACAAAACATTTGAGTGAACTCTTTCATTGTCACTGGCAATGGCGAATCACCTTGAACAACGCATTGCTGGTATCATACGCTTCGACCTGGGATGCGGCAGCCGTATCAGGATGTCTGTTACTGCAGACTTGGAATCGGCCATGACCTACCACATTCTTGACTGCCATAGACAGACTCTGACGTCCAAAAGCCCTGATGGCGAGGGACGATATATACGATACCATCGTGCTAAATGTTGTAGAGAGTGGATGCAAAGAGCCTCGGTTCTCAAGCCACAACTATCGTGTCCACATCAATCCAAGTGGCCAAATTGCTTAAGCGAACATGGCGCACATCAAAGAGGCTCTTCAAGCTAGACGTTTCGAACTCGCCGCTCATGTAAGCCTCCGAGACTAGAGATTGTACGAGATCAGCTCGTTTCGCTACCGAGCGAAGTCGATCGAACTCACGGCCCATATCGTGGGACAACAAAATTCGCGCCCACATATTGTCGTTTAAGACGGTGATGGATACGATCGGGTATTTTGACTTTTCCTGCAGGCCAGGAGAGCCGAAGGAGTATGTCCCATGAGAATCTGTAATCCGGAGCTGGCCTCGGACAATTCCTGTACTCAACACCGACAACGCATATGTTCGTGCTACACCGGTGGAGGGGCAGAAAGCGACTCAAGTTAGACACAGTCATTTATACCTATAATAAATGCAATTGATCATTTCTTACCATATTGTATCACCTTCTGCTGTAGCCAGCCGGAATACAGGTTGCTGGAGAATACCTGTGATACTAAGGTGGGCGAATGAACGGTCATGTTAACGAGGGATGGTTGGAGCGTACAATTATGACACAGAAATCAAATCGCTTTATAGCGATGTTGTTTCTTCACAGCCATTGTCCCACCGTTAGGCAGACGTCAATCAACATCTGGTGGATGAACCGATATCAACGGCGTTTGGAGACATAGATCCTGTGGGTGTTTTCGAACACAAAAGGATGCTGCATTCACAATCAAGAAGGTCGTGATGCATGATGCATGATGTTCTGAACAAGTTTCATATCGCCACGAGGGTGAGAGAAGGTCGGTGTTCGGGGTCATGCACACCGGAACAATCGAGATCGACCCGATACGATCAGAAATCAGAGAAGCGTCTGTTCAAATCGGGTTCAAGCCGTTTTCAGCCGTTTTTGGTTCTCAGGCTACGCTATCATATTGATGATACTTTTCGGCGATAACATGCGGCTGTGTGTGGCATTCTTCTGTCATCAGGCTCTTGCGCACGAGCGCTGCGAGCTTTACGTTCAGCTTCTTCCAGCATGAACCTCCAGTCTCTCCAAACTGCGTCTCCTTTACTCTCTGCCTCTCTCATCGCGTTACTCGTGGCCGCAGTGTTCTATCGCTACTTTACCCATTACGCCCGAAATCCATCACGACTGCCCTATCCACCTGGGCCCAAGCGTCGTGTTTTCGTTGGTAATCTCCATGATCTGCCTCGAGGAGGTAACGAATGGCTCAAGTACAGAGATTTGAGCGAGAAATATGGTATGTCACATACACTTTGTCTCTTGAGCTCATTGCTTGACCTCTTATGCAACCAAAGGAAGCGATATTATCTATCTCCAGGTTCTTGGCAACTCTATCATGGCCATCAATTCCGTGCAAGCTGCAAATGATCTGCTCGATAAGAAAGGGGCAATATACTCCGACAGACCGCGACTCGTCATGCTCAAGGAATTGTGAGTCGTCTATTTATGGTCACATCCAATCGACGTGAACGGGATAATCTTTCTAGGATGGGTTGGGAATGGAATTTAGTCTTGATGTCATACGGACCTCGTTTTTTCGTTCATCGCCGCATTGTTCAACAACAATTCCTGCCATCCATCGTTGCGCAGTCATGTCATCCAGTTATTGAGAAAGAAGTCAGAGTCTTTTTGGAAAATCTGCTTGATACTCCCGATAATTTCGTGCATCATCTGAAGAGGTGACCTTCTGAACTTCCTGAACTTTCCCTCGTGATCTCGTATCTCATGCTTTACCGCAGCATGGCGGGCGCCATCATCATGATGATCACATATGGCCATCAAGTCTCCCCGCAAGGAGACGAGTATGTGGATCTCGCCGAACGAGTGAGGGAGACGGGTGTTGGGGCTCCTGGTAACTTCCTTGTGGATTCTCTTCCAGTTTGTTCGTCGGTTCATCACACTGCGCTGTTTTCTCCTGTGGCTTATATTTATCTCAGTGAAATATATTCCAGAATGGTTTCCCGGTGCAGCTTTCAAGCGGTATGCCCGAAAAGGCCGTGAGCTTTCGGTTAGAATGCGTTCCGCCCCTTATTCTATGGTCAAGCAACGTATCGTGAGTTCCCAGTATCGTTCATATGTCTCTCAACTGACTGTCCTAATGACAGGCATCCGGTACAGCAGTACCTTCTATGGTCGCTTCTCTTCTAGAGTCAGACCTACAGACTGAGGGGATCGACCGCCACGAACTGATTATGAATTGTGGCGGCGTCGTCTACAGTGGTGAGTTGCATGAGATTTCTACTTCAGCTCTGCTTAACGTAACTTAATTTCAGCTGGCGCAGACACAGTGCGTAGATTAAGTGTTTTTCTCAGCGTCCGAAGATCTCAATATTCATTGAATAGACTGTTTCTGCGCTCACCAATTTCTTTTTGGCTATGATGTTGTATCCTGAAGTGCAACAGAAGGCCCACGAGGAACTTGACCGTGTCTTTGGGCAAGACCGTCTGCCCGATATTCGGGAACGATCTTCGTTACCGTATATCGATGGCATAGTGAAGGAATCCTTGCGATGGCAACCTGTATCTCCGCTCGGTCAGTATACTGACCGTAGGATCATTCACGTTGACTGAGCACGGTCTTACAGGCGTGGCCCATACGACCACGGAGGACGACCAGTACCGCGGAATGTACATCCCAAAGGGGACAACAGTCATTGCAAATATCTGGTGAGTGTATGTCGCATGCGGCCGCTTCCGGATCGATAACACTTTGTGCTGCGTATTAAGGGCTATGTTGCATGATGAGGCTGTGTATGCAGACCCGGCGAGGTTCAATCCGGACAGATACGCCCAGGGCGAGCCAGACCCTGCACGTGCCGTCTTCGGCTTTGGAAGGAGGTAAGGCACACCACTCGCTCTTTTCCTTTGTACTGACACGGAGGTCATCATGATACGTGAAGGATCTGTCCCGGACGACACTTGGCAGACTGGTCGATGTGGGTTGCCGTGGCATCTATCCTTTCCGTCTTCAACATTGCTAAGGCGACAGACGAGAGCGGACGGGAATCGAGCCACAGGTGACGCACGGATCTGGGCTAGTCAGGTTCGTCTTGTTGTCGTTGAATCTTGTGTTGTTCTCATTCGTGATACATTTTGTTCGACAGTGTACCGAGCCCGTTCAAATGCAAGATTTTCCCACGATCTGACAAGGCTGAGTCGATAATCCGTGCGCAGACTGTGCTTGGAGGCTCGTCGTAATTGGTTTCCTTTATGTATCTACAAATGTTTCACACTTGACACCCCGTTTTTAAATTCACACGAAGGGTATTTATTCAGTTGTTGTGGTATTATGTATGACTAGTGTCGATAAATTATCAATGATATCCCTCAGTGCACAGAGAGAGAGACTACTGATCGGTGAAGTATACTGCATTGGGCTATATGGACGTAAATATTTCACTTTGTCTAATGATGATGCTCTCTGGCAAGGAGTAAAAATGATCAAAATGATCATCTGTTCTACAAGTTCGCTCGTATTGTTGATTTATGGTAAATTGGGATCATGGGTTCATCAGCAAAACTCGAACTTTCCTTGCCACTCTTTGGGCTCTTATCGGTTCTTTTTCTTCTTATCAACGTGAAAAATTGCCTTTTTTGGGCATTTAAAAAGTAAAAAAAGGAGCGAGCCCTCCTTTTTTTGCTTTTTCTTCTTAATAAGTATTTTAAATAGCAAAAAGTAACTAAAAGTACAATAAAGGAAAGTTCGAGTTTTGCTGATGAGACCGGTCCCACAGACGTTCGTCCCTCCCCTGCGGCGTATCACGTCGCGGACAAGGCAAGGTACTGCTCCAAAGTAGAGATTTCTAGGGAAGGTACCGCTGCACATAGCTCAAACACTGTATATACATACTGAGCAAATAGGGCAATCAGAGGCTGATGGCCGAACAGCGTGCGCAGGAACTGCAGGCCGGACAGCGACCGGCGTTGGTGCCGGAGCGCGGGGACACACTGGCAGGCGACCTGCAGGAAAGGCTCGCGGAGCGCGACCAGACGAGGATCGGCACAGTCGACAAGGACGTGCGCCTCAGTCTCAACCGCCCCACGGCAGGCGCAGAAACGACACACCCGCCACAGTAGAGGGATGTCGCCGTGGAACCCTTGCCGTCGACGCTGCTCAACAGCAAAGGGATGGTCCGCGGCCAGAAGGCGGGCGAGTGCTCGGCGGTGCTCGCGAATTTCATGATGTGTCGATTTGCTCCTCTTTGACGAATGTTGGAAGACTCGAAATTTACTTTCGATTGGTGCTATCCTGCGTTCGCCATGAATGGAAGTACGTATAAATTATGGTTCTTGAAGTCGGGTGAGTACTGTTACTTATTGATCAGTGGAATCACATTTCATGAGTGGCTAATCAAGGCTCAGCGCTCAAGTCCCTTATACTCGAGGAAAACTTGCGATAATTGCGGCATTCGATGAGTAACTGTTTCCATTTCAGTAGATGTGTATGCAGCTGCTAGAAGCTTTGATCTTAAACCTGCCCTCCTTTGCGCCGTGAGAAAAGATGGAAGGCAATGTATGTTGACAGATCTTCGTAACAAGGTCCTTTAATTGTTATCAATTGACGGCCGCGTTGATGCAGGCCACGATGACACTGCGGTTTGCTCATGTGGACTGACAACTTGATATCCCTAAATGTTCAAGTTTCTAGGGATATGATCAGGAGGTCCGCTGTATTCACACGTCCGCACATCGAGTTCTCAACGAATCATCGGAGACCATTCATTGAATCTGAAGCGTTCTCCTCTTGTTCATCATTTCCCCAGAACAGCGATCCAATGTCTCTGGGCAGGGCTCTAGCAGGACACATATAACTCCGAGCTCTGAATTGAAGGACTTAGTCTGATTTGCACCAGGAGTACGCACTGTGATGTCAACCTTGAATCTTGGCCCGACGTACGGTGCAACATTGATTGGTATCTTAATATCTTCTGTGCCAGTAAGACGTCTATAATTATTTGCTTTCAGACTCGTTGACCCTTTAGTAGGTTGTATGGATTTACATCCTTCCAAACGTATCTCTACTTCATACGTTTTGGCAAGAATGATAGGCGACTTCTCAAGTGCATGGTATGGTGCGAGCTTACATTTAATGGTCAGCGGACTCATTCGAATGTCGGGATGACAGGTAGCATTCATATGGTGCGTATACCCATATACCATCAACATGAAGCTGACGATAAGTATTATTCATTGTTATATTTGGCAGGGTCTTGGAGACACTTCATGAATTCCTCGTTAGTCACTACTTATACTGGAACTTGATTGTAAACTACGGAAACCCTTCCGCGTTAGTCGCGACTACGAAGTACGTCCTCCCGTTTTGCATATAATTACAGGTCTAAATGACAATGACTTAACCGTAGCGTCGACGATGTGAGTTTTGACCATCCGCGCGCAGTTTTCTCAAGTTGCACCTAATAATAATGACAACTACTAGGTTACAACTGGTGTTACGGTGAGCTACATGATACCACATATGTTATATCTGATCAAATGCAGGCATTGATAACGCTGGTTGTGCAATGGTGCGGATGCATGCTATATGCCGATATAACATTTGCTGAATGGTTGAAGTCAGCTTCTATTCGAGAAGGATCTGGATCAGTACGTCTCGCAGTCAGATCATGATGGCTGGTACCAAGATATAGATATGTTGATATGTTTAGTGAGCAACAAGAACTGGTACCTACCTACCTTTACAGTGAGTGACATCTCGCGTGGCTAGTTTCGACAAACGACTCACTCTACCTTATCACAGTTTGTTCTTTCCGTGGCCCACTTCGGTAAGTCTCATCAATTTCGACTCGTATAGTCACTAACTAAGATGTTTGGCCATGAGGTTTCGAGATCGGTAAGCAAGCAAGAGTCAACATACAATTCTATTTATTAACACACAGCTTTGCATAGCTGTTATGGTCTTAACGTTAGTTCGTATTGTCTGTATTGGATCATACACTTATATTCCCCTCTGAAGATTTCTTTTGCCACAATATACTGATTTCGAACGGGTAGCTAAGGTGTGTCACTGTTGCACGGATTTCCGTACTAGGTTCTGTACTGTAAGCTCGTGTTTGCGACAGCCGTACTTCACTACTGGTCTTGCGCTTGCTGCTGCAACCGATATCACCATTGCGGCCTCAATTTCCTATTATTTGACGATAAACCGCAGTGGTATAAAAAGGCGAGTGTTTCGCCCTCATACCCCGCTCTTTCTAAACCTGTCTTGCGACATAGCACGAATGCCATTCTGAACAAGATCATCACGCACACAGTCAGTTCGGGCATGTTGACCAGGTCCGTCGACTTCTTTACAACAGAGCAAATCTGGCACTAACCCCATATGACAGTATAACTGATATCGTGATTCTCATCTGCGTACGTGACGCTGGGTGACCGCCCTTCCTTGCCTGTCTTAACATTATTATACAGTTCCTCACGATGCCCAACAATTTGGTGTTTTTGTTTTTTTATGATTTCATCAATAACTGTACGTTCAACACCACTATTTACAAATACCTAACCAAGTATGATTTTCAACAGTCTACGCAAATTCGCTCCTTGCCATGTACGTTCCACAACGTACATTCTTTCTTAACATCTAATTATTGTTAGGCTCAACTCTCGCGAATCATTGCGAGCAATCGTCGATGCAGATACTTCCGGAAGCATTGCTCTGTCCGAGTTCCAAGTTGCGCCCGGCGTACCTCACAAGCTAGACAAGGTTGGACCTTATAATCTACTCTTTGGTGGTCACTCATCCTTAACGCTGGCAGAATTGGATAGGTAGTCACGGCTCGGATATGAGGAGTACTTTTGAAACATCTATGGTGAGTTTCGCAAATACCTTCTCGCGCAAGAGACTTATACTATCTTAGCAGACTCGCACAGGCCGAAGTGCTACACTCTATCCTACGGTGGAGCTCCAGGAGGCATGAGTGAGCTCACGGATCACTGGGAGTATGCATTGTTCAGATAGCCATTTCTTCTCGCACTCCGGCTTGTGACTCAGGACTTTCGTTTCCTCGGATGCATCCGAATAATGCAACACATTATGAACAGATACATCCTATCACATTCGTTATTGCTTGAGGGATATACCCATTCGGCTACGGATGCATCCGTCGAATTTGGATAGGAAATATATATCTCAATCACGATGATCCTTATGTAGAACAAAAACCAAGTCATCCTCACTAGAACTTTGCATGCTGAATTCTAACATATGTTCATTCAAGACTAGTTTTGCGTATGATGCAGGCGAACTTTCGGAATACCACTACGTTTAAAGTGGTCGCGCGAGGAGTGCTCCTAATAAGCGCCTGTCGGCTGTCCGTATAACCGCCATCAGGACGTCTGCTGCCCGGGCGCTCCATCTCACTGCTCTGTTCCGAATGCTGTCCAGTGATGATAAGATGAGCCCCAGGGACATGTGAGTCGTGGCCTAGTATAATACCACTGCAGCTTCTCGCACAGCCAGTTGTAACATCAGAGAGAGGTGCGTGCGTGACTTGGTTCTTCATGATGATCATTTGAAGTGATGCTGGATCCCGGGATCTCTTGAAGGCACCGCAGTAGTATTGATGGCCGAAGCTGACGCGCTAACTCCCAACCTTTGGATGCAGCGCTAGTGACTGCATGTGTTCGCATAAATGATGGACATGGTGTGAGTATTAATTCTAGTCTCTACCGCCGACCTCATTTATCTGCCGAAACAATGTTGTTCCAGGAGCGTAGAACTGACATGAGGCAACTCATTCAACTTCTTCTAGTCTGTCTAGCCATATGTCTACTCTTTCTCTATCTCCGGCGCAGACCTGTCTCTCTTCCTCCGGGCCCCAAAGGCCTTCCCTTCGTGGGAAATTTCAATCAAATTCCCCGAGCCGAACCTTGGACTTACTTTCATGAAATGTCTAAAAAATTTGGTCAGTCCTGTTGAAGCATCTGCCAGACATATCTAATCCAGATTCTGATGTCCCCGCAGGCGAAATTTGCTGCTACCACGTTCTTGGTCGCACTATCATCGTGCTCAACTCCGTTCAAGCTGTAGATGCATTCTTCACCAAGCGTTCGAGCTCGTATACGGACAAGCCGGCTCCAAAGATGGCAGAGCTGTGGGCCGTTTTGTGATCGAGCTGTCTATTTACTGACTCTTTTGCCTGTAGTTCTGGATTGAGTTCCACATTACCCTTCATGGCACTCGGTACTCGTTTCAGCAATGCCAGAAAGCAATTCCATTTTGAGCTTAACCCTCGTGCGCTACGCAATTACGACGCCGACATTGAAGAAGCTTCGCGTCGTTTGGTCCAAGGTTTTGCTGCTGAAGCAGGCTGCCGGCGTTTGGATGAACTTATAGATAAGCAAGTCAGCAGGTTGTCTGAAAGCCTCGTAACCTAATGGAAGTATAGGTCACTCTGCTGGCTTTACCTCAAGATGTCGACTGGTTATGGAGGTGACGGCGACGACGACAGTTTATTGTCGAGTATCAAACGTATCTCGATATTCGGTTCAGATGTGCTAGGTGGATCCTACGCGCTGCTAGACAGGCTGCCCTTTCGTTCGTGGCCTTTAGATGTCCGATCTAGATCTTCTGTTCACTAGTTGTCTAGTGTGCTACCTTCCACGATGGCTCCCCGGATTAGAAACGCTGAAAGTTGCCCATTATTGGCGCCGTCAAGTCTCCCAGCTAGCAGAGACTACGATGCGTCTCGCACGTGATAGCCTCGTGAGCATCACTTCATTCTCGATGACATTCCGCTCACGCTATAAAGAAATCGGCCTCTTCAACCTCCTCATACATGGGGAATGCGTTTGGCCGTACAGAGGATTATGCTGAACTGGATAACGACGAGTTCAAACTGGTTGCTCTTACAATGACTGCAGGTGAGTTACACGCATCAACCGCACCCGTGAATATTTAAAATCTTATTTCTTGTTCAGGCGGAATGCTAATAGTGAGAAGTCATGATCGATCTTTCGGTCTCGCACAAAATAACTCTTTGAGGGCTAGGTTCAATCTGCAATGCTGACTTTTCTATTCGCCATGTCCAGGTTTCCAGAGGTACAGAGGCGGGCGCAGGCTGAATTGAGTAGCGTGATAGGACGCGGAAGGCTCCCAGCTATGGCCGATCGACATGACTTACCGTATATCAACGCGTTGGTGCTCGAAGTTTTGCGATGGATTCCAGTCGCTCCATTGGGTAAGAGGCTTAATTTTCCTACGCTGTTGTACCAAACCTCATGTACGATCGCCTTATACTTTTCCAAAGTTTCGAGGAACGTGACTGAGGACGACGAGTACATGGGCTATCGTATCCCAAAGGGAGCCATTCTCATCGCTAATCAGTGGTCAGTATGAGCTGTGCCATTTCCTTCAATGCTCACCATACCATAGGGCTGTCTCACGCGATCCTGCTATCTACGAGGAGGCCGACTGCTTTCGTCCGGAACGATTCTTACACCAATCGTCAGACGCAGACGTGCAAGGGGTTCCGAAGTTGTCGTATTTCTTCGGCTACGGAAAAAGGTGCGCTTTCTTTATTCATGGTTGTCTGGGACATTCCGATGATGTGGATCTGGACAGAATTTGCCCAGGTTCTCATCTCGCTGATGCCGTACTATTTCTCAACATTGCCCACATCTTGAATACGTTTGAAATCTCTCCCGTCCCGGGTCCTCAAGCTGATGACCGCTGTCCAACTGGGTTAACGAGGGACAAATTGAACGTACTGAGAGGTCGGTGCATTGTGGTATGTGGTGATCTTATTGTCTTACAGAAAGTCTGTTCAGAGCGATATCTTGCAGTCGTATCAAGGATGTCGACTGCATTCTTACGCCGCGCGGATCTCACGACCCTGCACTGCTGGAGGAGTATCAGTGAGGCACGCATGAATTGCTCTGGAATTTTAGTAAGTATTTTCGGTGTGTCGTCAATGTGCAAAGGAACTGGAAATCTTATATTAAATGTAAACGAGCACGCGCATCAAACGAAATTGAGCTTGGAGCCACCAGAATGATAAGCGCCGATTGCACTGCTACGCGAGAGTGAGTATATGGATAACGCAATGGAAGTTCTATTCTCGTTTTCGACTTTCGACCACAGCGCTGTTTCATATAAGCTTATTGTGTCACTCAGTCGACGGTCAGAACAAATTCGATTCTGATACCGTTCTGATGCCAACTTGCAGATGCACAGAGGAAAAGCCTGAGGAGGCTAATTCTGCCGGAGAACCACACCGGTGCGAATTTCCGACCGTCACGGAGGAATCAGCTGCACGGTTCACGCACGGTCGGCCCATGAGGTTCTCACAAAGGGCGCGGCATAGAAGTGCATCTTCCATCTGCTTCGTTCTGATTCGGATCTGGCGGCACAGGCTCAACGTGACGCGAGAAAGTGCAGTTCTGAATGTCCACGCCATGCCAGGTCCGAATAGCATAGCGCAGCTATATGATTCATTGTGCCGGTTACATATATCCCCGGTGAGCTGTTCGATATTAATTCTTGTGAAGGCTTTGTGAACCAATTAGCAGCAGGCGCTAGCTTGAAATTCGAGCTCGGGCCTCAGGTGCATCGCCGGGCAGCATTGGCCAGGACCGCGGACAGCGGTTCTTCTGCATCCTTTTGAATTCCATGGGTGTTTACGCCGGCGCCTTGGGATATCTAGGGTACTCTTTGAGTCCCTCCAAGCTTCAAGGATATTCCTGCTCTACACGCCCGCGTTTATTTAGGACCTTACAGCAACCTTCGAGCCAGATATGAATTAACCTGCCATGGTGACCTTATCGGATCTCGCCGAGAGGTCTGTAAGATGGTCAATCACGCTATTGGCAACCATTTGATGACCCCATATCTCACTGACCTGTTCGGATAATCTTGCGGAGATATTGGTCGGCAATTAAAAAAATTTGATTATAATCCATAATCACTTACATATTGCGGTGAAACTCGTTATCAGCGTCAAACCCGTGGGGAGCCGAGAAGACGCCCGTAGTTAATTCATTAAAAATAATCACCACCATACCTTTGAAGATTACATGGAGGATTCGAACACACGACCGCTGTATACTCCAAACTACAAATCCTCCGATACCATTACCATTAGACCACACGAGCACATACTACCTTGAGCTGTTTAAATTTAATGAACATTAAATCATTAAATTGACTTAGCCATTTCTTTGCTTCTCATGTACAAGAAATGCTTGATAGACCCTCAAGGGCTTGTTGGTGCAACATATCAAGTTTCAGAGTGTTCAATTAAATGTTTGAAGAGGCAGAAAACACTACTTAGGGGGAGGAAAAGTCTCAGGACACTGATTTTAATTCTTGAGCCCGAGTTTCATGAAGCCAAGGGACAGGCGTGAACAAGTTGCGGGACTTATCACTAATTGCTGCGTGGAAAGTATGAGCCTTATAGGGACTTATAATGCCGAAGTTATAATAATAACTCAATTTCAAAAGTTCCGACAATAAGCGCGGAGGAGTATGGGACCTTCAACAATAATATTATTGCAATACACTGAATGACATTGATGTAATCCTATATACTCAGAGCCTCCTAATGTTCAAAAATAAGGTCCTGGCAACATTAGCGGCAGATCTCCGCTGGCTTAATACTTAATACCGTAACAGGCTCCCAGGAAGGTCCCGATGATATCAAATTCGATATTAGTAAAATATCCGTTGCCAAGACCGCTCAAACCTTACATCGAAACGGGCGTGTAGAGTCATGTCTTCCGCACACACAGTTGAGGACTCTCCGGACATGTCAAATGTTTCTCCATCCCCTTCAAACCGCAAAGGCTTCAGGTTTTGGCTTGTCCTTCTCGCCTTGATCGTCTCTCTCTTCTTGGCCATTCTCGAGAGTGTACGCTCCGTCACCATCGTCTTAGATCACGTGCCCAACTAATTGAACCCTCAAGTTTGCAGTGTCTACCGCACTACCGGTCATTTCGAGCGATCTTCACGCCACTCAGTTCCTTTGGGTAGCTAGTGCTTATGGTCTCGCTTCCACTGCACTTCTTCCTCTGAGCGGGGGCATGGCCGAGGTAATTTCGTCATTATTTATCCTTCGCCGCTCTGACAATTCAGCACAGATCTTCGGTCGACGACCGGTGATGCTTGTTGCACTCGTCCTCTTTTGCATTGGAAGTGCTCTTGGCGGCGCGGCGCGGAATATGAACATGCTCATTGCTGCCAGAAGTAGGCTTCATTTTGGTATTCATGGGTGTCAATAACTTGAATCAATCTTTACGTTAGCGATTCAGGGTGCTGGTGCTGGAGGCATATTTGCCCTCAGTCAGATCGTCCTCTCAGACATGGTCACTCTGAGTGAACGCGGAACTTACAATGGACTATTCGGACTGGAACACTCGCTTTATTCATCAATTCCATACATTCTCCGCTAATAAGTCTCGTCCCTTAGGACGTGGGCTGTTTCAGGAGGCATAGGACCACTTATTGGCGGCGCATTGGCCCACCACACTACCTGGCGTTGGCTGTTCTGTTCGTCCAAACTCGCTAGCGCGAGTTTGTAAGCAAGCTGAATGTATCCGTCTTTCTTCAGACCTCAACCTTCCGCTCGCCGGGCTTTCCTTTGTGTTAGTTTTAGCCTTCGTCACACTTCCGTCCCCACCAGGAAATATTCGGAAGAAGATTGCGATGATCGATTTTGTGTGCGTTTCTGTCTTCGAGCATCGTGCTCACAGCTCTCATATTGCGACTCGTAGCGGGAATGCCATCATTATCGGTTCAACATGTGCATGCGTTATTGCGCTGACTTGGGGTGGTGTAGTGTTCCCTTGGAGTTCTCCTCAAGTCCTCGTCCCTCTTTGTGTAGGCGTAGTGGGAGTCATCACGTTCATGATATATGAACTTCGGTTTTGTCACAATCCGATGGCATGTATTGTCGAATTGCGGATGGTGTTCCCGCTTATTTCAGTTCGTCCAGGTTCCTGCGACATTGGTGTCAAACCGGACAAGCCTCAGCGGGTAAGCGATCGCGCCTCACATGTGCTCAAATGTCAACGAACGTCATCCAGTTACGTCCAGATTGCTCTATGTTCATTTCTCATCGTGAACCTCGTCTGTGAGTGCAGGCCACGTGGGAAGTGCTTTATACATTGACATCTCCCAGACTATCTTCCTGTTTACTATCAGGCCTGCAAAGGCACCTCACCAATCGCATCCGGGATCGACTTATTCGGGATTACGTTCACCACAGCACCCATCTCCATAATCGTCGGGGCCAGCGTGAAGATAACGAAGCGCTACAGGCCTCAAATCTGCCTGGGCTGGGCTCTGGCCATGGTCGGACTCGGCTTGCTCAGCATGACTGACACCAATACATCCCGTGGTGCCTCCATCGGGTACCAGATCGTGACAGGACTGGGGATCGGGATGGTGTACAGCACCGCCTACTTCCCGGTGCTGGCCCCCTCCCGGTCACACTGAACGGCCCTGCACTATCCTTCTTCGTATTCCTGCGCTCGCTCTCCCAGGTGCGTTGCAGCCATTCTGCGCGTCGACCCGCTCTAGGGGGAGCGGTGCCACAGGTGTGGGCGGTGACGATCGGGGGCCTCATCCTCCAGAACGGACTGCAGAGCAGGCTCCCCGTCGCGTTCGCGGCGGAGTTCGCGAATGGCGCGAGCATCGCGTACACGCTCGTGCCGCAGGTCCATGCGCTGTCACAGCCGCTCAAAGACGAAGTCAGGCGCGCCTTCGCGGAGTCTCTCGTGACGATATGGCGCGTCCTGATCGGGATCGCTGGAGGGGGCCTGCTCGTGAGTCTCGCCATGCGCGGGCTGCCGCTGCATTCACAGACGGACGAGAAGTGGGCGCTCGAAAGGCCTGGCGAGGATGGCGAGAAGAGCGAGGGATGAATATCAATTTCAACCATTTGTATTTCGCGGCCTCAAATCCGACACAAACCGAGATCGAGTTGTGTGTCTGATCGAGTGGATGAGATTGATCGAGGTGCGTATCTTGGTGGCGTCGGTGGCGTCGACCAACACTGTATCTGCTTCCGCGTTCTGCAGGTGCAAGCAGTAGTGATGTCGAATGGTGGATACCACTATTCAATATTCAATACCCATGTGGTCGAACAAACATCGTGCAGCCTTTCAACTACAGGATACTGAATCCGAACCACACAACCCAAATTTCAATCTTAAGGTGCTCAAAAGCTCTACAGCCTGCTCCGGTTCGGTTGCTGGGGCTGGTTGAGAATGCGCCAAAGAGCTAGCGCTAGTCCAGCTGGGTTCTCTTGTGCGACCTGACAAGCACCTGTGAACACGCGACCACAACACTAAGAAACAGCCATTTCACACACCAAATGTCCAGAGTCTGGAACAGTGCTGATCGACGCCATCTTCCGTCCTTGCTTGGGGTCAACAATGCCTTCGTGAGTCTCTTTGGCACTAAAATTGCATCAGGAGTGTTCCTTTCTGAGTCGTGGATCGATAGCAATGGGACGTACATCAGATCGTGTCTGCTGCCGAAAATGGTGTGAACGGGAATGGTGGAACATAGTTCGCTCAGGCGGTCGAGGCTGTCGAATGCATCTTCGAAATACCGTAGGACATCGTCTCTTGCTCACGAGTACACGTGAGGGTCACGCCATTTTTGCGATCTGGATACGTTTTGGTGGGTAGATCGCGCAGGGCATATTGCTTTCAAAGCCAATGTCGGTAAGTCAGCATGATTATCCCATCAGCGTCAAGACCAGACCTACAGTGAGTAGTTGGAGCACGGCAGGATCCCAGCGACGCCAAGGCTCGCGTTTCTTGAACCACTCCAGAGCCGCAGTACGTGAAGGCCAGATATCCTTCCTAGTCTTTGTCGCATCCATTACCTCCTTCAGGAGAACCGGCTCCTTGAACGCCTCGGCAAATATTTCCCGCGTCATCATGCCGGGCTCGACGAGAATCATGGATGAGTAAGGGAGCGCGTCCAGGGGATAAGTCGACGTCGACAATATCCTACAAAGGCGAGGGATTAGATCCAGGGCCTGCACGTGACCAATCTCCACTACACATACATGATGGCTGATCCTGCGGAATGCCCGATACCGATTATCTGTTTCGCGAGGATCAGACCCGACGTCAACAGTTTGCCCACTGCGCGAGCCCAGCAGTATCCCGCTAGCAAGATTTGTGACAAGTTGAGATTCGGATGGGCCGGTTCGCGTGAATGACTTACAGATTCCTTCTGGCATCGCCAGGAGCGCCGTCGCGTTCAACACCGCTGCCTGTCCGTGGTTCGGTGCATCAACCACCCATGCCTCACTGATCCAGACGCTGCTGTCGTTGAAATCATCCCTCTGCGCGGCCAGCTGGAGGTCGAAGAGATGGGACAGAGTAGGCTCCCATGTCTCCTTGTCTAGAAATAGTTGAGATATTTAGCTTAGACTAGTCGGTAGTAGGACATACGAGTGCTGACGCAATGGGCTAACAAAAGAGCAATCGAATTGTGGTGATTACGCTTGATCAACGGTGGTGTGTAGCGCTTGAAAGAGAGTGCAAGACCTCCGTCGCATGCATCCCCACGCAGCGTAAACTCTTCAGCATGCAAGACCGTCATCGTTGAAGGTTACTACCGCCGCATTCCGTGCACTGCCAGTCAGTTCTAAATAATTGTTCAGGCGGATCTGGAGTGTTATCGACGGTTGATGTGATCTAATATGGGTGTCCGAGGTCTGTTCCCCGGTCATGATCGTATGCTTATGTAACGATTTGTTCGCGATCCAGTGCTACGACGCAGACGTAAATTACTTATCAGCACTCGGTAAGCACTCAGCGCTCAGCGCTCAGCGCTCGTCTCTGATGCAGATGATGCAGATATTCTCTCGTAACGCTGACTTACTCAGAGATTGCAGAATCCGGTAGTGTTTCTGACCGCAGCGGTCCTATCTGATCATCAAGATGATGATGAGGACCAGAATCAATGCGCAATCCGTTCAAGAATGGACGTGGGCTAGCTTTGTGGAGTTTTCCTCATTAAGGTTCTTGAGTCACCGTAACCGGTAGCCGGGCAACTTTTGTAGCGCCATGATGCTGTGTTTCGGTTTCCGAGCAACCAGGCATATATAATATCGGATAGACTTTTGCAGTTCACAGCACGCCGTCCAACACTACAAGATGTCTACCACAAATCTAGGTCCGACTTATGGCGCGATGTCCATTAGTATTTTGATTTCGTCTGTGTCAGTAACGTGTTTGCCCGTGCATTTCCCGCAGGTTTGCTAACACATAAGTAGATTGTACGGATTTACTTCCTTTCAAACGTACCTGTACTTCATCCGTTTCGGCAAGAACGATACACAGTTTCTTAAATCTACTGTATGTAGCGAACCACGTGTATTTAATGGTCGGAAGACTTATTCAGAGCGGGTCGATGACAGGTCACTTTCATATGGTCTGTGTGCCACCTCCGATACACATCCGGTTGTGGAATTCGTATTCACGAACTTTCCTCCATAGGATTTTGGAGACTGCTCATGAATTTCTAATCGGCCACTATCTGTACTGGAACCTGATCACAAATTATGGTAACCCTTCTGCGTTGCTCGCGACTACACAGTATGTCTTGATACTATGAGAAAAGATTTATTTCTGAATTTCTCAATCTACAGTGTAGATGATGTGAGCCTGTACCACAGGAGCCAAGTTTTCCCAAGCTAATGCATTAGCAACTTCTAGGTTACAACTGGTATTACGGTAGGGCTCACTTAAGATGATGCTCAAGATAGACTGAACACTAATGCAATTTTCGAATACAGGCCTTGATAACACTTGTCGTACAATGGTGCGGATCCACGCTTGTACTGAGATCAACTTGTGCTTAATTCTGTAAATAGCTTCTATGCCCGGAGAATCTGGATTAGTACGTCTCTCAAAATCCAAGGTAACTACATCAGCCACTGAGACATTTCCAGTGAGCAACAGGAATTGGTATCTGTCGTTCATCACGGTAAGCCACATACGATAGTATTATCTGCGTAAAATAACTGAGATCTATGGTTTCACAGTTTGCGCTTGCCATAGCCCACTTCGGTGAGATTCAAAACTATCAGCCTGGGCTTTGATTATCGTATTGACTCGAACTGCTGAACGCAGGGTTCGAGATCGGTAAGCATCCGACTTCAGGTATATAGCTAGCACCATCCTAACCGTTGACATGACGTTTCTACAGCCGTTATGGGCTTGACGTGAGCGCTAATGAATAGAAGATAAGATGCGTACTCAACTGACCTTCCAGATTCAAGATGCCAGACTACGCTGAATTCCATAAGATAGCTGTGAGTCCAGCCGTCGTTATTACATCTAACACGCAAATTGATATCTCATATCTGTACTGCCGACAGCCATACTTCACCACCGGTCTCGCTCTTGCTGCTGCGGTGGATATCACAATTGCATCGTCGATGTGTTATTTCTTGGTGATAAGACGCTCAAGCATCAAAAGGCGAGCCAACTATCCTTTGTACAGAGCCCCTAGCTTGCAATAACACGGACTCCTGACAGCACGAACACGATTATGAATAAGATTATCATGTACACTATCAGCTCTGGCTTACTGACAAGGTATTCTTGATATCTTCGCTCTGGGCAAAATCAGGCTGACCGAAATCCATAGCATTACAGACATCGTCATACTGATTTGTGTACGCTTCGTTGGTTCCTCAATTACACCTGCGCCTGACATCTGCGTGCAGTTCCTTACCATGCCTAATAACCTGGTGTATCTGTTTTTCTACGGCTTTGTCAACAACTGTACGTCCCATGTCCACCTCCGTGGATGCCTCACTGATGCTGACAACCCCACCTGGCAGTCTACGCAAATTCGCTCCTTGCCATGTATGATTCCGGGCATCTACAGATCCATGCACCACCTTACAAACCCTGACGTTTCTCAGGCTCAACTCCCGGGAATCACTGCGCGCGATAGCAACATCAGCGGAGGGAAGTGTCGCTCTGTCCGAGTTCCGCGTCGCACCTCCAGAGAGTATAGACAAGGTTAGCTCAGACGCATGATCCCACGCACGTTTGCTCTGACACGACATCCACCAGACGTACTTGAGCACCCACGGATCCAATCTGACGACTTTCCATTCTATGGCGGTGAGTGACACTGGCTACCGTCGCAGATATTCGGAACATGCTGACTGCACTGCAGCAATTCAGCGGCACCCAGAGTAAAATGGATGCCGTGCCCGAGGAAGAAGTCTGAGAACGCGTAGTCCACCGGTTGGATAGGCCGGCGCGTCATGTCGTACGAGATTGTAGGTTTATGTTCCGTCGTAGATGTACACATTTCCTTTTAAATCACTTGTAGAACAAGAATATAATCCATGCATCCAAACCAAGTGTATGGCCAGAGCTTCATGGTCCAAGAGCCGTCTTGCGGTTTGCAGTGTCGTGCAGCACGATCCATTCGACAACGGCAGTCAGCAATCTGGCAGGTTATGGTGGCACCAGTAGCAGGAGTAGTATAAAGCAACACCGTCTTAGAGGAACGCTTGTGCTTGGAGCATCCATATGCGCGCGTACTCTCCCTCCTTTTTCAGTAGTTCGTCGTGAGTTCCGGCCTCCACGATCACAGAATTGTTCATATACCTGGAATCACATCGTCAGCATGCGTCATCCAGAAAGGCGACTCGCTGAGACTGACAGAATCAGATCGGCATGTCGCGTGAGGCTCCCGAAGCGGTGTGATGAGAAGAGCATGGTCTTGCTCCCGCGAAGCTCACGAAGTCTTGCGAAGAGATCTGTGGAAAATGTCAGTGACAAGACGCCGCTCCAGCCGGAGGACCCACCGTGCTCCGCAGTTGGATCCAGAGAAGCACTCGGCTCGTCGAAGAGCAGCAGCCCGACCTTTGCGTCCTCAGAAACAATCGACCGCATGAATGTTCGTGAACTGTAACAACACATTAATTAGCCACCATACGTAGAGCGCGAATCCGGATACAAACACGGCAAGTCTTTGCATTTGGCCCCCGCTCAATGAGGGTCCATTCGTCGAGGTCATGGCTCCCTGCTCACGAACCGCAGAATAGTTGACGTCTCGTCCAAACAGCGTATGCGTGCCCTCAGGGAGCCCGGCATAATAATCGCGCACGGGACGCTCTAGGTAAGTATGGAATCCGTCCGACAGGCGCTCTATAAATTGCTCAGCGCCACCCAACTTCGCAGCTTTATAAACGCGTTCGTCATCTCGGAAGTTTGAAGGGTCCCCAAGTGCGATGTTGTCTCTGATCTATGAATAGGAAATGGACAGTGAGACCTGGAGCCAGTGTGGGCATCGGCATACTGACCGAGAGGGGAAAGTGAGTGTAGTCTTGGAATAGGACGGATATCGCCTGACGCAAGTCGAAGAGCTTCAACGTTCGAATGTCCAGTCCATTGACGAATATCTGTCCTTCTTCAGGGTCGTACAGGCGGACAATGAGCTTCAGAATTGTGCTCTTCCCAGAGCCGTTGGCACCAACAATAACCTGGCGGGACGTTATAAACATGTATAGATCTGCGGGAGAAGATGAAAGATGTACGCAAAGCTGCCCCGGAGCGAGTTTGAAGGATACATTGCGGATTGCAAAGTTCTCGGCGCCCGGATATTTGAACGATACATTCCTGTGTCCAAAAACAAGACATTCAAACCTATCGAGGGAAAAAGGAGCCAGCCTACTGACCTAAACTCTAGAGAAACGCCCGATACAAGATTCTGTGCATCCTCAGGAAAGGGAACAGCCCCATCAACAACGCGGTTCGGAATCTTCGCCACCTCATACAGTCTGCGCACGGCCGCTAGCTGTTTTGCAACAGAACCAGTCCTCTGGAACAAACCGTATAATGCCAAAGTGAAGCGCAGCGTCGTCTGTTGAATGAGGTTCAAGGACGCGAGCGAAACTGGCATCGAAGAAGGATACTGGACGGCACGTAGCGTGAAGACAATCTGTAATAGTGTGAGATTAGATATCAGACACGAGAATGGAACGACGTACTTGAGGCAACTCCCGAAGAGGGTCTTGCCATAATGACATGTATCTAAGCTTCATCGGGATGGGTCGCGATTCCAGTAACTCCCAGTAGTCTCCGGCGTCAATGCCTACACGATGCACCATTTCTCTGAATTCTACCGATGGAAGCTGTATTTCAGCGATATATAGAGATGATATGCTGTTCCTACCTGATGTGCTAAACCCGCGAGATTCCCTGCAATGAATTCCTTGCGATGTTCTATGTCATTGACAACACGCTTTAGACCCTGCATCCGAATGTAATCCTTGTTCTTCGTCGTGGCCGCCCATACTGAGTTCATATACGTTAACCAACGTTTTCACAACGCCATTGAATACATACCTACTGCGCGCGAAAATGCTCCTTGGGTCTTAAACCAATCAAACGCCGACGCAGAGCAGCTGATTATAGCGAGTAACAACCCATCGCGCTGGTCCCTCAGAACGCTTGCGAGTACTCCTACCTGGGACACGACCTCTACCGCGGCGGTTATGATGTGAATCGCCATCTGCAGGCTGTCCCATGCGAACCCGTTCCCGGATGAGTTGGACGCATCTTCGAGCTGGCGCTGCACCGCAGAGTCCTCGAACGTCGGGAGGTCGAGTCGCGCGCGGGCGTGGAAGAGGTGGATCGAGTATTGTTGCTTGACACGAATGCTGAGCGGGTACGAGAGCCGTGCTCTGACGGAGGAGAGCACTCGCTTCAGAACGGTACATGCGATGCGCCCAAGGGATATGCGCAGGAGAAGCTCCTTGTCAACAGTGCGTGTATCTATCGCAACTTGCAGCTGTATTACAGAGCATTCATGTTAAAGCGTACGTGGCGTGGCGTATGAAGAACGTACAATAGTTAATAGTTGGCCAGAATACCTGCCGATGGGAAGTACCTCAGCAGAGAGCATGTCAAGCGAGACAACGAACACTAATACCACAGAGCAGCAGCGGGCAGCAACGATTCTACAGCATCCACAGAAAAATAGAGAACCAATAACCACCAGCAGCTTTGTATACTGAGAATGTCCTTGATCATTCTCCACAAATATGGGAAGCTCTGATACATCTCAAGATAATGCTCGAGTCTCGACGAACCGGGTACATGTGCAAGCTCTGGCTGGATCTCCTCGTAGAGGTCCCACACGCCGATGCGGGTATGTTTGACACGCTGAGCATCGCGAGGATCGAAAGTCCCCTTACATGTACTGCGACTCCTCCTAGAGAGTCGAGGCATGGTGAATATGGTTTGAAGACAAAATGCAAACTAGCTGCACAACTGTGCGCCGCTACCGACCTGGTCACACGAAGTCAAAGTGTCGCGGCTGATCGCGGTGTAATCGAACGTGCGACCTCGTGATCAACTCGCGACGCGTTTTCACACGTGATCCTTTCGATTGCCTTGCCGTGTTTCAGTAGCTGTCGCGTACGCGAAAGGGAAGACCTGCGAGATACGTTTCTTTCGCTCTTCAATAATGCGATCACCGTCGAAGCCAGGTGGCAACGGGTACACACACGGAAATCATGAAGCTGCACGCGTGAACAG
This sequence comes from Grifola frondosa, assembly GCA_001683735.1. Taxonomy (NCBI): domain Eukaryota; kingdom Fungi; phylum Basidiomycota; class Agaricomycetes; order Polyporales; family Grifolaceae; genus Grifola; species Grifola frondosa. Next base: position 250,959 of record LUGG01000001.1, on the reverse strand, counting down.
TTATACTTACTAGACGACGACGAACCTGGGTGTCGCACATCAAGCTGCATCGAATCCGGCAAGGCTTCAGATCTGCCATGTATAGAATATTAGTATTGCACCATCTTGAAATGAACGACAATGCGATTCAGAAACGGGGGACCTTCCATCGCTTGGCTTGCAATATGCGCCGCAACTTCTAAACAGAGGGGAGGCAACGCTGCATAATGCCAGCTCCTAGAAGCTTGAGTATCTCGCAATCTTGGAGCACACCAGATGATACAGACTGTGGACATTGATAGCACATCGTCAATGAGCGTTGAACGTCCGGGATCAAGGTCTATTGCAATTATATGTGCATAGTGACAACCTGTACGACAAATGGGGAACATTTCGTTTTGTCAATGCAGGCTTCGACCTTGGAGAGGCATCATGAGGCGAAATGCGAACCGGTTACCACAACGAGCAAGATTGAACGGATCGTATTCACGTTCAAAAACTACGGAGACAAAATTCTAGAACAGCGTCAGGGACGACTATCTTCTAGTTCTTCTACCTTGGCACTTCCATCATCAGTTACCAATAGCAATGATTTAGGATCACAACGATATTGACCCAGATGTACAATCTGCAATTCGGCCGCTTCAGCATCGAGATCTGGAGCTGTGGAAATGCCACTTGCCTTATTGTCCCAGGTCTGAGGGGAGATGTGAAAGTAAGGCCTCTCTGCTTCACATGTTGTGCACTTCAGTTTGACGTCAAGAGCATCCATCTCCTGTCTCAGCGTACGGTCCGGATCCTTCCCACAACATCGTACAACCTCGCGAGCATGTCCGATCCTTCTCTCCGTCCAGCCCCTGGTATATTTGCAGTCCCACGGACGTTCGCAGGCGATTTCGATGGCTTTGTCTCTATATTCTGTTATGTGCGACGCTTTCAGGTAAGCAGGTTGGCGTAGACAATTGTCCGCGACAACGTCTGGATATCGGTGGAGAGACCTGTGATCACAGTGACTATGCGAGCAGCTGAAGATTGCTGTCGCAAGGTCGAAGAGCTCCAAATCTTCCTGTGGCGCTACATATTCAGATAGTAACGAAGCAAGCTCTGCCTTGACTGCCGCGTTCCAGCGCGTTATTAAGGTTGGCATCTGATCCCGAAGCGCACGGATGTCTTCAGTGGTGATTATCCTCGCGTTCGGCGCATCGCCAAGTGCTTGAAACTCTGGCATCACGAGGAAGTCGATTAAGTGAGGCATGACTTTCTGATCTTGAGCTGTGGAGCCGCAGAAATCACTGATCAGGTCCTCGAACTGTCGGAATCGGGATCTGAGCACTTCATCCCGCTCGTGATAAATAACACGGTATCGTATTTCCTCCAGATGGGGTCTCAGTCCCTCTTCAACTTTAGGCCACGCTAGTAGAATAAATGTGTTACTAAAATTGCACATCTTGGAATAGAAAAGGAAGACGTACTCCTGTCCGTTAATTTTGCGGGCTGCCGGAAAACATCGAGTCTTGAGAACGTTGCAATCTCACGCCGCTTCTCCATAAAGTCAAGTTCTGGCCCCCATCCATCTTTCCTCAGACGGAAGATAATGCTGAGGATTGGAATTTGTCAGTCAAAGCGAACAGCTTGTAAACGAAACTCACGCGTCGTAACGCAATTGTTTTATCTCCTTCAACTCCTCCGCTCTACATGCGCGCTTTCTTAGGCTCCAATCTTTCAGTAGTTCTGCGTGCTAGAGGTAGACTACCATCAACTATGAGATATCCGGGCGAAAGAGTGACCCACTTTAGATTCTTTCACAAGCAACTTCTGTTTTTCAAGAAAGTTGACAGACTTTTCGGCGGGAATGTCGCGCAGAGCTTCTGCCACCTTTTCTGCCAGATATTTGCAAAATCCGGTGCGGTCTTTTCAATGGTGATTAGCGTTGCCCAGGTTCACGAGAAATATGCTTACAATATTTGTCGCGGATAGGTACCGGAACTAAATGATCTTTAATTTGCTGATTAGTCAAATTAGTAGTAATGGTCGACATGTGATGTGCGGGAATGATGAATCTAGCCATTGACATCAATTTGGAGTATCCTACAGTGGATCAACTATATCGCGACGCACTGCGTGTTCATACAGCTACTGCAACATCGCATATAAATTTTCCAGATAATGGTCGAGTTGCCATTCTTGAGACAAAACTAGGGCAGCCAGAGGGGTTTCAGCGTGATGTGGCCCCTATTTGCAGAGCACTTACGTGGCAATGAGAGGAGAACACGAAATTTGCGTACTCCAGCTCGCTCAAGAACGGCGGACAATCAGGCAAGTCATGCACATTCAGTCTAGCAGCCTTCCAAAGCGCTGATGAGGCACGGCTCGTGAAGAACGCCCGGAAGCCTTTGTTCGTTCTCGCCAACTGCAGCAGGTCGCGAGGTTCGAGGTGGGTTGAGATCTAGGTGCACGTCAACGATTGCATGTCATCTACGGTAATTTGAGCGTGCCCTACCTCGGAGATTATGTCAAGGGGCATGTTGGGCATATTCGCGAGGCCCCCTCGTCGCCCACGAATGGCACGGCGAGTCCCCGATGTCCTTCCTGAGCCAGTATCTGCTGGCTTAACTTTGTTCTGACACAATTTAGCTGACTTGCGCGCCATTATTTGAGTTGACGTGTGGCCGATATACTGAACGATGTCTAATCTCACGCGCCAGGAACGCACACGCGGTATGTAGCCGGGAGAAAAAAGCGACCGGCGGTGGCTGGTCTAGATTGCACGAATTCGCTATCTAGCAAATGTGTAAGTGAGGGTCGTTGATAGTGCGTTCGCGCACAGCAGCAACGGGCGGAAGTGGAGGGTAATGTAAAACCGTAGAGTACTAGATAAAACAAGTCGCACGATCAGCAAGACCGAGGCGCTTGGCAGGCGAGAGACGAAGAAGAAAAATCACTTACCTGGCGGAGCAAGGTTATGAGAGTGAGCAAGAAAGAAGCGGCCCCCCCTTTCTTGTCCCCGCTCGCCAGGTACTAAGGGGCTCTCGCCCTGCTATCCGCGCGGAGGCGGACAGAAATGAAACATACGGCGGTGTGTCATGTGACACCGCGGGCCCACGTGAGACGGCGGAGTGCTCGATTAGACTCGAGTAAACAGTAAACACCCCCGATGAAAACGTGAAAGTCTGTCACGAAATATGTGTCAACCTGCGGAGAACCATTATCGATCTGTCCTCCCATCTAAATCTAAACAAAAAGGATCACTCACTTTTCGGCATGCCTACGGGAGACTACATCATCGATGATATTTGAACTCGAGAAGACGCGCCATCGACATTAATTGTGTAGATTGAGTGTATCCTAGAACGAATCCCTGCGTTATGCATATGCAACCAATATGAAGAAACTTCTCCGGACTCGGATATGATGCAAGTCAACTCTGATTCACTGCCGCTAGGAATAGAATACTTATACGCAAGCGCGAAAAGCTCTTAGCATGTTCCAGTGCTGTTACAAGATATTACGCAGCTAATTTGGAACCCAACTTTTGGTAGAGCACCAGACATCAGCGTAAGGGGCGCACGAGCAGAAGGCAGTGGAAATGCACGACGAGCGACGAGGCCATGCATGGGGCAAAACATGGCGAAGAGGCGACCCCATATGTTGTAGCCATCATTACTGCGAACACAGAATCTGCATGCCTCTCAAAGATATATAATGACGATGAAGCAATAAATCCTCACCGAGCGTATCTCGAATATGGGCGTACGAGAGATGTAATACACTGACGACTTACTGCTTGGCAACGTGGGAGGAGGCTGACGAACCTGTCCCTCAGAATGGTGATAAACAAAGGAGTGGAGTTATACCCACAACGAAGGCACAGTGTGAACGAGCAAGACGGATGGCGAACCGAGATACACCAGAAAGCGAAGACTAAACGCGGAGGAATAAATGGCGAGGAACAAGGAAGTGGAGTTGTGTGATTCAACTGGTTGAATTGCATTCCGAATCCCGTCGATGTTACGAATGAGTATTCCAGCAGACGACGGACGCCGAAGATCCATTTGTGATCCCCGTGACTGGACCGCCAATGTCGTGGAAGAAGCCAGCTGCGGCAAATGAGACTGAGATGAGCGGACATCTATTGTATGCTGCACTATGGATACACAATGGTGCAAAGATTAGTACCAAAAACAGACGGTAGAGTTAAATGATTCCACGAGGGCAAATCGTGAATGGTATAGAGCAATAAGTTAAGAGTCATCATGAACCGAGGCTAAACGACTCTCCACAGCCGCAAGCGTCCTTAATATTCGGGTTCTTGAACGTGAACTTCGCACTGCCATAAACTATCAGCATCTACGTACCCCACAGACGATTCAGGGGAACGTACCTCAACCCGTCCTCATGCCAGTCCATCTCGCTCCCAATGATCGAAAACAACGCCTTGCTATCAATCAGAACTCGCACGCCGTCCTGCTCCACAACCTCATCGAACTTGCCCGGACGCTCGACGTACTCCAGGTGATAAGACAGTCCCGCGCAGCCTTTGTTCCGCACCCCAATACGAATCAGTTGCGGCGTTGGGCTCTTCAGCAGTCCGCGCAGGCGTTTCACAGCTTCTGCGGTCTGAAGGTCACGAACACGTATCGTTAGTCCGAGATCTAGGTGAGATAGAGACATGTGCTGAACGCACCAGTGTAATGGCTGCCTTCGTTGCCTTGATTGTGGGTCTTGGCCGCTCTGCTTTCGGCAGTGGGGGTGGCCGCGCTGCTACTTGGGGAGATGCTGCATGTGCGGAAAGCGTCTTGGCAGATGGCGTTGAAGTCGCAGACGGAACTACGACTGGGGGAGACTCTGCTAATGTGGGCGCTGGCTGCGAGGATGTGGAAGGTAGGGGTAAATGAGGGCGTTCATGGGATAGCGCGGACATCATTGCATGTCGGTGACTGGGAAGGTGGACGAGATGGGTGTTGGAGGAGGATGAGGCGAAATGGGATGGAAAGAACGGGGTGCGGGAGGCACGTTGGAGGCGAGCGATGGTGGATGCCATAGGTGAGATCTGAGACGCGTTACTCGTCAAAACGAGGGAGGCGAGGATCCGAGAGCGACTTTAAAGTAAAGTACTATAACGTATGTTCACAGAATTCGGAATGAGCGAGGTTTGTCAAGGTGATCAAGCTCGGTCAGTGCAACTTACAGCAAAATATTTACGTAATCTGTGGGGTTTCCCGCGCCTGCCCAATCACGTTGTCCCAATTCCACAATCAGACTGGGCCAGACAAATCCCAACGAGAAAGAGTTGGGCGTCGTGCGCGCCGACGACTTTGCCCGATGTTGAACTACCAGTGTCCGTCTCCAAACCAACCTTTGTGTATATTCTCAAGGGGCGTAGACTTTGATACTTCTGCAATTAATGACGTCTGACGTTGTTTACGTTTCGGCCGAAAACGATCGATACAGTATAGACACCCAAAGTTTACCAGGAGTAGGCGGGCATATAGGACCCCTGATAATCGGAGGGAAGGGGTGATGGAAATTCGGACAAATTTTGGGATTTTAGACCCCCATGCCTGATTTAATCCGGACAATACAGCCTTCGGCGCGCGGAAGGCAGATTTTTTATCCGGACAACCCATCCCTTGACCGAGCAGGCCTGATGTCCGGACACCGATTGTCGGCTGCATAATTTACTCCGATAAGTTTAAATTTTGCACCAATTAACTATACATTACGAAAGAAATGGGCTTATATTAACATCAGTCTATCGTCACGAAGTGATAAGTAATTAAGCAATACCTGAACGTCATATAGTTCTCAGTTTTATTTATAATTTATGATTATTGTTAGATCTATTCAATTTGTATCTAATCAGTGGAATAACATTCTTTCGGCCGCTCGATATCTATCTCAAGATGCATGTATATCTCGCCGTACGAACGGTGTTACGGCTCTCATCAAGGGATGTCCAGCCTCGTCAGTCGTGTGCGTGCTAGTTGCGTGCACCAAGTCGAAGCGAAATCCCGCTTAGCTGGGTGGGCGCTAGGTGCCGGCGTCGCGAGCTCAGCGAGGAGCCTTGAGGACAGAGAGGCAGGAGGTGTATTTTCAGAGCACATTCGATGTAAATTAGAACTTTTGAGTGTCTGTTGGCCGTGTCCAGCCAGAAATCACGCTCGGAGACGCCTGATGGGACAATCCGGACAAAATATCAGCTCCGTAGGGCCTGATGGAAAATCCGGACATGTTCGCCGCGAAGCGGCGAGCCCTGATTTAATCCGGACGATTCAGACCAAAATTGGCCATTTTTATCCGGACAATTTTGCCAAAATTTCTTTCCAAAAAATCAGCCCTTTCCTACCATTATCAGGGGTCCTGGGCATATGTGCGCACTGCACAGACGTTGCTGGACTGGTATCTCAGGCCAGATCTAGCTGCTGTATAAGGAAAATGCTTTCTTGCCCTGCTGTATTAGTATGAAAATACACCTCTGGGGATCCAATTCAATTATTATTCAATGCTCTGTCTGATTGATGTCAGCATCTACCAAACTGTACAATATGCCTTTGGCGAGAGGACGGAGCGTGCACTAGGCGCAGGGGTGCGAGCGGAATGTTGGGGCACATGGATGGCACGAGTTGATGCGCGGGGGTGAGGTCTCGCTGAATATTTGGAGCAACGATATAGGCGTGGGTTGGCGGTTATGCCGCTGCATATGTACGACAGCGATAGCGTCGATAGCACGCGAACCAGCAAGGTCGTCCAAGCGTCGCGCACCGACGCAGCATACAGCGAACAAGAGACTGAGGACACTGTGAGCAGACAACGAGCAAGCCGAGACGGAAGGGATCGAGAGCGGGCGATTGTGACGGAGCGACGATCTGGAGTGGAGCGTGGTGACGTCATGCGCTCTAGGCCTGTCCGCTGCCATCTTCTGCTGCTTTTGATTCTCTGACTGTCGTGACCCGTTGCCCTCATTGGCCGCCCACTATTGGCCTGCTCCTTGTGTGTGCTCTGTGTCCGCTGTCCATCTTCATCGATCCCACCCACTCACCGCGCACTCGCTCTCTCCAATTACGTCGTCCAATACGGCGTCCAACCAGACCAACCAGTCCCCGAAGCCGGACGGCGGCTCCAATGTCTCCTTCCAAGCTGCCATCGACGCACGCTATGCCCGCGCCAGTCCTTCTCTCATCTCTCTCAACCCTCCCGTTTCGTCGACATCCCCTTCCATGACGTCCCCCTCTGCTATTCCCACAGCCTTCACCACGCTCTCCCTCTCCGACCTCCCCGCCATCCTCGCCGATCCGGATGCACTCATTCTCGACATCCGTCCCCACAACTCGTATGCCCACGCCCGTCTTCCTCATGCCCTCTCACTCTCCGTTCCGTCCACCCTCCTCAAACGCCCCCTCTTCTCCCTCGCACGTCTCCAGCAGATGATACCCTCGCCCACCGCACGCGCTCGCTTTGCGCGGTGGGACCACGCATCGCGCATCGTCGTCTACGACGCGGACGCATCCGTCCTCGCCAACGGCGGCAACCTCCTCGGCCTCATGCGCAAGTTTCGCAACGAGGGCTTTCCGGTCCACCGCGACATCGCCTGGCTTCGCGGTGGCTTCCACGCCGTCTGGCGCGAACGCCCCGATCTCGTAGATCACGAGCCCCCGCGGACGAAGAAGAGGACGCCGAGCACGACCACGCCGAGGCAGCGCTCCGCACCCGGCGTCTTCCCAAGTCCGCCTTCACATTCGCGTCCACCCTTCCGCTCGTCTCACACGTCGTCCCACCCACACCCATCTATGCCCGACCCGACCCGTTCGAGGCCATCCTTCCCATCCCTCCCACGCCTACTCTCACCGTCCCTCCCGTTCGCGTGACGCCTGTCCCTCCTCGGGCGCCCGCTCTTGCACGACCGACGTTCAGGCTGGGCATGTCTGGCATGACACCCACACCAGGAGTCTCCCCAACGGTGCGCTACACAGTATGCCGACGCTTTCGTCCAGCATTCGAGCGCCCAGGCGTTGCAGCGTCCGAAGCATTATTCGCTACCTGGTAATCAAGTGAGCCTTCCCTCTCTGCATGACTTGTTCTCGTCCTGACCACTCTTCCCCGCAGGTCGCATGCAACCCGTTCTTTGACGCGATCCGCCAGAACCTCGAGCTCGCGCACGGCGCGGACCCGAGTGAGGGCATCCCTCTGCGTCTGCCACGACGCGTCCGGAGGCGCGTGGGCGAGCTGCCGTTCGAGTGGTTACGGGCGATCGCACGGCGGAGCGGGCCCGCAAAGGATGTGAGCAGCGAGACGGGGGCGGAGGGGAGCGGGAGACGAGCGAGGGGAACAGTAGCGGGGGGAGCACCAGCGACGGTGAGAACACGGCGATCTATGTGCCGAAGATCAAGGTGCCCACCGCACTCTCGAAGCATGAGAAGATGGCAGAGTTCGTGCCCGCGCTGCTGACGCCCCCGGCGCGTCCGCCGCGGAAGCCGCTGTCGACGATCGCGTCGCAGTCGCAGTCGCACCGCTCGCAGCCGTCCTCGCCGCTGTCGTCACCGACTCATCCGATACCGATACCAATACCCGGGCAATGTCAGGAGACATCGAGCTCGAGCGACAGCCCGACGGCGTCGTCGCGTTCGCCGCCTGACATGGACGAGCTGACGCGTGCGCTAGAGATGCAGTTTTACAGAATAGAGTTGGGGAGCAGCGGAGGTTGATGGGGGTGATGGAGCGACATAGTCTGGAGAGTGGGGGAGTCGTGGAGGAGGCGAGGCAGGCGGCGGAGAAGAGGGTGGCTGAGCAGGAGCGTGAGGTTTCCGTGGCGGCTGATGCTGGAGAGAACAATACATTTCCATTTAGCATTACCGCTGGACTGGAGAAGGGTGCCAAGAACAGGTGCGTGGGCATTTTTATTTCTTCTGTTTGTTTATCGCCAAGGAATTCGATATGCGATGGTCGTGAAATTCTCCCGGTGTTGCATCGAATGACGTAGCAGGAGCGCTAACACCCGCTCGTGTGCAGATACCGTAATATTTGGCCCTTCGAACATGCTCGCGTGCGCCTCCGCAAGACGCGCCCCGACGACGATGATTATATGAACGCCAGTTACGTGGCAGCCGCTGGGCACTACGAAGCGCTACATTGCGACGCAAGGCCCTCTGCCGGAGACGTTCGTCGATTTTTGGACGTGAGTGACTGCTTCTCTCAGCTGCATCTTCTATCCCATACTCGCGGCTGGATATGCATCATATCTATTTTGCTTCGTGCACTTCCGCTGCCGCCCACGACCGTAGACAGGATCTATTTTTTGTTAGCATCGCTCGCCATCATAGATCACTTACCCCCATTTCCTTACCAGGCTCTGCTGGGAGCAGAATGTGCGCGTTATCGTGATGCTCACCCGGGAAGTTGAGGGTGCATTGACCAAGTGCGGCAAATACTGGGCGGAAGGGCGATATGGGCCCCTCCGTCTGAGGCTGCTCGAGACGAACGACACGCCAGAGCGCGAACGCGAGAGGCGCGACAGCGAGTCTGGCGGATTTTTCAGCTCCAATACCCCGACGCAGGCCAAGTCCAAGTCGAACCCGAAGGCGAAGCAAGAGGACCTCTCGACGATCAGGCGCGTGTTCGAGCTTAGGCACGTTGAATACCCGCTCGCGCCGTCGCGGATCGTCACGCAGCTGCAGTACCTCGAGTGGCCGGACATGAACGTGCCGAAGGACCCGCGCGGCGTGCTCAGGCTGATGCGACAGGTCGAAGAGGTGGTGGAGCGTGGCCGGGGCGAAGGCGACATGCCTTGGGGCGAGGGCCCGCTTCACAGGAAATCGCAGATATCGTCGCGTAACAGGACCGGCGCCGGCGCTGGTGCGGCCGGCACGTTGCATGAATTAGACCCTACACTCGGCGTTGCGAAGCATGCGCTGGGAAACTCGCCGGTGCTCTTGCATTGCTCGGCGGGGGTCGGGCGCACGGGAGGGTTCATCGCCGTCGACGCTGTGCTTGACGGCGTGCGCCGCGAGATGCGGAAGAGGAAGGAGGGCAAGGCGGAGGAGACTGCTGCTGCTGCTGCGTCTGCCGCGGCGGCTTCTGGGAGGAGGAGTGGGGGCTCGTCTCCACCTAATGGGACGAGGAGCGGGATCGGGAGCGGGAGCGGAAGTAGGAGTAGAAGCCCTGAAAGTAGCGGTGCGGAGCCGATGGAGGTCGACTCGAGCCCGAGTCCGCCGCCGGAGGCAGTTGCCGTGAACGTCACTGCGTTGACTGTGCCAGTGTCGGTGGGGCAGAACGAGGTGCATGTGCCTGTTGCAGGCTTCACAGGGGCGGTTCCTATGCAGATCGACGAACGCACGGATGGCGCAAGGATTGCGTCCCCACGGTCACCGACGGGGAAGGCGAAATCGTCGAAGCACGGAGTTGTGCCGCCGCAGGTATTGCTCGCATCGCCTGCGTTGGTGGAGGAGGTGAAGCGTGCAACACTTAATAGGTGGCCGTCGATGTCTGCGGCTACGGAGATGCCTTCAACGTCGGAGCCCGGGCCGGGTGCACCTTCTGGAGAACACAAGGGCTCGTCGAGCAGGGACTCAGAGACGAGCTCGGATTCATACCCGGTGCGCTCAGGCTCCAATTCAGGCTCGGGCTTCGGTTCCGCGTCTGCGATGAGGTCGCGATCGAGATCGTCAGCCAGTCCGCCGACGAGCCAGATGGGGAGCTCGTCGACGCTGTCGTCGCTAATGGCTAGGAAGACGGAGAGCTCGCTGGTGAGTCCAAGCCCGTGCGTCGCTGGAGCGGCTTCCTCGACTTCTCCTGTCGACCCTCGGATACGTACGTTTTCGCTGCCTTCATCGATGGCGATGTCTGCTCTCCCACCGACTTCCTCACACTCAAGTCGCTTGAACACGTGGAGGTCGGGAGTGCGCTTGTCGGACTCACCCCCGCGAGATAGTGACAGCCCGATGCGTGTCGACAGTTTGCAGCCTGCTGTTACCGAAGAGGTTGGGAACGAGGACGCACCTGCTGGGCCGTCCGAGGTTTCTGGATCGAATGCCGAATATTCACAGCCCCGCCGCCTACATGACAATTCGTCGCCGCCGCTGTTGTCGACGTACGACGAGCCCATCCGTAGAGTGGTGGAAGACATGCGCGAACAGCGTATGAGCTTGTGCCAGAGCCTGCGACAGTACGTTTTCGTTCATCGGGCGATTATCGAGGGGGCGTTAATGATTGTGGACGAAGAGAAGGAGAGGGTGTGGCAGGGGGAGCAGGAGGCAGAGGGTGTTTTGCGCACAGAGAACCGTGTACGGCACGAGGAGCCACCAGTTACAGATATGATCATGGGTCCGGCCGAAAAGGGCGTTCAAGATGGCTTCCCAGTCCCAGTATCTGGGCATGGGTTGGGAGCTCCGTTCATGCTTGCCGAGAAGGAGGAATCGAGGAAGCGCAGTGCACCAGAGTTTATGGGCGGCAGCGCGATGGGCGACGGCGTCTTGGCTGCGTCCACGACGTCACCCGGCAGGCCGAAGCGTGGCGCGAGTCCCACAGAGTTGCTGAAGGAAGACAGCCAGGGCGGGGTGGTGCTCACGAAGCGGCCGAGTCTCAAGCGCAAGCAGCGCAGGGAGGACGAGCCTCCCGTGCAGTTCAAGCCGATCATCATGGCTTCACCGCTGCAGCCACCGGTGATCTCTGGTCCTCGGTAGTAGGGCTGTGCAATTACGTTGCGCAGGCGAGCTTCCTCGGACCTCCGTGCCCCTGCATTGGAGTACCTGTCGTATATGCAAACCGCACACGCCACCCATGACTACTCGTATGACCGGATCCTCTCATTCACCGCTCTGAATCGGTACGATCAGGCTTCTCATGTCCAATTCGTTCCAGCGTCTCCGACTCCGCCAGTTTTGCAGCTATTTTTCTGCGTTCGGAAACTACTCTCACGTTACCCCCCGTCTTGTCTCTTTCTTGCACTAGCTTTCGCGTCGCCACTCTGATTTGTCCTCGCATCCGTTCATCATCATTACTTCATTACTATACACATGCATATCTTACCCAGACATTATCACCATCCATGTAGGATAGAGCATACAGACCCGCATGGACTTGTACTTGTAAACTCTCCAATCAATGTCTCGATGATTTTAGTTTATGCCGGTTTTGACCATTGCTACCGGGGATATAAGGTTTTCAGGCTCTTCCGGTGCTCAGCATCGGACCAGCGGTGCGAACCTGCTGGTCAAGTGTCTGGGTTGCAAATTGGAGGAATCGGTACGAGTTGCGCGTGTAAGTACCATGAGCAAACTGCCACATCAAGTAATGCCCGTCGAAATGCCGGCAAGGATAGCCTAGAGTATGCCAGAAATGATCGGAGGGGCTCGCGCTGATCATGAGCGGTGAGCAGTTCATGGAGCGAGCGAGGGCTTGAGAGACACAATAAGGATGGAAGATCTTGTCTTAGGCTTAAGGTCTAAATGTTAACGTTAAATGCCTGAAGTCGAGACTAGTACTTAGTTGTGGAAGAGACAATAAGCATCGATGTCGATATTTCGAACCCCATTGCTCAGGCCTGACCTGGAGAGACCGTTTCCTAGCGGTAGCAATGCAATAAGAAATTGCAGACTCGGACAGTACCGAATGGAAGGCATTTATGCACTACCCCGAGTAAACGCACATAGCCTCATATATGAAATCAGAATCCACGATGGATCCACGGTGTCTGCGATCGTCCGTTTCGTATGACCGAAACGAAACACGAACTTTCTTCAAAGTAGAAATGTGGTTCATGGTCGCTAACCTGGGTCGTCTCCACAAAGCCGCTATAAAAGTGACAATCTGCTTGCAAGGTTCGAGAGGAGATCATTTACGCACGAATATTAGGTCTACGACGTGGCTGATGCGAAATTAAATCTATTCCTCAATATTGTACGCGGGCTCAGAATAACATGCTGCGTTACTTCGTTTTTGTGGAATCTTCCATGAAGATACTACTTCGACAAGGCTATATTTGATGTAATAGATGCTCCGGCTGTACCCAATGTCCCGTTCTTTCAATCAAGGAAAAATGATGCGGCCTATATTTTTCGGAAACCCTGTAAAGTGACTTTCAAAGAACTTTTTGTAACAGAAGCAGGAAAGCGTCACGCAACCGTAGAGTACTTACCTTAGATAGCTGCTAAGTGTATGCAGACTCGCCCAACGCGCTCACTTCCTGAAGTATCAATGGCAAGTGTTGCACTGAGCTCATTCAAACCAACCACGCCGGTGCGACTCGATTTTCATCACGTCAAAGGCATGAAGTCTGTCTCATAATTGAGACGGAGTATGGAACGCACACAATCAAGTCCTTAGACGGACGATTCCATCCGTACGACCTTTCCTCACAATCCCCTCAATCGCGCTCCCCTACATCCACTCCTCGAGCGCAGCGCGAAGAGCACGAGCGGCGCGGGAGCCCTGTGTAATAAACGAGGATATTTATAAGACGACGCGAGGAACAATTCGACGGATACGCACGACAGCGCGGAAGTCTCGCGGTCCCTGGGGCTTTGGCTGTGGCTGTGGCTGAGGTTGGGGCTGGGGCTGGGGCGCGGGCGCGGGCGCGGGCTGGTTCCCAGCATTAGCGTTGTTGTTCGCAGCAGCGTTGCGATTGCCAGCCGCAGCAGCGTTAACATTGCCGTTCGGAGCAGCACCAACATTGCCGTTCGGAGGAGCATTTGCATTGCCGTTCGGAGGCGCATTGGCGTTACCGTTCGGAGGAGCATTGGCGTTACCATTCGGGGGGCCGTTACCCTGACGTTTCCACCCGACATTAACGTCGCGTTTCGGCCCAGCATTATTGCCGCTGCCGTTCGCCCCAGTATTAACGTTGCCTGTCGATCCAGCATTACCATTTCCCGCCGTCCCTGCCGACCCAGCATTACCGTTGCTGGTTGACCCGGTATTACCGCTGCTTGTTGACCCGGTATTGCCACTACCTGTCGAACCCGACGCCGCCGTGTCCTGCTGAACGACAACACAGTTGCCGAAACCGCCTGCGGTAGTAAACGACACAAGGCAGAGGTCCCCGGCCGTACCACCCGAGCACGTTGTGCCCGAGGGTAACTGGACGCTGAGCGTTTGCGAGCCCAGGGCCGTCGGAGACTGCAATGAATATCCCGTGAGCACGAGCAAGATGAGAAGCGCTGCTGGCTGACCTGGTCACCGTTCGTGGCGACGGTGGCAGAGACGAACGAGTCTCCGGTGCCGGTCGGGTCGACGAGCGCGGTCACCTGCCGGGAACCGTCGGTGCCACTAGAATTGCGTGAATAAATCGCGGTCAAAATTCGCGTGTGGAGAATGCTCACGTTTCGAAGTTGGTGATGGTCGCGGAGAATGAGCCATCGGTGGCGGCGGTGACCGGCGTCGCGGTGTTGATGTTCTGGGCGATGTTGACCGACCCGCACTCCGCGCCCGAGCTGGGCTGTTGAGCGTCACTGCTGACAGGCGTTCCGCTCACGCCCAAAGCGGGGGCGATGACAGCTTGCGCAGAGGCCTGCAGGGATAGGCCAAAGAACACGACAGCACAGGCGATGAGGTCCTTCGAGAACATAGCGGTAATTGGATGGAAAAAAAGAGGGAGACGCGTCGAAGAGTGAAGAAAGAGTGGGTAAGTAGACTTGACTGTGGCGAGGATCCGGCCTCGGTACGAAGAAGTGGAAGAATGGAGAGCGTCCTATGAGCACATACGAGACTTTATACTTGTCTCGCTTGACGAATGAAAGTCGTAGATACTGCGCTTCGTACCAGGGACTTTATTATCCGACATTCGGTATGTAAAACGGTCCATCTGTTGTCATGCTGAACATTCAGTTGAACTAAAGCATCAGGAGTGCCGAATCAAATGATTGGGAGAAACGATATGTGCGTACCTTCCTCAACTTCGGCAGGCGCAGTACGCAGCATATGCGTACCATCGCGCGAGGAGAACCAAATTGGCGAGAGCATTATGGGGGTTCATCATGGGCTCGCAATTACTCGCATCTAGAGGATTATACTCAGATTATGACATGCCTACGGCACACCGAAGACCTTTGAGTCTCTGGCCTCCAGCCAGTATCCACCACCGCCTTCACGACCGCCAACAGCCACAGGCTTATGCTCATGTGCGCTTCTGCATACGCGGCTGCTCAGCATAACCTGTCCGCACGATCGGACGCGTACACGAGCTCACTGTCCTCGGCTGCGCAGGCGCACACACATACCACCCGGATGGCCTCTTACATGAGTGTAATCCCTCCGCGCCCGCGCCCCCGTCTTCAGTACGGAATCAGCAAATCCTCATCCACGCCACCGCACCCGAGCGCAAAGCTGCACCGTGAGGAGCGCCGCGCTGTCGAGGCGCCTCGGCGTGCGGGGGCCCACACGCGATGTGATCATGTCAACTAGAACGGCTCCAGCCACCACGTGCATGGGTGGAAGCCAATTATGAGACGGTCGGCGACCGGTCGCACTGGTCGCGTCGCCAATGATGCAGCCGGTCGCGAGACTGGTCTCCGACCGATATTCTGTGTGGCTTATTCTGTGTGGCTTTTCGCACGAGTGCATCGGTCGCAGGGTATACGGCCCGGGGCGAGTTGAAAAGCAATTTGTCGGATTTGGGTACATTTTGCTCATTGTGTCTCCGTCGACCATGGTCTTGCTAAGGATAGGAAAGCTCGGTCACCTTTGATTGCTATAACAGAATTTTGCAACCGTATGACTGACCTATTGTACGTGCACTTGACAGGGAGCTGCATGTGGGACATACGTCGAAGGGATTCCGGAAGTCAGAGAACGAGTAGTGCACAGGAAGATGCGGCAGAGCCTCGACCTGGATATGGTCTGTCGGTGATTTGGTTGAATTTGATTGCGACATAAAACAGGTAACGTTGAGGTCATGAATCGCGGGTGGAATGGATGCACACATCTACTATGAGGACCATGGAGAGGCCATAGTAGACGTCGACGATGAAGGCTGGCGAGCTGACGAGGAGGAAAGAAACATACAATTAGGCGGAGTCCTTCACATTAGCCTTGAGCTGCTTCTCAACCAGAGTCACCCTCGGTCCCCGCTAACCATGAATATATTTCTAGAGCATCTTCGTCTCCAGGGAGTGCATGGTTCGCATTCCACAGAACCGCAATTGACACAGGCTCCGGAGGGAGAGACTGGATATAGCCTAACCATCTAGAGCACGAGCAGTGGAAGCTGTTCACCAATTGCGACGATTAGAACTAATCAAACTCAAACATCTGAATCCGCGGGTGTCAAAGTACATTACCGGCGACAAGGCAAGAGTAGCACCGTGACCATACAGAACGAAGGACGGCGAGATGGTGGTTTGTGGTTGGTCTCTAGCACTGATCGTTGTCGGCCGAAATGCAACCGGCGTCGTTGCGGCGTCGAGCACCCACGATAGTATTATTCAGTATGAAGAATGAATACAGTGTGTGCATGAGACCAGCATGCATACAGCGTGCGCTCAGCATTGCATATTGAATATTCAGCGAAGACGTCTAGACACTACAAACGTCGATGCCCGACTCTTCTTCATTAAATAATGGCTCTGGATTTGTCCAGGCCGACTATGGAAACAGGCGCAACGTGATTGGCCAGTGGGGGAAACCCCCACAGATTACGTAAATGTCTAAGCTGTGACTGACTGAGCTCCCTCTGACAAAACTCGAGCCCTCAATCGGAACATATAAAGTCTCCTCTCGTCCTCTCCTGCCTCGTTGTCGACGAGCCCGATCTTACCACTATGGCATCCACCATCGCTCGCCTCCAACTCGCCTCCGCTCCCCGTTCTTTGCATCCCATTTCGCCTCATCATCCTCCAACACCCATCTCGTCCACCTTCCCAGTCACCGACATGCAATGATGTCCGCGCTCTCCCATGAACGCTCTCATTTACCCCTGCCTTCCACATCCTCGCAGCCAGCCCCGACATTAAGCAGAGTCTCCCCCGGTTGTAGTTCCACCTGCCACTTCTACGCCCTCTGCCAAGACGCTTCTGCGCATGCGGCATCTCCCCAAGTAGCAGCGCGGCCACCCCACTGCCGAAAGCAAGAGGCCAAGACCCACAATCAAGGCAACGAAGGCAGCCATTACACTCGTGCGTTCAGCATATCTCCCTATCTCACCCAGATCTCGGGCTGACGATGCATGTCCGTGATCTCCAGACCTCCGAAGCTGTGAAACGCCTACGCGGACTGCTCAAGAGCCCAACGCCGCAGCTGATTCGCATTGGGGTGCGGAATAAGGGCTTGCGGGACTGTCTTACCACCTGGAGTATGTCGAGCGGCCGGGCAAGTTCGATGAGGTCGTGGAACAGGACGGCGTGCGAGTTCTGATTGATAGCAAGGCGTTGTTTTCAATCATTGGAGCGAATGGATTGGCATGAGGACGGGCTGAGGTACGTTCCCCTGAATTGTCTGTGGGGTAGATAGATGCTGATGGTTTACGACAGCGCGAAGTTCACGTTCAAGAATCCGAATATCAAGGACGCTTGCGGCTGTGGAGAGTCGTTCAGCCTCGGTTCATGATGACGCTTAACTTATTGCTCTATACCAATCCACGATTTCTCTCTTGGAATCATTTAGCTCTACGTCTGTTCTCATTACTAATCTTTACACCATTGTGTATCCATAGTGCAGCATACAATAGATGACCGCTTCATCTCAGTCTCATTTATGCAGCTGGCTTCTGTGTTCGTCGTCTGCCGACATACCGATGTCCTGAATAACATCGATGACTGAATGTTGACCGTTGGTCGACTCGGAACGCAATTCAACTGCTTGATATGATCTCATTATTGAAAAGCGAAAGAACATGTGCATATCCATATCTCGCTGGTGTTCTGGTTCGAACGCCATCGATAGCTCTTCTCTAAACTACTGAATGCTATTACTTGGGGGTTCCTGAAATTGCCAAAATATTTCAGGAACTACCTCCACCCCTTCCATACTCGATAAAATATTACTTGGGTCACACGAAGTGTGTATATAGGTTACACTGAACATTGTATAGTATTTTTTTTTTTTAAAAAGGAGAAGCAGTTCTCTGGCCGTGACAAAATGTCAGACTCTACCTGCGTACACCCGGATTTTGAGGGTCATTTCCGGCACACCTCTAAAACACTTCCTCTTCATGTTTTTTTGCCGTTCTTTTTTCTACATGTACCTAAGGAGCTATTCTGTCATGCCATGTATAAATAAAAGGCATAAGGTATGCAGTGATGCCGTAGGAGATGAAGCGCTGGAAATTTTCAGGAACCCCCCAAGTAATAGAGACAATCGGAAGGATCACGTGTGCAGACGCGTCGCGTGTCGATGCCGCGCGTTCGATTACGCCGATCAGCTGCAGCACTTTTGACTCGGTGTGATCACGTCGGTAGCGGCGCAACATATTCCTGCGCACTTGCGCAGCTAGTTTCGCATCTTGTCCTCAAACCACACCCACCATGCCTCGGCTCTCTAGGAGGACTCGCAGTACTCGCAAGGGACTTTCGATCCTAACGATGCCCAGCGTGTCAAACACACCCGCATCGGCGTATGGGACCTCTACGAGGAGATCCAGCCAGAGCTCGCAAATGTACCTGGTTCATCTAGGCTTGAGCGTTATCTTGAGATCTATCAGACGCTCCCATACTTGTGGAGAATGATCAAGGATATTCTAAGCATACGCAGTTGCTGGTGGCTGTTGTTTCTTTACTTTTCTGTGGAGGCTGTGCTATCGTTGGTGCCCGCTGCTGCTCGTGGTATTATCGCACGTTGTCTTGCTTGACATGCTGTCTGCTGAGGCCTTTACATCGGCAGGTATTCCGGTCAACTATTAACCATTGTGCGTTTTCCTTCTCTCGCATACGCCAGATGCCTGAGATCTCATGTATATGTTCTCCCATACAGCTACAAGTTGCGATCGACACACGCAGTGTCGATAAGGAGCTCCTCTTGCGCATCTCCCTCGCACGCATCGCATGCACTGTTTTCGCGGCAACTGCTCTCCATCGTCAAGAGCCAGCTCTCATACCCTCTCGGCGCCCGTCTCAAGCAACAGTACTCAATCCATCTCTTCCACGCCCGCGCGAGGCTCGACCTGCCCACATTTGAGGATACCGCAGTTCAGCGCCAGCTCGAGGATGCGTCCACCTCGTCCGGGCACGGGCTCGCGTGGGACACGCTGCAGATGGGGATTCATATCATGTCGGCCGCGGTACAGGTTGTGTCGCAGGTAGGTGTGCTCGGGAGCGTTCTGAGCGGCCAGCGCGATGGGTTTCTGCTTGCCATCATCAGCTTTTCGGCGTCGGCGTTTGACTGGTTTAATACTTATGGAGCGTTTTCGGGAGCGGGAGGTGGGTTCGATTTTGTAGCTGGAGGTATTGGCCATGCTAACATATTCGGGCGCAGTATGGGCCGCTACGACGAAGAACAAGGATTTCATTCAGATGCAGGGCCTGAAACGTGTGGTTAATGATATGGAACATCGCAAAGAGTTCATTGCGGGGAACCTTGCCGAGTTCAGCACATCAGGTAGGGCCTCTCGCAAAAACTCTCAGTATGACTGAGGTTCAGTCTCCGTCCGTCTTTAGAATTCCGAGAAACGGTGCGTCGTGTAGGCGATGATGCTGGAGACTTCTGGGAGCTACGTCGCGCGCAAGAAAGCCGAACGGGGCTTAGGTTTTGGTCGCTGTGGCAAGATCCCCTTCGCGAATTGCCTCAGGTGCGCCATCCCATTCCGCCTATCTGAATTTTGTTTTTACGTCTGTGGTACAGATAGTCTTCACGCTACGTGCCGTCCAATATCCTTCTTCGATGCCAGTCTCGCTCGCGTCCTTGAATCTCATCCAACAGACGACTATGCACTTCACCTTCGCGGTATATCGCTTATTCTCGCAGACAGTCTCGATCGCGGACCAGCTCGCGACCGTGCGCAAGCTGTATGAGGTGGCGAAGATTCCGAACCGTATCGTTGATGGGGCTATGCCCTTTCCGGAGGATGCACAGAAGCTTATATGCGGTGTTGCTCTGGAGTTTAGGTTAGTCGTTCTATTCTGTCTTTTTTTGTCCGAACTGCTTTATTGACGTTTATTTCTGGACACAGGAATGTTTCGTTCAAATACCCGGGCGCCACGAACTTCGCCATCCGTAATGTTTCCTTCAAACTCGCCCCAGGGCAGCTTTGCGTACATCTTTCCTCTTCTCCCGGATTTACGCATGTTTTATAACGTCCCACTAGGTTATTGTTGGTGCCAACGGCTCCGGGAAGAGCACAATTCTGAAGCTCATTGTGCGCCTGTACGACCCGGAAGAAGGACAAATATTCGTCAATGGGCTGGACATTCGGACGTTGAAGCTCTTCGACTTGCGTCAGGCGATATCCGTCCTATTCCAGGACTATACTCACTTCCCCCTCTCGGTAAGTATGCTGATGCCCATATCAGCTCCAGGTCTCACGCGTCATTTGCTATTCATAGATCAGAGATAATATCGCGCTGGGGGACCCTTCAAACTTCCGAGATGACGAACGCGTTCATAAAGCTGCGAAGTTGGGTGGCGCAGAGGAATTTATTGAGCGCCTGTCGGAAGGGTTCGACACTTACCTAGAGCGTCCCGTGCGCGATTATTATGCCGGGCTCCCTGAGGCACGCATACGCTGTTTGGACGAGATGTCAACTATTCTGCGGTCCGTGGGAAGGGAGGTATGGCTTCGACGAACGGGCCCTCATTGAGCGGAGGCCAAATGCAAAGGCTTGCCGTGTTGGTACCCGGATTCGCGCTCTACGTATGGTGGCTAATTAATGTGTTCTTACAGTTCACGAACGTTCATGCGGTCGGTTGTTTCTGAGGACGCAAAGGTCGGGCTGCTGCTTTTCGACGAGCCAAGTGCTTCTCTAGATCCAACTGCAGAACATGGTGAGTCCTCCTGTTGGAGCGGAGCGTCGCCGCTGATACTTTCCGCAGATCTATTCGCGAGACTTCGTGAGCTTCGCGGAAGCAAGACCATGCTCTTCTCGTCACACGCTTCGGGAGCCTCACGCGACATGCCGATCTTATTCTGTCAGTTTCAGCTATCGACTTCCTTCCAAATGATGCATGCTGACGATGCGATTGTAGGTATATGAATGACTCTGCGATCGTTGAAGCAGGGACTCACGACGAGCTGCTGAAAAAAGAGGGAGAGTACGCGCGCATATGGATGCTCCAAGCACAAGCATTCCTTTAAGATTGCGCTGCGTTGAATTACTTATGCGACTCAAGGACGGATCACTGCTACTATCTATCGTTTTTTGATTAAAGGAGAACTACATGGTCAGGCGATGCCAGTCTCTCTTCCTACCCTGTTGGGCGTTGTAATATTAGACTGGCGGTATCTCTAGACAGACACTGATATTCTGACGAAAGCCATATACGTTGATAGAGTTGAATATATAGGAAGGAGCTCCATGCCGAACGCGCTGTGTGGTGTTGACCATCCGTGAAAGGATGCACAGCAAAATTATTAACGACGGATCCGAGCACACTTGAAGTACTAATATAAGCGTGTGGTCGGACATGTTCATAGCGCGTCGTCTTGGTGCTTTCTCAGAGAGAAACTACAGCAGTTTATGATATGGCCCGGGGCCATATCATAAACACTAAAATCGGGTACGTCGAGAACGATTAGTACTGATAATACTGAATGCTTAATGAGGGTTTTTATCGGAGTAAAAAGAGGTAACGAGGGACAGCTGGAAACGCTGATCAGAGATCGCCGAGACTGCGATCGGTATGTCGCAACGATCGACGATTGCGCTGGCAGGACCTATAAGGGCCTACAAAGCAGTGGCAAGAGAAGTATCACTGGATGTTGCCGAACCATTCTTTGCACCGGACGATACGGCTTTGCAAACATCGATGATCGCTTAAATTTGAGGATGCTTTCCTATTTTAGAAATATTCCGTGAAGCACATTCGCCAGGGGAGTAGACGTAGATGATATACACGCCACGTTTGCTTGAATGTATGTCGTACGCACCCGAATAGTACATATTCGCACATTTCTTCATTATCATATTATCATACAAGCGGCGATACAACGTACACAACACTGTGAGAATGCGTAGGTCCTGGAAAAACGAATTGAGAGGAGTGGAACAGCACTGGCCGAACGAAATAGATCACAAACACATGTCCAACCGAGATATCACGCTTCGAGGAATTCCTTCCTCACGTCTGCGAACGCAGCCGCACCGACGCCAAGTAATCCTAACTGGACGACACATGCGCCCGCCTGGCGGAACATGCTCTCGAGCGCAGGGTGAGCAGGTCGGCCTTGGGACTCTAATTACAAATCGAAGATGGTATTCAGCACGACAGAATAGGAAATCGCTTCCGGGAAAAGAGTAGAAAATGGATGCTCACCAAGGATCGCTTGATTCACCTCTGCAGCGAGTGTTACACGCGCCTCCTGTCCAGCAATCTCGCCCACCTCGCCACCTGCTGCACACGGATCTTCGTACGCGACGACACCGAACGTGCGACGCAAATGAGTGCGAATAACTGGCCGCGTATCCGTTTTATAATCCGCCTCGAGAGTCTGTCCGTACGCGATCGCAGTATTCAGCGCTGATTTCGCCTCAGCGGAGAGAGCGGTGTGAGAAGCGGATACAGGTCCAGATGCGGCGGAGGGCGCAGTGAGAGACAGTGCCGAAGGCACATTCTTGGAAACAGGAGGAGCAGTTATCATGGACTGGGCCTCGGACGATGGATCGTCCACGTCCATCGCGCCCGCTCCATCCATCGCTTCCGCTTCTGCGCTCTCCTCCTCCCTCTCTTTCTCCATGCGGATACGCTCCGCCTCTTTCACGCGCCGCAGAGCATCTCCCGCCTGTAGCACTAGCTCGACAAATTTACGACAGCGCAT
Organism: Grifola frondosa; assembly: GCA_001683735.1. Classification (NCBI taxonomy): domain Eukaryota; kingdom Fungi; phylum Basidiomycota; class Agaricomycetes; order Polyporales; family Grifolaceae; genus Grifola; species Grifola frondosa. The sequence goes on along the minus strand of LUGG01000001.1, from coordinate 228,089 downwards.
GTGGAAGAGAACTAGTCCCTGCTCGCGTTTGAGCACCGCCGGATAATGCACAGACGTAAGGGCGAGGGCACTGTCCATGTCCCCGCGAAGGATGGTATTTGTGATTTCGAGGCGTGTGTGTAGCTCGCGGTCGAGCCCGTAATCAATGCTACTAGAGGCGGACGAGGCATTAGCTGTAGAGGATGGACCAAAGGAATAACTGCGTGTATGCGTGTCATTTGACGGCGTCTCGTCTGTTTCCATCAGTACATCTGCATCTGCGTCCGCATCATGAGCGTTCAGCGTAACTTGAGGTATATCCTTCTCTCGAGGAGGAAGCACCCGAGAACGTTCCGCACACTGTTTCTGGAAAGCATGTGCGGTGCGCGCATACCCGTGATGTGCAAGATATGCTAGCACCAGTTGTCGCATCGGCGCTCGCTTCTCTTCTTCTTCCATCTCCTCCATGCTCTCCTTACTTGACCTTGTTTCCGCCTCCCCCGGGTCTCGCGTTTTCGAGCTGAGTCGCAGCAGCTCCAAGTCCACGCGCGTGGTCATCACACTCGTCCATGTTGCATCGCGTTGCGCCCTAACGTGGTCTTCGATAGCGTACTTGAACGGCGCGTTCCCAAAGTTCGCGCGCACGGCTTCGGCAGTATGACGCATCCCAATAGACGGATACAGCTCCGTCGATTTACCGACATTATCAAACACCATGCCTATCGTGTGCCTGATGTATTAACAGGAAGAATCAACATGAGCTCTGGATCAAATGACACACCGAGGAAGGCCCCATTCTTCGTATAGAACGCGCGGTTCTGACTAAAGTCGACTCCACAGCCAATAATATCACCCGCTACGCACCAATACATCAAGAAACTTGAAAGTAAGGATCCTAAGTGATCTCACCGTCGAAGGTTGGCCCATACGGACTGCCATCTTTCTGTCCAGCGAACGAGCACCCGTCATCGGCATGATAACCCCATGAGTTCTTCTCCCAACCGGGCAGTCGCGAAAGGCGCACATCCGGTGACGAGAAGCTACCATCAAATGTAAGTACTTCTTCGTGGCATAGAATGCCTGACCTACCCAATGCTGATGTACCTATGACGCGATCCGCGACGGCCATAAGCCACAGCGAACATTGGAAGGAGAATGTACGCACCCTTTCGCGCTTCTCTGCAAAATTTCCACCTCGTAGTAATATATCCCACATGCGGGAGGGATAGGATGGTTTGCTCGTGCCGCACTCGACTCGCGATCACCAACACATGACGGCCCTGCACATCAACGCTCAGTCCATAACCACCGAACTCGTCTGATAGCCAACGTACCACAGAATGTGAGCTCGCGCCCATCCGCAGAGATGCTCAGCGCGGGCAGCCGGTCCTGCTCGCTCCAACGTGTCGGCAGTCTCAGTACAGGATTCACACTCAGCATCGTAGTGCTTGTACCGGGGGCGGCAGGACCCACAGCCGGAGGCGGTGGGCTCGCGGTGCTCTCATCATCGCTGTCGAGCTGCGGTGTGAGTTCCCGGCGGCGATGCGGGTATGGGATGATAGTTGGCGCAGGGCTGCCGCCAACACTTGTATCTGCCGATCCCGAACTGAGGGTATATGCATATCCTATGCGACCCGTGGCAGGCAGCGCTGGAGCTGCATCCGTATGGAGGAGGTCACGCAGCGAGGAATACTCAAGGTAGGCTGGCCGCGGAAACCCGTGTGCATAGGTGGTGCTGCTTGGTGGAGGAACTGACCGGTGAACGGGTGTGCTGGCGCTGGTTGGGTTCGCCGAGCGAAGGGCAGAGCTTAGGCGGCGCGGGCGGGAGGTGACAGGGGAGGTGGACGGTGCGAAAGGGAGAACACATGCGGGGTCGCGAGGCGGGTTGGGGGTATTAGTAGCACGGATGATGCGTGGCTCAAAGATGGGTGCTGTAGACGTACTTGCTGGAGAATTCCCCGCTGGGCGGCCTCTAGGAAGCACAGTTACGGCTGAGTAGCTACCTGAGAGAGAGCGTGGGGGTGCGGTGTTATTGCGGGAGAGGTTGAGGCTCGCCATAGCGCTGGTGGAAGTTAGTCGAGGGCGTGAGGCAGGACTGATAGTGAGGGAATGGATAAAACATTCTCAATGTTACGTGCAGCAGAGCTGGCGGGGATAGGAATACTGGGTGAGCGGGTTGGCCTGGTCGTCATGACGGGCACAGCTTGGGGGAGGCAGACAATTCAGGCCTCAGGAGATGTGGTGAACCTGGTAGGGGTTGGTGACGGATTGACGAGTACAAGCTTCCAGTATGTAGTGGAGCACTCCCGGGCAGACAGAATGACAAATTATCAGATAGGCAGAAGTAGCTAGAGCTAGTGCGTGCCCTAGTTACTATGAAAGATCATGTATGAGGACTCCTGCGCGAGTAAGCGTATGGGGACGAACCTGCAAACCTCGACGATATTCGAGAGATGTGACGAGGAATGAGAGAAGGCACCGGCTGCTTACTCAGACCTGACGAGCTCAGGAGGACCACGTCCACAGCCAAAGTTATGCAATGCTTGGCTGGTAACGAAATCAGCCATCGGTTTATAATGTATTGCAAGGAGGACAGTAATATGATGGGAAAGGCACCTGGATGAAAAGTTCTCGAATACACCAAAGGTTTCCACCAACGAGACCCTTCAGACGACCAGACAATATGACTACCCTCAGGAGCTTAAGACTTGCAGAATGCGCTGATAGCAAGGGGAAGACGAGAGAACTAGGAGAGAGCGAAAACGGAGAAGAAGAAGGCTGGCAAGTCACCAGCTGCAACCAGGAGTCACCCGGTCTGGAGTCTTCTGACCTCGGCCTCTCCGCCTACCTCAAACTCTCATCTACACAACATCACCATTTCTTGCTATTTCGACGCCAATGAACTGTTGACTACTTTAACGGACAATGGGCTCGCATTGACGGAAAGACCTCCCACTGGTAACATTGCGAAGGCTGTAGGAGTAGGAATACCGATAGGAGGATCGACGGGATGCTCATATGTACAGTATATGAACTATGCATCAATGGTAACGTAAATCTATTCAATGGATGAGTACTTGCTGCGTTTCAGAGACCACTCCAGCTTGGCTAATCAGTCACAAGAATGTAAAGGGCGGGCTTGTGGAGATTCGATGCGTCCTAGCATACATGAAGCTTTGCCTTTCGACATGCAGCAATATTTCTGTGGACTGCGTGCCTCGTGGTCCACTATGCTATGAGTCGCTTCGTTTGCCTTCAGTCCTCCTAGTTCATAAATGCCCATTGCAACGTCGTGCCGAAATCAAGCTGTCTGACCCTAGTTCGCGAGCATTATGTCACTCCAGGCAAATATCTGACTCTGGCCTCGTGCTCATTCGCATACATGCCGCCTTCGTATCGCCTCTTAATATTAATCATATTCGCTCGTACTAGAGGAAACTCAGGTAAGATGTTGGACAATGCTGCTGCGGCTTTCCAGGAGGCATCGAAATGACGAAGTACATGAAGGGAACCCGGACAATACTACACAGCAGTGCTAGTGCCGTTGCTGAGATCTAGGTTTCGCCTGTACGGGTGTTTCTCAGTTCCCAACCACAAAGTGATTCTTCTTCGATTTTATATCAATACCGCTTTGCTCCAAAATTCCATCCAAGTCACGCCAATTGCCGCGGCAGCCGGAAGTGTGACGGACTGCTATACTGGGTCTCTAGCTGGTCATGTTGTCCAGCTGCTCCTTCGTCTTCTTGATACGTCCATACCGCGATGGAAGTGTGCACACCTTGCCCTCTGACGCGTAGGGAGTTTTGCGGGTGTACTCCGCGTTTGTCGTCAGGCGACCTCCGCCCGCCAACGAGGCTGCACTCTTCCCCAAGGACACCTGCACGCTTCCCTCGGATTCTCGCCCAAAATGGACTTCACTATAATCCCCCCGCTCTTCTTTTGGAGAGATGTCTCTAATTTCCATTTGGTGGCGTTTGCCGTTGCCGTCATACCCGAATGCGACCTTGAAGACCGCAGACTCGAACCGGGCTTTCTTGGTGGGATCGGGGACGAATCCGATCCCAAAGACTAGCTGGTTTTTCTCTTCTTCCTGCTCAATACGCGACAGAGTGAGGTTGAAATACGACTGTGCGTCGTTGGCGCGCCCGATCTGCAACCCCTCGTCATCCGGGATCGGAATGTAGACACATCCTGGTTCTGGGTCACTGAATGGTTTACGCCTTCGCAGCCAATGCAACGAGGGGCGCGGTTTGTCTCGATAGTCCCCTTCACATGGGTGTGTGGATGCTGCACTGATGGGAAAATGATCGTGAGCTTGAATATCTATTAGTCGATGTGGAACAACTCACGTCCCCGCAGTTGCACTTAATGTCTGACATCGATGTAAGCGAAATTAGAGTGGCAATCCGAGTGAAACCACGTACCAGGTTACTGAATGCACGTTGTCATATCTCGAGCAGGAGAACGATTCTTCTCGTAACGGCCAGAGCGTCAGTGCGGTCTTTCTACGGTGCATGCATGTATCGCGTGGGTGATGCGACATTGAACCCGCGCATATGACAGAACGACTGAGTGCCCTTATCTCGTAGACCGTCGAACCCCACAGAACAACATGCTCGCTGTAGATGGATTTCTCGAAATTGTCTGTAAGATACTTGTCATGCAAACGAATATACTCACCAGTCACATAGGTCGGCAGCCCTGAAGGCGCCGTTGTACTATTCTTTAAACCATGGTGTTCATTTTGCGTGAAATTTGGTCCAATCTTCGAGCGGGTTTCCGAGGCGGAAGTCTTCAAAAAAATTCGCTTTTGCAAAGTCGATCTGGAAAAGCAGGTAGTGAGTAAAAGGTCGATCCGACATTTGCAACTTCATCTTGAGACCATATATCTCTAGGAGATCGCAAATGATGTATCAAAAGTCAGCGTCCGCCAATTGACCAGCACCAAGCGACGAAACACTGACCGAGATCATTCAGTTTCCCGAGATAGCTATCTTTCGTAACGGAGCGAGAGTTGCCACCCGTCATGGTATCGTACAGCAAGATGAACTTGAAGCGGGTCTGAGTCGTGCGATGCTCCTCTGTTGTATCTAATGATCCCTGTAGGATTGGATTAGAAAATTGAACGCACCAAACACGTAAACAATCATCACATCGTCACCTATCGTCATTCTTACCCTCAAGCGCCTGCTCTATAGGACCTCAGAGAAGAACTGTGGTCTTTCTCAGTCCACCGCTCCTGAACACTCGATGGAAGACGTACATCGTCATTAATTCCTAAACGGTTCAATTATATATTAACGACTCTCTGTCAGGAGCATTCCTACACGTCAGTGACAAAAAAACCCAGAGATGTACTTCGTGCTGACATTTATCTCACTTGAAAGTATACAGTCCCAGGTGATGTGCACGGGAAAATTTGAACAGCGGCGCAGACGTCCCTATTCCTCCCAAAAAACCGCAAGAAATTTAATGACCTAGAGCCCAACTGCATCTTCCAACCGACTCCAGAGGATACCGGTGCCCAAATCGGGCGAGCCAACGACGACGAGTCGTACTTTACCATTATTTTGTGGAACTCCCCTCAAGACGATCCTGGCATGATTTGTTTCACAATCGATTTCATGCCTGACCCAGTGAATAAAGCACGATTTGAGTCTGCCATTTTCTCAGTCTCATTTGGCCGGGACTCGACGGAGGGCACTCACCTTCCCCTCAATGTCCGTGACCTATTTCCGACAGATGAGGAGGACGAGACGGCTTCCAAACCACGAACATGATGGAGATGGTCCGACCGTTGACGCCGACGATTCTTCCAGTTCTCTCTTGGAATACGACACGATGGCACGAGGCACGCAGACGCGGTTGAGGGGTCAAGCTTTATGAAAGCTATATTTCAGTTGTACAAGGCATCAAAATCTACTGCGTTTAACGGAATCCGACGATTTTGAGTGAGGGCGCGCACGTGTGATTAAAATAGGAAGGTGCTGCAGAAAGCCCAAGTTTCAAGCTCAAGTCTTAAGAACAAACATCGTAAACATCGTAAAGGTATAAGCACTAAAAGCACAAAGTTCACATCTCGAGTATAACCGAGACATCGAATGACCGAAGTAGTCCAAATCAAACTATCACCCATCACCAGCGGAACCCTCCATTGACGTCTCAGGCAAGAGTCATCAAACCACCAAGCAGCACCCCAACGAGAGCGAAACCCATTCCCACAAGTGTCCCGGCACCAGGTACCCTCAACGCTATCGACGCAGCATTGTTGGATCCAGTAGGGGACCCAGCACCAGAACTGGAAGAGCCTGTGAGGGAGGCCGTCTGCGAGGCGCCGATGGGCGCGGTCTGCGATGTGGATTGTGTCGCTGCTGAGGACGCAGAAGAGGCACTTCGAGGGAATTCCGAATTAGCACCCGCGTCAGGGATCAAAAATAGCTATTACTCACGCGGAGCTGGCTGCACTTGCATCACTCTGGGTGTTGACGAGCACATTGTCGATGACGTGGATGACGCCGTTGGTGAGGAGCACGTCGGGCTGGACGATGCGCGCGGTGGTGTTGCCTGAGGTTACATATTGCCCAGTCGCGTTGAACGAAAACGAGAGCGTCTCGCCAGCGGCGGAGGTGAACGTCTGACCGACGAGCTCCGAAGAGTACACCGTTGATCCATTGATCAGCTATCAACGTCATAGGTGCATTCAGCCCACCGTCCTGAACATCAGCAGAGAAGTGAGGTACGCACGTGGTTCTGGAAGAGTGCCTGTATGGCGGTGGCATTGCTGCTGAGGCCCTGCAGCGCAGTCATCGCGTGCTGCACGGCAGTGTTGTTCGGCGCGAAGAATGTGAAACCGTGCAATCCAGTGTTGAGGACCTGGAAGAGCGACACGTTGCTCGCCTGGTTGGTGCTGGCATTGAGGAAGGGTATGGAGACTGCGCTGAGTGAGGTCTGCACCGTCGCGAGAGACATGTTGTCCTGCGGAATCGTATTCTCAAATGACGCCGGGATGTTCAACACATGGTCGATGACGTTGATAGTGACGTTGCCAAATGTGGTGGTGTTGACGACAATGGAATCATTGCTGGAAGGCGGAGGTTAGTTCAGCAGTTAGAGAGACCGCTGGGCAGCTCACTTTTGGTTTAGGACATGAGTTTTTCCATCTGCACGAATAGCCCAGGCGATTGCCTGGCTCTTACCGCCCTCGAGTTGGACAAGGGAAGGATCGTTCAGTAATGTACGGCCGAGAGTAACGTTCGGGTATGTTGTCGAGACACTCGAGAAATTTCCGGGAACCATGTGGTAGGCTACGATGTCGGTGAGCCTACCAGAGTCGGAAGTAACATTGGAAGGCGCAATGGAAACTGACGAAACTGTCAATGGCGAATATACGAATGTGAGGTGCGGCACGTACAGGCTTGATTATTAGGTGCGAAGAAAACAAACGGTTGACCGCTGGAGACTTGCCCCAAGAGAGTCTGGCCAAGGGTGCTCGCGTTGAGCTGAGTGGTGGCTATAGTCGCCAACTGGGCACATCCGGAATCCTGCAAAACCTGGGCAAGGCCAGTGAGGAATGTGGTATTTTGTCCAAGGACAGAAGACACAGCGGTCAAGAGAACAACGGAGAGAGACGATAGTCTCATCATGGTTGGGGGAAGGGGGTCAGATGGGCTGGCAGGTCGAAGTGGGGCAATTTGAACGGGAGTTAAAGAGGATTCTTATACCATCCGGAGACGACTAGAACATAGAACACTACGTCTTCGAAGCAACCGTCATAGCACCAGACATTAAGAAAGGATATGAACTCATCGTCCACATCATGCTGAGGAGTGTTCCCTGCCGCCCTGCATGGCGTCAGGACTTCGTGCATCATTAGCGCGGTCTGGATGCCTTACTTGAATGATTCCCCTGACATCTTGACGTCGATTTCCACTTGCGCACCCTGTGCGGCAATCCTACCCCAGCTCGCGGCCATGCGTTTATGTCCCGTCGTGTTAAAACTTGAGCTCGAGTTCCTGAACTTGGACTGAAAACACACTTACAATGATTGATGAGCAAGGCCAGGTCATCAATGTGCCACGAAATGTACACCACTGTGGCGCAACCGAAAAGTTGACTGGGAAGGAGAAGTCACGCGTCATCTCTGACCTACATGGAATACGAAAAGCCTCGAAGGATCCATATAAGACGAATTCCACCAGCCATGTTTGCCATATGCGACGATGTTTCCCATGTGAACGGTATCACTGATGCTCCAAAAAAGGTAAATATCCAGCTGGTGAACATCATGGGAAACGGAAATCCTGATCCTGCTTGGTACTTACTTAGTAGCTGCAGAGAAGCATCAGTTGTATAGTCATGGTGGCCAAAAATAATCTGTGGATAATACAGATCGCGCGGAACCGAGGGAGATCCATGGCGAGCGTGGTAATTGAGCGCTGAGCGGTGATCAGGAAGCAAAGAATATATGACAGAGAGATATCTTCACAAAAAAGCTGAAAGCGATTACGAGGCCAAACTACCCGCTCGAGATTTCAGCCGCGAACTGTGTTCTAGGGCCACATGCCAGCAAGCATTGAACAATATGCATGAAGATAGCATAGTAAAAACAAGAAAGCAAAATAGCCACGCGGACAGCAGTTTCAGAATATACAAATGAAAAGACAACGCAGGACACAACAGCCAGACATCCACACCAAGGGAGGGTGGGTATTGAGATTGACGTGGATGTTCGCAGCAACAGTCCAAAGTGAGAAGGCATCTGATCAGCAGTAGCAGATGCGTGCTCATCCGTGGTTTTACCCACGGTGTCGACCACTGGATGAGGGTCCTGCCGGTCCAGAAGAGTCATACCTACGGGAGCTCCCTCCAGCACTGCCGCCGCCCGGGTATTGCGCCTGATGAATCCACGTGCCGGAAGGCTGGCCCGAAGTTCCAGCCAAAGACGAGCCTGCAGGCGGCTGGTAGAATGGTCCGGCAGCACTTGAACTCGCGACACCGCTGGCATAACCCTGAGGTGTAGCGGGAAGGTAGTACGAAGACCCCGAGGTAGATCCCGCAGTCGTGGGATAGCCTTGCGTTGAGCCTCCCATAGGCGTGCTCGGGAAAACACTGCGTTGTTGAGGCGCACCAGACGGATAGCTCGGAAACACAGGAGTCGCGTAGTTAGGGACCACCCCGGTCTGATAATTTGCAGGCATTTGAGAGGGCCATCCTGCAGGCGGCGGAAAGACGGATACGGAGGCTCCGCTAGTTGTCCGCCGGTCTGCTCCCCGCTCTCGATTAGAGAAAGGATTGGAAGGGATGCCAGGGAATAGTTGTGTTGAGATGGAGGAAGGTGTCGGACGGATCGTCTCGCTCGAGGTACGGTCTCCATGAGGAGCGAACGGCAGAATTCTGCTATACAAAGACCGAAGTCTGAGAAGCCGTTCTTCAAACCGGGGAATCTCAGCGTTGACATATTGTGCGTTGGATTCTATGGAAGGAAACACGACAACCGTTGGGGGCACAAAAGCTGTATTCAGTGCTTCCAGGGCATGGCACATCGTTGCCCATGGATTAATGAAGGAGCGAGTTCGCTCATGCAAAGATACCTCGATGCGGAAAGGAGATAGCAGCATCTGAACGAGAATAGGAGTGGCGTGTTGGCGTGAAGCATCAAATGAGTATGAGACCACCTGTGGGAAGCAGGCATCATCGTCTGGTGCGTCCTGGTCTAAAAAATCCGAAGAACTCTCGTTGAAGGCGCCGACACGGCTTGCACGACCAGAGCTACTCTTAAGGAAGAGATAATTGAATGTCCCAGACAGATCCTTGAAAGCAGATCAGATCCATGTATCGTTGCTGAAACTGAGTATAGCTCACGTTCTGGTCTGGCAAAGATCTCGGAGTCCACACTTTCCTTTCTGCTAAGGATTTCTGACGTTGTGCGAAGTCGCGCTCCTCGAACTGAATCAGGTAATCCAAGTCAAGCATACAGGGACACATGGTCCATATGTGATGATCGTAGGATCCATGATGATTAACGCACACTGAGATAATACCATATAGTGAGACTAGGTTGACACAATGGTAGTCGTAACTCACGGAGAATGAGGTTGTCGAGGTCGTTCTTCTTGAAACTATGATTAATACCTGTGTTCCTAAGAAACCATGCCTATGAATTATGGATATCCGTCAAACGTTGAACACAGTAGCTCAACCATTGCAACGCGCCTCATAATCAGTGTCACCGTTGCGCGCCACTATGTGGCACACCTCACATGGGGAGTGACCACAGATGATGCATTTGTCTTTATATCGTTGACGTATCTTGAGACGGGTACCCTCTGCGATGGAGGATGAACCAAGGCGATCGACAATGGTGAGGCCTTCGCCACGAGCCCTCTTGCTTGCGGATTCGGACTCATGGAAATCATATGAAACTAGCTCTGGCCTCAGGTTACTTCTGGAGGCTTTCTTCTTACCAGTCAATTTTGATATCAGCGACATGGTAACGAGCGGCAGTCCGTAGGATGTAGGAGATCAAGATCACTTTGGGGGCGAGCTGAGGTGCGCGGCGCACTTCCAGTTGGACTGCGAAGTATAAATGCGATTCGGAACGATCCCTAATAACCTGTGGACAACATTCGAAATACTAGCATGAGGAGCAGGCTTGATCAGCACTCGCTGCTTCGAATTCCCAGTACAGATTTTTTTTTCAACACGAGGCAGCGCTTGACGAGCTTGACGCTCGTAGTTGTCAGTAAACGAGTCAGATCGTCCACTTTTGAGTGACAAAAGTTACAGGCCTCTTGTAGTCTCTTGTACGACTCACATACGGCCTTGCATCCCCGCTTCTTTTCTGGGTAAACATTCGCCGGCTCTGCGGTCTTGAGCAACCTCAGTTCAAAGGGAACGAATTGGAGGCAAGTCATGTGTTTGATCGATGATCATCGCCTCCTCTGATTAGTGTGGGCGTGGTTTGAAAGAGTTTGAGGTCGTTGTGCCTCCAACTGGCTCCCTTTATCGGTTCATCGTGCAAGTGACTATATTTTGATGAAAACGATGTCAACCCTGGACGCGGAGCAAGGGAAACTTATGGATCCAAATCGACCCCCTTCTCGCCCTTCAAGCGCATTGAGCGCCGCTTCCACAGAATCGTTCACTACTTATAGCGATGAAGAGGATGAGGACGAGCAGTGGAATCCACAGTATCTGCATCCCCGCCAACTCCGCAGCGCTCTTCGCCGCGATAACGGCTGCTGCATTCTCTGCGGGAAGGAACACTCTCTGCGAGTATTCAGGCTCGTCGGTCAATACGATGACAACAAGAACACCAATGTGCGTCGTTCTCAGTTCTTTCGCCATCCTAATTTTCGATCCTCACGATACTTGCAGATTATGTGGTTACAACGTTTTGCGCTCATACCGGCCCATTACGATCGGGACAACCTTGCTAATCTCATGACGTGTTTGTTATTTCCCGCAATTCAGTCATGCACTCATAAGTTTAAACTTGTAATCCTCAGTATGCGAACCCCACGCTGCAGCATACCGAGCCCGCGTCTTTCGCTTGCTCCCTTGCGCCACATTTCGCAAAGGGATGTTAACCTACACACCTCCGCCGTATGGTGCTGTGCAGCATGAGGAGAACCAAACTTCATCTACGCAAGAGCCCATCTTTCAAGTACGCCTCTGATAAATGCCTCGCTTCGTCGCTGACACGATGACACCCTATGGCAGACAGACTCTGAGCTGCCTCTATTCGATATACTCATATTTCTCCCAGATCTCATGCCGCCCATCTCACCGCCCGAGTCGGTATTGTCTGGCAAGCAGAGCGAAATCCCATCCTCGGAGGCGTCCCCCAGAGTCTTGCCTTCGCTGCTCCGCCTCCGGATCGATCCCTACATTGCGTACACCGCAACACTTGAGGCTGTCGGGAAGCCATATTGGCCGCCGCCAGACGGTGTGCTTGGGGCCATCGAAGCGGAGTGCCTGGAGATTCGTCGCAAATGGAACCACTCTGTCGCCGGAAGGGTGCAGCAGCTGCCATCATGGTGTCGGTAGAATGTCTCGGCGACCGCCTTTGCCACCTGAATCATCCTTCCTTGGGTTCGTCTTTTCCGACGGAGACCGCTTATTTGTTCATGGAGATCGGTGCGAGTTGTGCTAGTTGAGTTTGATGCTCCGTTGCGTGTCGATTCCTGTGCCACCGTCTTATTGTCGTTGTAATTCGCCATGTCATGTATATATATATACTGCAACCTGTAAGATTCTGGAGAGCCGCAAACTTTGAGAAGCCAGTCACCAAGTTATATACAATTGATCACCAAATTCCGTAGATAATGTTACATATGCGTGTGCAATCTAAGCCGACCTCATCATACAAATCCTATACGAAATACAGAACAATCTTAGAGCACACCCACTAGTTGTAGCTTAATAACCATCGCAGCTACAGCCAATCCCGCCGAGAACGCCATCAATAATCCAAGTTGGTCTCGACCACGTACACCCTTCGCCGAGGCAGCGATAGCGGCACCATTCGTTACGCCTGTTGCAGTCTTGTCGGCCTCAGGCTCTCCTACACCTTGTACCTCGTCCTGCATTCCGCTGAGCGGTGTGACGTTCGACTGATGCGCGCCCTGCAGGCCAGGAATGCCGTCAATACTCTTCACGTTGTTCTTAGACCAATAATTCTTGATGCCGTTTTGTGCAACATTGGGAGTATCGGCATCGGCAGGAAGCTCCGCAGCATATTCCTGATCCTTGACTTCCAAGCGCGCGGCGTAGTCAATTAATGCTCGCCGATGTGCCTTGAATTCGTATAGAGGCACTGCGTAACCACAGCTCTACATATAGGATTGTGTGACCAAGCTGCCAGGGTAAGATGCAGAAGTACACACCGATCCGACTTTGTGGACATCGACGACTATGGCAGAGCGCGAGCCAGGGCGGCGCTTCTCTACCGGGATAAGCGCGTCGTACTCGGGGTACCAAACTCATGCACAGTTCCTGTAGTTCAGTGAGTCGGATACGCAAGCAGCTACGCTGACATCCGACGTCAGAGAGCAGGCACCTGTTCCAAATAGCCTGACGATCCTCGCCGGACCTTCGAACGCATTGAACATGATCGTGATCCTCCCGTTCTCCCTCAGATGCGAGATTGTCTCGACACCTTATATGTGCTTATTGAGTGAAAGAAGATAAGACCAGACACGCTGATAGCAAACACACCACTTCCTGTCAAATCCTGATACCAGACCTTGTTCTCGTTCACGATGTGGAACGAATCCCGCAGGCCTTTGGGAGATACGTTGACATGTCCATCTGCACTGAGAGGGGCGGTCGCAACCCAAAACATCTCTTGTTTCTCAATCCAAGAGATGAGGTTAGGAGGGATGGCATCGTAAAACTTGCCCATGGTGTGAACGTAGGTGAGGGTCTCGGTTGGCAGTCGGCCTTGAGATGGTCAAGTCATCGGCCTGACTCGATCGGGAATCGTGACGTTAGTCACGGTAAACGTACTGTGACAGTCAAGCTCTCTGTCTCCTCCCATTTAAAGTAGATGAGGTTGCATTGAACCACGCCGAACGCACGGTGAGTAAGTTTGTTCATTGGGAATGGTTAGTCTTTTTTTGCTAAACGGACAGAATAAAGCAGAAGCCCTGACGTTTCTTGCGCCATGCTCGACCTTTAAAAAGGGTTAACCGAAATATTTGTGGTATTTCAAGCCAGGGACTTGGAACAATGTATGCGCCTCGCGTCCTTCCGCTCCACCATACGAGCTTTGCAAGAGTGCTCAACGGCCTTCCGATGCTGGAACAAGAAAGCGCCTCCGTCTGATCCTGTTGGTCCGCACTGTGGTTCCTCAAGCTCTATGCATAGCGATTAGCGAAGCTCCGTTTCGCCTCATCCATTCCGTGCCAAAAATATTATATTCACGCTCACCCTTCTCCGTCGTCAGCGAGATCATTACATCTCAAGCTCGGACTCTCAGTCTGCACTTGGGGGACTTGTCTCTTTGAGGGAGGTTCACCCGAGGTGAATCTTGTCTTGTTCTCTTTGGGTGCTGTCATCAAAGTGAAGGGACCACATGCATGTTGCGCATATAATCGCAACGCGCCCTGGTCAGTCGACGCGTCGGGGACGCCACGAGTACGCGTTTGATCACGTGGCCGAACAAGTTTCCCTTACCGGATGATCGGGCCGTCGGGCCGTCGATCTGGAATTCGGCATATATGTGTTACATTCCTCCACAAGGCCGTCCGCCGCGTTTCGTATCTCTGAAATAACATGACCAGCATGTCGTCGGCTCTCCGTTAGGCTCAACGCCTCTCCAGGTAGGCCGAGGTGGGAGGCACGCATCGACACCTCCGTCAGGTCGGACTGTGCACTGCATTCTTATAGGATGCGCGGTCTGGGCATTCCGTCTGCCCATCCTTTTAGCAAGCATCTGCGACCCAGGTTGTGAAACCATTTTTCACCTCCCCAGCTTTCTCTTCCTTCCATCTAGTAGAGTGTTGGTATAACTCCCCATAGATTGATAGAATGCTCTCAATTGGCGCATTGATATGGATCTCCCTCCGTCCTCTTATTCGATTGTGCGTCTAGCTGTCTTTCATCTGGTCTTATCTGAATGGATTATCAGGATGATATGTACAGGGTTTGGTTTTGCAATCACGAAGGCGGATATGTTTCCGGTTGTGGCAGCGAGAGGTGCAGGCCAAGTCGTTCTGGTGAGTGGTTCCGTTCGTGACAAACCTTCCGCGCTCTGATCCTCGCATGGGCATGTCAGAATATCGCGCTGCCATGTCTTATGTTTTCGCGTATCGTTCCCGCGTTCAATTCGCAGAATATCGGCAAATTAGGTGAGTCTTCATCTGGAGTTCGGCATTGTGCTTGAAATTGATGTGTTGCCACAGGCCCTCTCGTTCTGGTTGCAGTACTGTACGAGGTCATGGGCATCTTCATCGCGTGGGTAGTGAAGCAATTCTTCTGGGTTCCTCATCGGTTCCGGTATGGGATCATCATGGCAGGCGGATGGGGGAATTACGGAGATATTCGTGAGCTGGACAAATGCACATTTCGACATTACCATATTGCTCATTTGGGACTGCAGCAACCTCCGTTATCATGAGTATCACTGCGTTGGCTCCATTCAACCCGTCGACCGACGAGGATCTCTCCGTTGCCTATCTTTCCGCCATCCTCCTCGTCTGGTTTGTGAGTCCCGGTTATATTTGCTCGCTAAAAGATAAATGTAACCGTTCGTTCTCAGATAACACTGTTCCCACTCGGAGGATATCGCCTGATAGCCATGGACTTCCGTGGTCCGGAGGTCGAAGACGAAGACGTGCAAGAAGCGATGCGGCTGAAACGACGCGCGATGCTCAAGGCCATCAGCGAACTCCCCCATACCCTCACAAAACATCACTCACACCCGCAGGACATCGAGATCCAGGACCTATGCAAGACCGAAAAAGAAAAATGCAGGCACTCCAAGACCGAAGCCGTCGCGGCCGAGGACGACATCCACGACTCGTCGCACGCCTCTACACCTGCTGAATGTGACGATATAGATATAGACGGAGAGCAAGAGCACCTCTCCTTCCATGAAGACGGTACCACCGCTGTCCAGAGCGAAGCCGACCCCTCCGGGAGGAGCTCGCAGGCCCCTTCCGAGTTCATCTCCTCGAGAGCCACATCCCCAGCACCTTCCATTACGCACGTCGCCACGACCCACCGCGGATCCTACGCGGCGCACGGCCCGCCCCACAGGTGCGCTTCCGCACGCCCACACCATCTGTACGCCCCGCACGCTGGCAGCGCACCCTGCCACTCGCGCGCAAGTTCCTGCGCTCACTACTATCCCGCCCTCACTCACGATCATACTCGCGTTCCCGATCGCAGTCGCCACCCCGCTAAAAGCGCTCTTCGTCTCCGTGCCCAGCGCACACATCCACATCCCTCTCGCGCCAGACGGGCAGCCGCCGCTCGCGTTCATAATGGACGCCGCCTCCTTCGTCGGCGCCGCGAACGTCCCCGTGGGCCTGATCTGCCTCGGCTCCGCGCTCGCGCGGCTGAAGGTGCCGCGGCACCAGTGGCGCGCGCTGCCGCTCGGCGCGATATGCGCGCTCGCGGTGGGAAGATGGTCGTGATGCCGGTGATGGGCGTGGTGGTGTGCGAGGGGCTCACGGATGTGGGCGTGATAGATAGGAATGATAAGGTGCTGCGGTTCGTGTGCATGTGAGCGGTGTGCTGCGTGACGGGCGTGTGCGGATCTCTGATGGTGGTTCGCTCGTAGATTCTTCTCGTGCCTCCCTACTGCGACTGTGCAGGTGAGGAATGTCCTCTATGTGGTGGGAATTTGCGGGAGCGCTGATGCGTTTACAGGTATACCTCACGCAGATATACTCGTCGGCTGGGAACGCAGAGCATATATCCGCGTTCCTGATACCCCAGTACATTCTCATGTTATTCGGGATGACCATCCTGACGGCCTACTCCATCCACTTATTATTCTACTAATGGTCGAATAGAGTATCCGTCCTCACAAACTTACTACTTACCTTACATTATACAGCACTTGCACTCACGACACAGCACCAGACTGATGGGGATTCAAGCCCAACCACATACGATTCAATCACAGCATCCAGTACGAAAACATGTACATTCCGCGGGACCTGACAATATTGTACATTGAAACGAAGGATTACTGAACTGGGCCTGAACGAGGGGCGGCGGCGGACACGCTCTAGACTCTAGTCGACTCGCTTCGCGATCTTGCCCTGTGGCAGGACGAACCAGCTCGTCTCGGGGGTAAGTATCTCGGCGAGGCCGATGTAGAATGCGATGAGAGCGGTGATGAGGCCGAATGCGCCACCCGCTTTCTGGAGGGGTAAGGACATGGTAGACGAGAAGTTGGCTGGAGAGACAAGCGTAAGTAAGACAGTGCGATAAGACGCGCAAGATCCGCGATTACGTACCAGAAGCGAGAAGCGCGAACGTGACAGTCAAAAAGAAGAACAACGCGATGAAACAGATGCTGCGCCGAAGAGTGGCAATACTATAAGGCGAAATTAATTAGCACATGTGACGGCATGAGGCATGTGGGAATACTCACAGGAGGAGGATGGTGATGATCATCCATGTTATGAGATAAATACCGAGAGCAGATGCGAGTTCCTTTTCGTCGCCGGCAAAGGCCGCCACGATGTTCGAAGCGGGGATGAAGATGGAGGCATACGACATCCAGAAACCACCGTACAAAGAGAACGCTGCGGGAAATGATCGGAGTAAGCACACGTGACCGTGACCGCGAAAACAATCAGGCAACCCCACAACCGGGGTCAATGTGGGGAGGGCGAATCAGAAGCGCGGGGGGATGCGGGGATGTACTTACCGGTGGCACCGAAGGTGTTATTGCATGCGAACTCCCACATGCCCGCGATGAACTGCGCGAGGCCGCCCACGAAGAGCGCCATGCCGACGACGACATTGGGCGCTGCGATGCCGCGTACTTGAACGTTGTACATCGACAAGAGGAACGTCGTCGATGCGAACCCAAACACTCCGCTGCAGCACTGATTAGAATGCCAATCACAGCGATGGCATCACGATGAGACTCACAGAGGGCCAGGGTTGCCGAGAGTCCTGTAGTACTGGGGAGTGGGCAAACCCAGAACCTCTTGAGGGGAGCGGGCAGTGACCACGTCTGTCTCTGCTTTCTCGAGGTGGGACATGTTGGACATAGAGATGTGAGCGACGAGATTTGCAGGGAGGGACGGTGGGGAACGCGAGAGCGATGGAGACGAAACGAACGAGAACGAGTGCCTTTTTCAAGTGGGCTTACATAAGCAACTTACACGATCAAATTTGGATCATCTGAGAGACAAGAGTCTAAATTCGCGCTAGTGTGGCAGCTGACTGGGCTTGGACGATCCACGATCGCAGCGGGTCCGGACAGTGGGGACGTAGCTAGACACCGTCAGCGGCACTACCAGGCATGCGGGGTGTCGCAGTTGTGCCCCACATCGCCAAGGACGGCGACCGAGCGAGACGCGAAAGTCATCTGATGTCCCCAACATCCATTTCATTTTGACAGTCAGGAGGCCCGTCCGGACAGCCGTGCTTCTGGGCGGCGTGCTAACCTGCTAAGGTAGAGGCCGTGCGAGACATGCTTCGACGCTTACTACATACCCATTTGACGCCGTTTATTGGGGATAGATGAATAGTGTGCTACGGTAGACGACTGTCCGAGCAGCGGACTCTGAGGCGCCTGCATAATCAGCTGGTGCAGCCAAGAAATGCGTGCAATGCTCACTATCAATTCGGCACTCCGTCGCCGGTCCGTAAGCCTGTCCCATATCCCCACCCAAGCACGGCACAGACTTCCCAGTGATCACAAAGACAGACAACAAGTTTCACAGAGCCGAGGACGAATAAAGAGCCGAGGACGAATAAAGAGCGGAGGCGGAATCGGAGCCGAATTTAGACGACAGAGACAAGATTAACCAGACTATATGCGTGGGAGTCTAACCATGACATCGTCATAGACAGCACCAGGGAGAAGACCAGATGGACAGCGAAAGTGGCTGAGGCGACGAAAGCAAAGTGGACGGGGGAAAAGCGAGGAGGTCATTGATCCAAGCTCTTATAAGAGCGGTGCAGCGCCAGCGAAGGCTTCTCATGGAAACAGCAAGCGACGAGGAGCCAATCAAGACCGAGAATGGACCCAGTTTGGCTGGCGTGCATGACCGCGAAGCAAGCGTCATCTGTCTGGAGATGTGTCACCCTGTGAGTTTGCAGCACGACGCACCTTGCGCGTTAACCACATTAAGCACCCTGTCCGCTGCATTGGCACCAGCACATGCGACACCGGTCCGCCTCGACGCTGTAACAAAACCCCTCTCATTGGCTTCTGTCCGCCGGCGATGCCCCTTTGATTCGGCTCAGCATCCTGTCTTCCGCAGAGGTTCACATACATTCACATACAGCGTAGATTCCGATGTTCAAGTCCCCGGAGGCGATCATCGCAACCTTATGGCAACAGATCGACCGGTGAGTAGCACCAATCACATGCGGAAGCTATCCATCGGTCTCTTCAGCGAGGAGGCCAATGCATAACTTCTCATGTGAAGTCTCGCTGAACAGGCGCCGAATAACTCACCGAACTCCAGGTAATATCCAAGAATTCCGATATGGACAAGCCACAAAACCGGCTGAACAAGCCAAGCATGCCCGTAGACAGTCGTAATATCCCTCAGACTGCTTTCCAGAGTGCTGAACACTTCGCCAGTACCAGACAGACAGGACTCCAGCGAGATGATGGTGGAACAAAGACAAGAGACGCAGAACGCTTCTCAATTTCCGAAATCTTCCAACCAACTTCCGCAACAGCCACCGAAGCTGCACGAGTTGAATTTCCTGTCTGTCCCGACATTATCTACGGAATGCAAACGGAGCAAACGTACAGAGCTTCCCAATAAGGCAATTTCGCGCACGCGACGGGTGGCTGAACGTGCGGGACCTTTGTCGGACGGTGCAAGTCGGACTTGCACATGGTGCCGGAAATGGCGCGGAAGACGTGCTTGACGTCCGAGCCGTGAGCGCTGCTGTGTATGGTAATGCACTCTCCCAGGCTGTCTCGACGTAGGCGGTCGCTGTCCGAATCCACCCGTGTCGTCCTCGGGCGCACGTCGCCGCCCTTGGTATCCACGACGAGCGCATCATGACCCGGGTCCACAGTACCTGTTCACAGGTTGTGCGTGATATTTCATTCAAATCTGTCCCTTCTATTTGCTATTTTATATTCAATGCAATCCCACATCGTCCATGTGTTCCTCCGAAAGCTCAGTCGTCGTCGTCCGAGACGTACCGGTCAATGAGAAGACAGAATCCGCGACGTCCCGATACATGCACGTGACGTTAACGCCCGAGTCGACCTCCCGTAGCGCACCGTCGATATGTTTTTGGCAACACCAAATTACATCGCTCGGTGGCGTTGAACTCAGAACAAACTCAGAGCCCGAGAGCTCCAAAGCTGCTCCATGCGACGATTGGGTACGGCGCATTCGCACTCTGACGACTGGCACTGGCGGCGTACAAGTAATGTTCCAGACCGATCTCCCTCATACCCGACGCGCCTCCGTTGCTGCGTGCCCCTCTCCCTCCACACCCCAAGGCTCCACCTCATTACGAATAGACACCAGAAAGGACAATGTCGTTAATATGCGTTGGGGATTCTGCAGAACGCCATGGCCGCTCTCGATTGAAGCGAGGTACAGCCAAGCACTCGGATTTCCTAGTCTCGTAACCAGACGGCATAGGGTGTGAGCGTGCCACCGGGATCACGTGCTCCCCCTTCGGAGTTCAAACCGGAGAGCGAAAAACAGCAGCACGGACACACCCTATACCGTCTGGTGAATTTGGTATAGAGGGGGGGGGTTCATCACGCTTGTGACCTGTCGCGTCAAGCGCGCATTATCTCTCTCAACATCAAGCGCATTTCCTCCGTTCCTCTCGCAAAACTCCACTGAAAATATGCCCAAAAATATATATTATTTATGTACTAGCATGCCCGAAACACTCCCGCGTCGTTTTCGCATCCTGGACGGCTTCAGCGCAGTATGTCTCCCGCCTGCCTTGCTGCTCACGGCGGCGCAGCGCCGCCGACAAACGCAGCTCGAGCGCGACCTTTGCGGAGCTCCCACTCATTCCTCGACTTCCTCAACCCCGACCCCGATGGCATGCACATCACCCCTGCTGACTTGGAGTGCAGAGGTGGCAAGAATAAATATAAGTTGTTCGGGAAACAGCCCAGAATTGGATGCTAACTTAAAGTAAGCAAAACCTCACAGAAGTATAAACAGTTGTGCCAGAGAAGAAAGGGGATTTACAGAGTGTCGTAGCAGTGCTAATTTTGATAATATATATATACCAAAAGGGGCGGGAACAAGCGGGAACACAGCAGAAACGCAAGATTGCAGCGCGTAAACACTCGCGTCAGACGCGTCAAAGAGCACGTGAATGTGACAACCCCCCCCCCTCTATACCAAATTCACCAGACGTTCTACCCCGGACCCGTGCTGATGTTTTTCGCTCTCCGATTGGGAGTCCGATAGGGTAGAACGGCTGGTTCCGAGACTACGGATTTCCACCCGTAGCCACCCGCTCGTCGCTCCGTCGATCAGGTGGGGTCGAGTGGGGCCCCATATGCATGTTCTCGCAGAACAGCCCAGAACATCGATCTTGCTCTATCTTGCTCCGTCCCATTCAGGTTCAACTCCTCGGGTTTGTTATACGGCACACTTCTAGAGAGCCCTCCGAAATGCGCTTGGTTCTCTATGAGTATGTATATACCTGGCTAGTCCTCCCTTCGTTTTCGCCCTCTATTGCCGGCAGTGCGCGGCAGTGCTATTGTAACGGTATTTCGTTCATGTCATCTTTGTGGGTAGAAGTACCACGAATGGATGACGAGCCCCGAATTTCGTGAGGACTCTCGAAGAGGAGTATGCGATGCGATGCAGGGTGAGCACTATCTCCGCCCCTCGTGCGAACGCGCCCTCTGATCACTCGTACCCCATCATCCAGATAAGTAGCAGCCAGACAAAGATAATGCTAAGTGCGCGTCCCCTTCCGCGCCCCTGCACCTCTCGGAGCTCCGTCTGCCATGCGATCGCGAATTGAATTGCGCGCACTATATGCAGAGGCAATTTGACCAAGAGAGGGAGAGACGATGAGAAGCACGATCAGCCTTGCTTGGTTCGTTCTGGTGCTGTAACGGACAGCCGTCGCTCGCTGGCCTAGTCCGCGCAGTGCGGGGGCGGCGAGAACGGTGAACGCGAGCTGTGCGTGGCTCGGAGCCAGAGTTTTGGTGGCGGGGCTTAGCTTCTGTTGCGCTGCGACTGGTGCGGTCGTACGCCACCTCGCCCGCATCTCCACGCTCGTTGCCAGTTCCCACGGAAAGCATTGGCGAGAAGAACGCGCCGAGTATGCGAATGCCTTGAAGGGGTCAACGGTGATAGTGACCAAGTGGTACGTGTCTTTGCGCAGTTTGGGTGCGGGGCATACCGTCCCAAGTTTGATCCGATACACGTATGGAGGCGGGGAACGGACACACGATTTTAGCGCGAAGAATTGTCGTGCGCTCCTACAGACAGTAGGTGGCTGAGGGCTTGGCTAGGTGGATGTACAGCGTCGCGATGATGGCCTTGTTCAATCTCTTTCCCTTGGTGATTTGGGGTGGCGAATATATTTATCGAGCATCGACACAGACCTGCATGTCTGTAGAAATTCTCCATCGTTATCTCATCGGTTGTAATGCACAACCGGGACGACTTGGTCACATCCCCGTTCACAAATGCTGCTCAAGATATAGTGAGGTTCCAATTTTGCACACATGATATGACCATGCGATGACAGGCCTTTATAAATTACAACTCCAAACAACAATACTGAGCAATGAACACCGACGCCCGGCGCAATGTCCTCCTTCAGCATCAGCAAGTGAGAGATCGATGAGATCGCAATGCCACACGAACCGAAAGAAAATATGTCTTACTCCCTGACTCCGGATGGGCTAGGTTCAACCCAATACTGATCTGGCCTAACATCATTTCCTCGTCGCTGTACAGCACGTCCTCGCGCTCGTGCTCTCCACTGGCTCCCAGGAAATCGGGATCGATTGCAGAGAACGAGAATTCGTGGTCCAGAGGAGCGCCGAGGGGTTCGACGAAAGCTGCAAATCGGACAGTGCGTCTGTCTTGATTATTGGTGACCTACAGGAAGTATATTGTACACTACAAACGTCTGTATGACATAGGAATCAGTTGACGAGCTGCAATGATATGAGTAAATTTCACAGACATATTTCCAAGCTCCGGAGAGAACAATTGGAACGACACGCGATTGATGGGAGGTGGAGCTACAAGAGTCGCTATCGCTACTTGCTGCACAACTGCGAACTGGAGGCATGTGTCGCAACGTCAATTACATGTCAAGCGCAATGCAGAGGAAGGATCACCAGTAATGCCGAAAGGATGAATATCAATGAAGCGATTCGCTATTGATCACGTCAATGGCAAATCGCTTCATTGACATTGATCTTATCGACCAGATAATGCACATGCTCGAAGACTTGAGAATGCTTCACAGAATACAACAGAAGTGAGAAGATCGTACGGATACTTTGAAACTTTGGATCGGAAGAAACAACAGACGCAAACGAACATGAAGGTCTGGGGAGAAGTGCTGAGGGAGCTCTACGCTCGGCGAGGGTGAGTGGGTACACGTCTTCGCGCGGATTGGGTGGCGAGCATACCTCCCAACCGGGGCCAAGTTCGAAACCATATGAAGGTGGGAACGAATACTTGACCTTAACGCAAAGAATTGTTGGTCACATTCTCGGTCACAAATGCTTCTCCAACATTAAATATAGCGACAGTCTGAACTTACACATATGATATGACCATGCGGCGACAAGCCTTCATGAATTCCAACACCAAGCAACAATGCTCCAAGAAAGCAACTTCGAACAGCAACACCCGACACACCCCTCGTATGTGTCCTCCTTCAGGTCAAGTCATCAGCAAATACGATAGATCGGTGAGAAAGGAATGCCACACGAACCGAAGGAATATATCTTCATAGCTTAATCCCTGACTCCGGATGGACCAGGTTCGGCTTCAGTGATCCCAATACTGATCCGGCCCAATATCATTTCCTCGTCGTGGTCCAACACGTCCTCGTGCTCGCTCTCTCCACCAGCTCCCTGCTCGTCCAAAGAGTCGGGATCGATCGCAGAGAACGAGAATTCGTGGTCGAGAGGGGCACCTAACGATTCAACGAAAGCTGCAAATTGGACAGTGCCGACAAACGATGGGCGACTCGGATCTTCGGTGCCGCGCTGGGATACATCAACCTCGCGGAGATTGAGCAGGAACCGTGATATGATAATTGATGTTATTCTGTATCATAACGGATGTCGAAATTGAAATGAAGCGCAATTAATTAGAGATGCTGACGGGTTAATAAAAGAGCTAATATATGGAGGCGATTCCTGATGATGATACATAAGCCCTTGAGTGAGGATCAGTGGGGATTAGAGATAAAGCCACATACGAAGTATTCCCCCAAGCATGTAAATACAATATCTGCAACGTTTATCACCAATAAAGCTCTATCGAATGCATCATTGTCAAATAACATCTGGTCTGTCTTGACTATGACTAGTAACCTACAAGAAGTATATCGTACCTGATGGAGCTGCATCAGGTGGGTGCACGTCTCAAGGGAGAAAAGACAAACTAACCGTCCCTCAAGATCAACGTATGGAATGGTGTGTGGAGATTAGCCTCTGTGCTAGCTCGTCTTCTCCAGTACGTCTGGCGTACAGTTATTGCGAGAACAAGTGTGTCCGCAATATTGTTGTTGAACGGTCTACATACACCACTGGGGCTATCGCATAAGCTGAGGACTTGAGCGAGACTGCACTACATATATCTATATCACAAACGGATTCATTTGATGAGCTGCAGCGACGTGAATGAATTTTACAGACATATTTCCGAACTCCGGTGAGAACAATTCGAACGACGTGCAATTGATGGGGGGTGGAGCTACGACCACTGCTTGCCGCACATCTGAAAACTAGAAGCGTGTGTTGCACATTAATGGCGTGCCAAGCTCAATGCAGAGGATAGGGATCACCAGTATAATGCCGAAAGGGACCAGTGACAATATGAAAATCAGCGAAGTGATTCGCCATTGACGACCAGACAATGCATATGCTCGGACACTTGAGAATACTTCACAGAATACAAACAGCTGGTCAGAAATGAGAACATCGGACAGACAGGACACTTACAGGTCACCAGAAATATGAAGGACAACTCCAAAGCTGTCACTAACCAAACCAACGCAGAACAGCTCTGGAATTATGAGTAGACAAAGACAGTTTAGCAAATTAGAGCAAGAACTGTACCCTTGTTGACAGCGGATATATTGTTGGAAGGGTAAGAATGTTATCTAAAAGTAAAGGATATCTTGCAAGAAAAAAACAGTACGGTGGCTGCCGAAAATTGTCGCTTCCAGACAAGTTGATATTCACGATCAAAAGTGACGAGGTATTCATAGACCAGAAGAGCTGCGACGAATAGAAATGGGAAAACGACATGAGATTGTAAATGAAGCACTGAGTACTGACTGGTTACTGATATAGCGCAACATACGTCAATGAAGCTGTCCGAAATAGGATATGTTAGATGAGGAAACATTGTTGGGAGCACCACTCACTTTTGCTGAGTATCTACAGCACTGGCAGTGGATGACATGATATGAGATAGTTCGAAAGACGGGGGATCCTGCTCTTATGGTCTGATATATCTACCCTCGAGGACAACATCACCGCACTCGTCTCCTCGGTTTCGCGAGCTTGTTGATTGTATCTATGCTATGATATTCCCAGAAGCACAGTTTTCCAAACACCATTGAATTTACTGGGAAGCAAATGTAGCCTCAGTACCGCCACGCCGAGAATACAAAGGAAAATTGTCGTCGCAACCATTCAAACGTCAGTGAGATGAACAAGTAGAGCATTGCCCGTCGGCAAGATATCTTCTCCGAAGGTGATAACATCACGGAAGGGTGCGCAAACGGCAGCTGTAAATAGACAACCCAATGGTTGAACGGGAACATTGGAAGAAGCCGAACCACAGGCTGTGTATCCGAGTAATTTGCAAGTTGGCCGACATGAAACCACGCATCGAAAGACGTGTGACGACTGCGGAAGAGTACAATGATGTTCTGCCGTTGCGCAGCAACATGCATTGCAGCGAAGTGCAACTCTGCATCATCGTTGTACCGACTGTCGTGGAACCTCAGAACACGGACTTTGGCGACCCGAAAATTCGTATCTGCAAAATACAGTCATGACTAGAAAATTGAATGTGAGGGAGGAACACGGACCGCACAGGCACAAGCGCATCCGCAATGTCCTCGATTTTCCCCTTCTCCGCCGGACCCACCTATCACTCTCTACAATAGAATATTATAGATGCCTTGTGCCACCGAAATCCCATGTATATGCACAGCATACATCGCTATAGCGCCTCTAAGAGGGAAACCGCCAGCAGACTTCGGACATCGAGTGCATATGGTCACATGTGGTGACTCACAATTAGATGAACCACTCTTGTCGTTCTGCTGAAGATCATTGTCGACGCGCGTGAGGGGCTCCCTTTTACCAATTCAGACACTGAACAACACTTTCAGTCAGTTATTGCACCGAAAATCTGAGAACATGAAGACATAGCCTAGTGAAAATCACGCATTTGCAAGACAGTCTCGCATAGCTTTGCTGGAAACTAGACTGAGCGTAGAAATTGCTAACGTCCCTTGCGAAGATGTAGAAAATGAGTATACATAGGAAAATTTGAAGCTCGAATACGGAGAAGGCACTACATAGTATCAGCAGTTACTAGTTATCAACTGCGTGTGGTCAAGCTGGATATCTACGAGAATAACATATATGAGCTGTCGTAAAAAAGAATAGACTTCGTTGAGTCGAAAACAAGCGCGCCGCTCTCGGAGCGCCACCTTTTTAGGAAAAGAACAAATAAAGGCAAATATATATAGATGTGTCCAAACTGTTCGTTCGAGAGTAGCAGCAAGTCTAATTCGACCACTCGTGTCGTCCTGCAACTCCCAACGTCCCTAACACAGTTCGGGTCGAGACCACAGTGAGGACATCGTCGTTAGCATACATTGAATCGATTCTGACTCCTTCTCTCGAGGCAAGATACAGCCAAGCACTCGGATTTCGGCCATCCGTAGCCACCCGCTCGTCGCTCCATCGATCAGGTGGTGTCGAGCGGGGCCCCATACGCGTGTTCTCGCAGAACAGTCGAGAACACCCTGGACATCGATCTTGCTCCGTCCCATTCAGGTTCACCTACTCGGGTCTGCCATATCACAACCCTCCGAGATGCGGGCGAACGAGAACACGATCATAATCGACTCGGATGTAATCCTGGTTCCCTACAAGTATGTACATACCTGGTTAGTCCTTCCTTCGCTGCTCCGATGTAACTTCGTCTTTTTGTAGAGCGGAACATGTAGCCGTCAGTGCGCAGCAGTATCGTAACGATGTTTCGTTCTGGCTCATGTAATATTTTGTGGGGCAGAGGTACCATGAGTGGATGACGAGCCCCGAATTGCGTGAGCTGACTGCGAGCGAGCCGTTGACCCTCGAAGAGGAGTATGCGATGCAGAGTGAGCATTATCTCCCCCCTCTACTCCCCTTGTGTGAACGCGCCTGCTGATCAGCACCCATCATTCAGATAAGTGGCAGACAGATGAAGATAGTGCGCGTCTTCTTCCACGACCCCTGCACGTCTCGGAGCTCCGTCTGACATGCAATCACGAATTGCGCGTACTATCAGCAGCTCACGTTCATTATTCTCGCTGCTCCTGCGTCTGGTCCCGCGCTCGCGTGGACTCCTGATCTCCTGCGCGACCTGCCCATGATAGGCGACGTGAATCTCTTCCTGAAGGGTTCTCCGTTGGATGAGGATTTTGAGGCGGAAGTGGAGATTATGATAGCAGGTGTGCGAGACTATCCGTTGCCAGAACTAAATGATGTTGATGCATATGGCTCAGAGCCAGAATTCGGGACGGGGCTTAGCAATCGCGGCGCTGCAACTGATGCTGTGTACGCCAGCTCGCCCCGTTCACCCCATCCATTGCCAGTGTCCAGAGAAAGATTCGTTGTGCGTATTGGCGAGAAGAACGCGCCGAGCATACGCTTATTTGAGAAGCTGGGGTTTGCGATTACAAAGAGAGTAGCTGTATTTGAGGAAGTCGAGCTGCGTTTCGTTGGTGCGGACGCGAGCTTGTGTCGGTGGCGAAGTGGCCAATTACGAGTGCTGGAGAGGTAGCGAGGTGAGACTGCTCGCTGGTTTTCTGGGCGCCACTTGTTGATGGGAAGGCAGAAGCTTTTTTGTCATGCCGTGCGAATGATATGTGATTTAGAAGCATCCACTGAGTCCATCATATCGCACGGATAGTCGGTCCGTCCCGTGGAATGATATTTCCGCACCCTTTTCCCCACAAAAATGATGAAAGATGCCAGTAATGTCATGAAGTCAAGTTCTGCCGCTATCTTCTTCGAACTTCTAGGGCTTCTTGGACCAATTTTACCCTCGTGCGATATATGCTTCCGTCTCAAACATCCTTGTCTCTGCCCTTGATGCTTTGCGACTTAGCAACCTCCCCCCATATTACCCCGATCTTGGCGCGAAATAGAGGTTAATCAGATTAGGACGATAACCGCACGTTACCGCATTGAACCAATCACTGCTTGTGAAGTCATTGCACCTGTGTAGAGCTTCATGACGAACTCTGAGTCTAACTGGCCTTCTTGAGAACTCCCTGATAAGCAATGTTGTACACGACCGCAATAGTCAGCGCTTCATGTTCTCAGCGCTGGGAATGACAGGAAACGTTCAGGCCGCTCTGTCAGCGGCGTGAGCGCCCGGAGCCACATTGATTGAGAGTAGCACGACGAGCATCTTCCCATCGTCGAATGGTCTTTCGGATGGTCGCGTCTGAACGATTGTCCAGACAGTACTGTAACAATGCGGGTGAGCAGATCTATCCCCCGTTGCTGCGCGCATCACAGGTTTCACGCTTGGCCCAATCCGCCAGGAGTAATGGGCACATGGACAAACGCGCGGCGTACACCGCGCATGCCAGCTGATCAGATTGCGTATACCGGAACCCCGGATCCCTGACTTGGAGGCGTTGCGGGGAATCGCCAAATGAAGTCGTGAATGATCACTAATAGTGTACTAATAGTGGTGCCTCTTGGGAACATTTCCCCTGTCTACGTATAAATACGCTTACCTTTAAGAGGCGGACATTAACCATCCTCCGATACTCCCACCCACCATGCCCGCGACTTTTGTACACAAGTTCGATACCGCCGTCTTCAAGGGCGAAGTGTCCGTCCCCACCGGGCTGTTCATCAACGGCAAGTTCGTCGACGGCATCAAGAAAACGACCCTCGAGTACGTATTCACCTTCTTACTCTCCCCTGAACCTCACTCACTTGCTTATGTAGTGTGGTCAACCCATCTACGGGTAAGGTCGTCACCAAGATCTCCGAGGGCACGAAGGACGACGTCGACCTCGCCGTCAAGGCCGCGCAGAAGGCCTTCGACACCGTATGGGGCCTGCACGCGACTGGCGTCCAGCGCTCGCGCCTCCTGAACAAGCTCGCAGATCTCATGGAGCAGCACGCGGAGGAGTACGCCGCGCTGGAGGCGCTCGACAACGGGAAGACCTTCGGCTGGGCCATGAAGGCGGATGTCCCCAACTCGATCGGCTGCCTGCGGTACTATGCCGGCTGGGCAGACAAGATCCAGGGCAACACCATCGAGACCTCCGAGGCGAAGCTCACCTACACCCGTCACGAGCCCATCGGCGTTGTAGGGCAGATCATCCCATGGAATTTCCCTCGTGAGTGGCTCTTTTTCTCGATTCGCGTTTGCGATTGTTTCGTCTAATCGGCGATGTGGGCAGTGATGATGGTCGCGTGGAAGATCGGGCCCGCACTTGCTACTGGCAACACGATCATCCTCAAGCCGTCCGAGTTCACACCTCTGACCGCCCTCTTCACCGCGAAGCTCATCAACGAGGCAGGCTTCCCTCCTGGTGTCGTTAACATCGTCAATGGCCTCGGTTCCACTGTCGGCCAGGCCATCACTGAGCACATGGACATCGATAAGGTACGTTTTGCAGCACCTTTCTCCTGACTGCAGCGCACTGATTTCTTGTTCAGGTCGCGTTCACGGGCAGCACGCTGGTGGGCCGCAAAATCATGGAGACCGCCGCGAAAACAAACTTGAAGAACGTTACGCTCGAGCTCGGAGGCAAGAGCCCAACGATCATCTTCGACGATGCGGACATGAAGAGGGCTGTCCACTGGGCCGCGCATGGTATCTAGTAAGTACTCGTCTCCTCGCTTCTTTCGCATGCGCTGAGTGTGCCCGGTAGCTTCAACCACGGACAATGTTGCTGCGCCGGCTCTCGCATCTTCGTTCACGCGAAGATCTACGACGAGTTCCTCGCGAAATTCACTGAATACAGCAAATCTCTAAAGGTCGGCGATCCTTTCGAGGCCGAGTCCTACCAGGGCCCCATGGTATCTGAGGTTCAGTTCAACGTGCGTCCCTGTATTTTTCTTATGGTGAGCGACGCCGACATACTGTGACACAGCGTATCATGAGCTACATCAAGTCCGGCAAGGAGGAAGGCGCGACCGTCCACTTCGGCGGCGAGCGCGTCGGGTCAGAAGGATATTTCCTCCAGCCCACGATCTTCACCGACACCAAGCCTGACATGAGGATCGTGCGCGAGGAGATCTTCGGCCCCGTCGGTGTTATCATCAAATTCAACGACGACGACGACATTGTTCGCTTGGCGAACGACTCCGTCTATGGCCTGGCGGCTGCGGTGTTCTCGCAAGATATCGATCGCGCGCTGACAACCGCTCACAAGATGAAGGCGGGCACTGTATGGGTGAGTTTGTCCTCCTCAACACTTCCGTTTGCTTTTTATTGAATGCGCTGCTTGTCCAGGTCAACGTCGCGAACACACTGTATGCGCAGACCCCTTTCGGCGGCTACAAGCAGTCTGGTATCGGCCGCGAGCTTGGCGAGTATGCCCTGGCGAAGTGAGTACATCTACTGCAATTCTGAGAACATTCGAGTCTAATGTCGTCTCGTCAGCTACACGTCCGTCAAGGCTATCCAGGTCAACCTCGGTATCCCGATCTAAGCGTGTTGTCGTTTATCTTGGAATGTCACCATTTGTATATTGCTATTACCCACTTAACATGTTGTATTGGTAGTCAGAACAAGGTTTTGCACTTTCTGATGGTCCTCTGTGAGCGACATCGCCTTGGAGACTCGATTTCCATCTGGACGCGTCGCATCTGCCGCCAACGCGTTCTCATTGACGCGATCACGTGCTGACACGGTAAGATCATGCACTCCGATAATTTCGGAATCTTGCTATCCGAGTCAGTACCACTTTTTGGTCAACAACGTTCCACACCTCAGGCCTCAGGCCTCAATACAAGTCATCCATCCTACGTCGGTCTACGATTGACCGCTCAGCGCTCAGCGCTCAGATCCCGCGCTGCAGACGAAAGTGATATTCTTTGACGAATTTACAGGTTGCATGATCTACATCACAACTATCAGCTGCACACTGCAAGTTTGGATACTGTCTACCATGATGGACCAGCTAGGAAACTGCCATGCTTCCGGGGCTCTGGGATGGACTGGCCATCAATCAACGGGTGCTGTATCGCCTGTGACTCCGCTTGGACTTCGAATCTGGCGTTATGGCTGAAGATTGTCTACACGGCCAACGCGATCAATTGCCGCGCGAAACATAGTGTGACAGTATTGTTACCATGCCAGTAACATCCCGTGACAACACTGTGTCAGCGCAGGATCACGGGGCTTTGGGCGTCATTCCCATGCGAGCACGATGCTGGGACAACATTGGAATGGTATTGAGAATCCAAGGCGCCCGCAGCATTGTGCCAGTGTGCCACCGTTGTCCTAGCTGTGCGTGAAAGGTCAATGACCATCACTGTAAATATGCATTCCTTCTTAATGAATTTGTCTTC
This sequence comes from Grifola frondosa, assembly GCA_001683735.1. Lineage (NCBI taxonomy): Eukaryota > Fungi > Basidiomycota > Agaricomycetes > Polyporales > Grifolaceae > Grifola > Grifola frondosa. The sequence continues at coordinate 196,423 of LUGG01000001.1, read as the reverse complement.
AGCCTAATAGAAACAGAGTCTAACACATTATTGAGTTTACTAAGGAGGCAACCACACAGAATGCTGCTGTTATTATACATTAGTATATACATGGAGACTTCGGAGACATTTGAAGTATTAAGTTGGCGTATAATGAGTATAATATTTAATGAATCATAATGTAATAAGTATCTGTAGTCTAGTGGTTATGGTTGCGAAGTTTGTGTGAGTTGCTACTGCACGATATGGGTTCGAGCCCTGGTGTAGGATAAAATTTGTCTTTTTTCTTATTTTTTTTCTTATTTCTTCGAACTTGGGGGACATTTTTCCGATATTATTCCAATATTGTTCCGATACTGTTGCGGCAACGTTGGGATGACATTGAACACTCAATATCGGGTAGAGGTTGCTCCATCAATGTCACACCGGTATTGGCTCTCAAGTATTGTGACGATATTTAGCGAATGATATTACGACAATGTTATTCCCATACTCGTGACAATACATCAATTCTCAAACGTTGTGACAACATCGCGATTGACCGGCGGTGTACTTCGTTGAAATTACAAGTTCATGTCGCTTCACCCTAGCCGCTGTATATATAGAGGTTAAGTATTTGTTGATCATATCGAGATGTTCCTGAAAGCTGTTAGGGCGATCATGCATCGTGACTTTTGGCCACAGTCGACTGTGAGTAGTTGTAAACTGTCTCCTGATATGTTTCCTTCCATTTCATCCTCCATTTTCAGTTTCTGGCATCAAGACGAGCCTTAATGCCGATATTTGAAGTTCCTCATGACATATGCATGTGACGGAATCACAGTAGTAACGTCGCTGCAAAGTCTGAAATAATTCCATGTCTGAGACATGCCATGAATCGTGTTTCCTTTGGCATCAATCTTGATTCTGTAAACCAACTCTGGTGCGCGTTTGTCTTCTCAATGGTTACTCGCCTCAATGCATTAGATGACAACCTCCTTGCCTCTTGCTAGAACTGGCAACGTGAATGGAAGCCTTTTCTGCTCAAATACTTCCGCCGGCACCCCGCTTCCCGCCCTCTTCGAAGACTTTCGTGATGCACATATGCCATCAATGATTCCTATTCGTCGTCTTTGCACCACAGCCATCTCGAGTCAGCTGGAAGCGATGGCGGCCGTGCCAGAATGCTACCCGTTCTCCACCTTGACCTCAGATGCTGTTCTGTATCAGCTGACCGTATTGATTATTCACCTCTAGGCGACTTCGATGTCACATTTCTTGAGGCTTGCTCTCCGCTGTATGCGCTTCACATTTTGGCGACGGTCCTCCCGGCTCGTAATGCAGGCGGCGGTCCGGGAATATAGCGGTTGTAAAGCGAGCATCATGAAGTTCTCTGCACCGCTCGGGGTCTATTGCTCTGATGTTCTGGTCACGGTGCAGATCTTTCACGAATGTCCCGAGGCTATATCCTGTTCGACATTATTGTCTTGTCCTACGGCTACCTAGTGCTACTTGGTATCGTCTTGCGCATACTCTCCAGCATACACCCCCTTTGCCACACAATTCTATAGCCTGTTGCCTCTTCAGCGCATTGGCGATCCAGGGAGTAGAAGACATGAACTTCTCTTACATTATCTCTTCTGAGCGAGAAGCAGCAAACATTTACTTTTGGAGGCAGCACATGGTCTCCGCTTTCTTCAACATCTCTGATTTACTCACTGGATGCTAGACTTCCGGGCCTGCTGACGGGATCATACAGCCGAGGATGCGCCATTCCGACAAATATAAAATCGCTTGTCAATACCATCCTCATCTGTACTCGCAAAATGGTTGGTGTTTTCATCATTACTTCTGCTCTGGTATATGCAGCGTACGCTTCGGCGGCCGCTTGCCCTAGGCTACCAAACCCTCTCCCTACCGTCGACGGACTCCCCTCGATCCCAACGCTCCCAGATCCCTGGACATTCTTCGATGGCACGCCACTCAGGTCTCCTGCGGACTGGGCGTGCCGCCGTGAGGAGGTGCTCACGCTCGTGCAGCAGTACTTCTATGGATACTATCCGGACCACAGCAAAGAAGAACGCGTGCACGCGTCGCGCAACGGGACAACGCTGAACATTAGCGTGAGCGTCGGGAACCGCACGGGCACGTTCAACGCGACCCTCACGTTCCCGAATGGTACGACGCGCTTCCGCCCCGTGCCAGTGATGATTAATACGGGCGGTGTGAACGAGACGGTGTTCCTCGGCTCGGGCGTCGCACTTGCAACGTTCGATGTCGACAGTGTCGCGGCGGACTCGACCACCCCTGGCGGTGCCTTCTGGGATTTGTACAGCGGCGAAGACATCGGTGGGTGCTCGGTGAAGCGGCTTCGTCTAATAGGTTTTGACTGGTGCATGATTCGCAGGCGTTCTCACTGCGTGGGCATGGGGCTACCACCGCATTATGGATGCGATTATTGACAAAGTGCCTGAGATAGACCCTCAGCGTTTCGGTGTGACGGGGTGCAGTCGTTGGGGGAAGGCTGCTCTTGCCGCAGGAATCTTTGACGAACGTGTAAGTAAGAATTTCGGTAGCGTGGTCTTACCAAGCTCACCATATCAATTGACATAGGTGGCTCTCAGTATCCCGATGTCCTCGGGCTTGGAAGGAATTGGGCCCTGGCGCTTCTTTTTCGAAGAGGGTACTTATATGTTTCGAAATCATCCTCCGTGAAGCTGTGTCCTAAAAACAGTCTACAGATGGTGCCAATGAGATGATTCAGAACATCTTCGGCTACGCACCGTACTGGTCGACTTCACGCCTCGGGCAGTTCGTTCCGAACGTGACCAATCTACCATTCGATGCGCACCTACATGCTGCGCTTGTGGCTCCTGTGAGCTTGACCTTTCTCGTCCTCGTGGCCAACCGCGTACTGATTCATTCCCTTCTAGCGTGCTATAGTATGGGATGAAGGTACTGTTTTTAGTATTCCTCACAAATAATGACTGACTCGTGCTCTGGCAATGTGGCAATGATACCACATAGGTGAAATCGACTATTGGGTAAGTGTACTACAGGCTATGCCAACGATTTATGTTGAGACATTATCTTATAGACCAACCCAGAAGGCGAGGCGTCTGTGACGTTCCCTGCTGCTCATGCTGTGTATGAGTGGCTCGGCGCTGGTGACAGAGTCGGCGTGGCCATAAGACCAGGCGACCACTGTGACATCTCTGGCTAGTAAGTCTTTCTGTTGAATTCAGCCTGGCGTGGCTGAGCAACCGGGAAAAGCACCAACATTCAGGATTTCATGAACAAGATATTCTTCAACGAGAAGATCACACGGAACTACTCGGATATTTCTCCTTATACACCATACACAGAGGCATTCCCTTGGATCAACGATGCACCTGGAAAGTAACGGTGCACGTTGCGCCACGTTATGGGGGGAAATGGAGGATCCGAAACAGTCATTTGACTGGGTATGCAGTTCATTTCGCTCACCTGTACGCTACGAATGGCTAGCCGTTGCAGCTTCCAAGTCTTCTATTAAGTGTTCCATGATTCATACCTGCCTTCAGTTCGCATTCCCTGCACCGATGTTTTGGTCTCATTGTAAGCGCAACGCCGCATACCAGCACATAATCATCGGAGAATCTTAATCAACAGTGAGGCCCTGGCACAACGTGTGTGATCATGGAATGGAGAGTGACTGGATATAATTGTGACCACCAGTATGCAACGGTTAGGAGACTCCGGTCGTGCATATCTCCGAATATCGGATGGAGAGAGGCACAGGCTGAGCACAGCCTGAAAGTTAGTGAGGGCGCTGGTGCTGTGGTGGACGAAGAGAGAGGACTGGACAAAGCGGACATGCATGCGGAACCGTCGGAAGGCGTGACTGGCTGCCTGCTGTGCGCGAACGCGCTCCCAAATCTATCTTGCCATTGACGACCACGACCACCACGACGACCACCATGTCTTCTAAATCCACTTACAGCTCCCCATCGCCATCGTCGCCGACGTCCGCTCTCATGGCTCCAAACTTCCCAAATTCCTCCAGAAACAATCGCGAGACAGGTCCAAGTCGGTAGTGGAGTCCATTGGCAGTCCCAGCAGCATCGCTAGTTCCTCCTCCAGTTCCAGTCCAATACCTGAGACACCCCTTATCACAACCGGAAGTCTTCCAAGAAAGGGTCAATGTTCAAAGATCGAGGCGAGAAACGTCGCCAATCGCAGGACATAGATAGCCCCGACATCCCCAAGAACGGCGACCACGACCCCGACGACACGCCAGTCATCGTCGAACCTGTCAACATTCCTCGTGCACGCACACGTTCAGAACGCCCTCTCTCTGACAACTATTCCTCGGTCAACTATTACTCCTCCAGCTCCTCAAACACACGCCTTACAGACATCCCTACCCGTCTCTCTGGCTGGTTTTCTCACACATTTAGCTCTTCCACTAACGACCTCAGCCTGCCCTCTCTCCTCTCTCAACAACAGCTCAACGCCTCCGTGTCTCCCAAAGGTAAAGGATCTGCTCTCCTTACAGCTGCGAGACACGGCAAAGGCCACCTCGACAAGGCCATGCGGTACCTACTGGACAGCGACGCGACTCCTGATAAGTGTCCTGATCCGATATGGCTCCTCGGTGTCCAGCATCCTGGTTATGAACCTGCCCCCACTCCCGCCCCAGACTTAGATGCAACTGTCGTTAATCGTCGTGGCTCTGTAGGGTCTCGACGATCGCCCTCATCTTTTCGCTCATCTACTTCATCATCCCCTGTCACCCCGAACAACCACACTGCTGCGGATCCATCGCTTTCGCAATCCCAGCCTCCCTCATCGTTCCCCGCCAACAAGGACAAGGATCCATCAAAGCATTGGCCCCCTGTGTTTACTCCGACTTCACGTCGCGGATATGGCTTACATATCGTTCTCAATTTCAACCGATTCGTGATACCACATTATCAGCACTGGAGGCAGAGATAGGGGAGAATGTTGGTACGCCTAGCAGTCCTCAGCCCAAGAAGTGGAACTGGCCACTGGGAGGGGAGAAAGGGTGGACGAGTGATGCGGGATGGGGTTGCATGCTTAGGACAGGACAATCACTACTCGCAAACACCTTGCTTCATCTACATCTTGGCCGAGGTGGGTGCAATTACCACCTTCAACGTATCCCTCGCTGATGGCTGAATATGGTAGATTGGCGACGCCCCCCATATCCCATATACACGGCCGATTATGCAACATATGTGCAAATCATCACCTGGTTTCTCGATAGTCCTTCGCCTCTGTGTCCTTTCAGCGTCCACCGGATGGCGTTAGTTGGCAAAGATCTTGGTAAAGATGTTGGCCAGTGGTTCGGGCCTAGCACAGCTGCTGGTGCTATTAAGTGCGTTTCACATTTATCCATCCTATACTCATCTTTACAACGATTCCCTCAGGACTTTGGTACATGCTTTTCCCGAAGCGGGACTTGGGGTAGCTCTTGCAGTCGATAATGTGCTGTACGAGTCCGACGTATTTGTTGCGTCGAGGTCGAGTGTTTCCTCCCCTCGCAGTTTCGGCATGTCGCGTTGGGGTGATCGTGCCGTCCTCATTCTGGTGGGAGCTCGTCTGGGACTTGATGGTGTCACGCCTGTCTATTACGATGTTATCAAGGTGCGCTCACACATCTCCCCCTAGAAGTCTTGCTGATATCTTCTCTCTCGTGCAGACTCTATTTACCTTCCCGCAGTCTGTTGGTATCGCGGGCGGCCGTCCGTCCTCGTCTTATTATTTTGTCGGCTCACAAGCAGATACCCTTTTCTATCTCGATCCCCATCATGCCCGTCCGGCAATTCCTTTGAGGACACCGCCCCACCTCACTGACACTCCACCGCTAGTATTCCAGGAGTGGGACCGCCATACGGCGCCCGAGACTCCATATACCCCTGGCCGGGAACGCGAGCGAGACCGCAATTATCGCATTCTGCACCACACTCGTTCACCTACGTCGCCCGTATCTGTTCGCAGCGTGGGGTCATCCGCTTCGTATCGCTCTCCTCCCGCCGTCCCTTCGCCTTTGCAACAACAGATGTCGACCTCGTCTGCGTCGACTTCGCAGTCATCGTCGCAGCAGTCGCATGTGCGCTGGCAGTCATCTAGTGCGCTGCCAGACGATCCAGAGATGGACTCGCGCGAGCTTGGGCTCGGCATGGACCTTGACCCCTTGCAGCGCCATTTTGTGGCGACATATTCAGCTGCGGAGTTGAAGACGTTCCACTGCGACCGCGTCAGGAAAATGCCATTATCTGGCTTGGACCCCAGCATGCTTCTCGGCTTCCTGTGTAAGGACGAGAACGATTGGAACGACTTCCGACAACGAATGAACGAGGTGAGATTCCGCATGCCATCCGATGAAACTTGTACTGATCTATGCAATCATCACAGGTGTGTCGAAACCACAAGAAGGCCATGGTGTTCTCAATATCAGAAGAAGAGCACCCGTCGTACCAATCTGACCTAGAGACGAACTTGGAGTCCATCTCCGAGCCGGACATCGACATGCCTGATGATGACGAGTTTTCGGACGGGAACTCCCATTCTGCCTCACCAGATACTAGCATTCAGGGTATTAGCGGAAAGTCCGAGGTCGATACTGAGGAAGACCCCATCGACCCGCTCACGCCTGGAGGCAAGCCCTCCTTCGACCTACCCGACTCCATCAGTCGAGAAGCATCTGTTGAGGACTCAATCAGCTTCGATGACGAGGAGGACGAAGAGTGGTTGGATCCCGCAGAGTTTACTCCCCAGCAGCCCGTTGCACCTCCCCTGGCCGAATCACGGTCGTCGAGCTCCGCAACCAGTCGGGGAACGGGAGGGAGTGCAGGGAAGCACCATCGGAAGTCAAAGAAGAGCTCAAAGTCCTCACTAAAGGCACATTCGACGCAGCAGCAGGTACAGGTGCAGTACCCGTTCCCGGCGACATACCCTGGCGAAGAAGTCCTGCAATATGATGCCTCTAAGACAGGCAAACGAGTGCCGCAGATGCGAACGGCAAAGGCGAGGGACGGCGGGCGAACACAAAGCGGAGGCGTGCGCGGTGTGCCTACGGATGACGCGGACGACTTCTGATGCAGTGTGTCGTCTCGCCGGGCTCCATTCTCTGTCTCCGGATATACCTCAAATGTGTATTTCTCCGGCCCAACTTCCATTACTTACCTACGTACCACCGATGTTACCATTCTGCAGCTCCCTATTCTGATACTCTTCTCTTTGAACCTGACGCTTGTATCTTCTGTGACGATGTATTTTATATTCTGTTATCTTTCGTCATGGGGAGGGCGCTGGAGATAGTGTACATTGTTACGCTCTGAAATTGAGCGCAGAAGATACCATATTGAAAGACTAAACTTGCAATTGATTACAATAAGACACGTACTAGAATTGGAATAAACCCGTGATGGAGCGAACAGCAGAGGGAGGATAGATAGGTGGTATCGTGCTCGACCGAGTAGATAGGTGATAAAACAAGGCCCAATGAGATATCAATAAGCAACGTACTGCAGTATCGCCAATTGTCATGAGCCACAACAGGATGCTCCCATCCACTTCCGGTTTAAATTTGTCTGCGTGAGGCTGATCGTCTGATCGGCGTCCTGCACATGTAACGTGCGAGCTTCCAAGGCTTCTTCGTACTCCTGCCTTACCGCGACACGGCGAGCGATATACTCAAACACGTCTGTAACACCTTGCCCCGTTTTTGCAGAAGTAAAAAACAACTTAGGATGGCTTTCGGGGGAGGTGGTGGATTATATGAAGGGAGCGGTGGGGAATTGGACGCGGGTGTGGTGCCGACAGTCGTCGCCGCCTGCCCACGGATAAATAGGCTGGGAGTGATTGTGGGTGCAGAAGATATTGAGGACCCAAAGGAAACACGACGAGGGGAGTGTAATGGAGAGTGCGAGCGCGATGTGGGCGCAGAGAGAGACGACTGTGTATGCGCAGGGGAAGATAGCGCAGATTCAAAAGTGTCGAAAAAAGAGGAAGAGGGAGTGTGATATATTGTGTGCGTTGTCGTTGCTGTGCCGACAGTGCCTCCGCGGAAGAGGGTCGAACGACTGCGCGACCGCGATCCGGAGACTCGCCTTCGGCGATGACAAGCGCCGATGTCGATAGGTGCGTGTTTGCTGGGCCCGTCACCAACGTCGTCCTCATCCACAGGGGTGAGTTCTATGAAGGGCGAAGATGGAGCGGAAGATGGGGGCACGAGCTTGTCGATGAAACGCAACGCGTCCGTCTCTGTCACTGCAGCGTTGTCTTCCCCGTTTGCCTCCGCGATGTCTATCTTGTTGCCAACAACGACACAGCAGAAGCTTTCGATTTCGTCGTCTGGGACAGGGGCTTTCTCACGGAACTCGGTCCACCATTTCTGAAGCGCAGTAAGTGTATCTGGCTGGTTCACGTCGAACATCAGTAGTGCGGCGTCTGCCCCCCGAAAGAATGCAGATGAGAGGCTAGAGAATCGCTCTTGCCCTGCGGTATCCTGTCAAAAATGAGTTAGTCGAGCACATAAATAACACGAAAATCTAGATAATAGCGAATGACGCGAGCAGTTTATACTGACCCGGATGGACCTACAGTGCCTGCGGACAACTCGCGGGTCACTGGAATGAGGTATCTCAATGCTGTCCTGTGCATGGTGCCATCCATCCGAGTTGCCCTTCCACCTTAATCATGACTGTACTGCTCAAGATCCTCCAACTCGTGTCACTCTCTACAACACAGCGCGCATGCTCACTCACCCATATCTGCAAGGTCACAGACTCGTCCGGGAGACTGTAATGTGGCAAAGTTTTCGTGATAAAGTCCGCACCAATGGTCGCACGATATCCAGTCGTGAAGCGTCCTGAGATGTACTGGGCCAATAATGGGGAGCTGGCCGTGATCACAGGGCGCTCGGACGCACCTGGTTGCGCAGACTGGTCTTGCCCACGCCGGATGCCCCGATGACTACGAGCTTAACCGTGCGCATTCCCGCCGTCGCGCAAAACCGTCATGAGCACCGAGCACAATCAGACTAAGTAGCAGAAGAGAGAAGTGTCTGGGGGATCCAGAGCAAGCCAGTTTCGAATTGCTGTTCGGGGTCCACTTGTCACCACCTCACGCCAAAAATGGCAACCAAGTAGGATTGAGCTCCTATAGCGACACTCCCAATATTTGCCATGGTGCTGAAGGCAGATTTCAAATGCACATACGGAATATTAATGGGCAAAAAACACAAATTTGGATATAATGTGCAAGCGATCATATTCACAGGTACGCGCTGAAGTCTATATCCCGCCCAGTTAACTTATCCAATCCCCTATGCGACAGTATCCCTCCAGCGTGGTCCTGCGTGACAGCATCTATGACCTTCAGCTGCATCCTAACCGATCCCTCCGTGGTCTGCATGACAATGCCAGACTGCACGCCGGGGTTCACTTCGGCTATCCGCTCTGCACTTGTCGCCACCGGAGGTCCTGCTTCTGCCCCGTCGTCTATGATTTGATCAGCATCGTTCCAACAGGACAGAGAGAAGGCATGCATACTTGCACCTCCAGAATTGACTAATCCAGGACTCAAGGAAACCACAGTAAAGCCTTCTCCCTCCAGCAGGACCGCGTACTTCGCGACAACGACGGCAGAAGCCCCATTGCTTGCGGAGTATGCGCCAAAGTTACTGCTACGCGCCTTCCACACGCAGTTGGGATTGCCGCTGGCCGAACCAATCACGACGATCTTCTTCGTCGCGCCCTTGCGCAGCAACGGGAGGAACGCATCGATGGTGTGTATGACGCCGAGCACGTTGACTTTGAACTGATTTTTCCGTTCAGAGGAGGTCGAGTGCTATTCCTCAGCGTACTCACCGAGTCTATGAAATCGGCATCAAGAGCTTCTAAGCTTTCGCTAGGAAATCGCAAGGGCGTTCGAGAGGCTCAGACACGAAAATTATAATTAATGGGCTCACTAGTCTTTGAACGAGTGGAAAAACGTTTCGGTCTTGAGCTTCGCAGCGTTATGGATGAGAATGTCCAGCGAGCCCCCGCTGATCTTGGCAACCTCGTCGGCTGCGGCCTACAAAGGGCCTCTATCATCAGGTGATTCGATAAACCAATTTAAAAAGCATGCGTACTCTGAGGCTTGCTGTGTCGACTACGTCCCCTTCGACCACGTGGACGTTGCTTGCTGCCGCAGAAACAACGGTCAGCTGTGTAGCCCTACTTTTGTTTCGCACTACAGCAAACACGACGTTCTTGGGATCAGAGGCCTGCAAGACGCAGTGTCAGTATGAGGGGCGACCGATGTACGGAATGTACATACCAGTTGACGGACATACTCCAGGCCAATGCCCCTGGAGCTTCCTAGACAGCATATGATGGCATATCAGCGATGGAATCAAAGTAGGCAGAACGATGATGAGAACTTATGGACTACGACGAGCCGCCCTTTATACATTTTTGTGAATGTAGAAGTGACTCTCGTGCCGGTGAATCCAAAGGTAGCATTGAGACACTAAGGTTCTCATGCCGATAGAACACGCAAGTTCAAAGGGCAGGCTATTGTAATCACGGCCATGAGCACCCTACAAAATAGACGGCCATCAACTAAGGTCATCGATCGATTCGGATAACTCACAACATAAGTGACAGCACATCATCTTGTGGAGGATCATGCCGCATTCAAAATTCGACTTGCGACACTGTTCTACCACCCTGGCTCACAATGCCGTCGAAGTCATGTAGAACTTAACAACTTGGTCAAATCCTCAGGCCTCAGGTCTGAGAATACAATCTGAATTCTCTGTTAAAAACGCTAACACTGAGCATAGAAACTGATGGACGCGCTTACGTCAGTCGCACTTGAACTTCGGCCCCGAACAAGGCGAATATTGAAGCTATACTACTGATTCTCGTGCCGGTGAAATACGCAAGCTCAAAAGGCGGGATTGCCAAGATAGTCAAGGTGTGCCGGTAGAACACGCATGTTCAAAAGGCACGCTATCCGTGAGTAAGCCTACATCAAGATCGATGACCGATCATGTTCTGTATCTCTTGCACCACAAAATAGACGGTAGTCAACTGAGCGCGTTGATACTGGTGACTTACAACGTAAGGGACAACACATATTGAAGACTTAGCTTGATTTTTGTGACACAGATCTGCCACCCTCGCTCATAATGTCGTCAAGGTCATGTAGGACCTCATAACTGGGGCAAACCCTGGACACGGTTATCGGGCCGAAGAATATAATCTGAATTCTCTGTTATAGATGGTATAGAAACCAATGCACATACCTCAGTCGCACTTGAACTTCGAGCTTCGAACCAAGCGAATATTGCAGTCAAAGAAATTATACCAGTACATCAGTCATAGTAGCTTACAGCGCGCCGTCGCGGACATGGCATTCACTGCCGAAGTGCATGGGCCAAAACACTACAGCTTGGCCGGGGTTTTACCCAATGGCGAGAAGCTTGGCTTTTGCTTCATTGTTGCAGCTTTCAACGCATCTGCCAGGTCCTGCCAGTGTATGCGCAGGTAAGTCAATCTCGCTCAGGCACATGTAGTCGGTTGTAGTCGAACTTGCCTTGGTCTGAAGCATGACGCTGTTCCATGTGGCCGTGTATTCTAAGTTCTCCCGCACGCTGCAACAGTGGTCATTTTAAGCTACTACACTATCACACCTTTGATGCACACAAGATGACGTACGAATGATCTCTCGAATGCAGCAGGAGGTGCTTCGTGCCGACTACTGCGACAGGCGACTTGGATGCAATGAGTTTCGCAGTCTCGAGCGCCGCCTTCACGACCTCGTCGCGGCTGCCTGGCACGACCCTGGAGACGATCCCTGCCTTCTCTGCCTCCACCGCGGAGAAATTCCGCGCGGTGAATGCTAGCTCGTTCACGAGGCTCTGGTTGCCAGCGAGCTTGGGCAGACGTGCGAGGGTGCCGATATCCGCAGCGAGGCCCACGTCAACTTCCTGTCGACCTTGTGTCAGAGAGCTGGATGATGAAGGGCGTGCACACATAACGTGAGGAGATCACAGCCTACTTTGATCGAAAAGACGGCATCGGAGGCGGCATAACGGACATCGCAAGCCGCCATGATATCGATGGAAAGCCCAAGAGCGATACCGTGGAGTGCGACGATAACGGGTAACGGGCACCGTTCCAATGCAGAGATCGCATTCTGGAATGAAAGGATGTGTTCCCTCAATTGCAATGCACGTCTCGCGGGTTCCTTGTGGAAGTCATCCATATTCGCTAAGGCGGCGACTGCGCTGAGGCATCAATGGATGACAAGGGATTGACATGGTAACAATGACTTACAGTCTATTCCCGCTGAAAACATCTTTGGGAGGGCTGATGCGAGAACAACAACGCGCACCTCAGGCTCCTGGCTGATCTTATCGAATACCCGACCCAGTTCCGTCCAGAGACTATTCATTGATCAGATACTGTTTTTGGGAGCTTAGCGGGCACGGACGTACGGTTCATGAAATGCATTCACAGGCTTCCTTCAAGTTGCGTTTTGTTGTATTAGCATCGACCATACTGCGCTCGGTTAGTTGTAGACCGACTGACCTAGATATCTCTACGAGGACAACATTATGCTCCGGTGATGTAACTTTCACGTAAGTGCCGGACAAAGAACTTAACGCAGAAGTGGCCATCGTCGCGGTTCCAAGAGTTCACTACGTACAGTGTAGTGCCAAATGAAGAGCACAGTTAACAGATGGGAGAATGAACTCAGGCGGCATCGGCGATCAATCTGATCTCTCTGCCGTACAAACACATGAAACTGGACGAAATAATATGAGATACCACAAACCTCGGTGCATGGCGACAATATTTGCGGATTCGCTATTTACAATTGGCAAATGGAAATAAAATTCTACAGTCGTGATGATTACGGACTTGTGATAATGCGGTGTACAACTGCCCACGGGCAGGTACATTGGTACGAAGGTCAAGGAACGTATGGTCGAGTGTAAGTCCTTCGCAGGCATATACAATACACAAGACACTCATACGCAAGGGGCAAAGAAGACAACATGACACAAACGAACGAATGCAATGAGGAATGTGGGTGGAAGTTGTTGTACAAACGGGGAAATGACGTGAAGAGTAGGCCTGAAAGTCGAGCGGAGAGTGTGCACACGAGACTGTCTGCACCTCGCGAAAAGCAGGAACATCTCATCTCACGGCTCCGAGCCATGAATTTACCTTCTGGTCCAGTTCGGCGTGTTTGGCCGCCTCCACCGTCATTTGCTCCGTCACCTGCCTCTCGTGTCGTTCCGCTTTTGGTGGAGCTCTCGCAAATTGTGAAATGGAGAAAATCATATCGAGTGGATCCATCTCTTCTCTGTCATGTCGTTCATTTGACCTACCCTCTCTCTGCTCCTTGTGCTCTGTCATGGTTTTGTCTTTCTGGGTTCTTTGGCAATAAAGTTCTGCTTTACCACCACCGTGCGCGTTCGCGCGACCACCGGAATAGTAACGACATTGCCAGTGATTTCTGACAAAAGCGGCGAAGTCTTCATGACCGAAGTGTCGGGCGACAGTTGAGGCGTAGACAGCATCGAAGATGACCCGCGGAGGCCATTGACTCTCATCAGCGGGAACACGGAGGGGCTGCTTATGAGGAACGCAAAGTGAGTGTATGCGATCTTCGACAACCTCTTGGGGATGAAAGGCGCGTTTGAAGTCATGGACGGTCCAACGGTTGACATCTGGGGGTAATACAGTACCGACGTCGCTCGTGGACATCGCAAAATTGGGAGTCTGGCCGCAAAATGAATTAGTCAAATTAATTCCACTCAAAAATGCGCTATCCGTACTAGGAGGAAAGCCGCCTGTCGCTGCGCTAGACACGTATGGAGGGAGTGGTTAACGAGGATCTTGTTGCGAGTATCATTTATGTCGTCTATGGTTTCGGACCCACCGCTGCGGGTCGCAGTCAAAGCTCGGATATACTAAGGGGGGTATGGTTCGTTAGAATGGAGGAACCAAAGAGCTATTGAACGCATACATCGTGTCCTTTGGAGTGACCGATGAGATGCACAACCTCGCACTCGTCCGCTACTAAGTTCGACGCAACACATCGCACATCACGAGTGACGATGTCGCCCATGAAGCGTTGAAAGTGCAAGCTCGTCGAAGACCCAGTGATCGTCGAAGAACAAGCAAGGCTGGGATCCAGCGGAAGAATTCTCTCGTGCTCTGTAGGATCAGTGTGGAAATACAGAGACGAGTCCGCAGGAATCAAAGGCCTATCGTAGTCGATCTCTATGGCATTATTATCGAGCGAGTCACACAGAATGCCTTCCACCCCTAAAAGAGCTCCGGCAACGAAGCGGATCCACTTGTAGGGTTTCACGGAAAATTCGTAGAGATGAGTCTTTGGGATGCTGAGACCGTGTACCCAAACCCACTCCAATTCGTTGTCAGCGCCGGGTTGTTCCCCCTCAATATGAGGTCGAGGTGATAGGAGAAAGACGTCAATGACGCCGGTCACGGAATCATCCATGGGCCGGCAACAGGAGAGTTGACAGCAAAAGATAAGTATAAAGAGTAAGGATATGATAGGAATAAGCTTAAGAGCCGTGGGCTCCTGAAGTGCGGTCAGCCACAGACAAATTGAGACAAACATTAACCTATGTTGGTCCGAGGGCGCTTAGATAATTAGGGAGGCCAGTGCGAAGATGTGTAGGTCCGAAAGGCGACGCTCGAGGGCATGCACATAACGAGACTGTTGTCTCCCAAAAAGTGAGGAGAACATCTCATGTCACGGTTCCGAGCCAAGAAGCCACTTTCTGCTCCAGTTCTGTGTGTCTGGCCGCCTCCACCGTCCGTTGCCCGATGATCAACCTCTGCTCATGTTCCGCTGTCGGAGGAGGCCTCGCAATTTGTGAGATGCAAAAAATCATATCGAGCGGATCCATTTCTTCTAGTCCGTCCGCTCGCTCCTGTCTCCAATTTAACCTATTATTTCTTCAGTAATTTTTATTTTGTTGCTTACCTGGGCTCTTCGGAGATGAAGTTCCGCTTGGCCAATATCGCGCCTGTTCCTGCGACCCCCTGGGTAGAGACGACTTTGCCAGTGTTCTCTGACAAAAGCGGCGAAGTCTTCATGACCAAAGTATCGGGCAACAACTGAGGCATACGTAGTGTCGAAGAGGACACGTGGAGGCCATTGGCTCTCATCGGCAGGAACACGAAGAGGCTGATTGTGAGGTGAATCCTGGAGGGTGGGATCAAGGACATATTCGAAGTCATGAACGGTCCAACGCTTGACATCCGGTAGTAATCCAGGATTGACGTCGCTCGTGGACATCGCAAAATTGGGAGTCTGACCGCGAAATTGATAAGTCAAATTATTGTCACCCATAAATGCACTCTCCGTACCAGGAGGAAAGCCACATGCTGCTTCTCTAAAAGCTTATGGAGCGTTGGGCTCACAAGAATCCCATTGCGAATATCATCTATGTGATCTATGGTTTCGGACCCACCGCTCCGAGCCGCGGTCAATGCTTCGATGTACTAAATGTATAGTTGATTAGAATGGAGGACATCAAAGAGCCGTCGAATACAGTACATCATTTCCTTTGGTGTGACTGATGAGATGTGCAGCCTCGCACAAATTCGTTCTTGTGCCTGACAAAACACATGTTACATCACGAGCGACGACATTGTTTCTGAATGTCTGAAAGCGCGAGCTCGTCGAAGATGCATTGCAGGAAGAAGAGGAACAAGCAAGGCTGGGATCCAGCGGGAAAAATCTCTCTTGCTCTGTTGGATCAGTGTGATAATAGAGAGCTGAATCTCCAGGGATCAAAGGCCTATCGTAGTCGATCTCCACGGCATTAGTATCGAGCGAGTCGCACAGTATGCCTTTTGCTCCCAAAAGAGCTCCGGCGACGAAGCGGATCCACTTGTAGGGCTTCACGGAGAATCCGAAGATATGGGTTTTGGGGATGCTGAGGCCCTGTACCCAAACCCATTCCAATTCGATGTCAGCCGCCGGTTGTTTACTTTCTATGTGAGGTCGAGGTGAGAGGAGAAAGACGGCGATTACACCGGGTCCTGCTGAGTCGTCCATGGGCTGCGGGTAGAGTAGTTGATAGCGAACGACAAATCACAAGCACGGGTACCAAAATGATAGCTTTTTCTAGAAATTAAGAGCCGCTTTGGCAAGAAATTAATTGTCGACAACGCGCCCCACGCGCAGGTCAGGCTTAAGCGCCCAATCTGCGATCGACGATCTCTTGGAGGAGAGCCCCCGGAGCACTGCTGCCGTGGTTAGTGCTGCTTGCGGGGTCCTCAAGCACCAAAAATCTACTCCTTTCGTCTTCAGCCCGAATTCAAAGTCTGCTTGCATCCACTTCACCTTTGCTCAGCTTTTGAATACCATGGCTCGTCGTGCTGCACCCCCAGGTGCTGGTCCTGCATACTATTCCGCTGCACCCCCACGCCGCGCCATCCACGACCCCAACGAGTCCGCATTTTCGCGATTCATGCGCGAGGAGATTTGGGCACCCGAGAAACTTCCAGGAAATATTGGTATCCTTAGCGGGCTGGTGGTGTTCTTTGGTGGGATTGCAGCGGTCAGGACGTGGGGCGAGTTGATGATTCCGGCGTGAGTGCGAGGAGCGGTGGAGGTGGCAGACTAAGAGGAGGTGCACCATGTGCTGTCAAAAAAGTACGTTCAACTTCTCTCATTGAGTTACTGTCGTCTCTGCTTTCTTAATTTCCGTTTACTCACTGGTCTTCGTGTAGATTCGATATGCATGCGTATCACACCCTCGCTCTCTCTGTGATCAATGTACTCCCTCTCACTCCCACATTATATTCGACTGTAAGGTGCTCTAGTCATTGACATTTGCAAACCACAGTCCAGCATGTATTGTACACTAATTACTTCGCGCCGTCCTGATACATGGAGCTTTGAATCCTTTGTATTGTCGTCAGGCCTTTTTTTTTGAAGAATACGACCTACTGTATGGCGAATCTTGCACTCGACCGTTCATGCCTGTTGACGTTCATGCTCAAAGAACCTGTGCTCTGATCAAGCTGATTTGAATATTTTGAATGTTAACGACTGCATGCGCACATCATGCACATACGTGATGCATGAATGCATTGCGGTGGCGGGGGTCCTCAAATCACTCGGTATAGTAAATTTCTGAGAAATAGTACTTTCTCTCCGCTTTCTATCTACCAATCTCGTTATTTGCTCGTCTTCCTCCCCTCCTCGACTAAGGTAGGCTGAGGACGCGATTTTTCCAGCTTCGGGATCCACAAGCCAGCGCAAATAGCAATACGCGCTGTTCAACCAAGTCTTTCGGACCCTGAGCTGCTGGAATTTCACAAGGCGATTTCAGCTTTACTGAACTGTCCGACAAGATGTCTTTGCTTGCATCCTCTCGTTCGGCGGCTCGTCATGTTCTAGTCCCACCGGCCGAGTTATGGGTATCTTGCTTTCACACCTCCCCATCTCGACAGGCTGTCAAACCGAAGCCAAGGGGCTCATTGCGTAGGTTGTGTATCTCGTGAGCATCAGTTGTATTACATTAACTGTCTACCAGCGCCACCTTCTCGAACAAAGCTTGTGAAGGACGTAGCTTCGAAGAAGTGGTCCAAAAAACCGAAGAAGAGTTCTCGATATGAGCCCCCACCAGTGGTTGAGCCTCCCCCAAAGGACCCCGTGCCTCATGAAGGAAGGCAGGATATGCGGAACAATGAGAAGGAAGTTCTCCGGATGAATTTTGACAGGCCCTCGAGACGTCCGAGACGCAGATCGGAGACGTCCCGCAAGGAAGACGTAGGACCACTGCCAAGTTCACTCAGTCTTTCTGGTACGGGATACGGGCGAAAGGATGCCTTCCGCGGTGGAAGTGATGGACGACGTCCAGACGATCTCGAGATTCTTTCACCCCTTCCACACGAAAGACGAGAATGCATCAGCGGCGGGAAAGCCTGAGTCGACTACAAGAAGATTTGGATCGTCGACGAGGGGGTGTGGGGCGACAACGAGAGGACGCGGGACCTTCGACTACGACGGTGCCTCTCAAGCCCAAAGTCGTTACTCGACTAACAGACGAGTCTGTGGTTTCCTCGCGTTCGGAATCTGTGGAGGGGCTGCCGAGCGAGTTTACGTCGCCTCCATTAATGGAGGGCCTCTTGGAAATGGTCGTTGATGTCTTAGGCCCTCATGCCCGCCCGACTCCAATTCAAGCTCTATCCCTCAAACACCTATTCAAGCGTCCCTCACCTTCGTCATCCACAGAAAACTCCCCTCAATACCACCAGTACCTCCTTGCTTCAGAGACAGGTTCGGGTAAATCGATAGCGTATCTCTTACCGCTCTTGCAAAACCTCAAACTGTCCGAGCTTGAGCGGGCAAAATCGACCTCAGAGCCCCGCGACTCAGGGAACCGGAGGGCGTCTAATCCCGTGCCCTCATTCTTGCGCCCACACACGAGCTCTCGCGGCAGTTGTCATCGTTTGCTAAGGACCTTCTTCATGTCGTTAAGCTGCGCGTG
This sequence comes from Grifola frondosa, assembly GCA_001683735.1. Lineage (NCBI taxonomy): Eukaryota > Fungi > Basidiomycota > Agaricomycetes > Polyporales > Grifolaceae > Grifola > Grifola frondosa. The sequence goes on along the minus strand of LUGG01000001.1, from coordinate 177,912 downwards.
ATGTGCGCGTCGCGGGCGAACACTCAGTCTCGGCAACGCGTGACCGCATCGAAGATGGCGGAGGCGTTTGAAAATGTCGAGGGCGAATTCACCGTTGGAGCGAACCAAAGGGGGAAGACGCACCCTGTGGATGTGCTGGTGGGTACGCCATCGAAGATCCTGGAAGCTGTACGGGGACGCAAATGGGATCACGAGGAACCGAAGTTCGAGGATACGTGGGATACAGAGGAGGGTGGAAGGCAGCGCCGGAGGAAAGTTACCGTCGGCGAGCCGCAGATCAGTCTGGCGGATGTGGAATGGGTGGTCGTGGACGAGGCGGATGTGTTGTTCGGTGAGTGTGCCCCTGCTATTCTGAATGGTGCTTAGATTCGACTGAGCGCCGCACGGCACAGATCCCGACTTTCAAGAGGAAACGAGGATGCTCCTAGCTGACATCAGTGCTGCGCGTGGACATCCCGTTCCATTTGAGCAGGAGCTCGATCTGGCTACTCAGGAGAAAGAACCTTCTCCCCTGGACTACCCTTTCAACCTTATACTGTCTACCGCGACGGTCCCCGCGTCGCTGGCATCGTACCTTGACAGGTACCACCCGGCGCTCACACGGCTGGCGTCCCCGAACCTGCACCACCTACCACGGACCCTCACGACGGAGTACGCGGCGTGGTCGGGCGGGAATCGCGATGCGGACATCGAGCAGCGAATCCGGCGCGTGTGGTACGAGGACGCACAAAACGGCGTGAGCGAGAAGAGCAAGATCCTCGTTTTCTGCAACAAGAGCGCACGTGTGGAGAACCTCGGAGAGCACCTGCGCGAAAAAGGGATCCCGAACGTTGCCCTGACCAGCAGCAGCGAGGAGCGGCTGCGCGGCTCGAACCACCATCTCGATGGCTTCCTCAGAGAAAAGGGTGAAGGCGTTGCTGCGAAGGGTGATGCAAAGGGAAAAAGCGCAGTCAAGAAGGACGCTACGGAGGATAAGGAGCCTCCCCATGTCATGATCACGACGTCTCTCCTCTCCCGCGGACTGGATTTCTCGCCTTCAGTCAAACATGTGTTTATTGTCGACGAGCCGCGGAACCTGATTGACTTCTTGCACCGCGCAGGACGCTCCGGACGGGCTGGTGAAAGCGGAAAGGTCGTCATTTTTGGAAAACCGAAAGGCAGAGGCTCTAATAGGACGAGGGAGATTAGGCAAAAAGTGGGTGCGCTTGTCGCGTAGGGATGCAGAAGGACTGGTAGTTGGAAGCTGTGTCGATTTAATTATCCCCACTCGTATGTCTTCATTCTCAAGTTGGACTGTCTGCGGCGGTTGTTGCGAGCACTCAAGGACATCAGTTAGCTGAGAACAGCTTGTGGCCGTCATGACCATGCGACCGTTGTTCCTATATGAGGTTCACTCACTAACTACCGTGAAGAGGCTGCTTTTACGGTACAGGTGAAAACGAGGGGATGATCTAACCTTCATAGGCTTTCGTGTAGCTGCTATGCTGGGTCATACAGCGTAATCGTTTGTACGTGAGTGATAAATCTATATATGCTATGGCAAAGTTTCTGAACTACAATATATCACGCTCGCTCTTCAGCTCTCGCAATACAGTCAAGTCTAGGACTCATTTATGTGGTACCGCCATCGATCCTCAGGTTATCTTCATGCTTCCTGCTAACATGCACCGCCTGCCCATCCACAGTGTGTGTTTACATCCTGAAGAGATGAAGAGACAGTAATGGGCATGCAGACCCTCCTGCAATAATTCTTCCAAATCCTCACCCGGCGGTTGAGTGGAATTATGTCGTTGACCGGTTGAATTCTGAAGTTGACGACGCTGACTCTGTGATGTTTTAGCATCAGTATCAGAACATGAGTCTCTAACGGCTCTGAAATACTGAGCCAGAGTTCCGCATGCTCATAGTACGCATTTCATTTCGCAATACGGCCATATAGTTAGGTTCCATGATGGACATCATCCGTGTTCCATTGATTTCGACTGAACATGTCTCCAGGACTGTGATAGGCTTGTCAATGTAAGTAACGGAAATCGGGACGTATCTAAAGTTCGTTGAGTCCTTTCTCAGTCCCACCGTCAAGAGATCCTTCTAGCTCATGTAAAACAACGGTCACTCGATAATCTAATAATACCGATCGAGTCATAAGTTCAATGGTCATCGGCATTCGCCCTGCCCCACATAACCATCCTTGACACACCGCCGTTCCAGTCTATCACACGTCTCCGCGCCATGATAGAGAACGTCGATCGGTCGGTGCCCACAAACCCGACGCCGAGAGACTGCACCACGGCGTCGAGCACGACCATATACCTATTTTCGCGCGTGCCATAGGCATGGCAGCAACAACAAAGCGGACCATCGGCATGTGCGTCACGAAAACGCCGCAAAAGGAGAAAGACGCACCAAGGGCCCCAGTCCCCGAACCGCTCCTCCGTGTTTTCACGCGTGTGGTTGATCCTCAGCCAGCCCTGCGCACTCACCTCGTCCCACCATCTCTCGTCCTCCTCGTCGCTCGTCATGATCACGTGAGTAGCGTTGACGCCGAGATCGCGCAGCTCCTCCTGCACCTCGCGTACGCGTCGTGCGTACGCCGAGAGCGGCGCGAAGCACTCCTCGTACGGGACATTGCCGCCACCCCCCGAAGTCGCTGTGCCTCACATGAACCGTGATGAACTGAGGATACAGGTCGGATTTAAGTCCGGGAACGCGGGTTGAGGAAGAAGCAACGTACGGGAGGGATGACTGCGCCCTCAGGGATTTGCAGCATGTGTCGGAGATAAGTCTTTGCGAGCTCCTCCAAATCCGGTGTCCACCTGAAGTGGCGGACGACGTCTCTCCATGCAGGACTATAGTCCTTCTCGAACTCCCATGGCTGTCGAGGCGTTCTAAGCCATCATCTGCGAGAATGGGCAAGGCAAGCAGACTTTGCGCACCGTAATCGCGCACATGTAGTACAGATAATCATAACATACTACCTGCTCATCCGGGAGTCTGGTCTCGTCGGACACTCAGAAGGACGCTGGGGTTCAGATCGGGTCGTGCAAGGACCTCCGCACGGGCCTCCGGGAACGCGAGGCGAGCGAGTGACCAGAATGTGGAGTGCGAGTCGTGTTCGTAGCCCGCCATGAGCTTGATATCCGGCGGTGCGCGCGTGTACGAGATATCTGGAATAAAGAAGAGACGGATCAGCGGCCGACGCACGAACCAGGGTGGTCAGCCTACGGAGGTTGAGGAGGTGAGGGGTGAAGCTCCCGCGTGGCCCATCCGCCCCGACGTTGTCCACCTCCCATACATTCCAGCATCCAATTATGTCTTGCACATCCTGGCGTGCTGCGGCCTCGAGATCCTTCACCTGCGACCACTCCAATACGGGTGCGTTCAACGCCGTGATGAGCCGTGGCACGTCGAAGATTTCAGAAAAGGGCAGGGGCGCGGCGATCGAACGGATGTGAGACGTGAAAGGAGGCAAGATCGCCACGCGCGAAGTTATAAGTGCCAGATAAATGAGGTTTCCCTGGATGACAGTCGGTGGTCCAATTTTAAACGAGCAGGGAAAGATGGCTCACTAATGTCATTACGTCGTTGGCTAGTCAAATGAGGTGTCAGCCACGAGAAGGTTTTGGCAAAAAGGCAGGAACACTACGCACTGAATCCTGCGGATAGAAACGAGGTTATGTACCGGGTGTCATTGTGTAAACTGTCTAAAGTTCCAGTCAGCTCCGCCGAAAGAGAGTAAGAGCAAACCAACCTCGGAAATATACTGTCGGGGGAGCTGTGAAGTAGTTCTCTGGGATCAGATGTTTGGGAAGTCTACTGGAAGCTGAATCTAGAGGTAAAACATCAACGGGTACGGCTGAGCGCCATTGCAGAAAGCCACAGGCTAAGAGTGCGGTGATTGTCAAGGACATCAAAACGAAGAGGGAGATCCAAAAACACCGTCGTCTAATAGACAAATGAGACAGGGCAAGTCGGAGGCAGCTGAGCCGTTCTTTCAGTGCATTGGAGCTTTTGTGTACCGGTAGGAGTGATACGTTGAACGCAAAACCGTCCATAGTATCCGGAAGAACCTTTTGCTCGAAACCAAAGATGGCGAGTGAGAGCATTGGGAAAGCCGGGGTAGACTTTGAAAGAGAGGTCTCATCATCTTAACAGAAATCGAGAAGAAAGGGGTGCATAGCCAGCTCTGGCTGCTCTCTGAAGCACGCCAAGCAATTTGAAAAGAGGGACGAGAATACGCAGCACACCCAAGTCGATGCATCAATAATGCATTGACGTCATTAATGAGCCAAGTTGCTTTCTCCTAAAGCCTTCTCAAAATAGACGCTCCTAGGTTGCTGCGAACGTAGATATACAGTGGAAAGTTAATGGCGCATTGGAAGGGCGGAAGAACCTGTCGTAGGCGGTACAATTACATACAGAGTTTCCTCTCCATATCTGCGTGGATATCCATAGACTGCTTCATCTCCTCACCTGTAGGTACGACGGCGTGATACGTCAAGACTGGAGCACAAGTCTTGGATGAATGTGGTACGCACCTGGCATCATGAAGTCTGCACATTCTAGAGTTTCATCCCTTCCCATGAGGATATCTAGGTGGATGTTAGACTGGCGATGCACAGGCATGTGTGGGTTCTATATTATCGCAATTGCATTAGAAAGTGTCAGCGGATAACACCAACATGCAAACTGACATATCCGACAATCTTGCGCTCCATGAGTAGCCGTAGTGGCATGTGAAGACCAAAGAGATCTCTCTGCATTGTCAGTTTGAGATTGTCTTGCGTGGCATCCCACTAAGAGAGCATCAACAAAGTAAGCGCTGGTAGCTAACCTCAAGCGTAGGCAGAAATTACTCACATTCTCCAGCCTATCCTTGATCGTGCTCGTGCTCGTCACCTCTGCGCTGAGGCTGCGCGGCCCATGCTTAAGGGAATCGTGGAGACCGAAGCTGTTACTTGTGTCCTTGATTGAGGCAGTCTTGGGTCCGCGAGAAGGTACGATGCGGAGGGAGGGATCCTGAACACAAACAAATGTGAAGTTATAAACGCATGTCAATGTAGTCATCCTGCGAACCATTGTGATGATGAGAGCTAGAAAGAAAAGATGCGGTGGCTGCTCGTAGTAGGCGTCGGGTGTCAAGACTCTCGAGGACGCGTCTCCCTTAGCACGTGATGGGTTTAATTACTGTCCATGGGCGTCTAATCACACAGCTGTGTTTCTCTTGCACATTCTCTGCCGGTAGCAAACTTATCTCTGGTCTCAGCTCTAGTGCCTGGCGCGCTGAATTTGCGGTTATAATCCTTTCTCACTTTCGATGTCTACCCGAAAGCCCGCCCCTCGTCTTCCTAGGCCTGCGGCACGTTACTGGAAGGGCAAAGCCCCCAAGGGTGTCGAGGCCGGCGAGTCCGAATCTGATTATGGCTCCGAAGCAGAGCAACAAGAGACCGCGCCAGAAGAGGGCGATATTCTCATCGAGGGCGTAAGAGGAGGAGGGGCTTACAGTGCGACAAGAGGCGGAATTCAAGCGTTCGAGGGTGATCAATGTCACACTAAGGGATGTCAACATCTCCAAGGAGGGACGAGTGATTGTGGGTGGAAAGCAGGAGTCCGGAAGGACGGAAATTGAGTTGCAGGAGGGTATGTGATCGAACGCTCGGTTTCACTAGTTTGTTGACATGGTCTACAGAAGAGGAGGAGGAAGAGGAAGAAGAGAAGAGTGTGGCTGAGGAGGTATGATTCCACTTGCCATGTATATTGCAACTAATTCCCCTCATATCTTAGTCTAGCGAATACGAAACAGAGTCCGAACCTGATGAAGAACGGCCAAAGCTGCAGTTTCGCCCTGTCTTCGTTCCAAAGTATGTTCGCACTTGTACTCAACCAAATATATTACTCAAGATGATTTTCATATCGAAGACGCGGCCGTGCGACAATAGCAGAGAAGGAGGCTATGGCCGAAGATACCGAGGAAGCATTAAAGAAGAGGGAACTCCAAGCTGAGGAGAGAAAGAAACAAAGCCATGACATGGTCGCAGAGAGCATTAGGTTCGAATTAGCAGAGAGTACGCCTTCAGTTCTTGCAGTTCCATTTGTCTCTATTAGTGTCACTGAACGCGCCATGCAGAAGAGAAAGAAGAGGAAGTACCAGATGTGGATGACTCGGATGGGTTGGACCCTACTGCCGAGTTCGAGGAGTGGCGTCTGCGCGAGCTCGCGCGGATCAAACGCGACAAGGAGGAAGAAATGCAGCGAGAGCGCGAACGTGAGGAGGTCGAACGCGGCGGGGCATTGCCAGAGGAGCAGCGGCTGAAAGAAGACATGGAGCGGGCTGAGCAATTGCGCAAGGAGAAGCCTAAAGGACAGCAAAAGTTCCTCCAAAAATACTGGCATAAGGGCGCGTTCCACCAGGTCCGTGCGATCTTGTTTGTCTCACGATTACTCTTTAACCAGATTTGTTCCACAGGATGAGGAGATTCTCACACGCCACGACTACACTGAGGCCACCGAGTCAACCATTGATGTGTCTCTCCTCCCGCAAGTCATGCAAGTCAAGAACTTCGGCAAGCGCAGTCGGACGAAGTACACACATTTGCTAGACCAGGACACGACTATTGTGAGTGGTGGATTTGGCGGCATCGCGCCTGTAAAAGCAGGCGGTACGTCTACCGCAGGGGGGCTGCTTCTTGTGTGGCGGGCCTCATCTCAAGAAGGGTACGTGCATCTTACGCATATCTATATGATTATTAATGTACAAATTCCGATCATAGATTGTCCTCAAAATAAGGACCTTCCGCCTGGCCGGATGGTTACAGGTGCGAACAGCGCACCGACCGGTTCACGCCAATGGGGTTCGGGACCTAGGAAGGATGGTGAAAAGGAGGGTGGGCGGAGCTCGTGGCGAGATCGGGACCGCGAGGATGGGGCCCCACGCGGCGAGCGAAGAGTTGACGGCGATGATAGGCACAGATGGCGACCTGATGACCACTATCGAGAAGATGACGGTGACAGACGAGCACAGAGAGATCGGCGGGATAATTATGCCCGTACTAGGGACAGGTATGGTGATAGAGATCAAGACTCGCGTCGGCGGTCGTTCTCGAGATCCAGGTCGAGATCACCCAGACGAGATAGGTGGCGGGAGGGAGACTATAGGAAGGAGCGGCGACGGTCAAGAGAGCGTTCAGAAGTTGATCATGACCATGGCAATAAGCGGAGACGTGTCGACTGAAAGGGTTTATTCACACATGTACGAGTCGGAGTTATGTATACGATCGTGTTAATTTACTACATCAGGCCTCAGGATCCGATAGATAGCTATGAAATCCTTCTGAACGCTGACTGCTGAAATCGCATGACTGTGCTGGCCAATTATCCCATCTTGACCATCAACAGGTATCGAAGCCGAATTTGCGAAGGATCGTACACGATATACTGCAGAAGAGAAGGTCTCAATTACGCGCACTAAACAGTGGGCAATACACAAACCTCGTTGTACTGCAGGTAGCCTGGATTGGAGACATCCTGGCCAGGGCCCTTCGGCATATGACAGCCACGCAATGCATCGTTGTTCAACGTCTCGCCAGCGTCCTGCCATTCAACAGGCTGCGTTCGACCGATACCTTTCGTGCACCTAGATCAGAGCAACATCGTTAGGAGGCATTCATCGCGAGAGCATAATGCGCACAGCTTGTTGGCTGCCTTGCAATCCACATTTGCCTTGTAATTTGCACCTTGTTGCTCAAAGAACGGCTTTGCTGCTACTTCGCATAGAAGGAGCAAGCCTGTGTTGTCGCTCAGACTAAAGAGACTGATCAGCGTTGTTGCCTGGAGAAGCACGCATTCGCTTACCCAGCTAGCAATAGTTTGCAGACTGAAATGTATTCAGCGACGAGATTAGAGACACAACACAGCACATACTTTGGACATCATCTGGAAGGTACCAAAATGTCAATGTCATAAGGGCATAGGCTTTTCTTTATAGGGGCTCACATCGGCGAAGTAAACACCCTTTCCGAACATATACCCTGCGCAGACTGAGAAATTGTACTTTCATTGTCACCGGAAATTATGCTTACCGGTAGCGGGAGCTACGACATAAATTAGTCAAATAATATATAATAATCGACAAGAAAGACATACCTTCTGGAGGGCAATACGCAATCCCTGCTTCAGGATACCTAGCGGAATGATTATAGGGATGAAAACACCGGTTCATCGGAGGCTACCTCATCCAACTCACCCGCAAAGTTAGTCGTACGAGAACCGTGCCAGAGCAGCAAACGTTCGCCATCCGCAAGTTGATGGAACCCGGACTTCATCCAGGCATCGGTCTCCTCTTGCCTGCATCATTTATCAGCGTCATGCATAATATAAATACTAGAATCCCAAACCAACCTTTCTACACGGAACGCCTGTTGTACTTCAACTCGATAGTACTGGTGCGTCACGCCGTGCGTGTCGTGCGCATACGCCTGTAATGCTGCAAACTCCCTGCTGTCCCTTGTGATGGGATCCATCACGGACAGGCGCAGAGAGCGGAAGTGAGCATCAATAGGGTTGATCGCCTGCCCGTGCTTGTCCTTCGGGATCGCGGAGGCAATGAGCTTCGACGCGACTTCCTGTAATGATACGGTACTTTAGCATGGTGTAATGATGCTATTTAGAGGGACTGACCATATCGCCAAGCGCGTCTACGAGCTCTAGTTCCTGAGACGAAAATGTCGGTAATAGAGTCAGACAGCAATTGACACACTTACTCTCTTTAGCAAGTCAAGGGAGTCGATTACGGTAGGTCTGTTCCTCCCAAAGGCGTGAGGAATGATGCTGTGAGGAGACAACCTCAGTGGTGGTGTCCCGAAAATCTGTTACGATGACCACTCACGAGTAATATCTTCCAGTGAGGTCCTCCACAGCTGTGCGATATCCTCCTAGTTGCTCTGCGATGTCTCCATCGGGCTGGGAGAGTACCTCGGATAGAGCCTGAGTACTAAATGTTAGCTATAAGCACATGAAAGATTTGCTGAGGACAATACCTTTAAAGCCGCAAATCCATTAAGAATAGTAGACTTTGCAAGCTTCCCTGTAGAAAAATAAGTATACATAATTCATTGAATCACCGATAGACGACTATCGCAATTACCGAGGGGAAGTTTATTGGCGTCATAGTTCATGGACGACAGATGAGCTTCAATTAGTCTGAGGAAACATCATTATTAATGACTTGCAGAATTGCGAGCAACTTACTTCGAAGAGAATATAAGCCTGCACAGAGTCTGTCCGTTGCCTATTAGAACATCTCACTTTGGTGAAGGTAAAGACAGACCTGGATTTCTGCGGCAAGAGTACAGTCCGGTATCTTCTCTGACTCCGGAGACTCTCCTTCGTCAGATTTCTCTTTCCCCTTCTCTTCCTTCGGGTCTTCTTCATCATCAAAAGATCGCTCTGGATATGGCCGCTTCAACAACCCGAGAAAGTCAGTAATGCCGAGTAAACAACTCACCGAGCCATGTATATTTCCCTGCATAGCCAATTACACCCTAAGCGTGCTTTCGCTGTGTGATGAGTTCATTCGATGCTCACCTTTCTTGGCGATCATGCCGTGTCTTTGCTCCCATGCAACGCCTGTCTTTGCTTTGAACTGTTTCTTGAATTCGCTCACCGCAGTTGTATGTGAAAACGGTCCCTATATCAATAATCATTTTCAACCTACATGTGATGATGCGCCAACGCGAACTCTACCTTCTTCATGCTTTGCCCGTTTTCGCCCACTCGTCCCCAGCGCGTGAAGAGAATACTATCGGTCGTGTTTCCGATGGCGTGCAACACCTGAATGACGTAGAATCTGACAATGTACCAGTGAGTATAGCGACAGTAATTTTAGAAACATGCGCACTTGTTCGCGTTCTTGCCGTAGTCTGTTTGGTTCAGCATGGCATCCCAGATGCCTTCGGCATTGGAGAGTACCTGATGGGTGTCTGCTCACAATTAAATGCGCGTTCACCAGCTGTGCAACGTAGCATGGCAACACTCACCGATATAACCAGAGAGCGCGTCGACAGGAGCTGCACCTCTTTTGATCACGGTCACCTACTATGACTTAACTTGGTAGTGAATGATATGAACCCATTGTGGCGTACCATCTTCGGAGGAGAGACATCTTTCTTGCTAGAGGAGGCAGCGTCAGCATTATCATCAGCTTTCGCCTTCTTAGTGTCTGGCTGGTCGCTGTTGTTGTCGTCGTCAGACTCAGGACGTGTTCTCTTAGCCTTTCCTTTCGATGTTGGTGCAACCTTTGCCTTGGATTTCGGCGCATCCTTCGCCTGTGCTGCTGGCGCGGCATTAGTTTGCGATGCTGTCACAGCAGCCGGCTGCTGTGACGCAGAAGCCTTCCTAGTGCTGGCTCGTGTGGCCCGTGCTGGTTGATCACTGACAGACGCGTCGGCAGCTACAGCTTTCTTCCTTGGAGGCATGTTAGAGAAAACAAAGAAGATTGAAATGAGAACGGAGGGCGTCGACGCGTGTATTTGTAGTCGGAGACACGTCGAGGTTTGAGTCAACTGATTCGGGGTTCTAAATGTGTCGGGACCGTCGGGAGGCGGGATTGCCGCATGGGGCAAAGAGCGCATCTCACGTGCACCAGATCTAGATGATACGGGCGCCACAAGCGACAAGTGACTCCTTTTTTGACTCCAAAACCGAGCCACTCATCATCTGCATTCGCATTTGTTAGGATCAAAAGTGATCTCAAATATTCAGTCACTGTCTCAATAGAAATGCGAACAACCGATTAATCCCGACATCGCACATCGTTTTAAAACAGCCAAACATGTCAAGTAATTTATCTGCGTACATCTATGAAAACAACACCAGCTAAGTAGAACAGCAGCCCCACAAATATTTAATGCGCTATGCCAGAGCTGGTCGCGACGTAGCTCCAATACAGCTCCTTGCTGCTCGCCCGCCAGCCCTTGCCGAACCGGATGACGATGAGGAACGTCAGCGTGACCGCGAGTCCGACGAACGCCGCCGTGATGAACGTGTTCTGCAGGCCCATGTGCAGCCACGGCGTGATTCCGTACCCCTGCATCGCAACAAGAAACAGTTAGCACACCTCCCACGCACACACACACGTACTCACAATAGCGAAGGACAGCGTGTTCTGCGAGCGCGCGATGTCAGCACAAAAGTCCCATATGGCACAGACAACGCAGGGCACTCACCCGAACGATGATGATGGTCATCATCACCTCCCCGCTCAAGTCCTTGTACGAGTCAAGCGCGTACCCGAGCGACAGCGCGGAGCCCACACCGGTCGAGCACGCGATGATGCCCATGCCCACGACGAGCCCGCCCCAGCTGACCCCGCGCGACGCGCCAACACCCCACAGGATCAGCGACGCGGGGCACAACAGCACACACACAATCATCAGCCACAGCCGGTGCTCCGGCTCGCGCACGCCGCCGTTGCGCCGCGCCATCGCCAGCACGAACTTGTCGCTCAGCCACCCGCTGTAGAGCGAACTGCGGCCGCGTGTCAGGTGTCAGCGCGCGGCCTGCTGTTCGTGAGCGAGCGCACCACGCACCTGAAGATGACGCCGATGATGGGCCCGATGTAGCAGAGCCCGACGAAGCTCGCGCGGAAGTTGTATGGCGGCGCGCTGAGGATGAGCGATGCCGTTGCGTTCAGCACGTTGTACCACACCAGACACGTTCCGTACGAGAACCCGGCCCTGTCGACCGCATGTCAGCAGCCGTCCGGAAGTAGGGACGCAGCACTTGCCAGAAGACGACGGGAAGCGCATCAGGATCACGGGGCGCCACACCATTGTGAACAGCGTGCGCAGGTCCGTGTACTTCGTGTTGAATACCGCGAGGCGCTGCAGGTAAGTCTTCGGTGTCCCGACAAGCGTGCGGCCGTCCGGCGCCTTCAGAGACCCCGTCACGCTGCTGGCTTCGTCGAACGAAGCCTTCTTGGAGCTTGCATCGACGTTCATTTCGATAGCGGACTTCTCGCGGTCGTCGGCCAGCTTGTCTGCCTCGTGCCTCTCGGCAGCCTCAGACTTCTTCCGGGTATAGGTCGTCTACGAGACTAAGTCAGCGGATATTGGCATGCGGCGTTTCAGATGCGGACCTCTTCCATGAAGAAGAACAGGAAGATAGCACCGCCCGCGTTGATTATGGCGCTCCACCACATGACCCAATGCCATCCTTGTCCATCGTAAATGAACTACAACAAGTCGGGTCAGTGAAGTTAGGAACGGAGACCGATGCCGAGCTCACCCCAGCGAGGACCGGCGCGAGGTAGTTCGAGCCGAAGAGGAACAGCGTGTACAGTCCGATCCAAGTCCCTCTTTCGTGCGCGAAGAACTGTTGGATTCATCAGAACGTCGTTGGATGGCAAGTTGACAGTTGAGACATACCACATCTGCTATCGATACTTCGCATAGAGATTCGATCGGTGTGTTCAAGAAGCCTTGCAGGACCTTGCTCGCAAGCCTGCACGAACAGTATGGTCAAAAATTAGAGTTGTCCGCAATTTGATAAGACACATACCATTGGCCTTCCGTCTTAATAAATGGCGCCCATATGCACATGCACTAGCAAATAAATAGTCGTCAGAACGATTCGTAACGTCGATCAGGCAGAAATCGTTACCATGTTTCCAAGTAGAGATATGATGTAGATTCCCCGTTTACCATAAGCAAGCGCGATAGGACCGTTGAAGAGTGCTCCCCAACCAAGGACTGCAGAGATATCATGATCGACGCCAGATTAAGCTAGGTTAATTCTGTAAAGGATGAACTAAGCCTTACGCAGGAACACTGTTGACACGGGGTTAGAGGCTTCGAAGCATTAAAGAAGGCTGATGACGCACTGTATCCAGTGCCGGCGTTCAAAGTTGAGAGAGGAATGCCGGTGTCATCTGAGATGGGCTGAAGGATAGAATAGATGGAGCACGCGCCAATACCGCTGGTAGTAATGTCTGAGAGTGGGAGTGATCAGAGAGACAGATGGAGCAAGACGTGATTCGCAACTTACAGACAAAGACGCAAGAGATGGCCATGATCTTGCGCCACCTGGGCCAGTTGAGCGGGTCATTGACATCGTCGGAGGGAGTGGGACTGAGGACGATAGTGTGGTCACTCCCAGCATGAGCAAGAGGGGCCTTCTCGCGGACGTCCACGAGGTACACGGAGCCAGGGATGGGCAAGTCTTGGGTAGCCATCGTCGACCTCGAGTATGAAACTTTGTGAGTCCTTCATATATGTCGGGAGTCTATCACGGGGACCCTGGAAACACCAGGAAATGTTCTGAATTTGATATTCTAAACCGAAACGAAGCGCATCGGTGAAGCAGTCTATCCCAAAGAGGGCTCGATAGGGCTGCGTGATCTTCCAATCGACGTTATCTCCCATTGATTAGCCAAATTGACCATGTGAGACTTTGTTGTCGCAGGCTTTCCTGATACATTCCTCTACACCTACATGGCACTTACATGGGGCGACAACAATGCACTCGAATATATTGATTCCGAAGAGACATGCATCGGAGTCGGCAGGGCCCTACGGCCAGCGGTTATCGCCCAAATGTTCCAGCGGAACTCCCTGGAACTCCTTGATAAGAAAAAAAATTGAGGTCATAGGGGAGGCGATAGATAGAAGATGATAGAGTCGAGGCATCACGGGGAAGATGAAGTAGTGCTTTGCCGGGACCTCACTATTAACAGACAGCGCTAACCAGGAGTCGCTAAGTCTGAAATGCATATTTTTTTCGATCTTGATCGAGAGGCGATAAATGCGACAATCTGCGTATCGTCGTAGCGACGTATCGTTTGACCAAACTCTGCAGCCTAGACCTCGCTTATTCGACACAGCGTTTGTTCTAATATTGTGTTACTGAAAAGTTCAGAGAATCGTGACAGACTTCGTTCATATCTACGGCATGAGCGCCATGTGACAGAATTTCTGGAGGAACGTCATTGAAACGCCGTGCTGAGAATCCTGCGTTACTCACGAGTTCGTTTGCAGCGTATCAACAGATTTACATGAGCTTTGGAGGAGTTAAGAAAGGAGGAGGGCAAGTACCGCGTGGTTTCTGAGCAAATTGAAATGGCGCCTACAATTAATATTGATCGACCAGGGGCACTCCGCAAAAGGAAGTTTGTGATATGAAGACCCGAAAATGTTGATCAGCTGTGCGCGCGACTGCTGTGCACTGCTGCTGCTGTTCTCCCGCTTCGTACTTATGGTCGCATGTTATCATTGCAGATGCTAGGAGATGCTAGCGGGAGCTCTTCTATCTTCTGCCGAACGCACTCTAACAGCGGTCCTGAGGCGGACGTGAACAGCTGCCCAGGTCACGCTGAACAGATTGCAACTTCATTCCGAGCCCTCCATCAGATAACTGGACGAAGGTTTAATTGTCCAGATCGATACGTGCAGAACTCAGCGAAGTCGTTTGGACGTGAGAAAGTAACACACGATTAGGTAAATAATGAATACACTTCATAATGTTGACACCTAGCGCAGTCTTATTCTTAGGCAGATGTTTACGTAGAGATACAGGCAGGGACAGATATCGCCGTGTGCTTTCGCTTCGTTTCGACGTCGACGGGCTATCAACACCTTTGGGACCAAAAAGTCTGCTAGATGCTGAACACTTATTTACGGGAAGTCATCCATTTTACACCTCATAAGCCTCTGAGTTGGGGACTGGTACGCCCGCCGCTACGAATATCTAATAGCTACGTCATCTAATGCAGATGCCGCTAACACCATTGTGGCATTGTAGAAGAGCTTGTGAGCTTTATTGCATTGATTCACTTCTTATAGTATTTGCATGCAGTCGTTGACGCAGACTCTCACGATGTAGCTTTGCCAACGACCACTGTGCTTATGCAACTGCTGGTGAGGAATACATCTCGAATTTGGAGGTATTTTTAGCTAACTGAATGCGCGGGTTAGCTCTTCTTGCCTTTGAGCATATGGTCACGGTTGACCGAGAAGTTCAGTCGATATGGCTGCACAAGACCACCGGTGCGGCCATCTTGTTTGACAGTCTTATTCTTAGCCAGATGTTCACGTAGAGAGAAACAACGATAAAGGCCTCGAGCTCTCAAGGTCTCAGACGTCCATCGACTCTCCCGCCATGTCTGCCATCCCAATCCCAGAGATCGCCTCCGGCAATCCCAGCTACCTCGCAAAGGCCACCGCTCTCAAGGCCCGTCTGAACGCTCAGATACCCGCCGATCTTCGTCTTCCACCATCGGTGCTCGACAATCTCCCGCTCGACGTCACCGGAATTCCAGCTTCCTGCGGTCTCCTCAGCGCGGCCGAGCTCGCGATCACCGAACTCGACGCCACCGCTATCTGTCAGAAGATCGCGGCAGGGGAGCTCACCGCAGTCGAGACCGTCACGGCGTTCGGGAAGCGCGCCGCCATCGCACACCAGCTTGTATCGTGCTTGACAGACTTCTTTCTCGATGAGGGCATTGCACGCGCGAAAGAACTCGACGAGTACTTTAAGCGCGAAGGAAAGGTCATCGGTCCCTTGCACGGTCTTCCTATTTCGATCAAGGTGAGTCTGTTCTACTCAGGCTGTAGGCATAGCTGAACCAGCAGTACAGGACCATATGCCTATCAAAGGGAGATGGGCATCAGGTGGCTTCCTCGCGAGTGTCGAGGTCTCTGCGGAGGATTGTGACATGACGAGCATCCTCCGAAGTCTTGGTACTGGTAAAAATACCATCAGCTGTGCTGGAATTGTCTTGATTTGTTGCTGGTAGTTTTCTATGTCAAGACAAACCAGCCTCAGTCCATCATGCACCTAGAGACACACTCGGTGTACGGCCGTACTGTGAGCAAACCACTATATCATGACTGGTATCTGTGACTGATCTACACAGCTCAATCCCCATAACAACCAACTTGACTCCTGGAGGGTCATCTGGAGGTGAGGCCTCCCTCGTCGCCCTCAAAGGATCCTGCATTGGTGTCGGAAGGCAAGTGTTCTCTTTTGCACATCACTCATTCTAACCACAAGCAATACATAGCGACGGCGGAGGATCCATCCGCAACCCTTGCTCCAACTGTTGGTATCTACGGAATGAAACCCACCGAGAATATCCTTCCCACACAAGGCTACCTCTTCTAGTAAGCTCTCTTCATCCCTCCCACTTCAGCTTAACATCTCACCCTCGCCCAGCGAAGACGGGCAAGACGGATTCCCCGCCGCGACAGGCCCCATGTGTCGCTCGGCTCGAGACATCCAACTCTTCATCGGCGCTATCATAAGCGCCGCTCCCGCCGCGCGCTACCCGGCGCTATACCCTTTCCCTTGGACGGTCCCCGCCGCGACCACGCTGTGGGGCGGCGCGAAGAAACTGCGATCGGCGTGATCGAGCACGATGGGGTCGTGACACCACAGCCGCCGATGCGGCGCGCACTCGCCGCCGCCAAGGCGAAGCTCGCGGCATCGCCAGAGGTCGAAATAGTGGACTTCGCACCGCTCAAGCACGGCGAAGGCTACGACATCATCGTGCGCGTTCCACCCGTGTCCTGCTGCAGGTACTGACGTGCGTGCAGCGCGAGCTCTACTTCGAGGACGGTGGGAAGGCGATCCGCGCACAGCTCGCGGCGGGCGGTGAGGACGCGCTCGTGCTCACGGAGTGGGTCATTTCGCCCCCGCATACGCAGGACCACGACGCGACGTCGCTCTGGGCGGTCGTCATGCGCCCACAACCCCCGCGCCCCCGTCAGACCGCTCATTTTCATTCTTTCTTTCTCGCAGCTGCATGCGCGGCGCAACGCTTTCCGTAGGGAGTATTCGGACCATTGGCGCGCAGCGGGCTGCGACGTGGTGCTCTCGCCGCCGTCCCGGGACCCGCTAACCCGCACGACACGGCCAAGTACTGGGGGTGCGTAGCCGCTTGGTCTCGCGGTGCGGTACTGACGCGGGGTGCGTGTGCAGGTATACCGCGATATGGAACCTCCTCGACTACCCCGGCATCGTGTTCCCCACTGTGTCACCGTCGACCCGGCCGTCGACGTCGCGGATGCCACTGCGCAGCCCGCAAGCCCGGCGGACGCATACAACCACTCGATCTGTGCGTGCAGATATACTTTTCGTGTTGTGTGTGTGTGGTGGTCGCTAATCTGGGGCACAGACGATCCGGAGGTGATGTGTTGGCGCCCCGATTAACCTGCAGCTGACTGCGCGCCGCTTTGACGACACGATGCTCGTGGCAGCGCAAGAGGTCGTCGAGGCGTATCCTCAAAGCGTAGGCTGTGCATTACGCGTGCAGTGTTGGCTTCCATGCGTGTACCATCACAATTTAAACGGATGTAAACGACGATGTACAGTATTGCGTGGACTGTGTAGTACCATCTTCCGCTCAAACACAAATTTTGTTTGCTTTCACCTTGTCAAACGGTGTTCCCTCCTCTCTATGCACTAAACGAATTTGTCTTTCAAAGTCAGCGACGATAGCGCGTTGACGGACGATCGAGCCGCTCCTTTTCCGCCAGGATACCTAAGTCTACCTATTAGAGTACTATTCACTTATCGCGCGTATGTCGTCGATTGTCGATACGTCCAGGTACATAAACCCCGATGGGCTCGGAGCTCCTATGAGCTCCTATGCAATGATACGACGCTATAGGCTCCCATCGCGTTGCCTGGATTTTGCCCGTCGAAATATTGAACCGCGCAGATTGGTGCACCAGATAAACATATCACACATCAGATCGAAAACAATACATACGCCGAACTCGAATCTGGCAAGAAAAATAGCCACATGCCTCGCGCTGCTCCCAGCGCAAGCCGGCGCTCCGCCTCGCCAGTTGCGATAACCGGGGGTTTGCGCGGCTCGAGCGCGTCCGTGCCTAGCACATTGACGCAAGCTCGCTATGAGGCATCTCACCGGGCATCCAGCAAACTGTGGCTCCACGCGAACAGCCAGCGCAGCGTGAGCATCTTGATCCATATCTTTGTCATGTCGCACGCGACGTTGGGGCACTCGGACGTGGCAATGGTGGAGACGACCATCTTGAGCAGCGTGTTCAGCTGAGGAGGGCCAGAAGCGGAGCGGGCGCATGAGGGCGACAATGTGCTATAAGTGGAACCAGATGTTTTCGTGCTGGGGGAGGGAAGTATGGAGGGCCTAAGTTCAAGGGCAGACCGGCGAGATAATTGGGTATTATTTGGGTAGTGGTGGGAGTAGGAATACCGTCTCTGATATGTCGGAAACGCAAAAACGGAAAAGGGGAGAGTGCGCATTTTTGCACGAGCTGTACGGGCATGTTGGACTACATGCGCAGAGCGTCAGCATGGCTTCGCAAGTGTACAAGATAAGAAGAGAATACTCACGTTATGCCACATCTCGTCCGTGCGCCATATGTCGCTGCGGATGAGCACGCCCATGCTGCCACTGAGGTACGCGATCCGGATGACCGCACTATGGTGGAGTACGCGCGAGTGGTGCCCTGGCACTCAAGGTCTGCTTTCGTCCCTGCGAGCCATTGCAGTGGACGCGCGACTGTTGACCAGCACCGATGCCGATCATCGTCGCGTCGTGGTAGGCGTACACAACGCTATGCGACTGTGTGTACTGGAGCGCGAGCGTCGCCATGTTCAGGTCCGTCTGCACCTGAGTGAGGAGCTGGCGGGATGTTGGTCAGAACGATATATGGAAACATCAGCCGGGATGCGCACCTCCTTGTTTTTCGTGACAATGCTCTCGAAGAACTTGGCGTCGTTGCGTTTCTGCTGCATATGTATGCCGTAGATCTGACGCGTCTCGATCGCAGCAGAAGTGTACAAAAGGTCGATCTACAACAGGAAGTTGGTCGAGAGACTGTTGCGCTCTGCCAAATATATGTAGCACTTCAACAGTACCTGCATAAAGCACATCAGAATTTTTGTGATGTGGAGGTCATGGCAACATTGGAATGGATCGCCGGTGTACTACATACCTGCAGCACATAGCAGAGCACATCAAAGCGCTTCAGCAGGGTACCTAGGTGCGATGAGACCTCGCGAGATATGATGCGCGCAGTTGCGAGGTCACGGCGCAGAGAGCGCGATGAAGTCCCGGAATGATAACATGCGGTCGGCGCCTCATATGCGCGCATAAACCAATACAAATGCACTCAGCGCAAGCTTGCTGCAGACTCCCTGACCGACGTCTCCCCCGCCCTCGCGCCATGCCTCGAGGAACGCGTAGTCTGCGGAGCCCGGAGCAACGTCACGCAGTCAATGTCGATCTGCTCAGGCAGTGGCGAGATGAAGAGGTAGAAGTTGCAGATGACGACGGAGATGGGTGAGATGGAGCACCCTCCACGGATGGACGGGACATGCTGCCAGGTGGGCCGGAGATGGCAGTTTGTAGGGATGATGGCAGATGGGGGACATTGTGCATGAGAGTGTAAGGCTTAGGAGTGAGATTTAAAAGACTTGGGATCACGACGACCAGCTGGACCAAGTGCTCGAGGCTGAGTTGTTCGCGGAAGTATTCTACCGGTCGCAGTTCGTCGCAGCGCGTCGCAGCTTCCTGCAAGCTATGCAAGCTACGCAGACGCCGTTCGCTGTCATTCCTCCTGAATGTACTTCGCATCACACTGGGTCTACATCTGCGTCGCTTGCCTCCTGCTCTGCGCTGCTGGCATCTTGAAGTGGAGAAATCGTACTTCTGGTTGCGACCCGCGCAAACGGCGGCTCGTCAATTATGCCTTCTCTGCCAGTACACCCATTCAACCAGGCAAAACAACATATCTCAATTTTGCTGCTCCCCCTTCACCATGGGGTGATGTACGAGCTGAACCAACTATACTGCGCAAATTTGATGGCTATGCGGCAAATGGCCAAAGGTGTGGGCAATAGTAGGTTGATTGCAAATTGGCAGAGCTGATATCTCGTCGCTCAGTCCTCCAGGGGTGTCCAATCGAGACATCAGATATACTGGCCACTCTGACATTGGGTATTGGGATTCAGCTGCATCTATGAGTGCCGAATCCGAGCCATCAGCCTGTCAGGATCGACCCTCAGCACAAGGATCCCGGCCTGCAGTGCCTGCAGCATCAAAATTTCAATCAATATCCCCAAGGTTGCATCCTGCATCTTTCTCATGGCCAGAAGAGCGCTCTGTTTCCCCTCCTTCTGTACCTGCTTCCCCCATCTCTACGCCAGCCCATCTCCGCCGGTTGGCGACACCTACCCAGTTGGCTGCCTCTGCTTTGCAGCCAAATGAATTTACATTTCCACCGGCCATGCATCCCCGCCCTACTAGAAGATCGAGTTCAATCTCGCGATCTTCAAGCTTTACCTCCACAGTTCCCCCTCTTTTCGAGTCTAGCATCCCACCCAGTGCGACCTTCGTCAGTTGAAATCTTCATCATTTTGTATGCTTTCTGAACTTTCTGTAGTATATCCGACATGTCAAGGCATGCCCTTACGATAAAGGGAGATACAAAGAAGGCGAGAAGCCTGTAACGGCGTGGTTCGAGTCTGAATCCTCGACTCTTATTGCGGTCCCTCCAGATTTGTCAGCTCACTCAGATCTCAAGCTCGGCGATCTATTTTGCCATCGAACAAACTCTGAATGCCAAATTTGGATATGGGCGCAGGAGGCAGGTCAGCCATGCCGGTGGAAATGCATCCCATTCGGATATGAGCGCGAAGACGGAAGGAGGCTGATCGTCACTAAGAAGAAGAGGCAGCCATCATGGGTAAGCCAAATCTGGAGTGCCAAGTTTCTTGCCGCATGTAAGTGATGGTCGTCGTTTGTTTGTCATGAGAGTCTGATAGGTTGTCGTCGCAGTGACCCGCGAGGCGAAGCAACAATAGTTTCATGTAATTTTTGGCATAGATTCGCCGAATAACAAATGTTCCACCTCACAGAACATCTCTGGCACAGATGAGTAACAATGACAAGATCAGTATTCGCACCGGGTCCATGCGGGCGAGAATACTGTACATTACAGACCAACTCGGCGCGTCACAGGTCACAAGGACCCTCGACGCGCCGGATTTTGGCGTGGTCACAGGTCACAAGCGGCCCCGCCGGCTGGCGCCGCATGTCACCGCTGCCCAATTTTCCGCGCCTGCGGCGCGGCAATATCCCCGCCGTTTTTCGCCGGCGGTCACACGTCCCAAGCGGTCGCGCCGCGGCGCCGGACTGCGTGCCATGGGTCACAGGTCACAACCGGCGCCGAGTTGGTCTGTAATGTACAGTACTAGCATGGAGACGGCGACGAGCGGGAAATGGTGACACATATATGTCGTCCCCCTGCATGACTGCAAAGATATCTGATTACGCGGAGGCTTGATAAAATTTCTATTCCAGAGAGTTAGCAGAAAATACTCCGAATGATTAACCCATTAATATTCTCTATTGCCCACAGAAGTCCAAATTAGGTAAGACGGCCAACAGAAGTCGCGCCTATTGGCCCCCGTGAACCGTCAGGCCTCCCGCTTTGTACTTATCGTATTTTATCGTTGCAGATGCTAGGAGATGCTAGCGAGACTCTTCTATCTTCTGCCGAACTCACCTGAATAGCGGACCTGACCCTGAGAACAACAGCTATCATGATAAGATAGCCAACTCTATCCCGAGTGGATTCGATCCCACTCGATGCTACAGTAAAAGCCTCGAGCTCTCAAGATCTCACACATCTTTCGACTGTGCAACCTTCCAGTCTCGACCGCCATGTCTGCTATCCCAATCCCAGAAATCGCCTCCGGCAATCCCAGCTACCTCGCAAAGGCCACCGCTCTCAAGGCCCGTCTGAACGCTCAGATACCCACCGATCTTCGTCTTCCCCCATCGGTGCTCGACGATCTTCCACTCGACGTCACCGGCATTCCAGCTTCCTGTGGTCTCCTCAGTGCGGCCGAGCTCGCGATCACCGAACTCGACGCCACCGCTGTCTGTCAGAAGATCGCGGCAGGGGAGCTCACCGCGGTCGAGATCGTCACGGCATTCGGAAGCGCGCCGCGATCGCACACCAGCTCGTATCCTGCTTGACAGACTTCTTCCTCGATGAGGGCATTGCGCGCGCGAAGAATTGACGAGTACTTTAAGCGCGAAGGAAAGGTCGTCGGTCCCTTGCACGGTCTTCCTATTTCGATCAAGGTGAGTCTGTTCTATTCCAGATGCAGGCATAGCTGAGCCAGCAGTACAGGACCATATACCCATCAAAGGGAGATGGGCATCAGGTGGCTTTCTCGCGAGTGTCGAAGTGTCTACGGAGGTTGTGATATGACGAGCTCCTCCGAAGTCTTGGTGCTGGTAAGACACACCATCAGCTGTGCTGGAACTATTTTGATTTGTTGCTGGTAGTTTTCTATGTCAAGACAAACCAGCCCAATCCATCATGCACCTGGAGACACACTCGGTTACGGCCGTACTGTGAGCTACCCGCTCTATGATGACTCGTACCTGCGACTGAATCACCTTCACAGCTTAATCCCCATACCAACTTGACCCAGGAGGGTCATCCGGAGGTGAGGCTTCCCTCGTCGCGCTCAAGGGATCGCCCATTGGTGTCGGAAGGTATGTCTGCTCCATCTGCACCCGCAAATTCTAACGATAAAACACACACAGCGACGCCGGAGGCTCCATCCGTAACCCTTGCTCCAACTGTGGTATCTATGGATGAAGCCTACCGAGAAGATACTCCCCACACGGCTACCTCTTCTAGTAAGTTCTCTACATCCCTTCCACTTCAGGCTAACATCTCGCCCTCGCTCAGCGAAGACGGGCAAGACGGGTTCCCCTCAGACCGGGCCCATGTGTCGTTCGGCCCGGGATATACAGCTATTCATCGGCGCCGTCATGAGCGCCGCTCCAGCCGCACGCGATCCGGCGCTGTACCTTCTCCTGGATAGTCCCCGCTCCGAGTGCGCTGTGGGGCCGCGCGCAAGCTGCGCATCGGCGTGATCGAGCACGATGGCGTCGTGGCGCCACAGCCACCGATGCGGCGCGCTCTCGCCGCGACCAAAGCGAAGCTCGCGGCATCACCAGAGGTGGAAATCGTGGACTTCGCGCCACTCAAGCACGGTGAAGGCTACGACATCATCGTGCGTCTCCCCCCGTGCTCCGCTGTGCCGGACTGACGTGTGTGCAGCGCGAGCTCTATTTTGAGGACGGCGGGAAGGCGATCCGCGCACAGCTCGCTGCGGGCGGCGAGGACGCGCTCGTGCTCACGGAGTGGGTCATTGCGCCCCGCACACGCAGGACCACGACACTACGTCGCTCTGGGCGGTGGGTCCGCGCTCACATCCGCCACGCTCGCCTTGATCGCTCATCCTTTTTTTCTTTCTTTCCCGCAGCTGCATGCGCGGCGCAACGCGTTCCGCCAGGCGTACTCGGACCACTGGCGCGCGGCGGGCTGCGACGTCGTGCTCTCGCCCCCTTCCCGGGGCCTGCCAACCCGCACGACACAGCCAAGTACTGGGGGTGCGTACCGCCCCGCCCAGCGTCCCATCCAGTAGCGCACTGCTGATGTGTGCGCGTGTAGATACACCGCGATATGGAACCTCCTGGACTACCCCGGCATCGTGTTTCCCTCTGGCGTCACCGTCGACCCGGCTGTCGACGTCGCGGATGCCGCTGCGCAGCCCGCGGGCCCTGCAGACGCGTACAACCAGTCCATCTGTGCGTATGACGTCCCTTTCGTGTATGTGTGTGTGTGGTGATCGCTAATTTGGGGCGCAGACGATCCGCAGGTGATGGTTGGCGCCCGATTAACTTGCAGTTGACTGCGCGCCGCTTTGACGACACGATGCTCGTGGCCGCGCAAGAGGTCGTCGAGCGTATCCTCAAAGCGTAGGTTATGCGCGCATTTCTTGCTTCAACGCGGGCATCATTGTAATTTAAACACACGGTTGAATGTAAACACCGATGTACTGCATAGACTTTGTACCCTCTTCAGCTCAGACACAAAATTTGTCTGTCTTCCCTCCTAAAACGGTACTTCCCTCCCCTCTATTCCCTCTATTCCCCGAATGAATTTGTCTTTCAAAGTCAGCGACTATCACATTATTGACAGACGATCGCGTTCCTTCAATGGATTCCGCCTGGGTTCCGATGCCTATCCACTTATCGTGCGTATTCTGTGGATTGTAGATATGACCAGGTACATAAAACCCGACGAGCTCGGAACTCCTATTGCAATGGTGCGACGCGTCGCGTCGCCTGGAACTCGGAATATCAAACCACGCAGATTGGTGCACCAGATAAAATATCACATATCAAAATCGAAATACACACACAAAATCGTATCCGGGCAAGGAAATAACCATACAGACTTGACTTCATTCCTCCAACATATCCCGCGTCACAAACGAGACGCTCTATAATCGCATCCGACACTTTAGCCGTTTAAGAAGGGGGCTATATGAAAGTGGTGTCAGTAGAGTCGCACGCGAGCATATGCGCCGCAGATACGTACACGGGGCGACGGAGGTGGCCGGACCGGGGGCCGCGCTGATGACGGGGAACGGCGTGGCGGCGCACTGGCAAGGGACGTGAGTATTTCTGCAGCAGACCATGCTCAAACGGACATACCGCGGCCTGGACATCAGCCAGGACCTTCCGGCGGGGAGGGTCACGGCGGCGAGCTTGGCGGCGGCGGGGACCGGGATGACTTCAGAGCAGTCGATGAGCTCGCGTGCGTTCTGCCCGAGTGTGGCGAGCTTGGACATGACGCGCTCAAACTTGGTGACCATCGCGGTGTGGTCGGCTACACGGGGCGGGTGCGCTCAGTTCTGGGTGGCCAGTGGTATATGTGTGTATGGACACTCACTGATGAACGATTGCCATTCGCATGCGGTGCTGGTGGTATGTTAGGAAAGGGATTGTACTGAGGGCGGTAGGAAGGCTCACCGGGCGTCGCGGGCGATCTCAAAGTCTGACAAGATACGGATCTCACCGGCGAGTGGGGACATCACCTCGCCGACGTTGGAACCGTTACCGGGGAAGAGCGTGCCAGTAAGCAGAGTCTACCAGTGCAGAGGTCACGAAGAGAGCTGAGCAGAATGTATGCTAGACAGGCTCACCTCGACGAAGAACTGCGCATCGAAATCAGACGGGGTCGAGTCGAACGGAGTGCCCTATATTGCATTGAAATCATATCAGTGGTTGTCGAAGTAGAGAATAGCTGGGGGCTGACCGGGATGGTGGGGTCGACGTGGTCCTGGGCGGCGAGGTGTGCGAGATCAGAAGGTCGACGACCTCGTTCGGGGTGAACCCAGCATCGCCCATGCGGGCGAAGATAGTGTCCGTCAGGTCGGAGGGCTCGGGAACCAGCAGGTCGGGAGATGGCAGGGTGACGTTCGAGCGCCCCGTGAGGAACTCGAGACGTGGGCCACCCGCGCAGTTGGAGACCCGACTGCACCGGCGAATTGGATGCTGTAAATGGCATGAGAAAGCGATGGAGGATAAATTATCTCGGACTGACAAGTCGCCAAAGGACACCTCGTGCTTAAGAGCGAAGGGCCGTTGAGTCTCGACAATATCGTCGACACCGAGGTTCGCGTCTGTGATAACGAAGGGTGAGTTGAATCTGTGTTTTGTTGATTGTATTATTATACGCACGGAAGTTGGTCTCAATCTGGGCGAAGTGCATGATGGAGCCATCTAGAATACGTTAACTGAGCAATTAAGGCAGACGTCAGACTGTTGATTTATTTACCAGCGCCTCCACCACTGTGAGGACTTGTGAGCTATGTCTTAATGTGCAGTGAAGTGTGAGACACATACCCGAATTTTCCTTCCCTAAAGAGCATGGGGGAGAAACCGATGGCATCGTGGAAAGTAAGCTGAAAAGCATTTGGTTTGTCTCTCGCGCGAGTACAGAAAATAAGGCATCTCTTACACAGAGACTGTTGAGCCGCAGTGAGGTCAGTAAAAACACAAATCGTCATAACAGTAAGATGTTTACCTCGTGGACTTCCTCGCCGCACTCGCCACCATCGAACCTGCAAACGGGTTAGCGAAATCAAATATGGAAAAGGCTACTTATCGCACAGGTTTGCCTGGAGGTCGTCCAGAACGTCGAACACTTGCAGCACTGCAAAGATAATCGCGTCAGGAGTGAAATGGCAGATTCTAGCAGATCGACTAACCGCAGAATTACTGGCGACGCGACCAGCACTGCAGGCAACCTGACGCGAGGGCGCAGCGTATGTAGCGACTGCGAGCGTAACGAGAGCGAAGATGGCCTTGAAAGACATGACTATTGAGAGCCGGCTTTTGAGAGCTGATTCGAATGAGACTGCAAGGATACTCGGTGAGTACTGCAGACTACCGCCATACCTGCAACGCCTTTTATACCATTGCAGAGACCTCTAAAATGTTTAATCACAAATTTCCGTGGAAAATAAACGACCGCGGACGGATCCATAGTTCAATTGCGAAAATGAGGATCACATCAATCCAGACAACAGTTCCATGGACGCGGGAAGAAACCGCGCGGTTCGTGTGCCTGCGCTCACATAAACGTCAACTGATATGTTACCACAGATGATGAATGGAAACATGCATACCCAAGCTATGTCGAGGGCACGGTTCCTCGCCCACGGAACAGGTCACCGTCCATCCAAATGAAGCCTTCGTTCCGGCGACTAACCCGAAGTACTGTTTCTTCGAGTGAAAAGCGATAAATATGCATGGGATCGCAGCCCCGCGCGAATCGGGGCGCAAACAGGATATGTGAACGAAATAGCGGATAGCCGGTTTCGATTTTCGCACCGCGCCTTGCAGTTGCTTGGCAAAATGGTGTCGGATGCGAAGGAATGTCCGATGCAGGAGGAGCGCCATTCAACGACTATGAGGGTACACACGTCGGAGCCGCGAGCGCGTTCGCATGCAAAAGATAGACCTAAGGGATAGTCCAACGATTGTAGTAGCATCAAAACCAGCTCCGTGGAACATACACGAACCCGGTTCCATGTCTCAGGATATCCTAGGAGCGCGATCGTGAGATGTATGGGTACTACCCAACCGCTGGACACTACATGCCGATGTTAACTACTTATGCCGCGGTAAATCGAGTTTTGGTGCGCACCGTTTCCATGGCCGTGGATTGCAACACATGCAAGACAGATGCATGTTTCGCAGAGCCCGTTGTGACTGTCCTCCGCCGAAGCAGAGCCGCCGCTGAACAACGATTTTGAGGAAAATAATGATCGCAAAGATGGCTGAAGGGCGAAAATGCCTTAGTGGCATTCACATGTGTCAAAAGCATTGCGATAGGGTGGTGGGGTAATATGCCAGATTACGAGGTGACCGAAGAGTGCCGGTGGAAGAGATGCAAGTGGATGTGCCATCATTCTTGCAGGCCTGCCAAATCCGGACACAATCTCACACTCCCTTCTCCGTCCCCTCAAACGCACGCTAGCATCGGCGCATGAGCGAGGCTATTTCTTGATCTTTCGCAGAGCAGCCCTCGACACCCTGTGGCTGGAAAACCTTGGCAGGTTGTAGTAATTTGCGCACGCTCATTGGCTGGGGCCTCTCGGCCGAATACTTGTGAGTTGCCTGCGACATGTCGTCCAGTATTCCTGATTGACGAGTTGTGTATCCCTTATGTTTTTAATCGCTGTAGTGCTGATAGTTGACCAGTGTGAGGTGTTGCTAACGGTAGCGGCGACTTTACTGCCTTAAATCAAGTTACAAAGCTGAGTGGCGTAATAGGACAATAGCAACGCGTACACCAAAATGTGTTGCTACGGTGCTCTGGTTGCTCTTCCTTGTAACACTGTAAGACTTGATGGCTCGATGACTGCCAAGACCTTCCCTTGTCCATCCGGGTCTCGGGCACACCCCTCCTCTGCAATGGACTCACGAAGACCCGCCGACCAGCGATGTACCTGGATTTCAAGTCATAAGATCTCTTGACAATGGGCCACGGTGTACGAGTGACGACACTCATGTCCAGGCAATACGCTCGGATCGTCGTGTCTGCTGTTACCGGTGCTTTCTTTGAAGGGCCTGTGTAATGTTTCCGGCGTCGCCGACGCCTTCCACCCCTTGTCGTCAACATAGATCGATCGATTTACGATACACACCTAATGCAGCCATCGTGACTCCCTTTCGTATGTTTTCTGTCCGTACCGGTGAGGCTTGGCGGAACTTTGACTCGACCACGTACCTCCTAAAACGAACACCGGCCAATCGCATTGCACTCAATGCATCCTACTATTCAGCCCATGTTGAAGAAGAAGCACTGGAGTGTTCCTAGCCCTCACCATTTTCCAGCCTGCTCCACTGCCGGTGCTGTCTCTGTAAGCTCTGTGGGATGTTTCCGCGAGGCTGGCCTCCCATGTTTTCAACACGGATCGATCAATACACGACGCACACCCCCACGCACCTCTGTGACTCCCTCTGGTCTACTATCTGTCCCATACACGTACCTTCCAACATGAACACTGACCAATCGCATCGCGCCCAATGCATGTCGCTCCCAAGATGGAGCACTGTGGCGTCCCTGGCCCTCAAACGTGCCCGCTGATTTCTCAGCGCGGCTTCGTGGCTGGGCGTTCGCACTACAGCAGACGCTGTCGACCACGGGCCAGGGTGTGGCATGAGATCTCCGTGGAGAAATTGGTGTGGCGAAATTCTGTGCAAGCCGCGAACGTATTGCCTCGTCCCGAATGGTTTGTTGTCGCGCCTCCTTCCGGCTCCTGTCTCGAAAACGGAGCAGTTGAGATATTTTCGTATATGTATGCGTTTCGTCGAGGATTATGCTAAGCCTGTCATACAATAGGAGGACAAGGAATTCGCGACACGTACTAGATACCGAATAATCATGTTTATCAACTCGATTTTCGGTCCGCGTCTTCCTTGCCCTCCTCGCGTCGAGGGAGCTCGCGCAGATGACACTGGAGGTTGTCTGACTCCGCCTGTGTTGACGATGACCTACTGTGGCATCCCTGGCCTTCCCATTATCCATCTTGCTCTTGCGCCGCATTCAACTTTCAGTCCTAGCCGAAAGTGGGAGTCCAGATGTTCCTGCGTATAGGGTTCACGCAAATGACGAGTCACTCGAACAGCACACATTGCGACAGTCAAAGGATACGCAACGTTTGTTCGAATCAGGTAGTACATCTTGTTTGAAACTCGGCCAGCAAGCAACCGATGGCCGCTCGATCTGCACCGTCTCCAAACACACACAGCCGCGATCCCACATATCCAAGCATCTGTCCGGCCTTCAGACACGCGATTGTGCGATGAGCGGCGGCACGACGTACCCAAAAACCCAATGCTACGAACCATCAGATCGATTTAACAGCCACGTCTTCAGCATCTGCACAACCTTGCCCTTCTCCTCAAGAGAGCTCGGGAGGAGGACGCCCGAGATGACAGGGGACACACGCACACATAGCCGTACAGCAGTATGCGCTGCAGTCCCAGCGCCCACATTGAGCCGCGGACGCTGCACCCACCGCGCGACTATGCGCACGGGCGCGAGGCCCGCAGCAGCGAAGAGCGTGCCCCATCTTGCGGTCTGCGAATGCACGAAATGTGTCTGAGAACAGCGGGCGGGAGCGCACGGTCTTAGACGCTTGCCTCCCAGCGTGGCTCGTCGACGGCGTTGGCGATGTGGGTGACGCAGACGTCGATGTCGTGCGGCGAGAGGCCGTACGCGTTGAGCTCGGGGGAGAGCAGGAAGCGCACGGCGTCGCGGCGCTTGGCGGTGGTCCAGACGTGGTTCGTCCACCACGCGATCTTCCGTGCGAGAGACGAGGGTATGTTTCTGTGAAAGATAAAATGAAGAGGTGACGGGTTGATGTATTGGATTGGACGGAAGCAGCGTACCTCGGGCAACATCGATAACGGGGCCGCGATATCTTTTTCATAATACTTCACAGGATATTTCTATCCGCCTTGTTAAATATAAGAACAGTGAATGCCCAAATGGACTTGAAATCATCGTCATCCAATTTTTATTTTGAGATGGTCAACGTAGAAACCGGTGGTCGACTGCGTGGCAGCTATGAAACCGTAAACCTCCGCCGGTCTGAATACACTGCGAAACGGTGGGTATGGGATATGATTGATGCGGCGGACGATAGTGTGGGCCAAGAACGCCACGCTGCAGTAAGCGATGGGAAAAAGGGCGAAGATTGAAAGAGGTTGCTGAACGTAGGCCTCTAGTAGATGGGCTCGATCGCATCATATCGCGCTGCGCCAGGCGAGAGAAGACATACTGTGGATAGCTCTTTACCATCGAGAAGTTCGATGGGAGGTATTTGAAGCACGTCTGGCGCGAGGTCACACAACATGTATGTGGATTTTGTGTCCTCGCATGATTGGAGTTGAGTACTGCCTCGCATGGAAGCATCTCAAGTTTGAACCGATCGTGATTTCGATCTCTCACTATGGACTCTGGAATTTATCTGAACTGCGACACAAAATGGATTGGTGCAAAATACTGCAGGCTGAATGACTCACGGAGAATGCGAGGCATGCAACAGGCATGCAGGTACGAAGCAGCGACAGTCTCATCAAGGCTCATGAGGTCTTAAAGTGGTTTTGTACTTGATCCCATAATTAGATATTATTAATATATATTCCCAAGGTGGTCCTTATACTGATGAAACGGTATCATGCTTGCCTGTCGTCATACGTTCCGTCGTGTAGCAAGTGGGCAGGTTCGACTCCTGCTCAGTGCATATAGATATGACGTGTTCGTTTTTTTTTGTAGAACCATTTATCGTATACGGCTGCATGGCTTTTGTTCCTGGATGCAGATCTACTTTTGAGTTGTTTCATCAGCTTTCAGCCATCCACGCAGACCACACTGACAATGACCAGGCCTCATTGTTCCTATAATGTTCATATATATAGACTCGCATTTCTTCAGAAACGCCATATGAACCCAGTTGGACAAAGACGACAGAAAACCCTCTGGTTTACAATGCAAAAAAATGATGATATAGCTTGGATCTTTGCGGAATCAATGCATTGTCAGGCGACATCTACCGAGTGTAGTACTCTGCACTTCGTCTGATGCACTCTGATGCATCAGAAGAATTTCCGGGTGATATAACGGCAACATGCAGGTGAACGGCATGCCCACGTCTTCCTCCATTACTCCTTCATTGAACCCGCCATGGCTCCGCTCTGTCAAGACGCTCACGGTGACCCAGATCCTTCGCGCAGTACTGATCGGTGAGCGACAGAGTTGTTATCTCCGATCGATTGGTCCAGGTTGACCTCTACTCAAGCATGAGTTCCGCTGCCGGGCTGTCCGCGTCTATGTCCGGTCCAAGGTGCGCGCTGACGCCAACGCACCCACCATGCAGTGCACCGCAGGGAGGTGAGCCCACTAGTCTGCTGTCGCGCCGCCTTCTTGGAGATATTTTCGTTTATACGCTTCGTCGAGAGCGAAATGTCACCTTTTTGCGCGTCGGGGATTATGTTAGGCCCGTCATACAATATGAGGACAAGGAATTGTGACACGTACTAGACACTGAACAGTCATGTTCACCAATTCGATTTTTGGTCCGCCTCCTCAACCTCAGACCACCTTGCCCTCTCGTAGAGGGAGCTCGCACAGACGACATTGGAAGTTGTCTGGCTCCGCCGTGTTGAAGACGATGCCTGGGGTCCCATCCTTACTTGCCATTGCGCCGTATGCAGCTTTCAGTCCTGGCCCGAAAGCGGCGACTCGAGATGTTCTGCAATCAGTTGCCCAAAGTGACATGTCACTTACAGAGCACACTATGTCAGCGAGAATACACGCAATGTTTGTTGGAACCAGGTAATACATGTGGAAACGACAGCAACGATGGCCAGCTCGAACTCTACAATATCTCCAAAAATCACACAGGCGCGATACCATATATCCAAGCATCTGTCACACCTGGCCTTCAGACACGTGAGTGTGCGACGGAGCGGCGGCACGACGTACCCAAAACCCAACGCTCATCAGTCATCAGTTCGATTTTTCAGCCACGTCTGCAGCATCTGCGAAGCCTTACTCTTGTCCTCGAGGGAGCTCGGGAGGAGGACGCCCGAAATGACATGTGGCGGACACACGCACAATACAGCAGTATGCGCTGCAGTCCCAGCGCCCACATTGAGCCGCGGGCGCTGCACCCACCGCGCGACTACGCGCACGGGCGCGAGGCCGCGGCCGTGAAGAGCGTGCCCCTCTTGCCGTCTGCGAATGCACGAAATGTGTCTGAGAATAGCGGGGGAGCACGCGCATGGGTACTTAGACGCTTGCCTCCAGCGTGGCTCGTCGACGGCGTTGGATGTGGACGCAGACGTCGATGTCGTGCGGCGAGAGGCCGTAAGTTGAGCTCGGGGAGAGCAGGAAGCGCACGGCGTCGCGGCGCTTGGCGGTGGTCCAGACGTGGTTCGTCCACCACGCGATCCTTGCGCGCGAGAGACGAGGGTATGTTTCTGCCAAAGATAAAATGAAGAGGGTGACATTGGTGTATTGGATTGGACGGAAGCAGCGTACCTCGGGCAACGTCGATAACGGGGCCGCGATATCTTTTCTCATAATACTCCATCACGAAATTTTTATTATTCATTTTGTTGAATGAAATAGTTAACATCCATATGAATTTGAAATCATCATCTTCCAACTTGAGCCCGAGATGGTCGATGTTGAAGGCGTTGGTGGACTGCATGGCACCTATGAAGCCGTAAATCTCTGCCGGCTTGAACGCACTGCGGAACGGCGGATATGGGACACGCTTGATGCGGCGGACGATAGTGTGCACTACGAACGCCGCACTGCAGCAGGCGATGGGGGCAAAGAGCGAAGATTGAAAGAGGTTGCTGAACGTAGGCGTCTAGATGATGGGCTCGATCGCATCATATTGCATTGCGCCGGGCGAGGGAAGACATACTGTGAATAGCTCTTTACCGCCGACAAGTTCTATGGGCGGTGTCTGAAGTACGTCTTGCGCGAGGTCACCCACGACGTCGTATGTGGATTTTGCGTCCTCGGATGATTGGAGTTGACTGTCCCGCATGGAATCCATCTCAAGTTAAACCGATCGTGATGATTCCGATCTCACGAGAGATGGGACTCTGAAATGTATCTGAACTGCGACACGACAAGTAAAAGTGAATAGGTGCAAAATACTGCAGCCTGAATGACTCACGGAGAATGCGAGGGCATGCAACCAACAGGCATGCAAGTAGAGAGCAGACGGATGCCAGCCTCGAGCATGGTGTTTTTGGAGGTAGGTTTCGCATTCGGACGCCAAATCTCAAATATTAATTTTACAGATTTCCTCGTACACTGATGGTGAAACGGTATCATGCTTGCCTTCCATTGGTATTTCATCGAACCTGTAGCAAGCGGCGCGGGTTCGACTCCCGCTCAGTGTACTACGCCTAGGATGGGTATGGCTCCGTCCATTTTTTGTGTCGTTTCAGCCATCCATGCAGACGATGTCCGACAATGCCAGGCTTCATTTTTCTGCATGAATTTCATAGTCCAGTGGCTCTTTGCGCACAATGCTGCCATAAAACTCAGTGGTGTAGTGGTGCACGCGCTGGCCGTCGAACTTGAATCTTTGCGGAATCAAATGCAATCATCGGGTAACGACATCTACCGGGTCTAGTACTCCATGCACTTCGTCTGATGCACTCTGATGCATCAAGAAGATTTTCCGGGCGATATAAAGGCGACAGGTGAAGTGCACGCTCACGGTCCTTCCTCTATTCACCGTTCCTCCATTAAACCCGCCATGGCTCCGCTGTCCAAGACGCTCACGGTGACCCCAGATCCTTCGCGCAGCACTGGATCGGGGAGCGACAGAGTGGCTGTATATCTCGGATCGATCGATCCAGATTGGCTTGTGCTCAAGTGAGTCTCCGCGTCTGTGTCCCTTCCAAAGTGCGCGCTGACGCCACACGCGCCCGCCATGTAGCGCACCGCAGGGATGAGCCCGCTCGTTCTCTGCACTGAGCAAGATTGCGACCACACTGACGCGCCAGGCTACACGCTCGGCCTCATGATGGAGGCCGCCATCCTCCACCAGGCCGCAACGCCACACCGCGACCCCGTCCATATCACCGTGCACTACCTCCGCGTCCCCGCCCGCGCGATCCTCGAGATTCGCGTCCGCGTGCTCAAGGTCGGCAAGGGCCTCACCAACCTCCTTGTCGACCTCGTCCAGAACGTGCGTGCGTTCCCCCCGTCCCCCCGCGCCAAGCTGACCCCGGCGCACCCACAGGGCAAGATGATGATCATGACGCACATGATCTTCGGCGTGCTCGCGCCGCCCCCCACAGACCCCCCCGCCACGCGCATCCTCACCCTTGAGCCCCCGCACCCAAAGGCGCGCCGCACGCCCATGCAGACGCACCCGTCCAAGTGCACGCACGTCCCCGACACGCGCTACTGGCTCAACAATGGGCACTTCATCGACGCGCACGACCCCGTCTACGTCGCGCGCGCAAAGTCCGATGCGGAGGGCCTCCAGTGGGGCACGTACATGACCCTCACGAGCGAACAGGGCCCGCTGCGCCCCTCCATGATCCCGTTCCTCGCGGACTCCGCCATGGGGCTCGTCGAGTCCATGGGCACAGTGCAGGAGATGCGTAAGAGGTGCGTCGCCCACCCCAAGCTCGTGTGATACTTATCGTCCTTCGTATAGGTGGTTCCCCACGATCACCCTGACCATCGAGTTCAAGTTCCCAATTCCGTCCCTGTCGAGCGCTGACCACTCGCCGCGCACGGTAGCGTTGTTCTCCTCGGGCTCGTTCGTGAATGACCCGCAGGCGCGACACGACAATCGCGTGGAGCTTTGGACTGCGCCCTCTGATATCGGAGTGGGCGAGGTGCGCGAGGGATGGAGGGAGACGCAAAGGTGTCTTGCAGTTGCGAACTGTGTGATGATGGTCGTCCCTGCCGTCGTGGGTACGAGTAAAGTCAAAGGCGCGAAGCTTTAAGCTTTTAAACTTTACCCGCAAATCTCTGTATTAGATATGTATATCGCATCGTATAGCAAGCCAGCTAGAAGTTGTTGTTATACTCAATAGATTTTCCCAAATGGCAGCGATAGTGAAATGGTATCTGCATGGACCGTGGTTTCGACTGCCGCTCAGTATAACCAGGAGTTAAGATACGATTAACATTTTACACCATGCCGAACACATTACTTCTCGCAATATCCAAAGCGCTTTACTCTATTCAATCCTCCTAGTAATGTGATGTTCACACGTACATCGTCAGCTCTCCGCCGCCGCCGCAAGTGCCTGTGCAATGATGAATCCCAAGTCGTCCTGCGGCACGCTGGGTGTCCGCCCGCCCGAGTTCGCATGCACTCCGTCCACCTCACAGTCCTCGCAATCAGGCCCCTCAAACGTATGCGCCTCCGGGTACCACGGGTGCGCCTCGGGCGTCGGCGACCTGCACAGCGTCGCGAACGACACATACCCGCCATCGAGCGCCTCCCTCTTCCCTACATACACCCGCACGCCCGATCCTGCGCTTCCATCTGGCACGTCCCCAGAGCCCGTGTCCTCTGCGACCGCTGCTTCCTTGGGCCACGACGGCCGCGCGACGCCGACATATTCTCTGCGTCCGCGGAACGGGCCCGGGCCCGCCTTGACGACAATCCCCTGGCTCTGGTCGCCGAACGCAAGACCCACCCGCTCCCCGCCCAGCCCATACACGGCCCCAAAGTACTCCTGGCCGGCGCTGGGCGCCAGAAGCGGGGGCGGCAACCTCGCCTTCGGCCGGTTCTTCGTCGCCTTGGCCCGCGGGAACAGCGCAAGCCGCGTGTAGCGCGCAGACACGTACTCCTCGCCGCGCTTCCTCGCGCACACCGTGCAGTTGCAGATGTCCGCGCACCTCGGACACGTGAACTTCACGGCGTACGGCTCGAACGTCAAGCTGGGGTATCTAGGTGCACCGGCGTCGTGAGCGCCACCAGGGCCCGCAGAGGACCGCGCGCACTCACCTCGTCACGATGCATATCTCGCAGAACCGCAGCCCGCACGGGATCCCGTTCGCCTTCATCACCGTGCACCGCATCTTCTCCACCTGCGACGTACGCCTGCAGTGGTGGCAAAACGTCGCGTCCGCCGCGAACTCCCGGATACTCTCCTCGTTGATATCCAATTCCGTTTCGGAACCGCCCTGTGTCCGAGGAGCGCTGAATTTCCTAGGTCTGAAGTCACTGTCCGCATCGTCCATAGCGGCAAGCGCCCGCGCTGTAGGCTTCCGCGCACGCTTCTTCTGCCTTTTCGCGGCGAACGTGCTGGACAGCGGCTCTTCTACGCTGCTATCGCGCCGGAAACACGTGGCCTCCTCGTCGTCCGACTCCGATGTCGTCTCGCTAGACGTGTACGAGCGCGGCGCAGGACGGTGCAAACGAGACGGCCCAGCCTCTGAGCTCCCTGTGACGTATGCAGGACTGCTGCGCGTGGGCGGCGGAGACGGCGTGGGCGACGGCGCCCGCTCCTCCGGTGGGGCACCCAACAAGGACGGGTCAATTGTCCCATTGCCAACGTACGCTGCAGACGCGTCCAACTCAGCAGGCGCAGCAGCAGCAGCACCAGGCTCATCGGCCATCCACGGGCCGACGACGCCATTTTCGTCATACCCAGGATCACTGTTCATGAACTGCAGAAAAGGATCCGCGAGCGGGTCGCCACGCATCGCGGAATACATCGCGCCGGGATGGGGCGCCAGCTTCTCTGAGGGCATCGAAAAGCCGCTGTGTAATTCAGCAGGTGGGAAGGCGATGTAGGGCGCGGTTGATTGGGCGCGTGTGTGGGGCGCGAGGTCAAAGTGCTCCGGGGAGGGCAGCGGGCTCTGGAGGCTGGCATTTGCATCGATGGAATTGGACGTGATTCCGGGAGTGGGCGAGGACCCGTACTCCACCAATGCCCGCAAAGCAGCGAAGTGCATCATTTTCTCGTGCGGAGGCGGTGGGGTGTGCGGAGTGCTGTCGAGTCTGTACGCAGTGTTGACGATGGCGGGGATGTGTTCCTGTTGGAGGTGCCGGAACGCCGCACGCATGGAGGCCGGGGATGGGTATGGCAGGTCTAGAATGTCGATCTCCTTCAAGGGGAAGGCAATATCGAGCTCGTTGCATGTCGGATCCGCGCTGAACAATGGGTGTGCAGACGTTCGTGCCTTCTTCCTAGGCACATTTGTGTTTGAGATGCGATTTCGCTTTTTCGTGGCAACAGTCGGGGCGCGTGAGGTAGAGGAGGAAGCAGCAGGCGGCATATTTTGATTGCGAAAACCGGAAACGGAGGCTGAATGAGTAGAGCGAGTACGGAGTAAGGGAATATCTTGGCTCGCACACGAAGATGCCATAGAAGATATAGGGGAGTATTCGCGACGTCGCGAGACGGGTATAGAAACAGAATGCTGCAAGTCGGCAAAATCAGTACTGGGCTTGTAGTCCTCATGTCTGGATCCTGATGGTAATGACGGAACCTCGATATATGCGCGATTGAATATTGATCGCTTTTGGTGTCGCACAGACAGAGGGGACGAGTCGGTGATCGTTAAAGGGCTGGAGAATGGGTTAAATGAATCTCTTAGGTGAGATTGCTGCACAATGGTCAATCAGCCGGATCCACATCGAATACACAAAAAGTACTCCCTGATACTTACAGAATTTGCCCTCGGCGGTGTCGCTGTTCGCAATGCGCCCCTAAATTGTTCTGGACGACTGAGTTGTTTATCAACATCATCATCGAACACACTATCACCGCCAGTGATTTTTTGCGCCGAAGGTTGCTATAATTATGGTTAAAAAAGGATGATCAGGATACCAACGATTCAATATACGACTTCTGAGAACTCACAGAATGCGACTGCATTGGTATATTCTCCGCGTTCACAAATGTCACTTGGCTGGTGCTCGATGCGCCGTGCTGGCTAGAAGCCGTGTTGTTATTAAAGACGACGGGCACATAAAATCCTGCCTGTTCTGCGGCAACATCAATACTCCCAAAATCCGTCTCTCCATCCGCATCAAGGCATGAATCTCCATCGGGAACGCTTTGCGCTCGCTCTCGCTCACCCGCAGCCTCGACAGACTTTCCCGAACGGATCGCGACCGCATCGTCATCCGGATATTGAGAGGAGAGGTGGATGTCAACCGATCGCGACGACACATAGTCTTCGCGCTCTTTCGCGAGTTCGATCTGGCAGACAGAAAACGTGAAACCGACGTCGGGAGCGCAGCGCAACTAAACACACCTCGAGCGCATGCGGGATGATAGCGTCCATGGTCACATTCGCATCCGTGTCCGAGGAGAAAGCGTCCTGCGCGAGGTCGAGTATGTATGAGACACTCAGAGAAGGAAGAGGGACCGAGATAGGGTCGGAACGTGACTCAAACACGGGCCCAAGCCGGACACACCTTCGCCATCCCGTCCGAGTCGGGCAAGAACAACGCAGTAGTTGCACCATCTTCATCAGATGCCCATGGTGTCGTCGACGATGAGTCTTGTGGCGATGGCGGCACGCGGTTTGCGCTAGAGTGAGAGGAGTGAGGCATTTTAGACGGCACCCCGAGCGTGCTGGGGCCCGACAACAGGTCTAAACGATGGGCGACTGATGGTGGTTTGAGACTACCGTCCCAGTTAGCGAGCTCTGAATAGTTCATGGTTTGTCGAGATCAGACACGACCGGTCGCCGCGTCGCGCGCAGGGTCGCGTCTTCGTGTCAGCCACCCGCCGCGCGTCTAACCACAAAAATGCAAAACCGAATTGATTTACGGCGTTCTCTCAATGATTCCCGGCCAGGGTCGTCGCACGGCAATATGCACCCAAAGTCTAGACAGCATATACTGAGATGCATTCAGGTTACCACGACAACTATGGAGTAAACGGAACAAGAGGGAAGGACAACCAAGTTCAGGGAGCGTAGCGTACACATCGAATGAGAAGAAAAACAGAATCATCAAGTCTTTGCTTTAACCTTCAGCTGGTGGGAAGAGAAGCACTGCCTCTCAGCAAGTTAGGTTGACGGACGTCAGATCCGGTCAAGACGGGACCTTCACTGCTGCTTGCATTCCTCCGGGTTGACGTTGTTGGCGTTGGCAGCAGCACCACCTTTGGGCGGACCGCGCCTTCTCACAGGAATGTCTCCATCCGAATCAGAATCCTGATAACGTACGCAGTTAGAACACAACTAGAGAGCATATTATGAGACAATACCTCGTCGTCAAACTGATCCTCGTCCTCATCATCGTCATCGATATCCTCAAAGTCGTCCTCATCGTCATCAAGATCTTCATATTCAAGTGCCTTGCCAGTAAAGAAGTCGATCGCGCGGGGAATAACCTAAGAATAACCAGATCGTGAGCCCGCGCGGTATTCAAGAATACAACAAGTACAACAAACCTTCTCCTTGATGTCCTCGCCGAGCTGGTAATCTACTTCCAATTTTTCTTCGAGCTCTTCTAGCTCCTCATCAGCCAGGTCTCCATTTTCGATTGCCTCATCCGAAGGTGGTTCTGGCGGGGAGAAAAAGTTGAAAAACGAGGCAGTTGGGCGAGCCTTGCGGACCAGACGCGTGCGGTTGGTGTCTGAGAGTTGGCTTGTTAGTACTATCACACATTGGGACATCACAAAAAGAACAAACTTTTGTTTCTCTGCTTCTTGACCTCGAACTCCTTCGTCAGATCCTTGTCCTCCTTCCACTTGATCTCCGTACCGATGGCACGATCATACATGAAATCGCCCGAGTACCCCACCTCTTCCTGATACAGGTACGTTTTCTCGAGAATCTCATTCTCAAAGTACTCGTTCGGGGAGAACACGAACTGCAATTTGAAGCCAGGCTTAGGATCAGAGCTGGGTAGATACGCGATGCGGATATCGATGAGGTGCTTCAACGCGCCAGCATCGCGCTCCGTAATGATATCGGAGAATGCGACGTGGTTTCTGAGCGCGGTAAGCCAGAACTCGGGAATACCGGATGTCGAGGACGGTGTGTCCTTAGGTAAGGGAGTGTACTCCGGGTCGTCCTTGACCGACTGCTGCTCGCCCGCCTCGACCTCCTCCGGCGTTGCCTGGGCAGCGCCAGTGATGATCGCTTGGCGGCGCTCATACAGAGGCTTTTGCAGCTCGAGATACTGGCACAGATACAGCGGATTGAGCGATCGCGATTGGACAACGTGTAGAAAAAGGATCTAAACTACTTACCTTTTTCTCGAGCTCGAGACATTCCCGCTTGTACTGATTCTGCAATTCAACCTGCTTCACCTGCACCCCTTTCAGCGCCTCGATGTTTCGCTTCACTTCGACCGGCAAGCTCTCGATATAACCAGAGCTCTTTCCGATCAAACCAGTGAGTTTGCCATGGACCATACCGAGCATGGCCTGGCGAATCGCCGCCGCCGCAGCGGGGCTCTCCTCCTCCTCAGGTTCATTGTCTTCAGAGATGTCGGGGACGGTCGGACGCGAGAGGCCCGCAGCGATGGGGGCATGCGTAAGAGGGGTATTCTGCGGCGTGGGCGCGGTAGGGTCAACCTGGTTAATGGGGATGTTGAAAGACATGATTGACTGTGGAGGATGGAAAATTTGCGGGGTCGACGACGCGAGAGAAGACTGGATAACGCGGAAAATGAGAGTCCGGCGGAGTTTCAATTTGTAAGGCGTATCTGCATGGCGAGACTGCAGCGCACGCCTGTCTCTTCTATTAGTGAATCTTTTACAGGAACATTATGTCATGGTCCCTGTACAAATTTTACGTTTCTCAGGGTCGTTTCAGATGACAAACAGTAATATTTGACCTCGTCTTTTTCATGTAGGCAAGGCACTTATCTGTCCAAATTATATCTTGAAGGTCACATGCTAAGCTCTGATTGGCTGTAAACTCAATCGTGATCTCCGTATAAGATGGGTATTCGAATATTTCAACCGCATCGCACACCTTCGCACCATCATCGATACTGCAGTTTAGCAAGTCATGTTACAACTGGGCTATTGGACAAGGTGAACTTCTCAACTTTGTACCGGCAGCACTTGAACATCAGACACTCAACCCAGCTCGCATCAGCAAAAGTCAAATTCTCCTTTGAGTTACTTTTTGTTACTTAAAGTACTTATTTAAGAAAATTAAGAACAAAAAGCAACAAAAGGAGGGCTCGATTCTTTTTTTACTTAAAAACCGTCCAAAAAAGGCAAATTTCTACGTTGATAAGGAAGAAAAGAATCGAAAAGAACCGATAAGAGCCCAAAGAGCGGCAAGGAAAATTCGAGTTTTGCTGATGACTCTACCACCTCCCAACAGAGAATTGTCTCAAATCCTGTGCATGTGCGATTGCTCATGTGCATTTACTTTTCCTGGGGCGGCCAGATCAACGGCGATGACCAGTGAGGGGGCATACTTTAATATTTATGAATTGCGTGACCACACTCGTGATGATGTACGAATTTCTCCAAAAAAGGCAGGCTTCGGATTAACGTTGACAAGTCACTGTGTAAGCTTATATTACTAGATACTAGATATGGTCATCCATGTCTATAACTGGTGTAAGCTGCAATGTGATCGTAACCATACGTGTTATACAGCATGTATGATAAAATTGTACATCATATAAAATGACATTTATATGAGTTCAGGGATAATGCTTGTCCCACAAAGACTGAAGAGTACTCAGTACTAGTACTCAAGCCCAGTGAGAATTGACAATATCCGTGAGAATCCGGAACAATCCTGAGCGAACTCTTGATCGAGTTTGCTGAGGATTAGGATTTGACGCTGATCAGGGCATGCGAATATAAGCCATAACCCGACAATATCTTGCTGGATTGGAGGGGCTTCCGGAGTCTATCTCCGCAGGCTTACGAGATGTAGCCATCTCCGGATCTTCCCCAGTTTTGATGTCAATCTGTCTCAAATCTGGACTTAGAGAATTCCCGAGGACCGCAGTGTTAATCCAGAACAAAAGTGACAAATAAATATTCGTCGAGGATTGGCCACGATTGAATTTCACCAATCACCCTCAGTGTAAACTGGTAAACTTGTTATAGTATGTAGGATTCTTCATATATCTTGGCCTGGGTATGATCCACACACCCTTGGGATTCGCTTCGGATTTAAGTAAGATAGAACATCTTGTAGTACCTATAGCATCCAATAAAATACGAATTTCGATGGCTATCCATCACCATCAAACCGTACCATATGGTCTTAAACCATGGGGGAGTGCTCGCTGCGCCCGTCTACCCCGCCGCCCAGTATCTGCCCGCCCGCAGGACCACCTATCGACACCGCCCCAGACCCGTGAGCAGTACTCCCCGTTGTTCA
Source organism: Grifola frondosa (assembly GCA_001683735.1). Classification (NCBI taxonomy): domain Eukaryota; kingdom Fungi; phylum Basidiomycota; class Agaricomycetes; order Polyporales; family Grifolaceae; genus Grifola; species Grifola frondosa. The sequence goes on along the minus strand of LUGG01000001.1, from coordinate 135,649 downwards.
CTGTTTTCTTGCCCAGCGGATAGCGTTAGCGTATGTTGATCCTCGTAGTGGAGCTGTAAAGCTTATTAATTGTGTCAGTAGGCATCCGCAATGAACCAACCACCGCGCGGGGAGGCAGACGCAGACGGTGATGCCGCGTATGGGATGCCACAGCAAATGGTGCCACAAACTCACCCGTATTTTCTTTAGCAGCCTCAGATGATGTTCGCACCTGCTCAGATGGGTGGGATGCAAGGTCAGTATACTTGGCCACCCATGATGGGACCGGGCAACATACCTAGCGCATCCGGCTATTCCCACTCGGGTCCGACACAAAACATGCTTGGAATCATGCGTCCCACGGTGCCGTCTTCTTCATTCAGTTTTGGCACTGCAACCATGTCCGGAAGTCAGTCTAGTCCTCCGACAAATCCACACGCAGAACCGCCCTCACCTAGTCCTGCACCGGTGTCGCCGCTCAATGCATTTCCGGGCCTTCAGCAGCTGCCTTCTCCGATGACACCACAGGGTGCTTGGGGCCCACCACCAACTCTGCATACTTCAGCTGTTAGCGCAACGCGTTCAATCCAATCTGCTGCCCCAGCCTCACCTTCACCCGTCACCTCTTCACCACTCTCCTCGCAGTCAGGAAGCATGGCGCCTCCCTGGAATCCTGCGCGACCTCTGCTGTCATTGCGTTTGGGCCAAATGAACACTCCTCAGGACTCACCATCGACCTCGCGTCGTGGTAGCATTAGCGACGCAAGTGGTCCACTTCCTCCACTTCCTCTGCTTCCTCCTCTGCCTGTTCTGCCTCCTCTGCCTCCTCTGCCGGCGGTTGACGGACCTCTAACTGGCTTCTTCGGTGCCATACAGTCGTTGTATGCATGGGCAGGGGCAGTCCATGAGCGCTTGGAGTCAGAGGAGGTCAGCGGAAGACTCACACTGGAGGTACGCACGCATGTGCAAGCTGAATGCGATGCTATGTGCCAAGAGTTCACGAACGCACTGGACAAAGTGGGCACAAGTTCCACTGGTAAAAAGCACAAGATGTCAGCTGAATCACTCGTGAAACTGCATCCGGCCGCGAAGGTATGTCTTACCGCTTTTGAAAATGACGTCGTAATTGAGCAAGATACAGAATCAGTGTCACAAAATGTTCTGGAAGTTGGTCGGAGTGGCGAAGGGAGGATATGACACACTCGCCAAGATTAAACCGCCGAGCCCAGGTGTCCTGTTTATGATGAACAAGGCCACTGGGAGCACCCGGTGGTATCCCAACCTGTTGAAGCACGTTGACAATCCCGACAACATCCGGTTCATTGAGGCGATCACAAAGCAGATTGAGGATAATGATTTAGTGAGTTTTCCGCTTGATTCGGGAGAAATGTACTCACTTTATTGCATGTAGGCCCGCATTGTGGAGCATAAGGAGCCCTTGGTGCCGGATGAGTCGTGTGATTGCGTCACAGTTCTTGAGCCGTTGGCGAAAGGATATCTGGCCTCCGTGAGCACGCATGTCAAGAATTTGCTGACGGAGGAGGGGAGGGTCAAGCTCACGAACAAGACAGCTAGCGCGCGCCGACGTGTGCGCAGGCGGGTTGTGAGTCCTGTTCGACACAAGGTGATGGCATGCGCAAAATACTTACTGCTCGGTGTGATTAGAAAACTGTGCATCGACGTCAAGCCGCAGCGAAATTCAACGAACTATTCGAGATTCCCCCCCTGGCATCGCAGCTTTCTTGGACACAGATTTCGCGTCGAGTGCGAACACCTGTGAGGACCTCAGTGAGGATTCTAAGGCACGATGTCGCATGCAGTTGGCTCTGGAAGGTGCCTTGATGGTGCGGGGGCGCGCGTGGCATCGAAAGCTGGTGAGTATATAATCTGATTTGGACACACGGGGACACTCACCGCATTATGGTAGTACGTGCAAATCTTGTGGCACCTCGACCGCATTGCAGAATTATTCCCGGTAACAAACGCCACAAAATGCGAAGAGGACACCATCCAGTTTATGGCCAGCAGTGATGGATCAGACATTGAAGAACCGGCAAAGAAGAAACGCAAGATCAACTCACGCACGGTCATCAAAAAAACGTTCCAGGCATCAACCAAGCACGACAATCTGCGTGGTCCAAATTCGGTCAAGCCACAGCGCATTCTACCATACGTGAGCATGGTCAAACCCACCTGGATGCGTGCCGAGAAGGCTTCGGGGTTAGTGATGCGTGCGGACGAACCATGGATGGCCAGCCTGGGGCAAAAATTGAATAAGTCGACGCTTCTAACGTCATGCCAGGATAATCTGCTGTCAGAGCTCCCCGCCGACACTGATTATGATGCAGATGATGAGCATGTGGATGAGGAGCGTGCGAGCGAGGAGCATGCGGGCGAGGAGCGTGCGGGCGAGGAGCATGCGGGCGAGGAGCGTGCGGGCGAGGAGCGTGCAGAGGAGCATGCAGAGGGTGCAGGGGAGCATGCAGGGGAGGAGCATGCGGGTGGAGAAAATAATGTCGCCTGATGCGAATACCTCAAGTTGAACAGGTTGGTCGTATGTCTTGTTGCACCGGGACTCTTTAGTTCACCAAATATCATGCAAGTTCTGTAATAACTACATCAATCACTCTCGATGCAGTGTCAATATATATACCTTCTTGACGAAAACACAACGGGTGGATTCACAACTACATGTGGATATGCATATGCATATCTCTCTGCAAATCACATGAGTGTGGTGTGCTTGATGTGTCCGAACATACTTACACAGTCTTCTAAACCCACGGTGGCCCATACTTTGTGATTTTCCTCGCCAACAGTGACCACTTTGCGCCCAATGCCGCCTTTGAGGCGCGTCAACTCGACGATGGCACTTTGCGCACCGAAGGGGTCCTCATATTCCTCGAGATTCCATAAGCGAACGTTTAAAGTGGCACTAGGTACGTGAGGATCAGCGGAGCATTCATATCTGAGAAAGAACCACCTACAACTGGTCCCAAATTGGCTCTCGCGGTCCAGACCATGGTTTGAACCACCGTACATGCCCGAACCACATAGGTGGTGAGCTGAGATTCTGCTGGAACTGGAAAATGTCTGTCAGTTGTGCACATGAGGTTTGTGGCATTCCCGGTGTGGTAGACATGTAAACTTTGACCAGAGACGCTGCGAGTTGACCGCTAAGATTAGAAGCATAGAATCGACTCTTGCCAAACTGCACGTAGTTGAAGAATATAACCGCGTCCTCCAACGGCAAGCTGTCAGCGTCCATGGCACAGCCGGTCTGTGAGTGAATGTGCCAACTAGGCCACGTTGTATGGAAATGGTGCAGGAGAACGTCGTAGAGGCCCTGCGACGAAAGGGTGGAGGTTTTCCGTCGAGGGCTCATTGCATATGTTTGAACCGGATGCGCTGATATAGAGTAATCATGAGCGCATGTAGTCATCAAGAAAGATGTCGTACCTTCATTGTGTGCCTTATCGACCTCATCAACCCATGCTACGAGGCCGGCCACCGTACCACGATCATCTTGAGTGGTTTTCAGCATTAACTTCGCGAGTTTGCTTGTCTGGGGCGAGCCAGTGACTTTGTTCGCCATGTTATATATCTATTTACAAAAAGTAGTTGTAAGATTGCTCTAACATACGCGAAGTTAAGTACTTACAACTCGGGAAACTTGACATGTGCGGTGGAACTCGGTGAAGAAGGTCGTTTCGAGCTCGCCGTCTCCATGGTTATTGGTGTTGTAGGACTTGAGGAGCTTGTTTAGGCGTTCAAACAAAAAGCTCCAAAATGTATGTAATGGCCCGTAATCCAATATGAACTCCGTAATGTGGGTGGCGTAGTAGTGATTCGGCCTAATGGCCGCAGTGCCATATAACTGTCGGTATGATGGTTTGTTATCGAAATACCACTATGTCAAATTTACATACCTTGATGAGGTCAGCGCAGTACTGTCGTAGGAGGGTGTCCGCTTTCATGATGCTATTCACAGAGATCTCATCTTGACATAGCAGATGTAACGCCTCAGACAGCATCAGGAAATTGGCCGGGTCATCAGGGTGCATGGCGTAAGGTTGATCTCTCCTCTTTGGAGCTGTTGCATTCGTCGGAGCCACAGGGTCTGATGCGCTTGGGGCATCATGCGTGGTGGGTACTGGAGGAGCTGTATCGTGATTTGGTTTAAGGAATTAGGCTCATTATTAAAGCTATGTACCATTTGCGTCAGCACGCTCCTTGCCTTTGCGAGTTGCGCGTGCTTTGTCGGCCTTCTTCTTGGCACGCTGTTCGGCGTCCTTCTTTCGCTTCTCCTGTTTGAGAGACTCTTCTAGCGCAATGCGCTTGATCGATCATGGAGTAAGGCATTGGCATCTTGGGGGCACATGCACGCCATAGCTGAGGAATCTGTGACCACAAATAAGTCCCTGTGCTCTCATATGCGTGCATACATACGATAATGGGTCCTTGCTCGACTGCAAGCAGTCTCCATTGGTCAGCTGTGAGTGAACCCCCCGATGGCTCGCCTATGTCTTTGGGCAACTTGCCAGAGCCATACAGCAAAGTAAACTATTAAAATGATATCAGCTACATGCAATAAAGAGTCAAGTGCTACTCACGTCACGTAACATATCATGCAGCACGCATAGCTCGTGCTTCTCCTGCAAGATACCCATCTTGACCCACATATAATAGAAATGCATCTTGACGAGGCCGAGGAATAGGTTGTGCATCGGGTCGATGACAACCTGACGAACAAGGTCGAAATACGGAAGGCATGCAAGTTGGGTAAAACGTGTCGCGAAGTCCTTCACGAATGCCGCACGTGCATGCGGATTGCTCTTCGCAAGGTATTCTTCGCCTAAGCGATGTTGTTCCGCATTAGTATGACATGCAAATGCTGCTCGTGAAGCGCAAGATCAGCCTAAATTTGTGAGTTTGAGGTGTTCAATGACACACCGCCTCGTACAAATGCCTCAGGGGTGGCCAGGTTTGCCTTCTTGATCCAACATGCCGTGCAGAAGTAGGTATGTGAGTGCGAGGCAAACCCACCCATCTTGTGCGCTGCGGGCTTGTCGCAGACAACAGCAACCAGGATGACACGCACAAGACGACCTAAATAAATTATCAGTGTGTGATACCTTCGAAGAAATCTGTAACGAACTGACCTTCTGGGCAAGATGGTGTGACCACCTTGATGCCGTCCTTCCACAGACGGATCAAATCATTGATTATGGGCTGAATAAACCTCTGGAGTTCATCGCCCGATTGTTCTTTGGGTCCCGAAGGATGCTGGTGAGAAGGAGGTTTGCGGTGCGATAGCGATACTCGGGAGGGAGGTTGGTGATGGAGAATGATGTCGGACAGTGTAACGAATCACCAAAACCACGGCAGAGTACGCTTACTCCCGGTGTTGAGATTCGTACTGACGGTTTCGTTTGGGCAACAGCTGGTAACGAAAGCGAATGTTCAACGAAGTTAATATTAAAATACAACTAGCATACAAACTGCTTACCTGGTAACGAAAGCGAATGTTCAACGAAGTTGAACGAGCTGACGTTCCAGGTGGCAAAATCAAACTTAAATAGCAAAGTCCGTTTACGCACGTATGGTCACTCTCCCACAATAGCGCCTTACTCATCCGCTCACCAATCAGTGTCATCAACATGACACTCGCTCCTTCAACCATCACCTGATCTTGCAGGTGATCAACGCGACGCGTCCCAGTGTCTACTGGGCGTCTATGTCCAAATCGGGAAATTTGTTACATTACCCCCTCTTCAGGCGAGTTTCTCCGGACGAGCTTCGTGACCAACAATTTTGCCTCTTGTCCAGATCCCCGGCGGTTTATCGATAACGGTATAGTTGATCAACGGCTGAAAATGCATGTCGTTCATCGATACTTGGCTAATTTGCCGTGGAGCGGAGGGGTGTGTACGATGGAAATCGGCAACGAGATTGGTGGCATTGTCAAGATTGGAGCGGGGTTCCCATGAGTTTTCGGACGCAGGGTATCCTACCCACTTCACGAGGTACTGAAGACGGTTACGGAACATCCGCGAATCGAGAACCTTTTCAACTTCATACTCAGGTTCTCCTTCGATGATGACCGCGGGCAGTTTCGTCGGCTTTCTGCCTGGAATTTGATCTGTCTTGTGGGCCGACAATAATGAAGCATGAAAAACGGGGTGAATGCGCCAGGTTCGGGGAAGTTTAAGCTTGAAGTTGAGCGGCGAGACTTGTTCGAGAATTTCAAACGGTCCATGACGTTTCGCGCTCAACTTTTTGCTTGGTTGCTCTGTACGAATATTACGAGCATCCAGCCAGACTAAATCACCGACTTTGAATTGGGGAGTGTCTTGTACGCGTTGATCGTAATAACGTTTCATACGATCTGCTGCGAGCTGTAGTGCTGCTTGCGATTCCTTTCGGGCAGCTTCACGTTCGCGCATCAAGGTGTCTAAGTCTGGGTGTCGTACCGCTGTAACGAGATCTGGCATTGCCCGGGATGACGTCCCAAGTCTGCATAAAATGGAGAAACCTTGGTAGACTCGTGAGCTTGATTATTGTACGCGAACTCCGCTTCGATAAGTTTATCGTGCCAATCATCTTGGCGGAAGTTGCAATAAATGCGTAAATACTGTTCGAGTTCCTGGTTTATCCGTTCTGTTTGGCCGTCGGTTTGTGGATGGTAAGCGGTGGACATGGCAGAAGTTATTTCGAGAATTTTACACAGCTCTTGAAACACTCGCGACGCGAACTGAGTTCCGCGGTCCGAGATGATCTTCTTCGGCAGTCCTGCTGTGACCATATTCTCGATAGTATATCTCGGCAACTTCTTGAGCATCGATCGTACCATGAACGGGGAAAAACCGTGCTCGTTTCGTCATTCGATCGGCGACCACCATGATTGCATCGTGTTCACTGCTTTCTGGTAGGCCCGTGATCAAGTCGACCGTCGTAATGTCCCAGGGTTGGTCTGGAATTTCGTTAGGTTGAAGAGGACCGTATGGTTGTCGAGGAAATGTTTTGTTACGTTGACAAGCGTCACAACCGTCGACGTAGTTCCGGACATATACTGAAAGCCCTGGCCACCAATAGTTACGGCTTACGAGTTCGTACGTCTTCCAGCGTCCTGGATGACCAGCGTAGGATGATCGTGGTGTAATTGAACGATCTCCTTGCGAATAGCATCATCCTTCGGAACGTAGACCTTTCCTCTTGTAGCAATAGGCCGTTGTCCACGTTCCAGTCTTGTAGACCGGCAGCGAGTTCACGTGGCCCATGAGCCATCGCCTTTTGAATCGGCTCGGTTGCGATTTCATCGCGTGTAAGAGCTTCGCGAATGCGATCAAGTAAGGATTGGTCGGGGACGATGGACGCATGGCCGGGCTGGATCGCACGGGCTTGGAAGTACTCTGCCTTTAATACGACCTTGTCTCGATTATCCAAGGCGACCCCCTCTTCATGGTCGGTTCTACGCGATAGCGGATCCGCTCGTTGCATGGTCTTTCCCGGACGATGATGAATCGTGAAGTTGAACCGGGTAAGGTAGAGCGACCAGCGAGCTTGTCTGCGCGTAAGGTCTTGGGCCTTACGGAAGTACTCCAAGTTCTTGTGGTCCGACCAGATCTCAACGGGGTGAGGCCTCCTTCGAGGTAGTGCCGATATTCTTCCAGGGCACGAATGATCGCGAGCAACTCCTTGTCGTAAATCTCGTAGTTGCGTTCATGTTCGTTGAGCCCTTTGGAATAAAAGGCGACCGGGTGCCAAGCTCCTTCTTCGTCTCGCTGTTCCAAAACAGCACCTGTAGCAAAGTCCGAAGCATCCGTCTCCAATCTGAACGGCTGGTCCAGATCAGGAAGTTTAAGGATGGGTGCTGAGGTGAACGCGCGTTTCAGGGTTTCGAAGGCTGTTGCTGTTCCTGTCCCCATTGCCATTTGAAACCCTTTCGAGTTAAAACGTTCAATGGTTTGGAAACGTCTGCAAAGCTTTGGATGAAGCGTCGGTAGAAATTCGCGAAACCTAGAAAGGCTTGTACTTCCTTGACGGTTTTGGGTGCTGGCCAATCGAGAACTCCCTCGACTTTCTTTGGATCCATAGAACGGAGTTCTGCGAGATGATCATACCGAGATAGTCGATGGACAGCTCTTCAAACAGGCATTTCTCCGGTTTCAGGAACAAGTCTCTGTCTCGCAAGCGTTTGAGCACCTCGCGCGTAATGCGTCGATGAGTGCGAAGGTCGTGGTGAAGATAAGGATATCGTCAAGATAAACCACCACATGCCCTTCGAGAATGAGTCTTTCAGAATCTCGTTCATCATCGCTTGGAACGTGCCTGGAGAACCATGAAGACCGAAGAACATGACGGTCGGTTCGAACAGACCTCGGTGCGTCCTGAAAGCCGCCTTCCATTGATCGCCGTCTTTATTCGCACGTTGTTGTATCCCCAACGTAAGTCTAACTTCGTAAAGTACTTGGCGCCCTTTAGCTGGTCGATCAAAGAGCTGATACGAGGGAGTGGATAGCGGTTCTTGATCGTGACCGCGTTTAGTTTCGATAGTCCTGGACGAGTCGAAGAGATCCATCTTTCTTCTTCACGAAGAAGACTGCTGCACCGACAGGGCTCTTGGACGGACGGATATAGCCTTTTCGGAGATTCTCGTCCAAGAATTCATCCAGTTGACGGGTTTCTTCCGGTGACAAGGGGTAAACCTTCGAAATGGGCGGCAGGTTTTGGTCCGGCATCAAGTCAATCGCATGGTCGTACGATTTCTCGTAGGGAAGCGTTCACTAGCCGTCTTGGAGAAGACATCTTCGAAATCATGGAGGTGGTCCGGAACGATTCCCTCCATTCCTTCTTCTGCTTTCCTGCTTGGGCCGCTTCTTCGATTTCCTGTGACTTGGTATACTTCGCGCAAATCTCTACCCATTGGTCGAGAACTGCGTTAGATTCGGGATCATGGAATGACCTCATACCAGGCTACCGTGTCCTTGTAAAATTCCCAATACCGTTTCGAGTAGCGTATCCGAGGGGACTTCGTCGTCCGCGCGAATGAACTCTTCTTCTAGTTCCATTCGTTCCTCCCAAGCAGGCCGCGGGGGCTCTCGCATCACTTGTCTCGGTCGTGCAAGTCCTTTCGTCGACGCCAAGACTCGTCAGCTTCCTCCATCGTCTGCGGCTTCTTCTTGTCTTTCTTCGCGAACCTTGGTCCGCATTCCTTGGGCATCTAGTAAATTCCAAGGTTCCAGCGTCCCAGTCTATCTCCGGATTGTGTTGTCGGATGTAATCGAGGCCTATAATCAGGTCTCGATCGCCTACATTGGTCACTAACATAGGGACCTCGGTTTCATGATCACCTATCTTCAGCTTCAGCACCGTGTAGACTTGGATCGGTCCTCCTTCATTTTCGGATCGATCCGCATTGTAGACGACCAGGGGTTTTTTGAGGGGTTTCACTCCAACGTTGTGCTTCCGCACGAAGTCTTCGTGAACGAAATACTGAGAAGGCTCCGGAGTCTAGGAGCGCCTGCGTTTGTACGGATCCCTTGCTGCCGCTTACTGTGACTGGAAGATCAAAATTCTGACGTTTTTGATATTTCAGTTACACTAATACAATTGTAGCGGTTGCGAGAGAGAGAGGCCTTCACGTCAGCAGGGACGACATGAGGCCGCTCTAAAAATCCGTATTCCACGTCGACGATGACATGCCGATTGCTCCATCTCCTCGACTTGGCTGACGACTCGGGTTCCTTGCAATTCTTTCTGCTTGCCCTTGTCGACAGTTTTCTTCTTTTCTCCTCGACGAGTCCTGTCCTACAAGGCGAATTAACTCGTCGATACTCATCTCGCGGATCGACTTCCCCTGGGCTTCTTATCTGGACACGCATTTGCCAGATGGCCCACCTTGCCGCATACGAAGCACGCGCCCTTGCGCGTGCCGCGGCGCGGTCAACGTCCATGGTTAGGGTCGCGGGTATGAGTCGGGGCAGAGTGAGATTGACTCTGCGAATGGGGATGGCGATAAGCAGTCGTCTTTGACTGCTGTGGAGACGATCCGGGATGGGCGTAAGTGCCGCGGGCTTGATCTACTCGTTGGGCCCGTTCGAGGTACTTCTCCCAGGTGTCCGGTTGCGTCTCGTGACCGGCATCGCATCTCGAATTGACTGCTTGACCTGGGTCCGAAGCAGGAGAGAAGGGTTTGCTGTTGTGTCCGGATGCGGGGGCCCAGCGACGGAAGTGTTCGGCATACGATTGTACGGCCCGTCGTTGCGAAGACGCAATCAGCGCCTGCTGAGCGTCGAACTGCGAATCGAGGGTCCGTACTGTCCGAGAAATTCCTTCTTGAAATCCTCCCATGAACCGACCGGCACGTTGTTATTGAATTATCACTGTAAGAGGACGCCCAATCTAGGGCTCCCTCCTAGCGATCCGAGGATCAGAGCAAACGGTCCGTTGACGATTGGACTTCGTAATAGACGAAGTACGTTTCCCATGCCTTCATCCACTGTTCCGCGGTCTTTCCTTCGTAGGCTTGGCGAAGGGCGCGGGAGCAGGGAACTTGGGCTTACGAATAGTGCCCTCGCGCGGCGCGGCGGCCCTCTCGTAGTCGGGAGCGGAGACATCAGTCGTCGCGGGGAGAGTGTGAAGCGGGTCGTGGGTCTGGAATGGGGAAGGCGGGCCGGTAGGAAACGTTCCGGCTCAATGTCTGGACGTACGAGAGCGTGACCTTCCTCGGGACGGAGATTCTCGAGAGTGAGACATCGAGCCTTGAGGTTCTTGATCGACAGCCTCAACGAAGCGATGTCGTCCCGGAGTTCCTGGACGACCTGGTCGGCTTGATGGGCCTTCGCCTCGGCTTTCGATGCTCTGTCTGCTAGAGCGACTACGTCCGCGATCCGGCCCTGTTCTCCTCCTCGAGAGCGTTCACCCGACTACTCCGGATTCACCAGCCGGGTTAGTGAGGTCAAGTCTTCCTCGAGTGTCGTGATGCGGCGGGTATGATCGGTCAGGCCTTCCGCGAGAAGGTTCGTCACCACCCTGGTTACGAACGCTTCGAGCTCTTGTTGGGCCTGAGTTGTGGAGGAGGAGGAGGAATTGCCGTGGCTTCCGCGGGTGTCCACGGATTCTCGGATGGTCCGGCGTGTCCATGAGACTCGTCCGGATGGGTGGGAGTCGCGGTCTCGGGCTGAAGATTGCTCGTCTGTCCTGGGAGTTCTTGCGACTCGTATATGAACCTCTGTGTAGGTTCGGAGGAGGTAGTAGAAGAGACCGACGATGGAGAGGATAGAGATAGTGGTGACGACAGTTTGGGTAACGATAAGAACGATCACGGGTTGGACATGTGTCACAACAAAGGTTCTTTTTCTCAAGCACGGGAGTGAATACAATTGGTACACGATACTAGGCCCTCGCCGTTCCCTCGACCTACAGCCAGTACTTCTCACAATACTGCACGTTGGTCTCGAAAAGACGCTTCGCGAGTTCCGCGACTTCCTCGCACGACTTGTGCACGTTTCCACGCGCTTCGTAGATCTGACGGAAGGCGAAATGGAAGTTGACTAAGTCGAAAATCTCCCACAAGGGAAGGGGGCGATTGTCGTCAAGGTAAAGAGAATATTGGTCAAATAGACCGAAAGGAGATGAGGGAAGGCGAACGTCGTACGGGACGTTGCGGGCGTGGTCGTGCCACCGAAGGTCGTCGACGCGAGTACGGTCGCGTTTGAAACTGAATTGGGAAAGTCCTACGGCGGTGAGGACTGCGAGGGAGTAGCCTAAGACACGCTGGGTGTCGTCGGCGATGGGGGTGACGACGAACTCCTGGGGCTTCCAGTCGTCCTCGGTTCGATGTAGAGAGCGCGGGTCTCTTCGAATGCTCGACGCTTCGGGCGTTCGTACGCGGCGTCGATGGGGTTCCGAGCGATCTCGGTGGGGAACTCGTTCCTCCTCTGCTGGGGAACGGGGTTGTAGACGGAGGGGACTTCTCCTATGAAGGCCGCGCTCCTAGCGACAACGTCAGCGGCGTCGTCCTCAGTGATAACCTCCTCTCCAGAGACGATGTCGTTGTGCGCAACGACGGTCACCCAACTGCCCTCTTGGTAGCGTGTGATGGAGGTCACTGGAATCGACGACGGGGGACGGTAAGCAAAGCTCGTTCAAACTGTAACGAATCACCAAAACCACGGCAGAGTACGCTTACTCCCGGTGTTGAGATTCGTACTGACGGTTTCGTTTGGGCAACAGCTGGTAACGAAAGCGAATGTTCAACGAAGTTAATATTAAAATACAACTAGCATACAAACTGCTTACCTGGTAACGAAAGCGAATGTTCAACGAAGTTGAACGAGCTGACGTTCCAGGTGGCAAAATCAAACTTAAATAGCAAAGTCCATTTACGCACGTATGGTCACTCTCCCACAATAGCGCCTTACTCATCCGCTCACCAATCAGTGTCATCAACATGACACTCGCTCCTTCAACCATCACCTGATCTTGCAGGTGATCAACGCGACGCGTCCCAGTGTCTACTGGGCGTCTATGTCCAAATCGGGAAATTTGTTACAGACAGGAGGAATGTGATGGCGCAATCAGGGAGCGCAGATACGAGAACCTGTATATAATAAGCATATGAACATTCGCTTGCGGGAGTCTCTCGCAGGAGAAGGAGAAAGAGCTCACCAGTCAACGCCCCATGAGAGCCCAATGCGGAGTTCTCCATCGGGACCTTTGGCATCTTGTATCCCATTGTTCGCGAAGAATTGCTTACCGTCCGGGCCCTGTAGATCCTTTGCAATGCCGCCATCAAAAAAATTGATAAGAACTCCTGGTGTCTGCGGCTTTTTGCGCCAATCATCGAGAAGATCTTCCAGACCTGGGATTTGGAGTAGTCGTCGCAGCTGGTCTTCGAGGGACAGGTAGGGGTATTTGATTTCTGGAATGCGGGTTTTTCTGGCTGTGCCACACAGTGTGACATCGGTTTGAATAAATGAGAGCCACACAGCGTACAGTTGTCCGAGAGATCTGAGGTATCTGGAAAGACTTCTTTGCAGTTGGGGCATACAACGAAGATCTGATGCGCAACTTCGAGACCGAGGAGAGACGACGCAGTTTTGAGTGTGAGCACAGGTAAAGCAGGAACAATGTATGGAAGACCTGGGCATGCAACCTGAGAGACTGCGACAATGATCAGTGCAAACGCCCATAGGACGACATTGCATGCAGAGCGAGGGAGGTGGTGCTGTAGATGCAGCCAGCACACCAGCGCATATATGGAGACCAGGTGTGGAGCAATGCCGGCGATATCGATATTGGGAACAATGCTGGAAGCACAGTGAAATGGGTCCGGATCATCGACATCGCCCGTCTGGGAAATGGAAGCTTGCAGGTGAATGAGTTCGGACCAGGGTTCAGGCGGTGCAACCTCGACGTCTTTGTCAGGATTCGGCATCTCGTCTTCGACATTTGCCATCTGCGTCGGAGGACCTAAGAACTCCGGACCTCCTCCATTCTCGGTGAGTGCAGCCTCCTCCATGGCGCTTTGTAATTCGCGCATAAGAGATTCTTCGTCCGGGGAAGGTCCAGCCATTTGATGCGCGACTGCAGCAGACAACGGCTGCGAGGTTACTGCAGACATTGAATTTGAGGCCATCCAGTAATCGATGTGTTGAAGTAAAAGGTCCGGGTTCCTTTGTACCATGGGCACTCCGGAGTCATCTAGTGGTCCGGCCGGTGGTGCACCTTGCCATGGAACGTCGAGCATGAGATTGGACACCGACATGGTGCCGTTCACTAGCATCTCCTGCTCGATTTCATTTGGATGACCTGTGGAAGGCAGGTAAGTTGGAAATGGCTGAGCAGAGGTATCAATAGTGTGTTGGATGGGCCCCGTAAGGACTACAGGGATTTGAAAGAGTGGCGCAGAGGAGATAGGTGCACGAGGGCGATATGGCTGAGAACATTGTTCACGCAAATCGCGCGCGCGGTGGGTGCGGAACGTGTCATAGGAAATGAGGCCTCCGTTACAGCCATAGCTTTTGCAGTGGCACTCGACCTTGTTTGAGGCGGGCATTAGGTGGAGAGAGACGACACGGTGCAAACGCGAAGTAGGATGCCTGGTCATGTGAGCGTGTTAGCGCCATATATGGAAGGAGCTGTAGAATACGAGCAAGGGTCGAAATTACAGGAGCACAGGCTGAAACGTAGCAAATTGCAAGAGCACAGGCTGATGCTTGGGTATATTCAATGCTCGAGCTCACACATCAGAACAATATATGCTGCAATAATCGATAAAATGCATAGAACTTCCGAAATATAAGTACATCAAGTGTCTACTACTAGATGAGGAACTGCTACATGATTCTTTGCTTCTTGAAAGACCGCTGTTCTTCACCCTCGCTCAGAGTCTCGACCTGTGCCTCTGTGTTGTCAAGAATCCATGGCGGCGGGGAGCTTGCATGTACGGGGCTCAGCGCGTCAGAGAACATAGCAAGGAAGTCGTGAAATGGGGTAGGAGTGCGCGAATATGCAGGTGGAGAGTCGGAGGACTGCGAGATGCTGTCATCCTCAAGCGACGAGCCTGGAGGGGCATCTACGAGCTCCGGCATGGCAAGCTCGCTGCAAAGTGGCGGGGGGGAATTTGTGGTAGCAGGCTCGAGCGGACTGAAGTCAGCATCAGGCTCTGGCGGTGGAGATGGCGATGGGAGGAGTGAGAGGCGTGGAAGGTGGGCACAGCGAGGAAGCGGGCGGCGAAGTGGCGGGGGGGAATCCGTGGTAGCAAGCCCGACCAGACCGATGTCAGCATCAGGCTCTGGCGGTGGAGATGGCGACGAGAAAAATGACAGCCGTGGAAGGTGGGCATGGCAAACAAGCCGGTGGCGAACTGGTGGAGGAGACTCCACGTGCGGGGGAGAGGACTCCGGGGTGGACTCCACTGCAGAATCGCCGATAGATTCGTGGGTGCGTGGCTCGAAAATAAAAGTCTGCACGAGTACTGATTCAGTGGAATATTAAGCAAATAATAAATGTGTGGGACATACAATATCCCGGTTGAAGTTGAGTTCTACGAACGCGTCGCATGAGACCGAAACGCGGTCATAATTTTGCGCGGCGGGATCTATGCTGAAGCGGACAACATTGAGGTCCGGGTCAACGTGGTAGAAAACCGGACTTGGGCCAACTTCTGTGGAGAATATGAGGAGGTGAGACTTGGGTGAGACTCTCCGCAGAGTTCATTATTATACTCACCTTGGAGACGTGGCCCCGAGTCTTCATGGCAAATGGGAAATCCGAGGCTGCTCATGGAGAGGGACAGAGAAGATGAAGACAAGGCGAGGTGGAAGGCGCATATTTTGTTAAGTCGTGGAAGGTGATCCCGAGGCAGGCTACACCTGGGATTTGAAGAGTTGCCGAGCAGGATAACAGGATATTGAGGCAATCCTGCCATGATCCCGCGCACGGGAAATAAGAAGTATATCGCTCAAGATAAAGTCGGGATTGGCGAACAGGTAATTATCATGGTCTTATTCGGGATGAGATTAATTGCGTAGCCTGACAGAATCCGCGCTTAGGAGATCTCATATAGCTTAAGCAGATATATTGGTGATACGCGTGGGATTGGCACGGGATTCCGGGATAATTGGCCGATCTCCTTCCAATCCGGACTTAGAGAATTCCCGAGGACCGCAGTGATTGTTCAGGATTGCCATTGATATTGAATTTGAGCAATCTATGCCAATCCAGAATAAACTACAACAATTGCTATCCGGCCAAATCCGACAGTTTCCGCCCTCCCCCGCTCATGCTCCCCGCCCCGTGCTCGCACCCCACGCTCGCACCCCTCGTGCTCGCGCTCATCATTGTCCTGCTTCATGTAGTACAATGCGTGCTGTAGATACAATATATATATTTTAGTCATAAACATATGGATAATTCGAGACTCACCAGACAATCTCCATGGTCTACGAAATACTGGGCGAAGGGAGGGCAGGTGAGACAGTGGGTCACCACTACTTCCCATCCATGATAACATGACGGTGTTGTAGATACAAGAAGTCCATCTTCGAACCTGCCCGGACGTGTGGTGAGAGAGCGTAAAGTGCTCTTGGACGCTACAGCCGGGGCAGGTGAGGGGAGGCGCGGCGGGAGGGAGGGGCATAGAAATAACACTGAACGTGCGCGGACTCAGCTAGTGGACGCACGCCGTACGCAGTCGACATCGTGAACATGCGCCGCACATGCGCCGAATGCAGGCCAGCACGAGAGGTATCCGAGTGGTGTCTCAGAAGCACACTACCAGTGTATGTCCGACCACGCCGCACTATTCACACAAAGTCAACGAGGACGTCGGCATGCATGAACGAGAGCGCACGCTGGTGCAAACGTTGGGACCGTGGTGTGCTTCCAAAGACAGGAGCGGTCGCGGGGAGCTGGGTGGAAATGGAACGCGAGAGAAGAGTCACGTACCTGTCGTGAGAGGTGCGATGCACGTTGGACACGACGTCAAGGGTCGATCGGTCAGTTTCCGCGTTGTCAGTGCACGGGCGGGCCGTCGACATCAGCGGTGTCACGCGTCATGAGCCGCAGAGGCAGTGGAGAGCGGGATCATGCATAGTCAATTTGATACGTACCGAAACACTCCGTCAGCGCACTCACCGCTGGTTCTAATCCCCATGCTCCACGAGACCGAGATTTATCAGCATCTTATGCACAAGCTAAAGTCGCCAAGATCGAGGTGCGTGAGTGTGACCAGCTCCATGTATGCGATATGGCCCGCGGCGCAAGGTGGAAACCAATTCTACAATTAACGTCAGCACAAGTGGCGATATGCGGCAATTTTGCAGCCAATTGCTGCTGCCGGAGCGGTGCGCATCGAATGTGAAGAACGTACCGTGCAACCACTGCATATGCATGCCCTATGTTGAATGCGACAGTGGGCAGTGTCCTCGTAGCATATCTTGAGTTTGTCGCCTGGTTAGTGCCCCTATAGCTCGACATTGAAATCAGCCACAACTCGATAACTGCAAAGTTCAGCCAATGTCGGATGACGCTTACCGACTAGAGTCATGCAAGATGGTGTCCACATGTCTTCTGATATGGGGCTGTAAATGAGAATGGGAGAAGGGGAGAAGGAAGCTGAGAGTTGTAGAAACAGGAAGTCATTCCATGTGGATATATGCGCACATGCACATGACACAGGTGATTTTTCGATTTCATGCAAGCAAAAAGTCGTCGTGTTAAATTTTCTTCTCTCAAAATGCATAAATTCAAAAAAGCAAAGTACAAAATGACGAAATGTGATTCAAAATGTCGATCAAGTCAGATTAAGACAGGAGTGAGTTATGTCTCGATTGTCCTGGCTTACACGGATTGCTCGCGTTTGGAGACGATTCTCACGGATATTGTCAATTCTGACTGGGCTTCAAGGCTTGCAGAACGCAAACTTCCCGCAAACATCTGAGAACCCATGATTTTGCATGAGATAACTCTCAGGACAAATGAATGGCTTCAAGTACTGCCGATGCGTATCTTCGTTTGTATTTCAACTGCACGAGGCCCTACAATAACCCACCTTACTGCTTATCGACAAGCATGGCCTGAGCCTGGATTTCACATCCGCTCGAACACGTACAAGTACGCAAGTTTCTTCAACTCCCGCACGCTTTCCGCATCGGCTTTCACGACCTTCTCGTCATTGAACAGCACCCAACTGTCCTCCTGGCGGATATGTGCGACGTAATGCCCAGAATGAACAGATGGCCCCTTGTGCGAAATGAACGCCTTGAGCCGGTATTTTGCCGGCAGGTCGGAGGAGCCTCCAGGGTGTACCGCCTTCGGTGTGTCAGCGCCGGAAGAAGCAGGGATTTCCTCTCCTGTGTCATCTGGGTGTGAGAAGAGCCATTCCACTGCTCGCTCTCCGTTTCCTCCCTATGACAAGCATGGTATCAGTGACAAGTACATAGTCCGGCCGTCCACGTCCACACATACCGTTTCGCGAAGCGCTTTCCTGGCCTGTGCAGGCGCGAAACCCATCTCCACCAGCATATTCACCTGCTCCGCTGGCGGTTCTGACGCAGAACCGCTTGAACCGGCAGATTGGATGGGGGCATCGATATCTACGAAATCACCATCAGATCACGGAAGATAGTGGACTAATGAGAAGAAGACACAGACCAGGGTCCTCCATATGTGCGAAGAGCCACTCCATGGCAGCCTCCGCATCGTTGTTACCTGTAGCCAGAAGTGCCTTTTGGCATCGGACTGCGGGGAATCCCATCGCCTCTAGTTGTGCCATGGCTGCCTCGTTGAATTGAGGTAAACCGGGAGTAGCTACTCAACGTGCTTCAGTCCAAGGCAAATATCACAAATCAGGACGTAATGCACCAGTTTTATCATCAGGTAACTCCTGTTCGCCTGGCTGAAGGCCACGTCCGATGTATTCGTCGAGTTCCAATACATCCGAAGGAGGTACGATGATTGGAATATCTGCATTGAAATGAGTATTGCGAGCTCGTAGGCCACTTTAACACATACCCAATTTCGATGGAACCCAGTTGACTAGCTGAAATTTCTTCGCATGAATCACCAAGACCTGTGGGAACGTTGCAAATCTCGAACGCCTCCACAAATTGACATTAGAACGTTATTAGGATATGTTACGAAAATGGGACTCACTTGGTGGCAATGACGTTCTTGTGGCATGAAGGACACGTATATTCCAGAGCCTCTACGCCAGTCAAAATGTCAAGACATTCTTTCAGCGGGACTTCCTCGAAGACCGTCTTTCCGTCTTCGTCTTTCCCCTTCTCCCTCGCAGGCACAGGCACACTTATTACATCCATGCCATCCACGCGATACCGCACGCGCTTACACTCCCCGCACTCCAACCGCTGCTCCATCCCAAACGCAAACACCTCTGTAGGCTCGCTGACGCCAGCACCCACCTTCTTCGCTTGACGTCGGAGCACCCCAAACATGTACGTAAGAAACTCCTCCGCATCCTGCTGCCGCATAGTCGCGAACTCCTCATGGCCTTTCCCCACGAGCGCCTTAAACCCGCTGGGGCGCACGCCTTCCTGGAACACGGGGGTAGGCGTCGCCTTGGGATCTGCGTGACCTGACGCATTCGGTCGCGGATGCGAGTAACGGCCTGAGAGTAGCCCGTCTGCCAGTTTGTGCATCTGGCAGTCGACGCAATTCGCGGGGAGCGACTCTGTGCAACTCTGCCAGTGAGTAGCCGCCGATGGGTAATAGCGCTCGCGGAAAGCGGGAAGTGAGAATAGCGTCTGTATAACAGAGGCCATGTAACAACTTGTAAACAATTAGTTGAGAACTGCATGGTATATGCATGCAAACGAACCTATTACCGAGGTTCGAAATACCGGTCAGGCCGGAACCGAACACCGGCTCGAGTGCCTTGCCATCCTCACCAGTGAGCGAGAAGTCGAACTTGAGATTGTGCTCGATTTGCTATGGTCGATGTTAATTCGACTCATGAGCTCTGATAAGAAAGATAACTTGCTAGTTCAGTCATCGATTTTTCTGTCTTCGTCTGCGTCTGCACATTGATGCCAAATGTCGCGAGATGCGCAGCAATTTCGGGATCAAGTTTCGAATCGTTGCACAGATAACAGTATATATCTGATCGCTGTGATGAAGGGACCCCAAATGACTAAGAATACCACCACTCACCTGCTCCGCCTTCTGGGGTGATAGTCCCGAGCTTGACGCTGATAGGATGACGCGTCTCTTCGAAATGCTGCAAACCATGACCATTACCGCCGATTCCACCGAACTGCTGGCGACCACATCCGAGAGAGCCACAAGTGAGACACAGCCACAAGTTCTCTTTGAGGTCGCACTTCGAACAATGTGCGAGTCCTGCCAAAAACGATATTATAACGATTGACAAAATGATATCAGACTACATACCTGATGCGAGAATAGGTCCTGTGGCGAGCTGCTCGAGCGTCAACGTGTGCTCGCACGCAGCGAATTCCTCCTCCCAAGCCTTGACCTCCGATTGGCGTGCGGAAGACAGGGATTGCATGACGCCATCAGAAAGCGACTTGACGTGGGGGTCCAAGGACGCGTCAGGGATCTCAAGCCCGGATTGGGAATCGCACTTCCAGCACTTGAGAACAGTCTTATATTCGTACTTCTCCTCTTCGCGTTCTTCAACGATCGCCAACTTCTTCATCTTTGCTGGTGGCTCCTCATCCTTCGCCTACATGAACACCGTTCATTCAAGCTATTAGCCATGAATGGAAACATGACGTACACGGTTTGCGGAAGGCCGCAACTTGCGCTTCACATTGAGGGTGAAGAAATGGCCGGTTTTCTCGACATGAGTCCGGGCGTGATGTCTATCGCGACCAAGGCACCCTCCGTTGAAGCAACTCAAACACACGTCGATTCCCAAAGGATGGTCCTGTTGGGCTGGTAAGACGGTGGCACTGATATGCAATAAAACTCGATGGCACTTGATTGTCAAAGCATTGTGTGCATTCCTCTCTATGCACAGACTGTGACAACTTAGGAGGCTGCAGACGGGCTATATCCGCGAGATGACTACACGCCGCCATTCTTGGGGCTATTCAGCTAGGAATGGCGGCCTGGGGAGGCGGTCGAATCGTACCTCTACGTTGAATCTGCAGTTATGGGACCGTGGATGATTTCTTTCTACCTCAGATAGCAAACAAGGTGCGCGTAGCAGTGTCAAATATGTTTCGATTCCTAGACACGACGACCTTAGTGTGAAGACCCTTCAATGTGGTAAGAGGCAAGGAGATCTAATTACTGAATTCCGTTCCAGTAGTTATATATTGAATTATCAATATTTAAATATTAATAACGTTATCGCGAAACTTTATGAAGCGCCCATAGCTTCCGAAGTGATAAAATTCTGTCTGCGCCGGACATCTCCAAACTCTCGTGTCGTCGTACTCCCATCGAAATGGCACCCCAACCCAATGGAACTGCGGATGCTCCCATTGAAGTCTCCTCGATACCCACCGTTGTTGGCATAAACTTTGGTAATTCGTACGCTTCTATTGCAGTACTGACGAAGGTACGTGCATTCCGCTATTCCATACAGTTTCACATTATTGAACGCGTTTTGGAATCCTCAGGAAGGATCAGCGGACTGCATTGCTAATGAAGATGGCGAGCGTCAGATTGCTTGCGCGATTGCGTTCCAAGGCGAGGAGATGGTGAGTTCAGGTCGTCTACGTGGTGTCGTGAGCATAGATGCACTGCGGACTTGGCCGGTTGCGGCGAATGTTTTCTTCACGCTGGGAGTCGAAACGAACTCCGACATGCAACTTGTCATCTGGAAAATCCGGTACCGCAGAGAAAGCTCTGTACTCCGTAGCGGAGTCGACGCAGCGCTTCCATAGGTCAACTTTGCAACTCCTGAATACGTGCATTCCGAGCTTCTCTCGAATTAGCTGGCCGCTTGACCTGATATAGGCACTGATTCTCAATACGCAATGGCGGAGAAGGAATTGGTCATTCTACGCCTTACTGATTCAAGAGAGGTCTCTGGACCAGTTGCACACTCTCGTGTCGGAGTCAGGTTGACCGGATGTACCATTATGCCCTGCTGCTTGACATCATTTCGAGCTATCCATCGGTTAATTTACAACTTAGAACTAACTTATCCGACTCTGTTAGTATATAGGCAACCAAGCGAAGCATCAGCTTGTTAAAAACTCTCAAAACACCATTACGGGTTTCCGCAACCTCCTAGGCAAAAAGTACGAATCCATTCCATGATATGCCGACAATCTTACTAATTTCTTGGTCTCAGGTTTTCTGAAATTCCCGCTAACAAACTCTCAGTGTCGGCACCCGTGATACAGCATCCTGAGCTACCAGACGAGCCCGCCTACAAAGTAAAGATTCTCCAGGCAGCACCGACGCCCCTGCCCACTACAGCGTCCAACACCCCGCCGCCTCACACGCCGCGACTCCTCGCTCCGAGCCGATTCCCGCTGAGCGCGTGCTCACCGTCTCCGAAGTCACGTCTATATTCCTCAAGTCGCTCATCCAGTCCGCAGAGGCGTTCCTGGGGAAGCAGGTCCAGGGCGCGGTCATCACCGCGCCCAGCTGGTTTGACCAGGCACAGAAGGATGCGCTCGAAAAAGCTGCAGTCGATGCAGGAATTACTGTGCTGCAGCTGCTCGAGGAGGCCGGTGCTGCCGCGGTCGCGACAACCACCGGGCCGCAGCCAGAGGAGCTACCCCTGGACCGCACGCAGCTCCTCGTCGACCTCGGCGCCTCCGCGCTTTCGCTCTCGCTGCTCTCCATCCGCGAGGGCCTCGCGTACTCGCTTGCCACGCGCGAGGACCACACCGTCGGCGGCGACGCGATCGACGACAAGCTGATCAAGTTCTTTGCCAAGGAGTTCACGAAGAAGACGAAGACGCCGCTCGTCGTCTCACCCGCGACGGACGCGCAGGACAAGCGCGCCGAGGCGAAACTGCGCCTGGCGGTTGAGCACACGAAGCGCACGCTCTCCGCGTCGCCCGGCGCGGCGACGTGCTCCGTGGAGTCGCTGAAAGACGGGCTCGACTTCACAGGCACCATCACGCGCCTCCGCTTCGACATGGAGGTGCGCTCGATCTACGACCGCATATACTCGCAGGTGCAGGAGCTCGTCGCGGACGCGGGGCTCGACCTGTACGACGTCGACGAGATCGTGTACGTTGGCGGCTCTGCGAGTCTCCCCGGGCTGGACGAGGCGCTCGCGCAGGGCTTCGCGGAGTCGGTCGTGACGCCGTTCACCTCGGGCACTGTTGTCGGCGGGGGAGTTGGCGACCCGACGACTATCCTCGCCCGCGGCTGTGCGTTGCAGGCGAAGATCCTGGCGACGCTCGCGGAGGGCACCGAGGAGGAGCGCGAGGTGAAGGCGTCCTTTACCCATGGTCACCAGTACACCCGGGCGAAGGCGACGTCGAAGACCATTGGGATCTTGTTCCCTGAAGAAAATGCCGGTGAGGGCAGCTTGGATGGACAATGGATTCCTGTTGTCCTCAGGGAGACGCCTGTACCCGCCAGGAGGACCGTGGCATTCGATGTTGACCTCGGAGAAGGCGAGGGTGAGAAAAAGGTTGGCTTCGAGGTATGGGAAGCCAAGGAGGGGATCAAAATGGAGAAGGTGAAACCTCCCAAAGACGAAGAAGAGGAAGAGGTGCCTGCTGACGACAGTGAAGAGCCGGAGGAGGAGGAGGAGGACATTGAAGTAAAGGAGAGGACTGTCGAAAAAGAGAATTTACTCACGTCGCTGGTATTCACTGCCAAGGAGGGCAAGAAGACCCAGGGGCGATGGACCACGAAAGTAGAAGTGCAGTTCGTTGTCAGGGAGAATGGTGCGGTGGAGATTAGTGCGCGCGAGGTTGGGAAGTCGGGGAAAGGCGAGAAGACTGTCGTTAGAGTTCCTACTGCATAAGTTGCACCCATTACTGCACGATCGTACATTCATTTCATTTACAGTTCAAACCACTCGATCATCAATATTGTGTGTCTAAGCGGGCGCCTGCTGTAAGTTATCACTCTCCGGGAATATGCATGATTTTGGCGCAGCGTTGTCAGTCTCAATCGCTGGACAGGTAATGTGTTGAATCTGCGGTGCTAACGTCGGTTGTGATTATAACTATCTAGAACAGAGCCAGTCTGAGACCATCGATCTCTCAAAGTGGCTGACATATGAAATGCCCACTTTCCATCCGCTAAAATCGTCGAATTTACACCCTCCAAGAACTCCATACAGGCTGTTCTCGCACCTTGACCAAATGCTTTCCAACTCATCGAGCAGCATCCCCACGTCTACGCATGCGCAGTGCGTCTCCACTTCCCCACTGCGATCCCGAGGTACGCAACTCAATACTCATCCCTGAAATTCGTCGCGTACGCACGCATGCTCCACGCGGACACAATTCACCCCACACAGCCAGCACAGCCCGATCTTTGATGTCGCCCTCAAGGCGGAATCAACCGCCGCCCATCAGCCCACAAATCTGATGCGCCTCAGACGGCCTTCCCCAACCCTAACGCCACGCGCGCGCATCGCAGATCGTGCGCGCGCGGACCCAGATGCACACACGCACAGGCTGACATCTGTGCGCGATAGGCAGCGCCGTATCGCGCGGACAGGTATATGACGGCGGCGGATGCGGCGGGCGTGCTCCAGCCGATGCTTCCGCCCATCCGCCGCCGCATTGGGCAGGTGCAGCAGTGCCCTGCACATGCACATCACGCATGTCTATTTCCTTCCATGTTGCCCAGCAGTCCTGGCGTTTTGAACAAACTGGTGGTGCACGCTCCAGCGGATGAGGAAAGTAAAGGAGCAAAGAGTATTGTATAACATCTAACTTAAGGTCATGCGGGGAGATAGTGATATAGCAATATAAATCCTTGGGAATAGCTACGCGCTACACGGGGGAATATCGATACAGAGTAGGTATGAAATATAGAGGTAGATAGTCAAGCAGAGATATCTGTCCGAAGATAGGCAGGAAAGCAAAAGAGTCGGGAGAGCGGGATAGCAAGGAAAACAATGACATATCTACGTCTACGGCTGAGAACTCATCGACTCCAGCTCTTCCATACTTTTCTCATTGTCGGCCGCCGTAGGGGCCTCGGTGTCCACGTCCGTGTGCACCCACGCAAATGGAGACTTGGGACGGTAGGGCTCAGGAATCTGCAGCTCCACTGGGGGGCTTTCCGAATGCTGCGGCGCCTCGACGCCAAGCTCGTCGCCGAATTCATCGGGGTATTGTAGCGGGTAGGCGAGCTCTCCCGGGTTCTCGTACCCGACCTCAGGAAGCGAGATTGGCGTGATAGGCGATGTGGCTGAGGCAGACGAGCTTGATCGCGGGTGGGAGTATAAGGAAAGCGCATCTCGAGGCGACATCTCATGGCTGGACTCCTGCGAGGTAGAGCTACAAAGGTGTTAGGACGGCTAATAAGCTTCGAAAGTACATATATGCATACCGGATGGTATCCATTGCGTCAGCGATGCTGTGCGCGGCAAACGTGGATGGATCTACTAGCGCACCGTGGTCCATGGGATGTGCGGCGAGCGCAATACGGGAGTACGACTCGAGAAGGTACGCGGGAAGAGAGGAGCGGCGACTGCCCTGCGTCGACGAGTCATCCTGCATGATGTCGGAGACAAACGTCGGGTCAGAGCCCACAAACTGATGGAAGGCTTGCGGGTAGATAGCGGCGTCGCCCAGCTCTATAGAGGGCAGGCGTGCTCTCTGCTGCTGGGCGGCGTCATCGTGCGACATAGGCGGCATTGCGAGGACGTGTGCATGGTTGATGGAGAAGTCAAGCGGGCCCGGCACATCTCTATGGAAGCTGTCGGGCGGGCTCATGTGAGCGCTCAGTGGCGAGGGCGTGGGGTCGTGAGGGGAGACGGGTATCGCGGCGGTGGCGGCGACGGCGAGCGGGATATCTACGAACTCGAGGCCCGAGCCAACCTCATCGGAGCTGGAGCTCGAGGACGCCAGGGACATCCTGCGTCCCGAAGGCGAGGCGCCCTGGCGGTCATGCACGCTGATGCTCTTGCGCTTGGTCTTGTTCGGCCCACGCATCTTGCGTTCAGGGGCATACTCGCACTGCAGGCCGCGGGCGGTGCAGCGCTGGCAAGACGGGTGGTCACCGCTGCACTGTTAGCGGTAGGAAGGATGTATAAGTCAGTCGACAAAATAAATGACGACTATAGCGGGCAGAGATGCACGAACCTTGGCCTTACGGATGCGGCATTTTTCACATGCCTGGGCGGTGCGCATGCGCGGGTGCTCTGGCGTGCGCTGGAATACACCAGTGACGGGATCGAGCGAGCCGGAGAGCGACCATGACGGCTGTGTCGCAGACTGCTGGGCGGGGTGGAGCGCGCGGGGCGTCTGGTTTGGCTGGGCTGACGAGCCGGCGACGAACATCGGGTGGACATTCTGGAAGAGCGCGGCGTTCATGGCGGCGGGTCTGGGTGGAAGTTGGTGTAGCCGTCGGCGGCGTGCCATCCCGTGGAGGCGTAGCTGAGCGGAGGAGACGGTGGACGCTGCTGCATCTGCGTAAACGAGTGCGGGCCAGGCTGGACCTCGTACAGTGGGACGTTCCCGTCGAAGTACTGCGCGGAAAATTGGGTTGGTTGCTCGGGCATGTATGGGTAGGCGGAGGCGGAGGAAGATGGGTGGTGAATGTGTCTGCTGGGGTGGGATCCGGTCATGTACGCATCCAAGCCAGAGTGGGAGTAGTATGACGAGTGCTGCTGCTGGGCTTTGATGCTCAAGGCCATGGCGAGATCGTACTGGGTCTGCTGTTTGGGAAGAGAGAAGTCGTCGAGAGAGAGCTGTGTAGAAGACATGATTGAAGGAAAAAAGTAGGGAGGGAAGGAAAGACGGTGGCAGAAATTAGGTGAAGATATAGGCCAAGAGTCGGGTGCGGGGCTGGCGTGACAGAAAGAGTGACGGACAGTCGGATACTAAAGAGAAAGATCCGCTCGTGTGACCCCTGTCCCCGATCAATATTCATTTTCAGTCCGTCGCACTCGCTGCTGTCTCAGCCGTCAGCCCACAGAGCTTGCACGGGCGGACCCTTCGTTGTACTTGGGCTTGACTTTCCATCTGCATCCGCACCCGACGAAACTCCACTGTGGAAAATTCCTGCCCAATTAATGAATACATGAGATATAAGGCTGCAGAAAACACATGCCACATCAATTTCCTATTCCGCTCAGTTCAGCTGCATCTATAATAAAATAAGACAACTCCACCGTGAGTCGGCGCGTCACTCGCGAGTCTGACGTCGAACGCAGGAGATGACCACGGCTCACGGACATGGCTCGCGGACGTGGCTCGCGGACATGGCTCTCGGACGCGGTTATGGGACACGGTTCAGGGAGGAGGCTCTCGGACATGGCGACACCCAGCCCGAACTGAACGTCACGGAGTTACCATCTTTGGACGGCGATATCCCCGATTAGGAAATTCAAGATCCGCGAACCAACGCCTCATCCGCCCATCGATGATGCCTCATTCGCTACTCTACCAGTCCAGTCTAAATCTGCAGCCAACTTACCCTCATAGCCTTCATAGCACAGGCCTCAGGCCTCACACTCGGATGGCACAGGAGAATACAGCTAATAATTACTGCACAATAATCTACGCACACATCGAGAGCTATAAGCTACAGAGCGGACAGCAGCACATCTAACTTCCCTCGTACATACCAGCGCACGAGATATCAGCAGCGCGCAGATCATGGATCATGCCAGCCATCGCAGATAGTCGTGAATCATGATCGACGATAGGAAATCCCATCCGCCAGCGGCGGGAGCCCACCATCGCTCAGCTCGAGTGCATGATGCGACGCATGACCCGGCTGAAGTGGCGCGGCATCACCAGGTCGCTCGCGTTCCTGCGCTTCACGTTGCACTGTGTCGTCCCCGCACTCGCACTCGCACTCGCACTCGCACTTGTACTCGCACCCGACGCAGCTGTGGTGGTCGGCTCACTGGCGCCCACAGCGGAAGACGTGGCGGAGGACGCTGACGCCTCCGTGCTCGCAGAGCCTGACGCAGCGGGGAACGCCGGCGTGGCACTCGCGGGCGGCGTGATCCCCGCAGATGCTGCAGCCAGGTTCGAGATCGGGGGTCCCGGGAAGACGTAATCAGATCCGGGGTTGTATACCTAGAAACGAAGATAAATGAAGGAGATTAGCAGTGCGCGAGTGCGAGATTCGCGAGGGGCGGCGTACGCTGGGATCGTAGATGCCAGGGTCGGTGTCCGAGTAGGCTCCGGGGAAAAGCACTGTTGACTGTGGAGTTCCGCTGGCGCTGCCGCCGACGCGCACCTGTGTGCAGGAGGGATAGAACTCGGCGCCCCCCACCGACACGGCGAGTTGCAGGGCGATGATCTGTGGAGCTGTGAGAATTCCGTGTGAGACGTGGGCGTGCACGACTTACCTCGTGGCGAATGAGATAGTCCCCCGGTGCGAGCGACTGTGGCAGTACCACGGTAAAGGAATCCCCATTCACTGAACAAAATACGCTCAAAACAACGTGCTAGACAAGACACTCGCAGTGCTTACTGATATCCGCCTGGAACCACGTAGTGTTGTCGCTCTTCTTCCCACCTCGTCGATCTTGAACCACTGCGCGCCCGACGAATTATACTTGTCACAAGTAGTGCTGCCGCAAGACGCCATGTAGGTCATGAGTGGGCCCGTGTTATGCGGCCACTGTCAACGCGAAATTAGAGACGGCTCAGATTCGACAATCACACGGAGAACACACCTTGCTGCCCCCTCCGCCATACCACTGAAACATTACAGAGCTGCCCGGGTTCGCGGGCACGACCATCTCGGCCAGTTGGGCGCTAAGGCCGCAGTTCAGGTCTGGGTTCGACGAGCCCTTCACGGGACTGATGTCGGAGACAAGGCGGATGGGGCTCGGGCCTAGTCACGGCGACGGTTAATTTCGCAGCCCAAGATGCGCGAACGCGAATGTTAGTAAGAGCGTACCTTGATAGTTGTTGGGGCATTCCCAGCGTAGGCCGTGCCATCGATAGCAACCTGGCCAAGATAGCCGTGCGCAGCGGCGTACGGAACAGCTGCGAGGAGCGCAATGAGCGGAACAGATAGATGCATCATGTCAGGTCGTGAAATAAAAAGGAAAACAAAGGAGAGAATGTAGCCGTGAGTGCGTGAGAAGCAGATGCGGCGGACTCGTCAAGAGCGTCGGGAACCTGAGCGGACAGAAGGCGAGAGAAGCTGGTGGATTTGCAGTGGACGGGGATCCGCTGTGGTCTTTATACTCTGTTCCGAGGTGCTGTGGACGCGAGAAAGGGAGTGGCGAAACACGCTGAGCGCGCCCATTGTCCTCGCGGACAATAACTTCGCTTAACTCTAAAAAAAGAGGCGCCGCTATTTGTGGAAAAGGCAATTTTTGCTTTGCGTCGGGGATTGAAAATACAATGGTTATTTAAGCGCCTGGAGTGAAAACAACACCAAGTTTGGTAGGAGACGGTATTTGCAGGTCGGTTCGAGTCGAGTACTATCTAGGATCCTTTGGACGAGTTTGTTCATCGTAGACCATTCCTGAGTGATATGTCATTTGCCGCAGGCCCGCATTTACAAAACGGCAGAATAAATTTGCCGGGACATGGAAACGCATGTTAACAGATTACTCACCTCCACTGCATGTTCCGTTAAACGCATTGCGCTGACTCCTGGCGAAAGGAGGACGTCAACACGGTCGGAATATTGTAAAGCTGGCAGCCGACATCTGCAAGGAGGGTAGTGGGCCTGAGCCGCTTATCCCTTTGTTCTATCGGAGGGTCATTCCGCACCACTGTCGCATGCAAGTGCAAAGCACAACCTGCAAGGCTGTACTCTGGCAACACAGAAACCGGGCTACTTCATATTCGAGACATTAGCAGCTGAAAGGAAGATTATGTGCCTTAAAGTGTACCCACGAGGAAACGAAGCAACCGAGATGATGGCCAATGTCTATCACAACCCGTGCGAGGATAGAAGCCAGACATGCAGTATGATGCGCTAGCCAATCCCTAGCCAGAACGGAGGAGAGTTATCCCTTGATCTTCCGGTTCGCAGTTATGAAGACGAAGCGACGACGGGCTTCATAGCTCCAAACAACGTGCGCAGAGAAATGATCGAAGATGAACATATCTCAGACTATGCGTGAGCTACTCGTGCATCAGAGATAGCAAGCTGGATGCGGTATTCATGCGAGTTACCACATGAAGTATCGACAGATCCACCATCATATTGAAAGTATGCAGTGGCAGAGTTCATGATATAGGAGCTGCTATGTGTAGATTGCTGGAGATGGGCCAGGGAACTATAAGCCGTATTCAGAGGTGTTTCAAAATTGATGTAGAGACTGAAGCAAAGCGGAGGTTTAAAACTAATCGTAGACAATCTTCAAGTGGCAAGTCGAGACGCGTATAAGTACACGTGGAAACGGCGTGATACGCGTAAGCGCCGTGGAATAGCGCGCGCCTTAACTTCTACCAACTTTCATCCGAGGCCTGTCTCGCTGTACTCATTCGTTCTCATTGAGGTTTCTCAGCTTGATATATGGATAAATGCCTGCAAACATTATCGCATGCACCATTCACTGTGCCGTCGTGCGACTCCCACATGCCTTGGCAACAAGAAAACGACGGTCGGGCCACGGTCGGGCCTGTTCGTGCGTGCGGAATCCTGCTCTTTGACTACTTACATGTGAGAGCCAGCGTGTGCATTGTGCTCAGATGACCATTAACCACTCTCCAGCAAGCTTGCCATATTTCAGCATGCAGTGTGCGCGTTGACCTGTACTACCTTTCAGTCTCTTTGCTGCCTTTGTTTGATTGCCTGACATGACCATATGCTCACCCTTTGACTGCCATTCGCAGTTGTCGATTCCAAAATACGCGTTCTTGTCTTCTGTCAATATGGGCACAATACTAGACAGACTCGGTTGGCTTACTCTTGTCATTTGGGGTCTACGCGTTTATTGCGTCTGGCAGTCTCTCAATGCGGGCTCATCAACGTGATAACACCTGCAGTCTATTAATAGGCCAACTTAGTTCTGACAGGGATAGCTGAACCCTGAACTATATTTTGAGTTAAGCCCGAACGACGTGCATGCTTTAGCTTTGCCTTCCTGACCTTCGGCTTGCGCCCTCGAGCTGCTTGTTGTACCTATCATATGCGTTCTCCTCGCTCTGGTGGCAGCTCTCGGTGCAGTCTTGTGCCCCTGGCGCCACTTGTGGTTGATTAAATCATGGACACATGCGCATCGCACACAGTTGATTGACACGGACCGGGAACCGTATGAAATGGTTGATGTCTGCGGCATGTTTTGTGAGTGTAGGCGTTGCGCCGACTGCGGTTGGCTTATACATCACCCGATAGACACTGCTGGACGGTATATAAACCATGTTCTCACATTATGTCGCGTCTTCCATTCCATTCGTGATTAGGGCAAGAATATCACATACCAATTGAACACAGTCATTCTGACGATGATCGACAACACCCTTTTCTTCCGACTGGCATGTCCAACTGTACGCTTCGATATCAAAAACATTACTCCCAAGGTTTCGACATACCTTCAAAGACGGCGCGCAGCGCGGCGTTTTTTCTCCTTTCAACACATATGGACATCAATGGCCGTTTGACATTTGATGCCGCGTGACCAGTTGCGGCCCGATGTCAAGGTATGACGCCTCTGCAGAATTCAACAGCTTAAGACTAGGTGAGCTCTCGATTTATGGGTCTTCACGTACCGCCATGCCTAACTCTTTGGCGCTATGGTGTGTAATAGTTGCACTTGCCTTGGCAACACAGTCTGCATGTAAAGCTATTCCCTCAGGGTCATCTCTTCACCTGAAGTGGTATCCAATCACACTTTTGACTACATTGTCGTCGGAGGGGGATTAGCTGGCATTACTGTCGCGGCCAGGCTTTCCGAGACTCCATCGATCTCTGTCCTCTTAATAGAAGCTGGCGGAGACGACAGGAACAACCCCGAAATCTACGACATTTTCGAGTTTGGCCAAGCATTGAATGGCCCTCTCGACTGGTCCTGGCAAGCTGATCAGCAGAAGATAATTCATGGGTGAGTTCAGATTTGCATTTCTCGAGACTTCCGTACGAAGGCTATACCAGTGGGAAGACTCTTGGAGGAAGCTCGTCCGTTAACGGGGCGACTTGGACTCGAGGGCTCAATGCTCAGTACGATGCTTGGTCTTCTCTTTTGGAACCTTCGGAAGCGAGCGTAGGATGGAATTGGGACAACCTATTTTACTACATGAAGAAGGTTCGGGCGGTCTTCTTTTTACCTAACGCAATGTCTAATATATTGGTGAGAGCAGGCGGAAATGTTTTCACCTCCCACCACTGAAGAACGAGCGAAAGGTGCCGACTACGTCCCGTCATACCACGGAACAGTGGGGCCCGTATTGGCCGCGTTTCCCGAGGGGATGTTTGGCGGACCGCAGCAAATGGATTTTCTTGACACCATAGTGAATCTCACGGGTATCCGTCACTCCAGAGATGTCAATGGAGGCAACCCAAACTGTGTTTCGTATACCCCGCTGGTGCGTTTGCCTCGCTTCAGGAGCATCCGCTGACTTGATCTTCCGGCTATAGTCGATCAATCCTGACAACAATCACCGCTCGTCCTCCGCGCAGGCTTATCTGACTCCAGTCGAAAACACGCGAACGAATTGGCTCACGCTGGTCAATCATACGGTATCACCTATGTCATACCAGTGCCCGAATTTCTTTGCTGAATTCCCAATCGGCCTAGGTAACAAGAGTGCTGTTTGCGAGCGAGAATGGAGTACTCCACACAGCCACAGGCGTGAAGTTTGGCAACTCCAATGGTACAGGTAGTTTGTTCACAGCGTTCGCTAGGAAGGAGGTTATCCTTGCTGCAGGCGCCATCCAGGCCAGCCATACCTTCGCGTTGATTATTGGCAATCACTGACATGCCTGACAGACCCCGGCTCTTCTGCAACTCTCTGGTGTTGGCGATTCATCGATCCTCGAACCGCTCGGGATCACGACTTTGATCGATCTAAAGACCGTGGGCCGAAATTTGCAAGAGCAGGTACGCATGTCACTTCCTGCGCTCTCTGCGACCATGACCAACTATCCGTATAGACGCAGAACCTACTCGGCGCACACGGAAACGGATTCGATCCCGATGGCGAGGGTCCTTCAGACGTCATCGCGTTCCCGAACATCTACCAAGTCTTTGGCGCCCAAGCAAATGCTACTGTGCAGAAGATCCGGTCTTCCCTCACAAGCTGGGCAGAGTCGCAAGCAAATTCCGCTCTCTCTGCTGATGCTCTAGCGCAGATTTATCAGGTCCAGGCAGATTTGATCATCAACGACAACGGTCAGTCGCTGAAAGACTGCTAGCGTGCGCAGTTGATTGATAGCCTGCCATTCAGCACCTGTCGTTGAACTGTTCTACAATACTGGCATACCCGAGTACGTGAACTCCCAGAAA
The DNA here is from genome assembly GCA_001683735.1 of Grifola frondosa. NCBI lineage: Eukaryota > Fungi > Basidiomycota > Agaricomycetes > Polyporales > Grifolaceae > Grifola > Grifola frondosa. The sequence goes on along the minus strand of LUGG01000001.1, from coordinate 102,645 downwards.
AGTGTTCGTCTACTCAAAAGTTGACATCCCGAATAGTGATATCAGCATTGTGATGTGGCCTCTTCTACCGTTCAGCAGAGGGACAGTGACGATCAAGGTGAGCTCGGCCGCAATCTACTGGCCTACTTTAGGATGAGTATCTTTTGTCTTACCTTGACCAGTCCAACAACCCGTTCGATAAGCCGGTGGTCCAAGTCAACTACTTCAACGTCGACTTCGACCTCTCCCTCCAGGTCGCAGGCTGCCGCCTCTGCCGGACCGTCTTCCGCAGCGCCCCAACCAGGTGAATCTCTCTGCCCTTTCATATCGCAGACACCTCACGACCTGTAGCTCTCTGTCCGTGGGAGAGACGTTTCCGGGCTTTACGCTCGTCCCCGACAATGGCGACGGAGGCTCGGACGCGGATTGGGAGAGTTGGATTCTCACGCCAGGTGCAAATGTGGGATTCCAGTCCGTCGCACACCCCATTGGCAGTGCTGCGATGATGCGGCGCGATGTAGGCGGTATGCACTAATCCACCCTCTTGCAAAGCCTGAGGTGCGAAGCTGACGTGTGTCATTTGCAGGCGTCGTGGATGCGCAGCTGAGGGTGTACGACACTGCGAATCTGCGCGTCGTCGACGCGTCGGTGCTCCCGCTGCAAGTCAGCGCGCATTTGTCGAGCACGTTGTATGGCGTGGCGGAGAAGGCGGCAGATCTGATCAAGGCCTCTGCGGAGTCGCTTCTCGAGTAGCAATAGTACGGACCAGATATCTCCTCTAGCTTTTGGTTGTTGCCTAGAGAAATTATCTCGGTACGATAACAGGAATCTACAGTAATTCAAAGCCGCTCTAACAGATGACCTAGCCAAGGTTTACGGATGCAAGCTGCAAAAGTGTCCAACATATCGATTACCTGGTCTTGCCTTACCGCGACTGACGAAGCACCTAGAAAGTGTTGGATGCATCTGGATGCATGCAGTTCTATGATAACTACGTTCAGAAGGACAGTGTGGCGCAAGTGTTATGCACCGGATTTGATTCGAGTCCCTGCCGGTTGGTTTAGTAGATATATACACTTACGGTAAGTGACACACCTTGTGAGGGGGTCCTGAACATCACAGTCCTTTTCGACTCCGAGTCTGGTCTCCACATCCTGCCCTCTGAGACCTATATAGTAAGGTATTCCAGCCCTTTGAAGCCACTTCACAGCTCTGGTGCCATGCACTGTTAGTTTACTACGCAATTCTGGGTTCAACCACTTAGTACTTACAGTTAGCATTTTGTGTACCGTTAGCCAGACCTGTTGAATGGGAGAAAAGGCAACAGTTGGTAACTTATAAGATATTTGTACTGGATCCAGTACTAACGACGTACGTTAACCGTCCGAGGACCCGAGTCGTGGCTGCGCCACAGACTCACAGATGATCGACACGTGATCGTGTTTGAGTTTGGCTCAAGTCGATTCGAATTTCGCTTAACGCTTGTTCGAATATCTCCATTCAAGTCTATGATTGTGAATGTGTCTGTGCTGTGAAACGTACGTACGCACTTATATACATGAACACGATTGTTGAATTATTGACTTTGAAAGCAGGAAGTCGACGATGCCTAACTCAACTAGAGGCGTACTATCCGCCGAGTCGGACATTCGCTCTGCAATTGCCACTGTCGAAGCCAGGCTGGTGAATCTACAGGTCCTAGAGTTGCAAGCTCGCAACACCCTGAATTACGTTATTGAGCAAATAAAAGAGGCGGAGACGCAGCGCGCTGAGCTCGAGGAGAGGCTTCTTCCCATCAATCGTCTTCCCGCAGAACTCCTTGTCGAGATATTCAAACGTGTCGTAGAGTTCAGAGACATTCACGATTTGAAAGAGCTGGAGAGCTGGACCTTTTTCCTTCGCCCAATCTTGTTATCCCATATCTGCCGGCGGTGGCGTGAGGTTGCTCTGTCGACATCTGGCCTTTGGGCTTGCATTCCTTTCACGAACAAGTCGACGGTTTCATTTTTTCTGGAGCATTCCAATAACTCCCCTCTCGACATCGTCAACGATAACCCCAAGTTTCCCGTAGAGGATCTGGCGGGACGTTCGACACTCTGTCTCCAGGTGGCGCTCATTGGAGTGGACGTCTTTCGACGCCAAGGGGAGATCTCACGTACAAGATCTACTGAATTTCTCGCCATCATTTCCCCTCCTTCAGGTTATGGATATATCAGACCGGGACGCTAAATCCGCACATATCGGCAGCCTTCCTTCGGATTCGTCGACTCAATTTCCTGTTCTCGAGGCCTTGCGTCTCGCTAATGTTTCGCCTGAGATCATCCCGCCCCACCCAATCCCATCATTGCGCACCCTAGAGCTCCACTTTCCCCAAAAGACTTCAGTGCGTCCAGATCTACTCAAGATGTCCAAACTTTGTGCATTTCTCTCCCGCTCCCCGAATTTAGAGGAACTTATCTTTAACGACGCCATCCCCGTCTTTGACGTGCTCCTGCGGCCCAGCACTGCCAATAACGATATCGAGGATACTGTCATACTCAGGCGAGACACTAAATTGTTCATTCGACCTGTCCTCCTAAGGGAGCTACGCCGACTCGAGTGGGATCGTGTGCCGAGTAATTTTTGGCGATTCTTTTGTTTCGTCGATGTGCCATTGCTTGAGCGACTTGAGATTTGTTTGGAACGACATCGAACAAGGCGGTGGTGGCAAAGCTACGATGGTGTCTTCGCTGCTATCGACTCGTCCCCGCCTATCGAAGGACTCCCCAGTGACGCTGTGATATCGTTCCCACGACTGAAAGCGCTCAGCATCGAATGTCTGGGCACGGATGAGCTGGCCTCAGCGTTCAAGAGGCTGCTTTTCCCCGCGCTCCGGATACTCGCTATCGCCTACACATCCCCGTCACAGGGAGAGCTCTCGCATCCGTTCCTGCCGCGTCAGGAGTCCATCTTCCGGGAGCCGCGTCTTCCGATGCTCACACATCTGACACTCTCAAGCTTCGAGCTTGACCCAGAGAACACCATAATAATGCTCAAGTATATGCAGTCGCTCGAGCACCTCACACTCGAGTCGTGTCCCGGTGCAGGGAAGGTCGTCTGTCTTCTCTCAGGCAGTACGTGCGGAAAGCCGTCCGCCAACAGCATACGTAGCTGGGTATGCCCAAAGCTTGCACACATAGTCCTGTGCGACTGCAGTGACGTTCAATTCAAATGCTTAAGCAAAACGATACGAGCGAGGAAGGTTGCCTCATCGCAAGCCAGTCAGCATGGCGGCTTCTCCGGGACAGCTTCGCCTGCTAACGGAGGTCCGCCAAGGGAACTCAAACCGCTGAAGAGGAGAGTGCAACAGCAGCTCGTTGGCGGCACGGCATTTACAGCTGCAAGTTGTGGTTCACCGTCTCCAACCTTGACTCCCTCGAATGGTAGTTTTATCCCAGGCTGGAACCTCCATAAGGCCTTGATGCCTTCGCCGATTTCGTCTGTGCATGTCGAAGGCTGTAGCTGGATTTCACAAGCCGAAGCGACCTCTTTACGAGAGAGAAAATGGGATGTCACCGAAGTTGTATGGATTCCGTAGGAGTCTGTTGAGAGACTTCGTCCTTGTAAGTCCTCATAACAGCATTCGCAGTTAGTCATACTCATCATAAATTGGTACGACTAGCCGGAAAGAGGGAATTAATTGTATAAGGATGGAACTCCGTCGACGATTGATTTTGCACAATAGCCTCTCGGTTTTCAATATTCCATGTACTCATCGTGCAATGGACTGTCCATTCAATCGACCAAAGTTATAGTACAATAATTGTCCTACATTGTCAATGAGTACAGTCCAAGCAGAAAAAGGTCTCAGGATAACTAATTGTTAAATCAAAAGGTCACCACGCCTAACGTTAACAGATTTCTCTTCCACGGTCGTCGGCAATCAGGAATGTTGCACCCTGTAAATTGATGTGTTGAGTGCATGCGAAAGACCGAATAAAATATCAAGCAACGACTTACTGGACGTACCACCCCTGATCGTTGGCCACGCAGAGCCCTCCATGAGCATTCTGGGTGGCCTGACAGTTAAACGCAATATAGTTGACCAGGGCAGCCTATGTGCTGTGTCAGAATACACGCTCGATATAAGGAAAGGCGTTCAAAGCCATACCCAATCGGTGCGGCAGTAGACGATGGTGCTAAACTCCTGGTTGAGGAAGTAGCTCAAGCAGCTGCTGTAGGTCATCGTGATCATGTCGGTGGGAGTCTGGGTTTTGCAATGGAGTCAGCAGAAGCACAGACGGCAGTTACACGGAACGTACTCCGGAAGCGGTGATGTTGAACAGCGCTCCTGATAAGTGGGGGAACATCAGATGAATGCAAATACAAAGTGGGACGTGCTTTTACAACGTACCAACGTTCTGACTGTCGTAGAGAAGAGCATCCTGGATAACGGCGCAGTCGTTTGGATCCGGTCCTCCACCAGCCGGGGTCCAGCAATAGGTAGTGCCTGGTGGCCACCGTCAGCTTCAACCAAGTTAAGCATATTCGAAGAGCACTCACACGGCGCGCCGCAGACGTTCGACTGCCGCTTCGCGAGATTTGAAACGGGAGCTGCAGACGTTGCGTCCTCGTCGACGACGAGCGAGTTCGCGCAATGCACTTGCTGCACCTTCACGTTCTTGGCTTCACCAATGTAGGTCTCGGATGCGACCGTCTTACCCTCACATTCTCTGATCGGCCCAGAAGCGATGAGGGCAGCGGATGCCCCGAAGGGTATAGTGAACGCAAGAACGGCGTATAGCAGACGTAAGACAAGCATTTCAAGGGTAATGATCTGAGAAGTGAGGGCCAACACCTCGCAGTCCCAGCTTTATAGCTCGCTGAAGCCCAGCATGGGCCATGCTCCGAATTCCGGACAGCCTCAGCTTCAACCCTCGGCAGAGTCTAGTCAGTACCAGGGCAATGGCTCAATAGAGAGTACCACATGCATATCACAACCCCATTCACAGCGGTTCGCAAGGCGGCGTCGAGAGACCGGGACCCCATATGATTCGGCTTCAGCTAGTTCTTAATATCAGACTTGAAGTGTTGGGGGTAACACGGCCAGGCAAACCCAGTATGCGAAAGAAGCTAGTCCAGGTGATTCGTCGGTCGCCCCATAGGCTCCGCAAGCGAAGGCACATTACGTAATCGATATGTGTTGAAGATTTTTGCAGTTCTCGTCCGCAAACCTGGCCAGGGTCTGTTCCCAAGAGCAGTATCATTTTTAGGTCGTAGTGCGAGCATGAAGCAAAACATGGGCCGCAGGTAAGGAGCACATTCGGGTTTGGGATATAAGACGTGGACAATGGCTGTGAACGCAAGACCGTAGAAGGTGAGAAATACGAAGCCTGATTTGGCCAGAGCAGCGTTTGAATTACTGTGGACTCCTGTTGATGTACCGTAATAATTTCTCGGGACGCGGAAACCAGGAACTCACCTATGTGTACCTCTACTGTAAAACACATGATGTGGCAACATCCCACCGGCGCACAGACGTCAGTGACGTGCTGCGACCAAAGTTAAAAGTGACTCGACTCCGCAGGCGCCTTGATCAACCCTGTCCGCTATACAGCGTGCACTACAAGTGCGCGCTGACCTGCAGCGGGGGCACAGGCGCGTCGACGATGCACATATTCACCATGTCGTGCACCGTTGGCTGCGTATGCATGATGTCTATAAATGAAACAACACACGTCAGCTCGGCATGCCAGGCTTCGAGAAGGGTATATCAGTGCATATCGCCTAGATCGCGCTGCGTCATCGGCGTTCATCACAGCAGTGCCAATGGAGTAAGCGACGAACTAGAAATTACATTTGTACCCGGCGCACGGATCCACCCTCCGACTGCCACTCGAGTCGGCGTAGCTCCCTCGCGGTCTGGCAGATGTTCGATACACTCTCTGGAGGTGGCGCTCATTGGGGTGGAGTCTTTCGACGCCAAGGGGAGATCTCACATACAAGGTATACTGAATGCAAGCCTTGTTAATCCGACTTGTCCTCCTCTACGGCAAACTTGGGGCTATCATTGATGATGTCGAGAGGCATCGACTTCCTGGTTTCAAAATCAATAAGTCAGTAAATATATTTCTATCTATCTCCATTAATGAAATACACTCATACGCACACAGTATAGATCTCACGTTCATGTTTATGTTCTTGGATGGAACTAGTGAAAAATTGAATCAACTCGTCATCGTTAGCGCTGGGCGGTCACTCTGCGACACGATCACGTGTTGATCGTCTGTGGCGCAAATGAACACAGGCTAAAGGGCTTACAACTCCCTTCACAACCTCCCGTTGCCTAATAGCCTACATTTTTCCGTATGTTCACTCTGTCTTTTTGCTGAACAACATATGATGACGGGATGTGGCGAGTCAGCATGGCAGTTAATCTTCGTAAACAGGATTTTGAATCTGACACTTGGCGGCTGAAATCGACACAAGACTTGTGTAAATTGCAACTTATGAAGAAGACTGGAGCTATCAAATGGCTTCAGTGGGCTGGAATACCTTACACTATAGCACGAAGAGAACAAGACTCGGGTATCAGGCTTGAAGACAAGAACAACGACGTTCTAGATTCTGCGACATGGTGTGTTATTCATCAGAGACTTCTACTTGTTATTCGTCGCTAACCATCTGGAAGCATGGAAAGCTTGGACACCATTTCTTATCATTTTGAGTGGGAGTTTTACGAAAACGAGACTTGGATGATTGAGGGATCCGAGCCCTTGTGGATTGGGTACGGCGGTTTAGAGGGATATGGGCCCATTCGCGGTCACCTGAGCCGCTTGTTCCATTGGCAATTGAGTTTAGTTGGTAAGGGAAGACTCAAAATTCCGAACGAGTGGAAGACCGAGGCGAGTACGACCTCACAACTTTGCCTGGTCATGGTCTCACCGATATTTAGATGCAAAGTGAGACTGGTCTGTACGAGCCTCGACGCTACATGCAGTCGATGGCCGTCAGATGTGCCCACGCTACCAATGCCGCGCACGCGCGATGGGATTATCTTCATCCGGCACCTTTCGACCTAGCTGACAACCCTAGTCCGATTACCCATGCCTGATTTGAGAGAATATGACTCAAATCGTAGACAGATTACAGAGACACCCATTGAGTCAACTCTTGTGAAAATCCTTAGTCCGTGCGGACCAGGCTATGGTTTGTACGAGAAAGATGTCGAACGGCACGTCAACCCAATGCTCGCTGGTATATTCGATGTCCCTCGCTGCGACTTATATCGGTAAACATCCACCGTTGTCCTGAAGGCTGACTTATCTGACTTTCATATTGTTTTGGAAGGGCGAAAGAATTCCTATCCCCGACCACACTGACGTTGCCGAACGTCTACTATTCTCCCGATTTTGCTGCCCAAGTGTCTAGATCCAATTTCAGCACTCCCACATCGTACCGCCCCGTTGTTCTTGTGGGAGATGCCAACCATGAACTTCCCGGCATCTGGGAGGTTAGCATGCGAGGGATGGCCGCGAGGCTCGCACATGCCGTTCAGCCCACTCTCCAAATGTTCATGATCGATTTGACCACTCGATACCGGAAGCCTGACGGGTCGTGGGATCCAACATGGGATGTAGGTTCCTCTCAGTCATTCTCGCGGAGTCCTGCTAAATGTTCTTGTTCTGAATAGCCATTTGAGAGCGCAGCAATACCAGAGCACATGATCGTGTATGGTATTGCATATGACGAATTTGGAGTTGTTATTTATGCGTTCTTTCCCCGCTATGTGGTGGATAACGACACACGCACATTAAAATGGGGATGCGGATGCTATGAGGTCGCCACCGAGTTCCGTCACCATTTGCAGCTGAATTCGATGTTTCACCGTGCGCAGCTGTTTCGTGCTCTACTCACTGTTCTCGAAGAGGCGCGAAAGGCATCGGAGAAATTCTCTTCGCCGGAGTACCAAATCAAATGTCCGCAGGAATTATTGGACCTGGATAAAGAGTGGGCTCAAATGGGTATAGAGGCGCGAGATGCTTAGTTTGTCGGGTTACATGTCACATTTTAGCTGGTTTGTCTAATTTTGGTGGAATGACATCCTCTCGGCCAATGCAAACGACATGATATCCCACGTGAAAGCTGGTAATCTCGTGCATAATCATTGGTTTAATTGGTGTTTGTTGTCCTACAGATGCCATCGATTGGACTAAAATCTATCAAATCGTTCGGCTAAATCATGAGTACTCAGCTCCTGTTGGCCCACTCACCTCCTTGTTCCCCTCCACTGGTGTTCATCATCACTCCTCGCCTGTCAGCCACTGTAAGCCTGATTTCTGGTGTTTTTATTATACGTACTGATGTTCCATCTTATTTCGCGATAGCTCTGATGTCAAGGTCTTCAAAGCCGAACCGTGGCACTACTAGTATGCGCAACGCCACAACAAGACAGCGAGATACCGAAAGCGGGCTCAACCTTAGTGAATTAAGTATACCAGTGAGTATCTCTTTTCAACGCTCGGCTTTACTTGACTTTATTTTAGGATGTCACTGTCACTCGACCGAGCATCGATGATGTTCAGAGGCCGGCCAGTGAATTGCCTCAACTAGACCTCGCTGAATTAATTCCTGAGTCAAGTCAAGTTTCAACTTATGAGAAGCTTCGCGAGCAACGTAACCCGTGCATTAGTCACAGTTATGGACCGTAGCCGACAGAATGCAGAAAAACTGTGTCAGCCAGAGTTCCGGCTACAATGTCCACCGGTTTTGAAAGAGCTGGATAGGAAATGGAAGTAATTTTTGTATCGTATGAAACTTGTACTCGAATCCAATCAATGTTGTACGAACTACGAAGGAATGCTCTGTTTGTTCTAGCCAAACAAATTTGTTTTGAACAACGTTGATATGTTTCGCAATTCCTTTATTCCTGGCCATCTGGACTCGCTTTACTCAAGATAGATTTCTTCCGTGCCGACTGCATAGACAATGAGGCCGACTGGGACATTAGATAGCGTTGATGACATTGCAGACTTCGTCTCAGAATTCAACTCCGAGTCTGACCTGTTCATTCATGCCGAGACATGCCTCACCAAGTTAATTGCGAGAATAGGAATGTAAGATTGATATCAATATCTTTAGCCATATTCATGCTCAACTCACGTACAGTCAACCCGATTCCGCTTTCGCGAAGTGGCACTTTTCATCTAACTTGGCTGATCTGGATGCTTGCATTGCACACGAAGGCGAATCTCAGCTGAATTACTTGCAGGAAATGCGACAGCAGTGGCGTCCGGCCAATCAGGACAAGTTTCAGTTACCTGAAGCTTGGAAAGTAAGTGACATCGATTGCCTTCGTATCAGTCTGCAACGACCGAATTTCTCTCACAGCCTAAGGAGACTGACATGAAAAACATCGACTATCCGCAAGAATACTTATTTCCGAGAATGTTGGAACCATATATCGAAGCAATCTCTGATACCATATTATGGATGTCCCACGACGAAGTGGTTCGGCGACATCTAAACCCAATGTCCCCCAGCTCGATTTTCTCCTTCCCATTCGACAAACTCTGTATGAGAGCTCCGACAAGGAACCTGAAGAAAGCTTCTACTGTGAACCGAAAGTGTCACTAGAGATGTTTTTAGGTGTGGTGGCGTATATAGGTTCGGAGCATGATGAAGAGTGTATCATCCCTGACATGTTCGTATCGATCCCCGGTTGCTGGCTTAGAAGGTATACGCTCTGTTCTATGCATATCATCAGCGAGCTGACTTCTCCGCAGTAATCCTAGTTATGATTTTCCAGCTGCATTGGCCGGTACAGGACATCTCCCGTCTGTCGATTTCGCACTTCTGTTGCACACTGTGGGCCCTTCACGCAGGTTCTGTGCGAGAAGGGACAAATGTCTCCGTATGAGCATTCTCCACCCAGCACTCGTCCTAGGAATGAAGGGTCCTACTCCCTGGCCCGGTGCCGCAGATGGCAAAGCAAATGCTTCTTTGAGCGATATCCTGCGCGATCTTGCGTCAGCAGCTCAACCAAGCCTAGACACACATCTTATCAGCTGGTTTCTCCACTGCGAACAGTCACAAGAGGTTGAAACATTACTGTCGACTAATCATTCCGCGCTTCCGCCGTGGATGATTTTATTCGGTGTAGTCTACGACGCGGAATGCATCCGCATCATCGCTCATATTCCGTTCGTTGCACCCAACGGAGAGGAGGCCAGGCAATTCTCATATCTGTCTTGCGTTGTGGACAGTATCTCATATCCTCCGATTCCTTCTGTAATCCAAAATGTGAAGGATTGGACTCTCGAGAGGTTCCGATCCGCGATCGCGTTGCTTACCATCCAGACGCATGCTTTTAGATTTGGATCCCGCTGGGAGGACGTCCGCTGGCCCAATTCCGTGACGTTTTCATGCATCGTGCGTGAATCTGAGTACCTGGGTCCCACGCCCACTCCCTCCAACCATGGTGATCTGGAAGTTTACGAGCATTGCGTTATCCTGGATTCAGATTCGGACACAGAATGTTCCACGCCTTCAGAACATGTGCGTGCTTATAAGGAGGATGAGGAGATGAGGATGAAGGCTTCGCGACCGAAAGTGTTACAGTGGCTCAAAGACAACTGGGGCACCTTCGGAGACGATGAGGGAGACGACGATGATACAGCGCAGTCCCTTCTTGTCGTAGGACACGGACCTAGTTCGGCTCGAGTGACCTGTTGATCAGGTGTCTGTCTATACGGTTCACAACGGCATGATCAAATTCCAATCGCCATGCAACGTTTGATAGCAACTACTTTCACGGCATTGTAGCAGCCACATTGAGATCAAGTACGTGGTCATTGACCACCAATTTCTCATACTCGGCAAAATCTCCAATATTTGCCCGCTATGTCTGTCGGTTTCGTCTTGGAAACACGAAGCAGGGTAGCAGCATCTCATTTCCTACTTCACGGCAAAGGTTCTTTTGCTGACAACGGTTACGTCGCTCTTCCTTGCGGACAATGGTATCATCGTAGGGCGTAGGCGAGACGTTTTCTGCGTCGTCAACGTACGCAGTATTAAATCGCATACCCAGCCTGGCACACCAGAAGGGAATACGAACCTGCACAAGCATCGGTTATCATGTAAGCTAGCTGTCCTGCGGCAAAATGGCAGCGCCATCGCGAGTGCCGACGCTGCTATCCCTGACGGGAGCGAGAATGTTCATGACAGATATTGCACCAACGACGTCGTGCGTGTGCCAATCCAGATTTCCACGACCGGGGAATATGCTTGATGAAACCGCTAGGCAGCACATTAGAAATGACGAGAGTAGAGTAAACCGCAGGCCGTCGACATTAGGCACATTCAGAGTGGTGCCATGGGGTGTTTCAGCCTGATGATACTGGTCTGCCAATGTCGAATGGTTCTTCGGCTCATCAGGGAAGAACAAGGCGCGAACGCGCCGAGGACCACGCGTGCATATGTGGGCAAACTGTGTGCACTTCACATCGATTAAGGTTATACAGAACACATCATGTGGAACAGGCTCACCAAATGTGGGAGCGACCTATATCGTACAACAATTGCGTGACACCTGCGCCATGCTGTCCCCTGGTTATAATTACCATAGAACAACGTGAACGCAAGCAGCTGCATCAAATGACTGCACAGCTCCTCTTGTTGTCTTGGGACCCGCGTGTCGACAAACCGGACGAACCACAACACCCATGTACATTCAGGTACATGGACTGTTCTCGAACAGGACCTGGGATGGAACGGGAAACAAATCTGTGGGTGTTCGACGGTGCAAGACGCCACAATATACGCGTACCCAGAGCAGACTTGACCGATATATTCCGAGCCATCAGGATTCGATCAGGGAAACACGCAACAGATATTCACAGCTCGACACGGTATTCTGGTGGACAAGTCGCATATATGCGCATCAATCAGAGCCAAATTTATCTGAGGACCAAACACAACGCACGATGTCGCTAGCATTGATCTGGTGCACTATCGCAACATCCACGGTGGGGATACGGTACCGGTCGTAAGCACATTGTGTTCACCATCAGAACCGCGGCATCCGAGGAAGTCAACAACTCGCTCTCACTTCCTCGCTAGGAAAAATGACCAGGTTGGTAGGGCGGCATGGTACAGTCGACATCGTTACACATGACCTCGAAGAGAATGTCACAGCGTCTCCGCGGGATACCAGATGGGCATGGTGGCACGAGTTCCCGGTTATTGTTATATCATTTTCTGAGGATTGGCCAGAAAGAGAGTAGAGTGTCCCACTGATGAGGCGGCACTCGATAAGCGAGTGTGGGCAGGATGTCAAACTCGGCTATATGCCGCCAATCCTTTCTCCGAGATAGACCAAGCACTAGACAGAAACACGCTGGGGGACTGTGAGCGCTGTGCTCGAAGCAAACGATAGCTGAGCAGAAGTCGGGAACATGTCAAACGATGAATCCGCGAATGTGGTTGGGCTATGAAGGCCTCAAAGGCCTTGACTGCAACGAGCCCACATGGTCTGCGTAGTCCTGCTCCACCATTCGTGCCAACATACCACCTGAAGCCACTGCTTGCACTGGCATCAGAGGGGCCTGTATATTGTTACCGAACGGCAATGCGGACGTCAGCTGCCAGAACTAGTCCCTAAACACGAGCAAGAAGCCGTACAGTGTCATTTTACTGTTTCAAGCAATGGCAGGTGGGGCGTAGAGGCGCGCGGGCATCGAAGGGCGGCTTTGCATCGGACTCGGATACCGAGTGATCCAGAATGCGAATAGGGAAGGGCTGTGGTTGAACACAAGGTCCGGTCTTCTTGTGTGAGGTGGAAAGGACACGACCAAGGATGGTGTGGTGAAATGAGAATATCAATGACGTTCACATGGAGCCTGGGGAGAGAGGAAGCTCGGTGTGCACAAGGAAACTGGAGACAGTACACGTTGTCAAGCGCGGCAGTCTGATCACAAGGAAGAGCGGACGAACCTGTTACCAAAGGCCGGGTTAAATTCCGTCTCAGTGCAAAAAAGATCACAAGTCTCGTGTCTTATTTGTTTATGACTCATATGGTTGGGTCAATGATATCGTGCCCGAAAACATTATAAGCCGTGTTCAGATAGACCGTCCGGTCAGTATCAGCCTCTTTCACGTAAAAACCTGAGAGATAATCAAATGGTGAGACATGATGAGACGCTTGGGCTTGAGGGTGGTAAGATATGCGTACCTGGACACGAGGACACTAAGTTCGAGAACGAGGAGTATGGTTTCATCAATATTTACTACGAAGACTGTTAGAATCTAAGTTCGGTGGTATGGCGTGGCCAGAACGCTCCGTCCGAGATAAAGCAGGCCGGCGAAAAAGATCGCAAGAAGCTTAGAGGTGCAGGGGCGTGAAGGGCTTCCGACAATGAGCCGCAGAGGATTTATACCCTTGGTTCTCTCTCTCGCCTTCATGTGGCCACCTGCCATGAATGTTCTGCACTTTATGTAAGGATATTCGCCGTAGAGGTACCTGCAAGTACTGAAGAGGAATCAGCAAGCTAGTATGTCGTCGTTGACCCATGACCGTCCTGTTAGGCCCGTGCAAACAAGCGGGCGCGCGAATTCCTCTTTTCGGAATCCCGCCTTCTTCCACGTGACTTTAACAGTTCACGATAGCGACCGTCGACGACGGGCGGAGCTGCCTCTCCCATTCTGACCACAACTACGTTTTACCTCCCCCATTGTGAATATGGTTCAACCTCGATTTCTCCGACAGAACAGCAGCATATCGGAGATGTCTCTCAGAGGTCGGCGAGCTTGAGCTTAACTGATCTGATAGGTACTCGCACTCTACCTTCTTGATCGATGTACAAACTTGATATAAACCAACATGCTTGCAACTTGCTCAGAGGAGATTCAGATCGTATATCCCAGACGGACGAAGCATACTCGGACTGAAGACGCGCCAACTTGAGCTAACGCGAAAAGGCTTGCCCTAAACTTCAGCTGGAACGACCGTGCATATAGTCAACCATCGCGCCAAGAATTGCCTCTCTGACACGCGAACGTACCTCCAGACTCACTGCTGTCGTTTCAGAATTCTCCGAGCTATTGAACCGCGTCAGGTCATGCCTCGCGCGGTAGATCGATGCTCAGCCTGACAAGAACTTTCGGCCTTTCCTCGGTCGCAGAACTAGCAGGCCTTGAAGATTTGCGCCCTCTTCTCCAATCGAGTTCCTTAGGATGCGTGATATAACACTTTTTTTCTTGATTAGGAGTCCGCAGACTACCGCTCGTGTACGACACGTTACGACGAGCTCCTCAGACTCGGTGTTACCCGAATTTCCTCCTCTCACCGAGCCACATACGTGAAGCTCGCAAGTGCATATTGGCTCGGTCTCAGAAGATATCATCCATATGCACCATCTTGAGTCGGCAGAATATTGGCGGCGATGCGGTGCGACCGCCTAGAAGACGCGACTTAGTGCCGGCAGGCAGTTTGGCATTTTTCCTCTCTAGCACCGGTCTGCTAGAAATATTCTAGTAGCTGCAATCGGATTTACAGCTGAGCTCTACAAATAATGCTATCATCGGTGTATTGATGCCTCTCCAGGATTTTTGCAGGAACAATCGTCCTTCTTTACCGCAGACCTCCATCCGAAAGGACTAATCTCGTACTACAATCCCCCTGGTTCTTCAATACGTGTCCGTCACATTATTCAAGTCACTCTATCAAAAGTACAGCCTCGGCTCGATCTACGGAGTCCTTACGAACTGCTCTGATCGTCAAAGTCTCCCTCGGATACCTGTCCAGCCGAGTTGTCGTGCCGAGAGTCAAACTTAAGGACTGTTCCAACGGTTCCAGTCCTTGTTCGACCGCATGTCTGTGCGAGGCTCGCAGGAAGCGTTCACATCCCCCTGTTATAGAGCATGGGTACTGTGCTCGGACCGCGCTTCGATCGTTCTACCGTCGCAACAATCCGACGAGTAGTCTCTCGAAGTTCGTCGAGATAACTTTTGAATCCAACTAGGCCGCATCTCCCAGATCTCCGTCCCCATTCTTCCAGAAAGCAGGATATGACATCCCCGTGGCCCTATCCTGGATTTTCTCGGAGACCGCCCGGGTCAAGCGGTGGCATTCCGTTAGTTTTCTCGATCTGCACCAGCTCTTTCCGCTCCACCAGCGTCCCACGTTGTGGATAATTTGGTCATCTGACGGCTCATCCTTCACCGGCACAGGCTACCAGCCACCCAGCCCCCTCTCCTTCTGTATCGAGCGCGTGTGTCCGGAGTGGGACTCTGGAACCTTCGAACGGACCGCCAGCTCCTCAAACACCTGCTTCCTGTTTCGACCGCTGATTTTGCTTTTCTCTGTGTGGGCGCTGCGGCGGATGAGCCCTCTCCACCGTGGCTGGAAGGATCAAGGCACGGCTGCCCCGTAAAGTTCATGCTTCGCTGATTCTCTTGCTCAAGGGAACTTCCTGGTACCTCGCCCAATGCACCCGCCGCACGCCAGCCTTCTTACACTCTTGGGCCACCGCTCAGGGCTGGAGTCCCATGCCGTGCTTTCACATGGGACTTGGTCTCACTCATGGGATTCTCGGTGAACTGATAGCTTGGGCCTTCGTCTACCACTAGGATTATCCCGGTCGACGAGCGGAGAAATCCGTGGTAAGCTGCCGGTGTTAGAGTTGTCGCAATCGATCAATATCCCTTGACTAATGAGCAGGTTCTTCATTGAAGCCCGTGGGGCAACGGAAGAATCGACAAGCTTCCCGACCTGCCTGACCTCATCGTTCCACGGCCTGAGTGGCCATGCGGAGGGCTTATGAACGTGAAATTACGAAACTCAAACCATAGGACATCTTGGCCGTTCACATATGCAGAACATACAACAAAACGCACTGTAATTCCACCTTAAATAATTACAATCCGAGCACACACAACACTTGAGCAGTATACAACACAATGGCGATTACAACCTCGGTCTGATCATTTTCGTAACGGAATCCGGATCAAGCACCGCCTGAGGGTACGGCAGCCCGAACTTGAGCAGGTGCTCGTTGCCGCCGTCAACCACAATCACCTGGCCCGTGATGAAACTCGCGGCGTCGCTGAACAGAAACACGGCGGCGTTCGCGATATCCTTCACGTCACCTTCGCGGCCGGCGGGCATGGTCGAGAGGAGGCTCGATGGCGCGCCATTGCCCTCGCGCACGCCGAGCCGGTCCATCCCCTCCGTGCCTGCTATGGGACCGGGGGCGATGACATTTGACCGGACGCCCTGTGAGTTTGGCCGTTAGATGGGCACAATAGGATACCGATGTGGGGCTTACGTGGGGTCCCTCCTCGACTGCGAGCACGGCGGACGCTGTCAACGCGATCAGTCACATGTCTGCGCGCGTAATTGCGGGGCTACGCACTGGCGTCCACTGCAGCTTTCGCGGCGGAGACGTGGACTTGATACGGGGTACCTTGAGCAGATTGTGAACAGACAGATTCTGTGGCGGATGCACGGATACTGACCTCTATAGTGCAGCGTCGCGCTGACATGGATGTAAGAGCCCTTGGATGCCCTCACGTACGGGAGCGTCGCCTTGATCGTGTTGTAAGTCCCAATCTGCACCGGTCGCCATATCAGAGCAGTCGAATGCTGCGTCTCCACCAAGCACGCACCGTGTCTATCTCAATGACGGTGCGGAAGCCGTTCTCGGAGAGCTTCGAGATGGGGGCCAAGAAATTCCCAGCAGCACCTGCAGGTGCGGACGGACATCACACTGGGTACGTTGCGCGAATTGCTCGCAAGACCTACCACAGATGACCAAGTCGATCCTGCCGAACTTCTCAATGGTCTTCGCCACCGCCGCCTGTATTTCCGCCGGACGCCGAATGTCGGCCTGCACCGCAAGACAGAGTTTTCCTGTTGCTGTAGAGAGCTCCTGCGCCGCGGTGGTGAGGCGGTCCAGCCTGGCGCACGATCAGCTCTCGCTGCGGGCAGCACTGCGCGAGCACTCACTTGCGTCCGACGATCGCGGCGTGCGCGCCGTGTCGCATCTGCGACATCCGGCACCGCAGCAGACGTAAGAAGTTGTGTGCATTCGGAACGGGGTGACAGCGACACGCACCACTGCTTCAGTCATGGCCTTGCATATCCCGGACCCACCGCCCGTGCAGAAGAGGACCTTGCCGTCGAAGAGCCCGTCTTTGAATACGGCGGTCGAGTTCACCACCGGTGTGATGTACGCGGCCATCTGCTGGAAGAGCTGTCTACGTGTACGGTGCTAGCTGGGTGGGGCGATGGAAGACTGACAGAGTTGCGTCAACCAGCAGCCGCTGCGTTGGTGAACAAGCTCAGGCGCCGGTGATCGTGATGGCGGGTCGGGTGCCGATCTTACCGGTTTCCCGGTGCTCGTACTTGGTTTTCAAACATGCGGGCGTGGTTGGCGGGTCGGATGCATCGCCCATATTGTTGCCGCGATGGACATGGCACGAAAAGCAGCCAGATTGCCGAGTATGCCTCCACACTTCGCGAATATTCTGTTCGCAAATACTCTATTTAACGTGTTCTCAAGCTCATTGGCAGATCGAAGTTCAAGCAACCGTTGTTCATCATGATGATAATGCATACAAATTGAAGGTGTGGAAGCCACTCCCAGCTTTAAAATAGATAATGCACTGATGATACACAAGGTACGCACTGCGCACCTCAAGATCACACAAAATCGATCGCCCTTGTAGTCGCTCACGGGAAAGTCTGCCCCCTTAATGTGTTGACGTAAAGCCTCGCTGCGGGGCGAGGCTATTCACAGTTTCCGCCAGATCAGGGACCTTTTCGCGAGCACAGTTCTGAGAGCCAATCACTACAACAGACTCTGCTCGGGTGCGTTCGTCGAATCTGCAGGAACCGCCAGAGCGGACAGCTCTGTTTGTGCACGCGTTCTAATTCTCAAGCCACTCACCTGCGAAGCGTTCGAGACTGTGTCCTTTGTCTGCATCCGGACTTCCTGCGCCGCAGGTGCAGTCGGATGTTGTATTCCAGCGTATGGGCGTCCGAGTGCCCTGGCTGGGCTACGATCCACAGGGCAAAGTGCGTGCCCATCCCAATCATGACACATGCTGATATCCGCAATGCTCATTGACAGATGCGAGGCCCACTGCAGCCCCGCTGTCCTTCATGGCGTTCCCAAGTATTATTCTATTCAGCCAATCAAGTGCGATCAGCCCGAACCACTGACGATGAGAACCAGCCTTCGGCGACTAGGCCATGTCTCGTCTGGGAAGCACCAGCCACAACGACAGTGTCGCGCGCGCGGCCTCCATGAAAGACGTCCCTTGACAGTCACGGCACCAGTAATGTACGTGCTCTGTTCGGCTTCGACGGGCTGGCGATCAGCTGGAGGCAATAACCGGCGCATGTTGGCGCTGAACGCAGTGTCCCGCGCTCATGAGACTCGACGTCGTCTTTCTGGAACGAAGCAACCCTGTTCCCCGCTGCCCGGTGCCTGTTCGGAAACACCCAGGACGAAGGTGTGCTCGCGACCTTGTGCGCACGCAGCGAGAACGACGAGAAGCCGGCCTGGGAAAGCAGGATCCAGTGCGTGGTTCCGAACGATCTGCATTTGTTGCGCGCCGTCTGGAATGTGTCTGCGCGCTCGTGCACAGCGGTGAGACAGTGCCACTGTCCCCCGGCCGGACCACGCAGCTTGCATTAAATAGTGGCGCGCTCATGGCGAAGTCGGCGTTTGTGATTTGCGCATCGTGGGCCGGCGGAAGCAGCCACCACATCGCATCGATCTGACCCGCGCGGCGCGCTGACAGATCGGCGTCTCCAGCCCAGATAGGGCCGCTCTGGCACCGAACGCGCACTCCGGCGGCAGGTGGTTGTGCACCGCGGCGGGCGAGAAACATGAATGGGGAGTATACACAGCTAGCAAGTGACAACGAGTATGTGAGCGCGGAACCGCAATAATACAGGTGCATAGGGATTGTGTGCGACAGAGTCCATGGGAAAGCGAGAATATCGAGACAACGATGTACGACCAACAAGACCGGGCTGAACTGATGGCAATATTGTATGAACCCCAAAGATGCGACATCCGAGAGCGAGAAGCGAGTATCGTTACGGTAAGCGAACACCTAGCGCCCATCGTATCTATCCCAGTACATGTGCGACTGGCTGGCGCCAGCGGAAGGCCGCGGGGCTCCTTCACTGAAGGAGACGAGAGCGGAAAGATGTTGGATAGTCGCTGGGTGTGGCTCGAAGAGGCGCGGGGTACTGCTGCGGCCATTGGCTCGCATTTTGAAGTGGAGATCCATAGGAAGGGCCCATCGGCTGCGGGGGAATAGACGAGTGGGCGTAGTCACTCTGCGGCTGCGCCCCGTCCTGCCTAGCGGAGGATGACATGCGCTGGAACTGGGCAGAGGACGGATGGAAGTACTCCTGTGCACTGCCCGGCTGCGACGTCGGTGACGGCGCGACATCTGCGCTTTTCTGCGAGGGTGACTCTTTCGGGACGAACGAGGACGTGAGTGTGGGGAAAGCGGAATTGTAGGTCGAGCCAGAGCTGCTCGATGTGGTGGATGAGGTGGTGGCGGACCAAGAACGATTCGGCACCTGAGGCGAGTATGCATCTGAGCGCATGACGAGCGAGGAGGCGGGCCTTTGGCGCACAAAGTTCGTATCCAAAGTAGGTAGGGCAGACCAGCTGCGTGCTTGGTCCGACCTGGCGCTGCTCCGCGTGGGTTCCCACGCGTTGCCTGTGTGGGAGCCCTGGGGCGGGTAGGACGATGGCTGGGGTTGGCTATGATACAGGGTATGTGACTGATACCCTTGAGAGACCGGAATGCTATCGGGTGCCGGTCTGAGCGAGCTGATGGGCGTGGGCAGTGTGCTGTCTGTAGGAGATGAGTATTGGGGAAAGCGTGAGGGTTGTCCGAATTGGCCTGTAGAGAAGTCCGAGGGATATGAATATGTGCAAGACGATTGTGATGGAACGAAAGCGTCGTGGCCTTGGTATGTCGCAGATGCATGGACGCCCTGCGCGCGGGGGTATGGGAGTTCTGGCGATGTAGGGCTGATCGCGGGGTCGTCACTTTCGATGGGGGACGTCTCCTCTAGTGAAGCATCCTCCGTGTCTGCAGCATGGGCTGCATCAATAGGAGACTCGTGTTCCGAATCTGGCTTGCGCTTTTTGCGGGAGTTGTTCGGTCGTCGACGATAGACGTAGTCCGGTATTTTGAATTGAAGTTGTCCTTCAACTTCTTCGCCTGATCCAGATAGAACTTCTTCTCTGACTGTAAAGCACGTTCGTTAGAGGGGTTCATGCGCAGGCAAGCAGGCAAGAGTACCGACCATTTCCATCGTATTCCATTCTTTGCTGAGTATCTTACTGACATCTCCAGTACGCATCATTTGATTCGCGGCAGATATCTGCGGCCTCCGTTTCCTCGCAAAGATCATGAAAGCGTTCATAGGCCTTTTGGGAGTCCCGTCTGCGTTCAAGGTCTGGGACGTTAAGGCAAGATGCGGGTCCTCTATGGTCGGAAACGCTCAGCGGCGAATAAAGGAAATGGACAAAGAGTCTCACCGATAACATCGTCGTCATCTTTGTGGATGTGAGGGTACGGGTTGTAGCTTGAGCTAGCTTCCGAGCCCACCGAACCGTCTCTGTCATGTCGGACGAGTTCCACTTGTCCTTCCTGCACAGTGCCGGCAAATTCCGAACTGAAGTGCGCATCCAGGTGATAGCGACTCATCAGAGCGCAGCTATTACCACCACACAGAAAGCCGGTCTCGCAGCTTGCAGAGGAAAATGCGCGGGGTACAACGGAACTGGAGGGCACAAGATGGTCGGCTGAGCTATGGGGCGTTGTATTTAGACGCCTGCTGATGTACGGACGCAAGAGAAGAGGGTGTGGCGGGAGCTGTAGACGAGGAAGGGGAGTGGTTTTGAATGAAAGGCGAGGGAAGATAGTAGAGGAGATAGTCAAAGCCACGAATCGAAAGACGAATATTCATCCCGGAGAACCTGGAGAAAGTGACACACTGACATTGGATGCACCCTGGATGCACGCCGGGACACAGGCACGCTGGTCCAATTAGCGGCTGGTGGTCACTCGCTGCTGGTCACTAGCCCAGAAATCCGAATATTCCACTCGCCCGGATCTGCCTCTCCAGTTTGCCTTTTTAGATTTATCCAGCCTTTTGGCTCCCCCATCCGGCTAGCCGCCGCCAGCCTCCATGGTCACTGCTTCCCGGGTCACAACGCCCGAAATCACTCAGTCTCATCATTTGTTCCCAAAAGGTCGACCCCTACTCACGAACCAACGTTCCGTAGCTAGCAGCAACGTCCAGTAGCTAACGCCAGCATCCTGTAGCTGCATAATCATTCCACACACAGCGTGTCACATTTTCTCCAACGGGCCCCCGTTTATCCACGTAAAGTTGCGTCCATCAGACGGTCTGCGGGTGCCAGAAGACAATCGAACAGTATTTCCGGGTCGAAAATATGATCCAACCCTTAGGAATTCATCGTGGGAATGCCATCCATGTCGGAGAATTTACGAAAAGTCGCGGAACTCTCACTGTCCAATTTCCGGTATTCAGTCAGAGATGCTTCATCTCGGAAGAACGTGAACATACACACTTGCACTACTAGTGCTGTGAAGATCTCATTCATTTGCGAAACGTCGCCTCGTCTAGGTATGTGGCGTCCCCACATCGCAGCCTGATGTTCCCGCGCGACCCTTTTCAAACGGTCGGTATTTTCCGTCTTGTGATTCGTTGTGATCCTTGACTTCTCCTTCGAGATACCGAACTCACCCCGCTGGTGTGACTTGCCACGGATGCCATACCGAACGCATCTTCATCCTTTTCTGCCCAAAATTTTGTGACTCCCCGCTATGTTTGCATTTGTTCTTGTTCCACACGGTCAACGACGTTGATCTCCGACTTGACTAAATTGAGATCCAAACGGACTCTGAAGCCGCCGGCTGGCCACGTGTAAATTCTCGGGTACGTCAACTCGCTTGCAAATGCAATCTGAAATTGCTCGCAGCGGCCGGTGGGTCATGCACGGAAGAATCAACTCACTACGCACCGGGGGGAGGCAACCGCTTGCCTGCGCGAGATTGTGGCGCGTCCCACACGACCACGGAGTGACGGCGCCTGATTACGACGAAGCCCTACGAAAACCCGTACATGGCCAACCTGGCCCCAAATCAACGCAGAGTCTCGTCCCCTTGATCGTTCAGATTTATCCATGTTGATCCCAATTTCCAAAGCTTCAGTCCGTGTGCATATGCAATGATTTGAAGGCGGACGCGTCGTAAGATTAAGCTATACGCCAGTAAACTTCTGAAATCCCGGTCATTTGATGCGGGCGAGTCAGCCAGTTGCGTCGCGAGGATTTAGACAGATATAGAGGCTTGACGGGTGATTCAGCGTGGTCGTCGACGATCAGACAGGGTGACAGCGCCATGGCTCGTCACTTGGTCGATGATGAGGCGACGATGTTCATTGCTGTTTTGTGAAGAATCCTACACATGATAAGCAGGTATCAGAGGCGTTGTCATGAAATGACGAAATATGGAGAGCAAGACGCCCTGGATCGAATATAACTGGTCTGCCGACGCTGGCAGCGATATCAGTCTTGGCAGAAGCGCTTAGACTTCTTTGCACCGAGGTTCGACAAATAAAAGTCCGTTGCTTCCGTCGGCGAGGTCTCGAATGACAGTTCCGATCTACGGACGAGCGACAGCTTCCCGTCTGGCTCACGCAAGATTATCTCGCTGCCCACGAACAGCAAGTTGGGACGCTCCCCTGATAGCGGCAGGAACGATGGGGCAGCATGTGACGTTGCCTTCGACGCAACGAGTCCTCCTGCGCGCTGGTCATCCGGCCATGCCACAGACTTCCGGTGAGAAGTACCTCGTGCTCGTGTCCGGCTGCATAGTCATGAGGTCCTGATATCCCTGTGCGCCAGGAAGAACACACTAGATCGCGCGAGACTCGAGTAAGTCTCGTGACAAAATTCGCCCCCATTTGTCGCTGATGTCATGGGTTTCAGAGACTAGGCATGGATGGGAATGCGGACAATGTGCAAAGGAACGCCGGGGCTTTACTTCTTCGGCCGTCGAGAGCCACACACCGTGTACTAGTCGACTTGCCGACTCCGCGATGCCAAGCACAGGAGTGCCACGCAATAGCGACCAAGAGCAGGCAGAGGGCCATAGCGACTGGGCTGGCGAGCCATATTGTCAGAGTGCGGACAACCGAGTAAGACCCGTCGATACCACAAGGCAGCAAGACACACGGAGCCGAAGACCGAATCATTTGTTGGATACGTGACAATATCGCGGGCTAATTCTTGAGCATAAGACGACACATATCCGCTTTGGGGTGACACCAGGCACAGAGGCCACATAACTATCAGCGACAATCTGCACCGACCATCATAGTACGTCTTAACGGACGTCCGCGGCAGACGCGCTGGCGTCAGGGTCGCTAGTCCCCAGGGACAGCACGCTCCCCACACCCTCGCGCACCCCACCGGTGTGGTGGAAAAACTCACTAGTTTATTATTATCAGTCAGGCCCATTGCAGCTTTCCAACGTTCCGTTTTACGCAACTTCCCTGGGTCCATTGTCTGAGTGCAGTTAGCATGGCCGGCAAGGGGAAAGAACGCTCGGATCTAGGGTCGTCGTCCCACACAAGTCATTTCACTTGAACACACTGACTGCAACCTTCTGTTCCATGGAATGAGCGACGAGAAGGACGTGCGCGATGGACTGTTCGAACCTCAATCCGGCCTGAAATGGAAATATGCGGATGCGTGCTATTTCTAAAGAAGCAATTGCATGGAGACTTCAAGGACCTTGAACGAGATAACAATTAAGCTACCCTGCGTGGTATTTGGATGAGCCATTTCTTACCTCTTAAGCAATAAACGCTTCTAAGCATTACAAGGAAGTCAATGACTAAAGCATCGACATAAGCTGAGTATCTCGCTACCTTATGGGGTGTGAGTTGAGGAATGGAACAGAGTTGGATCCCGTGGTGCCATGATGGTGGGATTTTGATGGAAGAGCCATTCCTGCTGACTTCGCAAACAGACAATTCGGATTTGACACTCTCATGCGTTGTGGCAGCACTTAGGACCGAGCGATAAACTGGAAAGAAGAAAGTTTGGCGTCAATATTTAGGCGGTTCGTGGGATTGGGCGTTCATTCTCAGTCTTGTGAAAGAGAACTTGGATGCTGTCGGAAGGGAGAATCCTGAAATACGCATTGTCCTGCGAGAATATGTATCAATCCTGGAATGCCTATCGTACGCGGCAAAAGCCTGGGGAGTCTCACATACCGCTTCTTGCCTGTGTCACAAGCTCAGTGTTCGATGTGGGGAAATTAGCTATGATTAGTCTGCAAGAAAATTCATCCAGAATCATCTTATAGGGTCCTGTGCATCCCATGGATATGCGGTATGTCCCATGGTCGCTGGTTCATGCTCCAATCCACGCGTGTCGGTCAAAGCTGACGAGTGAACAAGAGACTGAGATCGGATTAATGATTTGTGGATACGTACCGTCTGGTTACACCAAGGGATAATTCTGAGAATCCACCATTGTACTGTGCCCACTATCGAATACAATCATATCATGTATCCGACATGAATTCGATGGACCCGCGTCGCCGCGAGTAATGTCGGGGTTGGTCACGTGGACGGACAATTCATCGATCGTTTTCTGCTTTAGCCTTTCCAAAGTGTTAACTGCGACAACCTCACTCAACGGTCTCTACAAGTACTAGGCCTCAGCGTAATTGAACCACATTCTGTGAGGGGCCATGAAGGACTTGATTATCGATGCCAGTATGTAAGGGGGATTCATACATCTTCCCCGTAATCATTCAGTTTTCTAGATTTTCCTCGCACGTTGGATCAACGTGTTTATCACCTAGGCTTGCGAGCGGGCGAGGTGGCCAACCGCATTGTGAGTGCGAAGGAATTGTCCTTCGAAATGGCACGCTCAGTCGCAAAAAGATTACCGTGGGAGCACCTTCGCGGGCACAAGGCATCGGATCATACCTAGACCCTTCACCGAGGCCCTTCACTTTAAATTCGGAGCGGGGTTTCACAACCATTACCGGACGATACAAAGGAGTGCCTATTTCTATTGTCAGCATCGGGATGGGAAGCTCGAACGCTGATTTCTTTATGAGGGAGGTGAGAGAATGTCTCAACGGTGACATGGTGGTGGTGAGGTCAATATTTTCCTAGTGTGTGAAGCCTCGTAGCGTCTCATCTGACTACAGAACGATGTGGCGTCTCCGTAAGGCTGGGTTCCTGTGGTGCGCTCATTGACGTTCCTGTAGGGTCCGTTGTGGTGCCTAGAGCTAGTATTGCTGTCACGAGAAACTACGACTTCAACTTCGCAACTGGCCTCTCGGACGAGCCCCCGTACCGGATCAGCAAGGCAGTAAGCGATTAACTTCGCGATGAGCTAACCACTTAAGAACCTCCCGTTCTTCCGGTTCATGCTGATCCCGCTCTTCGACTTGCCGTGGGTCTATGCTTCTCTGGCTTCCATTATCCGTGATCTCAATTCATACCAGATTCGAGAATCTCTGGCGAGGAATCGCCCATCTCATATCAACAAGCCTATCGTCGATAACATTTTGAATGCATCAACAGATAGGTAATTCATAATAACGTCTATCTGTGATCGGCTATTCTGACCCGCCTCAAAGCTTTTACTCTTCTCAAGGAAGACAAACGTCGTTCCCGGATCACAACAGCGACTTAATAGACAATCTGATATCCTCACACAAAGATCTCGCTACCTTCGAGGTACGTCGTTGGCCTCGCGCTTCCCTCCACGCGGCACACTTGCATACTCTCATGGCCTAGATGGAAACATTCCACATACTCCACCTCGCTGCGAGTTGGCACATAGAGGCACATGACATGAGTGGAAGACCACCGCCGATAACCAGGATGCCTACCTCGCCATCCATATACCCCTCTCATCTACCGTCTACTCAGGAAAATGTGCCCGATGTCGCGACGTCTGCGGCTGGAGGGAAGCCTCTTATCCCACAACCGCGTATCATTGCAGCTGCAACGCAGATGGTATTCGCCTCCCGTACCTCCCAGGATTTCATCACGCCGCAAGAGGTCGCTCAGATTGAGGCATGGTGCGGACGCGCAGTGCTGGACGCGTTGATTGGGATCGCCATCGACACGACTGTGAGTCCACCGGTGTTGCTGTCCGCTGACGATGACTGATTGTGCTTTTCAGCGGCTGCATGATGAAGTTGGCAGCGTGTGGGAGTTGAAAGCAGGCGAAATAGAAGATGCTATGGTCAGATGAAGCGTGGATTTGTGTCTTCCGACCACTCGCATTATACTAATTGAACTTATTCAAACTTGGAGTAAGACCAGCATATCATAGATAGAGACATGACAACTTTGGTCGAATCTACTGATTCAAAGGTTTTCTCTCCGTGTTCGAACAAGCTCTTGAGTCGGGGTGCTGCGCAAATAAGATTAATCAAAGCTCGAGGATCCATATGCCGTTGTCTCTCCAAAGTTCGCGTTCCGTTAAATGTGCTACCTTGATATTAATAAACAGTATTACTAATCCCTGGTAGTATATCGGCCAGTACACGCGCCTGTCATTGCGCGCGCGAAAGCGGGGTTCGACTCCCCGCCAGGGAGTGCATTCAGTTGACATTGTGGTACTTTTGCTTCGTTCTCTTGTTAATTGAGTGCATTTTTGATCGCCATCCCAATCATTGAGAACGATATATTTGTTGAATAGATGAAACATTGCTTTTTGGCGATTGTGACCATCCTAAATCTACGTGAAGCACAGCGAATGATTCAGTCGGCATAAAACTTTACTTCGAACTTCATTCGGGTAATCATCCATGCGAGATCTCCTCGTTGGCAATATAACATGGATGATCGCTCTCGAACATACTGACTATTTATGGAAACCTGTATGTTTTCGCCCCGAACCGCGGGGTTCAATGCGGAAGGCAAGCAACAGTGATGGCATTTACGCACAAGTGTAAAAGACGTTTCGTAAGTGCGGTTTTATTATAATGCAAAAAAGGTCACAACGGACTTCACTGGAGCTTCATGCACTGAAAACCGAGACTAGGGATTCGTAGTTCGCACCTTGATCGTGATCGACTTGAATAGCGTATCTTCATTCCCAGCATAGATAGGCGATCTGCATCGCCAGAGCCAGCGATTCATGTTAGTCAATCTACAAGACGATCGTGGCTTTGCCATCCGCAGAACCAGCACTGGGGACTTGGCTCACCCTTTGCGGCAAGTTCTTCTGGGCAATGCCAACATTAGAGCCCGCCGCGAGGCATCCGCGCTGCATGCCGTGCGGGCTGGGCGCACAGGTGACACAGGCACTAATTCCAGACGGATCTCATGAGAGTCCGTGGGCAGCATTTGGCTGCGCTTCGTGCTGGGTCAGTGTTGATGCGGATGCTTGGACGCGAATACGCAATTCCAGGCTCCAGATTGGTCCCTGGCTGATAGCGAAATGAAGGTTCAAACGAGCGGACCTTTTCCCGGCCAGATTGGAGAGATAGACGCTATGTTTGTTCTTCGCACGGACGTGGGGTGATATCTGCGGGAACGATCTATGCTTGAGCCTGATAACCGGCCCAGGGATGGCGGTAATGGCAAAGACAACGTTTAGAGACGAATGCGGGTCCCTGAGAACATGAAGACTGATCGGGATCGACTCACCGCAAATTATGGCAGCGTCGACCTGGGAGATGAACGATCTTCTTGTTGTAAATTTATCCACCGCAGACACGGTTGAAAGATGTAGAGGACCCATCTGAAAAACCCCGAGATCAAGCAGCTTTGCATCCACCAGAGAAATTGGTGTATGTAGGGACTTCTGGCCTGCCATAGTGTCCGTGAGGCCTTCGAGAATCTTCCTCTGATAAGCGAAGAGGAAAACTGTGGGCGTCTCCGTCGCCGGCGTTGCCGCACTCCATCTATCATCGAAAGCATTCATGGATAGCAGCGGGGTTACACCGTCAGGATCTTCGTGTGTGCGTAGTGAGAAGATAGTCTCACAGGGCTCGCCCGACCGGTTGATCGAGTCTAGATCAACATCAGGAAAAATAGCCATTGCTGTGGGGACCAGGGTATGACTCCGGAGGACCAGTACAACGCCGAAAAATTAATATAACGCCTGTGATCCGTGTGTCAATTTGTCAGTAAACATTGTAGGTACACATGCGGCTGGAAAACTGCACATCTGATTCGGAAATCAGTCAATTTTTTGGAATGGATGGGTCCACAGATGGTTCATCAATGTTTGTTGCTATCGATGTCGCGCACATTCTCCCGCACAGCTGCGGCACAATACTATGGAACGAAGAGTACAGCAGGAATGGAGAAAGAACTGTTCAATTCCGTGGCTCGGATCTTATTCGAACTTGAAATCTCCGGTCACGTGCCCACTCTGTTAACAACCTCGTTCTGAAGAACGCGTCCATCCTATCAACCTTGTATTCCGCGTAGCTATCTGACAGATAGACCGGGCCAACTCTATCAAAAGCGGAGAAAGCATGGGGGATCCTCTGAAAAACGCGCACATTTTCTCTCACCACTACACACAGGCCATTCAATCCCGCGATGCGTAGCTATCGCAGAAAATCTGATAATCCAACAATACGATAAAATGCGAAAGGCATGTCGACATATAATGTGTCTTGGTGGGGGCTTCACCTCCCCGCCGCATGGGCATCAAACATACTTGGAGGACTTTCGACCGTGCTTGTTGTCCGATGCTCTAAATGATTGATCTATCGCGATTGGCTATTGCAACTGTCTACGACATAGGTATAAGGCTATCTGACGACATGCATTCAAATGGCCAAGTACTGGCACACCTTGGGAGAACTCGACCACCAACCTCACAGAGAGCTTAGATAGCGCTTGATCTCAATCGAGTTCGCCTAGTGGACATTCGATAGTACGATTTGTGGTACGTCGCGCGAATGATCATGATGAGAGTGGCCAAACTGCCATGCCCAAGATGGCTGCCCGGGTAAGCACGAAGGCGCAAATTGGAGCTCGAACAGCGTCGGATTTGCATTCACGTTATATCGAGGGAACGATCGAAGGGTGTCTAATTGCCATGCCCGACGATGGTTGCCTGGGTAAGCACGGGGGTGCAAATTCGTGATCCAGCGCCATTGACTGACGTAGATGACACTCCTGTATTTTTAGTGATAGAAATTCCGTATCATCGTCAGCGGTCTCATAGGTCGGGCAGCGGCGCATGTTATACCTTCCACGTAGACGATCCGTCAGAGACACGAAGCGCTCGACGGGGGCAAGAGGACAAAAATGACGGTCACCGCACACGACTCTTCTCTGAGAATACACTGCGTTGGACCAGGTATTCAGTAATGGAGATGATGTTTCTTGCTAAAACTGATCTGGTGGTCGTCTGCAGATCACACCGCGATGTCCGTTGCAGCAGATCATGGATGTACAAGTATATTGACGAGCATGCACGTCATGACAGTGGGTCAAAGTCCGTGGTGTCAGGGTCTATCGACAAGAACGCTTCGTAGAGATAGACGACACCAAAGATGAGGAAGAGCGCGCTGCCCGCCAATGTCACTGTTCAAAAAGCAAAGTCAGTAATAATTTGCACTTCGAGACATTGGCTCGCGAATCCGGCGTTTCGACGAACCATGTTTGACGGATATCTTGGTAGAAACATATCGACCTCCTATGACTGCCAACGCTGTGCAGCAAGAGTGTCCCACAACAGTTCCTAGCATCACAACGTATAAATTCTGCATTATGAACATTCATGTGAATAATGTGATTTGTAGTATAATATTGCACTTACGTCTGCAGCTGCCAGCGCAATCGTCGATATTTGGCTGCGATCCCCCATTCACCAAGGAAAGTCAGTACAAATGATTGCACAAAAACGGGCCCAAAGAATAGACTGAAGAAATTGCGCGCGGCCTCTCCCAGAGCCTTTGCCTGTGTTTGTGGGCGCGAACGTCTGGCACTGCTATTTCTGCGCAGGTGGCCATTCGGTCTCCCGCCCTCCTCCAGCGCCTCGAGCGGGATGACATCGTCCCCGTTCTCAGCAACCACTCCTGTCCCGTCCTGGCCAGCGTCGTCCCCTCGATATCCTCCGCGGCCTCTTTCATCTCCTCCTGAATCTTCTCGTTCCCGGCCTTCATCTCGCGCCCCTCCTGGAGCATCTTCAAGCCAAATGCAAGAAACAGCGCGGCGGCGCAGAATTGGGTCCACTTGCGCGGGATGAGTGTAGGCAGGAGATGCCCGAGTTCGGCAGAGAGAACGGACATGACGACGAGGGAGGCGAAAGCACCGGCGAAGACGACGAGTCGCGGATGACGCATAGCTAATATGGCGGCTATGAGAAAGGTTTTGTCTCCTATTTCTGAGACGATGATCATAGAGAGAGAACGGAACATTGCGTGAAGGGCGCCCTCGTCGAGTGGGGTCGTGGGGTCAACATTTTGTGCCATGCAAGGACAAGTTCAGTCTGTGAAGCGATGAGGGACGTGCAACGAAGGGGTGTTGAATGGAATACCTATTGTTCTAATAATGTACCGATATTATTATGATTAGAACGTCCAGGCGGGTAGAGAAAAGCTGCGCTGGACCGTTTCAATAAAAGCAACTGTTCGTCACTCCAAATTAGAACGCGCCCACGCGTGACTGGATCACGTGGTAGCGTGAACATGCCGACGGCATCGAGACGCGCCATCGACGCGTTTCGATCGATCGTTCAGTCGTCGTACGCTGCAACGCCTCGTACCTCCCACTCGTACGCTGTCCTACACGCTCGTGTCATAAGTATATATCTACTGCGATGTCCGAGTTGTCACACAATTGCTCATAGTGCCATTTAAAGCGCCGTATCCATGAATTCGGACGATAAGGAATCGACTTTGAGTCCAACACCAGATCATAATACGGCACACCATGATGTGCGCGAAGACCCGCCGCTCGAACTCGAAGATTCCACAGAGAACCTCTCTATTCAGTCAAAGCTCCGAACGGATTCTGCCTGGGTATGTGTCTATAGTCCTAGCAACTGCCAGTGTAATGATAGAGTGTTCAGATGAACCTTTCTCACAGAATTCCACTCGTTGGCACTATGGTCGCTATGCCCTCCCGATATTCTGCTGCAGTGCAGCCTTCTTGCTACATCTCCGAGCTCGTCGCTCTTACCCCATGGTAAGGTCGCGCCGTTGGACCACAGTGGCGCTCGCCGAATCCTACGCCTCTTTGGCGTTCTGGTGGTCTTGCCACATGGACATGAACGAATTCCGTGAAGAGGCGTACCGTGACGAAGGTTTATGTGACTTACATGTATATGCTTCTGCCCATCAAGCCCGGCGCGCAGGGGCAGCCATAATCAGAGGACATCAACTAGATCTGCGCATTGTTGAGGGTTTGAACGGTGACTATTCAGAGAGTGATGTTGCCATAGGTGAATGCAATCCTGCTGATCTTACATCCATGCGCATGCTGAAAATTCTAGACACGTATCCCTCCACGGATATCCTACCGAAGGTGCGGTGGTGGTGGAATCACGTTTGGTCGAGTGCCACATTACGAATGGCGGTGCGTTCGCAAGTACTCCCAAACGTCGGCAGCTGCAATCTCTCGCCACACGACAGGGATGTCTGCGTCACGCAGCTTGCCAATGGCATGGACAAGCAGCGCTGGATTAAAGTCGACCTTCGAGATCCCCTCCATTGAGGGTCGAGGCAAGTATCATCGTGCTATTTTCTCCCCTGCTTATGTGTAACACCGCACCCTTCAGACACTTACGAACGCGATCATGGTTACGTTGCTCTTCACCGCGCCCGTGGATTACCTTGCTGCGCATTTCGGAAGACCGCGAATTGGCGTGTGGATGGTCGGGTTGCAGAGGGCTTCTTTATACGGCTATCTGCTCTTCCTTCCTGCCCTCTTTTATCAGCGATGGTCGTATCCGAGGACCATAACTGATCGCAGAGGAGTATGCGATATGCTGCGTGACTCCTCCAAAGCTGCACTAAAAAGGCAAAAAGGCATCATAAATGATCTCAAAAATCAAAAAGGGAGTTGATGAACGACTTACTCCGAAAGATTGAGCGCGTCCTCGAGGAATCGGAGGAGGGAAGGGCAAGTCGAAGGAATCACTCACACCCAAGAGTCAATAAGAGACGATATGACAGGAAAACATTTCAAGTATGTACTAGCACGCAGACAGCCTCAGGCCTCAACCGTTCAAGTATTTGCGTGATTTGTCGACATTACTACCATATGTATATATAATGTCCATTAATATTGTGTCCACACTGATGGTGAAACGGTATCATGCTTGCCTTCCATGTCTTACCGTTGCACCCATAGCAAGCGGCGCGGGTTCGACTCCCGCTCAGTGTATTTTGATTTCTCCTGCTCTTGCCGTTATGTCTGACTTTCCTAGCGAACTATGTGGCATTCGCGCGTTTGTTTTTGATGTTTTCGGCACGGTTGTTGACTGGTGCGGTAGTGTCGCTAACGAATTACAGCTGAAATCGCCAGGGCTCGCAGAAGGTCGTGCTTCACTTTCCCGTCCTTTGGCAAATACTCATCGTTTCGATCAGACTGGGAGAGCTTTGCGAAGGAGTGGAGAAGTGGTTACTATGAGACGACGTGAGTATTGCGATCTACCCTGGAAGTGACGGCTGAGTTATCCTACCCGTAGTCGTCGCGTTGCTGCAGGCGGTGATGGGCCCGCCAATGTAGACATAATGCATCGACAGGTTGGTGCAACGGCGTTCAACTCGGTCGAGCTTGCAGTCGATTGGCATTCGCCCGCAGATCCTGGATGGCATGCTGGAGTCTCCGCGGTGGCAGCACTTGGCACCCCTCTGGGATGAAGCGAAACGTCAAGAGCTCGTCCTCATATGGCACCGGTTGGAAGGTGCGCCTGAATCTCATCCATCCACCAGATCGCCAGCTTCATACGTTGCACAGGATGGCCGGACGCGACCAAGGGACTGTACGCTCTGAAGAGCAAGGCGATCATCGGTACCCTCTCGAACGGAAATGTTCGGCTCTTGGTCGACATGGCAAGTGTGCTCTGCCCATGTTCGCGCCCTCTTCTCTGACGAAACCGCAGGCTAAACACGCCGACCTTCCTTGGGACGTGATATTTTCGGGAGAGCTGCTCGGATCTTACAAACCGTACGTGCCGCCCCGTTTCAGGCGTGTACGCCATCGACTTAGTAGTTGCATAGGAATCCGAAAGTGTACCTCGGAGCCTTGCACCACCTCTCGCTCGCACCGAACGAATGCGCGTTGGTAGCTGCTCATATATTCGACGTGCGCGCTGCGGCAAGCCATGGGATGAAGACGGTGTATGTCCGTCGTCCCACTGAAGATACCGCTGAAGTGAGGAACAGCGTCAAGAGCAAGCGGGATGGAGGCGAGGTGGATATCGTCGTTGACTCCTTTGAGGAGTTGGCCGCGATGTTGAATTAATTGGTAAAGTGGTCGCTCATCGACTTTCGGGTTTTGTTTACTCCAATCCTGACGGCGCCATATATTTCATCTAGTGCTTCGTGGGCTTCGAGGTTTTCAATGATCTCAATTCAATTACAAGACAGAAGCAAATTCCGTTCACCTCATCCCATTTTCACTATTCTAGTTGTACCTCTCCTTTTGCGTTCGCTGTGGCTATGCTAGGTAAGAACCGGTTGTCTCTTGACTCACTTATGATACCATTGTAGCCTGCGGTATGTCACAAACTACATTCTGATTGCATCATGCTTTATCAGTGAATTATCTCGCCAATATCTTCATACCAGACCTATCCGCGGGTAAGCTTCTGTTATCGGAACATATCGTCTCCACGAACCTCGGGCTTCTCTTGAATGAACCGGTGCATCAACTCCTTGCACTCGTCATCGTCAAGCACTACCACCTCAACGCCCCTACTTCGAAGAAGCTCTTCGTCTCCCTTGAAGTTTGCATTCTCTCCGATCACGACCCGCGGAATCTTGTACAGGAGTATCGCCCCAGTACACATGCTACACGGGCTGCGATTCGCGAACACTCGTCGGGTTCATGCTTGTCAGACAGCGCATATCACTGACCTCAACGTGGTATACTGCGGAGATGCTCGTCTGCGGTGCTTATCTTCGGCGATTCTGGGACTCACCATAGTAGAGCGCACGTACGCGCGAGACGTCAGCCGTCCCGCAGCATTAGCGCCGCGATTTCTCCGTGGAGCACAGGGGAAGACTTCTGGATCCGCTGGTTGTGTCCTTGCCCGAGCACCTGTGGTTCTGCGCCTGGGCTTCCGTGCTCCACCAGCGCAGCACCTATCGGTATCCCGCCTTCTTCGTAGCTCTTGCGGGCGTTCGCAAGTGCTGTTCGGAGACCCAAGGCGTCGATGTTGCTCAGGTGGCTCAGACTTGCCATGGTAGTATGGGTCCGACTGAAAGGGACCGCGGGAACATCGATGAGCCTTTTATCTGCTTATCAGTCATAGAGACTTGGACTCACCAATAATCTATCAGAATGATTTTGAGTGCTCTAGCTAGAAACCTCTGACGGTAAGGTACTAATCCGGATCTTTTCGCAAATCTGATCGTTTCTCTCATGAAGGACGTCGGCCATCAGCGTTTCGTGCGAGAGAGAACGGTTGTATTCGTCTGGTATGATGATCACAGATAAACCCAAAGTATGGTATATGAAGATTAAAAAGAGTGTTTCGAAACGACAACCATCGTCGTCTAGATTAAACTACACAGGCGCAGAATTAGTCAGGACACCCCGAATCCTAAGATGGCGGAGCTGCCCTACCTCGATCCCGAGATCGTCTCTTCAATTACGGAGACCAAGCTGCTCAAGCTGAAGTCCGGGCATGTGATATCCAGCCGCTTGGCGAGCAGCGCAGCGCGCGCACTGCGGCCGGTGTACGCCCTACGCGCAGCTGTGCTTCCGAAGCATTTCTACCGCCATCCTCGTGAGACGTTATTCAATCACGCAGGCGAATGGTCAGCTGCGCACCTTGAACAGGTCAAAGGTCGTCGAGAAGAGCGAAACGGTGGTCGACGCGTCGAAGATGCTGAAGAACGACCCCGTCGCGCCGGCATTCACGGACAGACCGGTCTGCACATCGACACAGCCGTCTAACTCGGTGTTCGTCAAGTTCGTGCTGGCAGTGCTTCCGTTCGTCGCGGTCGCGACATTCAAGTTCGTGCTGGCTTGCAGAGACAGGTTCAGCGTCGCTGATGCGTCGAGATCGAGGCTGACGGTTGCTGTCACGAGTCCGTCGATTGCATTGAGGCCAAAGCCAACCTGAGGTCTGCGTTAGCGCGCAGACGAGACAAAAAAACAGAACAGAATTCACGGTAGGTATGAGATGTGCGGAGACTGTACCGTGCGACGTCACGTTAGGGCTGACGGACAATTTGAGGTCTGCAGCAGAAACTTCACAGTTTGCTCTAGAATCGTAGAAGGCGAGCCGACATACTGGAGTCACCGGGCACAAAGCTGCCGCCTGACGGAGAAGTCGAGGGTGGGAAGAAAAGCTCCGCACCGGACATGGTGTATGCCAAGTCGACGTCCAGATTGAGGCTGGCATCAAGAGTGGCATCGGCCTCAGCGTTGATCGCGAATGTTGGGCCGATGCTGAAGATACTGTATGGTGGATCGTTTGTTAATATTACCAGCAAGGAACCCACTTAGGGAAATCCAATCCAGGAATCGCGGCCGTGAAGAGAGGAATTTGACCAGTCCCAATGGCGCCCTAATGTTATCAAGAAATGTCAATATCATCATCTTTGTTAATGCATAAATGCAATTCATACAACGAGATCACTGTCGAGCGACAGTGTACCGTTAAGAGTCCCGTCGAGTCCTACAGATCAGACCGGGTTGATGAATAGGGCGATCCAATTATCACCATGCTTACTAGCAAATAAGCCGAACTCTGTTATAGAAGGGGGGATCAATGAGCCTGCCACGGCAACTCCGTAGGTAATGGTCGCATCAATTTCTGGGTCAAGATCGACGCTGACACTTCCGGCGAAACCTGGAACGAGCCCATTCTGTGTGCAATTGACAGAGACGTTGAAAAGATTGATGGGCTCGCTGAATTCGAGCGGAGTGCTCGCACTGATATTCTTGTCGAAACTTGCAAAACCTGGAGAGTCGACATAAACGGAGTGACTGAAATATGCCTATATATTGACTCACTTTCAAGAGCACTTTTGATGTCATCTAACAACCCCCGCTTTGAGGGCGCAATAATCGTCGCGTTCCCCGCAGCTCCCGGGATCGAGGAGCCTTGTAAAAAGAGCGTAACGTTGCCGTTTCTGTGTGAAGTCAGAACATGAGCCACAAGCCCATAAACGCCGAGCTCACTGTGATGGGTCAACCTCGTCGAAATGTGTGTCCAGCCTGATGCCTCTGACGACGGGTGTTGAGCCGTCCCGGCGGCGGATCGACGTTTGCATATTCGGAGGGATAGATTGGTTTTCATGTGTCCACTCTTTCGCGATCCGAGCAAAGGGCATAACACCGCACTGTAAGCAAGTACTGTTAGCCAGATATATCAAAAATTGAAAAGCTTGACATACATCTTGAGGCAACCGGACGATAGTACCGGCAGCGCCATTTTGATACAGATGTTCGCAGCCTGCGCTTGTATCGTTGCACACAGCGCGAATGTCCTGAGCAGTGCTGTTTGCGTCACAATTGAGGATCACCCATCCAGCAGTCTTGGTGAGATCCGAGATTGCACTTTGAGACCCGCTCTAAAGAAAGTTGACACTTTGAGCATTCTACTCATGGTGAATAACAATTGTATATGCTCACTATTCTCATAGTGCCGGATACAGCTCCTGTGACATCGTAGTTACACTCACCGAAGTGGCAAGGCTCCGACCAATCGTTTGTTGCATGCACGGCAACTGGCAGGAGGGCAGCTAGAAAGAGGGCAGTACCATAGCGTTATATCAAAGAACGGCTTGAAATCGCCAATCAAAGGAATGTTTAAAAAAGAATGGACAGCAGAACGAAGGAAATGTCGCTAGGACTCATAGAAATGCATCTTCATCGCGGAGGTGACTTATATGCTCATTCTCAAACTGCCAGCGATCATCGATGACCACATGTCCTAGTCGCAAAGTGGTCTTCTGGCAGATCACCGTAGCGACAAGAACGCCAAGTGGAATATCGACTGTCTCTGTGCGATGTGGACACATTATGTATGCCGTACAACAGGAAGATCAAGCTGCGCACTCACGTTGCGATGTACTGCCTTGAACCACCCGCACTCAAAAGGATCGGTGCTCAACATACGAGATAAGTAAACACAGCATCTCAGGCCGATGTAGCTGTAGTTAACGAGGATGATGGCAGCTACCTTGGCAATCCGATCATCGGCGCATGTGGAAGCAACTTGTGCAGTCCTAGATTTGAATACAGTGCACAAACACTGTCTCTTTAAATTAAACAGATTGATCTCCAGGCATATATATACGAATAAAAACTGAGTCTCCAGATGACAGTCATGGGTATCCTAGGTTAAACTTCACAAACGCAAGATATGTTAGAACGATTGGAATGATAAGAACACGAAACTCACCTCGATCCTTTGACAGTCTCGTCAACGACTGAGGCTGCGGTGCTTGACCCGAAGCTGGGGCATGAAATAGCCAGTCGTTTCGCAAGCAGTGCAGCACGGGCCTTGCGGCCCGTGTATGCCCGGCGTGCAGGAGTGCTTCCAAAACATTTCTGTCACCATCTCCGTCAGCCACTATGTGCACACGAGGGAATTCTGCTGCGCACCTTGAACAGGTCGAATGTCTTCGAGAAGAGGGAGACAGTTGTCCACGCGTCGAAGAGTTTGAAGAATGACCCGTCCGCGCCAGCATTCACGGACAAACCGGTCTGCACGTCGACACAACCACCGAATTCAGTGCTTGTGCTGGTCCCATTTGCATTTGTTGCCACGCCTGCCGATGCAACGGCTTGCAAGGAAAGGTCCAGCGAAGCGGAGGCATCGAGGTCGAGATTAATGGTAACATCGGCGAGTCCATCAATTACACTGACACCAAAGGCCACCTGAGATCTCCGTTAGCGCATGGGTCATTTCAGGAAGAACGCGGCATTACAGTAGGTATGAGATGTGCGGTGAGTGTACCATGCGAGGTCACGTTAGGGCTGACAGACAATTTGAGGTCTGCAGCGTAAACTTTAACATCCATTGCATGATCATGGGAGTTGGAGTAACATACTGGAATCGCCGGGCACGAAAGATCCGCCTGATGCTGATGGGGAGTGGAGGGCGGGAAGAACAACTCTGCATTAGACATGGTGTAGGCCAAGTCAACGGCTAGGTTAATGTTGGTATCGAGGGTGGCATCGGCTTCAACGTTCACGGTGAATGTAGGGCCAACGCTGAATATTCTATATAAGAACAATCTCCAGTTAGTGGTGATTGTGATAGTCACTAGAAAAAACCCACCCGGGGAAGTCCAGTCCAGGAATCCCAACCGTGAATATGGGTATTTGACCAGTACCAATGGTACCCTAAGTGCGTTAGGAAACTCAGTATGACCGCAAAAGCGAAAGATAGATAATTCGTACGACAAGATCAGTATCAAGCGACAAAGTACCATCAAGGGTTCCATCAAGTCCTAAAATGACACCGAGTTAATGAGATAACCCACTGCAGAAGTGCTGTGCATACTAGCAAACAAGCCGAATGAGTCGATAGAAGGGGGAATCAGTGACCCGTTGGCAGCGACTCCATAAGTGACGGTTGCATTGATTGAAGGTTGCAGATCGACGCTGACACTTCCACCGAAACCCGGAACAAGACCGTTTTGCGGGCAGTTAATCGATGTGTTGAACAGGTTAACCGAATGGCTAAATTGTAGCGGGCTGGTCGCACTGATATTCTTGTCGAAACTAGCAAAATCTAACAGGAAGGTCAATTACAGCGAATGAAACGAAGTACACTTTTATGACAACTCACTTTCCAGAGCGCCCTTGACATCACCGAACAACCCACGCTTTGAAGGAGCAATAACTGTGGCATTACCAGCAGCGCCAGCGATGGAAGTGCCTTGGACAAAAATCGTGACGTTGCCATTCCTGATCAAAGTCAAAATGCAAGAAACGTGCCTCAGAGAAATCAAGCTCACTGTGATGGATCAACCGCGTGGAAACTAGTATCTAGCCTGATACCCTTGACGAGGGGATCGTGCCGTCTCGGCGGCGGATTACAGCCTGCATGCTTGCGGGAATAGATTGATTTTGATGAACCCACTCCTTTGCCACACGGGCAAACGGCGTAGCGCCACACTATACCAACATGAATTACACTCGGATGTTTCAAAAATGAAGAAACCAACATACGTCCTGGGGTAGCCGGACAATGGTACCGGCAGCACCGTTTTGATAGAGATTCTCGCATCCTGCGCTTGTATCGTTACACACAGCGCGAATGTCCTGAGCAGTGCTGTTTGCGTCACAATTAAGAATCACCCATCCGGCAGCCTTGGTGATATCCGAGATTGCACTCTGTGACCCGCTCTAAGGAAATGGATAATGTGAGAATTCTATCATAGTGAATTTAAACAATTAAAACCATCTATGCTTACTATTCGCATTGTGCCCGAGACAGCACCTGTGATATCGTAGTTACACTCGCCGAAACACGGCTTCGACCAATCATTCGCGGCGCGTACTGCAATCGGGAGGAGAGCAGCTAGAAAGAGAGAAAATACCATGGTGTCGAGACTCAAAGAATGACTTGAAATCGTCAACAAAAGGAGTGTGTAGAAAAAATTTGACAGTAGAACGAAGGGAAGGCCACCAGGACGCGTCGAAGGAATCAATCTATCGCAGAGCCAACTTATATACACACATTCGATCAAACTGTCACGGATCACTAACGACCGCCTGTCCTAGGCCACGAACGCGCTTTCGGGAAGATCACCGTAGTGACAAGAGATGCCAAGGGAAACATCAAGTATCTCTGTACAACGAAACACGTTTTTCCGAGTAGCGAGGAAGATCAGACCGAGCACTCACATGGCGATAAACAGCCGAGGGCGAGCGACGCTCTACATGTGAGGCACTGATCCCGCATAGGTATAAACACAGCATCTTCAGCCGCAGATGCGACGAGTATCAAGTTGTCGTCAACGTGAATGATGGGCGGGGGGCGCGTCCATCGACCGCCTGTGCGTATAGGGTACCTGATATCTAAGGGGTCCAGAACTTTAAGACAACGTACGCAATCTGTCAAATTAAGCAGTGCTAGACGCCGAGATGGTCGCAGTCCAGCTTTATAACGTATAACACGGGATTGTTAAAGGCTCTGATGGTTAGCCGTACCGTGGAGGAAATCATCAACAAATGTTACCGTTTACTGCATTTGGTCATCAGTACGCATTTTGTTGGGGCGTAGTGTTTAGCGCTCAGGCCTCAGGTTTTAGATCCATGTTAGAATAACCGGCCAACGAACCTTGAGGCATTGCCTCCAGCGACCGTGGCGGATAATGCTTAGACGAGGCCTGTTTTCACACCATACAGGAGAGGAACATGCAAGGTCCGAGAGACGGTAAACTGCTCTGCGACTGATACTTCAGTTAGCACATATGAAAAGGCAAGCATCACACACCAAATTACGAATCCTTCACGCCAGCAGAAAGTCGGTCACTTTGGGATGAGAGCAGGGAAGTCGGATAGCAATCGATACAAATCAGATGAGGAGTACACATATGGATTTCTACATTTCTACAATCTTCCCGAATACGTTCACTCATAGCGCGTCCCAAGGATGCCTTCTTGCTGTGCTTTAATTTCTGTATAATCGAATGAGTATCTAATGGTCAATTTGGTGACATTAAACACGCACGGAGAGCGAGATGCTTGGAATGGAATCGGCACCACGACAGATTACCTACAGGCGAGCTAAGTCAGAGACACACGTAGCCAGACATGGATAACGTACCCATCATGAACCAGAGGTTCGGCACGCCAGTATCGCGCCAGACGGTGCGCAATTCACCCTCCTCATTCAAACCCCACAGAGGCTTGATCTGAGATGCCACCTTCTCACCGACGATCTTGGCAATCGTGAGGGCCGGGCTGTCGAAGCTGCGGGGAGATCATCAAGACAACGCGATAACTGGAACGAGCGAAGAACACACCCTGTCGCGAACAGCACGACGTCGGCAGGGAGCTCACTCCCGTCTTCGAACAGAAGACCAGTCTTCGTGAACCGAGAAAGTTTGCTGTCGCTCTTGAGCTTGATCTTGCCGTCGATGACCAACTGCGACGTGCCGACATCTGCCAGGAATTCAGGACAAGAGTCGCAAAAGCATGCAGGGTGCGAAGGTGCGAAACGCACCAAGGTAGTAGCCACCTCCACGTCTCATAGCAAGGGTCAAGAAACCAGCGTCATCGTCACCGAGGTTGAGCTTGAAGCCCACTTTCTTCAACCCGTCTAGGGTAGCCCTACAATGTGCCATCAGTATACGGGGTATATCTGCTATGACAGTTCTGCTCACTTGTCCGCCTCGGCGATGTCTTTCGTAATGCGCTGCCACAGAAGCTTATAAATCCATATAGGTATCGAAGCGTTTACTCGATCGGCCACTTCTACAGGGTATTTGTCCTCCCAATATATATCTATGCACAGGCATCAGAAGAGATACTCGTCATTCGTGATAGAACTCACCACCAAACATTCTAGGCATGCCCTCCTTCGTAGACATGACATACACCGAGTCGCGCTGGTACATAGTAACGTCTGAGATGGGAAGTCAAATATAAACAATGCAGTTATTGAGACGTTTCATAATCACTGACCCACTCCGTGCTCGACGTAATCTGAGGCTATGTCGTGGGCTGCGACCACACCGTCAGAGGTACACGACATGCGCTACGAGAATATACCGTACCTGAGGTGGAGGCACCGATGATGACCACCTTTTTGCCAATGTGGTCCCGCGCCGACTTGTGTTCTGTCGAGTGCAAGACTTGACCCTGGAACTCGCTCTGCACCATAATACGTCAACGATGCCACTGATTAGATAAAGAAGAAGGAAAGGACCTGGCCGGGGATGTTGGGAATGTTAGGGTTTCCGCCTCCCAACCCGATGGCAAATATCAGATGATCAACTCGGAATTTGCGTTCTGTCCCATCGCCACGCTGGACGGTGACAATCCACTTCTTATCTGCAGCTTGTTCGGCATGCGTAACAGTCGACGACGTCCACACATTTAGCTCTAAGGCTTCCGCGTAGTACTCAAGCCAATTCGCCAACTGATAGACAATGGGTCAATAGTCGGGCTCAGAGAACATACTGGACTCACTTTTTGAGCAGGCGTGTAAACCGGCCAAGTCGGAGGGAAACTAATGTTATGGTTAAGAATTTGAATGGTGGCATAGATCTCACTTGGCTTACGGCAGGTAGGGCATGTGATCGTACCCTACAAACAAAGTATGAACTTACTGCGGTGGTGGGAAGCAAGTCAGGACTTACAAACGGGGTCGTGCAGGCAAAGGGCCTGGTATCTGTATCTCCACTGATCTCCGATACGAGCATTCTTCTCCACGACCAAGGTGGGGACATTGAGATTCTTCAGCCTCGCCGCAACATCGAGTCCACTTTGACCACCACCAATGATAAGGACCTGAGGATCGCTCTCTACGAACTCCTTCTCGTGGTCCCGTCCACTCTTCCACTTGCCGTGGTTAGGCAGGAAGTTACGACGAGGCCCGACTGACTCTGGGAAGGCCTTCAGAGACTCTAAGTTGGTATAGATAGTGAAGCCTTTCCAGACGCCGCTGGAGGACGGGACCAGACGGAAGACGCCGCTGCCAGTGCCGATATCAGTCTCGAAATCAAATTGACCTTGAATCCACGCGAGATCTGGGTAGGGTGTCTCCAAGAGAGCATCGACAAGCTTGAGAGATGAGAACTTCGAGCTAGCAAGTCGATCCTGAAGGAATTTCTTGACGATAGCACGGCCATGGAAGGTGCGAAACTCCCAAGTCAGGGCTAGCATATCGCGCCACCAAGGATCATCGACGAAGAGATCGAGAATGCCATCGATGTCATTGGAGGAAACGTGCTGCGACAACGCCTGCAGCCATGCTGATGCGACTTTCTTCACGTCAAGGTCAGCCGGGATTGACTGGACTCCTAACTTGTCGAGCGTGGGCAGAGAGGGTTGCGGGGTATCGACAGCAGCAGACATAGTGAACGCGATGGATATCGATGGGAAACTAGAGACCAGTTCTTATAGTGCTTTTTTTTGTAGTCCGATAAGTTTAAGAAGCAAACTTTTCCGGCCAAAAGAATCCAGACTGCAAGTCAAATGACGAGCGAATGCGCTCTTCTTGCTGCAAAAATTCCCACGACTTGCGACGCGTCAATCACGAGGTCGACACGCACGCACGTGCACAACCCAGTGCCCAGTGCCCAAGTATCGTCGCAGTGACCAGTCTCATGATGAGTCGCAACGTCGTTGTCGGCGAACATACTGGCTTTTCTAGCTAGCTCACGACCTTGCAATGCAAATGCCAGACGG
This sequence comes from Grifola frondosa, assembly GCA_001683735.1. Classification (NCBI taxonomy): domain Eukaryota; kingdom Fungi; phylum Basidiomycota; class Agaricomycetes; order Polyporales; family Grifolaceae; genus Grifola; species Grifola frondosa. The sequence continues at coordinate 59,054 of LUGG01000001.1, read as the reverse complement.
ATTAGATAGGACTCAGCCTCTGCAGTATTGCTGCAGGATTTCAAGTTGGTCTGACTTACCTGTGATAACGATCGTTGATCGAACGTTCTCGAGGAGCCATCCTGAGCCATCTTTTGGGTGCACGTCCCCGGTTCCGGCAACCAGATGCAACTAGCATTCATGCACGGGAGCAGACTCGAGCAAGGGAAATCGTTTCCGAACATATGAACACTACCAGCAATCGGAAAAGTCGCCGAGGCCGAAGGGCTTACAACAACAGCAATATCGCGTTGACTGCAGCCAAAAACACCAGTAGTCGTCTACGCATGCATGATACGTGTCTAAAGGAGTTAAGAGATGATAGCTTTCCGAGAAAGAGGCAATCATGGAAGCTACACCGTGGTGCAAGTACGCGTAAATATTAGTAAATAACGCGTCTGTGGCGCTGAAGTCGCTCAGAGTCTTGATCAAACCAAATATTGTCCCAAACTTTCTGTCGTCTGAACGAGAGTCCGGCGGTCGCCAGTTAATTTGAGAGTGTCATATATGTATATGTTACAAAAAGACAAAGATTACAGCATACAGTACTAGAGTATAACCATCTGCGGAAGTGAATACATATGATCAATACATCCACGCAAAATGATACCCGTTGGGGACAACACCATAGTTAACATCATCCGTTTCGTCTGCCTGAAACGAACCTGCCGAGAAAAAACGGACCTCCTGGTCTATGATGGGCGCCTGCCAAGAAAGATGCGAGTCCAATGCACCACATACGTTAGTGTCTGAAATTGCGGGAGCTTGCACGGTGTCGAACGGGATTGAGTGTGTGATATCATGCGGGGTTAAGAACGACTGCCCCAGACTATTAGGCCAAGAGTCCACCATATATCCTGCACCAGCTGTTAAATAATACGCTGGAAGATCGTCGCAAGCCATATTGACAAGGCTTCCAAACTGGGGGAATGACGCGTTATTGACAGCTGAATCGCGGGAACAATAGTAGCTGTTTTCGGATCCTGGTGATAGGACTAGGGAACCTAGCGAGTTAGGTATCTCCTTAGTAGAGTGATGGGAGAATGACTGCGACGTAGAATGCGGTATCGGAGATATGTCCCGTTCTGGAGTGTCGAGAGGCAAAGAGTTGGCAGTGTGGGGCGGAGAATATGCTGCGCTACTAGCAGAATGATGAGGTCTATTGCTCGTGTCAGGCGGGCTGATTTCGCTTCCTTTCTCTCCTCTGGACGACAGATAAGTGATATGCGTTCTAATATAACGCATACACTCACATGTACTTTGCGAGACCAGCGCAGTCTATTTCGATGATAGGTGGCTGACGAAATTGGGAGACGCTCTTGAGCAATGCCTGGCTTATATCGAGCGTCTCGAGCTCGGCTATACAAGAAGGCATCTTGAGAAGGCCGGATCGCACGTCTGCAGGATGATAGTATGACACAAGGTGGTATGTGGTCTCCTCCATCATAAGAGATATAGTCTGCGATGCGACATCAGTCAATTATTCTGTAATCCATCATGTCAAAATGTACCTTTTTCATCAAGCCGTTCTTCTTCAACCCTCTCCCTTTGTTCCAGCTACCTAGAATGTAATGCTCTAGTTCAGAGTCGTTGTACTGCTCAAGTTTCTCTCTGGACGCATCGATGGTAGAGCACGAATACGGCGGCTGGCTGGTAACGCCGAGGTCCTGTTCGTCCTCGCGCTCTCGATAAATCTGCAAACAATCTATTATTATTATTTCATCACACACAAATGCGAGTTGCTCACCAGGAAGTTGCCCTGCATGCGGGACGCGGACCACAAGTACGGATCGGTCCACCGCTTGATCCCACTCTCTTCCTCGGTGAATACGATGATCGCCCCGCTCTGGATAATGTTGCGTTTCTCAATGTCGTGGAACCGGCGCGTCACACGCGGCACGATACCCGCCTTCGCGCCCTCAAAGACGAGTATAGCATCTTTGGTAGTCTTTATCCACCCTCGCAGAACGTCGGCCGGCTTCGTCGAGGCCGTGGTTAACAAATTTCTAGGCATCTTTGCTATGCAAATGTAAAGACAGCAGCGCAACGCGAAAATAGCGGAAGAGATGGATCGTGGTGGGGGAGGATCATGCATAATAATGCTGCCCGAATCGACCGTAAAGGCTTAGCTTGTTCGTGTGCGTTGTTCCTGTCAAATTGGCAACGGGGACAACGCTGCACAAGAAGATTCGAGCTAGCTCTGGGTATGTACATACGTACGACAGTGGCGAGATTCCTCGGTTAGATCCAGTAGAGTGTGCGTTGTGGGCGTACACAGATCGCACGGACTAAATTCCGCTCTGGCGACGTGAACAATCGGAGCCGAGCCGGCGGTGATGGGCTGATGCGCCATATAACAAAGGCACCGAGCGTGAATATATTGAGCATATGCCGCATCTCTAACGACGAGAAGCCCGAGAACATCGCATTTGTTGTTCTCCTGATCAATACAGCGGTGGCTTTATTCTGGATTAATTCGCTTGGCAAGGGACATCCTGCAGTACGTTAGCGGGACCAGTGTGGAGGGCCCGATTGTGTAGGACATCGGGCTATGGATAACCCTCGGTGAATTTGCCCTTAATGGAGGCACTGAACGGATACAAGGTATCCAGGAACGGGATTTAGTAAGAACGCACCGGATGTACTTAAGTGAGATGCGCAGTCATCACGTTCCCTACGCACTCCGAATAAGATACATACGCACGCAGCGAAGACTGCTGTCACATTGCGAATTCCGTCGGGTAAATAGTACCCTATTGTCCCGTCAGCGCGAGGAAGGTGTGAAGGGGTATCCACCTGATTTATTACGTCTTTTCAGTGAAAGCTACAGTGGCGAGGTGATCCACTTTGGACACGAACTAGGAGGATCGAGAACAGTAAAATCTTCATTTGATACCGCGACGGTATGGGAATTGTGCCTGTCTCTAGCTCCTTGTAGCACAAGTGAGATTTAGCGAGGTCGCTGATCTAATTTAGATAAAGAATCGAAGAGTAAGATTCGCACCAACCGCTCAAGTACAAGTACATATATAGGTTCTGATGCTCAGCTGAGCACCTGAAATATCGCGAATATGTGGCCACGAGTTCAAGCAATGCAGTTCATTGGAGATTCGCGAGACGTAAGAGACGAGTAAGAAAGCACCATATCGTTAGAATAGTGGGAAAACCGTATATCGAGACCAAGGAGGATAGGACGCGTCTGGCACACTCCGCTTGACGACTCCGCGGAAGCCTCCGCCACGTCGCCTTCGCCTCTGATTATAGATCTCAATCACTCCGCGAGCGGGCTGCGTCAGAGAGTAAGAAAGCCAATCATGTAGCGCGGAGACCGATGTTCCCCTCGAGATGAAGATACTGTGAATAGACCAACTCATGACCGCAACAGCAGAGCCACTAAAGCAAGCAAAACATAGACTACACCGCCGAAGCTAAAATCAAGAATTATGGTCACTGCAAAGAATGTCGAGATCGCCACAAGCAGCAATGTCGAAGGCAGTGGTCGGAGTCGGGACGGAGGGCCAAAACGGTCTCGCTATATTCGTCTTCCGAATCGTCTCCGAGGTAAAATCGCGGTTGTTTCCGGGAGATCAGCCACCCATGACGCCCGCTCAGTCCTGCTCAGGCTGTCTTCTGCTCCCCACGTACTGCTTTGGTTTTGCTACTACTTGGATTTCTAACGCGCCAGTACATCTCTGCGGTTCTCCTGGTCTTATGTGCATGTTTTTTCACCTGGCCGTTGTATCATCACTCTCATAATAGTGCTCGAAAATGAATCCTTCAACTAGCACTGCGTCGCACAGCAGTAGCAATCGGGGTAAGCCCTCCTATTTGCTGTCATCTTTGTTGGTGTGGCATGTGGAGGCATTGTATGTGTCTTAGAGATAGATTGGGGGTAGCGCGCTATTTCGGTGCTGACCAGGGTTAGCTGCGCATAGCTTGCGCCACCCATCAGTTCGAAGATGATAGCGCACACCTGGATAAGCTTCCGAATTCACTGAGAGCGTCGGTGACTTGTCTGTGGCGTTCAGTGATGGTGGGGTAGCAGAGCATTCAGGAGTGCGATGTTCAGAGCGGTTGTGGAGCCATGTATGCGTGGCATCCGAGTTTATTCGGACGATGAGCATAGTGATGGAATGAATACGTTGCAACCCCTAGACGTAGCAAAGTTGTTTGCTGACTTTTGTATGCATTCATAGGTAGCGTAGATTCCCTCTACCAAGTCAAGTTATTATCCGCCCTGCGCAGCGGTTGGTATTAAATTATTTCAAATTGGCCATTATTCAACTAACCCGCTGTGTAGGTGATCCTGCTGTGATTCACCCATTCCTTGCTGGCCTTAGCAAGGAGAAACGCAACTCCACTGATAGTGACGTTGACCTGGGTGCTGCTGCTCTTCACCTCGCTATTCGTTGCGCTACATGTAAGCTCAATCATTCTTCTATGTAGTGAGCTCACACTCACAGTGCTTCAGGTGATACAGTGGCCCTGTTGCTATCTCACCGGTCGATATCCCCCAATGCTATATACCCTCCGGGATCGGGCACTACCGCACTTCATCTGGCAGCGTCACTTTCCCGGACTGACGTAGTCAATTTGTTGCTGGATCAGGAGGGCATTGACGATAGTCTCAGGGATAGTCATGGAAGGACATGCTTAGAAGTTGCAAAAGATAAAGTCACAATTCGCGCCATTCGAGGTACGCCGTTGCCTTCGGCTCCGCTGTTTGCAAGATTACGAAGACGAGCGTTTAGATTCGCGTTCCTTCCTGACGGCATCGTACCGGTCGCTTCTCCGCACTTATATTCTTTCTTCTGCTAACGCTCCTCCTCCCGAGGCTCTCGTCAAGCTGTTGTCTTCGCCACGCATAACACCTTGTTGACCTCTCTTACCTCGATGATTCCTCCGGTCGGACCTTGCTACACGAGGCTGCCCGACGCAAAGACCTACAGCTGGTAGAGCTGGCTGTTCGTGCAGGTGCAGATGTATTTGTTCGTGATCGCAGAGGGAGAATGGTGTACGATGGTGTTGGCAAGGATGACCGTGTCCGTGTATTTTTGAGGCAATGTACGTCGTTCGTTTTTATCTGTTATCAGTGATCTCATTTATGCTGCAGTCACGAATCGAGACACGACGCTCATCAACACACCATCGTCGGAACCTCCGGAGCTGAAAGGTTATCTCAACAAGTATACCAATGTCGCGAAAGGATACAATACACGCTGGTTTGTCCTCAAGGACGGTGTCTTGTCCTGTGCGTTTCACAAGTTCATTCTGTTGACGCCGTTTGTGACCCTGAACTATTTCAGATTACCGACACCAAGATGACGAGCAAGTAGCAAGTCGGGGCTCTATTGCCATGAAGACTGCGATTGTCAGCGTAGCTGCGAACAGTTCAGGCCTTCGCTTTGAAGTACACTCTACGCCCTCTCGTGGTCACCAGAACATTCAGAAATGGTATCTGAAAGCCAATCATCCCGTGGAGGCGTCTCGCTGGATTCAGGGACTTCAAAAGAGCATGGAGTGGGCGAAGCGCGACTCCGACGCTGAGCGCAAGAGCGGTGAGAGCGACGCACATAGCTTTAAGCCACCTTCAACCTTGGGTACACATTTCTCTCGCCGCAAGGACGCCGGTACTTCCAATGGTGTTGGCTCTACGACCAGCTCCATAACCGGCAATGATTCGGGCGATGCCAGCCTTCGGAAAGATGGGAATAGGCTGTCCGATGACCAAGATCAGGAAAACGAAGACTCATCTTTTGAGTTTAATGAACAAGTGCCACCGCATAGCCATATCTTCGAGTTGCAGGGCAACTCACTCATCACACAAATGGAGCTCACTTCACAGTTGTTCACCAACCTCCCTGCCTCCGCGTCAGCGTCTGCTACTCCTCGCGCCGTTGAGCTCAACAAAGCGGTAGAAGACGCGTTCGCATCCGTACACGGGATGTTGGTAGAGTACATCCAGATGGTCAGAGATCGCGAGGAGTGGTACAAGGCCAAGCTTGATCGCGAACGCGAGCGCCAAAACGTATGGGAGGAGAGCCTTCAGGCTGTGGTTAAAGAAGGCGATGCGATTGAGAAAGAGCTGCGGAGCACCCTGCGGAGGCGTAGAAGCACCATTGACAGGGACACAGTCCGAAGGCGCCCATCACAGCTTGCGACACCCCCGGTAGCGGAGGAACCTCCTACTGTGATAGTCAAGACCCCGAGCTCACTCCTGTCATTTCCACTGCTTCTCGTCAAGTTACCCGTCGGCCGTCGGTGACATCGATGGCGCTTGGGGCGCCTATTCCGAGACCATACTCGCTCATTATGGGCTCCCCCCTCCCGGTGCCGCTGATGAGGAAGCTCTGGTCGATACCGATGAGGAAGACGAATTCTTTGACGCCATTGAATCGAACACGCTGCCGAATCTAGTCGTGAATGAGTCGTTGACGATGCATCCTGGCGGGCTGCAGTTGTTCATTAGCAGAGAACCGTACAGAGGTTATCTAAAGCTGCGAGATAGGTTAGCCATTTCGAGCGATGACCGGCCACCAATGAGTCTTTGGGCCGTGTTAAAGAATAGCATTGGAAAGATCTGACGAAGATATCGTTCCCTGTATTCTTCAACGAGCCCACTAGTATGTTACAGCGCATGGTATGTGTATCTTACTGGATGCTGTGATAATTCTTACTATTTACTTGCAGGCTGAGGACATGGAGTTTTCCGAGTGTTGTGAGTATCGATTGACTATCAGACACATGAGATGCTTATCGAAGTGTATTTTAGTGGATGCTGCGTATGCTGAAGAAGATCCGCATCGCCGGATCGCTTTTGTTGCCGGCTTCGCCATGTCTAACTATTCGTCAACTATCGGACGAATTGCCAAACCCTTCAACCCCATGCTGGTTCGTCACCTTGTGTGGCTCTTCTCGGATAACATTGATTCAACTGGTGTATGATAGAGCGAGACGTTCGAGTATGTCCGATTTGACAAGGATTATCGCTACATGTCCGAGCAGGTCAGCCACCATCCCCCGATTTCTGCATGTTGGGCAGAATCCCCTCTTTGGCGCTATTATGGCGAGGTACGCAAATTCGCAACTTTGCTGGGCCGAGCGCGCTTAACGATTGGCACAGGTTGATGCACAGAACAAGTTCATGGGCAAATCGTTCGAGATCAGACCTACAGGAATTGCACACGCGGATTTGCTCTTGCCCGAAGAAAGGGCGCCCGATTACCCCAAAGCGAGGGGCCTCAATTGCAAGGGCAGAGTGGTTGAACATTACAGTTGGAAGAAAGTCACCACCAATGTCTCAGGCTTTATCCTCGGCTCACCAACTATAGACCACTACGGAGAGATGGTCGTGAGTAATGTTGAGCGCTCCGCAAATCGCTGAATTACTCACTCTATATAGATCACAAACCACCGCACACTAGACCAGTGTGTTCTGACTTTCAAACCGCGTGGCTGGCGAGGAAAGGATGCTTATGAAATCTCAGGGTACGTCATGGACTCTGAAGGCACGGTGACATATGAAATCGCGGGACGATGGAATAGCCAGCTGGTAGCACGGCAAGTGGGCACTGGCTTCGGGCAGCTCCATCCTGATGTGCCGATACGTGGAGCAAGCTCGCCCAATCTTAGCGAGGAGTATATCCTTCTTTGGCGGAACTCCGTGAAGCCTCCAGCACCTTTCAACCTGACACCTTTCGCCATCACCCTGAATGACTGTCCAGAAGACACGTTGAAACCATTCCTGTGCCCCACCGATTGTCGACTGCGTCCAGATCAAAGAGCGTTTGAGCTGGGCAAGTATGAACTTGCGAATGACCTCAAAAACGAGCAGGAGGAATTACAGCGCGCGACGAGACGCGCTCGTGAAGAGGGCAGCCTACCGCCGCATACACCACGTTGGTTCTCTTCGCAGACTGAGCCTGATACAGGCGAAAGGGTATGGGCCCCTTCTATGGTGGATGATATGTTGGAATACTGGATTGAGCGGGAGAAGGTGTGGCAGGCAAGGCAGGCGCACGAGGCGCGGGGGTGGATTGATGTGGACCCAATATTCATCGAGGACGAACCCTAACATATTACTGTGCACATCCTATTGACTTATTATTTGTATTACTGTTTGTTGTTGGACACGATGTCTAGTTCACTGGATTACTGTAACTTTGGTATATAATGCATATCATCTTTGATTCCAAGTTCGCTTCTTTTTTTTTACCCGGAGACTTAGTACACTGCTGAACACACTTTTCGCACCAGTCTAGACTGTAAGCAGCCCCCACAACTTGCTATTGCTCCTTCATTCCGGGTTCAATCTCTTCCTTTCTAATTATTGATTCCGCTGGTGCCACTTTGGATCATTCATTTGGAAGTTCCGATCGCAGCATCCAGTCTATCTGGTTGGAGGAAGCAGTAACAGAGTGTCATCGTGATCTGATTTGCTAAGGGCTGGCGGGCGAGCAGCAAGGAGTTGGACAGTGGCTGAATATTTAGGGCGGTTTGGCAATGCCTTCTGATCCTAACAAGCGCAAATAATACATAGTGAGTATATATGGTTATTGTCAAAAAAATCCTCGTGTCTTAGGTTGTCCTGCCTGAACTAAATTTCAATAAAGTCTTGACTGGGGACGTTAAGTACAAAGTATGGTCGAGTCTTCAATGAAATTCGTGCTTAGACAACGTTACTCAGCCCAACGGTCAGCTCCGGAAAGTGTGTACAGTATAGCACAGACACCATAGAAACGCGCACATTGTAATACACGGAGCCAGCTCCACGACAACACGAGTCCTGTTCGGTACGGGTATATCATAGGGATATCATGGGGAATCTGAAAGGGTTGTGAAGCGACCTAACCGGAGGACTGTTGCACTGCAAGCTGGAGCGACCACACTGACGTGACGGTCTGTATCACCGTGCAGACGCCGAAGAATACGGCTAACACGGCGCCCCAGAACATCCAGGGCTCTTCCTTGCTTCGTTTGATGATGTCGCGCCAAAGTCGGTTGTACCAGCGCCGCCGCTGCCGGAGCAACCTTTCAATGGCCAACACGCGTCCCCAAGTAGCTGTGCACATAAGCAAGCAATCTCATGAGTGGGCACGTCATAGCACGAGGCTGCGGCTCACATGCGGACGGGTGTCGAAACTTGGGTTGTTCTCCGCAAGACGGATGACGCTTGTAACCACCGTCAAGTCGTCAAAACCCGTGTGCGACTCATCCTTGTTCTTGAGCTTGAACAGCCCGAGGGAGATAGGCAGCTTGTAGTTCTCTTGAGCCTCGCCCCTGGCCAACGCTGTGTAGGAGACAATCCATTCATGTCCCAATCCGCCGAGACCGACAGCCCTAAATGGGGGTGTTATTTTAGAGCCATACGAATGTAGATGGGGCATACCGCGCAGATTTATTCTCATCGTACGAAAGTAGCAACGATGCTGTGTCACTGTCCAGTATCAAAACTTTGATAGTGTGATCCACCAACATGAGGTGCTCCACTATATTGACCGTTGGTTCGATAGCCAGACCTTCCTCCATGAGTTCTCTGGCGGAGAACGAGAATGATGTAGGCTTTGCAACACCCTTAGGAGGATCTGGGAAGAGACGCTGGACAACGCCCGAAAACACTGGGGGAAAGCTAGGATCCACTTCCTTTTTTGAGAAACTATAGAATGCGAGAGCCGTGCTGAATAGGTGCCATGCATGTTTGACGTGTTGCTCCTGTTCGAGAAAGCAAACCAACGCGCATTAGTAGCCAATAGCCATAGTTCTGGCGAGCAATTCACCTCCGTTTGTAACTTCCTGGGCCACGTAGGGGTCCCCTTCGCCATCTGTACGAATTCCAGCACAATCTGCCTGTCCCAGGGCCTGCTTTCCAGGAATCTCAGGAGCTGGATCAAGTTCTCCACGGTATCACGCACGCCGTACCCGTCGAGCTTTAGATAAACGAGATGTCCGTTAATGACATTAGGGCATTGTCCGGCGCGATCATACAACTCCCCCGCCATATGTTGCCAGATCGGGACGTTGAAGAGCTGCCACTTGATGCTATTGCTAACTGCGTCCCTGTCAGATGGAGTTTCTGGTCGGGGAGGAGGGGAGGAGGGGGAGGAGGGGGAGGAGGTGCTGTGGCATTTCCGTTGGGCTGGGTTTGAGGAGGCTGAGACACAGAGATGGGTGACGCGAAGGATAGCAAAAAGAGACGCAACGTACCTCAGGAGTGGATGGAGGTTGCGTGTTGCTGGTGTCGGCGCTGTTGGGGTCAGTATTACTGGGGGCCAGGGGGACTGGTACCGCTGTCGGCATTGCTATCGACATTGGCATCGGCATTAGCGTTGGCATCGACATTGGCATCGTGGTTGGGGTTGGATGCCAAAGCTTGGAGGAAGAGCCATTGCAAGGGGTTAAGTGGTATTGGATTTGGACTAGAGCGCCCTTGCTTGTGATAATACAAGCCACTTCAATACACATCTATGGAATAATGCATATTACTCACCGAGTTAGAAACGTCGGAGGTGCTGGGAGACGACATATCGAACAGCTAGTATGGGGAGGGGATCAAAGATGCATATAGCTACTTATGTCTGTCCCACTGAGGCTAAGAACGCTAAGGTGCTGCACTGACCGTAGTATGAGGCGGTACGGGCACAATTACAGGGAGCGAACAATAGACAGAGAACCCAAAACAAAGTTGTGCCAAACCAGCATGCGGACAGCCCTGCACCCACATAATCGGAAGCAGTGTCAGATTAAACAAGGAAGTTTCGAGCACAGAGCCCGTCATGAGCCAGATGAGAAGAACTGATTCGGAGACGGCGATCAAGAAACAGTCCACTGTGGTCGAGCATAGCAAGTGCTAGAAGCGTTGAAGAATCAAAGTCGATTCGATGCTGGTAAATGCAGTGTTCAAAAGACAAAGAGCAAGTTCGACAGATTCCATGCATCATCCGGTGCATAGATGCTGCTGCGATAAACGTTGTAGCCTCACCATGAGCTCGAGGACGAACCAGTAGCTCATGTTCTATATTCGGAAGCGAATATGAGGCGACTTATCTCAATCAAGTTCCGTCAGCTGTGAGGCCTTGAGGTCTCATACTGGGGCAGATTGCTATGCATCCGCAACGTAAATTTGTTGCACCTGTAACAATTAAGTTCCACACAATGCAAGGTATGCGCTACGCTTGCCGAGATGTCTGTGGTTATGCCATTCCCCTAGAAGGCGGCAGCCTGTACGCACAGCCATCTCACGATGTTCTTGCGCAAGGTTCATTTTCGATAGGACCCTTCATCAAGGCCATTTCGAAAGTCTCTGAGGGACGAACGCTAGGCATATAGCCCCTCAATCCATGTGGCACATCGACAATCATAGTGCTTCTGCAGCGGAAATATAAAGCACTAGCAGCCAGATATTATGCCAGCATCCACAACTCATAACTTGATGAAGACATACCATTGTTACCGCGTATGAATGCATCTCCGTAGCGATTCGTGACTCGACCATTAACATGCTCCTCGGTCTGCTCCAGAGCGATATTCATGTAGCCATCCAAACAAGACAAAATTCCTGCCCATAGATATGTGAGAAATTACCCATTGCGATCGCTGATCGAACAAATGCAATTTGTCTCAAACATGAAGATGAACTTACCACGATAATCAACGCCCGAGGTCAATCGCACAACAACCTTTTTCCCCACTACGTTCTTCAGGAAGTCGGTGGGTGAACCCGACGTTGCGACAGGCGGAGGAGGTGGTGGTGGTGAAGGTTCAGCCGGCGGAGCTGGTGGAGGGGGAGGTGTTGACTCGTCCATGTCGTGGTTGATGCCGACGATGAGCGCGTGTGGCGAGCGCGACCAAATTTGGTCGGGATATCACGTGATGGCCACTGGAGTCGCGACTCGTGGTTGGCCAGCTTCCCCGCTCGCTGTTGGTTTGGATCTTCAGCATTACATCTTGACCTGTGATTTTCTTCAGCGACACCGCTCGGAAAGCTATTTACTTTCACCAAATGATCATACGTGGTTAAAAGTCAATTTTTACATCGTGAAAAGTGAACTAGTTAACGTGCTAGACTTGTCGGGGGATTACTGCAGGTACATCGGTCCTTAGGAACTGGTATTATTTGGTTTGATATCGGTGTGATGAAATCCTTTTTCACCACTGGTTCTGAAAAAATCTGAATCGATCAGCCTCGTTTTGATAATCTCTATTCGATTCACCGGATACCTACAGTAACTCAGGAAGGGCGTATATGCGCAGTCTTCAGCTGCTGAACTCAACGATATTTCAGGAGAAATAGTGTATCTTGGTGAGTTCACAGTGGACCAATTTGCATTTTCAGACTGCTAATTCAGTTGTAGTCGATATCGACCGTGTTATTCTCTACGGCCAATTAGTTCTCTAAGCCTTGATTAGGTCTGAACGGTTGGTCTGCTTACTTGCATAAGGAGACGTGCCTCGACCAATCACTTTCAGACTTCGATACTACTGTTAGGCATCAATCGGATCAACGCTCGCCAAGACACGACGGAGCTCTGCACACATCAAACCCCTCCGAGCCACATTAGTCGGCGAACTCACGATCTCGGCGCCGCCACCTACAGCCTCAACGTCCTAGGAGACGTTCGAATTGTCTATCAAACATACGACCGCGTTGTCCTTCGAGGGCGCTATATTGATGCGACGAGAGAGGCGCGACTTCAACCAAGGAAAAGAAAATTGTCTACGACGGACAACGGTTGCGATAACGGACACACGACTAAAAGGGCGCGGAACGCTATTTTATCTGGACGAACACGTGGGTTCTAGGGGATTGCGAGCTCGGGATCGTCGCGAAATCGTTCGAGTGATGCCAATTTACCGATCGAATCAACCCGGCACGCAATGGCCAGTTTATTTGTCACGAAGCACCTCAGCAGTATGGGGCATCGCCATTACACAAGTACCTCTTGAGCTTCTTGCGGTGCTCGTAATGATGCTCTGCAACAGCACTCATTTTTTGGTATTAGGCGAGGACAATGAGAACCTAGTCCCCAGTCCTCTTCGCCAAGGTTACGGCACTGCGCACAACATACCCGACGCTCGATATTCACACATTCGTCTTAGGACCGCTAAAGGTGCCATGCCAGTACCCGAGCCACGAGTTTCATCCATGCACGTAATTGGGTCGAGAGGGCTCCGTCCAATTACAGCGTGGCCCGATTTCTGCCAATGGTGTATGCTGATTCTGCGCATATTCAAGGTGACATCTCTGGTTGTATTACGGGCTCCTTGTACCATACGAGCTTATTTTTGTCGTCCAATTTCTCCTTGTCTACATCCTTACATGCCCGAGGTTCGGACTGTCTGACATTTTGAAAATCGCAACAGATCTGAAGCGGCGATCTTGATCGACAGCGTGAGCGCACGTGCTGCGGTCCAGCCAAAAGCACGTAGCATATGACCGTGGCCGCCGAAACTTAAGAAGATGACTTTCCTTGACTCGACGGCGACGACGTTAACGATAACGACTTCCACGATTCCACCGCGCGTCCAACTCTCGCGATAGCATGGAGACTGGGCGCAGCTATGACCCTCGCATCGGCGACGAGGCCAGCGACCGCGAACAGGACGAACTCCCCCGCGGCCGTCAGCCTCGCCGCGAGAAGCGTCACCATAAACACGTCCGTATGCAAGAAGACCTCCAGAACGGAAACGGCTCTTCCACATCCCGCCATGCCACACTCGTTGCCGAAAAAATGGAAGAGTTGCGGAAGGAGAAGCCACCTCCGCTCCGTACATTTGGCTCGAAGCTCACGGACTGGCTGCCATTCAATTTTCAGTGGATACCTGCCAATTTTACCTGGTCAAAGTTGAAGCCTACTATACGATGTGCCATTGTTGGTTGGGTCTCCGTAGTATTCATGATCATTCCGCGGACGGGGCAATTGATGGGACAAGTGAGTCTGACTGCCATTCGATTGTGCACGCGCAGTCGTTTATTAAAAATTTCAGGCTAGTTTCCTCATCCTCATAGGCCAGTTGAACGTTGTGACTCCGACTCCCTGTTCAAGCTCTTGCTGATACGTGGTATCTACAGCTGCTTTCCTCGATGTCCCAAGTGATCCGTTCATAGCCGTATTGGAACGTGAACTGATCTTCCTCGGTCTCGTGACAACCAGTTGGGCGTGAGTCTGAGTTGTTTACATAAAGTTGTTCTAACGGTTCTGTGTGTTCAGTTGGTGTTGTCTTGGCATCTTCCTTGCCAGTTTAGCTCGTACGACTACCGATCGCAATGCCAGTTTGCAAGCCATCTCTACTGGGCAGTTCGTCGAAGCTGGACCGACCGTGATCATGGGTGTGTTTATCTTTCTGGGAAGCGCACTACTGCTGTATACAAAAGCAAGACTAGGACCAGGGCCGTTCTTGTTTGCGACGGTTTTCGGGTGCATCTGCATCGATATATCTATGACGACTGCAATTTTATTCCCGTATCCATTCTACCAAATCGGTCATGCGATCGCGCTTCCACTCTCATTCCATTCTGCCTTATGCATATTTTTCTCAGCAGTGCTATTCCCTTCGACGATCACTGCGCGGTACACGCGTTCGTTATTCAACGTGTTTGACCCTCTGAATGCCTTCCTGGAACAGCACCGCGCTATCCTGAAGACGGACCCCTCATCGGCCGCATTTGCTACTGCCGTTACAAATATCAACAGTCTGGTGGCGAAATCCGAAGGTGGTCTTGGGCCGGCTGCAGCCTCGTTACGACTTATGAAGCACGATATCGTGTTTGGCCGATTCTCGCCGACCGACATCGGCGCTCTGCAGACGTGGACGCGGAGACTGGTTACGAGAGCGAATGGAATGGGAATTTTCTTCACGCTTATTGAGCCGACGCGCGAAAAGTTCCCTGTCACTCCGGTGCCCTCGAGGCCTACCACTCCAGCTCCTTCAAGGCCGGTCACACCGCGACCGTCAAGACCAAATACTCCGAGGCCTTCGAGACCAAGTACTCCGGGTCCCTCGAGCCCTACCAGTCCTGGATGGAACACACCAGCGAACTCACGGCCGAGTTCTCCCGACCGCGGTCGTCATCCGGGGTTTATGGAGGATCCGGACCAGATCGCACGACGGCGACGTCCGAAGCCCAATCGTTCGTCACTGCGCAAGTCGCTATCGCGGCACCTGCATTTACGCTTGCAGCAACATGAAGAGGAGGAGCAAAATAACCACTTGCATCTTGCGCTGCTCAGCCTTGCACACTCGCTCTCACTCTCCCGCGTGGCCACCACAGCGTCCTCAGCAGAGACAGCCGTAGGCGTATTCGAGTCTCAGCGATATCTTGCATTCGAGTCTACTCGGTTGTCTCGTCCGGACTCCCCGAGAACACAGCGCGTTTCGTCGCGCTGTTGAGCGAGAGCTGTGATGAGCTATTAGGATGTACTGCCGATGTTCTGAAGGATGTACAAGCATGGTTTGGGGAGGTACGAAGGGATAGCTTTAATAGTCGTGCCAAAATCGAGAAGGAGCGTGAAGAACGGCTGGCGAAGTTGGAAGGTCTCAGGGACAAAATGGCCGAAGTCATGGAGCGATTTAAGAAACAGAAGCGGTGTGTATCTCTGGCAATTCTTCGCGATTACAGTCTTATACATTCACTAATCTAATGTCTGGTACCTAGCCATATGGTGTTAGACCCGTTTCGCTCTGCGTTCGACCCGAGCCATGTTCGTTCCTCCTATGGAATCATAGAACCACCGCCACACCGCTACCTCTTCCACTGCTACGTTTACCAGTACCATCTTATTCGCTTCTCCAGTATCCTCACCGATATCGTAAGCATCGTTATACTCGATATTCCGTGTTCGCGTATGGCATAGTTTAACATCATTTTCTGTTTTAGCTGGAGGAGATCATCCGGCTTGAGAAGGGATTTCCAAAAGCAAAGTTGTGGCGGCCACGCCTCCCGATCCGCAAGCTACTCGTGTGGAGTCGCTGGGATGCCGCGGAAGATATGGATCGGATCGATGATGAGGATCCAGGTGCGTTCTCTCAACATCATGCATACATTCTTTCAACGTATTTAGTGTTGCGATGGACTTCTATCACTAGATGTCATCCCTGGCATGCAACCGGAATGGAATGAGGATCTGGGCATGACTAGTCGTCGCGACCCTGATGCCCTCCCTCCCAGCAACCTATTCCAACTCGTTATGTACTGGATTTATCTCGCGTTGATGGGCTTGATGGGTGGCAATGCACTCTTTGCCATCAAGGCAGGGTTGTTAACGAGTTAAGTAGATTTTATCAGCTTCTTGAACTTACAGTGTTCTGATTCCAATTTGAATAGTTATACTCTGCATACCGAGCTTCTTAAAGGGCACGGCCGCATTTGCTTATGGTACGTCTATTGCGTCCTTGATTGACTGCAAGCTGAAACTCGCTGCTTCCAAGGCCAGCGTTTCGTCTGGGGAATGTGGGCACTTACCACTGGTTTCGAGATCTTGCTCCATTGATGTCTTTGCTCTCCAGATTTATGGGACAGCTCACGATCGCTCGCTTCCGCGGTGATACGACGTTCGGTCTAGTGGCCCGTATTTTGAGTACTTTCCTGGGGGGATCAATGGTACTGTCCTATGGTAATAGACGTGTCCTACTCTGTTTCTATCTGGAACACTCATGGTTTCCGGCACCTTACAGGTATATATCGACTGGTAGTGGTAAGGGGAGCTATTACGGTTTAGCAGCAGTGTGCGCAGTCACCTTTCCCATCTTTTTCTACGGCCGATTATACTGGCCTGGCCCTCCGATGACGAACGCAATCTTCTTTGTCACGACTGCACTGGTGAGTTGCTTTTCTATCTTTCTTGAGCCTATTTGACTGATGCTTGTCTATGCGACTGTAGGTAATTGGTTATTCTTGGCAAGATAATCATTCCGTCTTACCATTCCACTATTACGGGTTTAACCTTGCGTGGGTGAGTAAACCAAAATCAGTACAAATCACGGTAGGGTTCGTGCTAATATATTTTATTATCCCATAGCGACGGTTCGTCCTCGTAGTCTGTGGCGTGACTGCGGCCTTGTGAGTTCTTAGACAGTCTGCAGAGGGTATCTCACTGAAACCACTGTAGCCTATTTTCATTCCTGCCACCTTCGACTACTCTTCGTCGGTACCAGCGTACCATGATGTCCACTACGGTTACTGAGCTCGGAGCTGTATACTGCTCAATCGTGTCATTCGCGAATACTCGAGAGCACCAGGAAGTCAACAGAGGAGAGATTGTGCAAAGCCTGGTAGCCATTCGAATGAAGCTTAAACGGTCTCTCGTGTTAAAAGCTAACGTGATCTACGAAGTACACTTCTGCGATCATCTTCGACGAACATGAAAACTGACTGTTCGTGACTAGTTCTCGCTCAGAGGAAGATGGCCGGCCGAGAGATATCACAAGATACTCGGAATCCAAATGTATGTAGTGTCAAACGTCTCGAAAAATTTCGCTGATTATGCGCCTAGGGAGATCGCATATCTCCTATCACACCTCATGTCGGTAGCAGAGCATCTGGAACCTGCATGGTCGCGTGCGTTCCTCCGTCGAACACGTCTGTTGGATTCGGACTTTCAAGGCGACGTCTTGGCGGTAATCAGTAAGCGTTGACATCTGTACATCCAAAAGCCATGTTTCTCACTATCTATCAGGTATGGTCTCCACAGCACTTCGTACAGGAAATCCTCTTCCTCAAATCACGCCTTGTCCACTGTTGGATCGCTTCATGATCTTTACTCATGGCTTGAACGTCATTCGACAAGAGGCGGACGACGATTACGGTCTGCCCCGGACAATGACCATCGACACATTAGAGAACGAACAGTATCTGTATGCGGCCACATTTCTCCTACATCTTCGTTGAGAGACTAAACACGTCTCGTACAGATGCTTTTGTGTAGGCGTGACAACTGCCTTCGGCATTGTATTGCGTTTGGACAAGCTGATGCTGGCTACAAAAGAACTCGTCGGAGAGCAATATCACATTCATGGCATTGGTGTGCCGCTAAATTCTCTACGTCCGGCCAAGGACGCTTAGAACAGTGGCGTCTTCGATTAGAGGATAGTCGGTTTCATTCATATCATAGACGATGCGCACAACTCAGGTAGGATATACCTTGCACGTGGACGGTTTTGGATACCATTAGATCTATGTAATACCAACTAGTTTTATTTCTCTTTATCCTGTTGTTTGTCTCGGAGAATAGAACGCGTGGCGTGTGAATTGGGCCTTTCGACATTGGTATAAGGACCCCCGACAATTCACTAAGAGGCCTGAGCCTAATCCGGACAAATTTTTGGAATTTTGAGGGTCTATGCCTGATTTTATCCGGACAAAACCAGGGGGTCCGCCGGCCGAATGCCTGAGGAATTGTCCGGACAAAAAAATCGGAGGTCCAGACATGCCTGATCCACAGTCCGGACAAAAGTTTCTTGAGGTGTAAGTATATCAATATCAATTGTCGAAAATTATTGTATATTATATATACATATACTAATACGCTACTGAAATCCGTTATAGTTATTTCGGGAGTCGGCTAAGTGTTGTTTCGAACATCGCACATGTGCACTGGAAGAAATGTTATTATAATTTTTTGATTGATGGGGTTTTGAGACGACAAGCTGCGCATGCTCCACTACCTCTGGAGTCTGTCACTTTGAATGCCTGCTGCTTCTGAAGTTATAGATGTCAATAATGATTTACTTAAGATATGGAGAGTAATATTTGTAGTCAAGATTTCAGAACTGAACCCGGGCCCGGGCAATGTTCAGCGTCTTAGCATCGTCCAAACTGGATATCTGATATATTCCGAGTGATTCACCATAGTTTTTACTAATCTACCAAATTGAGAGACTTAGGAATGCATGATTATCGTATCCAGGGCGAAAAATAGAGATTTTTGAGCCCTGATCCTGGAATCCGGACATTTTCGTGCTCTTAGAGGGCCTGATCTGAAGTCCGGACAAATTTTGGAAAAAAGCTCGAATGCCTGATTTTATCCGGACATTTTTGGCCAAATTTCGACCTTTTCTTACGGACATTTTTGGCCGATTTTCCAAAATCCGGATCAGGCCTCTTAGTGAATTGTCGGGGGTCCTTTGGTATAGTGTCCGCTGGGTCAAGTCAAATTGAGCGGTTGAATGGTCAAACCCGGGTCCGACCGGATCACTGCCACTTGTATTCAACCTGTGATGTACGATCGATGGACCTGAGTCCTGACTCTATATGGCCGCCTACACTAGCCTCACTGCACGACATGCTAGAGCTTGTTTGAGCGGTGCCGCTCTCACATATGCCACAATTGTTGCGCGTTGGACGATCCTTCGATAAGTTCCGCACATGTGATAAACTATCAGAAGAGCTTTCAACGTGATACCAAGCAGGAGAAGAAAAAAGACAAATCCATTGCAATTGAATCAAAGTGCGAAGCGCAGCAATGAATTCTCTCTCCGAGCAGCTGAAGTCACAATTTGTGTGCACCTACTTGACGCCTCAGATAACTCTTGTTCGCTTTGCCTCTTGGGTTCAAACGTATGCACCTGAGCATACTTAAGTATGTTGTTTATGGTGTATATTTCAAATTAAAATTATACAGGATTGAAGAGGCTATGCAGGTACTATGCCTGGCCATGTGTTGCTGTCCATGCTGGTGACCCGTCAAGCAAGTTGCCAGGAACATCGCAACATCGCCCATCAGTACTTGACAGCTCTTGTTTAGGACGCCACGAAACAACCCTCATCAAATGGTCTGTGTCGACACAGGTTTCCACGTGCTAGGGCGCTGATGCGCTGCACAATATAAGTGCTAAACGCAAGACTCTCTCTCGGATGCCCACCATGTCGACTCGTTCACGCTCATTCTTGATTTTCTTGCTTCTCGCAACTACTTCTAGCGCTATTCACATTCCTATACGTCGACAGGCGACTCACTCCACCTCCGTGAATTTTGCTTCCCATTCTTCTGCATCTTCCGACTTCAATGCCACTGACCCATTCTATTTCGGCAACATAAACGATGTCTTTTATGTTGGGACAATTTTTGTGGACGGCCAACCATATGAAGTAGGTCATCGTTCGAAGGACACTTCGCTCCGAGCGTCGCGTCATTCCTTTCCGCATCTATGCTTATTTAATCTGCTTAAAGGTCCAACTGGACACAGGAAGCTCGGATTTGTGGCTAGATACCACAGGAGTGACATTTAGCAGCAACGTGACTGACACCCTCATCACTTCGTCCATCACCTACCTGTGAGTCCCATCACGTGAGAATTGGGTAAATTATACTGACAATCAGGCTATAGCGATACAACGCAGGCATCAGGCGATGTCTTGCTAGCTCCCGTTTCATGGGGTGAATTTATAGTGTACGACCAAGCCTTCAGTAAGTCGAATTCATCTAAATATAACATATCTTGTACTCATCCATTGGTAGTCAGTGCTCCTGGTACCAACGCGACATCGGGAGGAGACAAGGGTCTTCTGGGAATTGGGCCGTAAGCACGAAGTTATTTTATTCTACGTGAGCATAACTGACCCTGTTTTTTTGTAGCCCGTCTCTGTCATCAGTCGCGGACAGCCTCAACGGATCTTCATTTAACGGGGCCTCCTTCTTGGACAATGTGAGCAACATGTTTGATTCACAGCTAATTCATTGTAACAATATTTGCAGGTTTTTGGCTTATATCCTGACGAACCGAACTTCTATACCTTCCTTTTGTCGCGCTCCGATAGTGGTCTTACAGATGGCGGCATATTCACAATTGGTACGTTTGGTAATGTCTACTCCACATACATCTTATTGAAAATATCTTAGGCGAGTTCAACTCTAACTTTAGTAATGTCGCACAAACTCCGAAGCTGCCTCTCCTCGCCGACGATGAGTGGCTGAGTGTCATGGACGGCGTTATTATTGATGGAGTATTAATCGAAGGCTTCAATATCCCGTGAGTAACGTGTACTTTGGCGAGTTTGATGATGGCAACTGACGACACTTCAGTGATGACGGTCAAAGTGTCATACCTCCCGCTGGCCAGCTTTCGGTATTGTTCGATACTGGGACTTCGCTCGGTACGCCGCTTATGTATGGCACCCGCAAATTGCCGACTTACATATTCTTCGATAGCTAATGCTCCGCCCCACTATGTTAACGCGACATACGGAAATATTCCTGGAGCAACGTACGATTCGGGCACTTGGTATATGCCATGCGACAGCAAGGTCAATGTCAGCATGGTCTTCGGGTGAGTATCCACGAGTGACACTAGACTCGCAGTCGATTCTGATGCTCATTCCAACAGGACGAACGTGTATCCTGTTCATCCGATTGATATTATTCTCTTTGATCATATCGACGAGAAAGGCAACGCTGTATGTTTTGGAGCCTTTTCTGACAGCACTGGGTCTGGACAAGGTGAGCTGTAGTCCGAAGCTCTTCAATGTCAAGCGGCGTGGTCTTAACCAAAACTTTGTGCAGATTTCCTGCTTGGCGACACGTTCCTGCGAAATGTCTACGCGGTATACGATTTCGGACGTCTGGTGACTGTCGGCGACACAGATCCATTCGTCCAAATCCTGAGCGTGAGTACCATCTGTCACGTCGTTCCATTCCTTTCTGAGCTGCGTGCTTTGTACAGGTCACCGATGCGGATCAAGCATGGGCGGAATACGATTCACTCAACGCCGCGCGCATTGCAGCTGCGCAATCCGCGGGCTCTGGCTCTAACGACCAGTCGTCGTCGGCGGCCGCGGTAGTTGGAGGTGCCATCGCGGAGACTAGGTACTCCGCGAGTGACGTGGATGTGCTACAGCGCAGCATATTCATCATCATGTACCTCCTTGGTGCAGTCATTCTCCTCCTGCTTGTGATCTGCGTACAGCTTTTTTGGTCATCGCGACAAAACAAGGGCTATCGTGCGCTTGACAACTCTTCTGCTGGAGGCCGCTTCGGGAAGTACTCTGAGTAGTGTTCGATGTCGGGTGCCAATGATACGTAAAAATGGATGGCGCTGTTAATTTATATGTGCAGATGCGGCTTTTCGACATTGGTGTAGCACTTTCTGTACCTCTTCTCGTTGTCGTCCAGATTAAACTAACCTCCTCGTCTGGTGTCTTGTGATGATGTGTTCGATGGGGACGTTGATTGCTGACGTCGAGTTGGGTGCAAGACCATCCAGCCGTTTCGCTTCCGCCGACTCCCAAGTTGGTTAATCTTTCGACGGGCCGTTCACACTGGCAGCACTTCCCATGTCGACAGTCAGAAAAGCGCCCAATGACGGACCAGACTTCTCACTGTCGCCGGCAATACCAGGCGTTTTTTCTAGCCGTAAAGTGTTCTCGAGGATGTCTTCGAAGATACCGAGGTCGGCGAACAGGATGGCACGAGAGCGGTGGCATTTCAGCCAATAGGACTATTGAAATTTGAGCGCGTCGTGAGCTCAAGCATATGCATTGTGTGAGGATAATGAAAGGGATATCGTATCACTTACGTTAGAATTAGTATATTTTAGTGTTTTCAGAAGAGAGTTAGAGAAGATGAGCGTCGAGTGAACAATTGCTTCCGAGAAAGCGCTTCTTCTTTCTCATACGTTCTCACCTGGAGTTGGGTTCTTCACGGCTCAGAGATGCATATTTTCTCATCTGACGAGGTAGCCGCACGATGCGAGGACTGAGGCTTACTGTTGAGCGTGTGCAGGCAGGAAGCTCACACCGGGTATAGCTAGGGAGCAACGTGGCTTGCTTTGGGGCTCTAATTGGGGAGGACGATGTCCCAATTGTAAGTATTTTAGGAGAAGTATGCTGAATATAGGCTCTCTCTGGTACCACAATCTTGCGTCCAAATCCGAGACCTCACGCTCACATTATTAATAGCTTTTCCGTAGTAAGTGGGTTTGCCGGTGTCTGTAACTTCGATGTGGGTGTCCGGACAGCAGTGCGCTACTACTGCGAACTTCTCAACCTCTTCCTACTCGTAGTCAACTTGGGACGTGCGATGATTGATCCCTATGGCCTTTTCGTCAGTGTATACATGCTAACGTACTCTGCACGACAAATTAGAGCTTGTTTGAGCGATGTCGCTCATATACTACTAGGATGTCACCACCATCGCCATGTGTTGAACTATCCAGTTTGTCGTCTCCTCTTCTCATACCGCTCTCTCGTACCATCTCTTTGTCAGGTTCCGCCTTGAAGACATGCGATGCGTCTGCCATCCTCGTACTTCTCAGCAACACATCGAGCTGCCTCCGATCTGCCGTTTTGTACCACATCCTCCGGCCATGGTGCTCGCCGCTGCGATCCATATCCTCGGAATTGGTGCTCAATATCATGCTGTGCGCCTACGTTCATATCCATGTGCATTTTTGTACGTTTATGCTGAGTGGAATCGATGCCTAGGTCGCTGAATGCCACATAGCCTGACAAAGTCTTCCCTCATCCATGGTCGGGATGCGGCTCTGATACTTTCCGATATTCACTGCGGACCCGAGCGTGTTTTTCACGTTGCCACAAACGTTCCCCGCATGCTGGATCACCATATGGTATGCAGGTATAAAGTCTCCTCCATCTCTCCCTTGTTCTGCAGTACTCCTCGTCGAGTATCCTAGTAATCTCTCTTGAAAAGCTCCCCTCTAGCTAGTCATGTCGTTCAAGGCTATCTTCGCGCTTGTCTCTCTCGCTGTCGCAGCATCCGCTGCGCCTCCTCGCCAGGTTGAGTGCAGTGCTGGACGCGTTGTCAGCAATGCTGCGGTAGGTCCACACGCCCGATTGTTGATGCTGAAATTGACGAAATTTTGTTGCTCCTTAGTGCTGCCAATGGTTCGATGTCTTGGATGATATTCAGGAGAACTTGTGAGACAGCATCTTTGCTGCCATACTTTCATACTGACTCCCTCTAGGTTCGATGGCAGCGAATGCGGCGAGGATGCTCATGAGGTTAGCCTTGTCTTTGTTTGCACAGAGGAAGGATAGCATTTTAATGACAAATGCTACTTTTTAGTCGCTCCGAGTATGACTTTCGCTACTTTGTTCAGCATTATACTATAATAATCCTTTACAGCTCACATTCCACGACGCCATCGGGTTCTCTCCTATGCTGTTCCGGGAGGGAAAATTTGGGTGAGCGCTATTTCCGTCCCCGTCAGTGACATTCTAATTGTCGGCTTTAGCGGTGGTGGTGCCGGTATTAACATTCGCTTTATGTACTATTTTCGTTTCGCTAACCTCTGTGACATCAGATGGCTCCATTATGGCTTTCGCGCAAATTGAAACCGCATTCCGTAAGTATTATACTGATTTCGTCAGATATACTCAGTCTCATATAAATTCAGATGCCAACATCGGTGTGGATGAAATCGTCGAGGAGCAAAGGCCCTTCGCTCTGAAGCATCAAGTGTCTTTCGGCGACTTGTGAGTCTTAATAAATATTTTCTTCCAGAAGTAGTACTAAGATACGATTGGTAGCATTCAATTTGCTGGCGCAGTCGGAGTGTCCAACTGTGCGGGCGGTCCTCGTCTGCAATTCCTTGCTGGGCGCTCGAACATCTCCCAGCCCTCGCCGGACTTGCTGGTTCCAGAGCCCTCCGACCTGACCGACACCATTTTTGCCCGCATGGGCGATGCCGGGTTTTCCCCGAACGAGATTGTTGATCTGCTAGCATCACACTCGGTGGCTGCTCAGGACAAAGTTGACCCCACCATTCCCGTGTGTTTGTCCAGTGCTCACAAACTGAGACATAACTCATAAATTGTTATCGTGAAGGGCACTCCATTTGATTCGACCCCGAGCTCCTTCGATGCACAATTCTTTGTTGAGGTCAGTGAAATATCGCTTGTCAGGCAGACGACGAGAAAATGAACTATATCTATCCAAGACTCTCTTGAAAGGCGTTCTCTTCCCTGGTAACGGCTCCAATGTCGGCGAGGTGTTGTCGCCTCTCAAAGGTGAATTCCGTCTGTTCTCCGACAACGAGATCGCTCGTGACCCCAGGTATGCAATCATATATTGTCTCGCGCTACAGCATTTGACCATCCGAAATAGGACCGCATGCGAGTGGCAATCCTTCATCAGTAAGTACTCACAATGGGCTGATGGCCGCAAGATTTAACTGGGGGTTTTTTTTTTTGCGTTTTACAGCCGACCACGATTCCATGGTCACGAAATTCGAGACTGTCATGGTCAAACTCGCCACCCTCGGCCACAACCCGCTCGATCTCATTGATTGCTCTGAGGTGATCCCCGTCCCGAAGGCCGTCACGCTCCCTCCCGCCATTCTCCCCGCGGGCAAGTCTCTCGGCGACATTCAGGCTGCGGTGCGTCTCTTCAGAGTGATGATCGTGAATATTATTAAATATGACCGAATAGTGTGCTGCTACGCCGTTCCCCAGGCTCGGCACTGCTCCTGGTGAGTACAATCGTATTCCTCACGTTTAGGAGTGGCCTTCTGATGGCTGCTCGATGACAGGGCCGGCTACCACGATCGCTCCTGTGTATGTCCCTACTTCAGCTCTCTTACGTGCAGATATGACTGACATACTCTCCGGCAGCCCTCCCGCTTAAGTGGCTAGATTGGTTCGAGGAAGCGTCTGGCGTTGTGTTCCTGGTTTATTCTGGAATCGGAGGCGTTTATTCATGAGGAGTCCTCTCAGATGTTTTTGTAAGATATGCGATCTTTCTCGCTCGTTTTGCGCGTGTTCTAGACAGATGATTTGGTGAATATACGATGTCGACAATGTGACTATAAGCAGCTGTTGTCTGAATTCGGCATTTTGAGCTGACATCGTCTGATAAGGCGGTGTACTATACCGGTTTGTACACTGCATTCAGTTCTGCCTCAATATAGACTGTGCTGCACGAATGGCTGGATAAACTGGGGTTGAATTACAGGTGTAATCCTACAAACGAAGACGTAATCTGGCTGGTAACGGAGAGCGGAGAATAGAAACGTTTCTGCCCACCCACGTACTAATATTACTTGTTCAAGTGGTGACGGTTCTCATTTGCCTAATCCAAGCGGAGTGGTTCCCTGGAGCACTATCGTAAGAAGCTCTCCGGGTTCGCATCATCTGGGGGATACTTACCACATGTGTTGACGGATCCGGAGGTTCTCGAACTGATGTAGGCCTTACACGCGACGCCGAGCTTCGCAGAAGTGTCACCAAGTCTCTTAAAAAAACTGGGAGATCTGGAGACGGGGGAACAACACGGTTGTCAGCGGCATGTCCAAATCGGGAATTCGTCTTTTTCAAGGTCGTCCATATGTTTCGTAAATAAAAGGGCCACGGATGAAGGAACTTTGCTAGCACTCACCAGTGACGGCCATTTTACACACCACCAAATACCAGGATATCTATCATTGCAATAGTGGGCATGCATCAAGTAGACCTGTCAGCTCCCGTCAAAACGCAGCAAGATGAAACAGAGCAAGCAAAACATCGATTCTTTCCCCCATTTCGATGGGTTTTATTATCCAGCGCTCCAGGTGACTGAACGGGTATCGTGGCACTTGATCGTCGAACCTATGAACACACTCAACGAATAGCACGTTGATATTCATGATGTAGTGAAGATCCGTATCCTCTTTCGAAATTGTCATCTGACGACAAGACCTCTTAATCTCACTAGTTAGATGAAGCAGCTTCGAATACGGACGAAGCACTCACTTAGATGTATCACGTACATGCCTCCATTGCGCCCTATGAACTACCTGACATGGTGAATAATTGCGAATGGCCCCGCCATGAAAGAAACAAAACAATAGTCATAGCATGTTCATCAGTAATCCAATATGCGATAGTGTTGTACAAGTATTCCAACAGATAGCTATAGATCCACATATTACAGCTTCGCTGCAGTACTAACCATAGATGCTCCCGACTGAAGGATCTGTGCTGCTTGGCTGACCATGTTTTCGACGATCACCTTGGCGGGAAGGATTTCGTCGATGACTGCAGCGACTCGCCCGACGGGGAAGTTGAGCCCTTCAATCGATTTCTCGGGGTGCTCCTCCATCTCATGCTCGTGAGGAATAATACCCTTGGACGTCAGCTCCTTAATCTCGTCCTGACGGTTGTTATTCCTGCGCAATCAAACCGTCAGCCAGTAACCGGACACCCTCCCACGGCCGACTCACCAATCATCTACGTACGGCGTGCGGCGGACGCGCAGAGGCCGCCCCGTATAGATCAGCGTCATCACCAGATCCTCGTGGCCCGCGCTGAGAAGCATGTCCTTGTGTATCTTCGGCGCGTTCGCCTCGACGCTCGCCACAAACCGTGTGCCCACCCACACCGCCTGCGCGCCCCACGCGAGGTTGGCCGCGAGGCCGCGCCCGTCGAATACGCCGCCTGCGCCCACAATGTACACGGGCTTACCCGTGAGCGGGGACGTGTGCCCGCGCACGGCGTCGACGCATGCTGGGATCAGGATAGAGGCGGGGATATCTCCCGTGTGCCCGCCGGCCTCACCGGCCTGTGCGCAAATAAGGTCGACGCCGACGGAGAGCGCCTTCAGGACGTGTTTTGGGTGGCCCACCATCTAGATGTAAAAGTAAGCAATAGCAATGGAGGTATAGAAGATTGCGGTGGGACGGACATTCATGGCGAGGATGCCTGCGGCGTGCAGCTTCTCGACGACCCACTGCGGCGGGACGCCAACTGCTGTGACAAACAAGGAGGCCTTCTCCTCAATAATCACGTCGATAAGCTCAGGCAATCTCCCTTTATTGTAATCGTACTGCAAGAAGCAGCGATCAGCCCACCGGCCATATGGAGTAACAGTCTCACTTACGTTGGTCTTGCGTGCATTCCCACCTACTTGCGGTATCAGTAAGTCCACACCAAATGGGGCGTTCTTGTCATTAAGAGCCTCTTTTAGCGATTGGATCTGTTGTATAGCTGTGATGAGCTGTGATGAATGGGATCGCGCCGAGAATACATAGGACACACCTGCATGCGAAGTGCTGCGGGGGTGTAACCGTGGCCGCCAATGACACCGAGACCACCTGCATTTGTCACGGCTGCTGCAAGCTCGGGCCCAGCAGCACGATCCATGCCTGATAACATACAAGGGATTGGAATTACCACGATTGGACGCGAAGATGTGGGAACGTTACATACCCGCCAGCAGAATGGGATGTTTGATCTTGAAGAGCTCCGTGATGGGTGTAGTGATAACTGCCATAGTGGCTGGTGGTCAGACACGAAGTCTCTGTGCGTATGCTGGTGGTGGTGAGAGCTGTGATAGTACCGAAGGGCGAAGTTCGCTTACCATCATTCAGCGTCTGGAGAAGCTGATATTGTTTCAGTCAACATTATGTCCATTCCAGTGACAAATCAGCCCATGGCCCATGCATGGTCTTATCCATGATGTTTGGGCAATTCTGGCCCAGCGGAGGTCCAGGACATTCTTCTTGACCGGCAGATCCGAGTCGTCGTTCTCGCATGGAAGACTACACATTATGAGGCCAATATTGGTTATAGGTACCAAATTGCCAGTTATAGGCTTATCTTTCAATATTTAAGCACGCGGCAGCCGCGGTTCTGGTTACTTTATAACGTTATTTGGATGTTACTTACCGATTACTTACTTACTGATACTTACCAGCTTACATCGACTAGCGCTTGCACTTACTCTTTCTGGTCTACCGTCATGGCTCGAACTACGCAGAGTGTTCAAGCTGCAGCTGCTATCTCTGGCACAAATATTAGCTCTGTCTGCACCTGGCCTGCGCCTATCCTGCAAGTTTGAGTCTTTACCTCGGTCCGCTCACCTCTACGACCTCTCGCATCGCGGTGAGTTCTGTTGGAATCACACTCGATGAGCAGTTCCCTGGGTTAACCTACGCACGTCTTACGTTCTCTGACTCTCCTGATGCCTGTGTCGCACCCTTGATCGATCCTGCTGCTGCTTCATAGACGGTGTGCCGCTCCGGAGCAGGATCCTCATTCATTGCTCTGCTGCAATCTCGCGTTCTCCAACCGTGATGATGGTGTACCTAATGAAGTCACAGCGTATGTCTCTTCATATAGCAATTTTTGGTGTCATTACCAGAATGCGCCCGACGGTCTCGCCAAGTCCTAGTATGCGGGCGCTTGATGGGCGCCTTTAATGCTTCCTCGCCGAGATAGGAAATGATTGTTTACTCGGATGGCTGAATACAACAACATCTCATAGCTTGCTCGCGGCTTGGACGATGTCTTTATACAAATACAAGACGGTGTACGCCCACACTCGCAAACCCATGTAAACTTCTAGACATTAATATCTTCCGCGCGCTGCGTGTGACGATGCTCATCCTTCACCCTCCACGCTTCATCCTACGCGTTCCAATTACGTTTCATCGTGCTGGTCACATAGAAAAATGCCGCTAGGGTTCGGCCAGTTGTTCAATCGCTTTGTGCTCGGTGTTGCTCCTTCTTCCCTCGACAGGCTCACGAATGATATTCTAGTAGATCAAATATTCAGTTATCTTTCTGTCGAAGATGTTTTATGCATACGCATGGTAAGCCCTTCATTCGCCATTCAATATTCAACTTCGATACGATGTCGAGTCGCTTCGCACAGGTTAGCAGGCTGTACTATAACCTCACCCATCATCCCATCATTTGGAAGAGACTTTTGCGCTGCGCTGATGTCCCTCTCCCTCCCTTACCGCCCACGGCCCGTCACTCCTATCCAAAGCTAACCGGCCTAGAAGCCGAACGACTTCTCACGCGCGCCTTATCCGTACAGAAGAACTGGATGCAACAAGAGCCAAAGCCCTTTTCCATCTGGTCGTTCAACGCTCACCATGTCGTTCTCGCCATGACCCTGCTTCCGGGAGGACATCACCTCGTGGCTTCCGTCGCAGACAGGCAGCGGTGCCACCATTCTCTCGTGGTCTTCGTTATGGACGAAGGCGGATCTCCCGCGCGGTCGTAAAGACACCCACTCGCACCAAAGCCTACCATCTGCAAGCTAAATACATGACCATCCGGGGCGTCCGCGGAATTGCCATCGCATACGTTCGTAGAGATTACTTAATCAAAGCCGATGTCGCTAAAGGGTATGGTCCCGTTCTCCAAATTTTACCCCTTCTCATCTAGACATGCATACAGCATAAATATTACAGAATACAGCGACTTCCACGATATAGATCCCCAAGTCCCGCTCAAGTATGAATGTGTTGCCGTTCACCTCTCGCTTACCGATATCGAGAGCCTGGATCAGATTTATCTCACTGAGGGGTCGACCAGATTTGTCGAAGAAGCCAGAAAGTATCCTCCTCCGTTCCGTAATCTCCTGCGAATATCCTCCCGCAGTCCGCTTGAGCATATCTCCTTGGATGAAGCATTCGGAGTGCCATATCTTGCTGTCGTGAAGCGCCCCCATCGCATCATGTTCAAGAACTTGACAGGCGGCAAAGTATCAATACTGATGTGTCCCACATATGCGCCCTTTCATCATCGCGTGCGTTCCGCTGTAGTAACTCGTTCACAACGATAATAAACTGACCATGGGCTTAAACGTAGGCCCACACAATCAAAGCTATCCGCATCATCCCCTACATGAACCGGATCCTGGCCGTACGCGAAGTGGACGCCGAACGAACAGCATTCAACCGCGATCCCATCTACGTCGTCGAGATGTACGACATCATTCCCTCCGGCCCCGTGCAGACCGAACAACTTGTACAGCCTGTGGACAGAGGCAAGATCAGCATGAACGGAGTCTGGACCCACATCTACATATCCGATCCCGGCGTGCCGCCGAGCGAAGACGACTCCATCCTGCCCCGTCTGCGCAAAAAATCCGCCGAGCCACCGAAACCGCTCCCCATCTCCGTGTTCGCCATCAGGACCAGGGACGACGGGATCGTGCGCCTCACGCTCTACCCGAGCGCGTCGTGCACCAGCTCCCGCCCACGCCGCCCTCGCACCCGTCGCACCCCACCGGCGCCGTATCACGCAGGCGCGTCACGTACCGATACGTGCTCGACCCGCTCCGGAACTCGTTCGTGACGGAGTACGAAGCCCCCTTGAATGCGGAGTACCGCGTCCTTCCGGGCGCCCGGCGCCCGCTGCTGTACGCGGTGCCCTGGGACGACATCCGGAGCGCGCCGCGCGTGGAGAGCATGCATGTCCTGCGCGACGAGGAGATGCTCCCGCACTCGGAGCGGCCCGCGGGCTGGCGCGGCTTCAAGGCGGTCGATGGCTCTACGGCCGCCTCGGCGCGCCGCCTCCTGAGTTCGAGGCGGAGGCGTTCGCGTGGGACGACACGATCGGGCGACTGTGCGTTGCCCTTGCGTCCTCCATGAAGGTGCAGGTGTATGACTTTGCGCGGGCCCCGAGGACAGGTGCGTCGTTCTGCGTGGTTGTTTTTGGGAAGTGCTGACGTGTGTTTGCGTGGGGTGCGAAGATGGCAATGGACAGAGGATGCCTGTCCCTCTGCTGTTGCATCCCAATCCTGACAGAGTGGTACCTCACGACGAACGCTCGAATGGACGTGATGCTATGGACTGCGCGTGATCTCTGCGACGTCTTGCCCTCCTTAGATTCTACTCTCGAAACGTTATATCTTGGACCAAGGGACACTCGCACTCTAAAGCCGTTGCGCTACATTAGACATTCCACTCCTCAGACTTTGGAAAGACTTTGCTCTGTGGTTTGCTCTCGTCTCTCTGCTATGGGCTATTACTCTCCTTGCGCCGTTATATTGTTACTCTCGCTGCACCGTTATCTTGTTAATCTCGTTGCATTGTTATCTTGTAAATCTCGTTGCACTGTTATCTTGTTAATCCTGTTGCATTGATATGTTATTACTCTCGTTGCTAGGCCTGCGTGTTAAAGGTCTGCGTTAGCACGCCCGGACAGTATGCAGAGTCAGGGTAAGTACTCGTATTCGACACAATATGTCTCCAACAGTCACTATCCAAATAGTCATATTTGGAAACTGATGGTGAGCCGAAGGACTCGTGGCCTTCTCGCTTAGATGCTTCTGCCGAACAGACAGGTCACCGCGGCGCTCAGGCTGCGGCACAATGGCACTGCACAACATGCACGCTCCCAGTAGTCCAATCCGCTGCCACATTGCCCCTCCGTGAAGAGGTTCTACTATGGACTCTAGCACAAGTCCTTCTGTTCTCTCAAAATCCGAGGCTCCGGATCGACACCGCAGGACCGTGCGGGCTCTTCTCGTATGTCCACTTATTGCCTGCAATTTTTTGCTAAAGTACTTCATTCTCCATCCATGATATCTAGGCCACCGCTAATGAGCACACCGCAGGATGGGCAACGCACATCATCATCTTTGGCTCGTTCGGCGTCGTTCTGACCGCCGCTATGAAACGTCTCCTCACGATTCCTCGTCACGAAATGTGGGAGACGCGCAGGACCGTTGCAACGGCGATGTCAGTTTTCTGCGGATATCCTACTACGAATCACAAACAAGACGTCTTAAACGAGAGCTCGCGGAGGATGACAACCTTCGGAGAATTCAGGCAGTCGCGAACGAGGTGCATGATGTGGACTGGAGGAACAAGGCGACACATGCAGCGGTCGACCCTCCCGAATCCTCGTTGAACAATGGGATAGCGCCGGACTTCGAGTTCAGTGATGAAAGCGAGTGTCCAGACGAGCTTTTGCTGCGCTTTACTGATTCGTTGCTGTGTTAGGTATATCAAGCAAGATAGTGCGTCTGACCAGCCGTACATGGTCGACATCCGCTACAAGGCAGCATTTTGCAGCGGTCCTGCAGCCGTACCTCCAACATGGTTCACTCTCGCCATACGACTATGACGTCGGCGTGACACAACTCTCCCATGTCTCCAATGACTCCATTATATCTGTGAGTGTCGCTCGCGCATAGCATTACCAGGCGGGCATGCCATGAGTATTTCTCATATCTCATCACCCTGACCATGTCGTTTTCAGAAATTTGAGGGGGCTCCGTCGCGGCAGCCATTGGATTATTTATGCTCTACCATGCCCCATTCCGCCTAGCACCCATCCCCTTCCGAATAGTCCGCTACACTTACGGGCTCAGCCAAGTTGCTATCGCCATGATATTCATGCGACACTACCAGGTTCATCGTCTTCCAACCACATTCAGGGATCGTGGGGCCGTCGCGCAGGTCCTGGAACAAGCCCTCGCGGCGGGTAAACTGTGATTTAATCTTGAAACCTTGCAGCAGTCATGCGACACCCTCTTTCATTGACATCTCCGCTCATGTTCTAGCTATGTAATGGGGTTTCCATTTTCTGTACTTTAGCACTGTGCTGTTGTAGTCTAGATACGGCAACCACAATTACTATATACTCCGTCAAGGTCCTGAATAGATCCCTGCTCTTGATGGACGGAATGTTCACGCATTGTATGGCTATTTCTCAATATATACCCCCAACCTAAGATTCAGATCAAAACGTCATTTTTATCACGGCGCAGTCTTGAGTTGAGGGCCGGAAGGCGGCGCAAATACAACCACCTTGCACGGCTCACAGCCCCGCTATTGCTTGCTGAGGCGCGACGCGAACTCGATCAAAGCACTGCAAATAGCAGATCAGCAGCGGCACATCGTACGCAGCCAGTGAGAAGCTTACCGCGTAGGGCGACCAGTCATCCCGGTCTCCAGATATGGCGTCGCCCGTGTCGCCTGGGAGAGACACGATATCAGATTGCTCCGCATCATACGCCATGCGTGCTGCTCACCTCCATCGTGCCCGCAATGTCCAGGTGCGCCCACCGCACGGCGGGCGCCTCGCCAGACTCGGACGGCTCGACGCCCTCCACGAAGGACTTCAGGAACAGCGCGGCCGTGCACGAGCCGGCCGGCTTCCCACCTGTCTGTTGTGCACATCAGCATTTTTCCAAGATGGAGGAGGGAGCGGAACGGCTTACGTTGCACAGGTCCGCGTTCGACGAATAGATCTGCGGGCCGTAGTCCTCATCAAGCGGCATGCGCCAGAAGCGGTCGAATTCCGCTCGCCCCGCGACATCGAGTTCATGCCACAGGGAGTCGGAGTTCTGCCGATGCGCAGGATGGGTGAGCGGAACGAGCACGGGAGGATGGGGACGCACCGTGAAGATACCGGAGTAGATCTCCCCGAGCGCGACGTCCATCGCTCTGCAGTCGCGTGATAGATGTCAGATGCACTGGGGGGGAATAGGAGCATACTCACCCGGTTAGTGTCGCGACGTCAATCAAGGTGTGCGGCTTGAACTTCGTGGAGCCATAGTACAGCGCATCTGGGGAAACGTCAAGACGGCGCTGCGCGGACGATGTCTGGACGCACCTGAGAGGACAAGCCTGCCCTCCGCATCGGTGTTGTCGACTTCGATGGACTTCCCGTTCATGCCGTACACGCTGCGGTCAGCAAATTAGCTATGTTTTGCGGCGCTGCCGCATGATGCATGTCACCACTTCCGAGAGAAAAGAACTTACACATCTCCGGGCTTGTTAGCACTTGGGCCAGGGAGGTTCTCGCAAAGCGGCGTCAAGACGACAAGATTCACACTGTAGCAGTGCGGGCCATCGGCTTGTAAAATTAGACTAGGTGAGTTACGCATGAAGTACTTACGGGATCTTGAGCTGGGCGATGGCGAGAGCGGCAGAGCAGACAGTGGCGGCACCACCTGCGAAAACGTTAGCAAAAGGTAGATGGGTAGTAAGGCGAGGCTACAAACCCATGTCGCCGCGCATCAGTTTCATGCCCTGTATGTCAACAATGAACATAAAGTATTAGCCAGTGTATGATGTGGCACGCACCGCCGAAGGCTTCAACGAGATACCTCCCGAATCAAACGTGATTCCCTTGCCGACAAATACGAGAGGCCGGGAATCTTTCGCTGCGCCTTTATAATGACTGGCATGCAGTATAAAAAGGAGAAAGCAAATGATGGATGAAATGACAGACATTTCCAGGAATTTGGCAGGTTCAGAGGTGCCCTTCGTCACAGAGAGGAAGGTGTTCTAAGAGGAGCACATACGTGATAAACATCATGTATAACACGTCAATGCGGGAAGACACTAACCATGCCTGCTCTGCAGCCCAAGCTGAGGCAAAATGTCAGAACATAATCCAAAAACACAGATTCTTACACGAGACGAGCGAGACGCGAACTGGACGGAGGAAAATAGTTACGAACCTTCATCGCGAACAATAATTTCGACGTTGGGAATGTCAGAGAACTCAGATTTGATCTCTTCAGTAAACGCCTGATTGAAAATATGAGTACATTGAATGGACCAGAAGCAAGAACTAGTACCGTCGGGGTCATCAAGTTCGCCGGCAGTTCCATCAGCTGTGATGCATTCGGTGAGAAAGGTTAGGTTACAAATAAAGTGGAACACGCACTGTGCGAGCAAGGTTCTGAGCCTTTGCGTACACGACGCCAGTTTCCCATTCCGGGCTACTTGCGGTAGGAGAGAAGCTCAGCTTGTCTGCGAGAGGTTCCTTGAGAGCTAAATCGAAGGGAGAAGGGGGCTTGGTTTTGAGTGTGAATTTATATTCTGCGAGAAGCGCGGCAACAGCTGGAAGTTGGCGATTAAAAACAAGCGCGATACCGTGCAGATATATAGATCGCACCTGCTGCGTGCGGGTCGGCTGAAGCATCCACAGTAACTGTTCGACCCTCAACACCTTCACCGAGCTCCTTCACCTTCTTGACGGCGCTGCCGATAGCCTTCCGCACGAGCTCCCTCTTGTCATCGTCCTTGTTGGTAGAAAACTTATCTCCGAGAGAGGTCAGTGCGGTTACGTCGCCTGCACTAGGGGCATCATAGAAGATACGCGTGGTGCCGACTTTAGGAGGTTTGGTAGACGACGGCGCAGAGGCCCAAAGCTTGGCGGTGTCGAGATTGGGGACTGCCTCAGACGAGGGCGCGACGGGGTCGATGGGGAGAACGTAAATGGAAGACATTGCGCGCAATGAGTGGTGAGATAGAGAGAGGGGAGAGGTCCACGGTCGTGTGAGGAGGCGACTGCCAGCTCGCACAAGCAACATAGACGTAAGACAAAAGAAAGTATGAGGCAAGCCACACACCGACTATAGCTCCGCGTCCCACGCCCCTCCTATTTCAGCCTTCCACTCCGCAAGGACACCCGCTCACATTGATACTTGACCCAATTGCAATCATTCTAATAATCCATGTTGGAAATTGAGACATCGAGCGAGGACACGAGCATGACTCCTGCGCAATCGACTAGGCTGAGCCACATCCATAACTTGCGAAAACGTATGTACTGGTTATGGCTCACGATTTAAACATACTCAGCTGGAGACTGGCGGATAATACAGTGAATAAGGTAGACAAAGTGAATTGTGACTAGAGTAAATATCTACGCCTTACGCAATGCGCTTCTCACCAGAGCACGACCTCAAATAGCCTCGGTTTGGCCTCGTGCCCAACTAACCCAACTGCTCTTAAAGAGGGTGGCACGCAGCGTGCGACAAACTTAAATGTCTGTGGTACAAGTTCAAAATCGTCAGTCGCGAGTTCTCGTTCATATTACTTAACGTGCCACATCTCGTGTTCGACTCGTGTTCGGCTATATAAAGTCTCTCTGTGCGCCAACCATTCCTCACTCCTCTCTCTTTCGTTCGGGTGCGGAACGTCAGCCCCTACAAAATTCCTGTTCATATCTCTCTTCGCCCACCATGGACACTCAAGCTCGCTCCAATCACCGTTCAGTCGGTGGCAAGCTCATGAGGCTCTTTTCCTCCAAGCAAAGACCCGTACCTGCCGCCACAACGCCGCCAGCCACCGCGGTTCCTAATCGAACGTCTGTTCGCCGCAACCGCGATGTTCGGGAAGTAGCCAACGAAAATGAGGCCCCTCCTGTGTACCAATGTGTGCGCTCTCGTCAACGGCTCGCATCCTCGACGAGTTCGATCGATACAATCTGCCCCGAGCCCCGTACCAGACCCAGAGATGCAACTCCTCCTCGCCACCTGAAGTCGAGCCATAGCTCCACCAACAAATCTCCAGCCAGGACAGCCTTGTCGGCGATCTCTTCTACGCCTCCGCCGGCCTTGAGCCCTGGACGGGGGTCTCCTGCCAGGGCAAAGATTTCACGCCGGATAGTCTCTTCCAAAAAAGCCTCCGCTGCTCGTGTCGGGATGCAGCTATTTCCCTTCAAGACCGATGCTCGCAAAGAACCTGCTATTCTCAAATCTCGCCAGTCTCCTCGTCCTCGGCGACGCACTCTCAGTCGCACGAAGGCCTTCCGTTACATTGCAGAGGATTCGGACGACGAAGATCCCTACCTTGACGACTACACTGCCACCGCGTGTGCTCCCTCTGAGCCACCCGCTTCTAAACCCGGCCTCGGAGGCATGAAGCACACCGGTCCACCTACCCGGTCTGATGACGCGGATGACGACGAGTCTGCATGCGTGGACAGCATCATAGCATATGTCGTTGAGGCCGACAGAATAGATCGCGCACAGCGGCCTGAGTTGTCATCAAACCTTCCTGAAGCCATTCCGATCTTAGGCGACATTACGAATCAAGTAATGGCAGATCAAAACCCATCTCAGGTTCCGGCCCTCCACGCCATGCCAGGGCGTGCATTGAGTCCCAGCGGTAACGTGCCTGCAAATTCACAACGGTTTTCAGTGGAAATTCGGTCTGTGCAACGATACGCCGCGCTATGGGATATCGCGTCTCTGGAGTGAGTCCCGATAGTCTCGCTGCCATCGTCTGCTATCATGCTTATCCCTTCTTCGCAGAGGCACCCATGTGTGGTCCTGCACGTTAGTTATCAGAGACGCGATACCCCCTGAAGGCCTTCTTTATCATCCGATCCAGCAT
The DNA here is from genome assembly GCA_001683735.1 of Grifola frondosa. Taxonomy (NCBI): domain Eukaryota; kingdom Fungi; phylum Basidiomycota; class Agaricomycetes; order Polyporales; family Grifolaceae; genus Grifola; species Grifola frondosa. The sequence continues at coordinate 21,230 of LUGG01000001.1, read as the reverse complement.
GTTCAAATTGAATTCCGCGCGGTTGAACTGTCTGACAAGATTCCTTTTGCCAACGAGGACGAAGTTGTCCGCCGCATCCCAGAGTTTCTCGTGACTTACAAGGGCGAGACAGCAGAGCCCGACGAGGTGTCTCGTTTGGATCCCAAGAAAGGTATTCTCTTGGCACCTGACTTCACTCACCATAGTGCAAAGGAGCGTGGCGCTCCATCTGAATGGACCAGGACGGTATGGGTTCCCGTACCTCTGCATTTGTTCGCGTGCAGGGACTACAGGATGTTCAGGCTGCAAGTAAACATAACGCTTGAGGATGAACACACTCCGAATGAGGTCGCTCACGCTGTGGTAGTGGATGTGGACATCGAGCGACTGAGCAGTGCCCAGCTCATGAACATGCCGAGCCGCAGAATTCCGAGTTAATACGAGGTATTCGTAGGGTTGAGTGGTCTGTTGTTCGAAGGGGAAGTCTTTGTCCCTTGTTACTATTGTTGTGTTCAATTTTCGGCTTTTCATCCACCATGCATTTCTCGGCGCTTTTGAACTGCAGTGTGACCCGACGCGTGACAACTTGCGAATGTCTGCGGATCATCTTTTTCAGCGGACTCAAGATTGTCATCAGCCATGGTTAAGAACATGAAACCATCATCAAGTAGTTCTCAGCAAAAACAAGTCCTAATATTCCTGTCACTGGTGGAGTTTCTCCCTACTTTACTCCGTTGGCGAAGTCTGCACCTCGTCGTCGACGCCAACGGAGCAGCGTGTCTCCCTCTGGCAAGGACCTTGCGATCAAATCTTGCACCAAACGCACCACTTCTCAATACTTCTCCGACATCACACCACTTTGTCGCATTGTACCAGCTATCACGGAAGATAGTCCGATCGTACGACAACCTGGTTTTCGGGCCTTTTACGATGACTTCGTCAACGCATACTCACAACTATATCTCGTGAAGCCCATCCTTATACAAGGTTAGTAGTATGAACTATTTTGTGCTGTAGAAGACACTCTAAATATCAACACTGTAGAGTGCATGTCTAAGGACCCCTGGAAAGTGCTCGTAGCCGTTAGCCTTCTCAATGTCACGACGGGCAGAGAGGCAATCCCTGTATTTTTCGATGTCATTCATGAATGGCCTACTCCAGAAGCACTGTCACAAGGTATGATTTGAGATTATGCTGATATCACATCGAAGAACGATATCTCATAACGTACTCATTGAACAGCGTGCCCTGAACGTCTGAAAAATATGATCAAGCAACTTGGCCTTGGTAACAAACGTACCGAACAACTCATTGGACTTTCTACGATATATATCACAAGGCCTCCAAGCTATGATCAACTTTTTCCATCAAGGCACTATATTGGCGCGCCTGGGACCCCGCAGCGACGGCTTTATGGAGCGACAGCAATATCTCATCTCCCGGGCTGTGGACCATATGCCTACGATTCTTACCGAATATTTTGCGGCAAGGCAGACGAATGGAAACTGGTGATGCCGTCAGACAAGGAATTAACAAAATATTTGGTGAGTAATCTCGCCAGAGCCGGATCGGATTGTTTGAGACTGATTGGATGCAGCGTTGGAAATGGGCATTTACCGAGTTTCGTCAATGGGACCCTCAGCGTGGCCCTGGTGATTCGGTCAACATTCCCTATCTTCGAGATTTGACTGCTTATCTATCTTCGAGCGTAGTCAATCATCTAGCCTAACTTTATCTACTGAGTGCTTGTGTTTCGTTGTTATACCTTGTAGCATAATCACTTCTGTTCTCTGTTTCTTATCGTATGTATTGTATACTTACTTTCCCGGCGTACTTACCGTCCATTCGCCTTACAATCATCGTAGCTTGTCACCGGTCTGCTGGTAGCGTGACGTTCTGCAAGTTGTGACGCGACGCGACAGTCATGGTCACGTTGCGCGTTCCGATGCCGCGTGACGCCTGAGCTTGCCACACGACTTCAAGACGTCCGCTTCGTATACCCTGCCATCATTGCACTTGAAAGCTATCACGACACGAAATGACTGGGAACATCTTCAAAGATGTCAGATATCATATATCCACCACCTTGTCGCCGGAATTGCGGACGCAACTGGGCAGTGTACTGGACGCGCAAGGAGCGACCGCGGTGAAGCTATCGTCTTTAGCCTTGACCCACCTTATCACAGTCTCTCTGCCCACCGATGACAATCTCGAATCCTTGCCGCAGGACACAAAGGCACATCTCGTTACGCCACGCTGGTAGAGCGCTCCCGCATCCTTGGGGCACAACAAGACCCGGACCACTATTCTCCTGATCCTGCCATGCTATTCTCTGGAATTACAGCCACTGCGAGCGATATATCACAGTCAGATACAGACATTATGTCCGCAGCTATCGCCGCCCTTGGAGGCCAGTGGCGGACCGCTCTCACGCGCGACGTGACTCACCTATTCGCGCTCGCGCCCGGCAGCGTAAAGTACGAGACGGCGATGCACTTCAGAGATACGACAGGCATGTGTATCCTTGTACCTCATTGGTTTGACGATTCAGTCAGATTGGGTATCAAGGGTTTGCCGACGAAGAGTTACGAGTGGCCTGAACCTCGAGTGTTCCACGCGCGCTCGGAGGGTCGTACACCGGAGGAAGAGCTAGAGTTTAAGATTCCTGCGAAGCGAAGGCTGCTGTATGATACTGCGCTCATGAATGACGGCGATACGCCTCCGACAAAGGCGCCTTCTGGTAATGTGTGGAATGGTCTTCGCATCCTATTGAGCACCACCTTGGAGCTATCTGATAGCCAGAGGGCCGCGCATGAAGCAGACATTATCCGTCAAGGTGGAGTTGTGGTTGGCTTCGACTCTCCGCAGTCTGCAGATACTCAGACCATCCGGGACGAGGAACTGAAGAAGATCGATGAAGCAGACGTCTTTGTCACGCGTTATCGTACTGGCGCTGCATATGTCAAAGTGAGTGGTCAACCTGTTTCACGATGACCAGAGATGCTTATGTGCTGTTCATTACCGTTATAAGGCTTTCAAGCTTCATAAGACTATCGGAAATATTTCTTGGCTTTGGTTTGTACGCCTGTCTGGTGTGTTATCGCGTCCTACGGACCAGCTTCTCCACTATCCGCTTCCGAAAAAACCAATCGAGAACTTTTCATCTCACGTGAGTAATTTCTCCTGTAATTGTAGTCGTGTCCGGTCACGGTTGGCTATATATGTGCATAATGCGAAGCGCGTTGAGCACATTCAGAGGACTATGATCAACTCCTCGCGAGCTTTGCGAATATTCAAGAATGCTTATTATTTTACAGGTCATCACTATAACAACTATACCGGTAGAGACAGGGAGTATCTGAAGAAACTTATCGCTGCCATGGCGCCGTGTTTACGCCGAATATGACCGGCTCGAATACAGTATTAATTGCTGCATAGTACGTGACCGACGTTCTTTCCGCTGATGCATTTCTGATCATTCTACCTTTATTTTGCTACGTGTTTTGTCGTGTGCCGAATCTTACTTTGTTCACAGCATGGGAGGCCCAAAGACAACGAAGGCGGTTGGATGGTCGATCCCAATCGTGAATCACACTTGGCTCGAAGACTGCTTCGTACAGTGGCACTCAGTCACTCCAGCGCGTGACAAGTACATTGTCTTTCCACCCGGTGTCGATTTTAGCACTCTGCTCGCTGAAAGAGGCGTAGGAAGGGTGGGTTGGGAACCTGCCGAGCTGGAGGCCTTAGCGCTGGAGGAGAACGAAGACGACATGCTAGCGAAGAGCGACAAAGGACCCACTGCTCCCTCAGGCACCGCAAACAGTGCACGTGAAGTGGAGAACGTCGTGACAATCGCGAGCGACGACGAAGATATTCGCTTTGGAAGGCCGATGGACATCGATGTTGAGCTGACGATGAAGGTGCAAAAGGACGGCGATGCCGATATGGAGATGGAGGACGAAGTTGCTCGGAACGCAAAGTTGGGGAGAGCGCGAAGGCGAATATAACGACGTCGACCGCGAAGACACGTGGTGAAGTTGTCATTGAAGGGAGCGATCATGAATTGGCAGCCACTTCCAGCTTATCTCCGCAGGTCGTCCCAAAAAAACTCGTCCGACGTTACGGTCGTCCTAGTGGCAATGTTGAATTGTCTTCTCCTTTAGAATCTTCTTCCCAACCCGAATCTCCGCCACCGCGTATGTATGCGGGACGAATCGCAAAGCAGAAGACTTCTGGACGAGTAATAGCGCGCGAGGAGGAAGAGGAGTCCGAAAGTGACCATGAACATGATGCGGATCCATCTTCGAAGACAAAGTCGCGCAAGCCTCACCCTACCCTTGACCATGATGCGGACGTGGAGATGGATGACCAGAGTCGCGGTGGTGATCCTTCCGAGGTTATAGGATCTCCATCTGCAAGAAAAGGCAAGGCCGTCCCCAAACCAAAGAAACGTATAGGCCCGAGTGACACCGAAGAGGACGGCGATGTCGAGCAGATGTTACGCCCTCATAGGAAGGCAAATGGCAGATTGTCACATTCCACTATTGAGCCTTCCTCCTCCCCTCATGCACCAGTCTCTCCAACCAAATCGACGCATACACCAAAACGGCGAGTATCCGTGTTGGTACCTACTGTTGCTTCCTTATACAGCTCTCCTTCCAAGCGGCAAGCTCTCCCAGAAACTCCCGTGACTCCACTTCATCCAACAAGCTGGCCAGGACTCGGTCCATTCGTGCCGAGGCCGCTGAAGAACCCAGTGTCTCGCCTACGAAGCGTGTACAACTCACGACCTCTTCTAAGAGGCAGGTAGCGGATAAGTCCGGCCTCTCTGAATCTACCTTACCTCATAAGGCCTCTCGCATACCTGTTCATGCGGCAGATGCAACTTCAGATCAAGCCCCGTCAAGTTCTGCAAGACTGACTCGTACGCCATCCAAACGCTCAGCAGCGACGAAGGCAACCCAGAAGCTTCACGGTGAGATCATGCCTGACGTGATGAATTTTCAACGGGAGTTGAAAAATGGTACTGTACGAGCTACCTGGGAGACTGGTCAAACCCCAGCCGCTTCGAAGTCAAAAACCGGCGAGACAGGAGGGGAAGAAGGCAAGACCAAAGCCAACAAGCGAAGGTCCACAGGTGGCGATGAGTCCTCAGCATTCAATGAAGACGAACCGGATAAAAAGAGACGACGTACAATTTTTACGACTAAGGCGAAGGGTCACCCAAACAATGATCGCCGTGGTTCTTTGAAAGGGAAGCTGAACGAGGAGTCTTCTGAAGACGAGGCGAATGAAACGGCTAAGGGTCGGAAATCGCGCAACACGGTAAAGATTGATACTGAAGGGGTTGCAATGAAAACCAGGTGCGTGCTATGTAATGTATGTTTTCTTATGAAGCTCATATTTTCGGCGTTGTTGGTTGGTCATAGTTCAACTCGAACGAGCCCAAAGACCATCAGAATCCTGACCACTCAAATAAATCTATCGGACGATGTAGCGAGGGTTTGAAATTTCCTCAAACTTCTCTTTTGTCATATCGCCTAACACCTTGACAATAGGCACTGACACGTATGGGAGCCAAAATGACGTCAAAACCAGCGGAATGTACACATCTCATTGCGCCAAACTTGGTGCGGACTGAGAAATTTCTTTGTGCGATGCCTGTGGCGCCCTTCATTGTCACTGAAAAGTGGGCGGTTACGTCTGCGGCAGCGAGGCAGTTTCTCCGTGGGTACAATTTTAAACTTGTATAATTTGCAAGCTAACTGCTTCATTGCAGCCGAGGCGGATTACGTCCTCGCAGATCCAGAGAACGAGAGAAATTTGGATTTAAGCTTACAGATGCGCTTCACCGAGCGAAGACAAACGGCAAAATTTTTACCGGAATGACATTCTACGTGACGCCTAAGGTCCCGATTGCCAAACTGCTGCGAAATGTCGTCGTTGCAGGAGGAGGACAGGTTCGTGCGCTTGTTCGCTCATTCATACAAACTGACGAGGTGCGTTTGGAAACAGCTACATATTCAGGTACCAACGATGCGAACTTTGAATGGACATGACCATCGATATGTTATTTCTTCATCGTCGGAGCTTTCAACATGCAGACCTTTGACAGAGCATGGATGCCCCATATACACTCAAGAGCTTATCTTGACTGGTGCTTTGCGACAAGAGATTGACTGGGACGATCCGGCCTACAAAGTCGTAGGATCCTTTGCTACGTAGTGCGCAAGCTGGCTAGCTTTCACTTTCATGTATTTGAGATACGTATAATAACACATTAGAATTTTTGTCACATCACGACTGGGACTGTATAGGTATATCCGGTACTGCAAAGCAAAACGACGAGAGGGGGGACTGACAGATGGCATGAATCGCATTAATACGTGAATATCCGAAATGAAAACGAGCGGACGAGTCATAGACTCTAATACTAGTTTTTGGGCAACGATATGGATGGCACGTTTACACCAGGCGCAGTTCGGGGTTGAGTTCTGCGCTTGACTTGTGCTTCCATTTTATTGCGCTGTTTGCGAAGATCATCGTCCTTCAGTTTCACTGAGAACGCCAGTTCGAGGAACGCTTCAGGGTTCTGGGGTAGGCAAGACGCAGGAGGACGGCATATGAGCTCGAGGAGCGCATCTCGGGAAGTACACTGGAGAAGTAGACGACGGCAGCACGAAAAAATCGCGATACCAACGCGGAATAAGAACGTGATTCCTGAGAAATATATGTCAGGTCACAGCGCGTGCCAAGATTCAGGAATGTTACCTTCAAACAAGAAGACGTCCCAGACGCGCTTGAGGTGTTCGGAAGGTAGCGCATCCGCAAACACAGTCGTAAACCTAATTATAGATGATAGCATTTCATGAGAATACGTTCTAGATCGAATCAAGGTACTCACCATGCTCGACAAAAGGTGTTCGGAGATATGGCCATGTCACTAAACGTCTTCTTGGCTGCAGCCGCATCATTTGCCTCTAAGGCCTTGCCGAAGAGAGAGGCATCAACTTCGAGCTGGATAGAATTCGAAAAATATGGACGCAAATGAGAATCCATCAACGAGATAAACGTCCAGAATGCGTCTTCCTCAGGTGACTGCAAGAGGAGTTGACTGGCGATCATAGCGAGACCTAGAACCAATGATAAGATATCAGCGCAACATAGAAGTCTATGTGAACAGCGCGGACCTCTGTTGTACTGTATGTCCGGGACCATGGTTAGGTAAGCTTGTAAGAGGTTTACCAAAGAGCCATCCTGCAACTGGGGCTGTTCAACGAACGACTGTTGCACATCGCGTTCGATATCTGCTGATGCCGCGACCTTCTCCCGTTTACACAACCGTTGGTAAAGACCATCCATGCGCTTCGCCTTGCTGTCAGCCAGATGTGCCCATACTAAATAGCGCACGGACGACGGCACACCCTCCAGGACCATCTTTTTGACCTTCTTACTCTTCCTTGCGTGCGAAGCAGGGACCGAAGACATGACAGAGATCCACCGTAACTCTCGTTGCCGGTGCGCTTCTACTTCTGAGGAATCCGCAAGTTTGGAGAATTGAGACTGCCCTCCGCTTCAGAAAGGGGAGGACGTAAACTAGAACCCGACAATGTCGATAATGCAGGGCTGTCTGTGCGTAACAGGTTGTCCGGAAGGGCGGCGCTATTCAAAGTCTGTGACAATGAATCCACACTATTGAATGCGAGTGGAGATTGAGGGATCGTCGGCTTGACAAGCTCGAAGTCCATATCCTGCACTTGTACTGTCTTCTGATCTGGTGTATCGCTAGGGCTGAGACTAAGAGTAGGGCTACGAATGCTGTAGAGTGAAGACTGATTGCTATTCACGAGCCGCAAAGGAGGCATAGAGAACTTCGATCGCTTTGGCGAATTCTGACTTGCAATAGAACCTGTCTCGGACAGCTCCTCAATCGGCGAAGACGGGTCATTGAGGAGGTAGCATCACTACGGTGGGAAGCTTCCGTTTCGCCCGACCTATGGCACTGAGACGAGACCCGGAGTCGAGGGGAAGGAGAACGAATTGCGCTCTTTGGGCTGGTTAGAATCGCCGATTGGCTATGCCGTAGTGATGGGAACGAAGTAGCGATAGACTTGGGTGACAGAGGAGAGGACGGAGGGCTAAGGCTCATATTAGCTACAGGAGAGACCGCCGCTGTAGGTGTCAAGCGTGGAAGCGGAGGACGTGCAAGAGTCGGTCCGTTCTGGTGTGAAAATTGGGATGACGGTTGGCCCAGTGAAAGAGTACGGAGGACCTGTGCACCATCGGAATCTGACTTCTGCAGGATGCGAAGAGGACGTCGGCAGGGGATTAGTGGAAGACCTCACAGGAGGCTGCGGAGCGACGACGATATTTTGTGACAGTGAGAGAGGAGAAGGTGCATGTACACCCCGCACCACTGTTGGAGAATGCGATACTGTTGATGATGGAGAGGGCACTGACAAAGGTACTGTCGTCGTGGCCATGGCCGACTTTGATCGCTTCGTTGTGACCGACAAGGGGGAACTTGTATAGGCATAGAGCCGTCGTCACGGCTGTGCAGAATATAAGAGCGAAGCCGAAGAAAAGGACATGAATACTTGCCTTTGCTCCTTCGGGAAGGGTATACCTGTCGTTTGAGTATCGAATCCGGAGAATGACCTCGACCTTGGCCGTACATTATGGACTTGTGGGAAGAAGTTTGCGCGAGGAAAGCTTTGCTAGCTGAACCAATTTCAGCGTTGTTGTCAACGGACATAGATGTAGTCATAATTCGCGCAGCCTCTGGCAGAGCGGCGAACGTTGACCAACATGTGGTGTGGCCGTGAGGATGATCCACGACCAATGTTCGTAGCAACAGGTCTATTCGCCGGGACGTTCATTTGTGGTTCCAAGCTGAATGTAACGGGGACTGGTCCAATGGATCCGGCCAAATCATAGTCGAATCTACCATATATCGTGGTCCGCATAGAACGCCCCTCGCGTCTCATGGCAAGCGCCATATTCAGCGTGTGTACTACAGACCCGACGGGAGGAGCTCCAGGCGGTGAAAATGCACGAGAGATGGGCGGCTGTCGTCCATACATGGGACCCACAGGAGACGACGCAGGTTTAGGCGCATGCGGATGGGGAAGAAAAAGGCTCGTTCGAGTGTTGGCTTGTGGGGTTTGACGAGTTGGGTCTACGGGCCGGAGAGTGCTCTGCGGGGAAGGCGTTGCTGGCCTGCCGGTGTGGATCCCGACGACGATGCTTGCGAAGAGGATGACATAGGCGTATATGGAGGGAGGATTTGTTCAGGAGTGGGCAGCGTTGAGAATATCATACGCTTCTCGGTAATGGCAGACATATGCAAACTAGATGAAGTAGAAGTCGACGGCGTAGGTTCTGAGACTGCAGCATGGGTGTCAACGAGTAAAGTCACCCGCGGTGACACTCTACTCTGAGTGCCCTCGTCGTCCTCGACAAGAGGGTTTTGACCAACATGCTGCTCCTCACCAGTGGACGAATACCCGTCAGAGTGAACTGCTGCCTCCGTATCGTGGGAGGCGGGTTCGGATTCCAAATTTTGTCCCACCGCAGTTGCCGCTCCAGAAGTAGGCGGGAAACCCGGAGAAGTGAGTGTAGGCGAGAGAAGCGAGGTCGTCGAAGCTGCCGTCGGGGAAGCCTGAGGTGAGCCAAAGTGGTGTGCAGTAGGGGGAAGGCGTCTGCTCATTCTCCACGCTGATGGGGCAGGTCTACCCTTCGACGTTCGCACAGGGAATTCGGGGGCCAGAGTAAGTGGCGGGCGGGGCGTCGGCTTCCGACTCAGCCATATTTAATCTGATGGTAGACAAAGTCTCGTTCAACTTGCTTGCAGAGGTTTCCTTCCCAAGAGCGGACCCTGATCCTGTCCTTTCTCTGCTCGCGATCGCCTCTCTCATCGCATCCAGACTGGTCGCACATGCTCTGCCGGTATGGGCGGGACCTCAAAATTTGAAGTTGAGGCAACAGTGTACATCGAGCCCTTCGACAATCGAGACATCTTCGACGCGATCGAGTAACGCGAGTAGCGGTAATCATCGTAGATGTCCGATGCACCCTCCCAGTCCTCGCCGCCAAATTCAAAGTCAGACGAGCCTGCCAGGGAAAGATGTCCCGAGACGTGGGAGTCATTCGAGCGTACGGATGACGCAGAGGGAGGTCCGGACACAGATGATGTGAGAGGAATATGGATGCTCCTGGGGACATCGAGTACTGAGACTCAGATTGCGCAACAGAGCACAGTGACGGAGTTGGCTCGGGATCCGTTTCAGCAGAGGCATTCACGTCATTGTCGGTTGCATAGCTCGGATCTGCAGTACCGCTACTGCTCTGATTGCTCGCTGCACAAGCCGCACGGGTCTCAGCGTCCGCATCGGCGCCGCTGTCGACAAAGTCCTGCAGTAGAGATAGCCCGATACCCACCTCCCCGTCGGAAAGCGCAACAGATATGCGTGCACTAGGTTCAGAATCATAAAACGAGATTGATTCATCCCGGAGGAGACTGAACTCAGCGATCTGCGGAAACCGAGCGGTCGTCGAGTCCAGGATGTCTCTCCTAGGGTCGACAGGGCTGTCCATGCCGATAATTTTGGCATGCATTGATGTGGCAGAGATGTCGGCGTCGAGAGGAGATGATGAAACACAGGTTTCATCGATTTCAGTGACAATGTTCGGACCACTTATGTCGTGGCCGAGGATGTCCGCGGGAGTGATGGGCGCGGAGTCCATTGCACTAGACATCGAGGAATAGCTAATGGGCCGTGCATGGTAGCTCTCGTCCTGCGTAAAAGGAACCAGAGATGAGGAGGAGGAGGATATCGGCAACTGAGTAAGAGCACGAGGCGACTGAATGCTACCAGAGCTAGGAAAAGGTGGAGAACGGCTGCGCACAATGGGACTATCAGAAACACTTGATATTGCAAGACTTTGAGAGGGAAGCGTAGGAGAGTCACTGGGAGTCACTGTTGGTCCGCTCTGAGAAGAAGAGGACCGGGATAGCGACGGTAACATAGATGCGGATTGGCGCTTCGTCAAGACTGGCTTTTTGAGACGGCCATGGAAGCGAACAAATGCTCCCCGGAAATTGCCCACAACGCCTTCGCAGTAGCCCTAAAGCAGTAGATTGTTGAGAGTGAATCGGCGAGGTTGACTGTAAGGACTCACGAGATACTGGTCGTCATTGCCTGGCATCAGCATCAGGACGGTAATTTCGTCGTCCTAGCATGTTTGAGTTGTTTGATTTAACATGAATCTATGGTGCAGAAAGATGAAGCGGCATACCTTCATGAACATTAGATCCTCCGGCTTCTCAGCTATACAATGCTGAATCGCAGTGCACTTGCCAATCCCACCTTTCTCAGCAAAGCGCGTCCAGCGACCTAATTCGTTAGCGTCCATTCGGCGATAACAAGGTTGGAGCACCGTAAAACTGCGCAGCGTAGAAAGATGATAGTCGGAGAAAGAAGGGCTCGGGGAAAGTCTAGCCCGCGAAGACGGATTGTTCGAAGAAACCAGGGAAAAGAGCAGGTAGAACGCGACAGACAGGGAACAAAAGAGTGTAAGTGGTGACGGCGACACCGCGAACAGTGGGAAGGGGTTGAGCAACGATGAGGGTGAGGTGAGGGCAACTTGTCTGGTCCGACAGTTACGACAGTGGTCGTTCCCGCCAAAGTCCGTAAGCCGGTCCGCATCGAACCTCCCCGAACCGAACCATCAAGCGATCCATCTTCAACTCGGGCACTGCTGTGTCTCTCCTCTCACCTCGACCTCGTATACAACCCGGCGCTGATAACGAAGTAGAATCGTTGTGGGTTCAAGGAACTTCCTATTCTCCGCGAAACCATGCAAATGGGTCCGCTTCGTCAGGGCGAAATGCATACTGCGCGGTGACGGCGCGACTCGGTCGATGCTAACGCGGTGGAAATCGACTACGACAGTCCTTTGCTTGCTGGGGATTCGTCTCTCTGTTTTCATACTGATCCAGAAAATGATTAGAGAGTTTTTCGCTGGATCCTAGCCTTAAATCGTTGCCCCTGGTTTCGGTCTCCACGAATCCCTCCAGTATGGACCGCGCAGCATCAGCGCCGAGGTAACGGACATGGGCAATATTAGGGATAGACTGCAGAATGTGAGTGATTGCGATCTTCCTGCACACAATTGGGGTTGGCTAACGATGCTTACTTTGCTGATGCTCACAGCTGTAGGGGATGTTACACAAGACAATCTCAAATTGAAGATGCGGCGAGATTTCTTTGGTCTTCACATACACATGCGACTACGTTTGTCATCGTACCTAGGTACAGTCTCAAAGGCGAAAGAGTCTAGATATCCACGCCATATGGAAAGGAAACTCCGCATGTAATTGTACCGCCTACTACAGCTTCTTTGGGGCTTCCGATGCGCTATCCGCTACCGTCTGAAGGAACCCACACAACTATGCCTATGGGACGTGGCTCGGTGTGGCGTCCCTTTCTCTATACTTTTATGAGCCTGATGCACCCGCGACAATAATTTCCGTAGTTTTCGGACTTGGTACAAATGGGCGTCTAGCCCAAGATTTCGAAAGCTTCAGGAGGTGGCCAAACCAGTTGAACTTTGGCTTAATGCGCGCATCTGCATCCGTTTCCATTATTTGTCTTGATTTACCGTGTTTCGGATAGTGGCCGGGCTATGCACCCCTTTCTTCCCAATTTCTCTTAAGGTGACCCCTCTCTTTCAAGATCGACTCCCGCTTTACTTTGTACGAGCCCTCTCTCTCGCCATGTCCGACTGCGAGCAGGAGAAACTCTCGAACGCTGAGGATGGTCTTACGTCGAATGCATTCCTGCCAGTCCACAAGAGATCGTCGAGAGAGCGGCTTGGCTCGCTCTCATCTGACCTGTCTCAGTTATCTCTGCGGCGACGCTGTCTTTGTATCTCGCTCCTCGTGTTAATCTGCCTGACAGTCGTTATATCCTTTGCTGGTGGCTCTCTGCGGCGGCACTCAGTCGTACCCGTCGATTTATCCAAATTTGGCTCGCAACCCAGCTCCGTTTCACCCCTAGTTCCGGTCTCAACTAGACTTCCTGAACGTTTGAGACCAGAGAACTACTTTACGAGCCCCGCGACAGTACATTTTCGAGGTCGGTCCTTGTTGACTGCTCCTGTCTTCGTCGAGGTTGACTAGAATTCTAGATAGTCTGCACAACGACACCCAGTACATAACGTCGTTTCTTTCTGCAGGTTTCAGTGCGTAATTTCCGTGGTGTTTTGTTAAAAGCTTCCGGTGGCTGACAAAATATTTGACTAGCCAATGATGTGATGACACTAGTGAGTTATTTTCCCCGATTTCCCCCCATTCATTCCAAACATGTTAACCACCAATCATCATTCAGGGAAACCTCATCTATCTGGGGCTTATAACCTCGCGCGTGCCGATTCTGCCTCCTTTCACATCTTACCTCGGCTCGGACGTCGAGCCTCTGCCCTTTTCTGAAATATTTGACGTTCCGCGGCTCATCTTGGCACTGAATGCACCCGTTTGAGTGGTCCCAGGTGAAGGACCTCGCGGCTGCAGAACGTCAGAGAGTGCAAGACACAATCGGTGCTGGAACATATGGGAGGTGGTCAACGTCGCGGCGGATGCGCCTCGCGGGAGCTACGCCCCGCGCCTCCTGAACCTTCGTAGGTTGACCGCCGTCGCCTGTGCATCAGGTCACTTATCCGTGTTTTCCTTATTCTAGATATCTCGTACACGCGCGCACCGCAGGACGTCAGGCTCATGACCGGCTATGAACACGACTCGCATTCCACGTTCTGGTCGCTCGCACGCCTTGCGTTCCCAGAGACCCGCGCGGAGGCCCTTGCACAACCCGAACTGAACCCCACACGTCCTGCTTACTCGGGTGAGGCCAGACTTCCAGACGAGCAGGTAGTATGTTATGATTTCTGTATTATATGTGCGCGATTGAGGTTCGTGAAGTTTGCTGGTCTGCCCATTCTCGCAAATGACCTAGAAATTGCGTTGATAGCCATGGGAGTATGAAAAGGACTATAGTCCGGCGTGGAGACACGTCGTCCGACACTTCAGGTGGAAGCAGGAGTTGGAGGAGCTCGCGAAGAGTTACGTCCGACATACGCTGCAGGTGCCTGCGGATGCAGCCATCCCTCCCGTACGTCGCATCATTCTCAGTTTGCATTCTCAGATACAAATCTGACCGGCATCTTCAGTTTATCACAGTTCACGTAAGGCGCCGGGACTTCGCCGGGATGTGCGGCAACGTCCCGCGTGAGGAGTGCTTCGCACCGCTGTCGGTGTACGCACGGCGCGTGAGGGAGGTGCAGGAGGAGCTACGCGATCTCGGCGTCGAGGCTACCAAGTGATCATGACCAGCGACGAAACCGACGAGGAGTGGTGGGACGAGGTACGCGCGCAGGGTTGGTTAAGGATTGACCACAAGAGCGAGGGTACAGATCAGCGGTTTGGGAACGCCGGCCTTGGTGCGTCTTCGTCCGTTTTGCAGTGTTCCCTCTATTAATGGTCACCTTCGTTGCTCTGTGGTGGGTATTTCCTGTGCACAAATAGGTATGTGGTTGTCCTCGACGTAATAGTGCAGTCGCTTGGCATGGGTTTTGTGGGCACCGACCGGTCGACATTGTCTCTCATTACGCAGAGACGTGTCACAGACTGGAATAGCGGGGCGACAAGGATGGTTATGTGGGGCTCACCGAACGCGGATGATCATTGAACTTATGACATTGGTGAATCTAATGATTTACTTTTAATTGATTTATGAGGCGAACTAGTAAGTAGCTGGAAATTTCGCCACAGGGAGCTTCCTCAAGCGCCCATACATGTGACCGCGTCGTGTGGCAGGTAGCGCTAAACGTGGTATCTTATTCTACGTTGTCGACACTCCCAACCAAGCGCAACTGCTGTGGGGAGGCATAAGCCGACTTCCTAGCATTGCATTTAACTTCGTCTGGACAGCTTACTCTCCAGTGTGACACGGTTCTTGGTGCATCGATGGGCGACCTGCTATTATGCGAGTGCGACACTCGCTTGGAGAGATTACTGTCTTCCGTGTCCAGTTCCCCGTTTGCTCTTACGACACTCATTCTGCATTAACCCCGCACAGCATCTCGTGTGATTTTTGGGAGTTACGAGCGCGAGGCAACGGTACGCGTGGGCACATTACCGGTCTCCCTCAGCTCCTATCGTGCCTGTACGAGAGAGCAAAGAGCGGACGGTGAAAGGAGACATTGTGACCGAGCATGCCATTATGTGCGACACGAGAGGGAAGGAATGTGGCAAGGGAGGGAGGGAAACAGCGACAAAGTAATCTAGTCAAGACGTACGTGCAAGTCCGATGATGGATTCCACACG
Source organism: Grifola frondosa (assembly GCA_001683735.1). NCBI lineage: Eukaryota > Fungi > Basidiomycota > Agaricomycetes > Polyporales > Grifolaceae > Grifola > Grifola frondosa. Next base: position 5,869 of record LUGG01000001.1, on the reverse strand, counting down.
TCCCGCCGCATGCAAGCGAGATATGCCAGTCCAAGCGCAAACCCCGAGGCGTGCCAACACTAGGCTGAATGCAGGGTTATCCACAATGCCGTAGAAAGACAGCGCAGAGAGAGAGTCAACGGTCGCTTCCTGGTCCGTCTCTTCTCTCTCTTTCTTCACTAACCTTTTTGACCTCGCGTGCAGAACCTTGACGCGCGCCTTCCCTACCTTTCCCAGATCCGCGTCCTTCCAAGTCGAGCATCGCCAACTCTTCCATTGCTCACATTCACTCCTCTCGCCGCCATCGTCTCATGGCCACCCGCAGGCTCCGTCTCCTCAAACTCCAGGCTGATGCTCTCGCCGCGAGCTCAACGAATGGCGCGACCGCTCTAGTCTTCCCCGCATCGAGGAGCCCATTCGCGGCGACTCTTTCCAGGTAATCCTCAGCGGCGGAGTTGAGATCATTTTAGCCGTCCTCAGAGGAGAAAACAGTAACGGCGTCTACGCAAGCGAGGACTACAGCGACAACGAATTCGTCGGCGCTTCGACTGGCCCCAGCCACGTCGATGACATTGCTATGGACGACATTCGCAACCTCATGATGCAGATGATTCAATGGCAGACCACGAACTGCCTGCACCTGCGCTGCTATTTGGCGCACCGCGACGCCCAGCGTCGATGCAGGTTGCGAGTTCTCCTACTTCAAGCTGGACCTTAAGACCTCCTGTCCGCGCCATGCATCTCATGGACAAGGCACATCAAGGGGTCTCGTACTTTGAGCAACCGGTCTAGCTCGAGGCAGCGGCCGGCGACTGCTAGCGTCGAAGACGTTAGCAGAATGAGCAGGACTTGGGAGGGTCGCTCGACAGATGTTCGTCGCGCAGCAAATGCTGTTAAGGAGCACGAAAAGGAGAAAGAGCAAAGGGATAGAAGTTTCATGGGTGGCGTGCGTCGTATCAGCCTTGTCGGTAGCGCGAAGCACAAGCGGACAAGAAGCTCTGCGCCGAATGAGAGTCAGCATTCGTGTACAGTGGCATTGTTGGGGGCATGAGCCTATTGAGGACCAGACGACTCCTCGCCCTCCTTCGCGCGTAGTACGGATTTCACGACAGTCTCCTTCCGCCAATCCAGCTACAGCCCCCATCAGCCCCACAAACCCATGCGCAGAACTCACTCCACCCCGCCCAGTCAACACATACGAAGAGTAATTCTGTCAAGCGCAAGCTAGAACTGTCGCGCTCGCATCCAGCACTCTTCTCGCTCCTCGGCCGGTCGGTCGTCCCCTCCTGTTACACTGGGATCATCGCCTTCTGCGCCCATTGCTCCACCCTCACCATCTCCTATGAGGACAAAGATCTCAACTTCGCCTCAGCAAGTAGCTTCGCTCGGACGTTCGACGCAGCTGCCCAAGGAGCGCGAGGTGCCCAGGCGCAACTCACTAGGCGATTTGAAAATACCTCCGCAAATCAGCCAAGCTCAGGTCGGTTTGCGCAGAGACCTCGGAATGGTACGGGAGTTTGCAACGAGTGTAGAACGTAAGCATTCGAATACATTCAATACTTGTTTGGCTCACGTCGTTCTACAGAGGTAAAGCAACTCCATAGCGCCTCCTGTGCTTTGATTGGTCAAGTTCAAACACTGATCAGCAGTAAACAACTACCTTCGTCTACAGCGATCTCGCCGCCTCTGTTTCACCTTCGGAAGTGTCGCTCCCGCTCCAATACGAGCCCGGTCTATCTGCGCAGACGTCAGGCCAACTTATGTTGGCGCTACTCAACATCGAGTCCAAATACTACACTTTTCTTTGTATGTCTACTTCAGGGTGTCCACAGAATTCACGGAGTAATCAATACATGTCCATGGCTACTACTGTACAAATACTCTTATACACGGTCGCAGAATTTCCGTCCACTTCAGTCCAGCTCACTACGATGAACAAGCGCGAGTTCGATGACCGAGGCTTGCAATATGTGGTGTGACGCAATCCCAGCGGTCAGCCACATCCCAGCCACAACACAACCACTAACCAATGTTTCCACCTGAAACATAATGATATTGTTGTAAATGTAGATTAAATGATTTGAACATAAAGGTTATGATTACATTGTAATGTTGTGTAAAGATGATTAAATATAATATGTGATAAGATAAGATAAGAAATCATCCAAAGATATTCTTTGACATAGGGGGGTGATATGGAATATATTGGAGCGAGGTTTAGGTGAACGTCGACGTTAGTTATGCGTGTCAAAGTGATCGTTAACGTGGATGATACGCGTGGAGTAAATGTTGGTTACGAGTCGGACGGTGAGAGATATGTGAGTAAGTAAGTTGAAGCGTAGGATAAGAAAGAATTTGTTGGACACGATAAGCGTTGGTAAATGCGAGGTTTAGGATGACGTTGATATGGAATATATTGGAGCGAGGTTTAGGTGGGTAGATTTCTCAAACAAAAGAAGAGGGTGCTTGTTAGGCGGAGTACAAGACGAAGGGCAGACAACGGGGGTGATGGTTTACATCGCCCCAGCCCGTTTCGCCTTATAGGCTCATCAGGTCTGCTTAGTAAGTCGTGGTACGACTCCAATGAATTAATATCATTGGATGTTATTCTTAGATCTATCCTTATCTCACGATGCCGATGAGCTTATCTTTCGGCAGGGAGATAAGGACGGGCCGGTACCACATGTACGTGGGAACCGGTTAGGTTAGGTGGATGCCCGACTGAGCGAGCGAAGGAGGGCTGAGGAGGAGGCAAAAGGAAGTGTCTTGCCTGAGGGGGCGAAGACGGCTTTCGTCGAATGACTCATCAGCCTATTTGCCTGAGATTTAAATACCTGTGGGAGTTTAGGGCCGGCTGGCCACTAAGTTAGTAAGATGTAATCGGTCGCCGAGGAACCCGATAGGGGACCAAGTGGGATGCAGAGCACGATGAAACGTGGTACGATCACCCGTCCGAGCTACCGGCAACACAGCGCCTTTCCAAACTTACTAGCGAATGAGAATTCGCACTACAATTAATAGGGGGTCAATTCAATTACGTTAGACCTAGGGCAGCCTCGGGTGTGACCATTCCCGGTCCGCACGTCACAAATCAGGGCGACGTGCTTACACGAGTGACGTGCCAGAGCGACCGCAACCGCATACATTTTTGACCGTCGTTTTGCAAAAACGATTTACACGTAAGGGCAATTGCCCACACGTGTGATCCAGATCTGGCCAGCCCTCGACTTTTTTTACTTACTCGCTTACCGTCTTCGCTTACTTACTTTCTTATCTTCGTTTGCTTACTTCACTTTCTTACCGTCTTCGCTTACTTACTTTCTTACTCGCTCCGCTTTGCTTACTTTCTTACTTACTCCGCTTTACTCGACTTTCTTACTCGCTTACTCCGCTTACTTATCATCTTACTTATCGTCTTACTTACTTACTTACTCCACTCTTACTCCGCTCCCACTCGTCATCTTACTTACTCCGCTCTCTCATACTTACTTACTTACTTACTCCGCTCGCCCGCATTAATAGGGGGTTAGGTTAGGTTAGGTGGTGCCCGAGCAAGCGAAGCGAGCGAGGAAGGCTGAGAGAAGGCAAAAGGAAGACCTTTGTACGAGGAGTGTACAAAGGGGCTTTCGTCGTTGGACTCATCAGCCTTTTGCCTGAGAATATATACCTGTGGGAGTTAAGGGCAGGCCTTCTGCCGCTTGTTGATGGGACCTAATGACTCGCCACTGAACCGGAAGTGGTGCCATGGAGGGACGCAGAGCACGATGAAACGTGGTACGATCTCCCGCACGAGACTCCCGCAAAGCGGCGGTGGTCGGAACCCACCAGCGAATCATAATTCGCTCTGGAATCGTATGATCGTACGATTCCCATAGTACGCAAAACTTCATTCGTTGCTTTTAATACACATGACGTACCGTGTGAACCGGCTCAACGTGCCGGTCTATTCTTACATGAATGATGTCATGCCGAGCGGGCCGAAGGCCCGCTGACTCAAACATGCTTACTCATCTTGGCGTCTCCGTCAAGACAAGCGCCTATAGCGTGAGAATTAGCTCGTGCTACTAGCGCCCCACGTGACAATGCTAGACGCCTACCCTTGGGTAAGCGCCAGCGGCACGTGCGTTGGCGTCTTCACCTGGCCTAATCACGTGACCCTTCCAGAGGGTCTAGGAATCACGTGAGTATGTCATGTGACTTATGAAGTCTCGTGCCGACTAAGGCACGCATTAGTGTCAGGGTTAGGTATGGTTAGGGTTCGGTTAAGTCCGGTTAGGTCCGGTTAGGTAAGGTTTTGTGGGGTTTGAACCCATAGATGAACCACTGATACACTAAGTGGCACGTACTATGCCCAGTCGTCCATGTCGACTTCGTTCAATTCATTGTCGAACGAGCGAGTATTGAGAACAGTCTTTTTCCACATTGACGCAAAATCGCCAAGATTAAAATTGCGTCGTCGGCTTACTAGCCATTTTTTGTTGTGAAACCCTATCGTACCGATGTCGATGACACGCTCAAGTTCCGAACTGTTGGACCAGCCAACCTTTACCATCCGGCCCATATACGACAGGCCAGCCCGTCCAGGAACGATCTCCGCCGAGGCGGGAGGTCCCAGTTGGGCAGCCAAAGTCGAAACAGACCGGGCGGCAGGATTTACAGCAGTCCGCGAGTCCAGAAAGAGAGCATCGGCCGTCAACTCATTCCACTTGCTGGCTACGTCCCTGTAAGACGCCATACTGCCAAGCCACGAGTTTACAACAGACTGTCCCAATTTATGGACGTCGAACAAAGACCATGAGGGTGAAAAATGAGATTTAATGACAAACGGTGCTTCCGCAACGTTCGGCACAGATTTGTGCTTATTTACCCACCGTTTGGAGTAATTGTCACTAGTCCATTTCTGCACCAAGTCGAGAGGATAGCCGCGCGCAACGTACAGGTGTTTAAGCTGTTCGATGGCGTCCGAGTAGTGTTCAGGTTTACTGCTCAGAACGGCTAGTCGACTCATCTCACCGATGTAAGTACCTTTCTTAACATCTTTAGGGTGGTGAGACGCCCATGGTATTCGTTCTTTATGATTCCGTGCCTTTGCGTATGGCTTGTGGTGGACGCGCGTTTTATCAAACGGGTCCAAGTACACAAGCATATCCTATAACTAGTTTTGACATCAGCATCGATTCGTTTTGCAAGGGTCACTGCTGCCTCAGTTTTGGGGCTGTTGACATGCAATCAGGTGATCCAGAATATAGGGTGGAAGGTTAATTCGAATATGTGGTTAAATTTGCAGATAACCCAAATATGGGTTAATTACCAAGGAATTAATTAAATCATGTACAATCTATTATAAATCCATTTGTGAATGAATTTGAATGCTGTGTACCCTGTGGAGTATTTCTAAATCACATAGGACTTATACTTCATGTTTTAACACCATTTGAATTATCATGTATTCTAGTATAATATTTTAAACTATTATATATCAGTTTATACAATTCTGTTTCAGGATATGTGCAACTGCGATGGCTGTGACTGCCTGGACACTCCCAAACCTGGTAACAATATTGATTCAATCTCCATGATTGGTTGTGCAAAATTATAGAATATTTCGGTTGGTATTTATATGTGCAATGCAATTTCTTTCAAAATGCTCTCTATCACTGGAAATAGTGGCAGAGGTCTTCCTTTGTGTTCTCACCCAGTAGATACACCTTCAATTGGGTCTGTAATTTGGGTTATATATTATGATAGCATTCATGAACTACGTGGTCAATTTTCAGAGCATTTGGTCCAGTTTCTATGTCAGAGGAAATTCTACAAGCTGTCCCTGTCAGATATATGGTGGTGGTATTCTGTTCCTTGGGGAGGTGACCAGCTAAATACCTCTCCAATC